>CM071138.1:5312203-6600953 GCA_036417725.1 Clanis bilineata | reverse complement strand
TATTATTATTAACTAATACTAGCTTACTTTTTCCGTCAGACACTATCTTGGTTGACTTATCATTATCAGCTACGATGTTTATTTCGGCGTCAGAGATGTTTCCACTCTTCTCACTTGCAATAAACTCGGCCTTATCTTGTCCACAGTTATGTATCTCATCCAGCTTACGGTTTTTGTTTGGGATTGTACCTTTGGAATACAGGAAATATAACTGTAGCAGAATATATTTTAGTAACTAGTAATACTTTTTTTTTAATATTCTATTTTTATAGCAGAAACTGGCAATCGAGCAGGTGGATCACCTGATGGTAACTGATCTCCACCGCCCATGGACACCCAAGACATAAAAATAATGGATGCATTGCCCAAAAACAGGGGATCAAAGATTGGGAAAGGGAGGGAGAGAATCACACACACTGAACGAAACAGCAGTGATATATGATAATGTTGCAATGATATTTTTTTCAACAGTTCCGTGTAATATAACAATGAAAATTGCAAATATTACCCATCGGGATTAAAAGGTCAAAAAAATAATTCATTTTTATTTAATACTAGCTGACCCGCGCAACTTCGTCTGCGTATGAGAGAGAGGGTTGAAAGAGTGAGTCGTAGGCACCTATAGAACAATAATTCTAAAAAGGTAATGATATGTTTTGCTAAACTTCGAGAGATAGTACGTGACTTCGGTGCGGTTCCGTCAATCACCCCGTCTGTCACCCCGCCTGTCACCCCGTCTGTCACCCGTCTGTCACCCGTCTGTCACCCGTCTGTCACCCGTCTGTCGCCCCGCATGTCACCCAGCCTGTCACCCGTCTGTCACCCCGTCTGTAACCCGTCTGTCACCCCGTCAGTCACCCCATCAGTCACCCTGCCTGTCACCACATCTGTCACCCTGTCTGTCATCCCGTTTGTCACCCCGTCTGTAACCCGTCTATCACCCCGTCAGTCACCCCATCAGTCACCCTGCCTGTCACCCCGTCTGTCACCCTGTCTGTCACCCCGTTTGTCACCCCGCCTGTCACCCAGCCTGTCACCCGTCTGTCACCCCGCCTGTCACCCAGCCTGTCACCCGTCTGTCACCCCGTCTGTAACCCTGTCTGTCACCCCGTTTGTCACCCCGTCTGTAACCCGTCTATCACCCCGTCAGTCACCCCATCAGTCACCCTGTCTGTCACCCCGTCTGTCACCCCGTCTGTTACCCCGTCTGTTACCCCGTCTGTCACCGCGTCTGTCTTCCCGTCACCCCGTCTGTCACATCGGCTGACACCCCATTACTCACCCTGTCTGTCACCCTGCCTGTCACCCCGCCTGACACCCGTCTGTCACCCCATCAGTCACCCTGTCTGTCACCATGGCTGTCACCCCGTCTGTCACCCTGTCTGTCACCCCGTCTGTCACCCCGTCTGTCACTCCGCCTGTCACCCATCTGTCACCCCGTCGGTCACCCCATCTGTCACCCAGCCTGTCACCCATCTGTCACCCCGGCTGTCACCCGTCTGTCACCCCGCATGTCACCCGTCTGTAACCCGTCTGTCACCCCGTCAGTCACCCCATCAGTCACCCCGTCAGGTATCCCTTAGTCACCCCATCATTCAACCCGTCGGTCAACACTAAAAGAATTTTTCACATCGAACCAGTAGTTTCCGAGATATCAACTTCCCCGCTTTAAACATTTTTCATTTCTGCTCCGCTCCTATTGGTCAAAGCGTGATGTTATATAGCCTATAGCCATCTTCGATAAATAGGCTATCCAACTTAAAAAGAATTTTTCAATTCGAACCAGTAGTTTCTGAGATACCAACTTCCCCGGCTTTAAACATTTTTCATTTCTGCTCCGCTCCTATTGGTCATAGCGTGATATGCATGATTGCCTATAGCCACCGTCGATAATTGGGCTATCCAACACAAAAAGAATTTTTCAAATCGAACCAGTAGATACTAACGACACTCAATTGTTTTGCCTTCCCGGAACCTCTCCACTAATACTTGAACTTTATGGTATGGTATTAAAGTTCAAATTGACTTTTAAGTATTATTACGAATCGATTGTATGGGAGTACAGAAAAGTGTTGTTTTTAGACTTTTTCAGACAATTTTTCATTTTTTTCTCTCCGTAAGAACCATCCTCGTACTTCGAGGAATATTCTAAAAAAAGAATTAGCGAAATCGGTCCAGCCGTTCACGCGTGATGCCGTGACAACGGAAAACGGGTTTCATTTTTATATATATAGACTAGCTGACCCGCGCAACTTCGTCTGCGTAGGAGAGAGAGGGTTGAAAGAATGAGTCGTAGGCACCTATAATCCAATAATTCTAAAGGAGGTAATGAGATGATCTACTTCGGTCCGGTTTCGTCAGTCACCCCGTCAGTCACCCACTCAGTACCCTCGTCAGTTACCCCGTCCATCACCCCGTCAGTTACCTCGTCAGTCACCCCGTCCGTCACCCCGACAGTCACCCTGTCGGTCAAGCCGTCGGTCACCTCATCTTTCTGCTCGATTGTCACCCCGTCTGTCACCCGTCTGTCACCCAGTCTGTCACTCCGTCTGTCACCCGTGTGTCACCCGTCTGTCACCCTGTATGTCACTCGTCTGTCACCTGTCTGTCACCCGTCTGTCACCCAGTCGGTCACCCCATCTGTCTGATCGATTGTCACCCCGTCTGTCACCCGTCTGTCACCCCGTCTGTCACCCCGTCTGTCACCCGTCTGTCACCCGTCTGTCACCCGTCTGTGAACCCGTCTGTCACCCATCTGTCACTCGTCTGCCATACGTCTGTCACCCCGTCTGTCACCCGTCTGTGAACCCGACTGTCACCCGTCTGTCACCCATCTGTCACTCGTCTGCCATACGTCTGTGGTGACAGACGTATGGCAGACGGGGTGCCGTCTGTCATCCGTCTGTCACCCCGTCTGTCACTCCGTCTGTGACCCCGTCGGTCACCCCGTCAGTCACCTCGTCAGTCATCTCGTCAGTCACCCCGTCCGCCACCCCATCAGTCACCCTGTCAGTCACCCCATCAATCACCTCGTCAGTCAGCCCTTAGGTCATAGTGTGATGTTATATAGCCAATAGCCATCCTCGATAAATAGACTATCCCACAAAAAAATATTTTTTCAATTCGAACCAGTAGTTTCTGAGATATCAACTTCCCCGCTTCTTAACATTTTTCATTTTTGCTCCGCTCCCATTCGGGACGCCGCGCCGGGTCAGAGTGACGTTACCATCGTATAAATATTGACAAATATTGACGTCAATCAATTGTTTTGCCTTCCCGGAACCTCTCCACTAAAATTTGAACTTTATCGTATGGAATTAAAGTTCAAATTGACTTTTAAGTATTATTACGAATCGATTGTATGGGAGTATAGAAAAGTGTTCTTTTTAGACTTTTTAGGCAATTTTTAAAATTTTTCTCTCCGTAAGAACCATCCTCGTACTTCGAGGAATATTCTAAAAAAAGAATTAACGAAATCGGTCCAGCCGTTCACGCGTGATGCCGTGACAACGGAAAACGGGTTTCATTTTTATATATATATAGATTATGTTTCTATAATATCACAAATTAAAAGTTATATATTGTTATAATAGATAATATCCCCTGTGAACAGCAAAATACTAGAATTCTATTAAATTATCTACAATCAGTAACTGAATTACAATTAAACAGTCCCCTGGCATCGGTCGCCTGTCGCATAACAAGACAAGGGGTGGCGTCCAACTTCAGAGGGCGAATGATTTAAAAAAATTGTCGTCATTGGGCACGTACCTAGCCTTCACCTAACCTTTGATCGGAAACCCAGGCGTAAGATTATGTATGTTCATGCAATAACAATAATAATATCAGACCTTCAAAATTACTGTGTACACAGTGAACGACGGAGTGACTGGTTGACTCACTGGTTGAGAGACGGGAAAGACATATAGGGTGACCAACGGTATGACTGACAGGGTGACTGACGGGGTGACCGACGGGGTGACCGACGGGGTGACCTGCGGGGTAACCGACGGCGTGACGTTGGGGTGACTGACGGGCTGACCAACGGCGTTACTGACGGAACCGAACCGAATTCACGTACTTTCTCTCGAAGTTTAGTAAATCATCCCATTACCTCCTTCAGAATTATTGTTTTATAGGTGCCTACGACACACTCTTTCAACACTCTCGCTCTCTCATACGCAGACGAAGTTGCGCGGGTCAGCTAATATTTCATAAAAACTGAAGGAAAATCTTTTCTTACGTGATTTTGCATTTACTTGATTTGATTATAAATACGACTACTACTGTTGTACACCAAGAGCTCGAGAACTCCAAACGCACGACACAATAGAAAGGCTGAGATTTTTCTGCGCAAGTCCACTACAACATTAAAACGGATCTTTGATTCGCAATGGCTTTGTCGAACAACAAGTTGATGTAACAAAAGCTTACATTTTATTTCCAATATTCAAAAACTATGAGCTTTACGAAATTTAGACTTTACTTAATTGCCATCTTCCCTTTAAGTGTAGTTGTTATTTATACCAACTTTTTGCAACCTGTATATACATGCTGTCAGGCATGGGCGTGTGAGTGGAATAATAAAGCGCTGATTTAAGTTGTCTTCGCTGGCTACACTACTCGGCGAATTTACTTAACCATATGTACCAGTAAGAGTCGACTCAGAACGTTGCTTGTTTTAAACTTCATGTCACATATTTCACATGCATATGGCCTCTCAACTGTGTGAGTTCTTATATGCTTCTTTGAATGTTCACTTCGTGTACATGCATAATTACAGTATTGACATTTAAAAGGCTTTTCGCCTGTATGAGTTCTAATATGTTCCTTTAAAAGACCACTTTGCGCAGATGCATAATTGCAGTATTGACATTTAAAAGGCTTTTCGCCTGTGTGAGTTCTAATGTGATTCTTTAAACTAGAACGATCCGCACATATATAATTACAGGATTTACATTAAAAAGGTTTTTCGCCTGTGTGAGTTCTAATGTGATACATTAAAGTAGCACGATACGCAGATGTATAATTACAGTATTGACATCTAAAAGGGTTTTCGCCTGTGTGAGTTTTAATGTGATACTTTAAATGAGTATGTTGCGCACATGTATAATTACAGTATTGACATTTGTAAGGCTTTTCGCCTGTGTGAGTTCTAATGTGATACTTTAAATGAGAATGATGCGCAGATGTATAATTACAGTATTGACATTTGTACGGCTTTTCGCCTGTGTGAGTTCTAATGCGATACTTTAAACTAGCACGATACGCAGATGTATAATTACAGTATTGGCATTTAAAAGGCTTTTCACCTGTGTGAGTTCTAATATGTTGCTTTAAATGATTATTTTGCGCAGATGTATAATTACAGTATTGACATTTAAAAGGTTTTTCGCCTGTGTGAGTTCTAACATGTTGCTTTAAATTATTACTTCGCGCACTTGTATAATTACAGTATTGACATTTAAAAGACATTTTACATGAATGAATTTCAAAATTGTTTGAATTGACCCTTTTTGTCAATTTTCCATTACGTACAGAACTCTTATTTGTTTTACTTTTAGTATTTTGGTTAGTAATCACAGGTTTATGTCCGACAATATGTTTGATAAGAAGAGCTTTTGAATTACATGTTTTACCACATTCATTGCATACAAAACACTTCTTATTATTATTAACTAACACTAGCTTACTTTTTCCGTCAGACACTATCTTGGTTGACTTATCATTATCAGCTACGATATTTATTTCGGCGTCAGAGATGTTTCCACTCTTCTCACTTGCAATAAACTCGGCCTTATCTTGTCCACAGTTATGTATCTCATCCAGCTTACGGTTTTTGTTTGGGATTGTACCTTTGGAATACAGGAAATATAACTGTAGCAGAATATATTTTAGTAACTAGTAATACTTTTTTTTTAATATTCTATTTTTATAGCAGAAACTGGCAATCGAGCAGGTGGATCACCTGATGGTAACTGATCTCCACCGCCCATGGACACCCAAGACATAAAAATAATGGATGCATTGCCCAAAAACAGGGGATCAAAGATTGGGAAAGGGAGGGAGAGAATCACACACACTGAACGAAACAGCAGTGATATATGATAATGTTGCAATGATATTTTTTTCAACAGTTCCGTGTAATATAACAATGAAAATTGCAAATATTACCCATCGGGATTAAAAGGTCAAAAAAATAATTCATTTTTATTTAATACTAGCTGACCCGCGCAACTTCGTCTGCGTATGAGAGAGAGGGTTGAAAGAGTGAGTCGTAGGCACCTATAGAACAATAATTCTAAAAAGGTAATGATATGTTTTGCTAAACTTCGAGAGATAGTACGTGACTTCGGTGCGGTTCCGTCAATCACCCCGTCTGTCACCCCGCCTGTCACCCCGTCTGTCACCCGTCTGTCACCCGTCTGTCACCCGTCTGTCACCCGTCTGTCGCCCCGCATGTCACCCAGCCTGTCACCCGTCTGTCACCCCGTCTGTAACCCGTCTGTCACCCCGTCAGTCACCCCATCAGTCACCCTGCCTGTCACCACATCTGTCACCCTGTCTGTCATCCCGTTTGTCACCCCGTCTGTAACCCGTCTATCACCCCGTCAGTCACCCCATCAGTCACCCTGCCTGTCACCCCGTCTGTCACCCTGTCTGTCACCCCGTTTGTCACCCCGCCTGTCACCCAGCCTGTCACCCGTCTGTCACCCCGCCTGTCACCCAGCCTGTCACCCGTCTGTCACCCCGTCTGTAACCCTGTCTGTCACCCCGTTTGTCACCCCGTCTGTAACCCGTCTATCACCCCGTCAGTCACCCCATCAGTCACCCTGTCTGTCACCCCGTCTGTCACCCCGTCTGTTACCCCGTCTGTTACCCCGTCTGTCACCGCGTCTGTCTTCCCGTCACCCCGTCTGTCACATCGGCTGACACCCCATTACTCACCCTGTCTGTCACCCTGCCTGTCACCCCGCCTGACACCCGTCTGTCACCCCATCAGTCACCCTGTCTGTCACCATGGCTGTCACCCCGTCTGTCACCCTGTCTGTCACCCCGTCTGTCACCCCGTCTGTCACTCCGCCTGTCACCCATCTGTCACCCCGTCGGTCACCCCATCTGTCACCCAGCCTGTCACCCATCTGTCACCCCGGCTGTCACCCGTCTGTCACCCCGCATGTCACCCGTCTGTAACCCGTCTGTCACCCCGTCAGTCACCCCATCAGTCACCCCGTCAGGTATCCCTTAGTCACCCCATCATTCAACCCGTCGGTCAACACTAAAAGAATTTTTCACATCGAACCAGTAGTTTCCGAGATATCAACTTCCCCGCTTTAAACATTTTTCATTTCTGCTCCGCTCCTATTGGTCAAAGCGTGATGTTATATAGCCTATAGCCATCTTCGATAAATAGGCTATCCAACTTAAAAAGAATTTTTCAATTCGAACCAGTAGTTTCTGAGATACCAACTTCCCCGGCTTTAAACATTTTTCATTTCTGCTCCGCTCCTATTGGTCATAGCGTGATATGCATGATTGCCTATAGCCACCGTCGATAATTGGGCTATCCAACACAAAAAGAATTTTTCAAATCGAACCAGTAGATACTAACGACACTCAATTGTTTTGCCTTCCCGGAACCTCTCCACTAATACTTGAACTTTATGGTATGGTATTAAAGTTCAAATTGACTTTTAAGTATTATTACGAATCGATTGTATGGGAGTACAGAAAAGTGTTGTTTTTAGACTTTTTCAGACAATTTTTCATTTTTTTCTCTCCGTAAGAACCATCCTCGTACTTCGAGGAATATTCTAAAAAAAGAATTAGCGAAATCGGTCCAGCCGTTCACGCGTGATGCCGTGACAACGGAAAACGGGTTTCATTTTTATATATATATAGATTATGTTTCTATAATATCACAAATTAAAAGTTATATATTGTTATAATAGATAATATCCCCTGTGAACAGCAAAATACTAGAATTCTATTAAATTATCTACAATCAGTAACTGAATTACAATTAAACAGTCCCCTGGCATCGGTCGCCTGTCGCATAACAAGACAAGGGGTGGCGTCCAACTTCAGAGGGCGAATGATTTAAAAAAATTGTCGTCATTGGGCACGTACCTAGCCTTCACCTAACCTTTGATCGGAAACCCAGGCGTAAGATTATGTATGTTCATGCAATAACAATAATAATATCAGACCTTCAAAATTACTGTGTACACAGTGAACGACGGAGTGACTGGTTGACTCACTGGTTGAGAGACGGGAAAGACATATAGGGTGACCAACGGTATGACTGACAGGGTGACTGACGGGGTGACCGACGGGGTGACCGACGGGGTGACCTGCGGGGTAACCGACGGCGTGACGTTGGGGTGACTGACGGGCTGACCAACGGCGTTACTGACGGAACCGAACCGAATTCACGTACTTTCTCTCGAAGTTTAGTAAATCATCCCATTACCTCCTTCAGAATTATTGTTTTATAGGTGCCTACGACACACTCTTTCAACACTCTCGCTCTCTCATACGCAGACGAAGTTGCGCGGGTCAGCTAATATTTCATAAAAACTGAAGGAAAATCTTTTCTTACGTGATTTTGCATTTACTTGATTTGATTATAAATACGACTACTACTGTTGTACACCAAGAGCTCGAGAACTCCAAACGCACGACACAATAGAAAGGCTGAGATTTTTCTGCGCAAGTCCACTACAACATTAAAACGGATCTTTGATTCGCAATGGCTTTGTCGAACAACAAGTTGATGTAACAAAAGCTTACATTTTATTTCCAATATTCAAAAACTATGAGCTTTACGAAATTTAGACTTTACTTAATTGCCATCTTCCCTTTAAGTGTAGTTGTTATTTATACCAACTTTTTGCAACCTGTATATACATGCTGTCAGGCATGGGCGTGTGAGTGGAATAATAAAGCGCTGATTTAAGTTGTCTTCGCTGGCTACACTACTCGGCGAATTTACTTAACCATATGTACCAGTAAGAGTCGACTCAGAACGTTGCTTGTTTTAAACTTCATGTCACATATTTCACATGCATATGGCCTCTCAACTGTGTGAGTTCTTATATGCTTCTTTGAATGTTCACTTCGTGTACATGCATAATTACAGTATTGACATTTAAAAGGCTTTTCGCCTGTATGAGTTCTAATATGTTCCTTTAAAAGACCACTTTGCGCAGATGCATAATTGCAGTATTGACATTTAAAAGGCTTTTCGCCTGTGTGAGTTCTAATGTGATTCTTTAAACTAGAACGATCCGCACATATATAATTACAGGATTTACATTAAAAAGGTTTTTCGCCTGTGTGAGTTCTAATGTGATACATTAAAGTAGCACGATACGCAGATGTATAATTACAGTATTGACATCTAAAAGGGTTTTCGCCTGTGTGAGTTTTAATGTGATACTTTAAATGAGTATGTTGCGCACATGTATAATTACAGTATTGACATTTGTAAGGCTTTTCGCCTGTGTGAGTTCTAATGTGATACTTTAAATGAGAATGATGCGCAGATGTATAATTACAGTATTGACATTTGTACGGCTTTTCGCCTGTGTGAGTTCTAATGCGATACTTTAAACTAGCACGATACGCAGATGTATAATTACAGTATTGGCATTTAAAAGGCTTTTCACCTGTGTGAGTTCTAATATGTTGCTTTAAATGATTATTTTGCGCAGATGTATAATTACAGTATTGACATTTAAAAGGTTTTTCGCCTGTGTGAGTTCTAACATGTTGCTTTAAATTATTACTTCGCGCACTTGTATAATTACAGTATTGACATTTAAAAGACATTTTACATGAATGAATTTCAAAATTGTTTGAATTGACCCTTTTTGTCAATTTTCCATTACGTACAGAACTCTTATTTGTTTTACTTTTAGTATTTTGGTTAGTAATCACAGGTTTATGTCCGACAATATGTTTGATAAGAAGAGCTTTTGAATTACATGTTTTACCACATTCATTGCATACAAAACACTTCTTATTATTATTAACTAACACTAGCTTACTTTTTCCGTCAGACACTATCTTGGTTGACTTATCATTATCAGCTACGATATTTATTTCGGCGTCAGAGATGTTTCCACTCTTCTCACTTGCAATAAACTCGGCCTTATCTTGTCCACAGTTATGTATCTCATCCAGCTTACGGTTTTTGTTTGGGATTGTACCTTTGGAATACAGGAAATATAACTGTAGCAGAATATATTTTAGTAACTAGTAATACTTTTTTTTTAATATTCTATTTTTATAGCAGAAACTGGCAATCGAGCAGGTGGATCACCTGATGGTAACTGATCTCCACCGCCCATGGACACCCAAGACATAAAAATAATGGATGCATTGCCCAAAAACAGGGGATCAAAGATTGGGAAAGGGAGGGAGAGAATCACACACACTGAACGAAACAGCAGTGATATATGATAATGTTGCAATGATATTTTTTTCAACAGTTCCGTGTAATATAACAATGAAAATTGCAAATATTACCCATCGGGATTAAAAGGTCAAAAAAATAATTCATTTTTATTTAATACTAGCTGACCCGCGCAACTTCGTCTGCGTATGAGAGAGAGGGTTGAAAGAGTGAGTCGTAGGCACCTATAGAACAATAATTCTAAAAAGGTAATGATATGTTTTGCTAAACTTCGAGAGATAGTACGTGACTTCGGTGCGGTTCCGTCAATCACCCCGTCTGTCACCCCGCCTGTCACCCCGTCTGTCACCCGTCTGTCACCCGTCTGTCACCCGTCTGTCACCCGTCTGTCGCCCCGCATGTCACCCAGCCTGTCACCCGTCTGTCACCCCGTCTGTAACCCGTCTGTCACCCCGTCAGTCACCCCATTAGTCACCCTGCCTGTCACCACATCTGTCACCCCGTCTGTCACCCTGTCTGTCACCCCGTTTGTCACCCCGTCTGTAACCCGTCTATCACCCCGTCAGTCACCCCATCAGTCACCCTGCCTGTCACCACATCTGTCACCCCGTCTGTCACCCTGTCTGTCACCCCGTTTGTCACCCCGCCTGTCACCCAGCCTGTCACCCGTCTGTCACCCCGCCTGTCACCCAGCCTGTCACCCGTCTGTCACCCCGTCTGTAACCCTGTCTGTCACCCCGTTTGTCACCCCGTCTGTAACCCGTCTATCACCCCGTCAGTCACCCCATCAGTCACCCTGTCTGTCACCCCGTCTGTCACCCCGTCTGTTACCCCGTCTGTTACCCCGTCTGTCACCGCGTCTGTCTTCCCGTCACCCCGTCTGTAATCCGTCTGTCACATCGGCTGACACCCCATTACTCACCCTGTCTGTCACCCTGCCTGTCACCCCGCCTGACACCCGTCTGTCACCCCATCAGTCACCCTGTCTGTCACCATGGCTGTCACCCCGTCTGTCACCCTGTCTGTAACCCCGTCTGTCACCCCGTCTGTCACTCCGCCTGTCACCCATCTGTCACCCCGCCGGTCACCCCACCTGTCACCCAGCCTGTCACCCATCTGTCACCCCGGCTGTCACCCGTCTGTCACCCCGCATGTCACCCGTCTGTAACCCGTCTGTAACCCGTCTGTCACCCCGTCAGTCACCCCATCAGTCACCCCGTCAGGTATCCCTTAGTCACCCCATCATTCAACCCGTCGGTCAACACTAAAAGAATTTTTCACATCGAACCAGTAGTTTCCGAGATATCAACTTCCCCGCTTTAAGCATTTTTCATTTCTGCTCCGCTCCTATTGGTCAAAGCGTGATGTTATATAGCCTATAGCCATCTTCGATAAATAGGCTATCCAACTTAAAAAGAATTTTTCAATTCGAACCAGTAGTTTCTGAGATACCAACTTCCCCGGCTTTAAACATTTTTCATTTCTGCTCCGCTCCTATTGGTCATAGCGTGATATGCATGATTGCCTATAGCCACCGTCGATAATTGGGCTATCCAACACAAAAAGAATTTTTCAAATCGAACCAGTAGATACTAACGACACTCAATTGTTTTGCCTTCCCGGAACCTCTCCACTAATACTTGAACTTTATGGTATGGTATTAAAGTTCAAATTGACTTTTAAGTATTATTACGAATCGATTGTATGGGAGTACAGAAAAGTGTTGTTTTTAGACTTTTTCAGACAATTTTTCATTTTTTTCTCTCCGTAAGAACCATCCTCGTACTTCGAGGAATATTCTAAAAAAAGAATTAGCGAAATCGGTCCAGCCGTTCACGCGTGATGCCGTGACAACGGAAAACGGGTTTCATTTTTATATATATAGACTAGCTGACCCGCGCAACTTCGTCTGCGTAGGAGAGAGAGGGTTGAAAGAATGAGTCGTAGGCACCTATAATCCAATAATTCTAAAGGAGGTAATGAGATGATCTACTTCGGTCCGGTTTCGTCAGTCACCCCGTCAGTCACCCACTCAGTACCCTCGTCAGTTACCCCGTCCATCACCCCGTCAGTTACCTCGTCAGTCACCCCGTCCGTCACCCCGACAGTCACCCTGTCGGTCAAGCCGTCGGTCACCTCATCTTTCTGCTCGATTGTCACCCCGTCTGTCACCCGTCTGTCACCCAGTCTGTCACTCCGTCTGTCACCCGTGTGTCACCCGTCTGTCACCCTGTATGTCACTCGTCTGTCACCTGTCTGTCACCCGTCTGTCACCCAGTCGGTCACCCCATCTGTCTGATCGATTGTCACCCCGTCTGTCACCCGTCTGTCACCCCGTCTGTCACCCGTCTGTCACCCGTCTGTCACCCGTCTGTGAACCCGTCTGTCACCCATCTGTCACTCGTCTGCCATACGTCTGTCACCCCGTCTGTCACCCGTCTGTGAACCCGACTGTCACCCGTCTGTCACCCATCTGTCACTCGTCTGCCATACGTCTGTGGTGACAGACGTATGGCAGACGGGGTGCCGTCTGTCATCCGTCTGTCACCCCGTCTGTCACTCCGTCTGTGACCCCGTCGGTCACCCCGTCAGTCACCTCGTCAGTCATCTCGTCAGTCACCCCGTCCGCCACCCCATCAGTCACCCTGTCAGTCACCCCATCAATCACCTCGTCAGTCAGCCCTTAGGTCATAGTGTGATGTTATATAGCCAATAGCCATCCTCGATAAATAGACTATCCCACAAAAAAATATTTTTTCAATTCGAACCAGTAGTTTCTGAGATATCAACTTCCCCGCTTCTTAACATTTTTCATTTTTGCTCCGCTCCCATTCGGGACGCCGCGCCGGGTCAGAGTGACGTTACCATCGTATAAATATTGACAAATATTGACGTCAATCAATTGTTTTGCCTTCCCGGAACCTCTCCACTAAAATTTGAACTTTATCGTATGGAATTAAAGTTCAAATTGACTTTTAAGTATTATTACGAATCGATTGTATGGGAGTATAGAAAAGTGTTCTTTTTAGACTTTTTAGGCAATTTTTAAAATTTTTCTCTCCGTAAGAACCATCCTCGTACTTCGAGGAATATTCTAAAAAAAGAATTAACGAAATCGGTCCAGCCGTTCACGCGTGATGCCGTGACAACGGAAAACGGGTTTCATTTTTATATATATATAGATTATGTTTCTATAATATCACAAATTAAAAGTTATATATTGTTATAATAGATAATATCCCCTGTGAACAGCAAAATACTAGAATTCTATTAAATTATCTACAATCAGTAACTGAATTACAATTAAACAGTCCCCTGGCATCGGTCGCCTGTCGCATAACAAGACAAGGGGTGGCGTCCAACTTCAGAGGGCGAATGATTTAAAAAAATTGTCGTCATTGGGCACGTACCTAGCCTTCACCTAACCTTTGATCGGAAACCCAGGCGTAAGATTATGTATGTTCATGCAATAACAATAATAATATCAGACCTTCAAAATTACTGTGTACACAGTGAACGACGGAGTGACTGGTTGACTCACTGGTTGAGAGACGGGAAAGACATATAGGGTGACCAACGGTATGACTGACAGGGTGACTGACGGGGTGACCGACGGGGTGACCGACGGGGTGACCTGCGGGGTAACCGACGGCGTGACGTTGGGGTGACTGACGGGCTGACCAACGGCGTTACTGACGGAACCGAACCGAATTCACGTACTTTCTCTCGAAGTTTAGTAAATCATCCCATTACCTCCTTCAGAATTATTGTTTTATAGGTGCCTACGACACACTCTTTCAACACTCTCGCTCTCTCATACGCAGACGAAGTTGCGCGGGTCAGCTAATATTTCATAAAAACTGAAGGAAAATCTTTTCTTACGTGATTTTGCATTTACTTGATTTGATTATAAATACGACTACTACTGTTGTACACCAAGAGCTCGAGAACTCCAAACGCACGACACAATAGAAAGGCTGAGATTTTTCTGCGCAAGTCCACTACAACATTAAAACGGATCTTTGATTCGCAATGGCTTTGTCGAACAACAAGTTGATGTAACAAAAGCTTACATTTTATTTCCAATATTCAAAAACTATGAGCTTTACGAAATTTAGACTTTACTTAATTGCCATCTTCCCTTTAAGTGTAGTTGTTATTTATACCAACTTTTTGCAACCTGTATATACATGCTGTCAGGCATGGGCGTGTGAGTGGAATAATAAAGCGCTGATTTAAGGTTTTAACTCATGCTAAACTTGATTTTACGTCAACTTTAGGAGGCGACGATCGTTCATCTGGACCATGTTTGCGAACATATATACACGGAATAGGAAGTTTATTCTTTGGTCTGGCAGTTATCATAGACTTTTATTGGTTTAATATGATAACGTCTCTATAATAATTATCTAAATCATCTAATAATCGGCAAAAGTCAATTTATTTCCTCAAGTGGCCTGGGACATCAACATAATAATGTTCCTTGTTTTTTACATTGGGTTAATAAGATTTGTATTTTCTATACACCAACATACACATGTTTGTGAATAACGTCTTATACAAAGATAACGAACGATTTATCTCCAGAGCTACATAAAATCACACATGGATGTATTTGCTCTTAGGAATTTCTTTGGGAATTTCAGGCGTTTTCATGTGACGTGTTTTTTGGTGACGTCATAGGAATGCGTGTTGATTCGAATAAAATAAAATAAACTCAAACGTATTATCAGAATAAATTCAATGAATTAAAAGGGTAATTTATAATTTTAAACTTCGTCAAATATATTTGTTATGGATTTACTAAATTTCGTATTTCTAATTTTTGAACGATATTTTGAACACAATACCTAATTTTGACAAATAAAATGACGCTCGGAGACAGTGTTGCCATATATACCGATTTATCTGAATTTATACAGATTTTAGGCTACCAATAAAAATTACAAATTTTACTCCACTTTGTACAGGTTTTTGGACTTTTACTTTTGCTATGTATATTGGTTGGTAATAGAATATAGAATAGAATTTTTCGACCATCATTTATATTTTTAACTTATTATTATGTATGTCATGGTTGACGTTACTACAAAATTACAATAAAACAAGTTAATGTAAATATATGTATATTGGATATATAATGGGATATTGGAATGATTTTACTCAGGTTGATAGAGCCGGATTACAGATTTTTGGTATCACCTATAGCAACACTGTTTGCAAATCGGAATTCGAGTAGGCACATTGGTGTATTCGGGTTTTATAATATACAATCTCACGACTTCGGCTTGTATTTGGATTTTGATCACATATTTCCTTGTTCAAATTGTTTCTTGACTTCTCGCTGATTTGGAACTCAAATTTTTATCATCGGTCGATGTTATACTGGGCGCTGAATTGTCGAAACATTGGATTACCTAAAGCAAGCGTAATAAACAATAACCTTTTACCGGTTCAAAGAGAAAACCTAAACAAATTGGCAGGTAGGTACTTAAATATATTTATTTTCCTGGATAGGATATTTAGTGTCCAGTGTTAAAACCTGTTGTGATGATCCACACATATTGTGTGTTGTACCTACATATTGTTTTGCATGTCATACATATGTCTACACTTTGCTGTGTATTGACAAAAAAATTACAACTATCTTATATTTGTTTGGTTATAAAAAAATAGGCATGTGTTACATAAAATTGTAATTGCAGATATTTGGCCCATATGAGATTGTTATCTCGACAATGCAGAAAAATATTTGTGTTATTTTTGGGACTTTGCATCAGATATTTCACAGCCGGATATAATGTAAGTATTTCTAATTTGTAATTCTAAAAACTAAAAGAACACTAAGCAACAAAACTTGACCAATAGTTTTATTTAGATGAGTGACTGTTAGTGAAAATGAGTAATTACAAAAACACTTATTGGCCAAGAATTTCATAATTATGTTGATGAACTTTAAATAGGTACGTATTCAAATAGTGACCGTTTAATACAGAAAAAACAATAAAGCTGTTATTATGAATTTACTATTTAAGTTTCTGGCATATTTAGCTTCTGGTTGGTCCCTTTTCATCATCCAGCAATAATTGCCGAACATCCTTGTCAGTATACAGGGTAATCCTGTATTTGATTGTTTTTACGTGTGAGTTTTTCTGTGTACATCATCATCATCATCATGATCAGCCACAGGACATCCACAAAACAAACATACGTCCAACAGGTCGGTCTGGAAATCTTTGGGCACCCCCAAAGAAGCCTATGTCAAGCAGTGGACATTCTATGGCTGTGTACATATAATTGGTAGATTATGTCTAAATATTCAAACCATAATCTCATGATTGAGTTATAACATTCCTCAACTGATTCAAATAATAAAATAACATACATAAGCTCTCGCCTGTATCCACGAAGGGGTAGGCAGAAGCTCACTACCCTGCTAGTACATCCACATTTCGCCGAGCTTAGTTCCGTCCCAGATGTGATAGGAGGCAAGCCTATCGCTATATCGGGCACAAATTCCAGACTCCGAGCTGATATGGAAAAATCCAATATCACTTTGCTCGACCTGGGTAGGGATCGAACCTGAAACCTCAGGACAGTACTTGTACCAAAATACAGTCACAGTTACTTATAAAAATTTATAAAAACAGTCATGAAGTCGGAAACCAGCCCTTGTTCTGTTAAACCACAGGGGACTATTGCCAGGGGACTGTTTAATTTTATTTAATTGAATGGTTGCATAAAAAGTTTTTGCTGTACACAGAGGATATTTATCTGTTATCTATTAAAATGGAAGTCTACCGCTAACAGCGGTCTAATTAACAATCCTTACTAAATAATAAAAGCGAAAGTAACTCTGTCAGTCTGTCTGTCTGTCTGTGGCGTTTTCACGTCTAAACCGCTGAACCGATTTTGATGAAATTTGGTATGTGGGTACTTTTAACCCCAAGGACGGACATAGGGTACTTTATTTTTTTAAATCAACCCCTAAAGGGATGAAATAGGGGATGAAAGTTTGTATGGGAATTTTGGAACCGCTTAATTGATTTTGATTAAATTTGGTATGAGTATACATTTGACCCTAGGGATTAAAATGGGGTACTTCATTTTTTTTTCATCAACTCCTATAAGGATGAAATAAGGGTTAAAAGTTTGTATGTGGATTTTAGGTCTAATTAATGGATTTTTATGAAATTTGGAATGGGACAGTGGATACCTTTGAGTTTAAGGATACAAATGGGCCACTTTTTTTAAATCAACACCTAATGGGATGAAAAAGAGGATGAACGTTTGTATAGGAATTTTAGGCCCACTTAATGGATTTTTATGAAATTTGGTATGGGATAGTGCATATCTTTGAGTTTAAAGACACAAATGGGCTACTTTTTTAAATCAACCCCTAATGAGATGAAATAGGGGATGAAATTTTTTATGGGAATCTAGAAACCGCTGAACGGATTTTTAAGAAAGTTGGTATGAGGATAGTTTTAGCCCTAAGGACAGAAATGAGATGCGATATATTTTTATCCTACAAAGGGATGAAATAGGGGTTGAAAATTTGTTTCTTTTTTTCTGGACCGATTGACCTCAAAATCGATATCTGAGTCGCCCCGTGGTTTCAAACGACAGAACCGCTGTAAACCTGTCAAAAGTGGCCGCCATTTTGTTTTTCTTTGGGTTTGGGCCGATTAACTTCAAAATCGATATCTGAGTCGCCCCGTGGTCTCGAACGGCAGAACCGTTGTCAAATCTGTCAAAAGTGGCCAGCCATTTTGTATTTCTTTGTTTCTGGGCCGATTGCCTTCAAAATCGATATCTAAGTCGCCTCGTGGTTCCCAATGACAGAACCGCTGTCAGACCTGTCAAAAGTGGCCGCCATTTTGTTTTTCTTTGTTTTTGGGCCGATTGACTTCAAAATCGATATCTGGGTCGCCCCGTGGTTCCGAACGACAGAACCGCTGTCAGACCTGTCAAAAGTGGTCGCCATTTTGTTTTTCTTTGTTTTTGGGCCGATTGACTTCAAAATTGACATCTGAGTCACGCCGTGGTTCAGAACGACAGAACCGCTGTCAAACCTGTTAAAAGTGGCCGCCATTTTGTTTTCTTTTGTTTTTGGGCCGATTGACTTCATAATTGATATCTGAGTCGCCCCGTGGTTCCAAACGACAGAACCGCTGTCAAACCTGTCAAATGCGGCCGCCATTTTGTTTTTCTTTGTTTTTGGGCTGATTGACTTCAAAATCGATATCTGAGTCACGCCTTGGTTCAGAACGACAGAACCGCTGTCAAACCTGTCAAATGCGGCCGCCAATTTGTTTTTCTTTGTTTTTGGGCCGATTGACTTCAAAATCGATATCTGAGTCGCCCCGTGGTTCCAAACGACAGAACCGCTGTCAAACCTGTCAAATGCGGCCGCCATTTTGTTTTTCTTTGTTTTTGGGCTGATTGACTTCAAAATCGATATCTGAGTCACGCCTTGGTTCAGAACGACAGAACCGCTGTCAAACCTGTCAAATGCGGCCGCCAATTTGTTTTTCTTTGTTTTTGGGCCGATTGACTTCAAAATCGATATCTGAGTCGCCCCGTGGTTCCAAACGACAGAACCGCTGTCAAACCTGTCAAATGCGGCCGCCAATTTGTTTTTCTTTGTTTTTGGGCTGATTGACTTCAAAATCGATATCTGAGTCACGCCTTGGTTCAGAACGACAGAACCGCTGTTAAACCTGTCAAATGCGGCCGCCATTATGTTTTTCTTTGTTTTTGGGCCGATTGACTTGAAAATCGATATCTGAGTCGCCCCGTGGTTTCGAACGACAGAACCGCTGACAAACCTGTCAAATGCGGCCGCCATTTTGTTTTTCTTTGTTTTTGGGCCGATTGACTTCAGAATCGATATCTGGGTCGTCCATATTTGGACTAAAACGACAGGGCGGATCGACAAATCAAAAGTTTTTCTGTTGGCCCTACAAAATACGAGTGCGGAGCCGCGGGCAAAAGCTAGTCCTTACTAAATAATAAAAGCGAAAGTAACTCTGTCTGTCTGTCTCTGTCTCTGTGGCGTTTTCACGTCTAAGCCGCTGAACTGATTTTGATTAAATTTGGTATGTGGGTACCTTTAACTCCAAGGACGGACATAAGGTACTTTATTTTTTTTAAATCAACTCCTAAAGGGATGAAATAGGGGATGAAAGTTTGTATGGGAAGTTTGGCACCGCTCAATGGATTTTGATGAAATTTGGTATGAGGATACTTTTGACCCTAAGGACACAATTGGGGGACTTCATTTTTTTTATCAACCCTTAAAGGGGTGAAATAAGGGTTGAAAGTTTGTATGGGGATTTTAGGTCCACTTAATGTATTTTTATGAAATTTGTTGGGATAGTGGATACCTTTGGGTTTAAAGACACAAATGGGCTACTTTTTTAAATCAACCTGTCAAACCTGTCAAAAGTGGCCGCCATTTTGTTTTTCTTAGTTTTTGAGCCGATTGACTTCAAAATCGATATCTGAGTCACGCCGTGGTTCAGAACGACAGAACCGCTGTCAAACCAGTCAAATGCGGCCGCCATTTTGTTTTTCTTTGTTTTTGGGCCGATTGACTTCAAAATTGATATCTGAGTCACGCCGTGGTTCAGAACGACAGAACCGCTGTCAAACCTGTCAAATGCGGCCGCCATTTTGTTTTTCTTAGTTTTTGGGCCGATTGACTTCAAAATCTATATCTGTGTCGCCCATATTTGGACTAAAACGACAGGGCGGATCGCCAAATCAAAAGTTGTTTCCGTTGGCCCTACAAAATACGCGTGCGGAGCCGCGGGAAAAAGCTAGTTATTAAATAAAAACCATTTACTGTATAAATACAGAAACTAATGCATGTAGGGAAATACAAAATAATATTGGTGAAATAGTGGAAAAGGTGAATTTATAAATATACTATTCTTAAGACTTCACCTGTAATTTTATTTGTATTTATAACCAGTGCATCTACAGTGGGATAGATAAGTTATTAGTTAACTTTGTCAGAACAATTTCACTCTTAATCTCAACATTTACATCTTTCCGAATCTTTCAATACTTCCTAGCACTGTCAGAGTATTGAAAGTCCCGCATGTTGATACCTTGAAACGACTATGTCAGAACCATAAGGGCTGACTATGCCCTTTCCTGCTTTTTCGTAGTTATTAAGTATTTTGTTAGGTAATGTATACTACATTATTTTAAATAATCTTATTGTTTATTACTGTAATTAACAACTTTTTTATTTTTCACAGAATCCTGAAAGTGAAAAAGAGGATATATCACTAGTAATTGAAATTGAAAATAATAAAGATATGTTAAGAAACCTAAGGGCCGCCGAATCATCAACGTTAATTATTTTTTTGAAAAAATGTAAGAGATTGCTAACCACGGCTTAGGTTGCGACATTAACCCCCAAATGGTCAAACGATGCCTAAATATTTAGGATGGCCTTATCGATTTAAGCACTCGTTATTCTTCAATTTGGCATGGTCAAACAGAACCTATCTCGTCACATTAAATGTAAGCAGGACCCAGTTTAAGGCCCGCTTATTTCGTAAAACGGTATGGTCAACAACTGCCTAACGTTTGACAGCTATTTAAGGCCCGCTTAACTAGCATTTGATCGAGATTAGTTTGAGATTGCCTGCGACTACTCTCAAATAAAACTAATGTTATAAACACGAAAGTTTGTGAAGATGTATGGATGTTTTGTTACTCTTTTACACCAGAATGGCTGAAGAGATCTGAATGAAATTTGGCACAGAGATGGATTAAAGTCTGAAATAGCACACAGGCTACTTTTTTCCCCGGAAAAATGTATGGTTTCTGTAGGATAGATTTGTTTAAATAAATAAAATTTCACGCGAACGGAATGGCGGGCATAGGTTTGTATTTCATAATTTCCGTGTTCCGTGTAGTGTTTGATAATATACACCTACCCCTTGATTTCAATAAAATGTATTTTTCCTGAATTTATCGCACTCGAAGAAGCCAAAACCAATAAAACACTTCAAAAATACAATGATTAATTTTATTAAATCCGATTCAACACTACTGCATGTTGCCGTCTTCCTCTCCAATATAATGGTTTTTATATGGTTCTGCTGAAGCCGGCGTGAACTGGGACGTCCTGAAATCCTTTCTCAGATCGGGCCGAGTATTTTTCTTCACACGGTCAGACACAGTCCCTGGCAAGAAAAATTCAAGAAGACTTCTTTCATTGAAACGCTCCAAGAAATATCCTCCATATCCAAACTTCATAGTTTCCATAATCTCTCCATCTTCGTTGATGTTTATTACATAAAACAAGATCACTTCACATACAACAAACACAGTTATTTAATTACGAAAATAAATATAAACAAACAGGTCGCCATTTGCCAAATTTTTTTTTCAATTCTTCCACACAAATCATTGACTAAGGACGAAAGATACATACTGCCAAGTGGTAAATATTTTAACAAGATACTAATAAATTATAAAAAGATCCATTTTAAGTTCCGTTTCTATTATATAAAAATGTATAATAACAAAAAATAGACAGAGATAACATAAACATTACAGAAAAATTTACTACAGATGAAATATGATCGGAATGGCACATGAAATGCAAAAAGGTTAAATAAACATTATCGAATCATGTATTCTGCCAATTATTTATTATAATTATCTTTAAAAAAAAAAAAATGAAATAAAATGATTCTACGTGAAACGAAACAAAAATATAATTTTATAAAAATTTTGTAATCGAGAACAAACTTTTATTATCTGTAGCAAAATGATTGATCCTTAGCTGATTTTTCCGCCAAGTCTTCTCAAGTGCGTACGACCATGCCGCTCAAAAATTATTGTCTGCTTAACTTTGGGTAGTGCTCAAATGACTTGGATGATTGAGCACTGTTTGACCATTCGGCCCTTATTGTCTCAATCTTATTTCTGAAAAACTAAGAGGATTTAAATTCAACTTTCCTATTGTATGCAAAATGTGGAATATCAATTTTTTTTGAAAATTATTACGGGAATGGAGTCAGCAATACTATGAAATAAAAATATACCAAGTCCTGTCGAAATTATATAAATTGTAGTTTTGGTTAATAAACATAATGTTCCTCAACTGTTACCAATGAAAATGTATAACAACAGTCGCTCCCCCTGAAGTCCGAAACCACCCCGTGTCCTGTTGAGCGACAGGGGTCTGTTGCCAGGGGACTGTTTAATTTTATTTCATAGAATGATTGGAACAACTTTATAGTCCTGATATTTTGCTGTACACAGGGGATATTTATCTATTATAACAATACATCATTTGTAAGATATAAATAAACTATAATAATCCTTGCCAGAGGACTGATGGCTGTCACGTTACAACGCGGGTTCCACAAAGGAATGGTCGTGCAGCATTCATTAACTTTTCCATGTAATATCGGCCACTGACCATGAGTTACCCAGTTTACAGAGAAACACCCATGTATGTTGTCACCGTGTCGTAACTCGTAATACCTAAATAACGTATAAATACATATTAATTTTAATATAAAAAATACGGTGTTTTATTTATAATAATATCAATTTCGATTCCATGATCTAAGATGCCGAACTGCTAGGTATATTCGATCTTTCTGCCGCCATTTTGTTTTCTCTCCACACATTAGGCATATGTACACGTATTTTTTCGTAGTTATGCCAAGTTCTTATTTTTCTTTTGTCATTGATAGCATCTCAAATATGTTATTAAATCTGTTATTTGGTTTTTTTTTTCTAAAGTAAATAATTATTATGTGAACAAAATTGTAAATAAAGTATTTTCATAATCGATATTTGGGTCGCCCCATGGTACTGAAGAGTGAATCCGGTGCAAAAACTGAAAAATCACTGTAAAATTAAAGGGATGCCTTAGATTTTTCTGGGATCTCATCATCAGAGCCTGACTTGACATAACATGACTTGACATGACTTGACACGACTTGACACGACTTGACATGACTTGACATGACTTGACTTGACATGACCTAACACGACGACACGACGGTATTGAGTTTTACTGTTCAGTATCAGCGCGGAGTCTGGAAGCGTGCTTGATATGGCGATAGGCTTGCCCCCTATCAAATCTGGGACAGAAATAAGTTCCGAAACAAATCGAGATGAAATAAGAGCAGATCGAAAGAATGTTTAGATACCTATTTATCCACCAACTGCGCGGAAAAACCTGCCTATCCAACTAGCCATTTTTGTAACGAATATCAGTAGAATAATGAAGATAACAATAATACAAGAAATAAAGAGTACTGAATATTATAATAACATAGCATAACATAAGCTCACGCCTGTATCCCCGAAGGGGTAAGCAGAGGCGCACTAGCCAACTAGTACACCCACATTTCGCCGAGCTTAGTTCCGTCCCAGATGTGATAGGGGGCGAGCCTGTCGATATATCGGGCACAAATTCCAAACTCCGGGCTGATATGGAAAAATCCAATATCACCTTGCCCGACCCGGGGATCGAACCCGAGACCTCAGGACAGTAGTCGTACCGAAATACACCCACGCCACCGAGGCAGTCTAATATGAATATTATAATAAATTAAGTAATGTGAAATGAAGTATAAAATTGTATTTATAATATGCTGTGTTGATATTACTTATAATACATTCAAGAATAACCACAACAGAATTGTGTTACAGTCCATTTTACGAAATCGTCGTTGATTTTATGTGTCAACTCAACTGTCAACGCTTTGCTCGCGACTGGCGTTATATAGATATGTACAAACATTGAAATGACTTCGTTTCTAAACGCAATATTGACAATCCATTGAAAATATTAGGTACGACGTCGCCCTCTGGCTGCCTACATACGCAACTTTCGTACGCAAACGCTACGATCGGCAAGGTCATTGGCATTACTTCCATTCTTAAGTTGTCTTCGCTGGCTACACTACTCGGCGAATTTACTTAACCATATGTACCAGTAAGTGTCGACTCAGAACGTTGCTTGTTTTAAACTTCATGTCACATATTTCACATGCATATGGCCTCTCAACTGTGTGAGTTCTTATATGCTTCTTTGAATGTTCACTTCGTGTACATGCATAATTACAGTATTGACATTTAAAAGGCTTTTCGCCTGTATGAGTTCTAATATGTTCCTTTAAAAGACCACTTTGCGCAGATGCATAATTGCAGTATTGACATTTAAAAGGCTTTTCGCCTGTGTAAGTTCTAATGTGATTCTTTAAACTAGAACGATGCGCACATATATAATTACAGGATTTACATTAAAAAGGTTTTTCGCCTGTGTGAGTTCTAATGTGATACTTTAAATTAGTATGTTGCACACATGTATAATTACAGTATTGACATCTAAAAGGATTTTCGCCTATGTGAGTTCTAATGTGATTCTTTAAACTAGAACGATGCGCACATGTATAATTACTGGATTTACATTAAAAAGATTTTTCGCCTGTGTGAGTTCTAATGTGATACTTTAAAGTAGCACGATACGCAGATGTATAATTACAGTATTGACATCTAAAAGGGTTTTCACCTGTGTGAGTTCTAATGTGATACTTTAAATTAGCATGTTGCGCACATGTATAATTACAGTATTGACATTTGTACGGCTTTTCGCCTGTGTGAGTTCTAATGTGATATTTTAATGTAGCACGATACGCAGATGTATAATTACAGTATTGACATTTGTAAGGCTTTTCGCCTGTGTGAGTTCTAATGTGATACTTTAAATTAGTATGATGCGCACATGTATAATTACAGTATTGACATTTGTAAGGCTTTTCGCCTGTGTGAGTTCTAATGTGATACTTTAAATTATTATGTTGCGCACATGTATAATTACAGTATTGACATTTGTAAGGCTTTTCGCCTGTGTGAGTTCTAATGTGATACTTTAAACTAGCACGATACGCAGATGTATAATTACAGTATTGACATTTAAAAGGCTTTTCACCTGTGTGAGTTCTAATATGTTCCTTTAAATGATGATTTTGAGCAGATGTATAATTACAGTATTGACATTTAAAAGGTTTTTCGCCTGTGTGAGTTCTAACATGTTGCTTTAATTTACTATCATGCGCACATGTATAATTACAGTATTGACATTTAAAAGACATTTTACATGAATGAATTTCAAAATTGTTTAAATTAACCCTTTTTGTCAATTTTCCATTACGTACAGAACTCTTATTTGTTTTACTTTTAGTATTTTGGTTAGTAATCACAGGTTTATGTCCGACAATATGTTTGATAAGAAGAGCTTTTGAATTACATGTTTTACCACATTCATTGCATACAAAATACTTCTTATTATTATTTGCTAATACTAGCTTACTTTTTCCGTCAGACACTGTCTCGCTTGACTTATCGTTATCAGCTACGATGCTTATTTCGGTGTCAGAGATGTTTCCACTTTTCTCACTTGCAATAGACTCGGCATTTTCTTTTTCACAGTTATGTATCTCATCCAGCTTACGCTTTTTGTTTGAGGGTGTACCTTAAGAACACAGGAAAATATAACTGCAGCAGAATATATTTGAATAACTAGTAATATATATTTTAAATATTCTATTTAACACACATAATATAACATAAGCTCACGCCTGTGGATGCAGGCCGATCCGGCGATCCGAAGGGGTTGGCAGAGGCGCACTAGCGAACTAGTACACCCACATTTCGCCGAGCTTAGTTCCGTCCCAGATGTGATAGCAGGCGAGCCTATCGCCATATCGGGCACAATTTCCAGACTCCGGGCTGATACGAAAAAATCCAATATCACTTTGCCCGACCTGTGGATCGAACCCGAGACCTCAGGACGCTGGTCGTACCGAAATACAACCACGCCACCTAGAGAGTCTATTAATATTCTATTTTTATAGCAGAAACTGGCAATCGTATCGTTCCTTTATTGTACACCCCGTCTATTATCTTCTTACTATTCCTCTCCATCCAATGGTTGCCTGGAAGAGACCGCTTTTAGCAATAAGGCCGCCACTTGCGACACATTTTGTTGTTGTTGTTGTTGTTGTTGTTTAGTGTTACCTGTTTTCTTTGTGTGTCGACAATAAATAGTTACTATCTATCTATCAATCGAGCAGGTGGATCACCTGATGGTAACTGATCTCCACCGCCCATGGACACCCAAGACATAAAAATAATGGATGCATTGCCCAAAAAGAGGGGATCAAAGATTGGGAAAGGGAGGGAGGTAATCACACGCACGAACGAAACAGCAGTGATATATGATAATGTTGCAATGATATTTTTTTCAACAGTTCCGCATAATATAACAATGAAAATTGGAAATATTACCATCAGGATTAAAAGCTCAAAAAAATAATTAATTTTTATGTAATATTACGTTTCTATAATATCACAAATTATAAGTTATATATTGTTATAATAGATAATATCCCTTGTGTACAGCAAAATACCAGAATTATATTAAATTTTCTATAACCAGTAATTAAATTAAAATTAAACAGTCCCCTGGCATCAGTAGCCTGTCTCATAACAAGACAAGGGGTGGCGTCCAACTTCAGGGGCGAATGATTTAAAATAATTGTAGTCATTTATGAACGTTTTGTTTATAAACAGAACTATTATTTAAAGAACTTTGTATATATTTTTTCACCTAACCTTTGATCGGAAACCCAGGCGTGAGATTATGTATGTTCATGCAATAACAATAATATCAGACCTTCAAACTGTCCCACTGCTGGGCACGGGCTTCCTCTACTAATGAGAGGGGTTAGGCCTTATTCTACCATGAACGGAGTAATCAACAAAAAGATAGCGGCGGAAACCAATACCAGATGGAGAGATATGAAAGGCTGCCACCAGTCCAAACTCTTCATTAGGACGCTGGACAAGGAAAAGACAAAGTATCTACTCCAACTCAAGAAGGACATTAGAATGATCACAGGCCTAGTGACTGGACACTGTATGCTGAACAGGCACCTAAAAATAATAGGCAAAACCAGCGATCCCTCGTGCCCTGAATGTGGAGAGGAGGAGACTAGTCTCCACTTTCTGGCAGAGTGTCCAATGTTCTCTCTGCCCAGGTGGGAACCACTGGGAATGGACAGACTAGAACAGGAACAGCTATGGGAGCTCAAATTAGGAAACATCATCAGGTTTAGTAAGGCCACAAGAATGTTTGTAGGGGGCATACTGCAGGAGCACCAGTAAAACCAGTGCTCCAGGGTGCACACTGCCATGACTAGCTAGGGGGGACCGGTGGCGCTGCATCCCAACTGGGAGGCTTTTCGCCCAAGGGTGGGAGAGTATGTGGGCATACGATGCCTTACAGCAGGTATTCACATACAGGCTGGGCGCGGTTCGCCCGGGCGGTCCAGCCGCAGAGGTCTTAACCGACTGACGTGGCGGGGCTTATCTGGGCGGACGTGCTGGAAGACCGCCATGACGCGCAAAGGCTAGTCTGAGCCACAGACGAAACCCAACGGTAACGTTCCTCTTGGGGGCTGTTTCGTAGCTTGGTTGCCTCCGAAGTAAAAGTGGAGTAGCACCCCAATTGGGATGAAGAGTGAAATAGTTCTGATAAGTGAGCTGATCACCCTTCTGTGCGACTGCAGATCCTCACCATAAATAATAATAATAATAGGCCTTATTCTACGCTGGCCTCATTGTTGAGTTTTGACAATGCAATACATAATTAATACTGGTTGCGTATAAAAAGTATGTGTCATACAATTGTTTGAGTATTCGTTTTTCAAAGAGCTGTTGTACTATTGTCTGTAAAATATTCCTTGTAACGCCATCTTACAGTTTACTAAATATATACATTTTGCCTAATCTACGTTTTACTTTCATCAGGTTATGGGCCCAGGCACATAGTCCTGCATGTAAATGTATATCTAAATTAGTTTCAGTAAAGGAAAAAGTAGATATATACTTGTTCGGAGTTTTGAGCAAGGAAGGTTAGCAAAATGGAAGGACAACATTTTCACAACGTAAGTTTGATTAGGTTGGAAGGGGCGTGCAATTGGAATATATGGAAGTTCCAAACAACCGTGTTGCTTAGGGGCCAAGGTTGGTTAGACATTGTCGAGGGACGGAGTATAAAACCTAAAGACGATGGCGAACGAAAGACTTGGGAGTCCAAGGATGCCAAGGCACAGACACTGCTGGTTACAAGAATGTCGGAGAAGGTGATGTTGCACATTATATCTTGCGGAACATCTGCAGAGATGTGGAGAAAACTACAGAGTGTATTTGAGCAGAAAACTGAGACAAGTATCCATATTATACAACAGCGTTTCTTTCAATATAAGTTTGAAAAGGGTATAGAGATGTCGGTATTTTTGTCAAAAATTCAAGAGATGCAAAACCAATTGAAACAAATGGGAGAGGATATATCTGACAAGTTTGTCATAACAAAGATTTTGATGTCCCTACCAGACGAATATAAGCATTTTGTGTCGGCGTGGGAGTCAGCTCCTGACGATAAGCAAACTATGGATAACTTGATTGCAAGGCTGTTAGTAGAAGAAGAAAGAGTAAAAGAGAAGGGTGAAGGGTGTAAAGAAGAATCTTCTTCGTGTGCGTTTGTTGTTAGAGGAAAACGAAATATAAAGTGTTATAAATGCAATGAACTGGGGCATTATCAAAGTGAATGTAGTAGTAATAAAATAAATAGCGAAGAAAAGTCTAATATCAATACCAATAAATGTTTTTATTGCGGAAAAAGAGGACATAATAAGGCAAAGTGCTGGTTTAAAAAGAACAAAGAAAACCAGTGTGAGAAAAATAATGCTTTTGTTGTGGCGGCCGCAAAGGAATTTTTTCAAGAATCCAAATGGTTGGTGGACACTGGAGCGAGTAGTCATATGTGCTGTGATCGAAGTTTATTTCAATCCTTTAAAACTACGACGCAGAAATTGGTGATTGTAGGAAATGGCGCATCGATTAGTGTACTAGGCTGTGGACAGATGGCGATGCAAGTATTTAATGGAATTGAATGGATTGACACAACCATTGACAATGTGTTGTTTGTTCCAGAGTTAAAAACTAACCTATTTTCTGTGAATTGCGCATCTGACAGAGGTTATGTTATGTTGACGGATGACAGTTCGAGCCGATTTTACAAAAACAATGAAGTGTGTGCAATTGCAAAACGAGATGGAAATTTTTATTATATGTGTTTTCGTTATAAGAACGAAATTGCTAACATTGAAAAATCGGATAGCAATAATTGTTTAAAAGAATGTCATGAGAAAATGGCTCACCAAAACGTCGATAATGTTAAAAAATGTTTGGTGCAAAATAGTATTAATGTAACACCAACGACAACAATGCCAAAATGTGAAAGTTGTTTGCGAAGAAAAATGCATCGTTTATCATTCCATAATAGTGATACAAAATCGATTAGAACATGTGAGTTAATTCAAGCGGACATATGTGATCGAAATTATGACAGTGAAGTGACAGTTAACTTGGACTTAGCTTGCTACGATGAAAGCGATGAAACTGGAGTGAATGTAGCTGATGAATCTAATCTTGTACCTGGTTATGTTTCAGATGAAAATGTAATGATAGACCATGTTGAGTCTGAGTCGGGCAGTGAGTATGTACCATGTTCCGATGAAGGTGACAGTTCTGAGGATTTGGGGGATGTGCTTCATCCTACTCCAAATGAGCGAAGTAGGCCTGTAAGAAAGCCTACATCTTTCTATCATTGTCACAGTGTGTTTAGTGAAGAAAATGATCTGCTTACATATGAAGAGGCCATGAGTAGAAAGGATGCGAGTATGTGGACTGATGCCATTAACCGAGAACTACAACCACTTAAAGAAAATAATACTAGGATTCATTGTGATGTACCGGTGAGTGAGAAAGTAGTAAGTAGTAAATGGGTATTTAAAATAAAGAAAAAATATCAATATTTTGCAGTATAAAGCTAGATTAGTTACTAGAGGGTTTGAACAAAATGATGTTTTAGATTTGAATGACATTTATGCACCAGTGGCAAAGTTATCTACATTTAGAGTTTTTGTAGTTGTTGCAACAAAGTTAAAATTGCCAATATATCAGATGGATGTAACCGGTGTTTTTTCTTTTTTTTTTTTATATGGTGAAATAATTGAAAATGTGTTTTTAAGTTTGCCAAAGGGAGCTTATTCGGGTGACAATAATATTGTTAAATTAAATAAATCGCTTTATGGTCTGAAGAATTCACCTAAATGTTGGAATGTAAACTTCAATTCTGTTGTAATGAAAGAAGGTTTTTTCAGATCTTATTGTGATTCATGTTTATATACTAAATGTAGTGGTGGTGATAATACTTTTTTAGTGCTGTATGTTGATGATTTGTTAATTTTTGGAACAAATGAAGCTTTAGTTTCTCAGCTTAAAAATGTATTAAATAATGAATTTAAAATGAAGGATTTGGGAAAGGTTAGTGAATTTCTGGGTATTAAGGTAGATCAGAATTTAAATACAGGTGTCACTACACTGGGCCAGAAAAGGTATCTAGAAAATGTTCTTAAAACTTTTAACATGGAAAATTGTAAGCCCATGGCAATACCTATAGATGTTAATTTTAATGTGAAAATATTTGAAAGTCACAAAGATATTAAAGATAATAAAGATATTGAGAAACTGTGTAGAAAAATGATTGGGTTTCTTATGTATGCTGTAATGGGGTCGAGACCTGACTTGTGTTTTGCAGTATCTTTTCTCAGTAGATACCAAAATCATGCTAATGTTGTGTTAGTGTCTGCAATTAAAAGAGTTTTACGTTATGTGAAATATACTTTAGAATATAAATTAGTTTATAATTGTAACGAAAATTTTATAGAAGGGTATTGTGATGCAGATTGGGGAGATCTTAGGGATAGAAAATCTACTACAGGCTATTTGTTTAAATATTGTAATTGTTTAGTATCTTGGTGTTCAAAGAAGCAGGAATCAGTTAGTTTGTCTTCAACTGAATCTGAGTATGTCGCCATGAGTATGGCAGCGAGCGAAGCAATCTGGTTAAATAATATAGTTAAAGATTTTGGGTTTTTAATTAATTGTCCGGTAAATATGTATTGTGACAATCAATCTGCAATTTCAGTTGCTTGTACCGATGATGTGAAACGTTTATAACATATAGACATAAGGTACCATTTTATAAAAGATTTAATAAAAAAATAAGATTAGTGTTAAATATATTAAAACTAATGAGCAACCTGCAGATATGTTTACTATGGCTTTAAGCAGGCAGCTACTAGAGAGATATTTAAAATAATGTGGTTTAGAACTATTGTTAGATTAAATTGTGTTTTAATACTTAAACTTTGTGAGTAGTTTGTTGAATGTTATGTAGTTGCATTGAGAGGGGGTGTTGAGTTTTGACAATGCAATACATAATTAATACTGGTTGCGTATAAAAAGTATGTGTCATACAATTGTTTGAGTATTCGTTTTTCAAAGAGCTGTTGTACTATTGTCTGTAAAATATTCCTTGTAACGCCATCTTACAGTTTACTAAATATATACATTTTGCCTAATCAATTATGCGGGTTGGTAGACTACACATAGGTAATTAGAAATTCTTGTAAAGAAATTGTCGGGTATACAGGTTTCCCCACAATGTTTCCCTTCACCGTTAATTCTTTGTACACCTTTTTAAGAGAATTGGCAGGTGGAGATAAAGAAAAGAGACTCACCCTCATCAGGTTCATGTTCAACCAACACTTCACTCATGTCACTGTCGTCCAGATACTCTATCACATTGTCCGGTTCCGGTATTTGTAATGAGTGCACATCGGTGACCAGCAAGGGATCCACCAGACCGTATGCCAGCCTGTCCGTAACACTGAAGGATTTCAGATCCAACTGCAACAGAAAACATCACTTATTGATTTCTTTGTCCTGTATTGCATTGTATCAATAACAATAACAAAGGTCGTTAAAACCTAGCCAAATTCTCTTTGCAACATACATGCACACGAACCCTACATTAAGATGGCATTATGGCGGTTAGAAAAAGGGTAGAATGGAGTGTGATTTGTTTAGTTTGTCAGTTTTTATTTTTAATTCTAAAAAAACATATTAATTTTCAACATTGAATAGATGCAGATGAAATGAAAAGGCATCAAATCAAACTTTTTTGGACTACATACATCTCCAGTTATTTCCAAGATCTGTTCCAGAATGTTCTGAGACTTCTGTGACTTTATAATGAGCTGACGACATTTCTGTAGCTGATGATAGCACAAGTAACATGCTAACAGCCTCCCGCCCTCACCGACCTGTGGATTACAATATTAATACAAATAAATAAAATTGGACTGTCTGTAATTTAAAATATAAGCTTTTTAATAAATGCATATGAAAGTATATACAGTACTTATCTTCTTTCTTTATCTCTAGCTGGCATTAAAGACATGCACAATGGTTTGATTCTTTGAACAAACTAAGTGCGGAAAAAAGAGCCCACAATACCACTGAACAGAAAACTGTTTGCAGCTCGCTGTCACGTTATATTTGGTGAGTGGGAATTCCCATGGCCCAATTACCCGTCTCCCTTTCCCAATCCTTATTCCCTTACTTTTAGGTTGGAACGCACCCATGATTCTTTTTGTCTTGTGTTTATGGGCGGTGATCACTTACCATCATGTTTGTTTGCCAGTCTTCTAATACAGAACAGAAAAACACAATATCATTGCCCAACAGGAGATTGAACCCTAGACTTCATGACAGAAATCATACAAGAATATAACTACTTATGCAATTGGGTACTTGATTATTTTTTTAAAATTCGTTTTATATGAAATTCATGTCATCTAAAATATAACACAGTAAGAAATATTGAAATATTTACAAAAACAAAAAGTTATAAGCCTTTGAAGTTTAGTGTAACCTTCAAACCGTGGGAAAGAGAAGTATCAGTATAATCACGTCAGGGCCATAACAGAACATATGTTGAAAAGGGATAGCAACATATCCCCACTACACCCCCACTCTTCCTCATTGCAGATTTCAAAATATGAATTACTGCCTCATTTTTCAACTAATTTCGATGCAGTTTTTACAGAAAGGTTTCTATTTTGTTTTATTAGCTATTACGCATAAAAATGTGTAAGAAAAGTCGAACATAGTCATGTACCCAATTAAAACAAAAAAGAAACCCTTCTGTGAAAACTGCATCCAAACTGGTTCAAGTAATTGATATTTTATATTCTGCAATGAGCAAGAGTGGGGGCGTAGTGGGGATATCTTGCTATCCCTTTCCAACGTACGCGCCATTATGCCCATGACGTGTTTATACTGATACTTTTCTTTCCCGCAGTTTGGAGGTTACACCATAGTCCATACTTCAAAGGTTTACAGCTTTTTATTTTTGAGAATATATCAATATTTCTTTCTGTGCTATGTTTTAGATGATATAAATTTCATAGAAAATTAATAAAAACAAAAAAATCAAATAACCAATTGAGGCCGCGGGAACCAAAATAATTTTTTTTTATAAATAACACTGAAGTCTCAAGTCACACAAATAGTCCTGACCCCACAGTACGATGAGTCTTGCGTCGTGTATACCTTTTTATTTATTAACATTTCATACACTTCTTGAACTTCCGAGCCCGATATTGGATGCATTCGGACATTGTCATCTAAACATATTCGGCACAATTTTAATTCATACATTTTCTCGACACTACACTATTCTTGAACCACACAAAGTAATGTTTAACAGTGAATCTTCGTTATATTTCAATTACCATTCTATTATTTATAATTTATAGTTACTAGTTTAAAACTTTCTTCGTTTTTAAAATTTTTCTCTGTATTTATATGACAGAGGTGCGGTTGTCTATTAGACTATTACAATTTACAACCTATCGAGTATAAAATTTGATAGGATCAGCAAAAAATTGTGTTATCTCTTTTTTCTAATGGATGTCAACTCAGGTAAAGAAGGGCCAAAATATGAGTTTGTTCTTATAGGCTGCGTTCCACTAAGCGTTCACAACGATCAAAATGCTCCTTTAGCCGTTCCACATAACGACCGCGGTCGTTGTGGTCGCGGCGAAAACGTCACTTATGACGTCATGACTTACGCTCACGACGACCCATCTAAAAAGGTGGGTCGTCGTGATCGTTGAGAAAATTAGCGGCGTTTTCAAAACTCAATGCATCAAAAATGGCGACCGTTAAGCTTACGTTATTTCATGCGGAAAGATATATTGTAGTAGAAGTGAATGTTTCTGCAGTGGATATAAAAAAATAAATATTTTTTTTTCAATATAAATTGATTTAAACAATAATTAATTAAGTTTATTTTCAAGGCTTAGAGATTATACCAAACCTGTTTAATATTTTGCATTTTCTTTTTATTCACTCGCCGTTTGTATTATTTACCTCCACGCTCAAAACGCTCTATATTCATTCCACTTGAGTTTACGACAGTAACGCTCACAAGCAAGTGGAACGGGAAAAACTGCGGTCGTGGGCGTGATCGTTGTGAACGCTTAGTGGAACGCAGCCATAGGCTCGCATCCATCAATAAGCCACGCCCCCGAAACAAAGTAATAATAATACGGCAACTGAAATGGTGGTCTAGTGACGCGCGTGATTCATTGCGTATGGTATCGATATCGATAAAATGTTTTATTTAGTTATTTCGCGGTATATTATTTTGCATTACATACATATTCTCAAACCTTTATACCATAAGAGGAGGTAGGGACTATAATTCTTGAATTCGTATGATTAGAAGAGCTCTAATGCGTTTAGATGACGATTTTTAAAAATCGTAAAAATAAACGATTTTTTGAGTTGTTCGTATAACTGATGTCGTTATTGAGTTAATATTTAAAGTGCACATTCGGTTCCTGATGATTATATTATTGAAACTAATTGTGCCACTAAAAGTCTAATATTTTAACTAAATATTAAACGTAATATTTGATAATCTTAAATAACCCAAATAAAAATAAACCAAAAAAGAAACATATAAAAATATTCACATTTGAACATTTATATACTGCTTTGTAGAAACAATACAAAAATGTTTATCGACAAATCATCGATTATATTACTTTAACGCACTAAGCTTTCCGCCATTTGTAGCTGCCAGTCTGGTGCCAAGGTCATGGACGTCATGGAGAGGGAACCGATCTCCTCTCTATCTTTAATCTAAGGTTTGTACTTTCTAATATTTATTTATTATATTATATTTGGATTGGAACGTGGTGTTTCTATACCCAAATTATTCTAATTTCTTTAAATTTCTAACCTTTATAACATTATTTAAAATTGTTCAAGAATATATGTGTCTAGAAAATGTATGAATTGAAATTGTGCCGTGTGTGTTTGGATGACAACATACGAATGCATCCAATATCGGGCTCGGAAGTCCAAAATGTTTATGAAATGTTAATAAATAAAAAGGTAAGTTTAGATTAATGACATACCAAAAGCTGCAGGTGCGATTCTCGCACCGAGACAAATGTTTGTGTGACCCACAGTGCGCGTTCCAGGATCAGCCGGTTCCGGTTCTCTCGAGGGGCTTGCAGCATGATTTGATGGTTGGTTGGGACGGGTATGGAGAGTCCCTGTGTCTGCATCGCTCATCCGCTTGTCTTGTCACAAGCTCCTCGATTTGCTTCTTCCCTCTTCGGATTCGGAGTGTGAAGAAGCATAAATAGGCCGGCATGATTCTGGCGACCACTGATAAACCCATTGTTTGTCTGCAATGTACTTACCATCAGGTGCAGTCACTTTGCCGTGCCCAGATAAAAAAAATACTAATATGGGATAATAATCACAGTATTTGGTCCATATGGTAATTCTGATAAAAAAATATATATTGATTTCCTATGCATCTAAGCACTTATGACATGTTAAAACTAGCAAATCCCAGTTTAAGATTATATTAACACTATTATACTATTGGATGTTTCATAAAGTTAGTAACAATTCCACATACAGGAGAATGATTTATACAGAGTGGCGCCAACATAACAATATTAAATTTGATAATGGATAACATAGGTATTTTTAAATTTCACCACATAAATAAAAAACTGTGACGTCAATAAAATAAATAGCAAACATTTGGTTACTAGAGGTCTCCATTTATATTGTGTTAAACCGGTATCATGTGCGAAAATCTACATGTAGGTAAACTTCAGTAGGTACGCGGCGCGGCGCTCGCATCCGAGTTGCACCAGACAAGTCTGTTCATTTTGTTAAGAGGCATTTCACATATTATGCGAGATTTCCAAGATTTTGAGCGCCTAATTTACCATGATAAGAACGGGTTGAATGCCATTGAATACATTCAAAATATAGATCGATTCTTTTTGTTGACGTATTGTTTAAAACATTTACTAATACTACTTTGATTTTTTAGTAGCGATTAATCTCCCGTACCTTGTTTCTTGAAAATAACGAAACAGGTCATCTTTAGGCTCCTAATTTTCTTATTAAAAGTCATTAAATAGACACGAGAAAAATCCTAGATATCAGGCATATAAAACTGTTGACGTTTGGTTGACAGAATATCGATAATTAATCACACTGATTGTAAAAAAAATAAAGACTGTGACGATTTTTACGATTGATATCCGAAGTTTATCGCGAGTTTTTGCAAAGAAGAAAAGCAAATTACAAGAAATAATCTGTACCAAAATAAACTTTGTTTTATAAACAACCTAATTTTGTAGGTCAATTGGAAATATTTTTATTGATCACTTTTTTATTACAAAAAATACATCGCACAAAATTGCAATGAATTTGCGTTCGGAAATCAGTCGCGCGCCAGCGCTCGTCGGAGCAGGACCTGTGTCGATTTTTTCCGTGCTGCTCCCGAACACTATAGAATACGTAATTACAAAATATACCACAACTGACAAGTTTTGATCCATGAGAGTTAATTTTTTTTAGTACGTTATATAATTTTATTATTGTACCTCATTGTACTGTAATTGCATTTTATTAACCGACTTCAAGAAAAGGAGGAGGTTAACAATTCGTCGGAGTCTTTTTTATGTATGTTCCCCGATTATTCGAAGACGCCTAGGCCGATTCGTGAAGTTATTTTTTTGTTGAAAAGAGTATACTTTCCAGGTGGTCCCATTGGCACCAAATCAGGATCTGATGATGGGATCCTATAAAAATCGAGGGCAACCATCAAACTTTATAGGGACCCAAAGTGTGTTTTATATATTTTCTAAAACTATATCGGTATTTGCGTCTGGTACTCATCATCTCATGTTGCTGAGCTGATGATGTAAATTATAACTCCTTAACTATTAAGAGTTGGTGGATAATTCTATCAATATTACACAAAAATAGATAAAAAATAATTAAAGTTTAACAAAAACTGAAACGCGACTTCAAAATTTTTAAGATTTGATGACATTTTAGGTGTTCATTTTTGAAGTCGGTTTTCAGTTTTTGTTATAATCACCATCGAACTAATATAAATGCGAAAGTTTGTGTGAGTGTATGTTTGTGTGTATGTTTGGTACTCTTTCACGCAAAAACGACCTAATAGATTTTGATGAAATTTATTATTTGAGTTGCTGACATCCTGGATTAACACAAAGTCTCCTTATTTTTTAAATCAAACCCTAATGGGATAAAACCCCGCTTAATAGATTTTGATGAAATAGCAGATTTGATAAAATAAGAATACCTTTGACCCTAGGGACTCAAATGGAGTTTAAATCAACCCCTAAAGGCATGAAATATGGGATGAAAGTATATATACGAATTCAGATACCGCTGATCAAACTGATTTTGATGAAAGTTTAGCCCTAGGATCAGACAGAAGTTAAGATTTTTTTTACCCCAAAAAAGGATAAAATAGGGTTTGAAATTTTGATTTTTATCTTTGATCTTTAGTGCTACATATTCTGTCTTATTTTTTTTTGTTCTCTCCCACTCACTGTTGCCTAAGACATTGGCTGAATAAAGTTTATTTTATTTTTTTCTTTGAGTTCAAAATCAATATCTGGGTTGCCCCGTAATTTTCAACGCCAGATCTGGTGTCATAACTGAAAAGGTGGACGCCCTTTTTATTTTTCTTTGTTTTTGACCCGATTTACTTCAAAATCGATATCTGGGCTACCGAGTAGGTTCAGAAGGGCGGATATGGGGTCAAAACTAAAAAAAATATTATATATTTAGGTGTAATATTTGTTAGGTAGTAATCTATGTAAATAAAATATATTATACTAGCTTTTACCCGCGGCTCCGCACGCGTATTTTGTAGGACTGAAGGGATTCTCTCTCAATAAAAAAATAATTACAACAAATATCTGTGTCACACAGACACTTGTCTTGGGGGGCGGGAACGAACCAGCGACCTCACGATTCATAGCCTACTCGGCCGCTGCGCCACATGCACATGTAGAATATTCAAATTAAAATGACAGACCGGATCGACAAATCATAAACTTTTCCCTTCAATCTTACAATTTCAAGTATGTGGAGCTGCAAGTAAAAACTAGGTTATTATAAATAAATGCTCATAAACATAAAACTAATTGACTTATATGGCTTATTGACTTATATTAACTACTAGCTTTTGCCCGCGGCTTCGCACGCATGTTTTGTAGGGCCAATGGTAAAAACTTTTGATTTATCGATCCACCCTGTCGTTTTAGTCTAAATATTCTACAATGGGGCGATTTAGATATCGATTTTGAAATAAATCTGCCCAAAAACAAAGAAAAACAAAATGGCGGCCACTTTTGACAGATTTGATATCGGTTTCGTCGTTTGGATCCACGGGGCGACCGCGATTTTGATTTTGAAGTCAATAGGCCCAAAAACAAAGAAAAACAAAATGGCGGTCACTTTTTTAGATTTCGACCCCGGATCACTAAACGATTTTAAAATGGTACACAATTCGTAAAATATTCAATATGACTCAGAAAATATGGTAATGCCATCTATTGATAAATTTGAAAATCACTTTCAGGCTATAAAGAACTCCCAACAATCGCACACACAGAACAAAAATATCCGTATCTTTTGATAGAGTTGGCCTATTTAAATAAAACAAAGTCAAAATGGTAATCCAAGATGTGGTCTACGATTTTCTATCCAGTTCCGTAAAATTACTTTGGTGGTTTTCATTTGATACGTGGTGAAACATACAGACAGCCAGACAAAAATTCTAAAAATGATAATAATGTGTTCTATTACTATTCCTGAACCCCCCAATTAGTTTTTTGGAAATCTCAGCAATGTACAGACGCGCGATATTTACATTCTTATTATATGTATTGATGATTTTTAGCGCCGTCATTACGAAATCCGTATGTTATTAGAATAGTTAGTTTTGTTGTTTCATATATATCATAACATCATCATAACTATACATACACGCCTGCAAATGGCTTCATCTATTTCGGAAACACGAAGATGTAATAATCATGATTGTGATATAAATCCGTTATTTTGTTTAAGAAAGTTGGTATCAATAACATGTCCACATATACGGAGGACAATCAAAAGCGTAATAGTAATGTTAAAAGATAAAAATTGAACCTAATTTTGTCAATGCCTTTTCGGGAAATATATATATAAATTTAATTTAATATTACGCTTTGTTGTAATAAGACTGGCTTGTTTTAGTATCCATCTACATATTCTATATAATAGTTTACAATATTACATTATGATAAATAATAAAATTAAAATTCGGATAACTCGAGTTCAGTGAAATGCGAAAGTATCAAAATGTTTTAGTCGCGCCATGATCCCTTATCTTCACTTTTTGTCGATTCGAACGAACTTCGTGAGTTATTTACCTAATCTGGAGCAGTCGCATTTTGTGAAATGGCTCTTAATGACAAAAGTCTTTGACCGCTAATATCAGCTGTTTTAGATCATTCTGACTGTACATCATGTGCAAAAGTTGTGAAAACTAAAAAAAAAAAATCTGTTCTTAAACTATTTCATATATTCGACAGATGATCAGTATAAAGCCTTGCACCGTTGTAAAGTATATCTGGTATAATTCAATATCGTTATGTCGGCGCTACCGTACCGGCATAACTGTAAAGTTTTATAGAAAGAGATACAAACATACATACTCACGAATGTGTGCGTTTATAATATTAGTATAGAATATATTGTAATCCACAGGTTGGTGAGGGCGGGAAGCTGTTAGCATGTTACTTGTGCTATCATCAGCTACAGAAATGTCGTCAGCTCATTATAAAGTCACAGAAGTCTCAGAACATTCTGGAACAGATCTTGAAAATAACGGGAGACGTATGTACTTCAAAAAAATATCATTTGATGCCTTTTCAATTGATCTTCATATATTCAATGTCGCAAATTAATATGTTTTTTGCAATTAAAAATAAAAACTGACAATTAAAACAAATCACACTCCATTCTACCCTTGTTCTAACTGCCATTATGTCACCTTATTGTAGGGTTCACTCAACACACTTTTTCAAGCATGTTGCAGAGAGGATTTGGCTTAGTTTTAACTACCTTTGTGATGGATACAATGCCATACAGGACAAAGAAATCAATAAGTGATATTTTATGTTGCAGTTGGATCTGAAATCCTTCAGTATTACAGACAGGCTGGCATGCGGTCTGGTGGATCCATTGCTGGTCACCGATGTGCACTCATTACAGATACCGGATCCAGACGATGTGATAGAGTATCTGGACGACAGTGACACGAGTGAAGCGTTGGTTGAACATGAACCTGATGACGGTGAGTCTCTTTTCTTTCTCTCCACCTGCCATTATGTATGTGGGGTCGGCGCGTCGCACTTATACAGACATGTCGCAGAAAAGTTTCTGCTTTGTTTTTATGACCTGCTGCTTGCCTGACGTCAACCTTTTGGAGTTCCAGGGGAAAATCAAATTAGAAAAAGCGCTTTGCCTGGCGTGGGATCGAATCCAGGATCTCCCGGTCCACAGTCTGAGTTTAGAGGTTGTTAAAAAATAATGGGCATACCTCTTTGGTGTTCAATTGATTTAGGTTTGTATTTTCCGTTGTATGTGTGTGTTAGGTATACATGTTCTGTTATTATTTTATGAACAAATAGTTACGTTGGACACTTAGTAATCATACATATGTAAAGAAAAATATATTACGCTGCGTTGAAAATAATAGTGCTGCTGGAACCGAAATAACGTTTAATTATTTGATCCCCATACTTTTGCCTTCCTATTTATACTACGTATTTGAGAAGTGCCAAATTATCTTTATAATAGTATTTCGAAATTTATTTTGTAAGGATTTCATCACTGCCCCTTCAAGTCTTCTTGTGTAACTACTTCCGTAAGATAACCCACCATCTTTGTTTTTTTTCTCTTTGCCCTAATACAAGAATAATACTGTGATTTTATCCTTCTATAAATAAATAGATTTTTAATTAAACACACTTTTTCAAGCATGTTGCACAAAGCTGGCTTTGTTTGGCTTAGTTTTTACGATCGGCCGCCAGCCTGACGTCAACCCCTCCCCCCCAAAATTCAAAGCAGGGTATACTTGTAATTATAGGCCAATATCTATACTTCCAGCATTTAGTAAAATACTTTAAATTTAATAAGTATATGTCGGATGGCCAACGCTGGCGTTATTTTTAAAAAACGGTGACGTCAGCATGGCTGAAGTCACTTTTGATATTAAGATGATTACCCATCTTATTTATCAACTGTGAGCACTGAAATTCACTAACTCCCTTTAACGGTGCTTAACAGCACCGTCTAGTTAGGGATGTGGACAGTCCGAGTGCCGGAGCACGACTGTGTTGAATTTGCTAACGATTATTTTAACTTTTTAGAATCTTTTAACGATTCAGCAGTTTAACAATTGTAAAATGAATTAATAACGTGAAATAACAACGGCTTTTTAAATAAGCTTGCGATTTTGCGCCGATACGGCCATTCGGATTTGTGAATACTCGTAGAACCAAATTTTTTTTTTCTTTTTTTTTCTTTCTTTCTTTCTTTTCATTTGAAATAGCACGTGCTACTATTGAAAGCTTATGGTTGTACGCCGATACGGACATTTTGAAAGGCGGTGCGCGCTCTGCACCAGCCTCGTTTATTGTTGCGAATTTAAGATTCCGATTTTTTTTTTAAACTACCACCGGATCCAAACGCGGCCCTGCCTGAGAAGACCCGGCGAAACAAACTCAGCGGGCAAAATTACCTAACTCACAAAACAATATCCCGAATTGACCACTGAGGATTTTTCAAATTGACCACTTATGATTTTTAAAAATGATCACTGACGTTGACATTTAGACTTCAAAAATGACTGCAACAGTGTCACATACACCGTCTCGATCAATCCTGACTATAAATCAGGTTGTTTTGTTTTTGCATTGAATTCTGCGATGAAATTGCACACAAATCAAAATACGGATATTTAGACGCACCGCGTGCCCTAGTTTATATGGTTTTTAGAGGAGGTATCCGACCAGCCTTGCTAGACCATATTATAAACATTTGTACAAATGTTCCACACAATGCACTTTTTATGAATCAGTAGTCAGAGTGCGAATGCTCCACGCATCTATGCACTTTACTTACGGGGATGATGCCGTGGTCCACAGGGGTTCTAAAGGAACGGGAAGGGTCGATTCCGTGGCGCTGAGCGGTCCTGTACGCCGTGGTCCACAGAGGCTCTGAAAAGGTTTTTTTTTTGCAAATGTTCCACACATTAATGCACTTTATTGTTAAGGATGAAGCTGCGGTTCTGAACGGTCCCGTACGCCGTGGTCCACAGTTTTTTTTTTTTTTTGCAAATGCTCCACGCATCTATGCACTTTTCTTACTGTTAAGGATGATGCTGTGGTTCTGAGCGGTCCTTTACGCCGTGGTCCACAGGGGTTCTAAAGGAACTGGGAAGGACGATGCTGTGGCCTGAATTTTAGATTTGAAAGTATCTCGGATTGAAAGTATCCATCGGATTGAAAGTATCCGTCGGATTGAAAGTATCGATTATCAGGGCAGAAAGGTTCAAGTTAAATGAGTGGGATAGTGATCCCACTTCTGATGCCGGATGGCCAACGCTAACGTTGTTTTTAAAAACGGTGACTTCAGCATGGCTGACGTCAGTTTTGACAATAAGATGATTACTCATCTTATTTATCAACTGTGAACACTGAAATTCACTAACTCCCTTTATTAACGGTGCTTCACAGCACCGTCTAATTAGGGATGTGGACAGTCCGAGTGCCGGAGCACGACTGTATAACTTACTAACTTTTTAGAATCTTTTAACGATTCAGCAGTTTAACAATTGTAAAATGAATTAATAACGTGAAATAACAACGGCTTTTTAAATAAGCTTGCGATTTTGCGCCGATATATAATATATTAATAAATATAATATATTTTATATTTTAATAAATATAATATACTAGTTGACCCGCGCCACTTCGTCTGCGAATGACAAATATTGACATTAACATTTATACGATACTAACGTCACTGAATTGTTTTACCTTCCCGGAACCTCTCCACTAATACTTAAACTTTATGGTATGGTATTGAAGAACTGAATTGAGTTTTAAGTATTTTTACGAATTGATTGTATGGGAGTATAGAAAAGTGTTGTTTTTAGACTTTGTCAGATAATTTTTTAATTTTTTTCTCCGTAAGAACTCATACTTCAAGGAATATTCTAAAAAAGAATTAGCGAAATTGGTTCAGCTGCTCTCGAGATTTGCGCTTAGTAACACATTCAGCGATTAATTTTTATATTATATAGATTAGTAGCTTTTGCCCGCGGCTCCGCACACGTATTTTGTAGTGTCAACGGAAAAAGCTTTTGATTTGTCGATCCGCCCTGTCGTTTTAGTCTAAATATTCTACAACGGGGCGACCTAGATATCGATTGTGAAGTTAATTGGCCCAAAAACAAAAAATGGCTGCCATTTTTGACAGTTTTTACACCGGTTCCGTCGTTCACAACCACGGGGCCACTCAGATATCGATTTTGAAGTCAGTCGGCCCAAAAACAAAGAAAAACAAAACGACCGCCGCTTTTGACAGTTTTGACACCGGTTCCGTAGTTCGCAATCACAGGGCAACTCAGATATCGATTTTCAAATCAATCGTCGTAAAAACAAAGAAAAACGAAATGACGGCCACTTTAGACAGTTTTGACAACGATTCCGATGTTCGCAACCACGATGCGACTCAGATATCGATTTTGAAGTCAATCGGCCCAAAAACAAAGAAAAACAAAATGGCGGCAACTTTTGACAGTTTCGTCACCGAATTTGTTGTTCGGAACTACTGCGCAACCCAGATATCGCTTATGAAGTCAATCGGGTCAATAACAAAGAAACAAATGTTCAACCCCTATTTCATCCCTTTGTAGGTTAAAAATATATCGCATCCGTTTTCCTTAGGGCTAAAAGTATCCTCATACCAACTTTCTTAAAAATCCGTTCAGCTGTTTCTAGATTCCCATATAAACTTTCATCCTATTAGGCGATGATTTAAAAAAGTTGCCTATTTGTGTCTTTGAAACTCAAATGTATCTACAACCCTCTCCCAAATTTCATCAAAATCCATTAAGTGGGCCTAAAATATTCATACAAACTTTCAACCCTTATTTCATCCGTTTAGGGGTTGATTAAAAAATGAATTACCCCATTTGTGTACTTGGTCAAAAGTATCCTAATACTAAATTTCATCAAAATCCGTTAAGCGGTCCCAATATTTCTATACAAACATTCATCCCCTATGTCATCCCTTTAGGGATTGTTTTAAAAAAAATAAAGTACCCCATTTGTGTACTTAGGGTCAAAAGTATCCTAATACCAAATTTCATTAAAATGCATTAAGCGGTTCCAAAATTCCTATACAAATTTCATCCCCTATTTCATCGCTTTAGGGGTTGATTTAAAAAATAAAGTACCCTATGTCCGTCCTTGGGGTTAAAGGTACCCTTATACCAAATGTCATCAAAATCGGTTCAGTGGTTTAACCGTGAAAACGTGACAGACAGACAGAGTTACTTTCGCATTTATAATATATTAGTAAGGAGTAAGGATTGCATGATAGACAGTTTGGTTTCACCAAAGGCCGGTCTACTCAAGATGCTGGTCATATTTTAGTTAAGTCTGTGTTAGAAGCCTGGGAGGGATCACAAGTTGCTTTTGGCGTTTATTATATCGTTATTGTAAACTTGCATCACTTTCGAAATTTTATTATATTTTATTATAGTCCCACTACTTAGAAGAATGAAATGACATCTCATATGTTAAAATCCGTCAAGCCGTTTGAGCGTGCGAAAGAAATTGACATACATAAACACAACCTATACTCGAAAAACATTATCCTCCTTCAGGATCAGTCGGTTATCAATATAAAATTAACTGTAAATATTATAATCATGCATAAAAAGGTGACATCAAAGCAATTTTATTGTGTATATTCTTTTTTACGCAAAATAGCCGACTTTAGCAAGCGTTAGGTTCCTCGATCAGTACGACATTTACGTACTCGAATTGATATAATTCCTAAACGAATGTAGCACCCCATTTACAATTTTTATGGTAGAATTTGTGTATGTTAAGCTTTATTTTCGAATAAAAAATAATAAAAACGTTGTGGTCCAAAATTTAATTAAAAATTAAAATTTCGGTTCAACACATGATAAAAAAGTTAAATTTCGAATCGGTTCATAAAATCAAAAAGTCCGTTAAACTTACTACCCAAAACACTACATTTGTTATTTTATTATAAATTTCGTCAATACGCAAAATACCTCCCAAAGGAACCCTTACACCGGTGAAGTCAATATTTTAGGTCATAATTTGATAATTTAACCTTTTATAAAAAAATATATTTTGTGTTCACGTTCATACCCTCTAGAAGTATAAATAGGCAAAATATGAACGAATTTCAGAACCTCACTTTTTTTTCGTTGCCCGCTTGACCTGAAATGCCCCATAAGTCATTTATTTATTTGGTAATTGAGAATCTACAATAAATTTCCTTCCGAAGTAAGAAATCTACCAGAACATAAATTTAAGCCCCACGTCAAACGTGTATTGATGACTAGGGCTTATTATAACGTTGCAGACTATGTAGCTGATACGAACGTCTGGAATCAGTCCTGCACACTGCAACAAAATACTGACCGTAAGCTGTTTTGAATGGCCACGTATATTAACTGTGTTAATAATTAATTTATTTTATTTGACATTTATATAACTATTCTTCGTTTTGTATTCCCTGGCATGACATAATAGTATAATTATCTGACACAATATTTATTTATAATAGGTATTTTATTTTACGTTTTATTTTTTTTACAAAAGTCAACCGATCGACCATTTGAAAAGTGTATGCCATCAAGTCTGTGTAAAATTTATTAAGAACATTATTTTGACATAGATATAAGGATATTTTGTAAGTATGGATTTATGCATCCTACAATACCGCTGCATTATTTCTATTATACTTATAGTACCTTATACTTTTAGTGGTATTGAGAATGCATAAATCCATATAAAATATAAAATGTAAATGAGTTGTACTATGACTGCCTCCGTGGCGTGGTGGTATTTCGGTACGACTACGGTTCTGAAGTCTCGGGTTCGATCCCCGGGTCGGGCAAAGTGATATAGGATTTTTCCATATCAGCCCGGAGTCTGGAATTTGTGCCAGATATGGCGATAGGCTCGCCCCCTATCACATCTGGGAAGGAACTAAGCTCGGCGAAATGTGGGTGTTCTAGTTCGCTAGTACGCCTCTGCCTACCCCTTCGAGGAAACAGGCGTGAGCTTATGTTTATGTGTAAATGAGTTGTACTATAATCTTGTAAAATTGAGAAAAAAAAGGAAAGTCAATTGATGATGAAAAAAAAGCCCGGAGCAAAGAATTTAAAAGAAATTAATCTAAGGCCCGGAGTTTCTGTCCATCTTTCTTCTTCGGGTCGTCATCCGTAGGTAGCTATAGAAAGGCTGGTAGGTTAGCTAGGATAAAGAAAGGATAGGGCACGGTTTATAGCCCACGGTTTTCCTTATCCACATTTCCAGTCAAATCCTTCAAGCTTCCTATTTTATTTTCCCGTCAATTACCTGCTAGCATTCCTGCCATATCCCGTTTGTTCCCTTTCCTATAAAACACAACCTTTTATCTAAGCCCCATCCTTGTTATTGTGTCCATACCTGCCTGCTAGTTTTCTAAATTGATATTGTTGTAACGTGATTATTATATAGATGTATGATGTATCTAAACCTGTTGTGACCTGTCATAAGTGCATTTGATATGCCCACGTGACTAATATACATTTTTATTTAATTTTATTTATTTATTGTACCAAACAAATATTGCGACACACTTTCAAAAGTCAAACAAAAACCTCAAATTAACTGAAAAGCGGTAAAGCCCTCTTCATTTTAATTCATAGAACGGTTGTAGAAAATTTAATGAGAGTTCTGGTATTTTGCTGTACACAGGGGATATTTTATATTATAACAATATATAACTATCGGCGCAAAATCACAAGCATATTTAAAAAGCCGTTGTTATTTCACGATATTAATTTATTTCACAATTGTTAAACTGCTGAAATGTTAAAAGATTCTAAAAAGTTAAAATAATCGTTATAATTATTTCTTTGACATTCGATATTCGGTATCGAGTAGGTAGTTGCAAATATGCACCCTATAAAAGGAGTGTTCAGAGTAAATTCGACACAGTCGTGCTCCGGCATTCGGACTGTCCACATCCCTAACTAGACGGTACTATTCAGCACCGTTAATAAAGGGAGTTAGTGCATTTCAGTGCTTGCTGTTGATAAATAAGATGAGTAATCATTTTATTATCAAAAGTGACGTCAGCCATGCTGACGTCACCGTTTTTAAAAACAACATCAGCATTGGCCCTCCGACATAACTTATAATTTGTGATATTATATAAACATATTACTTAAAAATAAATCAATCATTTTTCATCTCGATAGTAATATTTGCAATTTTCATTACATTTAATTGTTAGTATTACGCGTATCTGTTAAAAAACGAAAATATAAAAAAAAAATATCGCTAACATTATATCGCTGCTTCGTTTTTTAAGTTTCGTTCGGTGCGTGTTATTTCCGGTGGCCCAATTGCCCCCCTCTCTCCCAATCCTTGATAACCTCTTTCTGGGCTGGCAACGCATCCATTCTCCTTTGTGTCATGGGTGTCCATGGGTGGTGGAGATAAATTACCATCAGGTGACCCACCTTTCTTTTTTTTTTTTTTTTTTTTTTTTTTTTGTCGCGGGGAAAAGTGTTTTACCACTGCCGCCGCGCCCGGGGGGGTGGACGCAGCGGGTATGTCGGGTTCGCCGGCCTTACGACCCAGCGCCGTGATGCCCGGGAGAGATGTTCGACATCCGGGCGACGCTGGGCCGAGTCCCTAACAATATATACACCCTACACCGGCAATACCGACTAAAAACCCCGCGGTGGCCTTCTTCGGCGCTTGAGTGGGGCGGTCCCGGGGTATCCGGAGATAGACTCGGATTGCTACCGGAACCGCCCCTGCGCGGTGCCGCCTTGCGGCCCGTCTCCGATTTGGGGGGGGCTCAGAAGCCCCCGCCGCCGAAGGACGCCCTCGGCGTCTACGGCAGCACGAGGCCGACCGTCCGTGCTGCCGTCCGTCCCGAGGCCGCATGTACAATAGTACTAAAAGGGGCGCACAGCCCCCCGCTGTACGCCCGCGACCCCGGAAGGCCCCTATAAGTCGCCTCTTACGACAGGCAGGGGATACCGTGGTGGAATTCTCCAAACGCCCCCATTCCACAGGGCGGGAGACGCCGGTCAGTCGTCCACCCGACGTCTCCTTCGTCTCCTTTGGCGGCGGGCGGGATCGTTCTGCTCACGATCCCGCTCGGCGCTCTCCTTCTGCGAGATGACGCGCTCGCAGAAGGAGACCATCGCACGCCATGACCCCCGGCTGCCGACCATGGCGGACACCACGGCCGGCAGCGAGAGGTCGCCTCCGACGACTGCTGTGAGAGCGCTGCGCTCCTCCACCCAGGCTGGGCACTCCTGAAGAGTGTGTTGGGCCGTGTCCTCGCGGCAGTTGCCACAGTGGTGGCACACGGCGGACGCCTCCTTCCCGGCTATGCGACACAGGTACGCACCAAAACACCCGTGCCCCGTCAGTACCTGTGTCAGCCGGAACGTAGGCGCACCGTGGCGCCTGTCCAGCCACATCAGGTGACCCACCTGCTCGATTGCCAAATTCTATTGTAAAAAAAGAATAATTGAAAAAATTGTTCACGTATTATTAGTTATTCAAATATATTCTGCTGCAGTTATATTTTCCTGTGTTCTTAAGGTACACCCCCAAACAAAAAGCGTAAGCTGGATGAGATGCATAACTGTGAACAAAATAAAACCGAGTCTATTGCAAGTGAGAAGAGTGGAAACATCTCTGACACCGAAATAAGCATCGTAGCTGATAATGATAAGTCAACCGCGATAGTGTCTGACGCAAAAAGTAAGCTAGTATTAGTAAATAATAATAAGTATTTTGTATGCAATGAATGTGGTAAAACATGTAATTCAAAAGCTCTTCTTATCAAACATATTGACGGACATAAACCTGTGATTACTAACCAAAATACTAAAAGTAAAACAAATAAGAGTTCTGTACGTAATGGAAAATTGTCAAAAAGTGTTAATTTAAACAATTTTGAAATTAATTCATGTAAAATGTCTTTTAAATGTCAATACTGTAATTATACATGTGCGCGTGATAGCAATTTAAAGCAACATGTTAGAACTCACACAGGCGAAAAACCTTTTAAATGTCAATACTGTAATTATACATGTGCGCAATATGGTAATTTAAAGAAACATGTTAGAACTCACACAGGCGAAAAACCTTTTAAATGTCAATACTGTAATTATACATGTGCGCAATATGGTAATTTAAAGAAACATGTTAGAACTCACACAGGCGAAAAGCCTTTTAAATGTCAATACTGTAATTCTACATTTGCGCGAAGTGACCATTTAAAGGAACACATTACAACTCACACAGGCGAAAAGCCTTTTAAATGTCAATCCTGTAATTATACATGTGCGGGAAATAGTAATTTAAAGAAACATTATATGAGAATTCACACAACTGAAAAGCCTTTTAAATGTCAATACTGCAATTATGCATCTACGCGAAGTGGTCTTTTAAAGGAACATATTACAACTCATACAGGCGAAAAGCCTTTTAAATGTCAATACTGCAATTATGCGTGTACACGAAGTGAACATTTAAAGAAGCATATAAGAACTCACACAGGTGAGAGGCCATATGCATGTGAAATATGTGACATGAAGTTTAAAACAAGCAACGTTCTGAGTCGACACTTACTGGTACATATGGCTAAGTAAATTCGCCAACGAAACGTTCGTTGTTTTAAGTTTTTCGTTGCCAACGAAAACAACTTAAATCAGCTTTATTATTCCACTCAGACGCCCATGCCTTACAGCATGTAGATACAGGTTGCAAAAAGTTAGTATCAATAAAAAGTACACTTAAAGGGAAGATAGCAATTAAGTAAAGTCTAAATTTCGTAAAGAATAGTTTATGAATATTAGAAATAAAATGTAGAGGTAAGCTTTTGCTACATTAACTTGTTGTCCAACAAAGTCAACGCGAATCAAAGATCCGTTTTAATATTTTAGTGGACTTGCGCAGGAAAAACTCAGCCTATATAGTGTGTTGTGCGTTTGGAGTTCTCGAGCTCTTGGTGTACACCAGCAATAGTCGTATTTATAATCGAATAAAGTAAATGCAAAATCACTTAAGAAAAGATTGTCCTTCAGATTTTATGAAATATTAGCTGACCCGCGCAAATTCGTCTGCGTATGAGAGGGTTGAAAGAGTGAGTCGTAGGCACCTATAACACAATAATTCTAAAGGAGGTAATGGGATGATCTATTAAACTTCGAGAGGATGTACGTGACTTCAGTCTGGTTCCGTCAGTCACCCCGTCAGCCACTTAGACCGTCACCCTGTCAGTCACCCCCGTCAGTCACTCCGACCGTCGCCTCGTCGGTCACCCCGTCAGTCACCCTGTCAGCCACCCCGTCAGTCACCCCGTCAGCCACTCCGACCGTCACCCTATCGTTCTTTCCCGTCTGTCACGCAGTGAGTCAACAAGACAGTCACTCCGTCGTTCATTGTGGGAGCACAAATTAGAAGACATCATCAGGTTTAGTAAGGCCACAAAAAGGTTTGTAGGGGGCACACTGCAGTAGCACCAGTAAAACCAGTGCTCCAGGGTGGACACTACCATGACTAGCTGAGGTGGAGTGGTGGCGCTGCATCCCAACTGGGAGGTTTTCCGCCTAAGTGTGGGACAGTATGTGGGCAGACGATGCCTTATAGCAAGCATTCACATACAAGCTAGGCGCGGTTCGCCCGGGCGGTCCTGCCACAGAGGTCTTAACCGACTGACGTGGCGGGGCTTGTCTGGGCGGCCGTGCTGGGCAGCCGTGGGTGGACCTGAAAGCTGCAATCCCTGAAGACCTCCATGACGCCCAAAGGCTAGTCTGAGCCACGTCGAAATCCAACGGTGACGTACCTCTCGGGGGCTGTTTCGTAGCTTGGTTGCCTCCAAAGCAAAAGTGGAGTAGCACCCGGATTGGGATGAAGGGTGAAATAGTTCTGATAAGTGAGATGATCACCGGTCTGTGCAACTGCAGACGTCCACATCATAGATAAAAAAAATAGGAGTTCTTAACAGTAACTTTATCATTTTAGTACTATCAAACCTAGTAGGACGAGGAGGACAATATACACACAAAACATATAACTTACCTAATTATGTATAGTTATTGATATGCAAATATTTTGAATGGGTTCATAAAATGATGTGCCGACAATATCATATTTTAAATGTTGTTTAATTAACATCCCAACACCAATATGGCCATTTCTAAAAATTTTTGAAAATAAAATTATAATTTAGAAAATGTGGTACTCTAGAGTCAGTTTTCAAACAAGCTTCATTAAGTAAACATATGTCCACATTTTATTCTTGTAACAAGTTTTGTAATAAGGCTTTTTTACTCTGTACAATTTGTATGTTAAATTGTATGATATGAAGATATTTATCCATTATATTAAGTTTGATAAAAATATTTCTATTATTTTCTTACTGGTACGTGGAGGATTTCCAGAACTATTCCCTAAAGTCATAAGAGACTTCACTGTCGCGTGAATAATAATATCGTTATTAACTATTTCCTGAACACTTGTCTCATAACTTTGTTATTTACATTACTTTTGATGGGTAACATGGGAAAATATTTATCATAATATGTAGGTGCGGTATTCACAACAGTGGCATACGAATTATGTAAGTATTTATTCTTCTTTTCTTCTATTATCTTATTTTTCACCAGGCAGTCTCGATACTGCTAAGTTACTTCCACAGTTAATACATGTGATCTCCTCCATGTCAAATTCTTTGTATGAGTGTTGTCCGGCACATGATGATCAATTTTGGACTCCTCTGCAAATCGGGGTAATTGATGGGGTGACTGTTGGGATGACTAACGGGGTGACCGACGTGAGGAATGACGGGGTGACTGACAGGCTGACTCATGGGGTGGCGGACGGGGTGACTGACGGGGTGACAGATGGGGTGACTGACTGGGGGACAGATGGGGTGACAGACGGGTGACAGACGGGTAACCGACGTGGTGACAGACAAGGTGACAGACGGGTGACAGACGTGGTGACAGACAAGACGACAGACGGGGTGAGACGGGTGACAGACGGGGTGAGAGACGGGCGACAGACGGGTGACAGACGGGGTGATGGACTGGGTGACAAGCGTGGTGACAGACGGGGTGAGAGACGGAGGACTGACGGCCGAAGTAGATCATCCCATTACCTCCTTTAAAAATAATGGATTATAGGTGCCTACGACTCACTCTTTCAACCCTCTCTCTCATACGCAGACGAAGTTGCGCGGGTCAGCTAGTATGTAATACTTATTCAAAAGACTCTCCTGTTAAGATATGACTTTCCATACATGATCAGTAACATAGTTAATGTAGTCTTATTTGCTGACGACACATAAAATTCTTAGGATGGCTTCTGATTGATTTTCTGCAAATAATTTACATTTTGAATGCAGCAAAAACTAAATGTGTTAAATTTTCATTGCTTAGTGTGACCCAAGAAACATTAAATATTGTATTAGATAATAAACTATTAGACGTAGTCCCATCAACGGTTTTCCTTGGAGTCACAGTAGATGTTAAAATGCAGTGGGGTCCACACATTTAGAGAATTTCAAGTAAATTGAGCTCGGCCGTATTTGCGAATAGGAAAATTAGACAATTGACTGATGTGGCTACGGCTAGATTGGTATAATTTGCTTACTTACACAGTATTATGTCCTGTTGCATTCTGCTGAGGGGTTCGGCGGCCGATTTGCAGACAATCTTTGAATTACATATACAACCCTCGATCCAGTGACTCTCTTCGATAACTGTTCAAAGACATTTATATTTTCTCTGACGGCTGAATAGGTACATCTTCCAAAACATAATGTATGTTCGGAAAAACCTAAACAGTTTTCTATAAACAGTGAAATACATATAGTAGGGGAGCCCACGATGCTAAATGGGGATTTACTCGAGCGTCGTAGAGACCTATTGGGATGCAAAGCTTAGATGATATGAAGAAAAAAATGTTATATGATATATACCTTTACATCGGTGGGGGAAGCGGCTATAGATTTTTAAATATGTAAAAAAAAACTGTTGCATGGACATCCTCGAGCGCGTCAGATATTGATAGCATCAATGCCCTACGTATTTTTAATAATGTACGTATGTTAATCTGATCGTTTGCATGATGCGAGTGGTTGTATTTAAGGGTTGAAAATGAAAAAAAAAAAATTTATCGAGCGCGTCAGATTTTCTAACGGAGTGTTAAGTGCACCAAAAAAAAGCTCTCATTCACTAATCTGACGATTTCGATGGGACGCAAACTCGCGGCCATTTTCATAATGTGCAAAAAAAAATCGCCATTTTGAAATACTCAAGCGCGTCAGATTAAGATATATATGGTTCATCTTTATGTTCTAAACGTACTGTCTCATAATCTGACGATTATATAGAGGAATTGGCCTGATCTGACAAAAAAAAATTAGAAAAACGGTTCACCGTAAAGGCCATCCCTGCAACTTCCCGCTAATTCCATTCTTGGGCTCTTAAAATTGTACTTATGACATTTTTGAGCTCAAAATATAATTTATGTGATATTTTGAGCTCGATGAGTTCAAAGAAATAGAAATTTCATAGAACACCATTTTTGGAATTCTTAAACCGCAATAACTTTTGAATGGATCAACCGATTTTCACGCGGTTGGCGGCATTCGACGCAGTTTTATCATCCTCATAAGTAATTTTGCAATTTTAATTGATCGAACCACAAATTTCGGAGTAATCCCGAAAAAACACTTTTTCGGGTTTCTTTCGTTCACGATATCTCTCGAACGAATCAACCGCTTTTGACCAGCTAGGTGGCGATCGACGTGGTTTTTCAAGCTCAAAGGCGGATTAGTTTTTGAAGTTGATCGATAAAGCCGGTTAAAAGTTATTCCATAAAAACCACTTTCAAAATATTTTTTTTTTTTTTTTTAAATCATTGAACTTAATTAATTGAAAAGCTCAGGAAGCAGAAACCAGAGTGGGGACGGAGTGAGAGAGTAATAGATAGAGAAAGAGTGAGAGAGGAATAGAAGCGCGGAGAAAGAAATCACGCAACTGCACGCATTTAACTTTATCGACGAATTTTTATTATTTCGGCTTGCGGAAATCGTCAGATTATATATTTTTCATTATTCTTGAATTATTTCCTTCAAAATAAAAAAAAATTTAGCTACGCTCGAGAATGTCGAAATGACGTTTTTTTTTTACAACTTTGTTGCCCTCCCCTTTTTTTACGTCACTCTCAAATTGTCAGATTAGTGGAATATACACTTTTTAGGATGTAATTAACTCACCCTACCTTAATCTGACGCGCTCGAGAATTTCTGATGGTCAATTTTTTTTCACTAATCTGATCCTGTATCCTTCACGGGCGGCCTTATATATATGGGCCTCATGTTTTGTGGAGGTACTTAACCGGGTACAAGGTATCCCCCTGTATATTAATCTGTCGCGCTTTAGTAAATCCCGAAATCCCCGCTTTGGGCTCCCCTACTAATAGTATAAATACAAGAAATAAGGACAAACTTGTAGTTCTTAAGGTTAGATGTTGCAAGACAAAGAAGTCATTTATTGGTAATTGAGTTAGATTCTTACAATAAACTTCCTTCCGAAGTAAGAAATCTACCAGGATATGAATTTAAACCCCACGTCAAACGTGTATTGATGACTAGGGCTGTTTTGAATCGCCATGTATATTAACTGTGTTAATAATTAATTTATTTTATTTGACATTTATATAACTATTCTCATTGACTTATAGTAGTATACATATAAGTCAATGACTATTCTTCGTTTTGTATCGACTGGCATGACATAATAGGAGCGTTTTACCTGAAAATAAAACGCATATTAAACTACTTACCTTATTAGAAGCTTAAATAATGAGATAGGCATTCCCTATTTCCGTTGTATATTACCTCTCTTTCTTACTTATATCACTGTCTCTTTCGCACATCCGGTCCTAAAACAGGCGTGGAGGGGGTATTGCGAACTTTATTTTTGCAAACCGCCTTGTCCGTCATTGCGTCGAATTATACCAGGCAGCGATAAAAAATAAGCTTCTAATAAGGTAAGTAGTTTAATATGCGTTTTATTTTCAGGTAAAACGCTCCTATTAAACCACTGTACCGTTATTAGAAGCTTAAATAATGAGACCTGTTTGTTATCGCCTGGTAGGACCGCCAATGTGACTTAGTAATACATAAGATTACGTGCGAAAGAAAATATTTCTGATTCAAGAAAATTCACATTTCTCAATGTGTCATGACACTTGGAAATATTATATTACGTATTTATGTGTAATTATACTGTTCTTAATAAACATAACTAAAAAATATGTACCTATAAAAGGGTACAAATACAAATTAATCATATTATTGAGTACTGTTTTGGTACTCAATATTATAGCAACAAAGATGTTTGTGCAACGATCCCCGTACTAAGAGTACCTGTATGGTGGGAGACCAGGCAGAATCCAAGCGAGTGTAACAAACATCTTTAAAATAAGTGACATCAATCACCAATTTATCTTATCAATGATAGCAACAATAAATTTTAATTGCGACTATGTTTTTATTCTTATAAATTAAGTAAAAACGAGTGTTGATGTTATAAGTGAGTGTTCTAGAATGTCAACAATGTACCTGTTGAAACTCATCAAAGTAACTGAAATTAATGAAACGACAGTAATCCAGTTTCTGTTATGCAAACTCACAAGAATCCTGTTTCATCACATAACATTGTTAGTTGCTGCATTCGGTGATTATTGTAAGATTTATAACTAGATACTATTGATAAATTATAGCAGGTAACTGGACGTACCTACATCATTCACCCAACAGCATCAACATTTTCTATATAGAAACAAACTTAAAACTGTCACCTGATCATGTATATGTTAAGGTGCCAATCACTCATAATAAAACACTATATCGGTGGTGTAGTTGTATTATATACTCTGTACGACTATCGTTGTTAGGTCTCTTATTGGATCCTCGGGACGGTCAAAGTTATATTGGATTTTTCTGCTATCAGCCAGAAGTCTGGACTTTGTAGCAGGATATGGTGATGTGCTCCCCCCTATCACACCCGTCTGACTTGACGTTATAATAATCATAATGTTCTTAAATACCGAACAGATCGTTAATCATCTATAAAGTCATTACACAATCATTGAGTAAATTTATGTCTCCGGAAACATATTAAACGTTTATGGATCGTGGCAAACCACAACATCGTTGCTTACTTTATCACAACATTCGGTACAATATGGGCATTATATACCGATTCATGGAATGTATAGTATTACAGGAAAACCTAAAATTAGTTTTAAACCTGCCAAGAGTTGGAGCTTATAAGGCTGTATACGCTGCTCTACTCGTGTGTTACTGATCCATCATTGTTGGAACAAGTTCAGAAACTTTACTTATGATTGATTTCTATGTGGAAGGCCACTAAGAAAATTAAAATTATACGTTCAATTATAGCTTCGTGAATCATGAGCATATCATAACTGGGATTTAATACATTTTCAGAACTTCAAAACCAAATACAGTATGTACCTGTTTACGGCAACCAGGACCCAGCCTTAGCATCGACAAGGAACTGTTTCAGACTTTAGTAATGTAGACGTATAGACAGTTATATAGAAGTGACAAATTACAATGCAATATTGCAGTCATATTATATAAATATTCATCACCTGATACGGGGTAATAAAAGAATAGAACAAAATCCTGAAGGACTAAATGAATCGTAAATAAGTGCTTCATGATCGAGAAGCATACGGAACACATAGTTGGCAATTTACTCGTGTCGTGCCGTTTTAAAGGCGTCCGTGTTCATGTTTTTAGGAGATCCATGATTTTATTGAAAAAATTTGCACGTAGATCAGATTTCACCCGTTAGGGCATAATAGAGTGTGAAGAGTTCTATTCACAGGAGCTGGAGGATTCCCCCTCCCCCCCCTTCGTTGCAAAAATAAGCTAACGTTAAATGATTGTCTACTTAAATTCAAGCAGAACCGTGAGTCATTGCCACATGCACTCTCAGAACTTTTAAGGAGGTAAGCAACTTCACATTGTAGGAAAGCTATTCTCTTTGTTCCTGACAGTAGTTTTGTGATTTCAGTCACAGATCATATAATACGTTATTTTAATTTCAGACTATACGTTGTTGAGTTGAGAACGAACTTTAAATTATTTGGAAACCCCAAGAACTAGACTATGATCTTAGCATTTTTCAATTTTCCAACAAAACAACCCATTAGTGACGGGCGGCTCAGTCACCGAAGCCGGAGACGTTAATGTAATGTACAAATCTTTCAATAGAAAAGACGTTTGAATATTTCATCTATACATATAGCAGCGTGTATGTATTTACATTTAGCCCATTTGGGCTGTCGCCAGATTGAAGACCTGTGATAGGTCTATCTTTCTTATCAAATGTCTGGTTATGTAAATCATACCTATGCGTTTAGATATCTTAATTTTTCACATTCAAAATGGACGAATGTCCAAAGGCTCATTCACAGACTGTACAGACGTATTGAGCTACACACATACACAACACTTTGCAGTTTTAAAACGAGTACAAATATCTCCAGTCGTTTTTTAAGTACGATGGCGATCGCCTTAATTACCATTTAATTTTTTATGAAGTAATGAGAACATAACATTCGATATTGACTGCGATTCTGTTGATGTAGGTTATTCATTTGAAAATGCGGCGAAATCCTTAGAGTGCCTTACTCTAGAATATTGAAACTGAAGTTTTAAAGGCGATTTACATCCTATATGCCTTTACGTTAATGGGCGCCATTATAACGTTAATGTACGCCATCATAAGGTTGATGCATGCCCCTGCGAGGGTTGTCGTACAAAAACAAATTTTACTTAAGCGATTCCAATCTTAGCATGTAAGCAGCATAAACTGGCTTACTGCCGTAGTTAGAGGTACCTAATATGCACTGGTACTATTGAGGCATGCCCTTGCCAAGGGTGCCGTACAGAAATAAATGTTACTTTAAAAACCAATTCCGCTATTAGCACGTAAACAGCACGATCTGTCTTACTGCGGTAATTTTGGGGTACTAAGTACTGGTATTATTGAGGCATGACCTTACGAGGGTCGCCGCATAGAAATAAAACTTACTATAAAAGCAATTCCACTGACAGCATGTAAGCAGCACGAGCTGGCTGACTGCGGTAGTCACCATTCGCTAGTACGTAATGAGGCATGCCCCTGCGAGGGGTGTTATACAGAAATAAATTTTTCTTCAAAGCAATTCTGCTATAAGAATGTGAGCAGCACAAGCTGGCTCACTACAGTATCCACAATACGATAGTACGTAATGAGGCATGCCCCGCGAGGGTGCCAAATTAAGTTTGTCTTCAAAAGCAATTCCGCTTTAGCATTTAAGCAGCACGAGCTAGCTAACTGCGGTGACCAATATGCGCTAATACGCAATGAGCATACCCCTGCGAGGGGTGCCATACAGCTTCAAAAGCATTTCTGCTATTAGCATGTAAGGAGCACGAGCTGGCTTACTGCGGTGTCCACCATGCGCTAGTACGCCATGAGGCAAGCCCCTGTGAGGGGTGCCATACAGGAACCAATTTTTCTTCAGAAGCAATTCTGTTATTAACATGTAAGCAGCACGAGCTGGCTCACCGCGGTATCCACCATGCGCTAGTATGTCATGAGGCATGCCCCTGCGAGGGGTGCCTTACATAAACAAATTTTTCTTCAAAAACAATTCTGCTATTAGCATGTAAGCAGCACGAGCTGGTTCACTGCGTTATCCACCATGCGCTAGTAAGTAATGAGGCAAGCCCCCTGCGAGGGGTACTGTGCAGAAATAAATGTTCACGTTAAAAGCAATTCCGCTATTAGCATGTAAGCAGCACGAGCTGGTTCACTGCGTTATCCACCATGCGCTAGTAAGTAATGAGGCAAGCCCCCTGCGAGGGGTACTGTACAGAAATATGTTCACGTTAAAAGCAATTCCGCTATTAGCATGTAAGCAGCATGCCGCTGGCTCACTGCGGTTGCTAGAGGTACCATGCGCTGGTACGTAAACACCGGCGTGTCCCTGTGCGGGTGCGGTATAGAAACAACAAATTTCACTTCAGAAGCATTTCTGCTATTTGCATGCAGGCAGTTTGTATGTCTATATCATCAGTACTATGGTAGGTTCCATGGTTTCCAGTACAGTCAAAGCATTAATAAACTCACCTAAAATAAAACCGATATAGCGATAGGTTCGCCCCCTATCACATCTGGAACAAAACTAAGCTCGGCGAAATGTGGGTGTACTAGTTGGCTAGTGCGCCTCTGCCTACCCCTTCGGGGATACAGGTGTGAGCATATGTTATGTTACGCCTTTTATCTGAAAATCTGATATTTCCAGTCTCACGGGAACTTAAAAGTACCAAAAACCAGATGCAGTAGCATATATGCACTTTAGCTGCGGGACAAGGATGCGGTACAACCATTACCAACATCAGCTGACATACAAGCAATATTCCAAGAACAGCTACACAATTCTTCAATTTATCCACTTTTCAGTTGGATTCTGGTATTTATCAGTTTACTAACTGCTTGCCCGACATATATAGTTATAATAAATAACATTTTAGACCAGAATTACTGGTCATTCAGCTATTTAATAGGCTGAAAAAGAAATTTGCTATCGAAAAAAGACACGAATTATTATTTGAGGGTAGAAAATTAAAATAGAAAGAGAGTTAAAACCACTTTCAAACAATTAAAACGATTTAATTAGCAAAATCGTTATTAAAATTATGCATTGCATGTATGATGCATTTTAGTGGTTTATGAAAATAAAATAATATCGAACGGTAAAACCGTTAAAATATTTATAATACTTGTGCAACTTACGTGCCGGCGTCACTCCTATTCGAAAAGTAACACTTATAAAGACATTTTTACCAAGGCGTTTTACGTATCACTTCATTTTGAGATGTAAAACTCAAAATTAATATTTCACTTTTGAGGAAACAAATAATGATTACTTGTAAAAATTACAAGAACAAAATATTCCCAAAGTATTGAAATATTGAAGAGAATAATAATAGCACTGTTAAGCACAAGTTACCACAACGGAAATTTTCAAGCCAATGACGGACAAGGCGGTTTGCAAAAATAAAGTTCGCAATACCCCCTCCACGCCTGTTTTAGGACCGGATGTGCGAAAGAGACAGTGATATAAGTAAGAAAGAGAGGTAATATACAACGGAAATAGGGAATGCCTATCTCATTATTTAAGCTTCTAATAACGGTACAGTGGTTTAATAGTATAGTTATCTGACATAATATTTATTTATTAATAGGTATTTTATTTTACTTTTAATTTTTTTTTTTACAAAAGTCAACCGATCGACCATTTGAAAAGTGTATGTCATCAACTCTGTGTAAAATTTATTAAGAACAGTATTTTGACATAGTGATATTTTGTAAGTATGGATTTATGCATCCTACAATACCGCTGCATTATTTCTATCATACTTATAGTACCTTATACTTTTAGTAGTACATATAAAATATAAAATGTAAATGAGTTGTGCTATATCTTGTAAAATTGAGGAAAAAAAAGGAAATTTCTTAGGTTTACATGAATGTTATTCATTAAAATTAAACTATTTTTACGGATTATATCACGATTTGGTTTTAATTTTTATGTCCGACGTTTCGAAAGCTTTGCAGCCTTCGTGGTCACGGGTCAGACCCGTGTTTAAAATAGTTTAATTTCAAAAAAAAGGAAAGTCAATTGATGATGAAAAAAAAACCGGGGTTGCTGTCCGTCTTTCTTCTTCGGGTCGTCATCCGTAGATAGCTAGAGAAAGGCTGGTAGGTTAGCTAGGATAGGGCCTTATAGTCCACGGTTTTCCTTATCCACATTTCCAGTCAAATCCTACAAGCTACCTATTTTATTTTCCCGTCAATTACCTGCTAGCATTCCTGCCATATCCCGTTCGTTCCCTTTCCTACAAATCACAACCTTTTATCTAAGCCCCATCCTTGGTATTGTGTCCATACGTGCCTGCTAGTTTTCTAAATTGATATTGTTGTAACATGATTATTATATAGATGTATGATGTATCTAAACCTTGTTGTGACCTGTCATAAGTGCATTTGATATGCCCACATGACCAATATACATTTTTATTTAATTTTATTTATTTATTGTACCAAACAAATATTGCGACACACTTTCAAAAGTCAAACAAAAACCTCGAATTAACTGAAAAGCGGTAAAGCCCTCTTAATTTTAATTCATAGAACGGTTGTAGTAAATTTAATGAGAGTTCTGGTATTTAGCTGTACACAGAGGATATTTATCTATTATAACAATATATAACTTATAATTTGTGATATTATATAAACATATTACTTAAAAATAAATCAATCCTTTTTGCACTTTTAATTTCGATGGTAATATTTGCAATTTTCATTGTTATTATTACGCGTATCAGTTGAAAAAATGAAAATATTGTCGCTAACATTATATCGCTGCTTCGTTTTTTAAGTTTCGTTCGGTGCGTGTGATTTCCGGTTTCCCAATTGCCCCCTCTCTCCCAATCCTTGATCACCTCTTTCTGGGCTGGCAACGCATCCATTCTCCTTTGTGTCATGGGTGTCCATGGGTGGTGGAGATCAATTACCATCAGGTGACCCACCTGCTCGATTGCCAAATTCTATTGTAAAAAAAGAATATTGAAAAATTTGTTCACGTATTATTAGTTATTCAAATATATTCTGCTGCAGATATATTTTCCTGTGTTCTTAAGGTACACCCCCAAACAAAAAGCGTAAGCTGGATGAGATACATAACTGTGAACAAGATAAGGCCGAGTCTATTCCAAGTGAGAAGAGTGGAAACATCTCGGACACCGAAATAAGCATCGTAGCTGATAATGATAAGTCAACTGAGATAGTGTCTGACGCAAAAAGTAAGCTAGTATTAGTTAATAATAATAAAAAGTATTTTGTATGCAATGAATGTGGTAAAACATGTTATTCAAAAGCTCTTCTTATCAAACATATTGTCGGACATAAACCTGTGATTACTAACCAAAATACTAAAAGTGAAACAAACAAGAGTTCTGTACGTAATGGAAAATTTAGACAAAGGGTTAATTTAAACAACTTTGAAATTCATTCAAGTAAAGTGTCTTTTAAATGTCAATACTGTAATTATACATGTGCGCGAAATAATCATTTAAATCAACATGTTAGAACTCACACAGGCGAAAAACCTTTTAAATGTCAATACTGTAATTATGCATCTGCGCGACGTGATAATTTAAAGGAACATATTAGAACTCACACAGGCGAAAAACCTTATAAATGTCAATACTGTAATTATACATCTGCGCATCGTAATACTTTTAAGGAACATCTTAGAACTCACACAGGCGAAAAACCTCATAAATGTCAATACTGTGATTATACATCTGCGCATCGTAATACTTTTAAGGAACATATTAGAACTCACACAGGCGAAAAACCTTATAAATGTCAATACTGTAATTATACATGTGCGCATCGTAATGCTTTTAAGGAACATATTAGAACTCACACAGGCGAAAAACCTTATAAATGTCAATACTGTAATTATACAAGTGCGTATCATACTGCTTTAAATAATCACATTAGAACCCATACAGGCGAAAAGCCTTTTAAATGTCAATACTGTAATTATACATGTGCGCAAAGTGCTACTTTAAAGAGACATATTAGAACTCACACAGGAGACAAGCCTTTAAAATAACAATACTGCAAATATGCATGTATACAAAATATTATGTTTAAAGGTGCATATAAAGCCGCGTCTCCTGCACTAAACCATTACACAAAACACGGTATTTTTGTCTATGGTCCATAGTTCTATGAGCAGAAGACAGCGAAATACGATTTTTTTGTGTTTTGTTTCGAAAAAAAATGTGCAGGAGACGCGGCGTAAGCTGCACCAAAGCCGGGTCTCCTGCACTAAAACATTACAAAAAACATGCATTTTTTATCTATGGTCCATTGTTCAACGAGCATGTGACAGCTAAAATCATTGTTTTGCGTATGTGTTCTTGTGTAATGTTTCGAGAAAAGTTAGTGCAGGCAACGCGGCTTTAGGTCATTGATGTTTTCAAAACTAAAAATCGATGTAGATAGTTCGTCGATCAGTTATCGATCCGCGTTTAAGTTTTAGCCAAAATATGAAAAATGTATATACAGTTGGCACTTTCTTATGTTAGCTCAGATTATTAGGTCCCTGTGGAACAAATATGCAAGAAAAACGAGTATTGTGACGTCATGCATCGTGAGTGCTGTTTTAAGTCACGTGATTTACAGAGAATAATTAGTATGTGAATTATTATACCTTGTTACTTTAAAGCTACATACATATTACCTCTAGAATCTCAACCATAAGTTTGTTGCATGTATTTACTCCAGCGAGAACGGTAGATATTTGTGCGGAAAACACCTCAGCGCCTCCAGCGGTTGCATAGGGAACCAAATTGTACAATATTTCATACACAACATAAAATGGCTCGGTGGCGTGGTGGTATTTCGGTACGACTACGGTTCTGAGGTCTCGGATTCGATTCCTGGGTCGGACAAAGTGATATTGGATTTTTCCATATCAGCCCGGAGTCTGGAATTTGTGCCCGATATGGCGATAGGCTCGCCCCCTATCACATCTGGGACGGAACTAAGCTCGGCGAAATGTGGGTGTTCTAGTTCGCTAGTACCCCCTTCCCCTTAGGCGTGAGCTTATGTTGCATGTTTTTTTTTAATATGCCTACTCCATTGTAGCCATTTTTAGAATTTTTAAAAATAAAATTATAATTTAGAAAATGTGATACTCTAGTCAGTTTTCAACCAAGTTTCATTAAGTAAACATATGTCCACATTTTTTTATTATAACAACTTTTGTAATAAGGCTTTTTTACTCTGTACATTTTGTATGTTAAATTGTATGATATGTAGATATTTATCTATTATAGTAAGTTTCATAAAAATATTTCTTTTATTTTCTTACTGGTACGTGGAGTATTTCCAGAACTATTCCCTAAAGTCACAAGAGACTTCACTATCGCCTGAATAATAATATCGTTATTAACTATTTCCTTCCTGTTCACTCATCTCATTAACTTTGTTATTATTTACATTACTTTTGGTGGGTAACATGGGAAAAGATTTAATCATTATTTAGAAGTAATCAAGATTGTGAACTCTGTTTATTTTTTTGTAATTGTTTTCAAAATTATAATCAATGGTATAATTATTTCTACTAACACTAAAGTAGAATGATTTATTTCTTATCAGCAATACCATTGTAATGAGCCTGTCACTGGCAGTCCCTGGCTGACGTGCTGTCATTGCGAAAAGGTTATTTTGATAATAAAGTTATTAATCTAACTCCATTGACTTATAGTAGTAATTAGTATACATATAAGTCTCTGAGCTTTGTAGGTACAGAAATTTTAGAACCGTCTAAGGATTTTGACGAAATTCGGTATGAGGATACTTTTGATCCTAAAGATACAAATGGAGTATTTTATTTTTTACCTAACGTTAAAGGAATGAAGTTTCTATGGAATTTTTATAAATTTGGTATGAGGATAATGGATACCTTTGAGCTCAAGGACACATATGGGGTACTTTTTTAAAATCAACCCCTAAAGGGATGAAATAGGGGATGAAAGTTTATATGGGAATTCAGAAACCGCCCGGCGGATTTTTAAGAAAGTTGGTTGGTATGTTAGCTAGGGCGCCTCTGCCTATCCCTTCGGGATACAGGCGTGAGCTTGTTGTGTTATTACATAAACATAAAATATTATTTATTTAATCCCGAAAGTAATATTTGAAATTTTATTTGTAATTATTTCGCGTATCTGTTGAAAAAATTAAAATAATAAAAAAATATTAGCGCTAACATAATATCGTTTCTGAGTTTCGTTGGTTGAGTAAGATTTCCGTGGGCCCAATTGCCTTTACCAATTCTTGATCCCCTCCTTTTAGGCTGGCAAAGAATCAATTATTTTTATATCCTGGGTGTTCATGGGCGGTGAAGATCACCTATCATCAGGTGACCCGTCTACACGTTTGGCAGTTTCTGCTATAAAACAAGAATATTGAAGATACTCCTATTGATTTTTCTTTCGCTGGGTCTTTTGTTTGTGTATTTTATTACAGTTATATTTTTCTGTATTCTTAAGGTACACTCCCAAACAAAAAAAGTAAGCTGAACAAGAAACATAACTGTGAACAAGATAAGGCCGGGTCTATTGCAAGTGAGAAGAGTGAAAACATCTCTGACACCGAAATAAGCATCGTAGCTGATAATGATAAGTCAACCGAGATAGTGTCTGACGGAAAATGTAAGCCAGTATTAGATAATAACAATAAGAAGTATTTTATATGCAATGAATGTGGTAAAACATGTAATTCAAAAGCTCTTCTTATCAAACATATTGTCGGACATAAACCTGTGATTACTAACCAAAATACTAAAAGTAAAACAAATCAGAGTTCTGTAAATAATGGGAAATTGACAAAAAGGGATAATTTAAACAACTTTGAAATTAATTCATGTAAAAAACCTTTTAAATGTCAATACTGTAACTATACGTCTGCTTACAGTGGTAATTTAAAGCAACATGTTAGAACTCACACAGGCGAAAAACCTTTTAAATGTCAACACTGTAATTATACTTTTTCGCAACGTGCTAGTTTAAAGTATCATATTATAACTCACACAGGCGAAAAACCTTTTAAATGTCAATACTGTAATTATACTTTTTCGCAACGTGCTAGTTTAAAGTATCATATTATAACTCACACAGGCGAAAAACCTTTTAAATGTCAATACTGTAATTATACATCTGCGCATTGTGATAATTTAAAAAAACACATTAGAACTCACACAGGCGAAAAACCTTTCAAATGTCAATACTGTAATTATACATGTGCGCGAGATTATCATTTAAAGCGACATGTTAGAACTCACACAGACGAAAAACCTTTTAAATGTCAATACTGTAATTATGCATCTGCGCGACGTGATAATTTAAAGGAACATATTAGAACTCACACAGGCGAAAAACCTTATAAATGTCAGTACTGTAATTATACATGTGCTCATCGTGATAATTTAAAGAAACATATTAGAACTCACACAGGTGAAAAGCCTCATAAATGTCAATTCTGTGATTATACATCTGCGCATCGTAATACTTTTAAGGAACATATTAGAACTCACACAGGCGAAAAGCCTTATAAATGTCAATACTGTAATTATACATGTGCGCATCATTCTACTTTAAATAATCACATTAGAACCCACACAGGCGAAAAACCTTTTAGATGTCAATACTGTAATTATACATGTGCGCGAAATGGCAATTTAAAGGAACATATTAAAACTCACACAGGCGAAAAGCCTTTTAAATGTCAATACTGTAATTATACATCTGCGCAACATGCTAGTTTAAAGAATCACATTAGAACTCACACAGGAGACAAGCTTTTTAAATAACAATACTGCAAATATGCATGTATACAAAATATTACGTTTTAAATAGGATAAATATACACATACTCCTATAAACCTATATGCGTGAATAAGCCGTGCCCACGGTCCAAGAATTAATAACACAGCAGAAGAAATGGCGGTCTAGTGAGATATTGCAAATATTTTTTATCAATCAATTTATATGTTATTTAAGGTTCATATAATGCCACGTCTCCTGCACTAAAACATTACATAAAACACGGTATTTTTGTCTATGGTCCATAGTTTCATGAGCAGAAGACAGCGAAATACGTTTTTTAATGTTTTGTTTCGAAAAAACATGCAGGAGACGCGGCGTAAGCTGCACCAAAGCCGGGTCTCCTGCACTAAACATTACACCAAACATGCATTTTTTATCTATGGTCCATTGTTCTACGATCATGACAGTTAAAATAGTTGTTTTGCGTATGTGTTCTTGTATAATGTTTCGAGAAAAGTTAGTGCAGAAGACGCGGCTTTAGGTCATTGATGTTTTCAAAACTAAAAAATCGATGTAGATAGTTCGTCGATCAGTTATCGATCCGCGTTTAAGTTTTAGCCAAAATATGAAAAATGTATAAACAGTTGGCACTTTCTTATGTTAGCTCAGATTTGTAAGTCTTAAGTCCCTGTGGAACAGATATGCAAGAAAAACGAGTAATATAACGTCATGCGTCGTGAGTGCTGTTTTAAGTCACGTGATTTACAGATAAAAATTAAGTATGTGAATTATTATACCTTGTTACTTTAAAGCTACATACATATTACCTCTAGAATCTCAACCATAAGTTTGTTGCATGTATTTACTCATGTAGATATTTGTGCGGAAAACACCTCAGTGCCTCCAGCGGTTGCGTGGAGAACTAAATTGTACAATATTTCATACACAACATAAAATAAAATGAGGTTTTCTGCCTAAGTGTGGGACAGAATGTGGGCAGACGATGCCTTACAGCAAGTATTCACATACAAGCTGGGCGCGGGTCGCCCGGGCGGTCCTGCCACAGAGGTCTTAACCGACTAACGTGGCGGAGCTTGTCTGGGCGGACGTGCTAGGCAGCCGTGGGTGGACCTAGTGGGTTACTACCACCTCTTATAGCAGTATTATTATAGTCTTACTTCGTTTTTTTTTGTACGGGAATCGGCACAAGTAAGATTATAGTAATATTGCTATAAGAGGTGTGGTAACCCCCCTGAAAGCTGCAAACCTGGAAGACCTCCATGACGCCCAAAGACTAGTCTGAGCCACAGCCAAAACCGAACAGTGACGTACCTCTCGGGGGCTGTTTCGTAGCTTGGTTGCCTCCAAAGCAAAAGTGGAGTAGCACCCGGATTGGGATGAAGGGTGAAATATTTCTGATTAGTGAGTTGATCACCAGTCTGTGCGACTGCAGACGTCCCCACCATAGATAAAAAAAATAGGAGTTTCTAACAGTAACATTTTCATTTTATTACTATCAAACCTAGTAGGATGAAGAGGATAATATACGAACAAAACATATAACTTTACCTAATGATGTAGTTATTGATATGCAAATATTTTGAATAGGTTCATAAAATGATGTGACGACAATATCATATTTTAAATGTTGTTTAATTAATATGCCAACTCCATTATGGCCATTTCTAGAATTTTTAAATAAATTTATAACTTTAAAAATGTTGTACTCTAGAGTCAGTTTTCAACCAAGCTTCATTAAGTAAACATATGTCCACATTTTTTTATTATAACAACTTTTATAATAAGGCTTTTTTACTCTGTACATTTTGTATGTTAAACTGTATGATATGTAGATATTTATCCATTATATTAAGTTTGATTAAAAAAAATCTTTTATTTTCTTACTGGTACGTGGAGTATTTCCAGAACTATTCACTAAAGTCACAAGATACTTCACTATCGCCTGAATAATAATATTGTTATTAGCTATTTCCTGTACACTCATCTCATTAACTTTGTTGTTATTTACATTACTTTTTGTGGGTAACATGGGAAAAGATTTATCATTATATGTAGGTGGGGTACTCACAACAGTGGCATACGAATTCTGTAAGTATTTATTGTCTTTTCTTCTATTATCTTATTTTTCACCAGGCAGTCTCAATACCGCTAAGTGGTTACCATCACAATTAATACATGTGATCTCCTCCACGTCACATTCTTTGTATGAGTGTTGTCCGGCACATGATGATCAATTTTGGACTCCTCTGCAAATCTTAGCTGAGTGATTGAATTTAAAACATTGTAGCAGGGGTGGAATGTACAGATTTATTTGGTATTGAAATAATTTAATATAAGCGTACTGGGGCAATATAGTTGAGGCAAATGTTACTATCACACTAGGTATAACCTGTATAATGGTTGTGAGAAACTATGAGAGACTTTCGGTCTCACAACACCCAGACTTGAAACAAATATCTGTGGGCCACACAAACATTTGTCTCAATGCGGAATTGAACCCGCGGCCTGTCGCCTCACAGCCGGCCACTCACTCACTGCGCTACGGAGGCTATCGGCCACGGAGGCTGTTCGAAATATTGTTATAAATGTCTTCATTGTTTATTTCTTTAGGAACAAATCTTAATACTCCTATTTTTTCAGTTAGGTATGATTGAATAAATGCTTTTAATTTATTTCTATGTAAAATAATTTCTTCCATTTTTAGTAAACTGCTGCTGCTTTAAAAGTATACACCGATTTTTAGTGTATCGAATTGGTGAACTTCAAACTGGAAGTGGAAAATATTTGTGAGGGTGATTGGATTTTTTTCACTCATGGAACATATTTGTGAGGGTGATTAAATTTTTGTTATCCAATTTTTCATTTTCTGTAGATTCAACATACGCTATGTACTCTGAACTAATATATTCCAAGAATAATCTTGTAATTTGGTTTAATAAAAATTATATACTTTTCCTTATTTCCCGCCTTAACGCCGTCATTGGAAATATTTGTATATTTAATCTACTGCGTCTCCAGGGTCCTTACCATCGCTGGGAGGACCCATTTTGCAATATAATATGTACAATCAAACTATTTACAAGATATTATACTAGTAAAATTAAATCAAAACTCTACTGCAAGTTTAAAGTCGCCGCCTCAGTTGACTTCCCGCCAAAAAGTCCTGTGACGGCCTTTTTTTTTAACTTGTTCACAGCCATGGATACAATGTCGTTCAGCCGTATGCTTTTTATTATTGTTTATAATTTGTTTCCTACATCTAAGTTTACGCAAGTGCAATGAAATTGGATATGTTCGTGAATTCCTTCCAGTTTGATGCTTTTTAGATGATTTTCTTGCACCGGAGGAATCGAACATGGTCGACCCATCCACCGGATAAAATGCGTCCAAAAGCACTTAATTCAAAGCTTCCACATACTGTCCATCTTCGTTGATGTTTATCGCATAAATTCACACCACATTTATACCACAAGCATAACTTTAAACTATAATATGAAATCACAAGCGAGTAGCGACCATCTACACCGTCAGAATTCCCGCCAAAACTCGCCTTTAGGGATGCCATCGATATTCATCGATGTTTAATAAACATCGATATTTAGCTGGAAAATATCGATGTTTTGACATCCATGTTTTGATTTAGATAACATCGACACATCGATGTTATAAGAATAAAATATCGACACGTCAATATATTCTTTAGGGCCATCTAGCGTTGGATGTACTAGCTAAGGACTAGATAACTATGAGTTCGACTATTTAGCACTAGATGACACTGATCAACATCATCGAAGTAAGCCATACCAATAGTTATTTTTTTGCATTTCCTAAAGGATTAAAAAAACTGTCCACTTCAATGCACAGACTAAAGGGAAAACACCTGACAAAGTTATTTTTTTACAGAGTGTGCCCAAAAAATACTGGGAATGTTAAAAATTGTCCTGTATTGTGTTTTCAGTAAAAATGAGCATAAATAAGAAATGAATAAAATATAAATAGAATAGACAGTTTTATTTGCTACAGAAAACGTCGTTTTTTACATCCATACTTTTGAATCGATGTTAGCATCGATGCGATGTCTAATATCAATCATCCCTACTCGCCTTATATCAATATTCAATGGTATTGCTGATAAGAAATAAATCATTCTACCACAGATTAATATTAGTAGCAAGCTACATTCTACTTTATTGTTAGTAGAAATAATTATACAATTGATTATAATATTGAAAACTATATAAAAAAAATAACTGAGTTCACAATCTTGATTACTACTAAATTGTTTAACGATGTATGTAGAGTATATTTTATTAAAAGTCTATTTGATTTTAAAAAAGAATATTGGGTTTTGGCGGGAATTCTTACGGTGCGGGTGGTCGCTTGTTTTAATGATTTCATATTCTAGTCTAAAGTTGTGCTTGTGGCTTAAATGTGATGTGAATCTGAGCAATAAACATCAACGAAGATGGACAGTATGTGGAAGCTTTGAAACAAGTGATTTTGGACGCTTTTTGTCGGGTGGATGGGTCGACCATGTTCGACTCCTCTGCTGCGAGAAAATCGTCTGAAGAGCATCAAACTGGAAGGAATTAACGCCAAAACTCCAGCAGGGTCTTGAAATCGAAAACATCCGATTTCATTGCACTTGTGAAAAATTAGATATAAGCAAATAAAGAAATAAAAAGCACTTAAGACGAGGCTGTATGGGCTAGATCCCTTTGCCTTCCCGAAAGGGAAAATTAAAAAAAAAAAAAAAAAAAAAAAGAATATTGTCAGGAATACCAATTTCTACTAAGTTTTTTTTTTTTTTTTTTTTTTTTTTTATGGCAATTGAAATACATTATGCCAATGTCAAGTTAGGGAAACCGGAAGAATATTATAAATTAACGGAATTTTCGGGAATTTGGAAAACAAAGGATCAGTAATGTTTAAGGAAAAGGGTAGAAATAATTATTATGGAAAGGAAAAGGAAATAAATATATTATTTAAATTTTTATATTATTCTGAATAATAAACATACTTAAAGCTTTATATACAAGATGGTCATTAGAGCTTAAAAGAATAGGGATAGATGTAGGAAAAGGAATTTTAAGCGATGTAAGGTGATGAAACAAGGAAGAGGTATCATTTTTAGAACAAGCCAAAAATATATGATTTACATCTCCAACATCGTCACCGCACTCACACAACTCAGATTGTACAATACGAAACCGTGCAAGATGTTGTGGGGTGCAAACGTGGCCCAAACGCATACGTATCAGTATAGTGGTTGTTCTTTTACAAAGCTCCATATTGCAAAACCACGGTTTTCTGGGAATTTTCGGTTGAATACTATAATAAAGTTTACCCTTGTACCGACTACTGGTGGACCAAACATTTATCCAGGCGTCCAAAAGATAAAGTTTGGGCAATGATAAGAGATCATGGTGGAAATTGTGATATGGGTACATATCACCACATAAAATAGCCTCTTTAGCGAGTTGGTCAGCTTTTTCGTTACCAGAAATGCCTGAATGGCTGGGAATCCAGAGAAAAATGATATTAACATTATTATTATTTAAACATTTATAAAGTAAATTTCTGCAGTCGCTAATAACTGGGTTACTTCTTGATTTGAAAGGATTTTTTGCTATAGCTTGAAGAGCACTCATACTGTCAGAAATAATTAATGCTTTTTTAACTTTAGAAATAAGTACATATTCCAAAGATTTAAATATGCCATAGCATTCTCCTGTAAAGACCGACGTTTCCAATGGGAGTTTTATTTTTTGCACAATATTGTACTGCAAGTGATATATGCCTACGCCCACCGTTGACGAACCATTCTTTGAAGCGTCACTATAAACATGATGCCAGTCAGGCCACTTAGAATTTACAACACTGTTGAACTTTATATTTGCACCAGGATCATTCTTTCTAATACCAACATCATGTATATCTGGAGCTGTTATCAACGTACCATAATCGTGGTTGAATAAAGGGAGAAGATGTGAGCTGTATGCAGGAGCACTTAATGTTTTATATTTATTATAACTTACAACAAGACACGGAGTAGATTTATGAAGCCAATAAGATGAAGAAGATATCTCGTTTATCAATATAGTAGTAGGGAAGCCCAAGCGGGGATTTCGGGATTTACTAAAGCGCGTCAGATTAATATACAGGGGGATACCTTGTACCCGGTTAAGTACCTCCACAAAACATGAGGCCCATATATAAGGCCGCCCGTGAAGGATACAGGATCAGATTAGTAAAAAAAAATTGACCATCAGAAATTCTCGAGCGCGTCAGATTAAGGTAGGGTGAGTTAATTACATCCTAAAAAGTATATATTCCACTAATCTGACAATTTGAGAGTGACGTAAAAAAAGGGGAGGGCAACAAAGTTGTAAAAAAAAAACGTCATCTCGACATTCTCGAGCGTAGCTAAATTTTTTTTTATTTTGAAGGAAATAATTCAAGAATAATGAAAAATATATAATCTGACGATTTCCGCAAGCCGAAATAACAAAAATTCGTCGATAAAGTTAAATGCGTGCAGTTGCGCGATGCCTACATTTCTTTCTCCGCGCTTCTATTCCTCTCTCACTCTTTGTCTATCTATTACTCTCTCACTCCGTCCCCACTCTGGTTTCTGCTTCCTGAGCTTTTCAATTAATTAAGTTCAATGATTTAAAAAAATAATATTTTGAAAGTGGTTTTTTTGGAATAACTTTTAACCGGCTTTATCCATCAACTTCAAAAACTAATCCGCCTTTGAGCTTGAAAAACCACGTCGATCGCCACCTAGCTGGTCAAAAGCGGTTGATTCGTTCGAGAGATATCGTGAACGAAAGAAACCCGAAAAAGGGTTTTTTCGGGATTACTCCGAAATTTGTGGTTTGATCAATTAAAATTGCAAAATTACTTATGAGGATGATAAAACTGTGTCGAATGCCGCCAACCGCGTGAAAATCGGTTGATCCATTCAAAAGTTATTGCGGTTTGAAAATTCCAAAAATAGTGTTCTATGAAATTTCTATTTCTTTGAACTCAGCGAGCTCAAAATATCACATAAATTATATTTTGAGCTCAAAAATGTCATAAGTACAATTTTAAGAGCCCAAGAATGGAATTAGCGGGAAGTTGCAGGGATGGCCTTTAAGGTGAACCGTTTTTCTAATTTTTTTTTGTCAGATCAGGCCAATCCCTCTAGATAATCGTCAGATTATGAGACAGTACGTTTAGAACATAAAGATGAACCATATATATCTTAATCTGACGCGCTTGAGTATTTCAAAATGGCGAATTTTTTTTGCACATTATGAAAATGGCCGCGAGTTTGCGTCCCATCGAAATCGTCAGATTAGTGAATGAGATCTTTTTTTTGGTGCACTTAACACTCCGTTAGAAAATCTGACGCGCTCGATAAATTTTTTTTTTTTTTTCATTTTCAACCCTTAAATACAACCACTCGCATCATGCAAACGATCAGATTAACATACGTACATTATTAAAAATACGTAGGGCATTGATGCTATCAATATCTGACGCGCTCGAGGATGTCCATGCAACAGTTTTTTTTTACATATTTAAAAATCTATAGCCGCTTCCCCCACCGATGTAAAGGTATATATCATATAACATTTTTTTCTTCATATCATCTAAGCTTTGCATCCCAATAGGTCTCTACGACGCTCGAGTAAATCCCCATTTAGCATCGTGGGCTCCCCTACTATAGAGAGTTTGGAATGTAGAGGATGGTTTGAGAATTGCATTACTTTGAATAAAAATCTATCGGATAAATATTGGCGTCGCAAATGTAATGGTGGCTCAACACATTCAACACCTAAGGCGTTTAAAGGACTCGATTTCATTGCGCCAGTAATTAAACGTAAAGCCTTTGATTGCATTTTCTCTATTTTTTTAAGACCAGCTAAGTTGCACGGCTCTAATAAAAAAGTTCCATAGTCCAATATTGATCTAATTAGCCCATTGTAAATCAATTTTAAAGTAGAAGGATGGGCTCCCCACCATACCCCTGAGAGACATCTAATCATATTAATTATCTTTTCACATTTATCAGAGAGATAGTCAAAATGAGCCGTGGCAGTCATTTTAGAGTCCAATATAAGGCCTAAAAACTTAACAGAATTTTTGTACGGAATTATTTCATCGTCGTACTTTATACAAATGGGTGATGGAATATTCTGTCTTGAAAATAACATAATATTGCTTTTGGACGAGGATAAATGTAATCCATGACTATTCAACCAAATTTTAAGGAGGCTGAGTGAATAGGATATATTTTGAATTAAGATGTCAACAGATTTATCAGAACTATATAATAGCAAATCATCTGCGTACTGGAGAACAGAAATTGAATTATCTAAACTAGAATCTAAATCGTAGGTATAAACATTATATAATAAAGGGCTCAGCACAGACCCCTGGGGAAGTCCCTTCCAAATGGTTCTTGAAGGCGTGGAGTCAATGTCTAATATAATAATTCTTTCTGATAACATGTTTATTATGAAGCGTGTTAATAGAAGCGGAAAATTTAGTTTAATTAATTTGTCTTTAAGTATTGGGATCACAACATTGTCATAAGCTGATGAGATATCTAGGAATGCTGCTATTGTGGAATGATTACGAGATAAGCCTATGCGGATGTCAGTTGTAAATATGCTAAGACTGTCTATTGTACTTCTGCCTTTACGGAAACCATATTGACTATTTGATAAAATATTGTTACTTTCAAGAAACCATTCTAATTTATTTTTAACTAGATGTTCGACAACTTTAATAATAACTGGTGATAAGGCTATGGGACGATAAGATGAATAATGTGTGGGGTCTTTATGAGGTTTCAATATTGGCAACACTAATTGACGTTTCCAACTAGGAGGAATGTAACCTGTCTCAATAATTTCATTTATTAATCCTAAATAATAAATTAACGCCTCATCTCCCAAGTGTGCAAAAAAGGAATAAGGAATGCCGTCTTCTCCTGGAGATGTATCTTTAACATTAGTCAGGACATACTTTAATTCGGATAATGTAAACATATTATCTAAACTGCTCCCTGTCTTTGTGTTTGGTATATACTCAGGAAAAGGGATTATTATTTCTTGCTGCAGAGCTGTTGGAGGTGCTAAATGGTCTAAAAATGATTCAGATAAAGAAGAAGGCATCAAGGGAGAGCTTGGAACAAAAGATGAACGAAATCTTTTGATACGGTTCCAAATTTCAGAGAAGGGAATGTTAGGAGAAATTGAAGCGCAAAACATTCTCCATCCTTCAGATTTTTTCTTCTTTAGTAAATCACGGGTATCATTTAAAGTCTTAACTAGTATATTATAGTTATTATTAGACATATCATTTTGATACTTACATTCTACTTCTTTTCTGTTTCTTACTGCTTGTGTACATTCTTTATCCCACCATGGTGGAGAAGGGAGTCTGTTAGAACTATTTTTAGAAGAAAATACCTCATCAGCTGCATCTAATAAGATCTTAGTAAAAGCTTCAACATTTGCAAGAAATCCAGGAGATTGAGATAGCAAATTAATTTTTTGTTCAACTGAAACCTTATATAATGCCCATTTTTCAGACTCCAATCTATACTTCAAGCGAGGAGATTTAGGTTGTGGGGCATCAAAGGGGTTTTTTTTATATGGAAAGGAGATCTTAATGGGGAAATGGTCACTGCCCAAAGTGCAGGGCAGAGTTTGCCAGTTAACAATGGAAGCTAAATCAGGAGTGCATATGGACAAATCCACAACACTAATACTTTGATTAGGTGGAGTACGACGTGTGGGAGATCCAATATTTAATATGCATAAATTATGTAAATCTATAATATTTAATAAATCTTCACCGTTGATATTTGATAAAGAACTTCCCCATGACCTATGCTGAGAGTTGAAATCTCCTAACAGCATAAAGGGTTTCGGAATAAGGTTCAATATATTGTTAATTTCATTAAAAATTGATAAAGATGGGTGTGGAATATAAAGGGAAACAAATGTAATGTCATTAACTGTAATACATATTATAGAAAAATCATTAGAATGAGAAGGAAAAGATATAGTCTTGTAGGGTACATTTTTTGCTACTAATATGGCTACACCACCATAGCCATCATGTCTATCTTCTCTTATACAAGAATATTTAGGGATTCTAAAATTAAAATGAGGTTTTAACCATGTTTCGGAAAGAGCAATTATAATTGGATTAAATTTATTTATAAGATATATTAAATCACTTTTCTTATTATTTATACTCCGGCAATTCCATTGGATTATGTTTGTGTAATCCATTATTTAATTCATTTATTGTAGTTTCAAGTATTGGTGCAACGTTGGACGGTACAAATATATTATTTTGTGACAGGACATTTAACAATGTTGTTATAATTTCTGTAATAGTTAATTGAGCAACTTTATTGGAATCAATGATTGTTGGAAATGCACAACCATTTCCAGATAATGATATATTGTTATATTCATTCAATGATGCATTATGTTTTAATTGATCAAAGCTAGGTTTAAGGTGAGTGTGCGTTTTGAGTTTTGAATAAACTGTTTTTTTATATGACAAATTTTGCTTATTTAATTGATTTTTTGCTGGACCCACAGCCATCGATTTTCTAGCATCTAACACAACATCAGCGTAAGGTTTGGAAATCGGCCCATGCAACTTAGCAGCTTCAGAATATGATATACAATTCTCAGCCATAGATATTTTAATATTTTTTTGACGCAAAAATTCGGGGCAAGACTTGCTGGTGGCAAAATGCAATCCTGAGCATAAGCAACACAATACACTATCTTCCTCAGTATTGCAAGACTCTCCTGTGTGAGCCTGTCCACATTTAAAACAACGGGGTTTTCCCCGACACTGAATTTTGGTATGGCCATATCGACAGCAGTTGTAACATTGGACAGTTGGATAGTGATATAATTCCACAGGTAATGCGTTATAGCAGACAAACAAACGTTTTGGTAACACCTGACCATCAAATGTTATAACCACCGTCTGAGATGGTTTCCATGTCACAACACCATCAATAACAGCTTTGAAATTTAAACGTCTTACTTTCAAAATTGGCCCACATCCAATTGGAACAGAAATATTAATAATAATATCATCATCAGTCCACTCTATAGGAATACCTTTGACAATGCCCATTCTAGTTACAGTAAATGTGGGAATAAATGCTTTAAAGTTGTTGGTCTCTAAACCTCCATATGTGAGGAATGAGTTTGCGTCATTGTAGTTGGAAAAGGAAAGAGTGACTCTGTTGCGACCAATTCGCTTTACACTGCCATTAATAATATTTTTAAAATGATTTCTTTTCAAATAATTTCCAAAAACTAAAGGATGTAATATTACGTTATCGTTTGGACTTTGCTGGTTCTTTTGTACGTGAATAATGTACGGTGCTAAGTCTGAAGATGTAAAAGATTTTCTCCCAATCTGAGTTGATTCCGAGACTTTATGGGAAGTGATGTTGTTTCCCTTTAATGTCTCAGAAGATTGCGATGACGATGCCAGTACGTTGCAATCATTATCTACACATTTACACGATTCTCTCGTATCGTCTATAGCCATTTTATTTATTCTTTTTTTTTTGTTACACTGCCTGCAAATTTTTTTCATGGATTTCGCGTGGCTACGTTTTCTAGGGTTTTTATTATTAATGGAACAATCAGTATCCATCCCAGATTCTGATTGCTCCACGGTGACATAGGCAGCAACATGAGGAGACGAGCCACCCCCGGGATCCGGGGGTTCATTCATTGCAATAAAATATATATAAAAACTTACCTAAAATGAAGAAATATATTTACAATTACTATAAGAAAATTAATATAAGTAATATATACAAACTTTAACAAGACTGATCACTTTTAACTACAATAATTAAATAAAATATTTTCAAAGCGAAAAAACACTCCCGCCACGACCAAATTTCCCGCGCTTCTCTTCTACTAAGTTAGAAGAAAATGTGTTTTCGTATACTCAAAGAGATAGAGGGCCCTGCTTAAAGATCAGGAAGCTATGTTTCGAAACTTTTCATGTAATAACTGTAGTTGAATATAGTTCTTAGTATGTTGGCATTAAACCGGGTCTCCTGCACTAAAACATTACACAAAACACCCTAGAAACACATACGCAAAACAACAATATTAGCTGTCACCTGCTCGTAGAACAATGGACCACAGATAAAAAATGCATGTTTTGTGTAGGTGTTTTGTGTAATGTTTTAGTGCAGGAGACTCGGCTATAGGTTTATCAGTGTTACCATCTTAGTGGATTTTCCACTAAATCTGGTGGTTTTGAATCCCGTTTAGTGGGAAAAAATGCCGTCTAGTGGTTAGTGGATTTTTTTAGTGGTTTCGTAGAAAAATTTAGTGAAATTTTGATCGCTCAACCACTAAGTGAGTGATACATTTCCAAATATATTGCACGTCTCGAAGAAGCTGTGTTTGATATAATATTGCTCTATTATATTAATAATAATGTAATGCCACCGTCCCGGATAATCTATCAGGCATGTTATTTCCGGTTGTTCGTATCTTGCTAACGGCGAGTATTTGCATAGACATAACCTTGTAGCCCAGATCCTACACCAGGAACTTGCTCTTCGATATTGCCTTGTGGCTTCTGAGGTGTCTTATTATCAATATGTCCCTCAACCAGTTCTCGAAAATAGTTATGCAACGCTCTATTGGGATCGATCTGTTATCACGGACAGGACTATTGTGGCCAATAAGCCTGATATTGTGGTAGTAGATCGATTGACGCACCGGGCGATGCTTGTTGATGTCACGATTCCGCATGATGAGAACCTTGTGAAAGCCGAAAAGGACAAAATGTCGAAATATTTAGACCTGGTACATGAGGTTACTCGCATGTGGGATGTGTATTCAACAATCATTATTCCGATAGTAATTTCTGCCCATGTTTTGATACCCATGAGCGTCAACCAACACCTCAAGAGGCTCTCGATTGGTGTTTGCGTCAAGAGCCAAATGCAGAAGGCGGTGTTACTGGATACGGCACGAATTGTGAGGAGGTTCCTCACTCTGGGGTCCTAACCGCCGGTGGCGTGGGTCCCGAGCCTCGCCATCGGAGGGGAATATTTTATATTTTTAAATGTATTTTTATTTTTGTAGCATATATTTAAAAATGTAAAAAAAACTTTGAAAATAAAGAGTACTGAATATAATAATGCCTTAAATAAATAGTACTGAAGTTTCAGTAAATTTCTCGACTTTTGTTAACCAATTTTCAGTTTAGTATTAATCATAGAGAGTGTAATTACATCGTTTAGTGCTATCAATAAAAATATTATTTTTTATTATGGTCAAATTTTGAAAATATCTCATTGAAGGGTCTGTGTCTGGGAGTACGAATGTCATCAGACTTTGGCTTATAATATTCAGTGTATTTAAAATTTGTATAAATAATTTACATAATATATGAGATTTTACTTGGGTATACTAATATTTTAATTATATTTTACAAAATAATGTTGCTTACTCCCAAAATATAGTGATGGATCCAGTTTAGTGTTTATCATTCAAAGAAACAAAAACTCGACACTAAATTGCAAAATCCAAATTTTATTGCGAATTTTAGAAAATTCAAGTCATTCCTTCGATTAAAATGTCTATGTAAATAATCAATATCAATACATATAATAAAAATGTAAATATCGCGAGTCTATACATTGCTTAGATTTGCAAAAAAAAACGAGTTAAGGGGGTTTAAAAATAGTAATAGAACACATTTTTATTAATTTTAGAATTTTTGTCTGTCTGTCTGTATGTTTGACCTCGTATCAAATGAAAACTATCAAAGTAACATTACGGAACTGGATAGGAAATTGTAGACCACATCTTGGAATAACATTTAGGCTTTGTTTTATTCGAAAACAAAGACAACTCACAAAACCGTCAACTCTATCAAAAGATACGGATATTTTTGTATTATGTGGGCGATTGTTGGGAGTTCTTTATAGCCTGAAAGTGATTTTCAAATTTATCAATAGATGGCGTTACCATATTTTCTGAGTCATATTGAATATTTTACGAATTATGTACCATTTTAAAGTCTTTTAGTGATCCTGGGTCGAAATCTAAAAAAGTGACCTTCGGCCGATTGACTTCAAAATCGATATCTGAGTCTCCTCGTTGTAGAATATTTAGACTAAAACGACTGAGTGGATTGACAAATCAAAAGTTTTTACCGTTGGTCCTACAAAATACGCGTGCGAAGCCGCGGGCAAAAGCTAGTTTTGAATAAGAAGCATGAAAGTCGAGTGAATGCGGTGGAAATGCGTTTCCTGCGTTGTATATGCGGAATCACCCCTGCTGGTCGTATGAGGAATAGCAAGATAAGGGATTATTATGAGTTGAAAGACGATGTGCAGAGTAGGATTGAGAAAGAGATGCTTAGGTGGTTTAGAGATGTTGAGAGGATAGATAAAAGGCGACTTACGAATGGGGTCTATCGTGCTAAAGGGAATGGTAGGGCAAGTTAATTAGAAGAAGGTGCCCAACACGATACTATATGGATCAAATAAATGATCTCCTGCGTTAAAGGCAAGTTCGGAGTACCTTCAATCAGCGGAAAAGTATGAAACGGAGTATGAATGTAGAAGAAGCAAAAGAGGCGTGTCGGGATCGCAGCCTGTGTAGCTCAATAGTCTATGCCTACCCCCGTGGGATGCAGGCGTGAGAGTGTATGTATGTATTGTAAATAAATTTGCATTAGTATTATCATTGTAGCTAATGCTGTTGATGACATATTATCACAAAAGATACGCGAAATAATAAAAATGAAAATTAGAAACAACTTTTAGGTTTAAAGGTGCTTAAACTATTTGAGAAAAATTATGTTCTGCAGATTTATATTGTAAGTTTTTTTTTACAAAGTACCATTACTTTAATTCCAGTAATGACATTTCTATTCGTTAATTATTCCGTACGTCAATGTTTTTCTTAAGCCGGGTCTCCTGCACTAAAACATTACACAGAACACCTACATAAAACATCCATTTTTAAGCTATTGCATAGCTTCTATCGCAGGCTTTGAGCGTGGAGACCGAATCCAGAAATTCTGTAACGAAAATAACCTAACACCCCCCACTCCGACCGGCACAGCGGCGATACTTTTTAGTTTTGCCATCTATCGATGAATAGCAGAACTTTTGATGACTTTTTTGAAATATCACGCTTGTCTCTTTAGTTCAGCAACTCGCCTCTAGGTGGCATTGGTTGTATCGGCGTTACTGCGCATGCGTAATCCCCCTCTTCGCCCCGCAATCTGATGACTCATACCTGCTTAGAGTTTCGGCGTTAGGGCACCTCCTCTTTGTATTTACTTCATGGTACGACTCTACGAAGCTCGCACGAATCGAGACGAGCTGCTCCGAAATCGGACGAATACGTAATCAGCTGTTTGTGAGAAAGTATATAGGTGTATTGATTTTGGATGCTATGCAATAGCTTTACCGCGGCAGTCCCCGAGTGCCACACGTCTTTTTTTATCTATGGTCCATTGTTCTATGAGCAGGAGACAGCTAAAATCGTTGTTTTGTATATGTATTTTTAGTGTTTTGTTTTAAAAAAGCTAGTGCAGGAGACGCGGCATTACACTAAACTTTTTCACTATCACAGGCGAAGGCTACTAATGATACAGCCTTATTACCTTTTAGCATAAAAATAATGTTCTGTATTTTTTTTTGCTGAAACTAAAAATAAAATAAAAACATACATTAGCTTTAGATTAGAAAAGTCTTCTGAAGGGTTGAAAAAGTCATACATAGCGTTATTTTCTTGTTTTTCATGTATTTTGCATTCAGCACTACGTTTTAGAAATAGGCAATACTAGTATTACTTTGTAAAGTGACATTTCGGTCTGTTACGAGTTAACTTCACTCTATATTAGACGAAAAAAATCCGAGTTTAGTGGAAAATCTAGTGGTTTTGCAAGCAGGGTCGATTTTGTTAGTGGTTTTCTGGTGGTTTTACAACTTGGATCTGGTGGGGAGCAAGATTAACAGTTGGCAACCCTGAGGTTTATACCCTTCCCGATTATGAAGTTCGCTTTCTTGTTACAATCATATTTCTATCATTTAAGGATCTATGGTACTCGTTGATTGGTAACTTTGGAATTTGGATTGGAACGTGGTGTTTTTGGTGGTGTTTATAAACTCAAATTATTCATAATTCTTACATGATTATTAATTGTTCAAGTATAAATAAGTGTCGAGAAAATGTATGAATTGTGCCGTGTGTGTTTGGATGACAATATACGAATGCATCCAATATCGGGCTCGGAAGTTCAAGATGTGTATGAAATGTTGATAAATAGAAAGGAAAGCTTAGATTATTGACATGCGAAAGGCTGCAGGTTCGATTCCCGCACCGAGACAAATGTTTGTGTGACTGTGACCCACAGTGCTTCGTGTTCCAGGGTCAGCCGGTTCCGGTTCTTTCGAGGGGCTTGCGGCATGACTTGATGGTTGGTTGGGACGGGTATGGAGAGTCCCTGTGTCTGCATCGTTCATCCGCCTGTCTTGTCACAAGCCACTCGATTTGCTTCTTCCCTTTTCGGATTCTGAGTGTGAAGAAGCATAAATAGGCCGGCATGAATCTGGCGACCACTGATAAAAACATTGTTTGTCTGCACAGTACTTACGATCAGGTGCAGTCACTTTGCCGTGCCCGGATAAAAAAAATACCAATATGGGATAATAATCATAGCATTTGGTCCATATGGTATTTAATTCTGATAAAAAATATATATTGATCTCTTGGACCTAAGCACATGACATGTTAAAACTAGAAAATTCTAGTTTAAGATAATATTAACATTATTATACTATCGGATGCTTAATAAAGTTGGTACAATATTGAAAAAATAAACTTTTACAATAAAATAAATTGCAAATGTTCCCTTACTAAACGTCCCAACATTTATACTATGTAAAACTGGCATAATGTGCGAAAATCTATATGTAGGTAAACTTCAGTAGGTACACAGCATGGCACTCGCATCCGAGTCGCACCAGACAAGTCTGTTCATGCTTGTTTTTTTTTTTTTTTTTTTTCTCTTATTCTCTCCATTTGCCATCAGCCATGTTAGCTTTTATCAAATTCGTTGATATTTTCTTCATAATTTTGAGATACACATCCTATGATATGATTCTCTCATGTATTTCAATATTTAAATTGAGGCTAATGCTGTTCTTTTTGTATTAATTTTAGAATTTTTGTCTGTCTGTCTGTATGTTTGACCTCGTATCAAATGAAAACTATCAAAGTAACATTACGGAACTGGATAGGAAATTGTAGACCACATCTTGGAATAACATTTAGGCTTTGTTTTATTCGAAAACAAAGACAACTCACAAAACCGTCAACTCTATCAAAAGATACGGATATTTTTGTATTATGTGGGCGATTGTTGGGAGTTCTTTATAGCCTGAAAGTGATTTTCAAATTTATCAATAGATGGCGTTACCATATTTTCTGAGTCATATTGAATATTTTACGAATTATGTACCATTTTAAAGTCTTTTAGTGATCCTGGGTCGAAATCTAAAAAAGTGACCTTCGGCCGATTGACTTCAAAATCGATATCTGAGTCTCCTCGTTGTAGAATATTTAGACTAAAACGACTGAGTGGATTGACAAATCAAAAGTTTTTACCGTTGGTCCTACAAAATACGCGTGCGAAGCCGCGGGCAAAAGCTAGTTTTGAATAAGAAGCATGAAAGTCGAGTGAATGCGGTGGAAATGCGTTTCCTGCGTTGTATATGCGGAATCACCCCTGCTGGTCGTATGAGGAATAGCAAGATAAGGGATTATTATGAGTTGAAAGACGATGTGCAGAGTAGGATTGAGAAAGAGATGCTTAGGTGGTTTAGAGATGTTGAGAGGATAGATAAAAGGCGACTTACGAATGGGGTCTATCGTGCTAAAGGGAATGGTAGGGCAAGTTAATTAGAAGAAGGTGCCCAACACGATACTATAGGGATCAAATAAATGATCTCCTGCGTTAAAGGCAAGTTCGGAGTACCTTCAATCAGCGGAAAAGTATGAAACGGAGTATGAATGTAGAAGAAGCAAAAGAGGCGTGTCGGGATCGCAGCCTGTGTAGCTCAATAGTCTATGCCTACCCCCGTGGGATGCAGGCGTGAGAGTGTATGTATGTATTGTAAATAAATTTGCATTAGTATTATCATTGTGGCTAATGCTGTTGATGACATATTATCACAAAAGATACGCGAAATAATAAAAATGAAAATTAGAAACAACTTTTAGGTTTAAAGGTGCTTAAACTATTTGAGAAAAATTATGTTCTGCAGATTTATATTGTAAGTTTTTTTTTACAAAGTACCATTACTTTAATTCCAGTAATGACATTTCTATTCGTTAATTATTCCGTACGTCAATGTTTTTCTTAAGCCGGGTCTCCTGCACTAAAACATTACACAGAACACCTACATAAAACATCCATTTTTAAGCTATTGCATAGCTTCTATCGCAGGCTTTGAGCGTGGAGACCGAATCCAGAAATTCTGTAACGAAAATAACCTAACACCCCCCACTCCGACCGGCACAGCGGCGATACTTTTTAGTTTTGCCATCTATCGATGAATAGCAGAACTTTTGATGACTTTTTTGAAATATCACGCTTGTCTCTTTAGTTCAGCAACTCGCCTCTAGGTGGCATTGGTTGTATCGGCGTTACTGCGCATGCGTAATCCCCCTCTTCGCCCCGCAATCTGATGACTCATACCTGCTTAGAGTTTCGGCGTTAGGGCACCTCCTCTTTGTATTTACTTCATGGTACGACTCTACGAAGCTCGCACGAATCGAGACGAGCTGCTCCGAAATCGGACGAATACGTAATCAGCTGTTTGTGAGAAAGTATATAGGTGTATTGATTTTGGATGCTATGCAATAGCTTTACCGCGGCAGTCCCCGAGTGCCACACGTCTTTTTTTATCTATGGTCCATTGTTCTATGAGCAGGAGACAGCTAAAATCGTTGTTTTGTATATGTATTTTTAGTGTTTTGTTTTAAAAAAGCTAGTGCAGGAGACGCGGCATTACACTAAACTTTTTCACTATCACAGGCGAAGGCTACTAATGATACAGCCTTATTACCTTTTAGCATAAAAATAATGTTCTGTATTTTTTTTTGCTGAAACTAAAAATAAAATAAAAACATACATTAGCTTTAGATTAGAAAAGTCTTCTGAAGGGTTGAAAAAGTCATACATAGCGTTATTTTCTTGTTTTTCATGTATTTTGCATTCAGCACTACGTTTTAGAAATAGGCAATACTAGTATTACTTTGTAAAGTGACATTTCGGTCTGTTACGAGTTAACTTCACTCTATATTAGACGAAAAAAATCCGAGTTTAGTGGAAAATCTAGTGGTTTTGCAAGCAGGGTCGATTTTGTTAGTGGTTTTCTGGTGGTTTTACAACTTGGATCTGGTGGGGAGCAAGATTAACAGTTGGCAACCCTGAGGTTTATACCCTTCCCGATTATGAAGTTCGCTTTCTTGTTACAATCATATTTCTATCATTTAAGGATCTATGGTACTCGTTGATTGGTAACTTTGGAATTTGGATTGGAACGTGGTGTTTTTGGTGGTGTTTATAAACTCAAATTATTCATAATTCTTACATGATTATTAATTGTTCAAGTATAAATAAGTGTCGAGAAAATGTATGAATTGTGCCGTGTGTGTTTGGATGACAATATACGAATGCATCCAATATCGGGCTCGGAAGTTCAAGATGTGTATGAAATGTTGATAAATAGAAAGGAAAGCTTAGATTATTGACATGCGAAAGGCTGCAGGTTCGATTCCCGCACCGAGACAAATGTTTGTGTGACTGTGACCCACAGTGCTTCGTGTTCCAGGGTCAGCCGGTTCCGGTTCTTTCGAGGGGCTTGCGGCATGACTTGATGGTTGGTTGGGACGGGTATGGAGAGTCCCTGTGTCTGCATCGTTCATCCGCCTGTCTTGTCACAAGCCACTCGATTTGCTTCTTCCCTTTTCGGATTCTGAGTGTGAAGAAGCATAAATAGGCCGGCATGAATCTGGCGACCACTGATAAAAACATTGTTTGTCTGCACAGTACTTACGATCAGGTGCAGTCACTTTGCCGTGCCCGGATAAAAAAAATACCAATATGGGATAATAATCATAGTATTTGGTCCATATGGTATTTAATTCTGATAAAAAATATATATTGATCTCTTGGACCTAAGCACATGACATGTTAAAACTAGAAAATTCTAGTTTAAGATAATATTAACATTATTATACTATCGGATGCTTAATAAAGTTGGTACAATATTGAAAAAATAAACTTTTACAATAAAATAAATTGCAAATGTTCCCTTACTAAATGTCCCAACATTTATACTATGTAAAACTGGCATAATGTGCGAAAATCTATATGTAGGTAAACTTCAGTAGGTACACAGCATGGCACTCGCATCCGAGTCGCACCAGACAAGTCTGTTCATGCTTGTTTTTTTTTTTTTTTTTTTTTTCTCTTATTCTCTCCATTTGCCATCAGCCATGTTAGCTTTTATCAAATTCGTTGATATTTTCTTCATAATTTTGAGATACACATCCTATGATATGATTCTCTCATGTATTTCAATATTTAAATTGAGGCTAATGCTGTTCTTTTTAGTCGGAATACATAATTACTGGAATCCAACAGTGTCGATGCCAATAGGTTTTTATGACCCTCTAGTCTTAGTTGATAGTCTCTACATGATTTTTCTATTTCCTGTCTGATGGTCGCAATTTCCAGGTATTCATGTACCTCATTGTTTTTGATAAACCATGGCGCATTACTTAGGTTTTTTAGAGTTATATTCTGAAAACGTTGTAGTATTTCAATATTTGAGTTACTTGCCGATCCCCACAGCTCTATACCATAGGTCCATATGGGCTTTATGATGCATTTATACACCAGGAGTTTATTTTCCAGGCTAAGAGATGATTTCCTACCTATTAGCCAGTACATGTCCCTGACTTTTTTATTTGCCTGTTCTCTTTTTACTTTTATATGGTCTCGCCAGGTTAATCGTCTATCCAAATGCATTCCGAGATATTTGACAGTTGACTGCTGTGGTAAGATGGTTTTATCAAGTGTCACTGGGGGGCAGTCTCCTCTTTTCAAGGTGAATGTTATATGAACGGACTTAGCAGCACTAGCTTTGATCCTCCATGTCTTCAACCATGTTGATATACTATCTAGATGTATTTGTAAGTGGGTAGATGCTACGTAAGGGTCAGTGTTGCAGGAAAGTACAGCAGTATCATCTGCATATGTTGCTGTTATTACTTTTGTGGAGGTTGGTAAATCTGCTGTGTATACTGTGTATAGTACAGGACCCAACACAGATCCTTGAGGTACTCCAGCTTCTATTTCGCATAGGGATGAAAGACTATCACCGCATTTAACCTGAAATGTCCGGTTTTCCAAATAAGATTTCAATAGTATATAGGCATTGCTTGGAAGATGAAGTTTTAATTTATATAGAAGGCCTTTGTGCCATACTCGATCAAAAGCCTGTTGTATATCGAGGAACACAGCTGAGCAGTACTCTTTCTTTTCTAGCGCTTGTCGAATTGTATGAGCTACTCTGTGTATTTGTTCCGTTGTTCCGTGATGTGCACGGAAACCAAATTGATGGTCTGGTATTACCTTTTGTTCTTCAAGCATGGGCAGCAAGCGTCGTAGTAGTAATTTTTCAAATAGTTTGGACAGCACGGGTAAAAGACTTATTGGCCTGTATGAGCTTACTTCTGTAGGGGGTTTTCCTGGTTTGGCCATCATGTTTACAGTAGATATTTTCCATAATAGAGGAAAATATTTTAGCCTTAGTACTGAATTGAAGAGCATTGTTAGTAAGACTATGCCCTTTTTGGGCAGCTGTCTCAGAACTTCAGCTGTGATCAGATCAAAGCCAGGAGCCTTTTTTAACTTCAGTTTTTTTATAGCCTGTTTCAGTTCTCCCGGTTTTACTGGACGTAGCGGTACAGACTGATGATGGTCACTATTTATAAAGGCATCAATATTTGCTTCCGAGATGTTTGGGTCGCAATCATTTGGTTTGAAGACATTCTTCAAAAATTGCAAAAATAACTCTGCTTTATCTATAGGCTTTCTTGACCAGTTACCGTCCGGTTGTCTTATTGGCGGCATTTGTTCTTTTGGCCTTTTAATTGACTTAGTGAATTTCCAGAGGGAGTAATCTTCTTTTTTGTGTGGAGATAAGGTCTGTAATTTATCGTTTAAGGTTTTGTTTTCATTTTCCCGTAGCATCTGCTTTAATTTCTTTTGTGCTTTATTAAGCGCCTTTTTGTCTTGTCTGTTCCTGCTTGTATGCCAGTGATGTCTAAGTCTTCTTTTCATCGCTATCATCATAAGTATTTCTGAGGTGTAATTTTGACCTTCCACTTTAGGTTTAATACATGGAGTTGATAGTCAAGCTGCTTTTTTAATAAGGTTTGTGGTATACCAGGTAATATTCTCTACATCTTCTTCATTTTTCAAAGGTATTCGTAGATTGATGTTCTCATCAATGTAATCCCGAAATGTGTCCCAATCTGTTTTGTAATTATATAAGGTCTCGCTTGGTTCCTTCCATATAATTGTGGTGCTAACCGTGCAGATTACTGGTGTATGGTCAGAAGTACTGTCAAGACATGACTCGATTTTGGTATATAGTCCCGATATACCTTTAGTTATAAAGAAGTCAATAAGGTCTGGTGTTTTGTTACTGTCAGTTGGCCAATAAGTCGGTTCTCCTGTCGATAGTGTATTAAGGGAATTTCTTTCAACTGCAATTTTTAACTCTCGTCCTCTGGTAGTAGTCAGTCTAGAACCCCAATATGTGTGTTTGGAATTCCAATCTCCGCCTGCAATAAATCTTCTGCCAAGTATTTGGAAGAAATTGCTGAACATTTCTTCATTGACTCTATGACGAGGTGGGCAGTAAACGGCAGCAATAATGAGTGGTCCTTGCCAGTCATCCACAGATATGACAGCACCTTGGAGATATGCATGATTGTAGTTTGTCACAGCATGTTGTTTTATGTTTTGTTTTATAATTATAGCTGCCCCTGCGTGCGAAGTTCCATCAGGGTGGTTAGCATAGTATACATTATATCCTTTAATTTTTACTATTTTTTGATCATTCATATGTGTTTCAGATAATAAGAGAATATCTATTTTATTGTGGTTTAAAAATAATTCTACTTCTTGCTTATTTGGTGTTAAGCCATTGATGTTCCATGTTGCAATGCGTAAGAATTTCATTTATTATATTTGGCTATGAGTGTTGTGAGCAGTCCCATAAGGGTACCGATTTGCTGTATTAAAATATCTATCTTTTCTGATTGTTTTGTTACTATTTGTTCCAATAGATTTTTTGACTGAGATTCTATTTTCTCTGTGTTTCTGTCCCAGTATCGTGCCTTCTTAGGTTGAGACATCGTAGGGTTTTGGGGTATGGTAGTTTCCTCTTTATCTGTCAGATTTTGTTTTGGGTATCTATAGGCATTTGTTGTCAGAGGGGGAAAATCTTCCATTCGTAGGTGTTCTTGTGACTGACTAGAAGCCTTTGTAGTCAGGTTGGTGTACCGAGGGGCAATCCTAGTTTGCGCCATTTTGCGGGCTCGGATTTCTTTGTATACTTGACAGCCTTTGTAATTTGCTGTATGATCTCCATGACAAAGAGTACACTTTGCGGGTGTATTTTTGTCTTGTTTTGGACAGTCTTTCGTTCTGTGCCCCTGTGCACATTTAACGCATCTATATGGACGCATACAATTATTTTTTGTATGCCCATATTGTTGGCATCTGGAACATTGTGGAATATCGTTTGATTTTCTGGGGTCTTCTATTTTTATTTTTGTGTAATATATGAATTGTATGCCTTTTACAGCTGGGTTATTCAGACTTGGTTCTATATTCACGAAGAACATGTTTAGTGGTTTCTTGTTCTTTTTCGAGAGAGCACAGATAATTTCACCACGTATTTTGTTACCCGTTTTTTCAATTTCTTCAATGATAGCAGCTTTGGGTGTGGTATGATGTAGATTTTTTATCACAATTCTCATGCACTTTTTATCTTTCGGAGTGAAAGTATGACCAATTAAGCCGTTTCGACGGACCAGTTCTATGAGTTCTTTATAGACTTCTGCTGACTGACTTTATAGTTCATGCTTGTTAATGACAAAGTCTTTGACCGCTAATATCAGCTGTTTTAGATCATTCTGAACGTGCATCATGTACAAAAATTGAGAAAACTAAAAAATCAATCCTGTGCCTAAACTGTTTCACATATTCAACAGATATTTATACAAAGCCTTGCACCATTGTAAAGTATATCTGGTATGATTTAATGTTGTTATGTCGGCGTCACTCGGCATAACTGTAAAGTTTTATTGAAAGAGATACAAGCATACATACTCACAAATGTGTGCGTTCATAATATTAGTATAGGATATATTTGTAATCCACAGGTCGGTGAGGGCGGGAGGCTGTTAGCATGTTACTTGTGCTATCATCAGCTACAGAAATGTCGTCAGCTCATTATAAAGTCACAGAAGTCTCAGAACATTCTGGAACAGATCTTGGAAATAACTGGAGACGTATGTACTTCAAAATGTTTTTTTACAATTAAAATTAAAACTGACAAATTGAACAAATCACACTCAATTCTACCCTTTTTCTAACTGCCATTATGCCACCTTAATGTAGGGTTTGTGTAACACACTTTTTCAAGCATGTTGCAGAGAGGATTTTGCTTAGTTTTGACGACCTTTGTGATGGATACAATGCAATACAGGACAAAGAAATCAATAAGTGATGTTTTCTGTTGCAGTTGGATCTGAAATCTTTCAGTTTTACAGACAGGCTGGCATATGGTCTGGTGGATCCGTTGCTGGTCACCGATGTGCACTCATTACGAATACCGGAACCGGACGATGTGATAGAGTATCTGGACGACAGTGACATGAGTGAAGCGTTGGTTGAACATGAACCTGATGACGGTGAGTCTCTTTTCTTTCTCTCCACCTGCCAATACTCTTAAAAAGGTGTACAAAGAATTAACAGTCAAGGAACACATTGTGGGGAAACCTGTATACCTGAGAATTTCTTCACAAGAATTTCGAAGTACCTATGTGTAGTCTACCAACCCTCTCATTAGTAGAGGAAGCCCGTGCCCAGCAGTGGGACAGTAATTTTGAAGGTCTGATATTATTATTGCATGAATATACATATTCTTATGCCTGGGTTTCTGATCAAAGGTTGGGTGTAGGCTAGGTACGTTCCTCAATGACGACAATTTTTTTAAATCATTCGCCCTCTGAAGTTGGACGCCACCCCTTGTCTTGTTATGAGACAGGCGACTGATGCCAGGGGACTGTTTAATTTTAATTCAATTATTGGTTGTAGAACATTTAATAGAATTTAGGTATTTTGCTGTACACAGGGGATATTATCTATTATAACAATATATAACTTATAATTTGTGATATTATAGAACTATAATATTACATAAAAATTAATTATTTTTTACCTTTTAATCCCGATGGTAATATTTGCAATTTTCATTGTTATATTACATGGAACTGTTGAAAAAAATATCATTGCAACATTATCATATATCACTGCTGTTTCGTTCAGTGTGTGTGATTCTCTCCCTCCCTTTCCCAATCTTTGATCCCCTGTTTTTGGGCAATGCATCCATTATTTTTATGTCTTGGGTGTCCATGGGCGGTGGAGATCAGTTACCATCAGGTGATCCACCTGCTCGATTGCCAGTTTCTGCTATAAAAATAGAATATTTAAATAAATATATTACTAGTTATTCAAATATATTCTGCTACGGTTATATTTCCTGTATTCCAAAGGTACATTCCCAAACAAAAAGCGTAAGCTGGATGAGATACATAACCGTGAACAAGATAAGGCCGAGTTTATTGCAAGTGAGAAGAGTGGAAACATCTCTGTCACCGAAATAAACATCGTAGCTGATAATGATAAGTCAACCAAGATAGTGTCTGACGGAAAAAGTAAGCTAGTGTTAGTTAATAATAATAAAAAGTATTTTGTATGCAATGAATGTGGTAAAACATGTAATTCAAAAGCTCTTCTTATCAAACATATTGTCGGACATAAATCTGTGATTACTAACCAAAATACTAAAAGTAAAACAAATAAGAGTTCTGTACGTAATGGAAAATTGACAAAAACGGTTAATTCAAACAATTTTGAAATTCATTCATGTAAAATGTCTTTTAAATGTCAATACTGTGATTATACATGTGCGCATGATAGTAATTTAAAGCGACATGTTAGAACTCACATAGGCGAAAAACCTTTTAAATGTCAATACTGTAATTATACATCTGCGCGTGGTTCTAGTTTAAAGTATCACATTAAAACTCACACAGGCGAAAAGCCTTACAAATGTCAATACTGTAATTCTACATTTACGCGAAATGATTATTTAAAGAACCATATTAGAACTCACACAGGCGAAAAACCTTTTAAATGTCGACACTGTAATTATGCATCTACGCGTTGTCATATTTTAAAGGAACATATTAGAACTCACACAGGCGAAAAGCCTTTTAAATGTCAATACTGTAATTATACATGTGCGCAACATGCTACTTTAAAGTATCACATTAGAACTCACACAGGCGAAAAGCCTTTTAAATGTCAATACTGTAATTATACATGTGCGCAACATGCTACTTTAAAGTATCACATTAGAACTCACACAGGCGAAAAGCCTTTTAAATGTCAATACTGCAAATATGCATGTACACAACATGCTAGTTTAAAGAAACATATTAAAATTCACACGGGTGGAAAAAAAGCTTATAATGCCTGAAAAGTTAGACGTGGACCCTGTCATGAGAACTTTAAAAGCAATCTTCAAATGGGGAATATACAAACGGTGGCCAACTCACGGTCACCAGTTAATATATACGATTTTTTTTACAATGGGGAATTTGTACGAAAATCATAACGAGAAATTGTGGTGATAAATCAATAAACAAAACCTTAAAATGTGCTATGATCTTTGTAGTATAAAATATTTGATATTTAACAAAATATCTTAATTAGAAATTACGTATAATGGAACGTTATTGCATAACCAAGTGACGTCGTTGCATTAGGCAGTGTTTCCAGATTTGGGTATTTTTCCCAGTTTTGCGGAAAACTGTTATGTTAAATATTGTTCGGTATGAGGAAATTTTAAACAATAGGCAATTAAAGCGGTTCAAACGTCATTATAGGCAATGTCACTAGCCGTCAGTGTCAATTGAGATGTCAACAAAAAGCTATTTTTACGCGGTGACGTCACATCCTTTTTTAGCGCGGGGTTTTGTGTCATATTTTGACTTGCGATAATTAAATGTTTTGTGCCTTAGATTATTCTCTATACATCAAAACGTCGTAGGGTCACATGAGACAGCGAGAGACATCGCTTGTGTGGTCAGGTTGTAAAAAAAATCCGAACTTAAAGATTTTCTGGGAAGTAATTCGTAGTTATTTATTACAGTTTTAGCGCCTATATTTGCTTGTGTGTACTAAATAAACTTAAAAAAAAATACTTTAATTTTTCGTAAATATTTCATTCCGAATAAAAGGCAGCAAACATAATTCAGCCTATATGGTAGGATTTCAATTGATACGACTCGTCGTCACGGTACGTAGTTGTCGCTTGGATCCTTCAAATAAAGAATCTTGGTCATCTGCAAAAATAACAAAAAGGATATGGATTTGTATCAACTGCAACAAAATATTATAGATCGATGCATTGATCTGAAGGGATATAATATACCGAGTGGCACTAGACTAAAGACATGCGGATAATACCACGGGTGATGCGCGGTACGAGGTATTTTAGAGAAGTTTCTTAGGCTAAGATCTATAGAGCGAACTTAACTAAGTCAAAGTCACGAACTCAGTGAGGATTTTTACTAAGTCCGAGTCATTTTTTAAAAGAAAATCTTTGCTTAGTCTGTCTGTCAGTCTATTTTCTTGTAAAAAATGACCCGGACTAAGTTAAAGTTCGATTTAAAAATTACAAATCCCCTCTGAGTTCATGACTTTGATTTAGACTTAGTCCAAGTTCGCTCTATAGATTTTAGCCTGAGCTTTGTCTGGAAAAAAGAAATGGTACATCTGGAACTTTGGAAACCTAATGACACCAAAGTAATCTTCTTGGGACTCCAGTCCCAGCGGTGCCGCCGAAAACCGTAATTCGAAATGTACTTTAGTTCAGCTGTTCTTGCAGCTATAATTTCTACTCTTGTCTAAATCGTATTCCTTTCAATGGCCTATTTAGTTCAGTCAGGGAACAGGCAAAAGTCACAGTGAGTCTTATAAGAAAACTAATGAGTCTGTTGAAGAACCACAAGAGTCTAGTATTTGAATGATGACATTTAGTTTGGACTTTGGAGGTTGGTTGGCACCCTGGATTAACCACATAAGCTATTGGCGGCAAATAAATTTTCACGCGGAGTCGCGGGCAACAGCTTGTTATACCATAGTATAATGTTACTGATTACTACTTATATTTTTATATAATTATGTTACAAACACATTCGTCAAAAAACAAACGTCGGAACCGGTGTCAAAATAGTCAAAGTCACCGCCATTTTGTTTTTGGGGCGATTGACTTTAAAATAGATATCAGGGGTCGCCCCGTAGTTCCGAACGACGGAACCGATGTCAAACCTGTCAAAATTGGCCGCTATTTTGTTTTTAGGCCGATTGATTTAAACTTCAAAGGCTTATAACATTTTTGTTTTTGAGAATATTTCTATATTTCTATCTGTTTTATATTTCTGACTGCCTCCGTGGCGCAGCGGGCGAGTAGCCGGCTGTGAAACAAATGTTTGTGTGGCCTACATATATTTGTTTCGGGTCTGGGTGTTGTGAGACCGAAAGTCTCTGGTAGTTCCTGATTCCGACGATACAAGACTGGATCTTAGTGTGGGGTCAGGACTACGTATGTAACTGTTGGGTGTTATTTATTATTTATTTTATATTTTGGACGACGAAAATTTCATATAAAATTAATTTATAGAATGTAGTCAAGTACCTAATTGCTTTTCCCAATTCTTGATCCCCTCCTTTTAGGCTGGCAACGATTCTATTATTTTTGTATCTGAGGTGTTCATGGGCGGTGGAGATTTTATGTACCGACCTATGTTACTCGATATCTCCGCCAAATGTGGACCGATTTTCAAAATTATTTTTGTGTTCCATAGAGCTTATTTCAAGCGCGGTGCCATATAAATTTGGTCACGATCGGTAAATTGGAAGTCGGTCAGTTATGTTTTTAAACTTTATGTTAGTTAAGTTTTTAAAATTATGTTAGGAATTATTCCCAGACCTACGAATTTTCTCATAAATTACTAAATTTTTCGGAATTTATTACGTTCAACACAAAGCACAAAACACAAAACTGTATGTATACTTGCGGTTTTTTTTTAAGTAGATCTATAATTTTTTGGGTTAAACCTACGGATTATTAAATATCGAAGCTGGTATCACAGATTCAATCGTAAGTCTCGTTAAAATCCTCGCATTTAAAAGTGAAACAACCTCGCACTAGGGACACTTGTGACCTACCTGCACGTTTGTCAGTTTCTACTAAAAAAAAAAAAATATTGAAGATACTCCTATTGATTTTTCTTTCCCTGCGTCTTTTGTTTATGTAGTACTAATTGTTCAAATATATTCTGCTACAGTTATATTTTCCTGTATTCTTAAGGTACACCCCCAGACAAAAAGCGTAAGTTGAACAAGAAACGTAACTGTGAACAAGATAAGGCTGGGTTTATTGCATGTGAGAAGAGTGGAAACATCGCTGACACCGAAATAAGCATCGTAGCTGATAATGATAAGTCAACCAAGATAGTGTCTGACGGAAAAAGTAAGCTAGTATTAGTTAATAATAAGAAGTATTTTATTTGCAATGAATGTGGTAAAACATGTAATTCAAAAGCTCTTCTTATTAAACATATTGTCGGACATAAACCTGTGATTACTAACCAAAATACTAAAAGTAAAACAAATCAGAGTTCTGTACATAATGGGAAATTGACAAAAAGGGATAATTTAAACAACTTTGAAAATAATTCATGTAAAAAACCTTTTAAATGTCAATACTGTAACTATACGTCTACTTACAGTAGTAATTTAAAGCGACATGTTAGAACTCACACAGGCGAAAAACCTTTTAAATGTCAATACTGTAATTATACATTTTCGCAACGTGCTAGTTTAAAGTATCATATTAGAACTCACACAGGCGAAAAACCTTTTAAATGTCAATACTGTAATTATACATGTGCGCAAGATTGTCAATTAAAGCGACATGTTAGAACTCATACAGGCGAAAAGCCTTTTAAATGTCAATACTGCAATTATGCGAGTACAAAAAGTGATAGTTTAAAGGACCATATTAGAACTCATACAGGCGAAAAGCCTTTTAAATGTCAATACTGCAATTATGCATCTGCGAATCGTCATAATTTAAAGCATCACATTAGAACTCACACAGGCGAAAAACCTTTTAAATGTCAATACTGTAATTATAAATCTGCGCAAAGAGGTCGTTTAAAGGAACATATTAAAACTCACTCAAGCGAAAAGCCTTTTAAATGTCAATACTGCAATTATGCGTGTACAAAAAGTGATAATTTAAAGGAACATATTAGAATTCACACAGGCGAAAAACCTTTTAAATGTCAATACTGTAATTATGCGTGTACAAAAAGTGATAATTTAAAGGAACATATTAGAATTCACACAGGCGAAAAACCTTTTAAATGTCAATACTGTAATTTTGCATGTGCGCATCATAGTAATTTAAAGATTCACATTAGAACTCACACAGGCGAAAAACCTTTTAAATGTCAATATTGTAATTATACATGTGCGCAAAGTTGTCATTTAAAGAAACATATTAGAACTCATACAGGCCAAAAGCCTTTTAAATGTCAATACTGCAATTATGCATGTACACGACGTGATATTTTAAAGAGGCATATAAGAACTCACACAGATGAGAAGCTATATACATGTGAAATATGTGACATGAAGTGTAAAACAAGCAACGTTCTGAGTCGACACTTACTGGTACATATGGTTAAGTAAATTCGCCGAGTAGTGTTGCCAACGAAGACAACTTAAATCAGCGCTTTATTATTCCACTCAGACGCCCATACCTGACAACATGTAGATACAGGTTGCAAAAAGTTAGTATCAATAACAACTACACTAAAGGGAAGATAGCAATTAAGTAAAGTCTAAATTTCGTAAAGCTCATAGTTTTTGAATAATGGAAATAAAATGTAAACTTTTGCTACATTATTGTTCGACAAAGTCAACGCGAATCAAAGATCCGTTTTAATATTGTAGTGGACTTGCGAAGAAAAATCTCAGCCTTTATATTGTGTCGTGCGTTCGGAGTTCTCGAGCTCTTGGTGTACACAAAGTAATAGTCGTATTTATAATCAAATCAAGTAAATGCAAAATCACAAGAAAAGATTTTCCTTCAGATTTTATAAAATATTTGACATTAATGTTAATTGATAGGACGTTTAGTTAATAGTGGTAATAAATTAAGTTTAGTTTAATAAATGCAACTGTATGAATTGTTACTATTAAAATAAATAAAGTTTAATAAAATCTTAAAACCGAGTCTAAATTGAACACTCAGAGTAAAAACAGTCATTTTTAGGGTTCTGTACCTCAAAAGGAAAAAACGGAACCCTCATAAGATCACTTTGTTGTCCGTCAGTCTGTCTGTAACGACCCTTTTTCTCAGGAACACGTGGAGGTATCAAGCTGAAATTCATATTGAAGCTGTAAAAAAATCTACCTCTAAGCCAACCAATTATAAACTTGAATAATTCGTGTCTTCACGTAGTTTTTGAACGATGCGTCCGTTTTTATTAAGCTGTGGCTATTCCGTAACAATGTCATGACTGCCAGTACAAAAAAAATGCATAATCTTATAAAATGAATATCATTTTATTACGCTAACAAATTAATGCAATAGTATTTTTTCTAAAATCACTTATTTTTTCTCCGTTTTTTGATCTATGTTACAAACCTCAGCCTGAAATGGAACATCTCCTTTAAATCTTTTTTGTATATGACTAATGACCATCATCAGGCCTGTAGGTACTCTTATATGGGTGTGTTGCGTGGCCTGCTCTTAGCATTATGTTACGGTGATCCACGTCCTGACTCCCGAAGCTGACGATGTTGTGGGGATTATCCCCAACGTCGCAGATAAACTACAGCAATGTCATTTATGATGGTATGGTCACGTTTTAAAGAAACTAAGAAATCGCATCAGGGTTTCGCAGTGAATGCCCTAAAAACGCTAGCTAGACGCTTTGAGGGAAACATTTCGAGCCGCTGAGATCCAGCTGTGGAGGATTCGCCTGGTGAAGTAAAAGCGTTTAGATAAGAAAGCCGACCCTGATACTGGGCTAGGATAGCACTAGGCAGAAAAATATAATAGAAAAGTTGATATTATTATGTTTTGGTTGCGAATATTTTTATTTTATGTCAGATTGATAAAATATTAATAAGAAAATGAATTGTTATTCCTTCGAAATTCTGTAAACGAAAAAAATATCACAATCCCGTAAACATACAGAAAATACCGAAAACAATAATATAATATTTATGCCATATGCAAACAAGTTGAAACACGTTTACTGGTAATTTGGTTGTACAAAGTGACTTTACACGAAATATAAACAAGTTCTTCGTAGATTTACGTTAAATTCCTATATAATAAATACAAAAGAAGCTGCTATAAAGTTCAACCGGTAATCTATAATATAAAAATGAATCGCTGAATGTGTTGCTAAGCGCAAATCTCGAGAGCAGCTGAACCGATTTCGCTAATTCTTTTTAGAATATTCCTTGAAGTACGAGGATGGTTCTTACGGAGAGAAAAAATAAAAAATATTACTACTGTATTACAATTATATTTTCCTGCATTCTTAAGGTACACCGCCAGGCAAAAAGCGTAAGCTGAACAAGAAACATAACTGTGAACAAGATAAGGCCGGGTCTATTGCAAGTGAGAAGAGTGGAAACATCTCTGACACCGAAATAAGCATCGTAGCTGATAATGATAAGTCAACCGAGATAGTGTCTGACGGAAAAAGTAAGCCAGTATTAGTTAATAATAATAAGAAGTATTTTATATGCAATGAATGTGGTAAAACATGTAATTCAAAAGCTCTTCTTATCAAACATATTGTCGGACATAAACCTGTGATTACTAACCAAAATACTAAAAGTAAAACCAATAAGAGTTCTGTACGTAATGGAAAATTGACAAAAAGGGTTAATTTAAACAACTTTGAAATTCATTCATGTAAAAAGTCTTATAAATGTCAATACTGTCATTATACATCTGCGCAAGATGGTAATTTAAAGCAACATCTTAGAACTCACACAGGCCAAAAACCTTTTGTATTTCAATACTGTAACTCTACATTTGCGCGTAATGATCATTTAAAGGAACATGTTAGAACTCAAACAGGCGAAAAACCTTTTAAATGTCAATACTGTAATTATACATCTGCGCGTCGTAATCATTTAAAGGAACACATTAGAACTCATACAGGCGAAAAGCCTTTTAAATGTCAATACTGCAATTATGCGTGTACAATAAGTTCTAATTTAAAGCAACATGTTAGAACTCACACAGGCGAAAAGCCTTTTAAATGTCAATACTGTAATTATACATGTGCGCAAAGTGGTCATTTAAAGGAACATATTAGAACTCACACAGGCGAAAAACCTTTTAAATGTATATTCTGTAATTATACATGTGCGCAAGATTGTCATTTAAAGCGACATGTTAGAACTCACACAGGCGAAAAACCTTTTAAATGTCAATACTGTAATTATACATCTGCGCTTCGTAATCATTTAAAGGAACACATTAGAACTCACACAGGCGAAAAGCCTTTTAAATGTCAATACTGCAATTATGCGTGTACAAAAAGTGATAATTTAAAGGAACATATTAGAATTCACACAGGCGAAAAACCTTTTAAATGTCAATACTGTAATTATGCGTGTACAAAAAGTAATAATTTAAAGGAACATATTAGAATTCACACAGGCGAAAAACCTTTTAAATGTCAATACTGTAATTTTGCATGTGCGCATCATAGTAATTTAAAGATTCACATTAGAACTCACACAGGCGAAAAACCTTTTAAATGTCAATATTGTAATTATACATGTGCGCAAAGTTGTCATTTAAAGAAACATATTAGAACTCATACAGGCCAAAAGCCTTTTAAATGTCAATACTGCAATTATGCATGTACACGACGTGATATTTTAAAGAGGCATATAAGAACTCACACAGATGAGAAGCTATATACATGTGAAATATGTGACATGAAGTGTAAAACAAGCAACGTTCTGAGTCGACACTTACTGGTACATATGGTTAAGTAAATTCGCCGAGTAGTGTTGCCAACGAAGACAACTTAAATCAGCGCTTTATTATTCCACTCAGACGCCCATACCTGACAACATGTAGATACAGGTTGCAAAAAGTTAGTATCAATAACAACTACACTAAAGGGAAGATAGCAATTAAGTAAAGTCTAAATTTCGTAAAGCTCATAGTTTTTGAATAATGGAAATAAAATGTAAACTTTTGCTACATTATTGTTCGACAAAGTCAACGCGAATCAAAGATCCGTTTTAATATTGTAGTGGACTTGCGAAGAAAAATCTCAGCCTTTATATTGTGTCGTGCGTTTGGAGTTCTCGAGCTCTTGGTGTACACAAAGTAATAATCGTATTTATAACCAAATCAAATAGATGCAAAATCACAAGAAAAGATTTTCCTTCAGATTTTATAAAATATTTGACATTAATTTTAATTGATAGGACGTTTAGTTAATAGTGGTAATAAATTAAGTTTAGTTTAATAAATGCAACTGTATGAATTGTTACTATTAAAATAAATAAAGTTTAATAAAATCTTAAAACCGAGTCTAAATTGAACACTCAGAGTAAAAACAGTCATTTTTAGGGTTCCGTACCTCAAAAGGAAAAAACGGAACCTTCATAGGATCACTTTGTTGTCCGTCAGTCTGTCTGTAACGACCCTTTTTCTCAGGAACACGTGGAGGTATCAAGCTGAAATTCATATTGAAGCTGTAAAAAAATCTACCTCTAAGCCAACCAATTATAAACTTGAATAATTCGTGTCTTCACGTAGTTTTTGAACGATGCGTCCGTTTTTATTAAGCTGTGGCTATTCCGTAACAATGTCATGACTGCCAGTACAAAAAAAATGCATAATCTTATAAAATGAATATCATTTTATTACGCTAACAAATTAATGCAATAGTATTTTTTCTAAAATCACTTATTTTTTCTCCGTTTTTTGATCTATGTTACAAACCTCAGCCTGAAATGGAACATCTCCTTTAAATCTTTTTTGTATATGACTAATGACCATCATCAGGCCTGTAGGTACTCTTATATGGGTGTGTTGCGTGGCCTGCTCTTAGCGTTATGTTACGGTGATCCACGTCCTGACTCCCGAAGCTGACGATGTTGTGGGGATTATCCCCAACGTCGCAGATAAACTACAGCAATGTCATTTATGATGGTATGGTCACGTTTTAAAGAAACTAAGAAATCGCATCAGGGTTTCGCAGTGAATGCCCTAAAAACGCTAGCTAGACGCTTTGAGGGAAACATTTAGAGCCGCTGAGATCCAGCTGTGGAGGATTCGCCTGGTGAAGTAAAAGCGTTTAGATAAGAAAGCCGACCCTGATACTGGGCTAGGATAGCACTAGGCAGAAAAATATAATAGAAAAGTTGATATTATTATGTTTTGGTTGCGAATATTTTTATTTTATGTCAGATTGATAAAATATTAATAAGAAAATGAATTGTTATTCCTTCGAAATTCTGTAAACGAAAAAAATATCACAATCCCGTAAACATACAGAAAATACCGAAAACAATAATATAATATTTATGCCATATGCAAACAAGTTGAAACACGTTTACTGGTAATTTGGTTGTACAAAGTGACTTTACACGAAATATAAACAAGTTCTTCGTAGATTTACGTTAAATTCCTATATAATAAATACAAAAGAAGCTGCTATAAAGTTCAACCGGTAATCTATAATATAAAAATGAATCGCTGAATGTGTTGCTAAGCGCAAATCTCGAGAGCAGCTGAACCGATTTCGCTAATTCTTTTTAGAATATTCCTTGAAGTACGAGGATGGTTCTTACGGAGAGAAAAAATAAAAAATATTACTACTGTATTACAATTATATTTTCCTGCATTCTTAAGGTACACCGCCAGGCAAAAAGCGTAAGCTGAACAAGAAACATAACTGTGAACAAGATAAGGCCGGGTCTATTGCAAGTGAGAAGAGTGGAAACATCTCTGACACCGAAATAAGCATCGTAGCTGATAATGATAAGTCAACCGAGATAGTGTCTGACGGAAAAAGTAAGCCAGTATTAGTTAATAATAATAAGAAGTATTTTATATGCAATGAATGTGGTAAAACATGTAATTCAAAAGCTCTTCTTATCAAACATATTGTCGGACATAAACCTGTGATTACTAACCAAAATACTAAAAGTAAAACCAATAAGAGTTCTGTACGTAATGGAAAATTGACAAAAAGGGTTAATTTAAACAACTTTGAAATTCATTCATGTAAAAAGTCTTATAAATGTCAATACTGTCATTATACATCTGCGCAAGATGGTAATTTAAAGCAACATCTTAGAACTCACACAGGCCAAAAACCTTTTGTATTTCAATACTGTAACTCTACATTTGCGCGTAATGATCATTTAAAGGAACATGTTAGAACTCAAACAGGCGAAAAACCTTTTAAATGTCAATACTGTAATTATACATCTGCGCGTCGTAATCATTTAAAGGAACACATTAGAACTCATACAGGCGAAAAGCCTTTTAAATGTCAATACTGCAATTATGCGTGTACAATAAGTTCTAATTTAAAGCAACATGTTAGAACTCACACAGGCGAAAAGCCTTTTAAATGTCAATACTGTAATTATACATGTGCGCAAAGTGGTCATTTAAAGGAACATATTAGAACTCACACAGGCGAAAAACCTTTTAAATGTCAATATTGTAATTATACATGTGCGCAAGATTGTCATTTAAAGCGACATGTTAGAACTCACACAGGCGAAAAACCTTTTAAATGTCAATACTGTAATTATACATCTGCGCTTCGTAATCATTTAAAGGAACACATTAGAACTCACACAGGCGAAAAGCCTTTTAAATGTCAATACTGCAATTATGCGTGTACAAAAAGTGAAAATTTAAAGCAACATGTTAGAACTCACACAGGCGAAAAGCCTTTTAAATGTCAATACTGTAATTATACATGTGCGCAAAGTGGTCATTTAAAGGAACATATTAGAACTCACACAGGCGAAAAACCTTTTAAATGTCAATACTGTAATTATACATGTGCGCAAAGTGGTCATTTAAAGGAACATATTAGAACTCATACAGGCCAAAAGCCTTTTAAATGTCAATACTGTAATTATGCATGTACACGAAGTGATCATTTAAAGAAGCATATAAGAACTCACACAGATGAGAAGCTATATAAATGTGAAATATGTGACATGAAGTTTAAAACAAGTAACGTTCTGAGTCGACACTTACTGGTACATATGGTTAAGTAAATTCGCCGAGTAGTGTTGCCAACGAAGACAACTTAAATCAGCGCTTTATTATTCCACTCAGACGCCCATGCCTGACAACATGTAGATACAGGTTGCAAAAAGTTAGGATCAATAACAACTACACTTAAAGGGAAGATAGCAATTAAGTAAAGTCTAAATTTCGTAAAGCTCATAGTTTTTGAATAATGGAAATAAAATGTAAACTTTTGCTACATTATTGTTCGACAAAGTCAACGCGAATCAAAGATCCGTTTTAATATTGTAGTGGACTTGCGCAGAAAAATCTCAGCCTTATATTGTGTCGTGCGTTTGGAGTTCTCGAGCTCTTGGTGTACACAAAGTAATAGTCGTATTTATAACCAAATTAAGTAGATGCAAAATCACAAGAAAAGATTTTCCTTCAGATTTTATAAAATATTTGACATTAATGTTAGGGCGTTTAGTTAATAGTGGTAATAAATTAAGTTTAGTTTAATAAATGCAACTGTATGAATTGTTACTATTAAAATAAATAAAGTTTAATAGAATCTTAAAACCGAGTTTAAATTGTACACTCAGAGTAAAAACAGTCATTTTTAGGGTTCCGTACCTCAAAAGGAAAAAACGGAACCCTCATAGGATCACTTTGTTGTCCGTCTGTCTGTCTGTAACGACCCTTTTTCTCAGGAACACGTGGAGGTATCAAGCTGAAATTCATATTGAAGCTGTAAAAAAATCTACCTCTAAGTCAACCAATTATAAACTTGAATAATTCGTGTCTTCACGTAGTTTCTCAACGATGCGTCCGTTTTTATTAAGCTGTGGCTATTCCGTAACAATGTCATGACTGCCAGTACAAAAAACAAATGCATAATCTTAAAAAAAATAATCATATAATGACTAAGCTTATTGTTTGTGATATACATAGATATAAGGATTTTTGTTAGTATGGGTTTTTGCATCCTACAATGCCATTTCACCTTTTAATCATTCTTTTGGTAATTACACCTCCAGTGGTATTGAGGATGCGTGAATCCATATAAATATGATTATCAATTGTATTGACAATTTGTAAATCAAATTTTTTAAAAAAGGAAAATAGACAAAAGAAAATAAAAAAGAAATGGTGACAATTGATGATGAAAAAAATAAGCCCGGAGTTTCTTTCTGCCTTTCTTCTTCGGGTCGTCATCCGTAGGTAGCTAGAGAAAGGCTGGTAGGTTAGCTAGGATAGGGCCTCACGCACCAATCCCAACTGCTTCCAGTATTTCCAGTCAATCCCCTGCCACCATTCCTGCCATATGCCATTCCCATACAATCCATTCCCTTACACTCTATTCCTATTTCCCCTTATCACCCTATCTCAGCCATCCCATCGTTATTATGTCCATACTTGCCTGCCTGTTGTCTAATACAAATATATAATGTAAATTATATTAATCCTAATTTAAAAATTTACTTGTGTTGACTTGTCATAAGTGCTTTTTTACATGCCTACGTGATCAATAAAGATTTTTATTTTATTTTTTTTATATAAAATTAATATAATTTTATTACGCTAACAAATTAATGCAATCGTTATTTTTTCTAAAATCACCTATTTTTTCTTCGTTTTTTGATCTTATTTTACAAACCTCAGCCAGAAATGAAACATTTCCTTTAAATTATTTAATATTTGTCTAAAGTTGTGTTTGTAGTTTAAATGTGATGTGTATCTAAGCAATAAACATCAACGAAGATGGACAGAATGTGGAAGCTTTGAAATAAGTGATTTTGGATGGTTTTTATCGGGTGTATGGGTCGACCATATTCGATTCCTCCGCTGCGAGAAAATCGTCTCAAAACATTAAACTGCAAGGAATTGATGCCAAAACTCCAGCAGGGCCTTGAAATCGAACACATCCGACTTCATTGCACTTGCGAAAATTTAGATGTAGAAAAACAATTTCCCTAACTTGACATCGGCATAATGTATTTCAATTGCCATAAAAAAAAAAGTCACGTGCGGCTCCGCCTCCGGTGGCCCATACCCTTAATGCTTATGTAACATATTTATGAGACGCCTCCGACGGGTTAAATCTCTTTTGTACCTATATGACTAATGACCATCATCAGGCCTGTACACTTATATGGGTGTGTAGCGTGGCCTGTTTTAAGCGTTATGTTACGGTGATCCACGTCCTGACTCCCGAAGCTGAAGATGTGGGGATTATCCCCAACGTCGCAGATAAACTACAGCAATGTCATTTATGATGGTATGGTCACGTTTTAAAGAAACTAAGAAATCGCATCAGGGTTTCCCTGTGAATTCCCTAAAAACGCTAGACGCTTTGAGGGAAAAATTTAGAGCCGCTGAGATCCAGCTGTGGAGGATTCGCCTGGTGAAGTAAAAGCGTTTAGATAAGAAAGCCGAAGCCGACCCTGATACGGGGCTAGGATAGCACTAGGCAGAAAAATATAATAGAAAAGTTGATATTATTATGTTTTGGTTGCGAATATTTTTATTTTATGTCAGATTGATAAAATATTAATAAGAAAATTAATTGTTATTCCTTCGAAATTCTGTAAATCAAAAAACTATCACAATCTCGTAAACATACAGAAAATACCGAAAACAATAATATAATATTTATGCCATATGCAAACAAGTTGAAACACGTTTACTGGTAATTTGGTTGTACAAAGTGACTTTACACGAAATATAAACAAGTTCTTCGTAGATTTACGTTAAATTCCTATATAATAAGTACAAAAGAAGCTGCTATAAAGTTCAATCGGTAATCTTATATATATAAAAATGAAACCCGTTTTCCGTTGTCACACCATCACGCGTGAACGGCTGGACCGATTTCGCTAATTCTGTTTTTAGAATATTCCTCGAAGTACGAGGATGGTTCTTACGGAGAGAAAAAAATGAAAAATTGTCTGAAAAAGTCTAAAACAACACTTTTCTGTACTCCCATACAATCGATTCGTAATAATACTTAAAAGTCAATTTGAACTTTAATACCATACCATAAAGTTCAAGTATTAGTGGAGAGGTTCCGGGAAGGCAAAACAATTAAGTGTCGTTGGTATCTACTGGTTAGATTTGAAAAATTCTTTTTGTGTTGGATAGCCCAATTATCGACGGTGGCTATAGGCTATTTAACATCACGCTATGACCAATAGGAGCGGAGCAGAAATGAAAAATGTTTAAAGCCGGGGAAGTTGGTATCTCAGAAACTACTGGTTCGAATTAAAAAAATATTTTTGTGTTGGTTAGCCCAATTATCGAGGGTGGCTATAGGCTATATAACATCACGCTATGACCAATAGGAGCGGAGCAGAAATGAAAAATGTTGAAAAGACTATATTTCAGAAACTACTGGTTCGAATTGAATTTTTTTTTGTGCTGGATAGCCTATTTATCGAGGATGGCTATAGGCTGTATAACATCACGCTTTGACCAATAGGTGCGGAGCAGAAATGGCAAAGGTTGCCAAATCGGGAAAGTTGATATCTCAGACAGAAACTACTGGTTCGATGTGAAAAATTCTTTTAGTGTTGCCCGACGGGTTGAATCATGGGGTGACTAAGGGATACCTGACGGGGTGACTGATGGGGTGACTGACGGGGTGACAGACGGGTTACAGACGGGGTGACAGACGGGTGACAGGCGGGGTGACCGACGGGGTGACAGACGGGTGACAGGCGGGGTGACAGACGGGTAACAGACGGGTTGACAGACGGGGTGACAGACGGGTGACAGACGGGGTGACAGATGGGCGACAGGCGGGGTGACAGACGGGGTGACAGATAGTGTGACAGACGGGGTGACAGGCAGGGTGACAGACAGGGTGACTGATGGGGTGACAGACGGGTGTCAGGCGGGGTGACAGGCAGGGTGACAGACAGGGTGAGTGATGGGGTGTCAGCCGATGTGACAGACGGGGTGACAGACGGGAAGACAGACGCGGTGACAGACGGGGTGACAGACGGGGTAACAGACGGGGTGACAGACGGGGTGACAGACAGGGTGACTGATGGGGTGACTGACGGGGTGATAGACGGGTTACAGACGGGGTGACAAACGGGGTGACAGACAGGGTGACAGACGGGGTGACAGATGTGGTGACAGGCAGGGTGACTGATGGGGTGACTGACGGGGTGACCGACGGGTTACAGACGGGGTGACAGACGGGTGACAGGCGGGGTGACAGACGTGTGACAGACGAGTTGACAGACGGGGTGACAGACGAAGTGACAGGCGGGGTGACAGACGGGGTGATTGAAGGAACCGCACCGAAGTCACGTACTATCTCTCGAAGTTTAGCAAAACATATCATTACCTTTTTAGAATTATTGTGCTATAGGTGCCTACGACTCATTCTTTCAACCCTCTCTCTCTCCTACGCAGACGAAGTTGCGCGGGTCAGCTAGTCTATAATATAAAAATGAATCGCTGAATGTGTTGCTAAGCGCAAATCTCGAGAGCAGCTCAACCGATGTCGCTAATTCTTTTTTTAGAATATTCCTTGAAGTACGAGGATGGTTCTTACGGAAACAAAAATTTAAAAATCTCCTGAAAAAGTCTAAAAACAACACTTTTCTATACTCCCATATAATCGATTTGTAATAATACTTAAAAGTCAATTTGAACTTTAATACCATACCATAAAGTTTAAGTATTAGTGCAGAGGTTCCGGGAAGGCAAATCAATTGAGTGACGGTAGTATCGTATAAATATTAATGTCAATATTTACTGACGGGGTGACTGACAGAATGACCGAAGTGACGTACTTTCTCTCAAAGTTTAGTTTAGTATCCTTAAGCCTATGTTATGATCTTAACGTAGATAATCCCAGTACCTTTAGGATTGATTTTTCTTTATTTAATTTCATAAAATTGTTTTATAGGTGCCTGTAACCCACTCACTCTAATCCTCTCTCTCATATGTGACGCAGACGAAGTTGCGCGGTCTGCTAATATAATTATAAATTCCAAAGTCATTCAGTTTTTTCTTCTTTCTGTAAAATTGTAAAAATGTAAATGCGCGTTATTTACCAACTGCTCTTACGCGGTATTGCACGCGCAACGAGGATATAATTCATAATTTGTGATATATATATACATATGACTGCCTCCGTGGCGTAGTGGTATTTCGGTACGACTACGGTTCTGAGGTCTCGGGTTCGATCCCCGGGTCGGGCAAAGTGATATTGGATTTTTCCATATCAGTCCGGAGTCTGGAATTTGTGCCCGATATGGCGATAGGCTCGCCCCCTATCACATCTGGGACGGAACTAAGCTCGGCGAAATGTGGGTGTTCTAGTTCGCTAGTACGCCTTTGTCTACCCCTTCGGGGATACAGGCGTGAGCTTATGTTATACATATTAAATAAACATAAAATATTTTTTATTAGTAATATTTGCAATTTTCATTGTAATTATTTCGTGTATCTGTTGAAAAAATTAAAAGAATAAAAAATATTAGCGTTAACCAAAGAATTTAAACGCGCGTTAACATAACATCGTTGCTGAGTTTCGTTCGGTGCGTGAGATTTCCGGTGGCCCAACTGCCGTTCCCAACTTTAGATCCCCTCCCTTTAGGCTGGCAACGAATGAATTATTTTTATATCTTGGATGTTCATGGGCGGTGGATATCACTTATCATCAGATGACCCACCTGCACGTTTGCCAGTTTCTGCTATAAACCAAGAATATTGAAGATACTCCTATTGTTTTTTCTTTCCCTGAGTCTTTTGTGTATGTATTATAATTATATTTTCCTGTATTGTTAAGGTACACCCCCAGACAAAAAGCGTAAGCTGAACAAGAAATATAACTGTGAACAAGATAAGGCCGGGTGTATTTCAAGTGAGAAGAGTGGAAACATCTCTGACACCGAAATAAGCATCGTAGCTGATAATGATAAGTCAACCGAGATAGTGTCTGACGGAAAAAGTAAGCCAGTATTAGTTAATAATAATAATAAGTATTTTGTATGCAATGAATGTGGTAAAACATGTAATTCAAAAGCTCTTCTTATCAAACATATTGTCGGACATAAACCTGTGATTACTAACCAAAATACTAAATCAAATAAGAGTTCTGTACGTAATGGAAAATTGACAAAAGGGGTTAATTTAAACAACTTCGAAATTCATTCATGTAAAATGTCTTTTAAATGTCAATACTGTAATTATACATCTGCGCATCGTAATCAGTTAAAGGAACACATTAGAACTCACACAGGCGAAAAACCTTTTACATGTCAATACTGTAACTATACATCTGCGCATAGTAATAATTTAAAGGAGCATATTAGAACTCACACCGGTGAAAAACCTTTTAAATGTCAATACTGTAATTATACATCTGCGCATCATGCTAATTTAAAGAATCACATTTTAACTCACACAGGCGAAAAACCTTTTAAATGTCAATCCTGTAATTATACATGTCCGCATCGTTCTAGTTTAAAGAAACACATTAGAACCCACACAGGCGAAAAACCTTTTAAATGTCAATACTGTAATTATACATGTGCGCATAGTAATAATTTAAAGGAGCATATTAGAACTCACACCGGTGAAAAACCTTTTAAATGTCAATACTGTAATTATACATCTGCGCATCATGCTAATTTAAAGAATCACATTTTAACTCACACAGGCGAAAAACCTTTTAAATGTCAATCCTGTAATTATACATGTCCGCATCGTTCTAGTTTAAAGAAACACATTAGAACCCACACAGGCGAAAAACCTTTTAAATGTCAATACTGTAATTATACATGTGCGCGAAATAGTCATTTAAAGGAACATATTGGTACTCACACAGGCGAAAAACCTTTTAAATGTCAATATTGTAATTATACATGTGCGCGAAATAGTAATTTAAAGGCACATACTAGAACTCACACAAGCGAAAAGCCTTTTAAATGTCAATACTGTAATTATATATGTGCGCGAAATAGTAATTTAAAGGAACATATTAGAACTCACACAGGCGAAAAGCCTTTTGAATGTCAATACTGTAATTATACATGTGCGCAACATGCTAGTTTAAAGAATCACATTAGAACTCACACAGGCGAAAAGCCTTACAAATGTCAATACTGTAATTATACATCTGCGTATCGTGCTACTTTAAAATATCACATTAGAACTCACACAGGCGAAAAGCCTTACAAATGTCAATACTGTAATTATACATGTGCGCATCGTGCTACTTTAAAATATCACATTAGAACTCACACAGGCGAAAAGCCTTACAAATGTCAATACTGTAATTATACATGTGCGCGACATATTAATTTAAAGTATCACATTAGAACTCACACAGGCGAAAAGCCTTACAAATGTCAATACTGTAATTATACATGTGCGCGACATACTAATTTAAAGTATCACATTAGAACTCACACAGGCGAAAAGCCTTACAAATGTTAATACTGTAATTTTACATTTTTACAAAATGCTGATTTAAACAGACATATTATTAGAACTCACACAGGAGACAAGCCTCTTAAATAACAATACTACAAATATGCATGCATACAAAATATTACGTTTAAAGGCACTAAAACATTACACAAAACACGGTATTTTTATCTATGGTCCATTGTTTTACGATCATGTGACAGTTCAAATAGTTGTTTTGCGTATGTGTTTTTGTGTAATGTTTCGATAAAACCTAGTGCAGGAGACACGCTTTAGGTCGTTGATATTTTCAAAAGTAAAAAAAATCTATGTAGATAGTTCGTCGATTAGTTATCGATCCGCTTTTAAGTTTTAACCAAAATATAAAAAAATGTATATACAGTTGGCACTTTCTTATGTTAGCTCAGATTAGCTTGCAAGTGGTAGAGCAACGCTGTAGACAGAAACGTCTATAGCACGAATGGGCCAGCTCGACCGGTTAGATACCACTGTCTCACAGAAAACCGACGTAAAGTGGCAGCTTGCTGTCGCGTTTCGTTCGGTGAGTGAGATTTCCGGTGGCCCATTTCCCCACTCCTTTTCCCAATCCCCTTCCCTCCCCTTCCTTTCCCTCCTCTTAGGTTGACAACTCACCCATGATTCTTTTTGTGTCTTGGGTGTCTATGGCCGGTGGAGATCACTTACCATCAGGTGACCCATCTGCTCGTTTGCCAATCTCTGCTATTCAAAAAAAAAAAAAAAAGATTAAGTCGAGTCTCCTGCACGAGCTTTTTCAAAATAAAACACTTAAAACACACGCAAAACAACGATTATAGCTGTCACCTGCTCGTAGAACAGTGGACCATAGATAAAAAATGCATGTTTTGTGTAGGTGTTTTGTGTAATGTTTCAGTGCAGGAGACCCGGCTCAAGTAAGATCCCTTATGTTTCCTATATGTATAGAATATATACTCCTTTATGTATAGAAAGATGTTCCCATCTCCGTCGCACGCTTGCTCCGTAAATCGTAATGGATATTCTGGGAGGTGACGTCATGTCTTGTGCTGTGCATCATTTGACGGTTACCCTTTCCATCAGATTTGAATGTCTTATATATTTATAGATGTAATGCAAATTTATACGTTATTTAAGTCATATGACACGATGACAACTTACATTATATGCTCTCAGTAGACCAACGAAGCGACTCGGACACCCCAATATTACTATTATACTATCCCCAGTACGGACCCACTCTTGCAAATATAAATTATGAATTACTGACACATTTTTCAATCAATTACGATGCGTTTGTAGAGAAGAGTTTCTTTTTGTTTTATTTATTTTCTATTATTCTTCCGAAAAAATATTTGTTCCGTGTTGACTAGAGCTTTTTTTTATTTGTGCGACGAAATTTAAAAATACCTATGTTACTCATTATTGAATTTAATGTCGTTGTTAGGTTGGCGCCTACCGGTAGGTATGTACTATATAAGTATGTGGATTGTATTTCTATAAAATAATCTCTACCTATCGTACACAAAGATAATTTTGAAAATCGGTCCACATTTGGCGGAGATATCGCGTACCTAACATACATAAAAAATACAGATGAATTGAGAACCTCCTCCTTTTTTTAAGTCGATCGAAAATATTGATTTTGTTACATAAAAGCTTCTAATTTCCTTCTAAATGACATTGTAAACGGAATATTGGAAGGACTCTTAATGATTCTTCTTTCCATGCGCCTTTTGTTTTTGTATTAATAATTATACAAATATATTCTGCTACAGTTGTATTTGTTCTAAAGGTACACCCCAAAACACAAAGCGTAAGCTGAATAAGAAGCATAACTGTGAACAAGATAAAGCCTAGTCTTTTGTAAGTAGGCAGAGTGAAAACATCCTCGAAACTGAATCGAGCATCGTAACTGATAAAGATAAGTCAACCAAGATATCTTGTGACAGAACAAGGAAGCTATTAGTTAATAACAATAAGAAGTATTTTATATGCCATGAATGTGGTAAGACATGTAATTCAAAAGATCTTCTTATCAAACATATTGTCAGGCATAAACCTGCTATCACTTACCAAAATACTACGTGTGAAACAAATCAGAGTTCTGCGCATAATGAAAATTTTACAAAAATCCACAAGTTGAAACAAAACTTAGAAATTCATACATCTATAAAGCCATTTAAATGTCATTACTGTAATTATACATGTGCGCATCGTGCTACTTTAAAATATCACATTAGAACTCACACAGGCGAAAAGCCTTACAAATGTCAATACTGTAATTATACATGTGCGCGACATATTAATTTAAAGTATCACATTAGAACTCACACAGGCGAAAAGCCTTACAAATGTCAATACTGTAATTATACATCTGCGCATCGTGCTACTTTAAAGTATCACATTAGAACTCACACAGGCGAAAAGCCTTACAAATGTCAATACTGTAATTATACATTTTTACAAAATGCTGATTTAAACAGACATATTATTAGAACTCCCCCTATATGATTTTACAGAGAAAGGCCAGGCCCCCAGTCCCCGGCAGCCCTGCTATTCCTGGCCTCGGTAGCGGCTACGGTAACGGCGGGGCAGGGGGTGCTAAGAATCCCCGGGTAAGATCCCGCTACCACCCCCGACGACGACTGGCCCTGGTAACACACAACATTCGCACTTTGAGGACAGACGAGAAGATTTTTGAGCTGGAAGAAGAAATTAGTAGGTTACGCTGGGATATCTTGGGGTTATCAGAAGTCCGAAGAAACGGGGAGGACACTGTAATCCTTAAGTCTGGTAACCTGCTCTACTACCGGGAGGGCGACCAACAGTCCCAAGGCGGTGTCGGATTTCTCGTCAACAAGTCCCTCATCAACAACATCGTATCCATTGAAAGTGTGTCGAGCAGGGTCGTATACCTTATACTCAGAATATCCAAGAGGTATTCGCTGAAGGTCATACAGGTATACGCGCCGACCTCGACACACCCAGATGAGGAAGTAGAGGAGATGTATGAAGACATTAGTCGGGCCATACACACCTCCGAAACCTACTTCAATGTTGTTATGGGGGACTTCAATGCAAAGCTGGGCAAGGGAAGCGATGAAGAGTTGAGGGTGGGGCAATTTGGATATGGGATACGGAACCTCCGAGGTCAAAGGCTGGCCGATTTCCTGGAGAAAGAGGGACTCTTTGCGATGAACTCTTTCTTCCAGAAGCCGCCTCATCGCAAATGGACCTGGATGACTCCGGACGGTTCGGCGAGAAATGAGATAGACTTCATCTTGACGACGAAAAGACGGATATTCAATGATGTCTCCGTGATCAACAGGGTGAAAACCGGAAGCGATCACCGAATGGTAAGAGGCACATTGAATATCAACGTCAAGTTGGAAAGAGATCGCTTGATGAAGTCTACGCTCCGCCCTACTCGCACCCATATCCAAAACCCCGAGAGCTTTCAACTCGAGTTGACAAACCGCTTCGATTGCCTAGCTGATTGCTCTACCGTGGACGAGATAAATGACCGGTTGGTAGAAGCTGTCCATACGGTGGGATCTAAATTTTTTAGACCTCGTCGTAGAGATAGACCTCAGAAACTCTCGATCAACACACTCGATCTCATGGCCGAACGCCGATCTATGGCGCTGCGGTCTTCCGTCGACGCTGAAGCATATAGGCAGCTCAATAGACGAATAGGGAAATCCTTGCGACACGACGTCCGTGCTCACAATACAGTGAGCATAAAAGAGGCGATTGAGCGGAACAAAGGCTCCAAAGTGTTCGCCAAGGATCTGTCTATTGGGCAAAGCCAAATGACCAAGCTGAAGAGGGAAGACGGCAGCGTAGCTTCGACAAAGGCAGAGGTATTGAGGGAGATTGAGAGGTTCTACGGACAGCTTTACAGCTCGGTTGCCAAACCCGTCACTGGCTCGGCCCAAGACCCAAGAGCCGAGCTGGTCCGACACTACAGCGAAAATATCCCGGACATCAGCCTGTGCGAGATTAAGGTGGCCCTCGGACAGCTTAAAAACAACAAGGCGCCGGGCGAGGACGGAATCACTGCAGAGCTTCTGAAAGCGGGCGGAGCGCCGGTACTGAGAGTCCTTCAGAAGCTCTTTAATTCTGTCTTGCTCGAGGGCGCTACGCCTGAAGCATGGAATAGGAGTGTGGTGGTACTGTTCTTTAAGAAAGGTGACAATACCTTGTTGAAGAACTACAGGCCCATCTCACTCCTGAGCCATGTGTATAAGCTGTTTTCGAGGGTTATCACGAACCGTCTCGAACACAGGCTAGATGACTTTCAGCCTCCCGAACAAGCCGGTTTCCGAAAAGGCTATAATACCATAGACCACATTCATACGCTGCGGCAAGTTATACAAAAAACCGAGGAATATAACTTGCCACTTTGCTTAGCGTTTGTGGACTATGAGAAAGCCTTCGACTCGATCGAGACCTGGGCTGTGCTGCAGTTTCTCCAGCGGTGCCATATCGACTATCGCTACATCGAAGTGTTGAGGTGCTTGTATAGCAACGCCACCATGTCGGTCCGAGTACAAGAAGAGAGCACGAGGGCTATTCCACTTCAGAGAGGTGTGAGACAGGGAGACGTTATCTCTCCGAAACTGTTCACTACCGCATTAGAAGATGCCTTCAAGCTCTTGGAATGGAAAAGATTCGGCATCAACATCAATGGCGAGTACATCACTCACCTTCGATTTGCCGACGATATCGTTGTCTTGGCAGAATCGCTGGAAGATCTAGGTACTATGCTCGAAGACCTCAACCGAGTTTCCCAACAAGTAGGCCTTAAAATGAACATGGACAAGACGAAAATCATGTCGAATGTCCATGTCGTTCCTACCCCAATTGATATAGGGAACTCGACTCTCGAAGTTGTAGACGAATATGTCTATTTAGGACAAGCGGTCCAGCTAGGCAGGTCCAACTTTGAGAGAGAGGTCATTCGTCGAATCCAGCTCGGCTGGGCAGCATTTGGGAAACTACGCAAGGTCTTCTCGTCCAATATACCTCAGTGCCTGAAGACAAAAGTCTTCGACCAGTGTGTGTTACCAGTGATGACTTATGGCACTGAAACGTGGCCTCTAACTATGGGCCACATTAGAAAGCTCACAGTCACTCAGCGAGCTATGGAGAGGGCTATGCTCGGTGTTTCTCTACGTGATCAAATCAGGAATGAGGAGATCCGTAAAAGAACGAAAGTCACCGACATAGCCCAGAGGATTAGTAAGTTGAAATGGCAGTGGGCAGGGCACATAGCTCGTAGAACTGATAGCCGATGGGGCAGAAAAGTTCTCGAGTGGAGACCACGTACCGGCAAGCGCAGCGTAGGACGTCCACCTACAAGGTGGACCGACGACCTGATAAAGGTCGCAGGAAGTCGCTGGATGCAGGCCGCTTTCAACAGGTCGATCTGGAAATCTTTGGGGGAGGCCTATGTTCAGCAGTGGACGTCCTGTGGCTGATGATGATGATGATGATGATTATTAGAACTCACACAGGAGACAAGCCTCTTAAATAACAATACTACAAATATGCATGCATACAAAATATTACGTTTAAAGGCACTAAAACATTACACAAAACACGGTATTTTTATCTACGGTCCATTGTTTTACGATCATGTGACAGTTCAAATAGTTGTTTTGCGTATGTGTTTTTGTGTAATGTTTCGATAAAACCTAGTGCAGGAGACACGCTTTAGGTCGTTGATATTAGCAAAAGTAAAAAAATCTATGTAGATAGTTCGTCGATTAGTTATCGATCCGCTTTTAAGTTTTAACCAAAATATAAAAAAATGTATATACAGTTGGCACTTTCTTATGTTAGCTCAGATTAGCTTGCAAGTGGGAGAGCAACGCTGTAGACAGTAACGTCTATAGCACGAATGGGCCGGCTCGACCGGTTAGATACCACTGCCTCACAGAAAACCGACGTAAAGTGGCAGCTTGCTGTCGCGTTTCGTTCGGTGAGTGAGATTTCCGGTGGCCCATTTCCCCACTCCTTTTCCCAATCCCCTTCCCTCCCCTTCCTTTCCCTCCTCTTAGGTTGACAACTCACCCATGATTCTTTTTGTGTCTTGGGTGTCTATGGGCGGTGGAGATCACTTACCATCAGGTGACCCATCTGCTCGTTTGCCAATCTCTGCTATTAAAAAAAAAAAAAAAAGATTAAGTCGAGTCTCCTGCACGAGCTTTTTCAAAATAAAACACTTAAAACACACGCAAAACAACGATTATAGCTGTCATCTGCTCGTAGAACAGTGGACCATAGATAAAAAATGCATGTTTTGTGTAGGTGTTTTGTGTAATGTTTCAGTGCAGGAGACCCGGCTCAAGTAAGATCCCTTATGTTTCCTATATGTATAGAATATATACTCCTTTATGTATAGAAAGATGTTCCCATCTCCGTCGCACGCTTGCTCCGTAAATCGTAATGGATATTCTGGGAGGTGACGTCATGTCTTGTGCTGTGCATCATTTGACGGTTACCCTTTCCATCAGATTTGAATGTCTTATATATTTATAGATGTAATGCAAATTTATACGTTATTTAAGTCATATGACACGATGACAACTTACATTATATGCTCTCAGTAGACCAACGAAGACTCGGACACCCCAATATTATTATTATACTATCCCCAGAACGGACCCACTCTTGCAAATATAAAATATGAATTACTGACACATTTATCAATCAATTACGATGCGGTTGTAGAGAAGGGTTTCTTTTTTGTTTGTTTTATTTTCTATTATTCGTTCGAAAAAATATTTTTTCCGTGTTGACTTTAGAGCTTTTTTTATTTGTGCTGCGAAATTTAAAAATACCTATGTTACTCATTATCGAATTAACCCGTCGGAGGCGGTACATATATATGTTACATAAGCGTATGGGCCACCGGAGGCCGAGCCGCCCGTGACTATTTAAATGTCGTTAGGTTGGCGCCAACCGGTATAGAATGTATAAGTATGTAGTTTGTTATACTATAAAATAAGCTCTATCGAACACAAAAATAATTTTGAAAATCGGTCCACATTTGGCGGAGATATCGCGTAACATACATAAAAAATACAGACGAATTGAGAACCTCCTCCTTTTTTTAAGTCGATCGAAAATATTGATTTTGTTACATAAAAGCTTCTAATTTCCTTCTAAATTACATTGTAAACTGAATATTGGAAGGACTCTTAATGATTCTTCTTTCCATGCGCATTTTGTTTTTGTATTAATAATTATACAAATATATTCTGCTACAGTTGTATTTGTTCTAAAGGTACACCCCAAAACACAAAGCGTAAGCTGGATAAGAAGCATAACTGAAACGAGCATCGTAACTGATAAAGATAAGTCAACCAAGATTTCTTGTGACAGAACAAGGAAGCTATTAGTTAATAATAAAAAGAAGTATTTTATATGCGATGAATGTGGTAAGACATGTAATTCAAAAGATCTTCTTATCAAACATATTGTCAGGCATAAACCTGCTATCACTAATCAAAATACTATGTGTGAAACAAATCAGAGTTCTGCACATTATGAAAATTTTACAAAAATCCCTAAGTTGAAACAAAACTTAGTAATTCATAATCTAAAAAGCTATTTAAATGCCAGTACTGTAATTATAAATGTGCGCAAGTTACTAATTTAAAGAATCACATTAGAATTCACACCGGCGAAAAGCCTTTTAAATGTCAATACTGCCCTTATGCTAGTACACAAGACATTACTTTAAAGAATCATATTAGAATTCACACCGGTGAAAAGCCTTTTAAATGTCATTACTGTAATTATACATGTGCACGCAATATAAGTTTAAAACGACATATTAGAATTCACACAGGCGAGAAACCTTTTAAATGTCAAAATTGTAATTATTCATGTACACAAAATCCTTATTTAAAGAAACATATGAGAATTCACACAACCGTCAGAGGCGGCACATATATATGTTCCATAAGCGTATGGGCCACCGGAGGCCGAGCCGCCCGTGACTATCTACATGTCAATACTGCAATTATGCGTGTTCAAAAAGTGATAATTTAAAGGAACATATTAGAACTCACACAGGCGAAAAGCCTTTGAAATGTCAATCCTGTAATTATACATGTGCGGGAAATGGTAATTTAAAGAAACATTATATGAGAATTCACACAACTGAAAAGCCTTTTAAATGTCAATACTGCAATTATGCATCTGCGCAAAGTGGTCTTTTAAAGGAACATATTAGAACTCACACAGGCGAAAAGCCTTTTAAATGTCAATACTGTAATTATGCATGTACACGAAGTGAACATTTAAAGAAGGATATAAGAACTCACACAGGTGAGAGGCCATATGCATGTGAAATATGTGACATGAAGTTTAAAACAAGCAACGTTCTGAGTCGACACTTACTGGTACATATGGTTAGGTAAATTCGCCGAGTAGTGTTGCCAGAAGACAACTTAAATCAACGCTTTATTATTCCACTCAGACGCCCATGCCTTACAGCAAGTAGATACAGGTTGCAAAAAGTTAGTATCAATAACAACTACACTTAAAGGGAAGATGGCAATTAAGTAAAGTCTAAATTTCGTAAAGCTCATAGTTTTTGAATATTGGAAATAAAATGTAGAGGTAAGCTTTTGCTACATCAACTTTTTGTCCAACAAAGTCAACGCGAATCAAAGATTCGTTTTTAATGTTTTAGTGGACTTGCGCAGAAAAACCTCAGCCTTTATATTGTGTCGTGCGTTTGGAGTTCTCGAGCTCTTGATGTACACCATGTAATAGTCGTATTTATAATCAAATCAAATAAATGCAAAATCTTAACTTAAGAAAAGATTTTCCTTTAGATTTTATGAAATATTGGCTGACCCGCGCAACTTCGTCTGCGTATGAGAGAGAGGGTTGAAAGAGTGAGTCGTAAGGACCTATAACACAATAATTCTAAAGGAGGTAATGGGATGATCTACTAAACTTCAAGAGGAAGTACGTGACTTCGGTCCGGTTCCGTCAGTCACCCCGTCGGTCACCCCGTCAGTCACTCCGACCGTCACCCTGTCAGTCACCCCGTCAGTCATCCCGTCAGTCACTCCGACCGTCACTCCGACCGTCACCCTGTCAGTCACCCCGTCGGTAACCCCGTCAGTCACTCCGACCGTCACCCTGTCAGTCACCCCGTCAGTCACTCCGACCGTCACCGCGTCAGTCACTCCGACCGTCACCGCGTCAGTCACCCTGTCGGTCACCCTGTCAGTCACTCCGACCGTCACCCCGTCAGTCACTCCGACCTTCACCCTGTCAGTCACCGCGTCAGTCACTCCTACCGTCACCCTTTCGGTCACCACGTCAGTCACACCGTTGGTCACCCTATATGTCTCTCCCGTCTCTCACCCAGTGAATCAACCAGACAGTCACTCCGTCGTTCACTGTGGGAGCTCAAATTAGAAGACATCATCAGGTTTAATAAGTCCACAAAAAGGTTTGTAGAGGGCATACTGCAGGAGCACCAGTAAAACCAGTGCTCCAGGGTGAACACTACCATGACTAGCTGAGGGTGAGTGGTGGTGCTACATCCCAACTAGGAGGTTTTCCGCCTAAGTGTGGGACAGTATGTGGGCAGACGATGCCTTACAGCAAGTATTCACATACAGGCTGGGCGCGGGTCGCCCGGGCGGTCCTGCCACAGAGGTCTTAACCGACTAACGTGGCGGAGCTTGTCTGGGCGGACGTGCTGGGCAGCCGTGGGTGGACCTGAAAGCTGCAAACCTGGAAGACCTCTATGACGCCCAAAGGCTAGTCTGAGCCACAGCCGAAACCCAACGGTGACGTACCTCTCGGGGGCTGTTTCGTAGCTTGTTTGCCTCCGAAGTAAAAGTGGAGTAGCACCCGGATTGGGATGAAGGGTGAAAATAAGTGACCTGATCACCCGTCTGTGCGACTGCAGACGTCCCCACCATAGAAAAAAAAATAGGAGTCTCTAACAGTAACTTTTTAATTTTTTTACTATCAAACCTAGTAGGATGAGGAGGTCAATATACACACAAAACATATAACTTACCTAATGATGTAGTTATTGATATGCAAATATTTTGAATGGGTTCATAAAATGATGTGTCGACAATATCATATTTTAAATGTTGTTTATTTAATATGCTAACTCCATTATGGCCATTTCTAGAATTTTTAGAAATAAAATTATAACTTAGAAAATGTGGTACTCTAGAGTCAGTTTTCAACCAAGCTTCATTAAGTAAACATATGTCCACATTTTATTCTTGTAACAAGTTTTGTAATAAGGCTTTTTTACTTTGTACATTTTGTATGTTAAATTGTATGATATGTAGATATTTATCCATTATATTAAGTTTGATGAAAATATTTCTTTTATTTTCTTACTGGTACGTGGAGTATTTCCAGAACTATTCCCTAAAGTCACAAGAGACTTCACTATCGCCTGAATAATAATATCGTTATAACTATTTCCTGTACACTCATCTGATTAACTTTGTTATTATTTACATTACTTTTGGTGGGTAACATGGGAAAATATTTATCAATATATGTAGGTGGGGTACTCACAACAGAGGCATACGAATTCTGTAAGTATTTATTCTTATTTTCTTCTATTATCTTATTTTTCACCAGGCAATCTCTCGATACCGCTAAGTGGTTACCATAACAATTAATACATGTGATCTCCTCCACGTCACATTCTTTGTATGAGTGTTGTCCGACACATGATGATCAATTTTGGACTCCTCTGCAAATCTTAGCTGAATGGTCGAATTTTAAACATTTAAAACATTGTAGCAGGGGTGGAATGTACAGATTTATTTAGTATCGAAAGAATTTAATATAAGCGTACTGGGGCAATATAGTTGAGGCAAATTTTACTATCTTTTTTCATGATTCACATGAATATAACTTTAGCATTGCAAATAATAAATAAATAAATACACCCAACAGTCACACACCTAGTCCTGACCCCACACTAGGTATAACCTGTATTGTGGGTATCAGAAACTATAAGAGACTTTCGGTCTCACAACAGACTTGAAACAAAAATCTGTGGGCCACACAAACATTTGTCGCAATGCGGGAATCGAACCTGCGGCCTCTCGCCTCACAGCCGGCCACTCACCCACTGGGGTACTTTTTCATTTTCTGTAGATTCAACATACGCTATGTACTCGGAACTACTATATTCCAAGAATAATCTTTTGTAATTTGGTTTAATAAAAATTGTATACATTTCCTTATTTCCCGCCTTAACGCCGTCATTGGAAATCTTTGTATATTTCATCTACTTCGTCTCCAGGGTCCTCACCATCGCTGGGAGGACCCATTTTGCAATATAATGTGTACAATCAAACTATTTACAAGATAATATACTAGTAAAATTAAATCAAAACTCTATTGCAACTTTAAAGTCGCCGCCTCAGTTGACTTCCCGCCAAAAAGTCCTGTAACGGCCTTTTTTTTAACTTGTTCAAAGCCATGGATACGATGTCCTTCAGCCTTATACTTTTTATTATTGTTTATAGTTTGTTTCATACATCTAAGTTTTCGCAAGTGCAATGTAATCGGATATGTTCGGTTTCATTGCCCTGCTGAAATTTTGGCGTGAATTCCTTCCAGTTTGATGTTTTTTAGATGATTTTCTTGCAGCGGAGGAATCGAACATGGTCGACCCATCCACCAGAAAAAATTCGTCCAAAAGCACTTAATTCAAAGCTTCCACATACTGTCTATCTTCGTTGATGTTTATCGCATAAATTCACACCACATTTAAACCACAAGCACAACTTTAGACTATAATATGAAATCACAAGCGAGTAGCGACCACCTACACCGTCAGAATTCCCGCCAAAACTCGCCTTTAGAGATGCCATCGACATTCATCGATGTTCAATAAACATCGATATTTAGCTCGAATATATTGATGTTTTGATTTCGATAACATCGACACATCGATGTTATGAGAATAAAATATCGACACGTCAATATATTCTTTAGGGCCATCTAGCGTTGGATGTACTAGCCAGGGAATAGATAAGTATGAAATCAACTATTTAGCACTAGATGACACTGATCAACATCATCGAAGTAAGCCATACCAATAGTTATTTTTTTGCATTTCTTAAAGGATTAAAAAAAAACTGTCCACTTCAATGCACAGACTAAAGGGAAAACACCTGACAAAGTTATTATTTTACAGAGTGTGCCCAAAAAATACTGGGAATGTTAAAAAAAAATGGGTGCGTGTACGCGCGTGAGAAGTTATACTTCTTTGTCATTAATTTATATCAATAAATAATACATACGGATAGTTAACCTCAATTATATTGGAGCACTTGAAAAAGTATATAAGCACAATTTTTTTCACTAATATTCACAAATAGTAAGTAATATCAATCAAAATATTCAATTTAAATCACTACTGAATATAATTTATTAGCACATATATAATTCGCACTTTTATGAAACTAAAACACGTGTTGTGAATGTATAAACTAGAAACATGTTGATAAATATTATAAATATGAAAACAGTGATCAGAGGTGACGAGCGTACCAACATGCGCGACTAATATCGAGGTTCAATTTCTATTTTGTTGGTAGCTTTTTTTTCGAGACTTAATGAGCGGTTAAGCAGACAACTTCATACTGTAGACAACTTCATACTGTTAATTTTGTGTCACAGATGCGTGCGCATCTGAAAATTTCACTCTCATCATTTTTTCATAACGCGCCTAAAGAAGTATAACTTCAAAAATCCTGTATTGTGTTTTCAATAAAAATAAACACAAATAAAAAAATAAGAAATGAATAATGACGATGTTTTACTAATATCGATCATCCCTACTCGCCTTATATCAATATTCAATGGTATTGCTGATCAGAAATAAATCATTCTACCACAGATTAATATTAGTAGCAAGCTACATTCTACTCTATTGTTAGTAGAGATAATTAAACCATTGATTATGATATTGAAAACAATAAAAAAAAAATAAACTGAGTTCACAATCTTGATTAATACAATTATTTAACGATGTATGTAGAGTATATTTTATTAAAAGTCTAATTGAATTTAAAAAAGAATACGAAAATACTAAACGTTGATTCTTGGTACGTTGATTGGTATTATTTGGTATGTTGGTATCTTTGGAATTTGGATTGGAACGTGGTGTATATAAACTCAAATTATTCATAATTCTTACATTATTTTTAGTTGTTCAAGAATAAATAAGTGTCGAGAAAATGTATGAATTGTGCCGTGTGTGTTTGGATGACAATATACGAATGCATCCAATATCGGGCTCGGAAGTTCAAGATGTGTATGAAATGTTGATAAATAGAAAGGTAAGCTTAGATTATCGACATGCGAAAGGCTGCAGGTTCGATTCCCGCACCGAGACTAATGTCTGTATGACCCACAGTGGGCTTGCGGCATGAGTTGATGGTTGGTTGGGACAGGTATGGGGTGTCCCTGTGACTGCATCGTTCATCCGCCTGTCTTGTCACAAGCCACTCGATTTGCTTCTTCCCTCTTCAGATTCGGAGTGTGAAGAAGCATAGATAGGCCGGCATGATTCTGGCGACCACTGATAAAAACATTGTTTGTCTGCACAGTACTTACGATCTGGTGCAGTCACTTTACTGTGCCCGGATAAAAAAATACCAATATGGGATAATAATCATAGTATTTGGTCCATATGGTATTTAATTCTGATAAAAAATATATATTGATCTCTTAGACATCTAAGCACATGACATGTTAAAACTAGAAAATTCTAGTTTAAGATAATATTAACACTATTATACTGTCGGATGTTTCATAAAGATGGTACCAATAATAATTCCACATACAGGAGAATGATTTATACAGAGTGGCGCCAACATAACAATATTAAATTTGATAATGGATAACATAGGTATTTTTAAATTTCACTGCAGCAATAAAAAAACTAATGTCAATACTGAAAAAATAATTTTTACTTCATGTAGGTAAACTTCAGTAGGTATGTGGCGCGGTACTCATATCCGACAAGTCTGTTCATGTTTGTTAATGACAAAAGTCTTTGACCGCTAATATCAGCTGTTTTAGATCATTCTGAACGTGCATCATGTGCAAAAATTGAGAAAACTAACCCCCTTGTTCATAATAACTTAGTAGAGCGTAAAGAGACCGCAAAAGTATGTTTCATAAAAATTGTATTCATAATGCCAATGTTCAATAGTGAAAACATGGCCGATTCCGATCAGCTGTTTCAAGTTTGATGTTCTTTCTTAATGATATTAATTTTTTATAGTCTACGACTCCATCTAAGATTGATATATATATTTTATTCATTGTTTGGAAACAATTAATAAAAAATATATAGCCAAGACTTCATATCTGTTTCGAAGCTTGCCAGAGATAAAAATAATATTTTTTCTGTAACCAGCAACATTGTATTCGATAAGCATATATTAGTTCTGTTTTTGCTTAACTAGGCAAAAGTAGTGTTATGCTTTCGATAAGACCAAGATTTCATTATGAATAAGGGGGTAAGAAATCAGTCCTGTGCCTAAACTATTTCACATATTCGACATATGTTTGGTACAAAGCCCTGCACCGTTGTAAAGTATATCTGGTATGATTTAATGTCGTTATGTCGGCGTCACTCGACATAACTGTAAAGTTTTATTGAAAGAGATACAAAAATACATACTCACAAATGTGTGCGTTCATAATATTAGTATAGGATATATTGTAATCCACAGGTTGGTGAGGGCGGGAAGCTGTTAGCATGTTACTTGTGCTATCATCAGCTACAGAAATGTCGTCAGCTCATTATAAAGTCACAGAAGTCTCAGAACATTCTGGAACAGATCTTGGAAATAACTGGAGACGTATGTACTACAAAATGTTTTTTTACAATTAAAATTAAAACTGACAAATTGCACAAATCACACTCAACCCTTTTTCTAACTGCCATTATGCCACCTTAAAGTAGGGTTCGTGTAACACACTTTTTCAAGCATGTTGCAGAGAGGGTTTGGCTTAGTTTTGACGACCTTTGTGATGGATACAATGCCATACAAGACAAAGATATCAATAAGTGATGTTTTCTGTTGCAGTTGGATCTGAAATCCTTCAGTGTTACAGACAGGCTGGCATACGGTCTGGTGGATCCGTTGCTGGTCACCGATGTGCACTCATTACAAATACCGGAACCGGACGATGTGATAGAGTATCTGGACGACAGTGACATGAGTGAAGCGTTGGTTGAACATGAACCTGATGAAGGTGAGTCTCTTTTCTTTCTCTCCACCTGCCAATACTCTGAAAAAGGTGTACAAAGAATTAACAGTGAAGGAACACATTGTGGGGAAACCTGTATACCTGAGAATTTCTTCACAAGAATTTCGAAGTACCTATGTGTAGTCTACCAACCCTCTCATTAGTAGAGGAAGCCCGTGCCCAGCAGTGGGACAGTAATTTTGAAGGTCTGATATTATTATTATTGCATGAACATATATAATCTTACGCCTGGGTTTCCGATCAAAGGTTAGGTGAAGGCTAGGTACGTTCCTCAATGACGACAATTTTTTTAAATCATTCGCCCTCTGAAGTTGGACGCCACCCCTTGTCTTGTTATGCGACAGGCGACTGATGCCAGGGGACTGTTTAATTTTAATTCAATTAGATGCCAGGGGACTGTTTAATTTTAATTCAATTACTGGATGTAGAAAATTTAATAGAATTCTGGTATTCTGCTGTACACATGGGATATTATCTATTATAACAATATATAACTTATAATTTGTGATATTATAGAAACATAATATTACATAAAAATTAATTATTTTTTTGACCTTTTAATCCCGATGGTAATATTTGCAATTTTCATTGTTATATTAACACGGAACTGTTGAAAAAAATATCATTGCAACATTATCATATATCACCTCTGTTTCGTTCAGTGCGTGTGATTCCCTCCCTCCTATCCCAATCTTTGATCCCCTGTTTTTGGGCAATGCATCCATTATTTTTATGTCTTGGGTGTCCATGGGCGGTGGAGATCAGTTACCATCAGGTGATCCACCTGCTCGATAGCCAGCTTCTGCTATAAAAAAGAATATTTAAAAATATAACACAACATAACATAACATAAGCTCACGCCTGTATCCCCGAAGGGGTAGGCAGAGGCGCACTAGCGAACTAGAACACCCACATTTCGCCGAGCTTAGTTCCGTCCCAGATGTTATAGGGGGCGAGCCTATCGCCATCATCACCATCATCATCATCATCAGCTATAGGACGTCCACTGCTGAACATAGGCCTCCCCCAAAGATTTCCAGATCGACCTGTTCGAAGCGGCCTGCATCCAGCGACTTCCTGCGACCTTTATCAGGTCGTCGGTCCCCAATATCCTTCCCATATCGGGCACAAATTCCAGACTCCGGGCTGATATGGAAAAATCCAATATCACTTTGCCCGCCCGACCCGGGATCGAACCCGAGACCTCAGAACCGTAGTCGTACCGAAATACAACCACGCTATTGAGGCAGTCAGTTAAAAAATATATATTACTAGTTAGTCAAATATATTCTGCTATAGTTATATTTCCTGTATTCCAAAGGTACAATCCCAAACAAAAAGCGTAAGCTGGATGAGATACACAACTGTGAACAAGATAAGGCCGAGTCTGTTGCAAGTGAGAAGAGTGGAAACATCTCTGACACCAAAATAAGCATCGTAGCTGATAATGATAAGTCAACTGAGATAGTGTCTGACGCAAAAAGTAAGCTTGTATTAGTTAATAATAATAAGAAGTATTTTATATGCAATGAATGTCGTAAAATATGTAATTCAAAAGCTCTTCTTATCAAACATATTGTCGGACATAAACCTGTGATTACTAACCAAAATACTAAAAGTAAAACAAATCAGAGTGCTGTACATAATGGGAAATTGATAAAAATGGATAATTTAAACAACTTTGAAATTAATTCATGTAAAAAACCTGTTAAATGTCAATACTGTTATTATACGTCTGCTTACAGTAGTAATTTAAAGCAACATGTTAGAACTCACACAGGCGAAAAGCCTTTTAAATGTCAATACTGCAATTATGCATCTGCGAATCGTCATAATTTAAAGCATCACATTAGAACTCACACAGGCGAAAAACCTTTTAAATGTCAATACTGTAGTTATAAATCTGCGCAAAGAGGCCGTTTAAAGGAACATATTAGAACTCACTCAAGCGAAAAGCCTTTTAAATGTCAATACTGCAATTATGCGTGTACAAAAAGTGATAATTTAAAGGAACATATTAGAATTCACACAGGCGAAAAACCTTTTAAATGTCAATACTGTAATTTTGCATGTGCGCAACATAGTAATTTAAAGATTCACATTAGAACTCACACAGGCGAAAAACCTTTTAAATGTCAATATTGTAATTATACATGTGCGCAAAGTGGTCATTTAAAGGAACACATTAGAACTCACACAGGCGAAAAACCTTTTAAATGTCAATACTGTAATTATGCATCTGCGCATAGTTGTCATTTAAAGAAACATATTAGAACTCATACAGGCCAAAAGCCTTTTAAATGTCAATACTGCAATTATGCATGTACACGACGTGATATTTTAAAGAGGCATATAAGAACTCACACAGATGAGAAGCTATATACATGTGAAATATGTGACATGAAGTGTAAAACAAGCAACGTTCTGAGTCGACACTTACTGGTACATATGGTTAAGTAAATTCGCCGAGTAGTGTTGCCAACGAAGACAACTTAAATCAGCGCTTTATTATTCCACTCAGACGCCCATGCCTGACAACATGTAGATACAGGTTGCAAAAAGTTAGGATCAATAACAACTACACTTAAAGGGAAGATAGCAATTAAGTAAAGTCTCTTGCTCTTCCCCCCGGATCTCTGAGGAGTTCAGACGTTATTTAAGTAACCAAGTAGTGTTTTTTTATGAATAAAAATAAATTAAATTATTGTTTTAAATCCGATTCAAAAAATAGGAGTGCATAAACTGAAGGAGCTCACATTGTTTCACTGTACTACAACCGCACTGGTCTGCCACGCCCACCAAAGTCAGCCGTAGGACCGAAGGGGCGTGAACGACGCTCGACCAGTCAAACGGCAACTCATACGCCGTTGCCCGTTGCAGTAGAGGTACGTCACAACTTACACTGCTCCTGGTACTCTACTCACATTGGCTCACGAGTTTTTGTCCTGCAATCTACCACACACTTGTAGCGCTTTCTGCTACCCTAATAAGGCGCTTGCTAGTTATTGCTGATTTATATTATGTCGCTAAGACGTACTCCTCCCCAAAGGCAAAGGCCCATGTCGGGTACTGACTCGGAAAGTGTTGATGGTAATATGTCAGACGCCCTTAATACGGATGATCAGGGATATTCAAATACCAGACCCATGAAGAGAAAATACGACAACGAATTAACAACTTTCATGAAAGATGTTCGAGATTCTTTTAAAAAACTTGAAATAGACCATGATAATAAACTACAACGAGTTGAATCGTCACTCATGGAAATAAAAACACTAAACAGTAGTATTGAGGCATCAATGCAGGCTTTATCTTGCAAACATGACGACCTTCTTAAAGAATTAGAAAACCTTAAGGACGAACGGAAGGCTCATATAACATATATTAAACAACTCGAATATAAATTGGAAAATCTAGAAAAAGCATCTTGCGCTGCCAAAGTGGAGATTAGAAATATCCCAAAATTACAAAATGAGAATAAAGAGAAATTATGTCATTTAGTGGGAGAAATTGGCAAGTCTTTAAAACTGGAAGTAAATACCACTTTGATAAAAGACATTTATCGCCCACACTCTAAGCCAAATAATGTGAAACCCATTGTAGTAGAATTTACATCCGTACTCACAAAGGAAAGATTTCTCAACAATGTTAAAAAACTGTCATTGAAGGATAAAACCGCAAAATTAAACACCACTTCGCTTGGTCTAGAAACCCCTTCAAAGCCAATCTTTATTTCGGACTGTCTTACACCTAAGGGCAGAAGATTGTTTTTTCTTGCTCGAGATTACGCAAATGTGAATAAGTATGCATATTGCTGGACAGCATATGGCAAGGTATATCTCCGAAAAAAAGAGGGTATGCCGCATGTTCGCATTGAGGAGGAAAACGACCTAGTCAAATTGAAAAACCAGAACTCGGACTGACTGTATGGAAGCATTTTTATTGCATATTACATAGATTTAAGATTTTGTTATGATGTGTTACAATGTGTTACGATTCTATACCTATATTTATTGCATGCCTATAATATTTACTATCTCTACACTTTACACTACACTAGTTATATGAAGCTAACACAAATCCATATTATTGATAAGAATTTACCTCAGTCCATAAAACATTCTAGCCATTGGTCTTACATTAACATATATTGTCATTTTTGCAATATCGCTTGTTATAACTTTAAAATATATTGTGGTCCAGGTTCCAGAGATCTTTTGCCAAACTTTATTATTAAAACTGGATGACGTTTTAATTGACGTTGATAATATGTCTGTCTCAGAATCATTTTTATGTGAGGTAGAGATTTGTAAACAGATTATTTCCTGCCCTGATAACCACATCACCGTCTTAACTCAGAATATACGCAGTATATCAAAAAACTTTGACGATTTTACTATCCTACTGACTAGACTCGGGTTTGACTGTGATATACTAATTTTAACTGAATGCTGGCTTTTGTGTAATCCTAAATTACCAAATCTTGATGGATACCATATACGTGCATGTCAAAAATGTGTCACTCAAAATGATGGAGTAACAGTATTTTATAAGTCAAACCTCGATATTAAGTGTGAAGAACCAACTGTTCAAGACTGTAACTGTCTAATCTTGAAACTAGGACTTGATACTGCAATTATAGCTGTGTATAGATCCCCTAATAAAAGTATTGATAATTTTCTTGTAGCGCTGAATTCTGTTTTGTGCGATCTCTCAGCATTCAAAAACATATCCATTATAGGTGACATCAACATTAATATAGATTCCCATAACAATGATCCCAAAGCCTTGGAGTATCTAAATATCTGCTCTTTTCATGGTCTTCTGCCTGCTCACTCCCTTCCTACACGACAGGGCAAAACGTGCCTTGATCATGTGATGCTAAAAACGAAATTTCGAGCTCAAACTTTTGTATTACAAACCACAATCACTGATCATCTAGCAGTTTTGCTCTCCTTAAAATGTACTCAAATTAAAACGCATCCACGACCTGTGTTTGTCAATAAAATAAATACTGCGGGTTTAACCGCAGGTATAGAAAAAATTGACTGGCAGCCAGTTTATTCCTCTACTGATGTAAACTTTGCCACGGAATACTTTATCAGCTCCATCCAGCGCGAAATTTTTGCGAACACAATCGTCAACAAAACTCCAAGGCGTAAAAAAATCTTAAAGCCTTGGATAACTCCCGGGTTACTTCGCTGCATAAAACATAGAGATAGATTACATAAAAAAATGCGCCTATCTCCAACTAATATTGAACTCGCACTAATTTACACAAGATATAGGAATTTTTGTAGTAATATTTTAAAAAGAGTTAAACGATTATACGAAAAAAACTTAATTCAAAAAGCTGGAAATGACAATAAAAAAATCTGGGACGCAATAAAAAATATAACTAATACCAAATCAACCACGAAAAACAATGACGCAACTGCACTTTTAGACGTATCTTGTAACAGAACTGCAGATACTGTAAATGAGTATTTTGTAAATATAGGGAAAAATTTAGCGGATAAGATTCCTAGACCCTCAGGTTCAAATATCCCTGAAGAAACCAGCAGACGCCAAAATAGTTGCATTGGTTCATTCGTGTTACTGGACACAGACGTTGCCGAAGTGGAGCTCATAATAACAAGCTTGAAAAGTGTTTGCTCCAGTGGTTGGGACGAAATACCGAATATTGTGCTTAAAGAAAACAGACGTATACTCGCTCCCCCCTTAACGTATATATTTAATACATCCCTATCTCAAGGTGTATTTCCTACGGTTTTAAAGAAATCAATAGTTCACCCAATATTAAAATCTGGGGATAGGGAATGTGTTAATAACTACAGGCCAATTTCAATTTTGCCGTCAGTTTCAAAGATCTTAGAACGTATTATTAATACCAGACTGATAAAATACTTAGAAAGTAATAAGCTATTAGCCAATAACCAATTTGGATTTAGGACTGGTAAATCCTGTTGTGATGCGATTCACGAGCTCGTAGATCATCTTGTGCACAACTTAGATATTGGAAAGAAAGCTATTGGTATTTTTTTGGACTTAGCTAAGGCTTTTGATACGGTTCCTGCATCTCTGTTATTAGGCAAATTGGATAGATTAGGAATCAGAGGCAATCAATTGGATTTGCTAAAAAACTATCTTTCGAATCGTTATCAATGTGTTAAAATAAATGATAATATAAGCAAAGACCTTCCTGTTTTATACGGCGTACCGCAAGGTAGCATCTTGGGCCCCACACTGTTTCTGATTTACCTAAATGATTTATTTGACCTTAGAGTATTATGTGGTAAAATAATATCATATGCAGATGATACAGTACTTTTATTCACTGGCAAGACATGGAAAGAAACTTATGAAAATGCTCAACTTGGCTTCGACGCAGTGAACAGTTGGTTGAACAAAAACTTTCTCACCCTCAACCCTGAAAAAACTCAATATATAACTTTTTCCATGCGTAACTTCAGCCCTCCACCTGTTTCTTATAATTTAATTGCTCATGGCTGTGTCCTAAAAACTACCTGTCATTGTCCATCTATTGTACGCACTGAGAAAGTAAAATATCTTGGAGTTATTGTCGATAAAAATCTCTCATTTAAACCACACATTGAAGTAATTACGTCGAGATTGAGAAAACTAACTTACGTCTTTAAAAATCTGAGGCATTCAGCAGACTTCAAATTACTGCGGCAAGTTTACTTGGCTCTTGTACAATCCATCATATGCTACTGTATTACTATTTGGGGTGGTGCTCCTAAAACTATAATTAAACCTATGGAAATTGCCCAAAGAGCTATACTGAAAGTTTGCACTTTTCGTCCCTATTTATCTCCTACATATCAACTTTACCAGGCTTGTGACGTATTAACAGTACGTCAGCTGTTTGTACTACACACAGTTTTGAAGCAACATCCCCGGGTTGACTGCTTAAAATACTTACAAAGTACACAGAGACGTCGACAAGCAATACACTTTACAGATCGACCGACCATCAGACACCAGTATGTAAAAAGATTTTTCTGTTATTTAGGACCTTATATCTATAACAAAATGAACAAACAACTAGAAATCGTTCCTTTAAATCTTGCACAATGTAAAGAAAAAGTTAGAGAATATATCCGCAAATTGAATTATGATCAGACTGAGGACATACTAAACACCTTAACATAGATCGTTCCAACGCAAGCATGCACACACACACATACACACACTTACACACACACATACTTGATTTTACTTTGTTATAAGTCTTATAATTTTATATATATTTTTTATTTTAAAAACTTATTTTCTCCACGATTCTCATATCATTGCTCCTAGCAATTAATATGGTTTTTGTGTTCCATAATTTTAATCGTTGCTTAAAATATGGTGTCTCAACGGGAGAGCACTGATGTCTGAAATACAGATTAACTATCTAGTTCAGACACAGATGTACTTGATGTTTATGATTAAGCATTTCTTTCAATGTAAAATTGTATTGTAGTAGAACATCCTTTTGTAATCTTTTTTATATAAATGAATAAATTATTAAATTATTAAATTAAAGTCTAAATTTCGTAAAGCTCATAGTTTTTGAATAATGGAAATAAAATGTAAACTTTTGCTACATTATTGTTCGACAAAGTCAACGCGAATCTAAGATCCGTTTTAATATTGTAGTGGACTTGCGAAGAAAAATCTCAGCCTTTATATTGTGTCGTGCGTTCGGAGTTCTCGAGCTCTTGGTGTACACAAAGTAATAGTCGTATTTAGAATCAAATCAAATAAATGCAAAATCACAAGAAAAGATTTTCCTTCAGATTTTATAAAATACTAGCTGACCCGCGCAACTTCGTCTGCGTATGAGAGAGAGGGTTGAAAGAGTGAGTCGTAGGCACCTATAGCACAATAATTCTAAAAAGGTAATGATATGTTTTGCTAAACTTCGAGAGATAGTACGTGACTTCGGTGCGGTTCCGTCAATCACCCCGTCTGTCAACCCGTCTGTCACCCGTCTGTCACCCGTCTGTCACCCCGCATGTCACCCAGCCTGTCACCCGTCTGTCACCCCGTCTGTAACCCGTCTGTCACCCCGTCAGTCACCCCATCAGTCACCCTGCCTGTCACCACATCTGTCACCCCGTCTGTAACCCGTCTATCACCCCGTCAGTCACCCCATCAGTCACCCTGTCTGTCACCCCGTATGTTACCCCGTCTGTGACCCCGTCTGTCACCGCGTCTGTCTTCCCGTCTGTCACCCCATCTTTAATCCGTCTGTCACATCGGCTGACACCCCATCACTCACCCTGTCTGTCACCCTGCCTGTCACCCTGTCTGTCACCCTGCCTGTCACCCCGCCTGACATAGTCACCCTGCCTGTCACCACATCTGTCACCCCGTCTGTCACCCTGTCTGTCACCCCGTTTGTCACCCCGTCTGTAACCCGTCTCTCACCCCGTCAGTCACCCCATCAGTCACCCTGTCTGTCACCCCGTCTGTCACCCCGTATGTTACCCCGTCTGTAACCCCGTCTGTCACCGCGTCTGTCTTCCCGTCTGTCACCCCGTCTGTAATCCGTCTGTCACATCGGCTGACACCCCATCACTCACCCTGCCTGTCACCCCGTCTGTCACCCTGTCTGTCACCCCGTCTGTCGCCCCGTCTGTCACCCCGTCTGTCACCCCGCCTGTCACCCATCTGTCACCCCGTCTGTCACCCCGTCTGTCACCCGTCTGTCACCCCGTCGGTCACCCCATCTGTCACCTAGCCTGTCACCCATCTGTCACCCGTCTGTCACCCCGCATGTCACCCGTCTGTCACCCCGTCTGTCACCCCGTCAGTCACCCCATCAGTCACCCCGTCAGGTATCCCTAAGTCACCCCATCATTCAACCCGTCGGTCAACACTAAAAGAATTTTTCAATTCGAACCAGTAGTTTCTGAGATACCAACTTCCCCGGCTTTAAACATTTTTCATTTCTGCTCCGCTCCTATTGGTCATAGCGTCAAAAAGAATTTTTCAAATCGAACCAGTAGATACTAACGACACTCAATTGTTTTGCCTTCCCGGAACCTCTCCACTAATACTTGAACTTTATGGTATGGTATTAAAGTTCAAATTGACTTTTAAGTATTATTACGAATCGATTGTATGGGAGTACAGAAAAGTGTTGTTTCTAGACTTTTTCAGACAATTTTTCATTTTTTTCTCTCCGTAAGAACCATCCTCGTACTTCGAGGAATATTCTAAAAAAAGAATTAGCGAAATCGGTCCAGCCGTTCACGCGTGATGCGATGACAACGGAAAACGGGTTTCATTTTTATATATATAGATTTGACATTAATGTTAATTGATAGGACGTTTAGTTAATAGTGGTAATAAATTAAGTTTAGTTTTATAAATGCAACTGTATGAATTGTTACTATTAAAATAAATAAAGTTTAATAGAATCTTAAAACCGAGTTTAAATTGTACACTCAGAGTAAAAACAGTCATTTTTAGGGTTCCGTACCTCAAAAGGAAAAAACGGAACCCTCATAGGATCACTTTGTTGTCCGTCTGTCTGTCTGTAACGACCCTTTTTCTCAGGAACACGTGGAGGTATCAAGCTGAAATTCATATTGGAGCTTTGAAAAAATCAAGCTCTAAGCCAACCAATAGGGAACTTGCGTGTAATTCTTTTATTATTTCATTGCAAAGAACTACGTCTCAAATAAACACCAGAAACAAAAACATAAAAATATGCACAAATAATTTAATTATCGCAAGTCTAAATATGACTTACAAAACCCCGCGCTTAAAAAGGACGTGACGTCACAGCTTAAAAATGCCTTTTTGTTGACATCTTAGTTGACACTGACGGCTAGTGACATTGTCTGGAATGACGTTTGAACCGCTATAATTGCCTATCGTTTAAAATTTCCCCATGCCGAACAAAAAATTCCCCAAAAATGTTGAAGCTATTTCATTAAATAACGAAGTAAAAATAAGTTGCACCCTTGAATCCTGAGCGGAGAGGTGGAAAAGTTACATGAAGAAAATAATTTGGCAAGAGGAGGACCTCCGAAATCTCATTCATCAAGTACCATACTAAACATAACAACAGTTTTCCGCAAAATTGGGAAAAATACCCCAACGTGGAAACACTGCCTATGCAACGACGTCACTTGGGTTTTGTAATAACGTTCCATTACACGTAATTTCTAATTAAGATATTTTGTAAAATATCAATTATTTTATACTACAAATTTCATCATAGCACATTTCAAGGTTTTGTTTATTGATTTATCAACACAATTTCTCGTTATAATTTTCGTGCAAGTTCCCCATTATAAACTTGAATAATTCGTGTCTTCACGTAGTTTCTGAACGATGCGTCCGTTTTTATTAAGCTGTGGCTATTCCGTAACAATGTCATGACTGCCAGTACAAAAAACAAATGCATAATCTTATAAAATTAATATCATTTTATTACGCTAACAAATTAATGCAATCGTTATTTTTTCTAAAATCACCTATTTTTTCTTCGTTTTTTGATCTTATTTTACAAACCTCAGCCAGAAATGAAACATTTCCTTTAAATTATTTAATATTTGTCTAAAATTGTGTTTGTAGTTTAAATGTGATGTGTATCTAAGCAATAAACATCAACGAAGATGGACAGAATGTGGAAGCTTTGAAATAAGTGATTTTGGATGGTTTTTATCGGGTGTATGGGTCGACCATATTCGATTCCTCCGCTGCGAGAAAATCGTCTAAAAACATTAAACTGCAAGGAATTGATGCCAAAACTCCAGCAGGGCCTTGAAATCGAACACATCCGACTTCATTGCACTTGCGAAAATTTAGATGTAGAAAAACAATTTCCCTAACTTTACATTGGCATAATGTATTTCAATTGCCATAAAAAAAAATTGTCACGGGCGGCTCCGCCTCCGGTGGCCCATACGCTTAATGCTTATGTAACATATTTATGAGACGCCTCCGACGGGTTAAATCTCTTTTGTACCTATATGACTAATGACCATCATCAGGCCTGTAGGTACTCTTATATGGGTGTGTTGCGTGGCCTGCTCTTAGCGTTATGTTACGGTGATCCACGTCCTGACTCCCGTAGCTGACGATGTTGTGGGGATTATCCCCAACGTCGCAGATAAACTACAGCAATGTCATTTATGATGGTATGGTCACGTTTTAAAGAAACTAAGAAATCGCATCAGGGTTTCGCAGTGAATTCCCTAAAAACGCTAAACGTTTTGAGGGAAACATTTAGAGCCGCTGAGATCCAGCTGTGGAGGATTCGCCTGGTGAAGTAAAAGCGTTTAGATAAGAAAGCCGAAGCCGACCCTGATACTGGGCTAGGATACCACTAGGCAGAAAAATATAATAGAAAAGTTGATATTATTATGTTTTGGTTGCGAATATTTTTATTTTATGTCAGATTGATAAAATATTAATAAGAAAATGAATTGTTATTCCTTCGAAATTCTGTAAACGAAAAAAATATCACAATCCCGTAAACATACAGAAAATACCGAAAACAATAATATAATATTTATGCCATATGCAAACAAGTTGAAACACGTTTACTGGTAATTTGGTTGTACAAAGTAACTTTACACGAAATATAAACAAGTTCTTCGTAGATTTACGTTAAATTCCTATATAATAAGTACAAAAGAAGCTGCTATAAAGTTCAATCGGCAATCTATAATATAAAAATGAATCGCTGAATGTGTTGCTAAGCGCAAATCTCGAGAGAAGCTGAACCGATTTCGCTAATTTTTTTTTTAGAATATTCCTTGAAGTACGAGGGTGGTTCTTACGGAGAGAAAATTTTAAAAATCGCCTGAAAAAGTCTAAAAACAACACTTTTCTATACTCCCATAAAATCGATTTGTAATAATACTTAAAAGTCAATTTGAACTTTAATACCATACCATAAAGTTTAAGTATTAGTGCAGAGGTTCCGGGAAGGCAAAACAATTGAGTGACGTTAGTATCGTATAAATATTAATGTCAATATTTACTGACGGGGTGACTGACAGAATGACCGAAGTCACGTACTTTCTCTCAACGTCTAGTTTAGTAGCCTTAAGCCTGTGTTATAATCTTAACGTACATAATCCCAGTACCTTTAGGATTGATTTTTCTTTAATTTCATAAAATTGTTATATAGGTGACTGTAACCCACTCACTCTAATCCTCTCTCTCATATGTAACGCAGAAGTTGCGCGGTCTGCTAGTATAATTATAAATTCCAAAGTCATTCAGTTTTTTCTTCTTTCTGTAAAATTGTAAAAATGTAAATGCGCGTTATTTACCAACTGCTCTTACGTGGTATTGCACGCGCAACGACATAATTCATAATTTGTGATATCGACCTATCCAAAGAATAAAGTTACATATGATAATTAATCGAAATTGCTTTTATATTTTTCAGAGCTTAAATTAACCTATATATTTAACTAATACTAGTAATTTTTTAAATTTATGACATAATAACAAGTTAAATTATGACATAGCTTAAAAAAATATTCACTAGTTAAATATACAGGTCAATAAATAAGCTCAGAAAAATAAGAAAGCAATTTCGATTCATTATCATATGTAACTTTATTCTTTGGATAGGTCGATATATATACATATTAAATAAACATAAAATATTTTTTATTCAATCTCAATAGTAATATTTGCATTTTCATTGTAATTATTTCGCGTATCTGTTGAAAAAATTAAAAGAATAAAAAATATTAGCGCTAACATAACATCGTTGCTGAGTTTCGTTCGGTGCGTGAGATTTCCGGCGGCCCAATTGCTTTCTTTCCCAATTTTAGATCCCTTTAGGCTGGCAACGAATGGATTCTTTTTATATCTTGGATGTTCATGGGCGGTGGATTTCACTTATCATCAGGTGACCCACCTGCACGTTTGCCAGTTTCTGCTATAAAACAAGAATATTGAAGATACTCCTATTGTTTTTTTCTTTCCCTGAGTCTTTTGTGTATGTATTACTACTGTATTACAATTATATTTTCCTGTATTCTTAAGGTACACCCCCAGACAAAAAGCGTAAGCTGAACAAGAAACATAACTGTGAACAAGATAAGGCCGGGTCTATTGCAAGTGAGAAGAGTGGAAACATCTCTGACACCGAAATAAGCATCGTAGTTGATAATGATAAGTCAACCGAGATAGTGTCTGACGGAAAAAGTAAGCCAGTATTAGTTAATAATAATAAGAAGTATTTTATATGCAATGAATGTGGTAAAACATGTAATTCAAAAGCTCTTCTTATCAAACATATTGTCGGACATAAACCTATGATTACTAACCAAAATACTAAAAGTAAAACCAATAAGAGTTCTGTACGTAATGGAAAATTGACAAAAAGGGTTAATTTAAACAACTTTGAAATTCATTCATGTAAAAAGTCTTATAAATGTCAATACTGTAATTATACATCTGCGCGTCGTAATCATTTAAAGGAACACATTAGAACTCACACAGGCGAAAAGCCTTTTAAATGTCAATACTGCAATTATGCGTGTACAATAAGTAATAATTTAAAGCAACATGTTAGAACTCACACAGGCGAAAAGCCTTTTAAATGTCAATACTGTAATTATGCATGTGCGCAAAGTGGTCATTTAAAGGAACATATTAGAACTCACACAGGCGAAAAACCTTTTAAATGTCAATACTGTAATTATACATGTGCGCAAGTTTGTCATTTAAAGCGACATGTTAGAACTCACACAGGCGAAAAACCTTTTAAATGTCAATACTGTAATTATACATCTGCGGGTCGTAATCATTTAAAGGAACACATTAGAACTCACACAGGCGAAAAGCCTTTTAAATGTCAATACTGCAATTATGCGTGTACAAAAAGTGATAATTTAAAGCAACATGTTAGAACTCACACAGGCGAAAAGCCTTTTAAATGTCAATACTGTAATTATGCATGTACACGAAGTGAACATTTAAAGAAGCATATAAGAACTCACACAGGTGAGAGGCCATATGCATGTGAAATATGTGACATGAAGTTTAAAACAAGCAACGTTCTGAGTCGACACTTACTGGCACATATGGTTAAGTAAATTCGCCGAGTAGTGTTGTCAGCGAAGACAACTTAAATCAGCGCTTTATTATTCCACTCAGACGCCCATGCCTTACAGCAAGTAGCTACAGTTTGCAAAAAGTTAGTATCAATAACAACTACACTTAAAGGGAAGATAGCAATTAAGTAAAGTCTAAATTTCATAAAGCTCATAGTTTTTGAATTATGGAAATAAAATGTAAGCTTTTGCTTCATTAACTTGTTGTCCGACAAAGTTATCGCGAATCAAAGATCCGTTTTAATATTGTAGTGGACTTGCGAAGAAAAATCTCAGCCTTTATATTGTGTCGTGCGTTTGGAGTTCTCGAGCTCTTGGTGTACACAAAGTAATAGTCGTATTTATAACCAAATCAAGTAGATGCAAAATCACAAGAAAAGATTTTCCTTCAGATTTTATAAAATATTTGACATTAATGTTAGGGCGTTTAGTTATTATTGGTAATAAATTAAGTTTAGTTTAATAAATGCAACTGTATGAATTGTTACTATTAAAATAAATAAAGTTTCATAAAATCTTAAAACAGAGTTTAAATTGAACACTCGAGAGTAAAAACAGACATTTTTAGGGTTCCGTACCTCAAAAGGAAAAAACGGAACCCTCATAGGATCACTTTGTTGTCCGTCTGTCTGTCTGTAACGACCCTTTTTCTCAGGAACACGTGGAGGTATCAAGCTGAAATTCATATTGGCGCTGTGAAAAAATCAAGCTCTAAGCCAACCAATTATAAACTTGAATAATTCGTGTCTTCACGTAGTTTCTGAACGATGCGTCCGTTTTTATTAAGCTGTGGCTATTCCGTAACAATGTCATGACTGCCAGTACAAAAAACAAATGCATAATCTTATAAAATGAATATCATTTTATTACGCTAACAAATTAATGCAATCGTTATTTTTTCTAAAATCACCTATTTTTTCATCGTTTTTTGATCTTATGTTACAAACCTCAGCCAGAAATGAAACATCTCCTTTAAATGATTTAATATTTTAGTCTAAAGTGGTGTTTGTGGTTAAAATGTGATGTGTATCTAAGCAATAAACATCAACGAAGATGGACAGAATGTGGAAGCTTTGAAATAAGTGATTTTGGATGCTTTTTGTCGGGTGGATGGGTCGACCATGTTCGATTCCTCCGCTGCTAGAAAATCGTCTAAAAAACATTAAACGGCAAGGAATTGACGCCAAAACTCCAGCAGGGCCTTGAAATCGAACACATCCGACTTCATTGCACTTGCGAAAATTTAGATGTAGAAAAACAATTTCCCTAACTTGACATCGGCATAATGTATTTCAATTGCCATAAAAAAAAATTGACACGGGCGGCTCCGCCTCCGGTGGCCCATACGCTTATGTAACATATTTATGAGACGCCTCCGACGGGTTAAATATTTTTTGTATATGACTAATGACCATCATCAGGCCTGTAGGTACTCTTATATGGGTGTGTTGCGTGGCCTGCTCTTAGCGTTATGTTACGGTGATCCACGTCCTGACTCCCGAAGCTGAAGATGTTGCGGGGATTATCCCCAACGTCGCAGATAAACTACAGCAATGTCATTTATGATGGTATGGTCACGTTTTAAAGAAACCATGAAATCGCATCAGGGTTTCGCAGTGAATGCCCTAAAAACAATTAACACTTTGAGGGAAACATTTAGAGCCGCTGAGATCCAGCTGTGGAGAATTCGCCTGGTGAAGTAAAAGCGTTTAGATAAGAAAGCCGAAGCCGACCCTGATACTGGGCTAGGATAGCACTAGGCAGAAAAATATAATAGAAAAGTTGATATTATTATGTTTTGGTTGCGAATATTTTTATTTTATGTGAGATTGATAAAATATTAATAAGAAAATGAATTGTTATTCCTTCGAAATTCTGTAAACCAAAAAAATATCACAATCCCGTAAACATAAAGAAAATACCGAAAACAATAATATAAAATTTATGCCATATGCAAACAAGTTGAAACACGTTTACTGGTAATTTGGTTGTACAAAGTGACTTTACACGAAATATAAACAAGTTCTTCGTAAATTTACGTTAAATTCCTATATAATAAGTACAAAAGAAGCTGCTATAAAGTTCAATCGGTAATCTATAATATAAAAATGAATCGCTGAATGTGTTGCTAAGCGCAAATCTCGAGAGCAGCTCAACCGATTTCGCTAATTCTTTTTTTAGAATATTCCTTGAAGTACGAGGATGGTTCTTACGGAGAGATAAATTTAAAAATTTCCTGAAAAAGTCTAAAAACAACACTTTTCTATACTCCCATAAAAGCGATTTGTAATAAAACTTAAAAGTCAATTTGAACTTTAATACCATACCATAAAGTTTAAGTATTAGTGCAGAGGTTCCGGGAAGGCAAAACAATCGAGTGACGTTAGTATCATAGTCTAAGTTAGTATCGTATAAATATTAATGTCAATATTTACTGACGGGGTGACTAACAGAATGACCGAAGTCATATACTTTCTCTCAAAGTTTAGTTTAGTAGCCTTAAGCCTATGTTATGATCTTAACGTATAACGTATAACGTAATCCCAGTACCTTTAGGATTGATTTTTTTTTATTTAATTTCATAAAATTGTTTTATAGATGCCTGTAACCCACTCACTCTAATCCTCTCTCTCATATGTAACGCAGACGAAGTTGCGCGGTCTGCTAGTATAATTATAAATTCCAAAGTTATTCAGTTTTTTCTTCTTTCTGTAAAAATGTAAATGCGCGTTATTTACCAACTGCTCTTACGCGGTATTGCACGCGCAACGAGGATATAATTCATAATTTGTGATATATATACATATGACTGCCTCCGTGGCGTGGTGGTATTTCGGTACGACTACGGTTCTGAGGTCTCGTGTTCGATCCCCGGGTCGGGCAAAGTAATATTGGATTTTTCCATATCAGTCCGGAGTCTGGAATTTGTGCCCGATATGGCGATAGGCTCGCCCCCTATCACATCTGGGACGGAACTAAGCTCGGCGAAATGTGGGTGTTCTAGTTCGCTAGTAAGCCTTTGTCTACCCCTTCGGGGATACAGGCGTGAGCTTATGTTATGTTATGTTATACATATTAAATAAACATAAAATATTTTTTATTAAATCCCGATAGTAATATTTGCAATTTTCATTGTAATTATGTCGCGTATCTGTTGAAAAAAATAAAAGAATAAAAAATATTAGCGCTAACATAACATCGTTGCTGAGTTTCGTTCGGTGCGTGAGATTTCCGGCGGCCCAATTGCCTTTCCCAATTTTAGATCCCCTCCCTTTAGGCTGGCAACGAATGGATTATTTTTATATCTTGGATGTTCATGGGCGGTGGATATCATTTATCATCAGATGACCCACCTGCACGTTTGCCAGTTTCTGCTATAAAACAAGAATATTGAAGATACTCCTATTGTTTTTTCTTACCCTGAGTCTTTTGTGTATGTATTACTACTGTATTACAATTATATTTTCCTGTATTGTTAAGGTACACCCCCAGACAAAAAGCGTAAGCTGAACAAAAAACATAACTGTGAACAAGATAAGGCCGGGTCTATGGCAAGTGAGAAGAGTGGAAACATCTCTGACACCGAAATAAGCATCGTAGCTGATAATAATAAGTCAACCGAGATAGTGTCTGACGGAAAAAGTAAGCCAGTATTAGTTAATAATAATAAGAAGTATTTTATATGCAATGCATGTGGTAAAACATGTAATTCAAAAGCTCTTCTTATCAAACATATTGTCGGACATAAACCTGTGATTACTAACCAAAATACTAAAAGTAAAACAAATCAGAGTTCTGTACATAATGGGAAATTGACAAAAAGGGATAATTTAAACAACTTTGAAATTAATTCATGTAAAAAACCTTTTAAATGTCAATACTGTAATTATACATCTGCGCAAGATGGTAATTTAAAGCAACATCTTAGAACTCACACAGGTGAAAAACCATTTAAATGTCAATACTGTAATTCTACATTTGCGCGTAATGATCATTTAAAGCAACATGTTAGAACTCACACAGGCGAAAAACCTTTTAAATGTCAATACTGTAATTCTACATTTGCGCGTAATGATCATTTAAAGCAACATGTTAGAACTCACACAGGCGAAAAACCTTTTAAATGTCAATACTGTAATTCTACATTTGCGCGTAATGATCATTTAAAGAAACATGTTAGAACTCACACACGCGAAAAACCTTTTAAATGTCAATACTGTAACTATACGTCTACTTACAGTAGTAATTTAAAGCAACATGTTAGAACTCACACAGGCGAAAAGCCTTTTAAATGTCAATACTGTAATTATACATGTGCGCAAAGTGGTAATTTAAAGGAACATATTAGAACTCATACAGGCCAAAAGCCTTTTAAATGTCAATACTGCAATTATGCATGTACACGACGTGGTCATTTAAAGGACCATATAAGAACTCACGCAGGTGAGAGGTCATATGCATGTGAAATATGTGACATGAAGTTTAAAACAAGCAACGTTCTGAGTCGACACTTACTGGTACATATGGTTAAGTAAATTCGCCGAGTAGTGTTGCCAACGAAGACAACTTAAATCAGCGCTTTATTATTCCACTCACACGCCCATGCCTAACATGTAGATACAGGTTGCAAAACGTTAGTATCAATAACAACTACACTTAAAGGGAAGATAGCAATTAGGTAAAGTCTAAATTTCGTAAAGCTTATAGTTTTGGAATAATGGAAATAAAATGTAAGCTTTTGCTACATTAACTTATTGTCCGACAAAGTCAACGCGAATCAAAGATCCGTTTTAATATTGTAGTGGACTTGCGAAGAAAAATCTCAGCCTTTATATTGTGTCGTGCGTTTGGAGTTCTCGAGCTCTTGGTGTACACAAAGTAATAGTCATATTTATAACCAAATCAAGTAAATGCAAAATCACAAGAAAAGATTTTCCTTCAGATTTTATAAAATACTAGCTGACCCGCGCAACTTCGTCTGCGTATGAGAGAGAGGGTTGAAAGAGTGAGTCGTAGGCACCTATAGCACAATAATTCTAAAAGAGGTAATGGGATGATCTACTTCGGCCATCAGTCACACCCTCTGTCACACCGTCTGTCACTCCGTCTGTCACCCCGCCTGTCACCCCGTCTGACACCTTGTCTGTCACCCAGTCGGTCACCCGTCTGTCACCACGGCCGTCACCCCGTCTGTCACCACGGCCGTCACCCCGTCTGTCACCCCGTCTGTCACCTCGTCTGTCACCCAGTCGGTCACCCCGTCTGTCACCCAGTCTATCACCAGTCTGTCACTAGTCTCTCACTCCGTCTGTCACCCCGTCTGTCACCACGTCCGTCACCCCGTCTGTCACTCGTCTGTCACCCCGTCTGTCACCTCGTCTGTCACCCGTCTGTCACCCCGTCTGTCATCCCGTCTGTCGCTCCGCCTGTCACCCCGTCTGTCACCCCGTCTGTCACCTCGTCTGTCACCCAGTCGGTCATTCCGTCTGTCACCAGTCTGTCACCCCGTCTGTCAACACGTCCGTCACCCCGTCTGTCACCCCGTCTGTCACCCATCTGTCACCCTTCTGTCACCCGTCTGTCACCCCGTCTGTCACCCCATCTGTCACCCCGTCTGTCACCCCGTCATTCACCTCGTCAGTCACCCCGTCCGTCACCCCATCAGTCAGCCTGTCAGTCACCCCGTCATTCCTCACGTCAGTCACCCCGTTAGTCATCCCATTAGTCACCCCATCAATCGCCCCGTCAGTCACCCCTTAGTCACCCTACCATTCATCCCGTCGGTCAACACTAAAATATTTTTTCAAATCGAACCAGTAGTTTCTGAGATGTAAAATTCCCCGCTAGCAGCATTTTTCATTTCTGCTCCGCTCCTATTGGTCAAAGCGTGATGTTATATAGCCTATAGCCATCCTCGATAAATAGGCTATCCAACACAAAAAAAAAATCGATTCGAACCAGTAGTTTCTGAAATATAGTCTTTTCAACATTTTTCATTTCTGCTCCGCTCCTATTGGTCATAGCGTGATGTTATATAGCCTATAGCCACCCTCGATAATTGGACTATCCAACACAAAAAGAATTTTTCAATTCGAACCAGTAGTTTCTGTCCGAGATATAAATTTTCCCGATCTTGCAACATTTTTCATTTCTGCTCCGCTCCTATTGGTCAAATCGTGATGTTATATAGCTTATAGCCATTTCCGATAAATAGGCTATCCAACACAAAAATAATTTTTCAATTCGAACCAGTAGTTTCTGAGATATCAACTTCCCCGTTTTTAAACATTTTTCATTTCTGCTCCGCTCCTATTGGTTATAGCGTGATGTTATATAGCCTATAGCCACCGTCGATAATTGGGCTATCCAACACAAACAGAATTTTTCAAATCGAACCAGTAGTTCCTAAGATTAGCGCGTTCAAACAAACAAACAAACTCTTCAGCTTTATAATATTAGTATAGATTTGACATTAATGTTAGGGCGTTTAGTTATTATTGGTAATAAATTAAGTTTAGTTTAATAAATGCAACTGTATGAATTGTTACTATTAAACTAAATAAAGTTTAATAAAATCTCAAAACCGAGTTTAAATTAAACACTCAAAGTAAAAACAGTCATTTCTAGGGTTCCGTACCTCAAAAGGAAAAAACGGAACCCTCATAGGATCACTTTGTTGTCCGTCAGTCTGTCTGTAACGACCCTTTTTCTCAGGAACACGTGGAGGTATCAAGCTGAAATTCATATTGGAGCTGTGAAAAAATCAAGCTCTAAGCCAACCAATTATAAACTTGAATAATTCGTGTCTTCACGTAGTTTTTGAACGATGCGTCCGTTTTTATTAAGCTGTGGCTATTCCGTAACAATGTCATGACTGCCAGTACAAAAAAAATGCATAATCTTATAAAATGAATATCATTTTATTACGCTAACAAATTAATGCAATCGTATTTTTTCTAAAATCAGTTATTTTTTCTCCGTTTTTTGATCTATGTTACAAACCTCAGCCTGAAATGGAACATCTCCTTTAAATCTTTTTTATATATGACTAATGACCATCATCAGGCCTGTAGGTACTCTTATATGGGTGTGTTGCGTGGCCTGCTCTTAGCATTATGTTACGGTGATCCACGTCCTGACTCCCGAAGCTGACGATGTTGTGGGGATTATCCCCAACGTCGCAGATAAACTACAGCAATGTCATTTATGATGTATGGTCACGTTTTAAAGAAACTAAGAAATCGCATCAGGGTTTCGCAGTGAATGCCCTAAAAACGCTAGCTAGACGCTTTGAGGGAAACATTTAGAGCCGCTGAGATCCAGCTGTGGAGGATTCGCCTGGTGAAGTAAAAGCGTTTAGATAAGAAAGCCGAAGCCGACCCTGATACTGGGCTAGGATAGCACTAGGCAGAAAAATATAATAGAAAAGTTGATATTATTATGTTTTGGTTGCGAATATTTTTATTTTATGTCAGATTGATAAAATATTAATAAGAAAATGAATTGTTATTCCTTCGAAATTCTGTAAACCAAAAAACTATCACAATCACGGGATTGTGATAGTTTTTGTAATGAAAATACCGAAAACAATAATATAATATACATATATGCCATATGCAAACAAGTTGAAACACGTTTAGTGGTAATTTGGTTGTACAAAGTGACTTTACACGAAATATAAACAAGTTCTTCGTAGATTTACGTTAAATTCCTATATAATAAGTACAAAAGAAGCTGCTCTAAAGTTCAATCGGTGATCTATAATATAAAAATGAATCGCTGAATGTGTTGCTAAGCGCAAATCTCGAGAGCAGCTGAACCGATGTCGCTTATTCTTTTTTTAGAATATTCCTTGAAGTACGAGGATAGTTCTTACGGAGAGAAAAATTTAAAAATCTCCTGAAAAAGTCTAAAAACAACACTTTTCTATACTCCCATAAAATCGATTTGTAATAATACTTAAAAGTCAATTTGAACTTTAATACCATACCATAAAGTTTAAGTATTAGTGCAGAGGTTCCGGGAAGGCAAAACAATTGAGTGACGTTAGTATCATATAAATATTAATGTCAATATTTACTGACGGGGTGACTGACAGAATGACCGAAGTCACGTACTTTCTCTCAACGTTTAGTTTAGTAGCCTTAAGCCTATGTTATGATTTTAACGTAGATAATCCCAGTACCTTTAGGATTGATTTTTCTTTATTTAATTTCATAAAATTGTTTTATAGGTGCCTGTAACCCACTCACTCTAATCCTCTCTCTCATATGTAACGCAGACGAAGTTGCGCGGTCTGCTAGTATAATTATAAATTCCAAAGTCATTCAGTTTTTTCTTCTTTCTGTAAAATTGTAAAAATGTAAATGCGCGTTATTTACCAACTGCTCTTACACGGTATTGCACGCGCAACGAGGATATAATTCATAATTTGTGATATATATACATATGACTGCCTCCGTGGCGTAGTGGTATTTCGGTACGACTACGGTTCTGAGGTCTCGGGTTCGATCCCCGGGTCGGGCAAAGTAATATTGGATTTTTCCATATCAGTCCGGAGTCTGGAATTTGTGCCCGATATGGCGATAGGCTCGCCCCCTATCACATCTGGGACGGAACTAAGCTCGGCGAAATGTGGGTGTTCTAGTTCGCTAGTACGCCTTTGTCTACCCCTTCGGGGATACAGGCGTGAGCTTATGTTATGTTATACATATTAAATAAACATAAAATATTTTTTATTAGTAATATTTGCAATTTTCATTGTAATTATTTCGTGTATCTGTTGAAAAAATTAAAAGAATAAAAAATATTAGCGTTAACCAAAGAATTTAAACGCGCGTTAACATAACATCGTTGCTGAGTTTCGTTCGGTGCGTGAGATTTCCGGTGGCCCAACTGCCGTTCCCAACTTTAGATCCCCTCCCTTTAGGCTGGCAACGAATGGATTATTTTTATATCTTGGATGTTCATGGGCGGTGGATATCACTTATCATCAGGTGACCCACCTGCACGTTTGCCAGTTTCTGCTATAAAACAAGAATATTGAAGATACTCCTATTGTTTTTTCTTTCCCTGAGTCTTTTGTATATGTATTACTACTGTATTACAATTATATTTTCCTGTATTCTTAAGGTACACCCCCAGACAAAAAGCGTAAGCTGAACAAGAAACATAACTGTGAACAAGATAAGGCCAGGTCTATTGCAAGTGAGAAGAGTGGAAACATCTCTGACACCGAAATAAGCATCGTAGCTGATAATGATAAGTCAACCGAGATAGTGTCTGACGGAAAAAGTAAGCCAGTACTAGTTAATAATAATAAGAAGTATTTTATATGCAATGAATGTGGTAAAACATGTAATTCAAAAGCTCTTCTTATCAAACATATTGTCGGACATAAACCTGTGATTACTAACCAAAATACTAAAAGTAAAACCAATAAGAGTTCTGTACGTAATGTAAAATTAACAAAAAGGGTTAATTTAAACAACTTTGAAATTCATTCATGTAAAAAGTCTTATAAATGTCAATACTGTAATTATACATCTGCGCAAGATGGTAATTTAAAGCAACATCTTAGAACTCACACAGGTGAAAAACCATTTAAATGTCAATACTGTAATTCTACATTTGCGCGTAATGATCATTTAAAGCAACATGTTAGAACTCACACAGGCGAAAAACCTTTTAAATGTCAATACTGTAATTATACATCTGCGCAAGATGGTAATTTAAAGCAACATCTTAGAACTCACACAGGCGAAAAACCTTTTAAATGTCAGTACTGCAATTATGCGAGTACAAAAAGTGATAATTTAAAGGAACATATTAGAACTCACACAGGCGAAAAGCCTTTTAAATGTCAATACTGCAATTATGCCTGTACAAAAAGTGATAATTTAAAGCAACATGTTAGAACTCACACAGGCGAAAAGCCTTTTAAATGTCAATACTGTAATTATACATGTGCGCAAAGTGGTCATTTAAAGGAACATATTAGAACTCACACAGGCGAAAAACCTTTTAAATGTCAATACTGTAATTATACATGTGCGCAAAGTGGTCATTTAAAGGAACATATTAGAACTCACACAGGCGAAAAACCTTTTAAATGTCAATACTGTAATTATACATGTGCGCAAAGTGGTAATTTAAAGGAACATATTAGAACTCATACAGGCCAAAAGCCTTTTAAATGTCAATACTGCAATTATGCATGTACACGACGTGGTCATTTAAAGGAACATATAAGAACTCACGCAGGTGAGAGGCCATATGCATGTGAAATATGTGACATGAAGTTTAAAACAAGCAACGTTCTGAGTCGACACTTACTGGTACATATGGTTAAGTAAATTCGCCGAGTAGTGTTGCCAACGAAGACAACTTAAATCAGCGCTTTATTATTCCACTTAGACGCCCATGCCTAACATGTAGATACAGGTTGCAAAACGTTAGTATCAATAACAACTACACTTAAAGGGAAGATAGCAATTAAGTAAAGTCTAAATTTCGTAAAGCTCATAGTTTTTGAATAATGGAAATAAAATGTAAGCTTTTGCTACATTAACTTATTGTCCGACAAAGTCAAGGCGAATCAAAGATCCGTTTTAATATTGTAGTGGACTTGCGAAGAAAAATCTCAGCCTTTATATTGTGTCGTGCGTTTGGAGTTCTCGAGCTCTTGGTGTACACAAAGTAATAGTCGTATTTATAACCAAATCAAGTAAATGCAAAATCACAAGAAAAGATTTTCCTTCAGATTTTATAAAATACTAGCTGACCCGCGCAACTTCGTCTGCGTATGAGAGAAAGGATTGAAAGAGTGAGTCGTAGGCACCTATAGCACAATAATTCTAAAAAGGTAATGATATGTTTTGCTAAACTTCGAGAGATAGTACGTGACTTCGGTGCGGTTCCGTCAATCACCCCGTCTGTCACCCCGCCTGTCACCTCGTCTGTCACCCCGTCTGTCAACCCGTCTGTCACCCGTCTGTCACCCCGCCTATCACCCAGCCTGTCACCCGTCTGTCACTCCGTCTGTAACCCGTTTGTCACCCCGTCAGTCACCCCATCAGTCACCCTGCCTGTCACCACATCTGTCACCCCGTCTGTCACCCTGTCTGTCACCCCGTTTGTCACCCCGTCTGTAACCCGTCTATCACCCCGTCAGTCACCCCATCAGTCACCCTGTCTGTCACCCCGTCTGTCACCCCGTCTGTTACCCCGTCTGTCACCCCGTCTGTCACCGCGTCTGTCTTCCCGTCTGTCACCCCGTCTGTAATCCGTCTGTCACATCGGCTGACACCCCATCACTCACCCTGTCTGTCACCCTGCCTGTCACCCCGCCTGACACCCGTCTGTCACCCGTCTGTCACCCCATCAGTCACCCTGTCTGTCACCCTGCCTGTCACCCCGTCTGTCACCCTGTCTGTCACCCCGCCTGTCACCCATCTGTCATCCCGTCTGTCACCCCGTCTGTCAACCCGTCTGTCACCCCGCCTGTCACCCGTCTGTCACCCCGTCAGTCACCCCGCCTGTCACCCCATCTGTCACCCAGCCTGTCACCCATCTGTCACCCCGGCTGTCACCCGTCTGTCACCCCGCATGTCACCCCGTCTGTAACTCGTCTGTCACCCCGTCAGTCACCCCATCAGTCACCCCGTCAGGTATCCCTTAGTCACCCCATCATTCAACCCGTCGGTCAACACTAAAAGAATTTTTCACATCGAACCAGTAGTTTCCGAGATATCAACTTCCCCGCTTTAAAACATTTTTCATTTCTGCTGCTATTGGTCATAGCGTGATGTTATATAGCTTCTAGCCATCCTCGATAAATGGGCTATCCAACACAAAAATAATTTTTCGATTCGAACCAGTAGTTTCTGTCTGAGATATAAACTTTCCCGATTTGGCAACATTTTTCATTTCTGCTCCGCTCCTATTGGTCAAAGCGTGATGTTATATAGCCTATAGCCATCCTCGATAAATAGGCTATCCAACACAAAAAAAAAATTCAATTCGAACCAGTAGTTTCTGAAATATAGTCTTTTCAACATTTTTCATTTTTGCTCCGCTCCTATTGGTCATAGCGTGATGTTATATAGCCTATAGCCACCGTCGATAATTGGGCTAACCAACACAAAAATAATTTTTCAATTCGAACCAGTAGTTTCTGTCTGAGATATAAATTTTCCCGATTTTGCAGAATTTTAATTTCTGCTCCGCTCCTATTGATCAAAGCGTGATGTTATATAGCCTATAGCCATCTTCGATAAATAGGCTATCCAACACAAAAAGAATTTTTCAATTCGAACCAGTAGTTTCTGAGATACCAACTTCCCCGGCTTTAAACATTTTTCATTTCTGCTCCGCTCCTATTGGTCATAGCGTGATGTGCATGATTGCCTATAGACACCGTCGATAATTGGGCTATCCAAAACAAAAAGAATTTTTCAATTCGAACCAGTAGATACTACCGACACTCAATTGTTTTGCCTTCCCGGAACCTCTCCACTAATACTTGAACTTTATAACTTAATATTCTAAAAAAAGAATTAGCGAAATCGGTCCAGCCGTTCACGCGTGATGGCGTGACAACGGATAACGGGTTTCATTTTTATATATATAGATTTGACATTAATGTTAGGGCGTTTAGTTATTATTGGTAATAAATTAAGTTTAGTTTAATAAATGCAACTGTATGAATTGTTACTATTAAAATAAATAAAGTTTAATAGAATCTTAAAACCGAGTTTAAATTGAACACTCACAGTAAAAACAGTCATTTTTAGGGTTCCGTACCTCAAAAGGAAAAAACGGAACCCTCATAGGATCACTTTGTTGTCCGTCTGTCTGTCTGTAACGACCCTTTTTCTCAGGAACGCGTGGAGGTATCAAGCTGAAATTCATATTGGAGCTGTGAAAAAATCAAGCTCTAAGCCAACCAATTATAAACTTGAATAATTCGTGTCTTCACGTAGTTTCTGAACGATGCGTCCGTTTTTATTAAGCTGTGGCTATTCCGTAACAATGTCATGACTGCCAGTACAAAAAATAAATGCATAATCTTATAAAATGAATATCATTTTATTACGCTAACAAATTAATGCAATCGTTATTTTTTCTAAAATCACCTATTTTTTTCTTCGTTTTTTGATCTTATGTTACAAACCTCAGCCAGAAATAAAATATTTTCTTTAAATTATTTAATATTTTAGTCTAAAGTTGTGTTTGTGGTTTAAATGTGATGTGTATCTAAGCAATAAACATCAACGAAGATGGACAGAATGTGGAAGCTTTGAAATAAGTGATTTTGGATGCTTTTTGTCGGGTGGATGGGTCGACCATGTTCGATTCCTCCGCTGCGAGAAAATCGTCTAAAAACATTAAACTGCAAGGAATTGATGCCAAAACTCCAGCAGGGCCTTGAAATCGAACACATCCGACTTCATTGCACTTGCGAAAATTTAGATATAAAACAATTTCCCTAACTTGACATCGGCATAATGTATTTCAATTGCCATAAAAAAAAATTGACACGGGCGGCTCCGCCTCCGGTGGCCCATACGCTTATGTAACATATTTATGAGACGCCTCCGACGGGTTAAATATTTTTTGTATATGACTAATGACCATCATCAGGCCTCTACTCTTATATGGGTGTGTTGCGTGGCCTGCTCTTAGCGTTATGTTACGGTGATCCACGTCCTGACTCCTAAAGCTAAAGATAGATAAAATACAGCAATGTCATTTATGATGGTATGGTCACGTTTTAAAGAAACTAAGAAATCGCATCAGAGTTTCGCAGTGAATGCTCTAAAAACGCTAGCTAGACGCTTTGAGAGAAACATTTTGAGCCGCTGAGATCCAGCTGTGGAGGATTCGCCTGGTTAAGTAAAAGCGTTTAGATAAGAAAGCCGACCCTGATACTGAGTAAGGATAGCACTAGGCAGAAAAATATAATAGAAAAGTTGATATTATTATGTTTTGGTTGCGAATATTTTTATTTTATGTCAGATTGATAAAATATTAATAAGAAAATTAATTGTTATTCCTTCGAAATTCTGTAAACCAAAAAACGATCACAATCTCGTGAACATAAAGAAAATACCGAAAACAATAATATAATATTTATGCCATATGCAAACAAGTTGAAACACGTTTACTGATAATTTGGTTGTACAAAGTGACTTTACACGAAATATGAACAAGTTCTTTGTAAATTTACGTTAAATTCCTATATAATAAGTACAAAAGAAGCTGCTATAAAGTTCAATCGGCAATCTATAATATAAAAATGAATCGCTGAATGTGTTGCTAAGCCCAAATCTCGAGAGAAGCTGGACCGATTTCGCTAATTCTTTTTTTAGAATATTCCTTGAAGTACGAGGATGGTTCTTACGGAGAGAAAAATTTAAAAATCTCCTGAAAAAGTCTAAAAACAACACTTTTCTATACTCCCATAAAATCGATTTGTAATAATACTTAAAAGTCAATTTGAACTTTAATACCATACCATAAAGTTTAAGTATTAGTGCAGAGGTTCCGGGAAGGCAAAACAATTGAGTGACGTTAGTATCATATAAATATTAATGTCAATATTTACTGACGGGGTGACTGACAGAATGACCGAAGTCACGTACTTTCTCTCAACGTTTAGTTTAGTAGCCTTAAGCCTATGTTATGATTTTAACGTAGATAATCCCAGTACCTTTAGGATTGATTTTTCTTTATTTAATTTCATAAAATTGTTTTATAGGTGCCTGTAACCCACTCACTCTAATCATCTCTCTCATATGTAACGCAGAAGTTGCGCGGTCTGCTAGTATAATTATAAATTCCAAAGTTATTCAGTTTTTTCTTCTTTCTGTAAAATTGTAAAAATGTAAATGCGCGTTATTTACCAACTGCTCTTACGCGGTATTGCACGCGCAACGACATAATTCATAATTTGTGATATATATACATATTAAATAAAAATAAAATATTATTTATTTAATCCCGATAGTAATATTTGCAATTTTCATTGTAATTATTTCGCGTATCTGATGAAAAAATTAAAAGAATAAAAAATATTAGCGCTAACATAACATCGTTGCTGAGTTTCGTTCGGTGCGTGAGATTTCCGGCGGCCCAAATGCCTTTCCCAATTTTAGATCCCCTCCCTTTAGGCTGGCAACGAATGGATTATTTTTATATCTTGGATGTTCATGGGCGGTGGATATCACTTATCATCAGGTGACCCACCTGCACGTTTGCCAGTTTCTGCTATAAAACAAGAATATTGAGTATACTCCTATTGTTTTTTCTTTTCCTGAATCTTTTGTGTATGTATTACTACTGTATTACAATTATATTTTCCTGTATTGTTAAGGTACACCCCCAGACAAAAAGCGTAAGCTGAACAAGAAACATAACTGTGAACAAGATAAGGCCGGGTCTATTGCAAATGAGAAGAGTGGAAACATCTCTGACACCGAAAAAAGCATCGTAGCTGATAATGATATGTCAACCGAGATAGTGTCTGACGGAAAAAGTAAACCAGTATTCGTTAATAATAATAAGAAGTATTTTATATGCAATGAATGTGGTAAAACATGTAATTCAAAAGCTCATCTTATCAAACATATTGTCGGACATAAACCTGTGATTACTAACCAAAATACTCAAAGTAAAACAAATAAGAGTTCTGTACATAATGGGAAATTGACAAAAAGGGGTAATTTAAACAACTTTGAAATGAATTCATGTAAAAAACCTTTTAAATGTCAATACTGTAACTATACGTCTACTTACAGTAGTAATTTAAAGCAACATGTTAGAACTCACACAGGCGAAAAACCTTTTAAATGTCAACACTGTAATTATACATTTTCGCATCGTGCTAGTTTAAAGTATCATATTAGAACTCACACAGGCGAAAAACCTTTTAAATGTCAATACTGTAATTATACATGTGCGCAAGATTGTCAATTAAAGCGACATGTTAGAACTCACACAGGCGAAAAACCTTTTAAATGTCAATACTGTAATTATACATCTGCGCAAGATGGTAATTTAAAGGTACATATTAGAACTCACACAGGCGAAAAACCTTTTAAATGTCAATATTGCAATTATGCGTGTACAAAAAGTGATAATTTAAAGCAACATGTTAGAACTCACACAGGCGAAAAGCCTTTTAAATGTCAATACTGCAATTATGCGTGTACAAAAAGTGATAATTTAAAGGAACATATTAGAACTCACACAGGTGAAAAACCTTTTAAATGTCAATACTGTAATTATGCATGTGCGCATCATAATAGTTTAAAGATTCACATTAGAACTCACACAGGCGAAAAACCTTTTAAATGTCAATACTGTAATTATACATTTGCGCGTAATGATCATTTAAAGCAACATGTTAGAACTCACACAGGCGATAAAACTTTTAAATGTCAATACTGTAATTATACATCTGCGCATCGTAATCATTTAAAGGAACACATTAGAACTCACACAGGCGAAAAACCTTTTAAATGTCAATACTGTAATTATACATGTGCGCAAGATTGTCATTTAAAGCGACATGTTAGAACTCACACAGGCGAAAAACCTTTTAAATGTCAATACTGTAATTATACATCTGCGCGTCGTAATCATTTAAAGGAACACATTAGAACTCACACAGGCGAAAAGCCTTTTAAATGTCAATACTGCAATTATGCGTCTACAAAAAGTGATAATTTAAAGCAACATGTTAGAACTCACACAGGCGTAAAGCCTTTTAAATGTCAATATTGCAACTATGCATCTGCGCGTCGTAGTCATTTAAAGGAACACATTAGAACTCACACAGGCGAAAAACCTTTTAAATGTCAATACTGTAATTATACATGTGCGCAAAGTGGTCATTTAAAGGAACATATTAGAACTCATACAGGCCAAAAGCCTTTTAAATGTCAACACTGCAATTATGCATGTACACGACGTGGTCTTATAAAGAAACATGTAGGGACTCACACAGGTGAGAGGCCATATGCATGTGAAATATGTGACATGAAGTTTAAAACAAGCAACGTTCTGAGTCGACATTTACTGGTACATATGGTTAAGTAAATTCGCCGAGTAGTGATGCCAACGAAGACAACTTAAACCAGAGCTTTATTATTCCACTCAGACGCCCATGCCTTACAGCATGTGAATACAGGTAGCAAGAAGTTAGTATCAATAACAACTACACTTAAAGGGAAGATAGTGTAGGGGTCGCGTAGATGTTGTGGAGCGTAGAGTAGAAGCGAAGGCAAGGCGTAAAGATAGCGTGAAGTGAAGAATAGTATGAAAGTAACTCAGGAATGTAGTATAGAAATTATTAGATTGAAGAATAAGATGCAGAATGAAATATAGCGATAGTTTAAATATAGGCGTATAATAACGGTTACAAAATGACTAAAACAGTGAAATTTAAAGCAAATTCGCGTATACAAAGTTAACGGTAGAATACCTTGATCAGCTGTTTGTTCCCGTTATATTCTCATCAACTGTTCCGAGGCAACGAACTTGAAGTGGGGCAGCGGCGACGAATCCGAAGCGAGATGATGCAACCAATCCCGTCGCGCTCTATGTTCAGTTCGCTGTTGGCCAATAGCGGTGCGCAAATCACGAACTCCAGCGCCGTCTGCCGTAGATGCGCTCAAACATACACGGTCACGTGGTGCGCGCATACGCGAATCAAACGCTGCGACGAATGAAATCGCGGACACCAGCGCCGTCTGTCGTAGGTGTGGTTAAACATGAACGGCCACGAAATCCACGAAGTCAGGCGCAGGCGAGGCGCGTCGATGAATGGATAGTGGGGAAGCGCTACAATACCAATTAAGTAAAGTCTAAAGGACATGGCCGAATCCTGCCCTAAATATAGAAAAATCAACTTAAATATACTGACAATAGTGATATCTTAAAATTAATTAGAAAATGAAATAAGATTTATGGCATCATTTATGATTCTCTAGAACCTGCGACAAAAATATGCCGAATAAATATGGTTACTAATTGTTTTCCTTTACCTTTGATTTCAAAGATTATTATTTGTTTGTCATATTTGTATTCGGATACACGCCTAAGAAAATCATCGTTTATGACTGTAATATTCTTTGATCGTGATCTTTACTTACCTACCCACAGAATAACTAATAGTACTGTATGAAGCATAATGGCGCGTACACACTGGACCGAACGAAGGCGAACGAATCATGCCTGTTTCATTCCCACAATAGCGAAAGTTTGTTTGTGTGGAAGTAGAAGAAGTTGATGATGTTAAAACTGCATTGATAATAATATTTTAGATTATGTATCCGAATGCTCTCGCTATTTTGAATGACGTTGGAGCCGCCTATTTTGACGTTTCTGCGTTTTATGTTTCTGCATAAGGCAGGCTTCATACACCACGAAATTCAAAAATGGAAATTATATTCTTAAATAAGTATTCAAGCATCATATCTTTGTAACAAGTACAAATCGATAATTTTTGATCCCAACAATAGTAAATAATTGCTCCTAGTGCGCTACTTATGGTGCTCCTATGTAATAGGAACTAAAATTAATTTATTGAGTCTGGATTTTAGAATTTGCGCCTTAGCTCCTAAAAATGTATGTAACCTCCTTTCTTCTGCCAATGTCTCACTCGAATACGGGGTTGTCCAGAAATTGTTTATTAAAGTCTGTTGCAGGAGTGATTGAGCTTAGTGTTTAGGACTGGACGCCTGCCTGACGTCAATCTCCTCTGAGGAATCCAGTCCCGGGTAAATTGTGTCATACCGGGTACACACCAACCTAACGAAGACGAAAGAACGTTCGCGAAGGGCCATGGGCGATGGAGACCGAACGTTCCCGATCATTCGCGAATCTTCGCTGTTGCGTTCACATAACAGCGAAGGATTGTTTGTTCGTTCGTTTATAATATTTTATCAAATCAACGTAAAAACTGAAAAGTCATAGCCGGGGAAAACATGTTTTACGAACTTAATAAAACCGCCATTTTCGCTGGTTTGGTTTCAATTATTTGACAGCCTCCGAGGCGCAGTGTGCGAGTGAGAGACACAAGACTAGTATCTTAATGTGGTATTAGGACTATGTATGTGACTATTTATTTATGTATCTATCTGAATTTTTATCGGAAAGTCTTATGTGTAAGGGCGGCCTTATAATATTATTTGCTTTTCTCGCCATTTAGACTTCACAAAGTCACGGGCACGAAACATAAACCGAAAACAAAATTTTGTATATAATATTTTGTTTGACAGGGAGCCATCCAAGACCCAAGATTATCCAGATACCAATAGTACCCATCGTATAAATACTAGATGGTAGATGGTGCTGAAATTCTGCCTTTATTAAAAATAATAATTGCTATTCAAAAAGTGTAGGCGCTTTTTATACTCTCCTTTTATTTTTCCTCGCAGGTTTTTGGAAAGTAAATCTAATTCTATTATAAGCGCGGGCCTGTAAGCTTTCATATGACGTAACATATGTTCCTGTATAGTGTCCGATGACTTAGGGCATTGCTCCATACAAATTCCGGCCATGTCCTTTCGTAAAGCTCATAGTTTTTGAATAATGGAAATAAAATGTAAGCTTTTGCTTCATTAACTTGTTGTCCGACAAAGTTATCGCGAATCAAAGATCCGTTTTAATATTGTAGTGGAGTTGCGCAGAAAAATCTCAGCCTTTATATTGTGTCGTGCGTTTGGAGTTCTCGAGCTCTTGGTGTACACAAAGTAATAGTCGTATTTATAACCAAATCAAGTAGATGCAAAATCACAAGAAAAGATTTTCCTTCAGATTTTATAAAATATTTGACATTAATGTTAGGGCGTTTAGTTATTATTGGTAATAAATTAAGTTTAGTTTAATAAATGCAACTGTATGAATTGTTACTATTGTTACGGGCTAACGGGGTTCAGGACAAACAATTAAACGCCGACTGTTCTCGAAACTGACTCAGCACTTTATTTAGAATTAAACACTGTACTGCACACAATACGCGTCGAAATAATCGCTCCGAATATTCGCTTGTCGCTCGTGTTAGAACTATATGGTGTATATTTAAACTCATTTAAAAAGAAGTAATCGTTTGACAATACCTTGTCATCTCACTTGCTTTATGTCTACCGTTTAACATTGCTATACGTTGTATCATTATATAAATCTATTTTATCTAGTTCTTTTTATTCACATATTCCATCAGGTTATGGGCCCAGTACCGTAAGAAAACTGTTGTGTATTTTTATTTTCATTATTAAATATCAATATCAGTGTGATCGGTAAAAACAAAAGATGGCGACTTCAATACCGATTGGAATTCCTGTTGATAAACTAAAAGGAACAAAGAATTATAATAACTGGAAATTTACGATCAAAATGATACTCATGCACGAAGACCTTTACGAGTGTATTGTGGACGAGGATGGGTGCAAAGACGAGAAAAAGAAACAAAAGGCACTCGCGAAAATTTGCTTGTCAGTTGGCTCATCAGCGCTGCCTCATATACGAAATGCGACAACCCCATACGAAGCTTGGAAAAAGCTGGAGAATGCATACGAGGACAAGGGTCTTTGCAGACTATTGGGATTGTTGAGATCGTTATTTAGCATCAAACTATGTGAAGCAGAAAATATGTCGAGCTACTTATCAAAAATTATAGAGCTTGGACAACAATTGTCGGACATTGGATCAGCACTTGATGATGAATTCTTGGCTGTTATAATGCTCAGTGGTCTAACCGTGGACTTTGACCCTTTGATAATGGCATTAGAAAACTCAAATATAAAGCTGACTAGTGAAGTGGTCAAATCAAAGTTACTCCAGGAACAACAGCGTCGAGATGATAAAAGTCAAGGTGAGATCAATGCATTAGCTACCAGAAAAACTTCAAAGGTTGTATGCTTCAAGTGTAAAAAGCCTGGTCATATGAAGAAAGATTGTACTAGTAATCCAAAGACGTACAAAAAGAAGTTGACACAAAAGCCAGTTGAGAAGGTTCCAGAAAATGGATTATTAACTGCTTTATGCATTAATCTGCAGAAGAATATGTGGTGCATTGATTCGGGAGCTACTCATCATATGTGCAACAACAAAGAACTTATGTATGACTTTCAGTGTTTAAAGCCACTTGTAGTGAATGTAGCTAATGGAGACAAGTTGACAACGGAAGGGCATGGCAAAGTCAAGGTACAATTGTTAAATGGGATAAAGACTATAAGTGATGTGTACTATATTCCTAATCTTACTGTTAATTTACTATCTGTAAGTGAACTAAATAGGAAAGGTTTTAGTGTAACTTTCACTGAGTTCCGATGTAACATCATAGATGGTGATAGGGTAATAGCAACTGGTACTTGTAAAAATGGTGTTTATGAATTGGATATGATTAAAATTGTTAATATATTCAATAAATGCAATAGTAAACAAGAATCGGGTACTGCTATGACGTCAATCTATGAGGAGAGTAAGGTTAGTCCGTTATCGGATGATAACCAAGATTCTGTGCTGGTGGCTGTGGAGGACTCAACTTCACAGGAGCTGTGGCATAAGCGGCTAGGTCACCTTAATGCACGTAGCATGAATTTAATGAGAAATGGTCTGGTTACAGGTATGAATTATAAAAATACTAAATTCGTTCCTTGTACTGCTTGTGTTGAAGGCAAACAGACAAAGTTGCCATTTCCAAAGAAAAGTCAAAGTAGGGCTACTGAAATTTTAGGGCTTGTACACACGGATGTGTGTGGACCCATGCAGTCATCATCTTTGAGTGGAACACGTTACTTTGTAACATTTATTGATGACTTCACAAGAAAAACTTTTATCTATTTTCTTCATAGAAAAGACGAAGTTTTTGAAAAGTTTAAATTATTCAAAATGTTTGCAGAAAATGAAACAAATAGGAAAATAAAAGTGCTTCGAAGTGACAATGGGGGTGAATATATGTCTCTAAATTTTCAGAAATACTTGAAGGATAATGGGATTAAACATCAAACTACAATCCCTCACTGTAGTCAACAAAATGGTGTCGCAGAGAGAGCAAATAGAACTATCATGGAGAAAACCCGCTGCATGCTCCAGGAGGCTGGTTTGGAGAAACGATATTGGGCTGAGGCTGCTAACACGGCCATCTACCTGAAAAACCGTTCACCTACAAAGGCCGTTATGGGAGTAACACCAGAAGAAAAATGGACAAGTAAAAAGGTGAATGTAGATCATTTGAAAGTTTTTGGTTGTGTAGCATATGCCATAAATGAAAAGGCTAAAAAGTTGGATGCTAGAAGCAAAAAGCATATTTTTGTGGGATATTGTGATGATAGCAAAGGCTATAGGCTCATAGATCCCTCTAATCCAACGAAGTGCATTAAATCAAGGCATGTGACATTCATGGAAAATCAGTTTTTGAATAAAATTGTGTCAAATGATGCTACTTTTGTAAACAATTCTGTAGATAGTACTATAATTCCAGATTTGGTACAATTACCTACAGAGACTGTTCAGTCATCTCCACAGTCAGTTGTATCGATAGATGATGATTCTATATCTGATGAAACAGAGGATTTGGTTACCACAGATGATTCGGCCGACTGTACTTACATTCCAGGTTTGTCAAGCATCGACTCTGAAGAATCTAGGGAGTTGTCTTTCGAAGAAGCTCAACCATATGATTTTGCTGGGTTAACAGAGATTGGTGAGGAGGACTTTCCTAAAAGTGTGGAGGAGGCTCTGAGATGCAGTGAATCAAAACAATGGCAAGAAGCTATTAAAGATGAGTATGATTCTTTTATTAAAAATAAATGTTGGACCTTAGTAGATTTACCTACAGGTCAAAAGCCAGTAAAATGTAAATGGATATTTAATATAAAACGAGGTCTTAATGGAGAAATATTAAGATATAAAGCTCGTTTGGTGGCTAAAGGTTTTACTCAAAAATATGGAATAGATTATCATGAAACTTTTTCTCCGGTAGTTCGATATTCGACTATTAGGATACTGCTAGCCATAGCTGCTCAGTATGATATGCTGGTAGAGCATATGGATGTTAAAACAGCATTTTTGAATGGAATTTTGACAGAAAATGTTTATATGGAGCAACCGGAAGGTTTTGTTATTGAAAAGAATAAGAAAAAGGTTTACAAGTTAAATAAAGCAATTTACGGATTAAAGCAGTCTGCCAAGGCATGGTATGAAAGAATAAATGGTGTTTTAGTTAATAAATTACATTTTAGTAGGCTGTCTTCGGAACCATGCGTTTATATCTACAACGATGGTAATGAAATTATTTATATAGCTATTTATGTTGATGACATAATGTTATTCTCTTCAAAAACATCCCGGAAAAGAAAGTTTATTAAACAGAAGTTGATGGATGAGTTTGAGATGAAAGATTTAGGGCCAGCACATCAACTGTTAGGTATGAAAATTACTAAATTACCTAATGGAAATTTTTCATTAAATCAGTCAAGCTATATAAAGAAGATCCTGGAAAAGTTTAATATGTCAGATTGTAAAGAAGTAAAAACCCCTATGGAATTGGGATTAAAGTTACAAAAGGAGGGGAATACAAGTAGTTGTAACTTTGATTATAGGAGTCTAATTGGAAGTCTAATGTATTTAGCGGTGTGTACTAGACCTGATATTGCGCATAGTGTCAGTTATTTAAGCCAATTTAATAATTGCTATGGTGTAAGCCATTGGAAAGCTGCAAAAAGGTTATTACGGTATTTAAAGGGTACTATTGACTACTCTTTAAATTTTGAGAAAGGTAATTTAGACATTACAGGTTTTGCTGATGCTGATTGGGGAGGAGACCAATTAGATCGAAGATCATATACAGGGTATGTGTTTTATCTTGGCAAATCGGTAATTTCTTGGGAAAGTCGCAAGCAACGTACTGTTGCGCTCTCGAGCACTGAAGCCGAGTACATGGCAGTATCAGATTCTTGTAAAGAGGCTATGTTTTTGCAAACTTTTATTAAAGAGTGTACTGGCAGGATGTATACAATTAATTTGTTTAATGATAACCAGTCTGCTCAAAAGTTATGTTTCAATTTCGTGTCACATTCTCGAACAAAGCATATTGATATTAGATATCTTTATATCAGAGAGTTGTTACAAAATAAGTTAATAACATTGAGTTATCTTTGTACTGATGAAATGGTGGCTGATGTTTTTACAAAGGCTTTATGTGCTGCAAAGCATAGAAAGTGTACATTTAAATTATTAAAAACATGAAGCTGATATTTCTTTAGTATATATATATATGTTATATAATTTCTTTTTATATTTGTTTAAGGCCTGGTGTTAGAACTATATGGTGTATATTTAAACTCATTTAAAAAGAAGTAATCGTTTGACAATACCTTGTCATCTCACTTGCTTTATGTCTACCGTTTAACATTGCTATACGTTGTATCATTATATAAATCTATTTTATCTAGTTCTTTTTATTCACATATTCCATCAGCTCGTTGTTCGCACTCGATCGCTTCCGAAGAAACACTGTGTCCCGCCAACACACACACGCCTTTTATATTCGTCGATCCCTTATCGGCGCGTGACGTCACGCGGCCGTCGGCGCGGCTCGAACGCACTAGAACGCTCGACATATTTATGGAATCGGCGGCGCGGCGCGTTCGGTTAGCGATTATTCTAGTATGTAGTCGTAACACTGCCCCCTCCTAAGACATGCTCGTCCCGAGCATTGTTACAGCCATAATAACGCGCTAAACGGTCGACGTGAACTATCTTAGGTGCAGATCGCTGGCCTTTCTGGATTCGGTAGGTGACATCATTAATTTTGGTGACAACTCTATAGGGTCCGTCCCATTTCGCTTGTAATTTGGGAGACTTGCCTTTGCATCGAACTGGGTTGTGCAACCATACTAGTGAACCTTCGTCGAAACCGCTGTTGTTCATTTTTCGGTCATAGCGGGTCTTCATCCTCTCGGACATTTGCTGACCTGATACTCGGACGTGTTCATATACGTCATTCAATCTCTTGCGCAGATCGTCCGCGTAGTCTGTTACACTACGCGGGGTGTCAGGAGGGATACCAGTTATCAGGTCAGCAGGCAGTCGTAATTCTCTTCCAAAGTTAGCGAAAGCTGGTGTCACCGTCGTATTCTCGTGAACCGCACTACGATATGACAGGAGAAACGGCTGAATGTGCTTGTCCCAGTCTTTTTGCCTGCTTTCTACAACTTTTGCCAGGTATCTCTCTAACGTTTGAATAAATCGTTCCACCATGCCATCAGATTGCGGGTGGTAGGAGGTCGTTCTGGTTTTGTGAATGCCCAATACTCGACATGTTTCCTGAAATACTTGGGATTCAAAATTACGTCCTTGATCGCTGTGAATTTCTAAAGGTACTCCAAACCGGCAGAATACTTCATGGACCAATTTATCTGCGACTGTTGAAGCTTCCTGGTTGGGAATGGCAAATACTTCCGGCCACTTCGTGAAGTAATCCATGACCACCATGAAGTACTTGTTCCCGCTGTCACTTGCAGGGAAAGGTCCTGCTACGTCCAGAGCAATCCGCTCCCATGGAGCTCCCACATTGTAAATTTTTAATGCTCCTCTACTTCGTGTATGAGGACCCTTCACAGCCGCGCAAATTGTGCATTTACGACACCATTCCTCAACATCGTCTCGGCAGTGGATCCAATAAAATCTTTCACGGATCTTCAGCAGAGTTCTTTTGACCCCCATGTGAGCTCCTGAGCATCCGTTATGGTACAGCTGCAGAACTTCTGGGATCTTAGCTCTAGGGACTACCATTTGCAAATGACATCGATCGCCTTTTGCGTTTTCCCATTTACGGCACAGTACTCCATCATGTATAACCAAGCTGTCCCACTGGGCCCAGTAGCTCTTCGTAGTAGAACTTAACGCTGCAACTTCATGCCATTTAGGTTTCGCGGTACCAGCTTTTAACCACTCAAAGATTGGTTTAAGATCTGCGTCACTATCCTGCGCTTCCAGTAGCGTGTCTCGCCACTCGTTGCTGAGGTCTGTCCTTATTATTCGCACAGGCACTTCTTCCTTAACCTCTTGTTTGACGCAGTGCTTGCAGTTCTCTGCGCAAGGTCTTCTTGATAGAGCGTCTGCATTACCGTGAGATTTCCCACTGCGATGTTCTATCACATAGTCAAACTCTTGTAGCAACTCAATCCATCTTGCTACTTGACCCTCTGGATTTCTGAACTGCAGTAGCCACTTCAAGGCAGCATGGTCTGTTCGTAGGTGGAATTTCCGCCCGAGCAAATATTTACTAAAATGCTGCAGTGATTTGACTACGGCTAGCAGTTCTCTTCTTGTGACGCAGTAATTCCGTTCAGGCTTAGATAAGGATTTGCTGAAGTAAGCTATCACAACCTCTTTTTCTCCTTTTCGTTGTGACAACACACCGCCAATACCAGTATTACTTGCGTCTGTGTCCACTATAAACTCGTTTGCAGTGTCAGGATAACCCAATATAGGTGTATTACACAGACGGTCTTTTAACGTTTGGAATGCGGTGTCGCAATTCTCATCCCAGCAAAACTGTCTCTTCTCTTCTGTAAGCTTATGTAGAGGCTTGGCTATGTCTGCAAAATTCTTCACAAATCGCCGGTAATAGGAGCACAAGCCTAAAAACGCACGTACTTGTGTCTTGTCTCTCGGAACTGGCCATTCCTTGACTGCCACAACTTTGTCGGGGTCTGTTTGTACGCCAGCTGCTGAAATAATGTGTCCTAAAAAGTTAACCTGCTTCTTGAAAAGTGAACATTTCTTGGGACTCAGTTTAAGATTAGCCCCCCGGATCTTCGATAAGACACGTTCAAGATTGCGAAGATGGTCTTCGAATGTGCGGCCCACTATGATGATGTCATCCAAGTAGACAAGACAAGCGTCCCCAATCAGTCCGGTAAGTACAAGTTCCATCAGTCTCTCAAAAGTCGCAGGAGCGTTGCACAATCCAAATGGCATAACCTTAAATTGCCATAGACCTTTACCAGTAGAAAAAGCAGTTTTCTCCTTGTCTCTTGAGTCAATTTCCACTTGCCAGTAACCGCTCTTCAAGTCTAGCGTGCTAAACCACTTCATTCCGGTAAGCGTGTCTAGAGTGTCATCAATCCTTGGTAAAGGATAGCTGTCCTTCTTTGTTATATCGTTCAACCGACGGTAGTCTACACAAAACCGCATATTGCCGTCCTTCTTTTTTACTAAGACCACTGGGGAGCACCATGGACTAGATGAAGGCTCTATGACACCATCCCTCAGCATCCCGTCAATCATGGTATCCACTTCTTTCTCTCTGGCAACTGGCAATCTTCTTGGTCGCTGACGAATTGGTAACTCGTTGCCTGTGTTAATCTTGTGCTGGACCAAATTAGTTCTTCCTATGTCAGCATCATTAGAAGAAAAGATGTCGGCGTACTGTGTTAACATTTTCTTGGCCTTGTTAATCTCTTCTAAAGACAACTCACCACAGTCTTTCAAAAGTGATGACACGTCGAATTTCGCAGGTGCCATGCTCGTCACCGTGGGTAAATCTTGGCATTTGCGCATCCAATCCACTTCCTCGCAAGAACCCATTACCACCCCCCTTTTTATTATTTGTGGCTCGGTACTGGGGTTGAGTACGCGTACAGCCGACTTATTTGCAGACCTTACCAGGGTTCTCGCAATTTTCCATGGATGATCATTGTCAATCTTCTCAATGAGGACACACCTTTCTTTTGGACCAGAATTCCGTGGCAAACTAACTGGTACAATGACTTCTGATCTAGGTGGAACCACAGTCTTCTTCAAGCAGTATGCTTTTCCTGTTGGTGCTCCTTCCATAAAAAGCTCTTCTGAGCCGCATTTCAGCACGCCCTGTTTGACGTCGATTTCACATCCATGTTTTCGCATGAAGTCCAGGCCCAGAATGCAATCGTCAACAATATCAGCCACGATGACATCATGCAGATAGATTACTTCACCTAGTTTTAGCCGTACACTCTTCTCACCCTGGACGGATATGTGCTGACCGGTGGCTGTTAGAAGTTCTATATGTCCAAGGTTACCTTTATAGTCCCCAAGGAACCGATTCGCCAGCCTGATACTAACAACCGTGCGGGAAGCTCCAGTGTCTAACGTCAGCTTACAAGGTGTTCCGTTGACTTCGCCTCTAATGGTTAAGCTATTCCCATCATGTGCTTGTGAGATCAATACCCTTGGGGCTTATTGGACCCCGGCCAGCACCCGCCCCATAGTCCTGGCCTTTACTCGTTTCCCTGCTGCTGTTCGGCGGTGTTAACCACCCTCTCTTCAGGTCTATTTTCTCCTTCATCCCGTCGTTTTCTACAATTCAAGCGGAGGTGGCCTCTTTCACCGCAGTTAAAGCAGCGCGGACTGTACCCCTGAATACGATTGCGTGGTGGAGGTGATGCCACAACCTCTCTAATGCGGTGAGCTCGATGGTCTTGTCGTACAGCCTCCACTTCCAGCGCGTGAGCCAACGCATCTTTCAGGGTCTCGTGATGCCCAAGCCTCACAGCAGCCCGCACCTCTAAGTCGCGGATTCCGTCGACGAAAGCCTGCACTAGAATTCCATCAATCAGTGCAGGTGTGGACTGGTAAGCTTTACGAACCAGCTTCTCAACTTCCAGGGCCCACTGCTGTAGGTTTTCGGTATTACGTTGAGCTCGATCCTTAAGCTGAGCACGAAAGACGTGTTCCAGGTGGGCATCACCATACCTCGACTCCAAGGCCTCGACCAGCTGGTCATATGTAACATCTCTGCCAAGAGCCTCCAGGACGGTTAAGGCCTGCTCACGTAAACCTAAGGTTAGAGCAGTCTTGGCTTGATCCTTGGTCCACCCGTTTGCCTGCATCACGGCCTCAAATTGAATTTTGTAGGCCGACCAAGATGATGTGCCATCAAATGGTGGTACTTTAACACCACGTCCTGACGGTGCAGCCACCACAGAACCTGCGGCACTACACACACGTGTTTCCACAAGTTGTTTGACGTCGGCGATTTGGGCTTCGGCCTTTGCAATACGCTGCTCATGCTGGTCCACTTGGTCTTTCATGATTTTTAATTCCTTTCCGACCGTAGCTTGCAAATTCTTCATAAGTACGACCTGCTCTTCTTGCCCACGCTGCAGATGCTCCTCCAATTTACGCGCCTGCTCCTCTTGACGTCGAGCTTGCTCCTCTTGACGTCGAGCTTGCTCCTCTTGACGTCGAGCTTGCTCCTCTTTGTCACGTTGGAGCTGCTCCTTCAACTCACGAGCCTGCTCCTCTTGACGTCGAGCTTGCTCCTCTTTGTCACGTTGGAGCTGCTCCTTCAACTCACGAGCCTGCTCCTCTTGACGTCGAGCTTGCTCCTCTTGACGTCGAGCTTGCTCCTCTTGACGTCGAGCTTGCTCCTCTTGACGTCGAGCTTGCTCTTGCAGCATCGACATAATGGCCGATAATTCACTAGGTGCCCATGTCGGCGACACTCCAGATGGGCCTGCAGTCGTCTGCGTCATTGGCTGCGAAACCGGCTCTTGTGCCGGACTATCTTCGAAACGCCCTCGGTCCATCTCTTGCTGGCGCTGGCTTCGGGTACGGATACCTTCGTCGTCTTTCGGGAACACCGGCATTTGTCCTTACTTCTGACACCAAATGTTACGGGCTAACGGGGTTCAGGACAAACAATTAAACGCCGACTGTTCTCGAAACTGACTCAGCACTTTATTTAGAATTAAACACTGTACTGCACACAATACGCGTCGAAATAATCGCTCCGAATATTCGCTTGTCGCTCGTTGTTCGCACTCGATCGCTTCCGAAGAAACACTGTGTCCCGCCAACACACACACGCCTTTTATATTCGTCGATCCCTTATCGGCGCGTGACGTCACGCGGCCGTCGGCGCGGCTCGAACGCACTAGAACGCTCGACATATTTATGGAATCGGCGGCGCGGCGCGTTCGGTTAGCGATTATTCTAGTATGTAGTCGTAACACTATTAAAATAAATAAAGTTTCATAAAATCTTAAAACAGAGTTTAAATTGAACACTCGAGAGTAAAAACAGACATTTTTAGGGTTCCGTACCTCAAAAGGAAAAAATGGAACCCTCATAGGATCACTTTGTTGTCCGTCTGTCTGTCTGTAACGACCCTTTTTCTCAGGAACACGTGGAGGTATCAAGCTGAAATTCATATTGGAGCTGTGAAAAAATCTACCTCTAAGCCAACCAATTATAAACTTGAATAATTCGTGTCTTCACGTAGTTTTTGAACGATGCGTCCGTTTTTATTAAGCTGTGGCTATTCCGTAACAATGTCATGACTGCCAGTACAAAAAGAAATGCATAATCTTATAAAATGAATATCATTTTATTACGCCAACAAATTAATGCAATCGTATTTTTTCGAAAATCACCTATTTTTTCTCCGTTTTTTGATGTATGTTACAAACCTCAACTTGAAATGAAACATCTCCTTTAAATCTCTTTTGTATATGACCAATGACCATCATCAGGCCTGTACTCTTATATGGCTGTGTTGCGTGGCCTGCTCTTAGCGTTATATTATGGTGATCCACGTCCCGACTCCCGAAGCTGAAGATGTGGGGATTATCCCCAACGTAGCAGATAAACTACAGCAATGTCATTTATGATGGTATGGTCATGTTTTAAAGAAACTAAGAAATCGCATCAGGGTTTCGCAGTGAATGTCCTAAAAACGCTAGCTAGACGCTTTGAGGGAAACATTTAGAGCCGCTGAGATCCAGCTGTGGAGGATTCGCCTGGTGAAGTAAAAGCGTTTAGATAAGAAAGCCGAAGCCGACCCTGATACTGGGCAAGGATACCACTAGGCAGAAAAATATAATAGAAAAGTTGATATTATTATGTTTTTGTTGCGAATATTTTTATTTTATTTGAGATTGATAAAATATTAATAAGAAAATTAATTGTTATTCCTTCGAAATTCTGTAAACCAAAAAACTATCATAATCCCGTAAACATAAAGAAAATACCGAAAACAATAATATAATATTTAGCCATATGCAAACAAGTTGAAACACGTTTACTGATAATTTGGTTGTACAAAGTGACTTTACACGAAATATGAACAAGTTCTTCGTAAATTTACGTTAAATTCCTATATAATAAGTACAAAAGAAGCTGCTATAAAGTTCAATCGGTAATCTATAATATAAAAATGAATCGCTGAATGTGTTGCTAAGCGTAAATCTCGAGAGCAGCTCAACCGATTTCGCTAATTATTTTTTTAGAATATTCCTTGAAGTACGAGGATGGTTCTTACGGAGAGAAAATTTTAAAAATCGCCTGAAAAAGTCTGAAAACAACACTTTTCTATACTCCCATATAATCGATTTGTAAAAATACTTAAAATTCAATTTGAACTTTAATACCATACCATAAAGTTTAAGTATTAGTGCAGAGGTTCTGGGAAGGCAAATCAATTGAGTGACGTTAGTATCGTATAAATATTAATGTTAATATTTACTGACGGGGTGACTGACAGAATGACCGAAGTCACGTACTTTTTCTCAACGTTTAGTTTAGTAGCCTTAAGCCTATGTTATAATCTTAACGTAGATAATCCTTTAGGATTGATTTTTCTTTATTTAATTTCATAAAATTGTTTTATAGGTGCCTGTAACCCACTCACTCTAATCCTCTCTCTCATATGTAACGCAGACGAAGTGGCGCGGTCAGCTAGTATAATTATAAATTCCAAAGCCATTCAGTTTTTTCTTCTTTCTGTAAACTTGTAAAAATGTAAATGCGCGTTATTTACCAAATGCTCTTACGTGGTATTGCACGCGCAACGACATAATTCATATCTTGGATGTTCATCGCCGGTGGATATCATTTATCATCAGGTGACCCACCTGCACGTTTGCCAGTTTCTGCTATAAAACAAGAATATTGAAGATACTCCTATTGTTTTTTCTTTCCCTGAGTCTTTTGTGTATATATTACTACTGTATTACAATTATATTTTCCTGTATTCTTAAGGTACACTGCCAGGCAAAAAGCGTAGGCTGAACAAGAAACATAACTGTGAACAAGATAAGGCCGGGTCTATTGCAAGTGAGAAGAGTGGAAACATCTCTGACACCGAAATAAGCATCGTAGCTGATAATGATAAGTCAACCGAGATAGTGTCTGACGGAAAAAGTAAGCTAGTATTAGATAATAACAATAAGAAGTATTTTATTTGCAATGAATGTGGTAAAACATGTAATTCAAACGCTCTTCTTATTAAACATATTGTCGGACATAAACATGTGATTACTAACCAAAATACTAAAAGTAAAACAAATCAGAGTTCTGTACATAATGGGAAATTGACAAAAAGGGATAATTTAAACAACTTTGAAATTAATTCATGTAAAAAACCTTTTAAATGTCAATACTGTAACTATACGTCTACTTACAGTAGTAATTTAAAGCGACATGTTAGAACTCACACAGGCGAAAAACCTTTTAAATGTCAATACTGTAATTATACATCTTCGCAAGATGGTAATTTAAAGAAACATCTTAGAACTCACACAGGCGAAAAACCTTTTAAATGTCAATACTGTAATTATACATCTGCGCAAGATGGTAATTTAAAGCAACATCTTAGAACTCACACAGGCGATAAACCTTTTAAATGTCAATACTGTAATTATACATGTGCGCAAGATTGTCATTTAAAGCGACATGTTAGAACTCATACAGGCGAAAAGCCTTTTAAATGTCAATACTGCAATTATGCGAGTACAAAAAGTGATAATTTAAAGGAACATATTAGAACTCATACAGGCGAAAAGCCTTTTAAATGTCAATACTGCAATTATGCATCTGCGAATCGTCATAATTTAAAGCATCACATTAGAATTCACACAGGCGAAAAACCTTTTAAATGTCAATACTGCAATTATGCATGTACACGACGTGATCTTTTAAAGAAACATATAAGAACTCACACAGGTGAGAGGCCATATGCATGTGAAATATGTGACATGAAGTTTAAAACAAGCAACGTTCTGAGTCGACACTTACTGGTACATATGGTTAGGTAAATTCGCCGAGTAGTGTTGCCAGCGAAAACAACTTAAATCAGCGCAACAGAATTCAAATCAGCGCTTTATTATTCCACTCAGACGCCCATGCCTGACAACATGTAGATACAGGTTGCAAAAAGTTAGTATCAATAACAACTAACTACACTTAAAGGGAAGATAGCAATTAAGTAAAGTCTAAATTTCGGAAAGCTTACAGTGGCGTGCTTAACCTATTTAACCGAGGCAAGCCTAGTGTTGTTCTAGAGTAGACTTGGGCCCCTCACTCGTGAGTCAACTCGTTGAAGCGCGTAGTAACGACAATTTGAAAGAGTTCTTCGAATTTAAACAATGAACCGCATCACCACAACACCTAATTAACTGCCCAACATGTACCTATCTAATAGTACTATTACGATTTGCAAATCAAAATTTTACATTTCATAGCAACACTTAAAACAGTTTAACCTCACGAGCCATAGCCGATAGTTGAACTTCAAACTTGAGGCGCGACCCGCAAGTAGACGCGGCGATGCGCAACGTAAATTACATTTCATAGTTCATACTTCATACTCGAGTCACGAGGAAACGACCCATGCCGGCAACTACAGTTCAAACTCGAAATACGTCGCGCGCCTCACGAGGAAATGACTTAGGCCACCAACAATTCTTCAAATTCAAAGCGTTTCGCGCGACTCGCGAGGACGACCCATAGCCGCTAACTACACTTTGAATTCGAGGTGTAGGCGTTTACCTCGTTTCAAACCTCATGGCTCATATTGTACTTAGTTGAATGAAGTCAACCGATCAAATCCTAATTTATCATTGTTTATTTTAAGTTTAGTTTTATTTTTTGTTTTATATAAACATGTACTTGGTATTTTGTGGGAGTTCTCTGCATATTATCTGTAATTTACATTGACTTATATGTATACTACTAGACAAGCTGTTCAGTACATAGAACTTGCGGACTAGGTCGGGGTCAAACGTCCACAACTCATTTAGTAGACAGCGAGAGAGCAACAGAAATAGTTGTCATTTGTGAAGCCGTCAATATTGAATTGGACAAATTATTTCCTATTAATTGTGTTATGTGATCCTTTAAATATTATTATTATATCTTGTTGATGTGATTGGAAGATATTTATGGTTAGTAACTATTTAATTGTTTGATTGTTTTGTAAAATACAATTGTTGTGAATTTCAAATAATAACAGCCATGCCATTATTACTATCTCGCTTACTCTTGTTCAGAATGACTTAGAGTGAGCAGCACTACCAAAACGTTGATATAGAATATAAGAACGCAGATATGACAAAAAGTAGAAAATTTATAAAGTAATTTTTAATAGGTGAGAGGTGAAGATGTGTTTCAAATATTGCATGTAAATAATAGAGACAGGTGCTGTTTATGTTTCAGATATTGTACATATTGTATGTAAATAATATTTTTACGAAAGTACGTATGTACGTACGTCTCGGCTACCGGTGGCTGAGCCACGCTCTTGTGAAAGTTGTTTCCAATAGCTAAAAGCTCCATAGAAAAAAAAATTTCATCATCATCATCATCAGCCACTGGATCTCCAATGCTCAACATAGGCCTACCCCAAAGATTTGCAATTCAACAGATATTTTAATTGATTTATTTTTTAATTACGTATGTTAAATTTTATTTCTTTGTGAACGATACAGATTTGTTTTCAGATTCTCTCGGCATGGATACGAAATAAATTGATCTAATTCGTATAAAACAATCGAAACGAAGGCTTTTATGGGTACCATCAGAACATATAATTATGTTTATTTGTTCTGAACTCTTCTGAGAACAAGATTGATATTAAACTAAAACGGAAGGATAGTATCTTAAGAAAGACGCTGTACTAGTGCCAAATTGTAAAGTATTCTAGAAAATTCTACCACACCGCCGCTTTGTGCCACGCGGGATTTGAACGCAGAGTCTCCCAGTTCACAATCCATATACGCTGCCACTAGCATATGGAGGCGACGATATTATTTTTGTTGTTGTTGAAGTAATAGCAAGTTTCAGATAAATCATTCAATAGATAAAAATAATAATTAGCTTTTATTTATTTATCATTTTCCTCAATGATTATAGTATAATAATAAAACGTAGAATATAATAATTGAAGTTCACATACTACGCAGAGACGAACTGGAAAAAGGCAAAATTCCTTTTAATTGTCACATCTGCGTGAGCCTGCTTGCTCACTACAGAGTTCTGCTCTTTTCCTTAACCGTCAAACGTCAAACGCTCGCCGTAATGTGACACAATTTTTCTTCTAAACAGCTTGTCTAGTGTATACATATAAGTCAATGGTAATTTACTTATAAAAATATTTTGTTTATGAAGTAAATATTATTCAATGCCATCTGGCGTCTCTGTAGCGTTTTTGCGTAATTGTCATAGAGGGCGCAAAATCATTGATAATATTAATCTATATGAAGTCAGTTAAAAGGTAAATTACTGATAATAATAAAAGATGTAAGAATACCTTTTATAAATAATATCTATATTTCATTATTTTTACCTACCCTTATCCCCTTTGTAGGTCGGTGTAACTTCCTTTCAACGAAACCAATCGGTTTAGTTTTTATGACCGGCTACCTGCCTCACGTATGTATATAATACTAGCTGACCCGCGCAACTTCGTCTGCGTATGAGAGAGAGGGTTGAAAGAGTGAGTCGTAGGCACCTATAGCACAATAATTCTAAAAGAGGTAATGGGATGATCTACTTCGGCCGTCAGTCACCCCGTCTCTCACACCGTCAGTCACACCGTCTGTCAAACCGTCTGTCACCCCGTCTCTTACCCCGTCAGTCACACCCTCTGTCACACCGTCTGTCACTCCGTCTGTCACCCCGCCTGTCACCCCGTCTGACACTTTGTCTGTCACCCAGTCGGTCACCCGTCTGTCACCACGTCCGTCACCCCACCTGTCAAGTGACACCTGTAGACATCTGGCGGGGATAACTAATTAAATGACGATTGGTCAGTTTTCGACCGGAGAGGAAAAATGATTAAATTACTAAAATGGCTATTAAAAAATAAGGGTTGATCGTAGAAGGGTGAAAATTGAGGATTGTATGTATTTTTGTATGTTGTATCATAAAAAAATAGAAATTAAAAATTTTGTCTAAAAAATAAAATAAAAAATTTAGGGGTGGACTACCCCTAACATTTAGGGGGATGAAAAATAGATGTTGGCCGATTCTCATAGATACCGGATAAGCACAAAAAATTTTATCAAAATCGGTCAAGCCGTTTCGGAGGAGTATGGCAACGAAAACTGTGACACGAGAATTTTATATATTAGATATACAAATATCTTTCTCTCAAAATTTGCAGTAGGATTATTTGAAATTTAAAACTAAATTAATAACTAAGTTTCGATTAACAAAATTTTTGGTTTTATAAACATACATAACATAACATAAGCTCACGCCTGTATCCCCGAAGGGGTAGGCAGAGGCGCACTAGCGAACTAGAACACCCACATTTCGCCGAGCTTAGTTCAGTCCCAGATGTGATAGGGGGCGAGCCTATCGCCATATCGGGCACAAATTCCAGACTCCGGGCTGATATGGAAAAATCCAATATCACTTTGCCCGACGCGGGGATCGAACCCGAGACCTCAGAACCGTAGTCGTACCGAAATACCACCACGCCACCGAGGCAGTCAAGTTTTGGTTTTATATAGGTTATTAAACTGCAAGACAGATGACACTATTTCATCATCTTTATTTTTATGCAAAAATAAAACCCAAAAAAGTTGATCAATCGTCTTTATATTCCTGGTCTGAAATCAAAGAATGTTAAAAACTGCGTAGACTGCCTCGGTGGCGTGGTTGTTCGGTACTACTATCGTCCTGAGGTGTCGGGTTCTAGTTTGCCTACTCTTTCGGGGATACAGGCGTGAGCTTATGTCATGTTAGTAATGTTAATGTTAAAAATATTACATATATATTATTATGTAGTCAATTGTGACGCAATGGGGGGGGGGGGGTTAACTTGTTCAAAGCCATGGATACAATGTCCTTCAGCCTTATACTTTTTATTATTGTTTATAGTTTGTTTCCTACATCTAAGTTTTCGCAAGTGCAATGAAATCGGATATGTTCGGTTTCATTGCCCTGCTGAAATTTTGGCGTGAATTCCTTCCAGTTTGATGTTTTTTAGATGATTTTCTTGCAGCGGAGGAATCGAACATGGTCGACCCATCCACCAGAAAAAATGCGTCCAAAAGCACTTAATTCAAAGCTTCCACATACTGTCTATCTTCGTTGATGTTTATCGCATAAATTCACATCACATTTAAACCACAAGCACAACTTTAGACTATAATATGAAATCACAAGCGAGAAGCGACCACCTACACCGTCAGAATTCCCGCCAAAACTCGCCTTTAGGGATGCCATCGATATTCATCGATGTTCAATAAACATCGATATTCAGCTGGAATATATCGATGTTTTGATTTCGATAACATCGACACATCGATGTTATGAGAATAAAATATCGACACGTCAATATATTCTTTAGGGCCATCTAGCGTTGGATGTACTAGCTAGGGACTAGATAAGTATGAAATCAACTATTTAGCACTAGATGACACTGATCAACATCATCGAAGTAAGCCATACCAATAGTTATTTTTTTTCATTTCCTAAAGGATAAAAAAAAACTGTCCACTTCAATGCACAGACTAAAGGGAAAACATCTGACAAAGTTATTTTTTTACAGAGTGTGCCCAAAAAATACTGGGAATGTTAAAAAAAATACTGTATTGTGTTTTCAATAAAAATAAACACAAATAAAAAAATAAGAAATGAATAAAATAAAAATAGAATAAACAGTTTTATTTGCTACAGAAAATAGTTTTTTTTGAGATATCGATGTTTATTGTACATCAATACTTTTGAATCGATGTTAGCATCGATGTTTTACTAATATCGATCATCCCTACTCGCCTTATATCAATATTCAATGGTATTGCTGATCAGAAATAAATCATTCTACCACAGATTAATATTAGTAGCAAGCTACATTCTACTCTATTGTTATTAGAAATATTTATACCATTGATTATAATATTGAAAACAATAAAAAAAATTAAACTGAGTTCACAATCTTGATTACTACAATTGTTTAACGATGTATGTAGAGTATATTTTATGAAAAGTCTAATTGAATTTAAAAAAGAATACGAAAATACTAAACGTTGATTCTTGGTACGTTGATTGGTATTATTTGGTATGTTGGTATCTTTGGAATTAGGATTGGAACGTGGTCATGGTGTTTATAAACTCAAGTTATTCATAATTCTTACATTATTTTTAGTTATTCAAGAATAAATAAGTGTCGAGAAAATGTATGAATTGTGCCGTGTGTGTTTGGATGACAATATACGAATGCATCCAATATCGGGCTCGGAAGTTCAAGATGTGTATGAAACTTTGATAAATAGAAAGGTAAGCTTAGATTATCGACATGCGAAAGGCTGCAGGTTCGATTCCCGCACCGAGACTAATGTCTGTATGACCCACAGTGGGCTTGCGGCATGAGTTGATGGTTGGTTGGGACAGGTATGGCGTGTCTGCATCGTTCATCCGCCTGTCTTGTCACAAGCCACTCCATTTGCTTCTTCCCTCTTCAGATTCGGAGTGTGAAGAAGCATAGATAGGCCGGCATGATTCTGGCGACCACTGATAAAAACATTGTTTGTCTGCACAGTACTTACCATCAGGTGCAGTCACTTTGCCGTGCCCGGATAAAAAAAATACCAATATGGGATAATAATCATAGTATTTGGTCCATATGGTATTTAATTCTGATAAAAAATATATATTGATCTCTTGGACATCTAAGCACATGACATGTTAAAACTAGAAAATTCTAGTTTAAGATAATATTAACACTATTATACTATCGGATTCTTCATAAAGTTGGTACAATACTGAAAAAATAAACTTTTAGAATAAAATAAATTGCAAATGTTCCCCTTACTAAACGTCCCAACATTTATACTATGTAAAACTGGCATAATGTGCGAAAATCTATATGTAGGTAAACTTCAGTAGGTACACAGCATGGCACTCGCATCCGAGTCGCACCAGACAAGTCTGTTCATGCTTGTTAATGACAAAAGTCTTGGACCGCTAATATCAGCTGTTTTAGATCATTCTGAACGTGCATCATGTACAAAAATTGAGAAAACTAAAAAATCAATCCTGTGCCTAAACTGTTTCACATATTCAACAGATATTTGTTACAAAGCCCTGCACCATTGTAAAGTATATCTGGTATGATTTAATGTTGTTATGTTGGCGTCACTCGACATAACTGTAAAGTTTTATTGAAAGAGATACAAACATACATACTCACAAATGTGTGCGTTCATAATATTAGTATAGAATATATTGTAATCCACAGGTTGGTGAGGGCGGGAAGCTGTTAGCATGTTACTTGTGCTATCATCAGCTACAGAAATGTCGTCAGCTCATTATAAAGTCACAGAAGTCTCAGAACATTCTGGAACAGATCTTGGAAATAACTGGAGATGTATGTACTTTAAAAAATGTTTGATTTGATGCCTTTTCATTTGATCTGCATCTATTCAATGTCGAAAATAAATATGTTTTTTACAATTAAAAATAAAAAATGACAAACTGAACAAATCACACTCAATTCTACCCTTTTTTTAACTGCCACTAAGCCACCTTAATGTAGGGTTTATGTAACACACTTTTTCAAGCATGTTGCAGAGAGGATTTTGCTTAGTTTTGACGACCTTTGTGATGGATACAATGCAATACAGGACAAAGAAATCAATAAGTGATGTTTTCTGTTGCAGTTGGATCTGAAATCCTTCAGTTTTACAGACAGGCTGGCATACGGTCTGGTGGATCCGTTGCTGGTCACCGATGTGCACTCATTACGAATACCGGAACCGGACGATGTGATAGAGTATCTGGACGACAGTGACATGAGTGAAGCGTTGGTTGAACATGAACCTGATGACGGTGAGTCTCTTTTCTTTCTCTCCACCTGCCAATACTCTTAAAAAGGTGTACAAAGAATTAACAGTCAAGGAACACATTGTGGGGAAACCTGTATACCTGAGAATTTTTTCACAAGAATTTCGAAGTACCTATGTGTAGTCTACCAACCCTCTCATTAGTAGAGGAAGCCCGTGCCCAGCAGTGGGACAGTAATTTTGAAGGTCTGATATTATTATTGCATAAATATACATATTCTTATGCCTGGGTTTCCGATCAAAGGTTGGGTGTAGGCTAGGTACGTTCCTCAATGACGACAATTTTTTTAAATCATTCGCCCTCTGAAGTTGGACGCCACCCCTTGTCTTGTTATGGGACAGGCGACTGATGCCAGGGGACTGTTTAATTTTAATTCAATTATTGGTTGTAGAACATTTAATAGAATTTAGGTATTTTGCTGTACACAGGGGATATTATCTATTATAACAATATATAACTATAACGGGCGTCGTTGGTGTGTTTCACTTAAACACACCGATATATACTTATATTCTCCTATTTCGGAAGGGAAGACGGCGTTATAAAAATTAAGGGAGGGAAACGAAACACTCGCGTCACATACAAACAATATATTCGAACAAGGTAGGTACATCTAAACAAATACAACCGGATTACAATAATTACAACCGAAGCACCCTGATAGGTACTTTAAAGGCAGCGCGTGAGCCGCGGGTCGGCTGAGATGCGCGTGGGCTCACGTTCAAAGGCTCTGGCTTGACTGATGGGGTGGCGTGACTTCGCCGGGAGCGCGCCTGGGGAGGAACGGTTGGCGGGGGCGTGAACGTGCGCGGGGAATGAAAGGCGTTTGGCCCGCTGCGCATACGCCGTCGTGTTACATCCTCCCCCTCAAATCCATACGAACGTCCCGTGTATGGATTATGCAACAACTCTCCTTGGCCTACCTCTACGCCGCTTCTCTTTTACTGGAGGCAAAACATCGCCTACGAAAGGGGTCAGTTGGGACACGTGATACCTTCCAATTGACTCACCATTACTAACCTTGCCTAACTCATACGTGGTAGGGCTCAAAACATCCTTGATTCGGTAAGGCCCATCCCTTCTGGGAATGAATTTAGGCGTCTGACCTTTACTAGCGTCATTCGCTCCTTGTGTCTTCAACAAAACGGGATCACCGATAGCATAATCGGGGGGTGGACGACGACCTTCGTCCGCGTTCCGTTTTTGAATAGCTTGGTTCTTCTCGTGGGAGTCCCTAGCGTCCAGCAAAACGGAGGACAACTTCCTTAAATAGGGAGTGAGAGAAGTTACCGCGTTCTCACTTTCAACTATAGCCCTCATGTCAGCGACAGCGTCCGCGGGTGCACGAACCTCGCGTCCAAACGTCAGGTAAGCCGGCGAGTATCCTGTGCTACTGGTGACAGCGGAGTTCATCGCGAAGCGGATAGCAGCCAGGTGAGTATCCCACACTTTATGGTCTCTTCCCACAAGAATGGCCAACTGTGGTTTGAGATCACGATTCTTTCTTTCCACTGGGTTCGATTCCGGGTGGTACCGTGGCGTCAGCGACTGCGATATGCCAAATACGTGGCAGACTTGTTGTAAAACTTCACTCACAAACTGTACGCCGTTATCACTGAGAATGCGTCTCGGGACGCCATATCTCAGGAATATCTCATTAATCAAAATCTTAGCACACTCCGGACCGGTCGCGTTCTGCAGCGCGAAGAGCTCTACCCAACGTGTGCAGGTATCCTCTACGACCAATATCCATTTGTTCCGGTCCGGTGTCTCTGGCAGTGGGCCAAAGAGGTCCACGGCGATCACTTCAAAACGCCGGGTTGTGGCTGGTGTCTGGAGCAATCCGACAGGTTTTCTGTTATCCGCCTTGTATCGTTGGCAGGCGACGCAATGCTTTATATAGTCCGTCACAAACTGCCTCATGCCTGGCCAGTAATACTTGGTCCTCAAGCGGTGCAGTGTCCGGTCCACTCCAAAATGGCCGGCTGTGGGTGCGTCATGATAATCGGTAAGAATCTTCTCGCGTTCATGTTCGGGTACCACCAGACATGCTGTCTCCTCGTCATCGTCTTCTAGACCATAACGGTAAAGGATTCCATCGGACAAAACGTATCCTCTATCAGACCAGCTTCTCCCCCTAAACGGTTCCTGGGGTTCCTCTAGATCCTTGATGATCTTCGAAAGAGTGGGGTCCTTCAATTGGTTATCCCTAATATCGCGAGGACTTCTTGCAGGTAGGTCAACTACAGCGAAACAGAGGTCGCAATTCACTTCATCGGAGCACGGCGGTCGCGAAAGCGTGTCAGCGATGGTGTTGCATCTACCTGGTGTGTATTCAATCCGTAGATTGTATTCTTGGAGCGTTAGGGCCCATCTCGCAAGACGGCCACTGGGCGACTTAATATTCATGAGCCACCGTAACGGTTGGTGATCTGACTTTATCACCACTTCCGATCCTTCAATATAGCCCCTGAACTTGTTCACGGCCCACACGACGGCGAGGGCTTCTCTCTCCGTCGTCGTGTAGTTCTTCTCCGCGGAGTTGAGTAAGCGACTCGCGTACTCAATCGGTCTCTCGTCCTGTCCTTCGCCCTGCATCAACACGGCACCTAAGCAGTAGCCACTGCTGTCCGTCCTTAACACGAATGGCTTCGTTTCCTCAGCTTGACGCAATATAGGCGCAGAGACCAGTAGTTCCTTGATTTGCGCAAAGGCTTCCTGCTGACTTGAAGACCAAGTCCACGTCGCGTTCTTCTTGAGGAGGTCGCTAAGAGGTTTGGCAACCCTAGCGTAATTAGGTATGTAACGTCTGAACCAACTTGATGTCTGTAAAAACGTCTTCAAGTGTTTCGTGTTCTGCGGAGCGGGCATAGCCGCAATAGCTTGCGTCTTGTCCGGGTCTGTCTGTATGCCACCTAGGACTATCAAATGACCTAGAAACTTTACTGAGTCGCGGGCAAAATGGCTCTTCTCTCGATTAATACGGAGGTTGTACATGTGCATACGGTCGAACACTGCTTCTAAATCTTGCAAGTGCTTCTCAAATGTATCACTCAAGATAATAATGTCATCTAAGTAAGCTAATATTGTTACGTCGGATAAGCTCTTGCCAGACTTGAACCTATCTACAAGCCGTTGAAATGTCGCTCCAGAGTTTCTTAACCCCATAGGCATCCTTTTGAACCTAAAGGTACCTAACGGTGTGACAAAAGCTGTCATATCTCGATGTGGCGGCGTAACTCCTACTTGGAAATATCCTGATCTCAGGTCACAAGTAGTCATAAAATTTGACGTCTTCGCCGCATGTAATATATCTTCCATCCTTGGGAGGGGGTAACGGTCAGGTTCTGTAACCGCGTTCAACCTGCGATAATCGACGCAGAGCCTGACTCCTCCGTCTTTCTTAGCGACCAATACTACGTTAGCCGCCCAAGGGGATTCACATTCTTCTATAATATCTCCGTCTAGCAGCTTTTTCAGCTCTTCTTCTAGAAGGATCTTCTTATTCTGCGACAGTCGGTAAGGCGGGGAGGCTATGGGCTCCTGTTTCTCACTGACCTTGATGTGGTGTTCAGCATACTCGGTCGGTGGTCCATCTGTGGCGAAACGGTCGGCCTTCTTTACCAACAGCGCGTTCAGCTGACATCTCTGATCAGCTGTCAACTTCGTGCCCTCTTCATCACGCAGCATGAACTTCGAAGTGTCGACTCCCATCAGTTCCGATTCACTGGATAAAGGTAAGTCGTACGATGTCACGAACGGGTGCTTCTCGTCCGGCTCATCGGAAAAACTCCAATTGCACGAAGGTAAGTCCAGTACTAAATTAGCTTGCATGATAAAATCCCTACCAAGCAACGTTCTGGTGTCGGCACCAGGGAAAACTATAAATGTCGTAGGTATTCTTCGTCCTTGCAACGTAACAACGGTATCACACGTCAGCGCGGCACGTACCCGCTGCGATCCATCGGCTAGTCCTACTGTACGGCAAGCTTCCGTGAACTTGACTCCTGCTTGCACCAACAACTTGTGCAGCATGGGGCCGGCGATGGAGTGCGTGGAACCGGTGTCTAAGATAGCGGCACCCCTTTGCTCTACTACCTCGATAATAATTGTCGGACGGGTACACACTACGCCATCTATTTGTGCACTTTGGAAATTTATTTTATTACCATTCCTACATGTGTCACACTTGGAACGTATCACTCCCAACTGACCACAACCGTAGCAACGAATTTCAGACGGTGACGATTTAATCACGGGTTCATCTGATTTAATTACGCTACGCGGCTTATTACGACACTCGTCGATATCGTGGCCAAAGAGTTTGCAGTAACTGCATCGCGAACGCGGGCGCTTACTTTTGTCATTCAGCCTACCCTTCACGCTCGTACTCGAAACGTTTGAAGAACTCGCTCCGTGGGTTTTTGATAACCCGTCGGCAGCGGGGGTGTTGTCCGGCCGTGAGGGGTTAACTGATTTGCAACCATTATTCGACACGGTTTTATCGGCGACGACATCGCGCACAGGATTTGAGGGATTAGATGGGCCACTTACCTCCACCAACGATTCCTCCACAAACCTGGCCTTCTCAATAAGTTGCTCGATGCTCTCCACCGGCTCGCGAGGCACGCGCTTCCTAATCCTCCTGTTAAGGAGACCGTACACTATATCCACTTGGATCACTTCCGAAACACTATACGGCAAACGCGAAAGATTGGCGCGCACTCGCGGAATAAAAGTTTCCGAACGTTCATCACCCTGTTCTTTCGAAAATATCTCGCGGAAAATCTTGTGGGCTGGGAGAGGCGTGCCGTACATCGACCGAAGCCGACGGATGGCCTCGTCCCAGGTCGTCACGGATGTCTTCACGCCACGCCACCACACGGCGGCGTCGCCGGTGAGAAGCATAGCGATGCCCCGCAGTGCATGCTCGTCGGTTACCGAAGCACACTCTTTGTACACCGTGATGTTGTCCACGAAGGCTTCAACTTCATCGGCGTTCCGGGCGGCACCGTCAAAGCGGGCCGTGCACCGGGAAAAGTTTCCCTGTGTACTCGTACTCATCGCGCCGACGGCGGCGGCGGGCGGAGTCGGAGTCGAACCTGCTCGATCTTCGATCGATGATGGTGTTGCGACCCTCGCAACAACACTGGATATCAATCTTGCCAACTGCTCTTCACTAATTCCAATTAGTTCGTCGCGGCGCGTCGGCTCCGATGCCGACGCCATCACGGAGTTCGAGCGCGATTCAATGGCGTCTCGGTGTTGTTCGTCATCATCGTCATAAATCTTGCTGCTTTTCTTGCCTTTGTATTTCCTCGGCGGCATTGTTTGATGTTCGGACGGCAACCAAACTTCGCAAATCGCGGATCGTCCGTAGTAATGCTTGTCGTCACGTAGGCTCAGTGCGTAGGTACTAATACGCGTCCACTAAAGTTATTACGTAACTTCGGCGAATTTAACATATGCCCCACGTTGGGCGCCACTTATAACGGGCGTCGTTGGTGTGTTTCACTTAAACACACCGATATATACTTATATTCTCCTATTTCGGAAGGGAAGACGGCGTTATAAAAATTAAGGGAGGGAAACGAAACACTCGCGTCACATACAAACAATATATTCGAACAAGGTAGGTACATCTAAACAAATACAACCGGATTACAATAATTACAACCGAAGCACCCTGATAGGTACTTTAAAGGCAGCGCGTGAGCCGCGGGTCGGCTGAGATGCGCGTGGGCTCACGTTCAAAGGCTCTGGCTTGACTGATGGGGTGGCGTGACTTCGCCGGGAGCGCGCCTGGGGAGGAACGGTTGGCGGGGGCGTGAACGTGCGCGGGGAATGAAAGGCGTTTGGCCCGCTGCGCATACGCCGTCGTGTTACATAACTTATAATTTGTGATATTATAGAACCATAATATTACATAAAAATTAATTATTTTTTGACCTTTTAATCCCGATGGTAATATTTGCAATTTTCATTGTTATATTACATGGAACTGTTGAAAAAAATATCATTGCAACATTATCATATATCACTGTTGTTTCGTTCAGTGCGTGTGATTCCCTCCCTCCCTTTCCCAATCTTTGATCCCCTCTTTTTGGGCAATGCATCCATTATTTTTATGTCTTGGGTGTCCATGGGCGGTGGAGATCAGTTACCATCAGGTGATCCACCTGCTCGATTGCCAGTTTCTGCTATAAAAAAGAATATTTAAAAAATATAACACAACATAACATAACATAAGCTCACGCCTGTATCCCCGAAGGGGTAGGCAGAGGCGCACTAGCGAACTAGAACACCCACATTTCGCCGAGCTTAGTTCCGTCCCAGATGTTATAGGGGGCGAGCCTATCGCCATCATCACCATCATCATCATCATCAGCCATAGGACGTCCACTGCTGAACATAGGCCTCCCCCAAAGATTTCCAGATCGACCTGTTGGAAGCGGCCTGCATCCAGCGACTTCCTGCAACCTTTATCAGGTCGTCGGTCCCCAATATCCTTCCCATATCGGGCACAAATTCCAGCTGTGACTGTTGGGTGTTATTTATTATTTATTTTATATTTTGGACGACGAAAATTTCATATAAAATTAATTTATAGAATGTAGTCAAGTACCTAATTGCTTTTCCCAATTCTTGATCCCCTCCTTTTAGGCTGGCAACGATTCTATTATTTTTGTATCTGAGGTGTTCATGGGCGGTGGAGATTTTATGTACCGACCTATGTTACTCGATATCTCCGCCAAATGTGGACCGATTTTCAAAATTATTTTTGTGTTCCATAGAGCTTATTTCAAGCGCGGTGCCATATAAATTTGGTCACGATCGGTAATCTTTTCTAGTTCTGAAGCCTCAATAAGGGCGAAGCTTAAACTACTAATTAATTAATTATTTCAAATTGTATTTAATTGGTTTATTTATAGTAAAATAGGTATTATAATGTCTTTGTTAACATAAGCACGATAGATTCACATCGAGTAGATGACAATCAAACGTATGTATTTACATTATCTTTAATTATTTGTAGTATTTATGATTGTGCATCAGTTTTGTGAATAATAATAAAAAAAAAAAAAAAAAAAAAAAAAAAATTGGAAGTCGGTCAGTTATGTTTTTAAACTTTATGTTAGTTAAGTTTTTAAAATTATGTTAGGAATTATTCCCAGACCTACGAATTTTCTCATAAATTACTAAATTTTTCGGAATTTATTACGTTCAACACAAAGCACAAAACACAAAACTGTATGTATACTTGCGGTTTTTTTTTAAGTAGATCTATAATTTTTTGGGTTAAACCTACGGATTATTAAATATCGAAGCTGGTATCACAGATTCAATCGTAAGTCTCGTTAAAATCCTCGCATTTAAAAGTGAAACAACCTCGCACTAGGGACACTTGTGACCTACCTGCACGTTTGTCAGTTTCTACTATAAAAAAAAAATATTGAAGATACTCCTATTGATTTTTCTTTCCCTGCGTCTTTTGTTTATGTAGTACTAATTGTTCAAATATATTCTGCTACAGTTATATTTTCCTGTATTCTTAAGGTACACCCCCAGACAAAAAGCGTAAGTTGAACAAGAAACGTAACTGTGAACAAGATAAGGCTGGGTTTATTGCATGTGAGAAGAGTGGAAACATCGCTGACACCGAAATAAGCATCGTAGCTGATAATGATAAGTCAACCAAGATAGTGTCTGACGGAAAAAGTAAGCTAGTATTAGTTAATAATAAGAAGTATTTTATTTGCAATGAATGTGGTAAAACATGTAATTCAAAAGCTCTTCTTATCAAACATATTGTCGGACATAAACCTGTGATTACTAACCAAAATACTAAAAGTAAAACAAATAAGAGTTCTGTACGTAATGGAAAATTGACAAAAACGGTTAATTCAAACAATTTTGAAATTCATTCATGTAAAATGTCTTTTAAATGTCAATACTGTGATTATACATGTGCGCATGATAGTAATTTAAAGCGACATGTTAGAACTCACATAGGCGAAAAACCTTTTAAATGTCAATACTGTAATTATACATCTGCGCATGGTTCTAGTTTAAAGTATCACATTAAAACTCACACAGGCGAAAAGCCTTACAAATGTCAATACTGTAATTCTACATTTACGCGAAATGATTATTTAAAGAACCATATTAGAACTCACACAGGCGAAAAACCTTTTAAATGTCGACACTGTAATTATGCATCTACGCGTTGTCATATTTTAAAGGAACATATTAGAACTCACACAGGCGAAAAGCCTTTTAAATGTCAATACTGTAATTATACATGTGCGCAACATGCTACTTTAAAGTATCACATTAGAACTCACACAGGCGAAAAGCCTTTTAAATGTCAATACTGTAATTATACATGTGCGCAACATGCTACTTTAAAGTATCACATTAGAACTCACACAGGCGAAAAGCCTTTTAAATGTCAATACTGCAAATATGCATGTACACAACATGCTAGTTTAAAGAAACATATTAAAATTCACACGGGTGGAAAAAAAGCTTATAATGCCTGAAAAGTTAGACGTGGACCCTGTCATGAGAACTTTAAAAGCAATCTTCAAATGGGGAATATACAAACGGTGGCCAACTCACGGTCACCAGTTAATATATACGATTTTTTTTACAATGGGGAATTTGTACGAAAATCATAACGAGAAATTGTGGTGATAAATCAATAAACAAAACCTTAAAATGTGCTATGATCTTTGTAGTATAAAATATTTGATATTTAACAAAATATCTTAATTAGAAATTACGTATAATGGAACGTTATTGCATAACCAAGTGACGTCGTTGCATTAGGCAGTGTTTCCAGATTTGGGTATTTTTCCCAGTTTTGCGGAAAACTGTTATGTTAAATATTGTTCGGTATGAGGAAATTTTAAACAATAGGCAATTAAAGCGGTTCAAACGACATTATAGGCAATGTCACTAGCCGTCAGTGTCAACTGAGATGTCAACAAAAAGCTATTTTTACGCGGTGACGTCACATCCTTTTTTAGCGCGGGGTTTTGTGTCATATTTTGACTTGCGATAATTAAATGTTTTGTGCCTTAGATTATTCTCTATACATCAAAACGTCGTAGGGCCACATGAGACAGCGAGAGACATCGCTTGTGTGGTCAGGTTGTAAAAAAAATCCGAACTTAAAGATTTTCTGGGAAGTAATTCGTAGTTATTTATTACAGTTTTAGCGCCTATATTTGCTTGTGTGTACTAAATAAACTTAAAAAAAAATACTTTAATTTTTCGTAAATATTTAATTCCGAATAAAAGGCAGCGAACATAATTCAGCCTATTTGGTAGGATTTCAATTGATACGACTCGTCGTCACGGTACGTAGTTGTCGCTTGGATCCTTCAAATAAAGAATCTTGGTCATCTGCAAAAATAACAAAAAGGATATGGATTTGTATCAACTGCAACAAAATATTATAGATCGCTGCATTGATCTGAAGGGATATAATATACCGAGTGGCACTAGACTAAAGACATGCGGATAATACCACGGGTGATGCGCGGTACGAGGTATTTTAGAAAAGTTTCTTAGGCTAAGATCTATAGAGCGAACTTAACTAAGTCAAAGTCACGAACTCAGTGAGGATTTTTACTAAGTCCGAGTCATTTTTTAAAAGAAAATCTTTGCTTAGTCTGTCTGTCAGTCTATTTTCTTGTAAAAAATGACCCGGACTAAGTTAAAGTTCGATTTAAAAATTACAAATCCCCTCTGAGTTCATGACTTTGATTTAGACTTAGTCCAAGTTCGCTCTATAGATTTTAGCCTGAGCTTTGTCTGGAAAAAAGAAATGGTACATCTGGAACTTTGGAAACCTAATGACACCAAAGTAATCTTCTTGGGACTCCAGTCCCAGCGGTGCCGCCGAAAACCGTAATTCGAAATGTACTTTAGTTCAGCTGTTCTTGCAGCTATAATTTCTACTCTTGTCTAAATCGTATTCCTTTCAATGGCCTATTTAGTTCAGTCAGGGAACAGGCAAAAGTCACAGTGAGTCTTATAAGAAAACTAATGAGTCTGTTGAAGAACCACAAGAGTCTAGTATTTGAATGATGACATTTAGTTTGGACTTTGGAGGTTGGTTGACACCCTGGATTAACCACATAAGCTATTGGCGGCAAATAAATTTTCACGCGGAGTCGCGGGCAACAGTTTGTTATACCATAGTATAATGTTACTGATTACTACTTATATTTTTATATAATTATGTTACAAACACATTCGTCAAAAAACAAACGTCGGAACCGGTGTCAAAATAGTCAAAGTCACCGCCATTTTGTTTTTGGGGCGATTGACTTTAAAATAGATATCAGGGGTCGCCCCGTAGTTCCGAACGACGGAACCGATGTCAAACCTGTCAAAATTGGCCGCTATTTTGTTTTTAGGCCGATTGATTTAAACTTCAAAGGCTTATAACATTTTTGTTTTTGAGAATATTTCTATATTTCTATCTGTTTTATATTTCTGACTGCCTCCGTGGCGCAGCGGGCGAGTAGCCGGCTGTGAAACAAATGTTTGTGTGGCCTACATATATTTGTTTCGGGTCTGGGTGTTGTGAGACCGAAAGTCTCTGGTAGTTCCTGATTCCGACGATACAAGACTGGATCTTAGTGTGGGGTCAGGACTACGTATGTGACTGTTGGGTGTTATTTATTATTTATTTTATATTTTGGACGACGAAAATTTCATATAAAATTAATTTATAGAATGTAGTCAAGTACCTAATTGCTTTTCCCAATTCTTGATCCCCTCCTTTTAGGCTGGCAACGATTCTATTATTTTTGTATCTGAGGTGTTCATGGGCGGTGGAGATTTTATGTACCGACCTATGTTACTCGATATCTCCGCCAAATGTGGACCGATTTTCAAAATTATTTTTGTGTTCCATAGAGCTTATTTCAAGCGCGGTGCCATATAAATTTGGTCACGATCGGTAAATTGGAAGTCGGTCAGTTATGTTTTTAAACTTTATGTTAGTTAAGTTTTTAAAATTATGTTAGGAATTATTCCCAGACCTACGAATTTTCTCATAAATTACTAAATTTTTCGGAATTTATTACGTTCAACACAGCACAAAACACAAAACTGTATGTATACTTGCGGTTTTTTTTTAAGTAGATCTATAATTTTTTGGGTTAAACCTACGGATTATTAAATATCGAAGCTGGTATCACAGATTCAATCGTAAGTCTCGTTAAAATCCTCGCATTTAAAAGTGAAACAACCTCGCACTAGGGACACTTGTGACCTACCTGCACGTTTGTCAGTTTCTACTATAAAAAAATAAATATTGAAGATACTCCTATTGATTTTTCTTTCCCTGCGTCTTTTGTTTATGTAGTACTAATTGTTCAAATATATTCTGCTACAGTTATATTTTCCTGTATTCTTAAGGTACACCCCCAGACAAAAAGCGTAAGTTGAACAAGAAACGTAACTGTGAACAAGATAAGGCTGGGTTTATTGCATGTGAGAAGAGTGGAAACATCACTGACACCGAAATAAGCATCGTAGCTGATAATGATAAGTCAACCAAGATAGTGTCTGACGGAAAAAGTGAGCTAGTATTAGTTAATAATAAGAAGTATTTTATTTGCAATGAATGTGGTAAAACATGTAATTCAAAAGCTCTTCTTATTAAACATATTGTCGGACATAAACCTGTGATTACTAACCAAAATACTAAAAGTAAAACAAATCAGAGTTCTGTACATAATGGGAAATTGACAAAAAGGGATAATTTAAACAACTTTGAAAATAATTCATGTAAAAAACCTTTTAAATGTCAATACTGTAACTATACGTCTACTTACAGTAGTAATTTAAAGCGACATGTTAGAACTCACACAGGCGAAAAACCTTTTAAATGTCAATACTGTAATTATACATTTTCGCAACGTGCTAGTTTAAAGTATCATATTAGAACTCACACAGGCGAAAAACCTTTTAAATGTCAATACTGTAATTATACATGTGCGCAAGATTGTCAATTAAAGCGACATGTTAGAACTCATACAGGCGAAAAGCCTTTTAAATGTCAATACTGCAATTATGCGAGTACAAAAAGTGATAGTTTAAAGGACCATATTAGAACTCATACAGGCGAAAAGCCTTTTAAATGTCAATACTGCAATTATGCATCTGCGAATCGTCATAATTTAAAGCATCACATTAGAACTCACACAGGCGAAAAACCTTTTAAATGTCAATACTGTAATTATAAATCTGCGCAAAGAGGTCGTTTAAAGGAACATATTAAAACTCACTCAAGCGAAAAGCCTTTTAAATGTCAATACTGCAATTATGCGTGTACAAAAAGTGATAATTTAAAGGAACATATTAGAATTCACACAGGCGAAAAACCTTTTAAATGTCAATACTGTAATTATGCGTGTACAAAAAGTGATAATTTAAAGGAACATATTAGAATTCACACAGGCGAAAAACCTTTTAAATGTCAATACTGTAATTTTGCATGTGCGCATCATAGTAATTTAAAGATTCACATTAGAACTCACACAGGCGAAAAACCTTTTAAATGTCAATATTGTAATTATACATGTGCGCAAAGTTGTCATTTAAAGAAACATATTAGAACTCATACAGGCCAAAAGCCTTTTAAATGTCAATACTGCAATTATGCATGTACACGACGTGATATTTTAAAGAGGCATATAAGAACTCACACAGATGAGAAGCTATATACATGTGAAATATGTGACATGAAGTGTAAAACAAGCAACGTTCTGAGTCGACACTTACTGGTACATATGGTTAAGTAAATTCGCCGAGTAGTGTTGCCAACGAAGACAACTTAAATCAGCGCTTTATTATTCCACTCAGACGCCCATACCTGACAACATGTAGATACAGGTTGCAATAAGTTAGTATCAATAACAACTACACTAAAGGGAAGATAGCAATTAAGTAAAGTCTAAATTTCGTAAAGCTCATAGTTTTTGAATAATGGAAATAAAATGTAAACTTTTGCTACATTATTGTTCGACAAAGTCAACGCGAATCAAAGATCCGTTTTAATATTGTAGTGGACTTGCGAAGAAAAATCTCAGCCTTTATATTGTGTCGTGCGTTTGGAGTTCTCGAGCTCTTGGTGTACACAAAGTAATAATCGTATTTATAACCAAATCAAATAGATGCAAAATCACAAGAAAAGATTTTCCTTCAGATTTTATAAAATATTTGACATTAATTTTAATTGATAGGACGTTTAGTTAATAGTGGTAATAAATTAAGTTTAGTTTAATAAATGCAACTGTATGAATTGTTACTATTAAAATAAATAAAGTTTAATAAAATCTTAAAACCGAGTCTAAATTGAACACTCAGAGTAAAAACAGTCATTTTTAGGGTTCCGTACCTCAAAAGGAAAAAACGGAACCTTCATAGGATCACTTTGTTGTCCGTCAGTCTGTCTGTAACGACCCTTTTTCTCAGGAACACGTGGAGGTATCAAGCTGAAATTCATATTGAAGCTGTAAAAAAATCTACCTCTAAGCCAACCAATTATAAACTTGAATAATTCGTGTCTTCACGTAGTTTTTGAACGATGCGTCCGTTTTTATTAAGCTGTGGCTATTCCGTAACAATGTCATGACTGCCAGTACAAAAAAAATGCATAATCTTATAAAATGAATATCATTTTATTACGCTAACAAATTAATGCAATAGTATTTTTTCTAAAATCACTTATTTTTTCTCCGTTTTTTGATCTATGTTACAAACCTCAGCCTGAAATGGAACATCTCCTTTAAATCTTTTTTGTATATGACTAATGACCATCATCAGGCCTGTAGGTACTCTTATATGGGTGTGTTGCGTGGCCTGCTCTTAGCGTTATGTTACGGTGATCCACGTCCTGACTCCCGAAGCTGACGATGTTGTGGGGATTATCCCCAACGTCGCAGATAAACTACAGCAATGTCATTTATGATGGTATGGTCACGTTTTAAAGAAACTAAGAAATCGCATCAGGGTTTCGCAGTGAATGCCCTAAAAACGCTAGCTAGACGCTTTGAGGGAAACATTTAGAGCCGCTGAGATCCAGCTGTGGAGGATTCGCCTGGTGAAGTAAAAGCGTTTAGATAAGAAAGCCGACCCTGATACTGGGCTAGGATAGCACTAGGCAGAAAAATATAATAGAAAAGTTGATATTATTATGTTTTGGTTGCGAATATTTTTATTTTATGTCAGATTGATAAAATATTAATAAGAAAATGAATTGTTATTCCTTCGAAATTCTGTAAACGAAAAAAATATCACAATCCCGTAAACATACAGAAAATACCGAAAACAATAATATAATATTTATACCATATACAAACAAGTTGAAACACGTTTACTGGTAATTTGGTTGTACAAAGTAACTTTACACGAAATATAAACAAGTTCTTCGTAGATTTACGTTAAATTCCTATATAATAAATACAAAAGAAGCTGCTATAAAGTTCAACCGGTAATCTATAATATAAAAATGAATCGCTGAATGTGTTGCTAAGCGCAAATCTCGAGAGCAGCTGAACCGATTTCGCTAATTCTTTTTAGAATATTCCTTGAAGTACGAGGATGGTTCTTACGGAGAGAAAAAATAAAAAATATTACTACTGTATTACAATTATATTTTCCTGCATTCTTAAGGTACACCGCCAGGCAAAAAGCGTAAGCTGAACAAGAAACATAACTGTGAACAAGATAAGGCCGGGTCTATTGCAAGTGAGAAGAGTGGAAACATCTCTGACACCGAAATAAGCATCGTAGCTGATAATGATAAGTCAACCGAGATAGTGTCTGACGGAAAAAGTAAGCCAGTATTAGTTAATAATAATAAGAAGTATTTTATATGCAATGAATGTGGTAAAACATGTAATTCAAAAGCTCTTCTTATCAAACATATTGTCGGACATAAACCTGTGATTACTAACCAAAATACTAAAAGTAAAACCAATAAGAGTTCTGTACGTAATGGAAAATTGACAAAAAGGGTTAATTTAAACAACTTTGAAATTCATTCATGTAAAAAGTCTTATAAATGTCAATACTGTCATTATACATCTGCGCAAGATGGTAATTTAAAGCAACATCTTAGAACTCACACAGGCCAAAAACCTTTTGTATTTCAATACTGTAACTCTACATTTGCGCGTAATGATCATTTAAAGGAACATGTTAGAACTCAAACAGGCGAAAAACCTTTTAAATGTCAATACTGTAATTATACATCTGCGCGTCGTAATCATTTAAAGGAACACATTAGAACTCATACAGGCGAAAAGCCTTTTAAATGTCAATACTGCAATTATGCGTGTACAATAAGTTCTAATTTAAAGCAACATGTTAGAACTCACACAGGCGAAAAGCCTTTTAAATGTCAATACTGTAATTATACATGTGCGCAAAGTGGTCATTTAAAGGAACATATTAGAACTCACACAGGCGAAAAACCTTTTAAATGTCAATATTGTAATTATACATGTGCGCAAGATTGTCATTTAAAGCGACATGTTAGAACTCACACAGGCGAAAAACCTTTTAAATGTCAATACTGTAATTATACATCTGCGCTTCGTAATCATTTAAAGGAACACATTAGAACTCACACAGGCGAAAAGCCTTTTAAATGTCAATACTGCAATTATGCGTGTACAAAAAGTGAAAATTTAAAGCAACATGTTAGAACTCACACAGGCGAAAAGCCTTTTAAATGTCAATACTGTAATTATACATGTGCGCAAAGTGGTCATTTAAAGGAACATATTAGAACTCACACAGGCGAAAAACCTTTTAAATGTCAATACTGTAATTATACATGTGCGCAAAGTGGTCATTTAAAGGAACATATTAGAACTCATACAGGCCAAAAGCCTTTTAAATGTCAATACTGCAATTATGCATGTACACGACGTGATCATTTAAAGAAGCATATAAGAACTCACACAGATGAGAAGCTATATAAATGTGAAATATGTGACATGAAGTTTAAAACAAGTAACGTTCTGAGTCGACACTTACTGGTACATATGGTTAAGTAAATTCGCCGAGTAGTGTTGCCAACGAAGACAACTTAAATCAGCGCTTTATTATTCCACTCAGACGCCCATGCCTGACAACATGTAGATACAGGTTGCAAAAAGTTAGGATCAATAACAACTACACTTAAAGGGAAGATAGCAATTAAGTAAAGTCTAAATTTCGTAAAGCTCATAGTTTTTGAATAATGGAAATAAAATGTAAACTTTTGCTACATTATTGTTCGACAAAGTCAACGCGAATCAAAGATCCGTTTTAATATTGTAGTGGACTTGCGCAGAAAAATCTCAGCCTTTATATTGTGTCGTGCGTTTGGAGTTCTCGAGCTCTTGGTGTACACAAAGTAATAGTCGTATTTATAACCAAATTAAGTAGATGCAAAATCACAAGAAAAGATTTTCCTTCAGATTTTATAAAATATTTGACATTAATGTTAGGGCGTTTAGTTAATAGTGGTAATAAATTAAGTTTAGTTTAATAAATGCAACTGTATGAATTGTTACTATTAAAATAAATAAAGTTTAATAGAATCTTAAAACCGAGTTTAAATTGTACACTCAGAGTAAAAACAGTCATTTTTAGGGTTCCGTACCTCAAAAGGAAAAAACGGAACCCTCATAGGATCACTTTGTTGTCCGTCTGTCTGTCTGTAACGACCCTTTTTCTCAGGAACACGTGGAGGTATCAAGCTGAAATTCATATTGAAGCTGTAAAAAAATCTACCTCTAAGTCAACCAATTATAAACTTGAATAATTCGTGTCTTCACGTAGTTTCTCAACGATGCGTCCGTTTTTATTAAGCTGTGGCTATTCCGTAACAATGTCATGACTGCCAGTACAAAAAACAAATGCATAATCTTATAAAATTAATATAATTTTATTACGCTAACAAATTAATGCAATCGTTATTTTTTCTAAAATCACCTATTTTTTCTTCGTTTTTTGATCTTATTTTACAAACCTCAGCCAGAAATGAAACATTTCCTTTAAATTATTTAATATTTGTCTAAAGTTGTGTTTGTAGTTTAAATGTGATGTGTATCTAAGCAATAAACATCAACGAAGATGGACAGAATGTGGAAGCTTTGAAATAAGTGATTTTGGATGGTTTTTATCGGGTGTATGGGTCGACCATATTCGATTCCTCCGCTGCGAGAAAATCGTCTCAAAACATTAAACTGCAAGGAATTGATGCCAAAACTCCAGCAGGGCCTTGAAATCGAACACATCCGACTTCATTGCACTTGCGAAAATTTAGATGTAGAAAAACAATTTCCCTAACTTTACATTGGCATAATGTATTTCAATTGCCATAAAAAAAAAAGTCACGTGCGGCTCCGCCTCCGGTGGCCCATACCCTTAATGCTTATGTAACATATTTATGAGACGCCTCCGACGGGTTAAATCTCTTTTGTACCTATATGACTAATGACCATCATCAGGCCTGTACACTTATATGGGTGTGTAGCGTGGCCTGTTTTAAGCGTTATGTTACGGTGATCCACGTCCTGACTCCCGAAGCTGAAGATGTGGGGATTATCCCCAACGTCGCAGATAAACTACAGCAATGTCATTTATGATGGTATGGTCACGTTTTAAAGAAACTAAGAAATCGCATCAGGGTTTCCCTGTGAATTCCCTAAAAACGCTAGACGCTTTGAGGGAAAAATTTAGAGCCGCTGAGATCCAGCTGTGGAGGATTCGCCTGGTGAAGTAAAAGCGTTTAGATAAGAAAGCCGAAGCCGACCCTGATACGGGGCTAGGATAGCACTAGGCAGAAAAATATAATAGAAAAGTTGATATTATTATGTTTTGGTTGCGAATATTTTTATTTTATGTCAGATTGATAAAATATTAATAAGAAAATTAATTGTTATTCCTTCGAAATTCTGTAAATCAAAAAACTATCACAATCTCGTAAACATACAGAAAATACCGAAAACAATAATATAATATTTATGCCATATGCAAACAAGTTGAAACACGTTTACTGGTAATTTGGTTGTACAAAGTGACTTTACACGAAATATAAACAAGTTCTTCGTAGATTTACGTTAAATTCCTATATAATAAGTACAAAAGAAGCTGCTATAAAGTTCAATCGGTAATCTTATATATATAAAAATGAAACCCGTTTTCCGTTGTCACACCATCACGCGTGAACGGCTGGACCGATTTCGCTAATTCTGTTTTTAGAATATTCCTCGAAGTACGAGGATGGTTCTTACGGAGAGAAAAAAATGAAAAATTGTCTGAAAAAGTCTAAAACAACACTTTTCTGTACTCCCATACAATCGATTCGTAATAATACTTAAAAGTCAATTTGAACTTTAATACCATACCATAAAGTTCAAGTATTAGTGGAGAGGTTCCGGGAAGGCAAAACAATTAAGTGTCGTTGGTATCTACTGGTTAGATTTGAAAAATTCTTTTTGTGTTGGATAGCCCAATTATCGACGGTGGCTATAGGCTATTTAACATCACGCTATGACCAATAGGAGCGGAGCAGAAATGAAAAATGTTTAAAGCCGGGGAAGTTGGTATCTCTGAAACTACTGGTTCGAATTAAAAAAATATTTTTGTGTTGGTTAGCCCAATTATCGAGGGTGGCTATAGGCTATATAACATCACGCTATGACCAATAGGAGCGGAGCAGAAATGAAAAATGTTGAAAAGACTATATTTCAGAAACTACTGGTTCGAATTGAATTTTTTTTTGTGCTGGATAGCCTATTTATCGAGGATGGCTATAGGCTGTATAACATCACGCTTTGACCAATAGGTGCGGAGCAGAAATGACAAAGGTTGCCAAATCGGGAAAGTTGATATCTCAGACAGAAACTACTGGTTCGATGTGAAAAATTCTTTTAGTGTTGCCCGACGGGTTGAATCATGGGGTGACTAGGGGATACCTGACGGGGTGACTGATGGGGTGACTGACGGGGTGACAGACGGGTTACAGACGGGGTGACAGACGGGTGACAGGCGGGGTGACCGACGGGGTGACAGACGGGTGACAGGCGGGGTGACAGACGGGTGACAGATGGGCGACAGGCGGGGTGACAGACGGGGTGACAGATAGTGTGACAGACGGGGTGACAGATAGTGTGACAGACGGGGTGACAGGCAGGGTGACAGACAGGGTGACTGATGGGGTGACAGACGGGTGTCAGGCGGGGTGACAGGCAGGGTGACAGACAGGGTGAGTGATGGGGTGTCAGCCGATGTGACAGACGGATTACAGACGGGGTGACAGACGGGAAGACAGACGCGATGACAGACGGGGTGACAGACGGGGTAACAGACGGGGTGACAGACGGGGTGACAGACAGGGTGACTGATGGGGTGACTGACGGGGTGATAGACGGGTTACAGACGGGGTGACAAACGGGGTGACAGACAGGGTGACAGACGGGGTGACAGATGTGGTGACAGGCAGGGTGACTGATGGGGTGACTGACGGGGTGACCGACGGGTTACAGACGGGGTGACAGACGGGTGACAGGCGGGGTGACAGACGTGTGACAGACGAGTTGACAGACGGGGTGACAGACGAAGTGACAGGCGGGGTGACAGACGGGGTGATTGAAGGAACCGCACCGAAGTCACGTACTATCTCTCGAAGTTTAGCAAAACATATCATTACCTTTTTAGAATTATTGTGCTATAGGTGCCTACGACTCATTCTTTCAACCCTCTCTCTCTCCTACGCAGACGAAGTTGCGCGGGTCAGCTAGTCTATAATATAAAAATGAATCGCTGAATGTGTTGCTAAGCGCAAATCTCGAGAGCAGCTCAACCGATGTCGCTAATTCTTTTTTTAGAATATTCCTTGAAGTACGAGGATGGTTCTTACGGAAACAAAAATTTAAAAATCTCCTGAAAAAGTCTAAAAACAACACTTTTCTATACTCCCATATAATCGATTTGTAATAATACTTAAAAGTCAATTTGAACTTTAATACCATACCATAAAGTTTAAGTATTAGTGCAGAGGTTCCGGGAAGGCAAATCAATTGAGTGACGTTAGTATCGTATAAATATTAATGTCAATATTTACTGACGGGGTGACTGACAGAATGACCGAAGTGACGTACTTTCTCTCAAAGTTTAGTTTAGTATCCTTAAGCCTATGTTATGATCTTAACGTAGATAATCCCAGTACCTTTAGGATTGATTTTTCTTTATTTAATTTCATAAAATTGTTTTATAGGTGCCTGTAACCCACTCACTCTAATCCTCTCTCTCATATGTGACGCAGACGAAGTTGCGCGGTCTGCTAATATAATTATAAATTCCAAAGTCATTCAGTTTTTTCTTCTTTCTGTAAAATTGTAAAAATGTAAATGCGCGTTATTTACCAACTGCTCTTACGCGGTATTGCACGCGCAACGAGGATATAATTCATAATTTGTGATATATATATACATATGACTGCCTCCGTGGCGTAGTGGTATTTCGGTACGACTACGGTTCTGAGGTCTCGGGTTCGATCCCCGGGTCGGGCAAAGTGATATTGGATTTTTCCATATCAGTCCGGAGTCTGGAATTTGTGCCCGATATGGCGATAGGCTCGCCCCCTATCACATCTGGGACGGAACTAAGCTCGGCGAAATGTGGGTGTTCTAGTTCGCTAGTACGCCTTTGTCTACCCCTTCGGGGATACAGGCGTGAGCTTATGTTATACATATTAAATAAACATAAAATATTTTTTATTAGTAATATTTGCAATTTTCATTGTAATTATTTCGTGTATCTGTTGAAAAAATTAAAAGAATAAAAAATATTAGCGTTAACCAAAGAATTTAAACGCGCGTTAACATAACATCGTTGCTGAGTTTCGTTCGGTGCGTGAGATTTCCGGTGGCCCAACTGCCGTTCCCAACTTTAGATCCCCTCCCTTTAGGCTGGCAACGAATGAATTATTTTTATATCTTGGATGTTCATGGGCGGTGGATATCACTTATCATCAGATGACCCACCTGCACGTTTGCCAGTTTCTGCTATAAACCAAGAATATTGAAGATACTCCTATTGTTTTTTCTTTCCCTGAGTCTTTTGTGTATGTATTATAATTATATTTTCCTGTATTGTTAAGGTACACCCCCAGACAAAAAGCGTAAGCTGAACAAGAAATATAACTGTGAACAAGATAAGGCCGGGTGTATTTCAAGTGAGAAGAGTGGAAACATCTCTGACACCGAAATAAGCATCGTAGCTGATAATGATAAGTCAACCGAGATAGTGTCTGACGGAAAAAGTAAGCCAGTATTAGTTAATAATAATAAGAAGTATTTTGTATGCAATGAATGTGGTAAAACATGTAATTCAAAAGCTCTTCTTATCAAACATATTGTCGGACATAAACCTGTGATTACTAACCAAAATACTAAAACAAATAAGAGTTCTGTACGTAATGGAAAATTGACAAAAGGGGTTAATTTAAACAACTTCGAAATTCATTCATGTAAAATGTCTTTTAAATGTCAATACTGTAATTATACATCTGCGCATCGTAATCAGTTAAAGGAACACATTAGAACTCACACAGGCGAAAAACCTTTTACATGTCAATACTGTAACTATACATCTGCGCATAGTAATAATTTAAAGGAGCATATTAGAACTCACACCGGTGAAAAACCTTTTAAATGTCAATACTGTAATTATACATCTGCGCATCATGCTAATTTAAAGAATCACATTTTAACTCACACAGGCGAAAAACCTTTTAAATGTCAATCCTGTAATTATACATGTCCGCATCGTTCTAGTTTAAAGAAACACATTAGAACCCACACAGGCGAAAAACCTTTTAAATGTCAATACTGTAATTATACATGTGCGCATAGTAATAATTTAAAGGAGCATATTAGAACTCACACCGGTGAAAAACCTTTTAAATGTCAATACTGTAATTATACATCTGCGCATCATGCTAATTTAAAGAATCACATTTTAACTCACACAGGCGAAAAACCTTTTAAATGTCAATCCTGTAATTATACATGTCCGCATCGTTCTAGTTTAAAGAAACACATTAGAACCCACACAGGCGAAAAACCTTTTAAATGTCAATACTGTAATTATACATGTGCGCGAAATAGTCATTTAAAGGAACATATTGGTACTCACACAGGCGAAAAACCTTTTAAATGTCAATATTGTAATTATACATGTGCGCGAAATAGTAATTTAAAGGCACATACTAGAACTCACACAAGCGAAAAGCCTTTTAAATGTCAATACTGTAATTATAAATGTGCGCGAAATAGTAATTTAAAGGAACATATTAGAACTCACACAGGCGAAAAGCCTTTTGAATGTCAATACTGTAATTATACATGTGCGCAACATGCTAGTTTAAAGAATCACATTAGAACTCACACAGGCGAAAAGCCTTACAAATGTCAATACTGTAATTATACATCTGCGTATCGTGCTACTTTAAAATATCACATTAGAACTCACACAGGCGAAAAGCCTTACAAATGTCAATACTGTAATTATACATGTGCGCATCGTGCTACTTTAAAATATCACATTAGAACTCACACAGGCGAAAAGCCTTACAAATGTCAATACTGTAATTATACATGTGCGCGACATATTAATTTAAAGTATCACATTAGAACTCACACAGGCGAAAAGCCTTACAAATGTCAATACTGTAATTATACATGTGCGCGACATACTAATTTAAAGTATCACATTAGAACTCACACAGGCGAAAAGCCTTACAAATGTCAATACTGTAATTTTACATTTTTACAAAATGCTGATTTAAACAGACATATTATTAGAACTCACACAGGAGACAAGCCTCTTAAATAACAATACTACAAATATGCATGCATACAAAATATTACGTTTAAAGGCACTAAAACATTACACAAAACACGGTATTTTTATCTATGGTCCATTGTTTTACGATCATGTGACAGTTCAAATAGTTGTTTTGCGTATGTGTTTTTGTGTAATGTTTCGATAAAACCTAGTGCAGGAGACACGCTTTAGGTCGTTGATATTTTCAAAAGTAAAAAAAATCTATGTAGATAGTTCGTCGATTAGTTATCGATCCGCTTTTAAGTTTTAACCAAAATATAAAAAAATGTATATACAGTTGGCACTTTCTTATGTTAGCTCAGATTAGCTTGCAAGTGGTAGAGCAACGCTGTAGACAGAAACGTCTATAGCACGAATGGGCCAGCTCGACCGGTTAGATACCACTGTCTCACAGAAAACCGACGTAAAGTGGCAGCTTGCTGTCGCGTTTCGTTCGGTGAGTGAGATTTTCGGTGGCCCATTTCCCCACTCCTTTTCCCAATCCCCTTCCCTCCCCTTCCTTTCCCTCCTCTTAGGTTGACAACTCACCCATGATTCTTTTTGTGTCTTGGGTGTCTATGGCCGGTGGAGATCACTTACCATCAGGTGACCCATCTGCTCGTTTGCCAATCTCTGCTATTCAAAAAAAAAAAAAAAAGATTAAGTCGAGTCTCCTGCACGAGCTTTTTCAAAATAAAACCCTTAAAACACACGCAAAACAACGATTATAGCTGTCACCTGCTCGTAGAACAGTGGACCATAGATAAAAAATGCATGTTTTGTGTAGGTGTTTTGTGTAATGTTTCAGTGCAGGAGACCCGGCTCAAGTAAGATCCCTTATGTTTCCTATATGTATAGAATATATACTCCTTTATGTATAGAAAGATGTTCCCATCTCCGTCGCACGCTTGCTCCGTAAATCGTAATGGATATTCTGGGAGGTGACGTCATGTCTTGTGCTGTGCATCATTTGACGGTTACCCTTTCCATCAGATTTGAATGTCTTATATATTTATAGATGTAATGCAAATTTATACGTTATTTAAGTCATATGACACGATGACAACTTACATTATATGCTCTCAGTAGACCAACGAAGCGACTCGGACACCCCAATATTACTATTATACTATCCCCAGTACGGACCCACTCTTGCAAATATAAATTATGAATTACTGACACATTTTTCAATCAATTACGATGCGTTTGTAGAGAAGAGTTTCTTTTTGTTTTATTTATTTTCTATTATTCTTCCGAAAAAATATTTGTTCCGTGTTGACTAGAGCTTTTTTTTATTTGTGCGACGAAATTTAAAAATACCTATGTTACTCATTATTGAATTTAATGTCGTTGTTAGGTTGGCGCCTACCGGTAGGTATGTACTATATAAGTATGTGGATTGTATTTCTATAAAATAATCTCTACCTATCGTACACAAAGATAATTTTGAAAATCGGTCCACATTTGGCGGAGATATCGCGTACCTAACATACATAAAAAATACAGATGAATTGAGAACCTCCTCCTTTTTTTAAGTCGATCGAAAATATTGATTTTGTTACATAAAAGCTTCTAATTTCCTTCTAAATGACATTGTAAACGGAATATTGGAAGGACTCTTAATGATTCTTCTTTCCATGCGCCTTTTGTTTTTGTATTAATAATTATACAAATATATTCTGCTACAGTTGTATTTGTTCTAAAGGTACACCCCAAAACACAAAGCGTAAGCTGAATAAGAAGCATAACTGTGAACAAGATAAAGCCTAGTCTTTTGTAAGTAGGCAGAGTGAAAACATCCTCGAAACTGAATCGAGCATCGTAACTGATAAAGATAAGTCAACCAAGATATCTTGTGACAGAACAAGGAAGCTATTAGTTAATAACAATAAGAAGTATTTTATATGCCATGAATGTGGTAAGACATGTAATTCAAAAGATCTTCTTATCAAACATATTGTCAGGCATAAACCTGCTATCACTTACCAAAATACTACGTGTGAAACAAATCAGAGTTCTGCGCATAATGAAAATTTTACAAAAATCCACAAGTTGAAACAAAACTTAGAAATTCATACATCTATAAAGCCATTTAAATGTCATTACTGTAATTATACATGTGCGCATCGTGCTACTTTAAAATATCACATTAGAACTCACACAGGCGAAAAGCCTTACAAATGTCAATACTGTAATTATACATGTGCGCGACATATTAATTTAAAGTATCACATTAGAACTCACACAGGCGAAAAGCTTTACAAATGTCAATACTGTAATTATACATCTGCGCATCGTGCTACTTTAAAGTATCACATTAGAACTCACACAGGCGAAAAGCCTTACAAATGTCAATACTGTAATTATACATTTTTACAAAATGCTGATTTAAACAGACATATTATTAGAACTCCCCCTATATGATTTTACAGAGAAAGGCCAGGCCCCCAGTCCCCGGCAGCCCTGCTATTCCTGGCCTCGGTAGCGGCTACGGTAACGGCGGGGCAGGGGGTGCTAAGAATCCCCGGGTAAGATCCCGCTACCACCCCCGACGACGACTGGCCCTGGTAACACACAACATTCGCACTTTGAGGACAGACGAGAAGATTTTTGAGCTGGAAGAAGAAATTAGTAGGTTACGCTGGGATATCTTGGGGTTATCAGAAGTCCGAAGAAACGGGGAGGACACTGTAATCCTTAAGTCTGGTAACCTGCTCTACTACCGGGAGGGCGACCAACAGTCCCAAGGCGGTGTCGGATTTCTCGTCAACAAGTCCCTCATCAACAACATCGTATCCATTGAAAGTGTGTCGAGCAGGGTCGTATACCTTATACTCAGAATATCCAAGAGGTATTCGCTGAAGGTCATACAGGTATACGCGCCGACCTCGACACACCCAGATGAGGAAGTAGAGGAGATGTATGAAGACATTAGTCGGGCCATACACACCTCCGAAACCTACTTCAATGTTGTTATGGGGGACTTCAATGCAAAGCTGGGCAAGGGAAGCGATGAAGAGTTGAGGGTGGGGCAATTTGGATATGGGATACGGAACCTCCGAGGTCAAAGGCTGGCCGATTTCCTGGAGAAAGAGGGACTCTTTGCGATGAACTCTTTCTTCCAGAAGCCGCCTCATCGCAAATGGACCTGGATGACTCCGGACGGTTCGGCGAGAAATGAGATAGACTTCATCTTGACGACGAAAAGACGGATATTCAATGATGTCTCCGTGATCAACAGGGTGAAAACCGGAAGCGATCACCGAATGGTAAGAGGCACATTGAATATCAACGTCAAGTTGGAAAGAGATCGCTTGATGAAGTCTACGCTCCGCCCTACTCGCACCCATATCCAAAACCCCGAGAGCTTTCAACTCGAGTTGACAAACCGCTTCGATTGCCTAGCTGATTGCTCTACCGTGGACGAGATAAATGACCGGTTGGTAGAAGCTGTCCATACGGTGGGATCTAAATTTTTTAGACCTCGTCGTAGAGATAGACCTCAGAAACTCTCGATCAACACACTCGATCTCATGGCCGAACGCCGATCTATGGCGCTGCGGTCTTCCGTCGACGCTGAAGCATATAGGCAGCTCAATAGACGAATAGGGAAATCCTTGCGACACGACGTCCGTGCTCACAATACAGTGAGCATAAAAGAGGCGATTGAGCGGAACAAAGGCTCCAAAGTGTTCGCCAAGGATCTGTCTATTGGGCAAAGCCAAATGACCAAGCTGAAGAGGGAAGACGGCAGCGTAGCTTCGACAAAGGCAGAGGTATTGAGGGAGATTGAGAGGTTCTACGGACAGCTTTACAGCTCGGTTGCCAAACCCGTCACTGGCTCGGCCCAAGACCCAAGAGCCGAGCTGGTCCGACACTACAGCGAAAATATCCCGGACATCAGCCTGTGCGAGATTAAGGTGGCCCTCGGACAGCTTAAAAACAACAAGGCGCCGGGCGAGGACGGAATCACTGCAGAGCTTCTGAAAGCGGGCGGAGCGCCGGTACTGAGAGTCCTTCAGAAGCTCTTTAATTCTGTCTTGCTCGAGGGCGCTACGCCTGAAGCATGGAATAGGAGTGTGGTGGTACTGTTCTTTAAGAAAGGTGACAATACCTTGTTGAAGAACTACAGGCCCATCTCACTCCTGAGCCATGTGTATAAGCTGTTTTCGAGGGTTATCACGAACCGTCTCGAACACAGGCTAGATGACTTTCAGCCTCCCGAACAAGCCGGTTTCCGAAAAGGCTATAATACCATAGACCACATTCATACGCTGCGGCAAGTTATACAAAAAACCGAGGAATATAACTTGCCACTTTGCTTAGCGTTTGTGGACTATGAGAAAGCCTTCGACTCGATCGAGACCTGGGCTGTGCTGCAGTTTCTCCAGCGGTGCCATATCGACTATCGCTACATCGAAGTGTTGAGGTGCTTGTATAGCAACGCCACCATGTCGGTCCGAGTACAAGAAGAGAGCACGAGGGCTATTCCACTTCAGAGAGGTGTGAGACAGGGAGACGTTATCTCTCCGAAACTGTTCACTACCGCATTAGAAGATGCCTTCAAGCTCTTGGAATGGAAAAGATTCGGCATCAACATCAATGGCGAGTACATCACTCACCTTCGATTTGCCGACGATATCGTTGTCTTGGCAGAATCGCTGGAAGATCTAGGTACTATGCTCGAAGACCTCAACCGAGTTTCCCAACAAGTAGGCCTTAAAATGAACATGGACAAGACGAAAATCATGTCGAATGTCCATGTCGTTCCTACCCCAATTGATATAGGGAACTCGACTCTCGAAGTTGTAGACGAATATGTCTATTTAGGACAAGCGGTCCAGCTAGGCAGGTCCAACTTTGAGAGAGAGGTCATTCGTCGAATCCAGCTCGGCTGGGCAGCATTTGGGAAACTACGCAAGGTCTTCTCGTCCAATATACCTCAGTGCCTGAAGACAAAAGTCTTCGACCAGTGTGTGTTACCAGTGATGACTTATGGCACTGAAACGTGGCCTCTAACTATGGGCCGCATTAGAAAGCTCACAGTCACTCAGCGAGCTATGGAGAGGGCTATGCTCGGTGTTTCTCTACGTGATCAAATCAGGAATGAGGAGATCCGTAAAAGAACGAAAGTCACCGACATAGCCCAGAGGATTAGTAAGTTGAAATGGCAGTGGGCAGGGCACATAGCTCGTAGAACTGATAGCCGATGGGGCAGAAAAGTTCTCGAGTGGAGACCACGTACCGGCAAGCGCAGCGTAGGACGTCCACCTACAAGGTGGACCGACGACCTGATAAAGGTCGCAGGAAGTCGCTGGATGCAGGCCGCTTCCAACAGGTCGATCTGGAAATCTTTGGGGGAGGCCTATGTTCAGCATTGGACGTCCTGTGGCTGATGATGATGATGATGATGATTATTAGAACTCACACAGGAGACAAGCCTCTTAAATAACAATACTACAAATATGCATGCATACAAAATATTACGTTTAAAGGCACTAAAACATTACACAAAACACGGTATTTATATCTACGGTCCATTGTTTTACGATCATGTGACAGTTCAAATAGTTGTTTTGCGTATGTGTTTTTGTGTAATGTTTCGATAAAACCTAGTGCAGGAGACACGCTTTAGGTCGTTGATATTTTCAAAAGTAAAAAAATCTATGTAGATAGTTCGTCGATTAGTTATCGATCCGCTTTTAAGTTTTAACCAAAATATAAAAAAATGTATATACAGTTGGCACTTTCTTATGTTAGCTCAGATTAGCTTGCAAGTGGGAGAGCAACGCTGTAGACAGTAACGTCTATAGCACGAATGGGCCGGCTCGACCGGTTAGATACCACTGCCTCACAGAAAACCGACGTAAAGTGGCAGCTTGCTGTCGCGTTTCGTTCGGTGAGTGAGATTTCCGGTGGCCCATTTCCCCACTCCTTTTCCCAATCCCCTTCCCTCCCCTTCCTTTCCCTCCTCTTAGGTTGACAACTCACCCATGATTCTTTTTGTGTCTTGGGTGTCTATGGGCGGTGGAGATCACTTACCATCAGGTGACCCATCTGCTCGTTTGCCAATCTCTGCTATTAAAAAAAAAAAAAAAAAAGATTAAGTCGAGTCTCCTGCACGAGCTTTTTCAAAATAAAACACTTAAAACACACGCAAAACAACGATTATAGCTGTCATCTGCTCGTAGAACAGTGGACCATAGATAAAAAATGCATGTTTTGTGTAGGTGTTTTGTGTAATGTTTCAGTGCAGGAGACCCGGCTCAAGTAAGATCCCTTATGTTTCCTATATGTATAGAATATATACTCCTTTATGTATAGAAAGATGTTCCCATCTCCGTCGCACGCTTGCTCCGTAAATCGTAATGGATATTCTGGGAGGTGACGTCATGTCTTGTGCTGTGCATCATTTGACGGTTACCCTTTCCATCAGATTTGAATGTCTTATATATTTATAGATGTAATGCAAATTTATACGTTATTTAAGTCATATGACACGATGACAACTTACATTATATGCTCTCAGTAGACCAACGAAGCGACTCGGACACCCCAATATTATTATTATACTATCCCCAGAACGGACCCACTCTTGCAAATATAAAATATGAATTACTGACACATTTATCAATCAATTACGATGCGGTTGTAGAGAAGGGTTTCTTTTTTGTTTGTTTTATTTTCTATTATTCGTTCGAAAAAATATTTTTTCCGTGTTGACTTTAGAGCTTTTTTTATTTGTGCTGCGAAATTTAAAAATACCTATGTTACTCATTATCGAATTAACCCGTCGGAGGCGGTACATATATATGTTACATAAGCGTATGGGCCACCGGAGGCCGAGCCGCCCGTGACTATTTAAATGTCGTTAGGTTGGCGCCAACCGGTATAGAATGTATAAGTATGTAGTTTGTTATACTATAAAATAAGCTCTATCGAACACAAAAATAATTTTGAAAATCGGTCCACATTTGGCGGAGATATCGCGTAACATACATAAAAAATACAGACGAATTGAGAACCTCCTCCTTTTTTTAAGTCGATCGAAAATATTGATTTTGTTACATAAAAGCTTCTAATTTCCTTCTAAATTACATTGTAAACTGAATATTGGAAGGACTCTTAATGATTCTTCTTTCCATGCGCATTTTGTTTTTGTATTAATAATTATACAAATATATTCTGCTACAGTTGTATTTGTTCTAAAGGTACACCCCAAAACACAAAGCGTAAGCTGGATAAGAAGCATAACTGAAACGAGCATCGTAACTGATAAAGATAAGTCAACCAAGATTTCTTGTGACAGAACAAGGAAGCTATTAGTTAATAATAAAAAGAAGTATTTTATATGCGATGAATGTGGTAAGACATGTAATTCAAAAGATCTTCTTATCAAACATATTGTCAGGCATAAACCTGCTATCACTAATCAAAATACTATGTGTGAAACAAATCAGAGTTCTGCACATTATGAAAATTTTACAAAAATCCCTAAGTTGAAACAAAACTTAGTAATTCATAATCTAAAAAGCTATTTAAATGCCAGTACTGTAATTATAAATGTGCGCAAGTTACTAATTTAAAGAATCACATTAGAATTCACACCGGCGAAAAGCCTTTTAAATGTCAATACTGCCCTTATGCTAGTACACAAGACATTACTTTAAAGAATCATATTAGAATTCACACCGGTGAAAAGCCTTTTAAATGTCATTACTGTAATTATACATGTGCACGCAATATAAGTTTAAAACGACATATTAGAATTCACACAGGCGAGAAACCTTTTAAATGTCAAAATTGTAATTATTCATGTACACAAAATTCTTATTTAAAGAAACATATGAGAATTCACACAACCGTCAGAGGCGGCACATATATATGTTCCATAAGCGTATGGGCCACCGGAGGCCGAGCCGCCCGTGACTATCTACATGTCAATACTGCAATTATGCGTGTTCAAAAAGTGATAATTTAAAGGAACATATTAGAACTCACACAGGCGAAAAGCCTTTGAAATGTCAATCCTGTAATTATACATGTGCGGGAAATGGTAATTTAAAGAAACATTATATGAGAATTCACACAACTGAAAAGCCTTTTAAATGTCAATACTGCAATTATGCATCTGCGCAAAGTGGTCTTTTAAAGGAACATATTAGAACTCACACAGGCGAAAAGCCTTTTAAATGTCAATACTGTAATTATGCATGTACACGAAGTGAACATTTAAAGAAGGATATAAGAACTCACACAGGTGAGAGGCCATATGCATGTGAAATATGTGACATGAAGTTTAAAACAAGCAACGTTCTGAGTCGACACTTACTGGTACATATGGTTAGGTAAATTCGCCGAGTAGTGTTGCCAGAAGACAACTTAAATCAACGCTTTATTATTCCACTCAGACGCCCATGCCTTACAGCAAGTAGATACAGGTTGCAAAAAGTTAGTATCAATAACAACTACACTTAAAGGGAAGATGGCAATTAAGTAAAGTCTAAATTTCGTAAAGCTCATAGTTTTTGAATATTGGAAATAAAATGTAAGCTTTTGCTACATCAACTTTTTGTCCAACAAAGTCAACGCGAATCAAAGATTCGTTTTTAATGTTTTAGTGGACTTGCGCAGAAAAACCTCAGCCTTTATATTGTGTCGTGCGTTTGGAGTTCTCGAGCTCTTGATGTACACCAGTAATAGTCGTATTTATAATCAAATCAAATAAATGCAAAATCTTAACTTAAGAAAAGATTTTCCTTTAGATTTTATGAAATATTGGCTGACCCGCGCAACTTCGTCTGCGTATGAGAGAGAGGGTTGAAAGAGTGAGTCGTAAGGACCTATAACACAATAATTCTAAAGGAGGTAATGGGATGATCTACTAAACTTCAAGAGGAAGTACGTGACTTCGGTCCGGTTCCGTCAGTCACCCCGTCGGTCACCCCGTCAGTCACTCCGACCGTCACCCTGTCAGTCACCCCGTCAGTCATCCCGTCAGTCACTCCGACCGTCACTCCGACCGTCACCCTGTCAGTCACCCCGTCGGTAACCCCGTCAGTCACTCCGACCGTCACCCTGTCAGTCACCCCGTCAGTCACTCCGACCGTCACCGCGTCAGTCACCCTGTCGGTCACCCTGTCAGTCACTCCGACCGTCACCCCGTCAGTCACTCCGACCTTCACCCTGTCAGTCACCCCGTCAGTCACTCCTACCGTCACCCTTTCGGTCACCACGTCAGTCACACCGTTGGTCACCCTATATGTCTCTCCCGTCTCTCACCCAGTGAATCAACCAGACAGTCACTCCGTCGTTCACTGTGGGAGCTCAAATTAGAAGACATCATCAGGTTTAATAAGTCCACAAAAAGGTTTGTAGAGGGCATACTGCAGGAGCACCAGTAAAACCAGTGCTCCAGGGTGAACACTACCATGACTAGCTGAGGGTGAGTGGTGGTGCTACATCCCAACTAGGAGGTTTTCCGCCTAAGTGTGGGACAGTATGTGGGCAGACGATGCCTTACAGCAAGTATTCACATACAGGCTGGGCGCGGGTCGCCCGGGCGGTCCTGCCACAGAGGTCTTAACCGACTAACGTGGCGGAGCTTGTCTGGGCGGACGTGCTGGGCAGCCGTGGGTGGACCTGAAAGCTGCAAACCTGGAAGACCTCTATGACGCCCAAAGGCTAGTCTGAGCCACAGCCGAAACCCAACGGTGACGTACCTCTCGGGGGCTGTTTCGTAGCTTGTTTGCCTCCGAAGTAAAAGTGGAGTAGCACCCGGATTGGGATGAAGGGTGAAAATAAGTGACCTGATCACCCGTCTGTGCGACTGCAGACGTCCCCACCATAGAAAAAAAAATAGGAGTCTCTAACAGTAACTTTTTAATTTTTTTACTATCAAACCTAGTAGGATGAGGAGGTCAATATACACACAAAACATATAACTTACCTAATGATGTAGTTATTGATATGCAAATATTTTGAATGGGTTCATAAAATGATGTGTCGACAATATCATATTTTAAATGTTGTTTATTTAATATGCTAACTCCATTATGGCCATTTCTAGAATTTTTAGAAATAAAATTATAACTTAGAAAATGTGGTACTCTAGAGTCAGTTTTCAACCAAGCTTCATTAAGTAAACATATGTCCACATTTTATTCTTGTAACAAGTTTTGTAATAAGGCTTTTTTACTTTGTACATTTTGTATGTTAAATTGTATGATATGTAGATATTTATCCATTATATTAAGTTTGATGAAAATATTTCTTTTATTTTCTTACTGGTACGTGGAGTATTTCCAGAACTATTCCCTAAAGTCACAAGAGACTTCACTATCGCCTGAATAATAATATCGTTATAACTATTTCCTGTACACTCATCTGATTAACTTTGTTATTATTTACATTACTTTTGGTGGGTAACATGGGAAAATATTTATCAATATATGTAGGTGGGGTACTCACAACAGAGGCATACGAATTCTGTAAGTATTTATTCTTATTTTCTTCTATTATCTTATTTTTCACCAGGCAATCTCTCGATACCGCTAAGTGGTTACCATAACAATTAATACATGTGATCTCCTCCACGTCACATTCTTTGTATGAGTGTTGTCCGACACATGATGATCAATTTTGGACTCCTCTGCAAATCTTAGCTGAATGGTCGAATTTTAAACATTTAAAACATTGTAGCAGGGGTGGAATGTACAGATTTATTTAGTATCGAAAGAATTTAATATAAGCGTACTGGGGCAATATAGTTGAGGCAAATTTTACTATCTTTTTTCATGATTCTCATGAATATAACTTTAGCATTGCAAATAATAAATAAATAAATACACCCAACAGTCACACACCTAGTCCTGACCCCACACTAGGTATAACCTGTATTGTGGGTATCAGAAACTATAAGAGACTTTCGGTCTCACAACAGACTTGAAACAAAAATCTGTGGGCCACACAAACATTTGTCGCAATGCGGGAATCGAACCTGCGGCCTCTCGCCTCACAGCCGGCCACTCACCCACAGGGGTACTTTTTCATTTTCTGTAGATTCAACATACGCTATGTACTCGGAACTACTATATTCCAAGAATAATCTTTTGTAATTTGGTTTAATAAAAATTGTATACATTTCCTTATTTCCCACCTTAACGCCGTCATTGGAAATCTTTGTATATTTCATCTACTTCGTCTCCAGGGTCCTCACCATCGCTGGGAGGACCCATTTTGCAATATAATGTGTACAATCAAAGGCCTTTATTCATAATAAAACCCCTAATGAATATATAAACTCATATTGGTAAAAATGCATTTTAAGCCTATCGAAGGATCGATAAAATTCTTTATTCATAATAGTTTACTATAGCTTAATTAACTAAAATATATTTACCGTGTCACAATGTTGCTAGTACATAGATAAAACGTGATTTTGACAAGTTTTGTCTCTGGAAAGTCATGGAACGATGGCCTAATAAAAAAAACAATCATTCGCGCGCTTTGCGCGCGCAATTCGACACACCCGTTCTCTTTGCACCCGTTGGCAAATGGCGACCATGGCGACCAGTTTGTTTATATATTTATTTAATTAATTTAATCAAAGTAAAACTATATTTGTTGCATGTGAAGTGATTTTGTTATATGCAATACCTAAACATCAACGAAGATGGGTAGATTATGGATATTTGGAAATGAAATTTAGATTTGGAGGATATTCCTTGGAGCGTATGAATGAAAGGGAGCTTCCAGTCTTTGCAAATCGTGTAAGAAAAATACCCTGCCTTCTTTGAGAATGGCATTCAGGACCGGACTTTCCAGTTCACAGCGGCTTCAACATAACATTGTATTGAAGAATAATTAGGCAACATGCGTGCATAAGTATTTTTTGTTGAATCAGATTTAATAAAATTCATCATTGTATTTTTGAAGTGTTTTATTTCTCTTGATTTATTCGTGCTTAGATAATGATGATATTGAAGAAAAATATGTTTTGTTGAAATCAAGGTATGTAATTAAATATAACACGGAAAATATTAAATACTAGCTGACTTCAAAAAAATGTATCCTACGGAGACCCTACATTTATGGAAAAAAGTAGCCTATGTGTTATTCCTCTATAAATAAATACATCCTAGAATGTTCTGTGAATGGTGAAGAATCACTTAAGACAAGTTTATTCTCTCAATATTATTACGCTGTCCGACCTGGGGCGCGTATATTTCAAATAAACTGAGCGACTTATGACCATGAGGTCATAACTTTTGCATCACATTTATTTGTCTTGTTGTCCTAGACATTTTTATTCTAGACTATAATCCATTTATTTACCGAATTAAATTCAGATCCGTTCAACCATTCTGGTGTGAAAGAGTAACAAAACATCCATACAACCTCACAAACTATCGTGTTTATAACATTAATTGCATTTGATAGAAGTCTCTGAAGTCTAGAAGACTGCCTCGGTGGCGTGGTGGTATTTCGGTACGACTACGGTTCTGAGGTCTCGGGTTCGATCCCCGGGTTGGGCAAAGTGATACTGGATTTTTCCATATCAGCCCGGAGTCTGGAATTTGTGCCCGATATGGCGATATGCTCCCCCCCTATCACATCTGGGACGGAACCAAGCTCGGCGAAATGTGGGTGTTCTAGTTCGCCAGTACGCCTCTGCCTACCCCTTCGGGGATACAGGTGTGAGCTTATTTTTTTATGTTTATGATAGAAGTCGCAGGCACCCTCAAATTAATCTCAACCAAAACTGGTGGAACGTCAAATACGAATCAGTTGATCGAAATCGGCCATATTTTTTGCTATTGAAGCGTTAAAGTAGGGTGCCAGCTTCTATAAATTGCAGACATTTTATGGGAGATTTTGGGAACGTTTTAACGCTATTGAGCTATTATGAATAACAATTTTTCGGAAACGTCCTACAGCGGTATTATAGCGTCCCACTAAGTTATTATGAATAAAGGCCAAACTATTTACAAGATAATATACTAGTAAAATTAAATCTAGGGATGATCGATATTCATCGATGTTTAATAAACATCGATATTGTACTAGAAAACATCGATGTTTTGACATCGATGTTTTGATTTCGATAACATCGACATATCGATGTTATGAGCATATAATATCGAAATGTCAAAATATCCTTTTTAGGGTCATCTAGCGTTGTATGTACTAGCTAGGGACTAGATTGCTATCAAGTTCAACTATTTAACAATAGATGATGCTGATCAACGTAATTAATGTAAGCCGTACGAATAGTTATTTCTTTGCATTTCCTAAGGGATAAAAAAAACTGTCAACTTCAACGGACAGACCAGTGCCCGGTTTCAATAAACGATCTCAGTTCATATGTGCAGATAGATTACAAAAATTAGCCAATAAGAACACAGTTTGAACATGATTCCTCAAATGACTTGATTTGATTGGTTCATAATCGCGATTTATCTGCACTCTACACTAACATCGTTAATTGAAACCGACCGTAAAGGGAAAATACCTAACAAAGTTATTTTTTTGAAGTTATACTTCTTTAGGCGCGTTATGAAAAAATGATGAGAGTGAAATTTTCAGATGCGCGCGCATCTGTGACACAAAATTAACAGTATGAAGTTATCTACAGTATGAATTTGTCTGCTTAACCGCTCATTAAGTCTCGAAAAAAAAGCTACCAACAAAATAGAAATCGAACCTCGATATTAGTGGCGCATGTTGGTACGCTCGTCACCTCTGATCACTGTTTTCATATTTATAATATTTATCAACATGTTTCTAGTTTATACATTCACATCACGTGTTTTAATTTCATACAAGTGCGAATTATATATGTGCTAATAAATTATATTCAGTAGTGATTTAAATTGAATATTTTGATTGATATTACTTACTATTTGTGAATATTAGTGAAAAAAATTGTGCTTATATACTTTTTCAAGTGCTCCAATATAATTGAGGTTAACTATCCGTATGTATTATTTATTGATATAAATTAAAAATACTTTTATTTAATATAATTAACACTAAATATTATTAAATTATTAATGTTAAATACTTATTATTGGTTATTTAATATTTACAAAATAAATAAATAAATTTAATAAAACATTGAATAAAAAGTTTGATAAAAATTAAAATTGAACATCAAATTATAATATTAATTTTTAATATTTGCTATTAAATTGAATAAATAATAAATATTTATCAAAATAACTAAATAAATTTAATGAACATTTTTTGTTGATTATCCTTTTCCAATCCTTCTATTATTTTATTGTAATTAATTATTTGCATGCAATTAAAAACTATTTTTTAATGATGCCAAAGAAGTATAACTTCTCACGCGCGTACATAAGTACACGCACCCATTTTTTTTTATAGAGTGTGCCTAAAAATACTTGGAATGTAAATTTTTTTCTTGTATTATAACGTAAACTACAAATAAACAATAAGAAAAATATAAATAGAATAGACAGTTCTACTTGCTACCGAAACATCGATGTTTTAGACATATCGATGTTTTGCTATCGATGTTTATCGTACATCGATACTTTTGAGTCGATATTAACATCGATGTCAACATCGATGTTTTTCTAATATCGAACATCCCTAATTAAATCAAAACTCTACTGCAACTTTAAAGTCGTCGCCTCAGTTGACTTCCCGCCAAAAAGTCCTGTAACGGCCTTTTTTTTAACTTGTTCAAAGCCATGGATACAATGTCCTTCAGCCTTATACTTTTTATTATTGTTTATAGTTTGTTTCCTACATCTAAGTTTTCGCAAGTGCAATGTAATCGGATATGTTCGGTTTCATTGCCCTGCTGAAATTTTGGCGTGAATTCCTTCCAGTTTGATGTTTTTTAGATGATTTTCTTGCAGCGGAGGAATCGAACATGGTCGACCCATCCACCAGAAAAAATTCGTCCAAAAGCACTTAATTCAAAGCTTCCACATACTGTCTATCTTCGTTGATGTTTATCGCATAAATTCACACCACATTTAAACCACAAGCACAACTTTAGACTATAATATGAAATCACAAGCGAGTAGCGACCACCTACACCGTCAGAATTCCCGCCAAAACTCGCCTTTAGAGATGCCATCGACATTCATCGATGTTCAATAAACATCGATATTTAGCTCGAATATATTGATGTTTTGATTTCGATAACATCGACACATCGATGTTATGAGAATAAAATATCGACACGTCAATATATTCTTTAGGGCCATCTAGCGTTGGATGTACTAGCCAGGGAATAGATAAGTATGAAATCAACTATTTAGCACTAGATGACACTGATCAACATCATCGAAGTAAGCCATACCAATAGTTATTTTTTTGCATTTCTTAAAGGATTAAAAAAAAACTGTCCACTTCAATGCACAGACTAAAGGGAAAACACCTGACAAAGTTATTATTTTACAGAGTGTGCCCAAAAAATACTGGGAATGTTAAAAAAAAATGGGTGCGTGTACGCGCGTGAGAAGTTATACTTCTTTGTCATTAATTTATATCAATAAATAATACATACGGATAGTTAACCTCAATTATATTGGAGCACTTGAAAAAGTATATAAGCACAATTTTTTTCACTAATATTCACAAATAGTAAGTAATATCAATCAAAATATTCAATTTAAATCACTACTGAATATAATTTATTAGCACATATATAATTCGCACTTGTATGAAACTAAAACACGTGTTGTGAATGTATAAACTAGAAACATGTTGATAAATATTATAAATATGAAAACAGTGATCAGAGGTGACGAGCGTACCAACATGCGCGACTAATATCGAGGTTCAATTTCTATTTTGTTGGTAGCTTTTTTTTCGAGACTTAATGAGCGGTTAAGCAGACAACTTCATACTGTAGACAACTTCATACTGTTAATTTTGTGTCACAGATGCGTGCGCATCTGAAAATTTCACTCCCATCATTTTTTCATAACGCGCCTAAAGAAGTATAACTTCAAAAATCCTGTATTGTGTTTTCAATAAAAATAAACACAAATAAAAAAATAAGAAATGAATAATGACGATGTTTTACTAATATCGATCATCCCTACTCGCCTTATATCAATATTCAATGGTATTGCTGATCAGAAATAAATCATTCTACCACAGATTAATATTAGTAGCAAGCTACATTCTACTGTAGGTTATTAGAAATAATTATACCATTGATTATAATATTAAAACAATAAAAAAAAAAAAAACTGAGTTCACAATCTTGATTAATACAATTATTTAACGATGTATGTAGAGTATATTTTATTAAAAGTCTAATTGAATTTAAAAAATACGAAAATACTAAACGTTGATTCTTGGTACGTTGATTGGTATTATTTGGTATGTTGGTATCTTTGGAATTTGGATTGGAACGTGGTGTATATAAACTCAAATTATTCATAATTCTTACATTATTTTTAGTTGTTCAAGAATAAATAAGTGTCGAGAAAATGTATGAATTGTGCCGTGTGTGTTTGGATGACAATATACGAATGCATCCAATATCGGGCTCGGAAGTTCAAGATGTGTATGAAATGTTGATAAATAGAAAGGTAAGCTTAGATTATCGACATGCGAAAGGCTGCAGGTTCGATTCCCGCACCGAGACTAATGTCTGTATGACCCACAGTGGGCTTGCGGCATGAGTTGATGGTTGGTTGGGACAGGTATGGGGTGTCCCTGTGACTGCATCGTTCATCCGCCTGTCTTGTCACAAGCCACTCGATTTGCTTCTTCCCTCTTCAGATTCGGAGTGTGAAGAAGCATAGATAGGCCGGCATGATTCTGGCGACCACTGATAAAAACATTGTTTGTCTGCACAGTACTTACGATCTGGTGCAGTCACTTTACCGTGCCCGGATAAAAAAATACCAATATGGGATAATAATCATAGTATTTGGTCCATATGGTATTTAATTCTGATAAAAAATATATATTAATCTCTTAGACATCTAAGCACATGACATGTTAAAACTAGAAAATTCTAGTTTAAGATAATATTAACACTATTATACTGTCGGATGTTTCATAAAGATGGTACCAATAATAATTCCACATACAGGAGAATGATTTATACAGAGTGGCGCCAACATAACAATATTAAATTTGATAATGGATAACATAGGTATTTTTAAATTTCACTGCAGCAATAAAAAAACTAATGTCAATACTGAAAAAATAATTTTTACTTCATGTAGGTAAACTTCAGTAGGTATGTGGCGCGGTACTCATATCCGACAAGTCTGTTCATGTTTGTTAATGACAAAAGTCTTTGACCGCTAATATCAGCTGTTTTAGATCATTCTGAACGTGCATCATGTGCAAAAATTGAGAAAACTAACCCCCTTGTTCATAATAACTTAGTAGAGCGTAAAGAGACCGCAAAAGTATGTTTCATAAAAATTGTATTCATAATGCCAATGTTCAATAGTGAAAACATGGCCGATTCCGATCAGCTGTTTCAAGTTTGATGTTCTTTCTTAATGATATTAATTTTTTATAGTCTACGACTCCATCTAAGATTGATATATATATTTTATTAATTGTTTGGAAACAATTAATAAAAAATATATAGCCAAGACTTCATATCTGTTTCGAAGCTTGCCAGAGATAAAAATAATATTTTTTCTGTAACCAGCAACATTGTATTCGATAAGCATATATTAGTTCTGTTTTTGCTTAACTAGGCAAAAGTAGTGTTATGCTTTCGATAAGACCAAGATTTCATTATGAATAAGGGGGTAAGAAATCAGTCCTGTGCCTAAACTATTTCACATATTCGACATATGTTTGGTACAAAGCCCTGCACCGTTGTAAAGTATATCTGGTATGATTTAATGTCGTTATGTCGGCGTCACTCGGCATAACTGTAAAGTTTTATTGAAAGATATACAAAAATACATACTCACAAATGTGTGCGTTCATAATATTAGTATAGGATATATTGTAATCCACAGGTTGGTGAGGGCGGGAAGCTGTTAGCATGTTACTTGTGCTATCATCAGCTACAGAAATGTCGTCAGCTCATTATAAAGTCACAGAAGTCTCAGAACATTCTGGAACAGATCTTGGAAATAACTGGAGACGTATGTACTACAAAATGTTTTTTTACAATTAAAATTAAAACTGACAAATTGCACAAATCACACTCAACCCTTTTTCTAACTGCCATTATGCCACCTTAAAGTAGGGTTCGTGTAACACACTTTTTCAAGCATGTTGCAGAGAGGGTTTGGCTTAGTTTTGACGACCTTTGTGATGGATACAATGCCATACAAGACAAAGATATCAATAAGTGATGTTTTCTGTTGCAGTTGGATCTGAAATCCTTCAGTGTTACAGACAGGCTGGCATACGGTCTGGTGGATCCGTTGCTGGTCACCGATGTGCACTCATTACAAATACCGGAACCGGACGATGTGATAGAGTATCTGGACGACAGTGACATGAGTGAAGCGTTGGTTGAACATGAACCTGATGAAGGTGAGTCTCTTTTCTTTCTCTCCACCTGCCAATACTCTGAAAAAGGTGTACAAAGAATTAACAGTGAAGGAACACATTGTGGGGAAACCTGTATACCCGAGAATTTCTTCACAAGAATTTCGAAGTACCTATGTGTAGTCTACCAACCCTCTCATTAGTAGAGGAAACCCGTGCCCAGCAGTGGGACAGTAATTTTGAAGGTCTGATATTATTATTATTGCATGAACATATATAATCTTACGCCTGGGTTTCCGATCAAAGGTTAGGTGAAGGCTAGGTACGTTCCTCAATGACGACAATTTTTTTAAATCATTCGCCCTCTGAAGTTGGACGCCACCCCTTGTCTTGTTATGCGACAGGCGACTGATGCCAGGGGACTGTTTAATTTTAATTCAATTATATGCCAGGGGACTGTTTAATTTTAATTCAATTACTGGATGTAGAAAATTTAATAGAATTCTGGTATTCTGCTGTACACATGGGATATTATCTATTATAACAATATATAACTTATAATTTGTGATATTATAGAAACATAATATTACATAAAAATTAATTATTTTTTTGACCTTTTAATCCCGATGGTAATATTTGCAATTTTCATTGTTATATTAACACGGAACTGTTGAAAAAAATATCATTGCAACATTATCATATATCACCTCTGTTTCGTTCAGTGCGTGTGATTCCCTCCCTCCTATCCCAATCTTTGATCCCCTGTTTTTGGGCAATGCATCCATTATTTTTATGTCTTGGGTGTCCATGGGCGGTGGAGATCAGTTACCATCAGGTGATCCACCTGCTCGATAGCCAGCTTCTGCTATAAAAAAGAATATTTAAAAATATAACACAACATAACATAACATAAGCTCACGCCTGTATCCCCGAAGGGGTAGGCAGAGGCGCACTAGCGAACTAGAACACCCACATTTCGCCGAGCTTAGTTCCGTCCCAGATGTTATAGGGGGCGAGCCTATCGCCATCATCACCATCATCATCATCATCAGCTATAGGACGTCCACTGCTGAACATAGGCCTCCCCCAAAGATTTCCAGATCGACCTGTTGGAAGCGGCCTGCATCCAGCGACTTCCTGCGACCTTTATCAGGTCGTCGGTCCCCAATATCCTTCCCATATCGGGCACAAATTCCAGACTCCGGGCTGATATGGAAAAATCCAATATCACTTTGCCCGCCCGACCCGGGATCGAACCCGAGACCTCAGAACCGTAGTCGTACCGAAATACAACCACGCTATTGAGGCAGTCAGTTAAAAAATATATATTACTAGTTAGTCAAATATATTCTGCTATAGTTATATTTCCTGTATTCCAAAGGTACAATCCCAAACAAAAAGCGTAAGCTGGATGAGATACACAACTGTGAACAAGATAAGGCCGAGTCTGTTGCAAGTGAGAAGAGTGGAAACATCTCTGACACCAAAATAAGCATCGTAGCTGATAATGATAAGTCAACTGAGATAGTGTCTGACGCAAAAAGTAAGCTTGTATTAGTTAATAATAATAAGAAGTATTTTATATGCAATGAATGTCGTAAAATATGTAATTCAAAAGCTCTTCTTATCAAACATATTGTCGGACATAAACCTGTGATTACTAACCAAAATACTAAAAGTAAAACAAATCAGAGTGCTGTACATAATGGGAAATTGATAAAAATGGATAATTTAAACAACTTTGAAATTAATTCATGTAAAAAACCTGTTAAATGTCAATACTGTTATTATACGTCTGCTTACAGTAGTAATTTAAAGCAACATGTTAGAACTCACACAGGCGAAAAGCCTTTTAAATGTCAATACTGCAATTATGCATCTGCGAATCGTCATAATTTAAAGCATCACATTAGAACTCACACAGGCGAAAAACCTTTTAAATGTCAATACTGTAGTTATAAATCTGCGCAAAGAGGCCGTTTAAAGGAACATATTAGAACTCACTCAAGCGAAAAGCCTTTTAAATGTCAATACTGCAATTATGCGTGTACAAAAAGTGATAATTTAAAGGAACATATTAGAATTCACACAGGCGAAAAACCTTTTAAATGTCAATACTGTAATTTTGCATGTGCGCAACATAGTAATTTAAAGATTCACATTAGAACTCACACAGGCGAAAAACCTTTTAAATGTCAATATTGTAATTATACATGTGCGCAAAGTGGTCATTTAAAGGAACACATTAGAACTCACACAGGCGAAAAACCTTTTAAATGTCAATACTGTAATTATGCATCTGCGCATAGTTGTCATTTAAAGAAACATATTAGAACTCATACAGGCCAAAAGCCTTTTAAATGTCAATACTGCAATTATGCATGTACACGACGTGATATTTTAAAGAGGCATATAAGAACTCACACAGATGAGAAGCTATATACATGTGAAATATGTGACATGAAGTGTAAAACAAGCAACGTTCTGAGTCGACACTTACTGGTACATATGGTTAAGTAAATTCGCCGAGTAGTGTTGCCAACGAAGACAACTTAAATCAGCGCTTTATTATTCCACTCAGACGCCCATGCCTGACAACATGTAGATACAGGTTGCAAAAAGTTAGGATCAATAACAACTACACTTAAAGGGAAGATAGCAATTAAGTAAAGTCTCTTGCTCTTCCCCCCGGATCTCTGAGGAGTTCAGACGTTATTTAAGTAACCAAGTAGTGTTTTTTTATGAATAAAAATAAATTAAATTATTGTTTTAAATCCGATTCAAAAAATAGGAGTGCATAAACTGAAGGAGCTCACATTGTTTCACTGTACTACAACCGCACTGGTCTGCCACGCCCACCAAAGTCAGCCGTAGGACCGAAGGGGCGTGAACGACGCTCGACCAGTCAAACGGCAACTCATACGCCGTTGCCCGTTGCAGTAGAGGTACGTCACAACTTACACTGCTCCTGGTACTCTACTCACATTGGCTCACGAGTTTTTGTCCTGCAATCTACCACACACTTGTAGCGCTTTCTGCTACCCTAATAAGGCGCTTGCTAGTTATTGCTGATTTATATTATGTCGCTAAGACGTACTCCTTCCCAAAGGCAAAGGCCCATGTCGGGTACTGACTCGGAAAGTGTTGATGGTAATATGTCAGACGCCCTTAATACGGATGATCAGGGATATTCAAATACCAGACCCATGAAGAGAAAATACGACAACGAATTAACAACTTTCATGAAAGATGTTCGAGATTCTTTTAAAAAACTTGAAATAGACCATGATAATAAACTACAACGAGTTGAATCGTCACTCATGGAAATAAAAACACTAAACAGTAGTATTGAGGCATCAATGCAGGCTTTATCTTGCAAACATGACGACCTTCTTAAAGAATTAGAAAACCTTAAGGACGAACGGAAGGCTCATATAACATATATTAAACAACTCGAATATAAATTGGAAAATCTAGAAAAAGCATCTTGCGCTGCCAAAGTGGAGATTAGAAATATCCCAAAATTACAAAATGAGAATAAAGAGAAATTATGTCATTTAGTGGGAGAAATTGGCAAGTCTTTAAAACTGGAAGTAAATACCACTTTGATAAAAGACATTTATCGCCCACACTCTAAGCCAAATAATGTGAAACCCATTGTAGTAGAATTTACATCCGTACTCACAAAGGAAAGATTTCTCAACAATGTTAAAAAACTGTCATTGAAGGATAAAACCGCAAAATTAAACACCACTTCGCTTGGTCTAGAAACCCCTTCAAAGCCAATCTTTATTTCGGACTGTCTTACACCTAAGGGCAGAAGATTGTTTTTTCTTGCTCGAGATTACGCAAATGTGAATAAGTATGCATATTGCTGGACAGCATATGGCAAGGTATATCTCCGAAAAAAAGAGGGTATGCCGCATGTTCGCATTGAGGAGGAAAACGACCTAGTCAAATTGAAAAACCAGAACTCGGACTGACTGTATGGAAGCATTTTTATTGCATATTACATAGATTTAAGATTTTGTTATGATGTGTTACAATGTGTTACGATTCTATACCTATATTTATTGCATGCCTATAATATTTACTATCTCTACACTTTACACTACACTAGTTATATGAAGCTAACACAAATCCATATTATTGATAAGAATTTACCTCAGTCCATAAAACATTCTAGCCATTGGTCTTACATTAACATATATTGTCATTTTTGCAATATCGCTTGTTATAACTTTAAAATATATTGTGGTCCAGGTTCCAGAGATCTTTTGCCAAACTTTATTATTAAAACTGGATGACGTTTTAATTGACGTTGATAATATGTCTGTCTCAGAATCATTTTTATGTGAGGTAGAGATTTGTAAACAGATTATTTCCTGCCCTGATAACCACATCACCGTCTTAACTCAGAATATACGCAGTATATCAAAAAACTTTGACGATTTTACTATCCTACTGACTAGACTCGGGTTTGACTGTGATATACTAATTTTAACTGAATGCTGGCTTTTGTGTAATCCTAAATTACCAAATCTTGATGGATACCATATACGTGCATGTCAAAAATGTGTCACTCAAAATGATGGAGTAACAGTATTTTATAAGTCAAACCTCGATATTAAGTGTGAAGAACCAACTGTTCAAGACTGTAACTGTCTAATCTTGAAACTAGGACTTGATACTGCAATTATAGCTGTGTATAGATCCCCTAATAAAAGTATTGATAATTTTCTTGTAGCGCTGAATTCTGTTTTGTGCGATCTCTCAGCATTCAAAAACATATCCATTATAGGTGACATCAACATTAATATAGATTCCCATAACAATGATCCCAAAGCCTTGGAGTATCTAAATATCTGCTCTTTTCATGGTCTTCTGCCTGCTCACTCCCTTCCTACACGACAGGGCAAAACGTGCCTTGATCATGTGATGCTAAAAACGAAATTTCGAGCTCAAACTTTTGTATTACAAACCACAATCACTGATCATCTAGCAGTTTTGCTCTCCTTAAAATGTACTCAAATTAAAACGCATCCACGACCTGTGTTTGTCAATAAAATAAATACTGCGGGTTTAACCGCAGGTATAGAAAAAATTGACTGGCAGCCAGTTTATTCCTCTACTGATGTAAACTTTGCCACGGAATACTTTATCAGCTCCATCCAGCGCGAAATTTTTGCGAACACAATCGTCAACAAAACTCCAAGGCGTAAAAAAATCTTAAAGCCTTGGATAACTCCCGGGTTACTTCGCTGCATAAAACATAGAGATAGATTACATAAAAAAATGCGCCTATCTCCAACTAATATTGAACTCGCACTAATTTACACAAGATATAGGAATTTTTGTAGTAATATTTTAAAAAGAGTTAAACGATTATACGAAAAAAACTTAATTCAAAAAGCTGGAAATGACAATAAAAAAATCTGGGACGCAATAAAAAATATAACTAATACCAAATCAACCACGAAAAACAATGACGCAACTGCACTTTTAGACGTATCTTGTAACAGAACTGCAGATACTGTAAATGAGTATTTTGTAAATATAGGGAAAAATTTAGCGGATAAGATTCCTAGACCCTCAGGTTCAAATATCCCTGAAGAAACCAGCAGACGCCAAAATAGTTGCATTGGTTCATTCGTGTTACTGGACACAGACGTTGCCGAAGTGGAGCTCATAATAACAAGCTTGAAAAGTGTTTGCTCCAGTGGTTGGGACGAAATACCGAATATTGTGCTTAAAGAAAACAGACGTATACTCGCTCCCCCCTTAACGTATATATTTAATACATCCCTATCTCAAGGTGTATTTCCTACGGTTTTAAAGAAATCAATAGTTCACCCAATATTAAAATCTGGGGATAGGGAATGTGTTAATAACTACAGGCCAATTTCAATTTTGCCGTCAGTTTCAAAGATCTTAGAACGTATTATTAATACCAGACTGATAAAATACTTAGAAAGTAATAAGCTATTAGCCAATAACCAATTTGGATTTAGGACTGGTAAATCCTGTTGTGATGCGATTCACGAGCTCGTAGATCATCTTGTGCACAACTTAGATATTGGAAAGAAAGCTATTGGTATTTTTTTGGACTTAGCTAAGGCTTTTGATACGGTTCCTGCATCTCTGTTATTAGGCAAATTGGATAGATTAGGAATCAGAGGCAATCAATTGGATTTGCTAAAAAACTATCTTTCGAATCGTTATCAATGTGTTAAAATAAATGATAATATAAGCAAAGACCTTCCTGTTTTATACGGCGTACCGCAAGGTAGCATCTTGGGCCCCACACTGTTTCTGATTTACCTAAATGATTTATTTGACCTTAGAGTATTATGTGGTAAAATAATATCATATGCAGATGATACAGTACTTTTATTCACTGGCAAGACATGGAAAGAAACTTATGAAAATGCTCAACTTGGCTTCGACGCAGTGAACAGTTGGTTGAACAAAAACTTTCTCACCCTCAACCCTGAAAAAACTCAATATATAACTTTTTCCATGCGTAACTTCAGCCCTCCACCTGTTTCTTATAATTTAATTGCTCATGGCTGTGTCCTAAAAACTACCTGTCATTGTCCATCTATTGTACGCACTGAGAAAGTAAAATATCTTGGAGTTATTGTCGATAAAAATCTCTCATTTAAACCACACATTGAAGTAATTACGTCGAGATTGAGAAAACTAACTTACGTCTTTAAAAATCTGAGGCATTCAGCAGACTTCAAATTACTGCGGCAAGTTTACTTGGCTCTTGTACAATCCATCATATGCTACTGTATTACTATTTGGGGTGGTGCTCCTAAAACTATAATTAAACCTATGGAAATTGCCCAAAGAGCTATACTGAAAGTTTGCACTTTTCGTCCCTATTTATCTCCTACATATCAACTTTACCAGGCTTGTGACGTATTAACAGTACGTCAGCTGTTTGTACTACACACAGTTTTGAAGCAACATCCCCGGGTTGACTGCTTAAAATACTTACAAAGTACACAGAGACGTCGACAAGCAATACACTTTACAGATCGACCGACCATCAGACACCAGTATGTAAAAAGATTTTTCTGTTATTTAGGACCTTATATCTATAACAAAATGAACAAACAACTAGAAATCGTTCCTTTAAATCTTGCACAATGTAAAGAAAAAGTTAGAGAATATATCCGCAAATTGAATTATGATCAGACTGAGGACATACTAAACACCTTAACATAGATCGTTCCAACGCAAGCATGCACACACACACATACACACACTTACACACACACATACTTGATTTTACTTTGTTATAAGTCTTATAATTTTATATATATTTTTTATTTTAAAAACTTATTTTCTCCACGATTGTCATATCATTGCTCCTAGCAATTAATATGGTTTTTGTGTTCCATAATTTTAATCGTTGCTTAAAATATGGTGTCTCAACGGGAGAGCACTGATGTCTGAAATACAGATTAACTATCTAGTTCAGACACAGATGTACTTGATGTTTATGATTAAGCATTTCTTTCAATGTAAAATTGTATTGTAGTAGAACATCCTTTTGTAATCTTTTTTATATAAATGAATAAATTATTAAATTATTAAATTAAAGTCTAAATTTCGTAAAGCTCATAGTTTTTGAATAATGGAAATAAAATGTAAACTTTTGCTACATTATTGTTCGACAAAGTCAACGCGAATCTAAGATCCGTTTTAATATTGTAGTGGACTTGCGAAGAAAAATCTCAGCCTTTATATTGTGTCGTGCGTTCGGAGTTCTCGAGCTCTTGGTGTACACAAAGTAATAGTCGTATTTAGAATCAAATCAAATAAATGCAAAATCACAAGAAAAGATTTTCCTTCAGATTTTATAAAATACTAGCTGACCCGCGCAACTTCGTCTGCGTATGAGAGAGAGGGTTGAAAGAGTGAGTCGTAGGCACCTATAGCACAATAATTCTAAAAAGGTAATGATATGTTTTGCTAAACTTCGAGAGATAGTACGTGACTTCGGTGCGGTTCCGTCAATCACCCCGTCTGTCAACCCGTCTGTCACCCGTCTGTCACCCGTCTGTCACCCCGCATGTCACCCAGCCTGTCACCCGTCTGTCACCCCGTCTGTAACCCGTCTGTCACCCCGTCAGTCACCCCATCAGTCACCCTGCCTGTCACCACATCTGTCACCCCGTCTGTAACCCGTCTATCACCCCGTCAGTCACCCCATCAGTCACCCTGTCTGTCACCCCGTATGTTACCCCGTCTGTGACCCCGTCTGTCACCGCGTCTGTCTTCCCGTCTGTCACCCCATCTTTAATCCGTCTGTCACATCGGCTGACACCCCATCACTCACCCTGTCTGTCACCCTGCCTGTCACCCTGTCTGTCACCCTGCCTGTCACCCCGCCTGACATAGTCACCCTGCCTGTCACCACATCTGTCACCCCGTCTGTCACCCTGTCTGTCACCCCGTTTGTCACCCCGTCTGTAACCCGTCTCTCACCCCGTCAGTCACCCCATCAGTCACCCTGTCTGTCACCCCGTCTGTCACCCCGTATGTTACCCCGTCTGTAACCCCGTCTGTCACCGCGTCTGTCTTCCCGTCTGTCACCCCGTCTGTAATCCGTCTGTCACATCGGCTGACACCCCATCACTCACCCTGCCTGTCACCCCGTCTGTCACCCTGTCTGTCACCCCGTCTGTCGCCCCGTCTGTCACCCCGTCTGTCACCCCGCCTGTCACCCATCTGTCACCCCGTCTGTCACCCCGTCTGTCACCCGTCTGTCACCCCGTCGGTCACCCCGCCTGTCACCCCATCTGTCACCTAGCCTGTCACCCATCTGTCACCCGTCTGTCACCCCGCATGTCACCCGTCTGTCACCCCGTCTGTCACCCCGTCAGTCACCCCATCAGTCACCCCGTCAGGTATCCCTAAGTCACCCCATCATTCAACCCGTCGGTCAACACTAAAAGAATTTTTCAATTCGAACCAGTAGTTTCTGAGATACCAACTTCCCCGGCTTTAAACATTTTTCATTTCTGCTCCGCTCCTATTGGTCATAGCGTCAAAAAGAATTTTTCAAATCGAACCAGTAGATACTAACGACACTCAATTGTTTTGCCTTCCCGGAACCTCTCCACTAATACTTGAACTTTATGGTATGGTATTAAAGTTCAAATTGACTTTTAAGTATTATTACGAATCGATTGTATGGGAGTACAGAAAAGTGTTGTTTCTAGACTTTTTCAGACAATTTTTCATTTTTTTCTCTCCGTAAGAACCATCCTCGTACTTCGAGGAATATTCTAAAAAAAGAATTAGCGAAATCGGTCCAGCCGTTCACGCGTGATGCGATGACAACGGAAAACGGGTTTCATTTTTATATATATAGATTTGACATTAATGTTAATTGATAGGACGTTTAGTTAATAGTGGTAATAAATTAAGTTTAGTTTTATAAATGCAACTGTATGAATTGTTACTATTAAAATAAATAAAGTTTAATAGAATCTTAAAACCGAGTTTAAATTGTACACTCAGAGTAAAAACAGTCATTTTTAGGGTTCCGTACCTCAAAAGGAAAAAACGGAACCCTCATAGGATCACTTTGTTGTCCGTCTGTCTGTCTGTAACGACCCTTTTTCTCAGGAACACGTGGAGGTATCAAGCTGAAATTCATATTGGAGCTTTGAAAAAATCAAGCTCTAAGCCAACCAATAGGGAACTTGCGTGTAATTCTTTTATTATTTCATTGCAAAGAACTACGTCTCAAATAAACACCAGAAACAAAAACATAAAAATATGCACAAATAATTTAATTATCGCAAGTCTAAATATGACTTACAAAACCCCGCGCTTAAAAAGGACGTGACGTCACAGCTTAAAAATGCCTTTTTGTTGACATCTTAGTTGACACTGACGGCTAGTGACATTGTCTGGAATGACGTTTGAACCGCTATAATTGCCTATCGTTTAAAATTTCCCCATGCCGAACAAAAAATTCCCCAAAAATGTTGAAGCTATTTCATTAAATAACGAAGTAAAAATAAGTTGCACCCTTGAATCCTGAGCGGAGAGGTGGAAAAGTTACATGAAGAAAATAATTTGGCAAGAGGAGGACCTCCGAAATCTCATTCATCAAGTACCATACTAAACATAACAACAGTTTTCCGCAAAATTGGGAAAAATACCCCAACGTGGAAACACTGCCTATGCAACGACGTCACTTGGGTTTTGTAATAACGTTCCATTACACGTAATTTCTAATTAAGATATTTTGTAAAATATCAATTATTTTATACTACAAATTTCATCATAGCACATTTCAAGGTTTTGTTTATTGATTTATCAACACAATTTCTCGTTATAATTTTCGTGCAAGTTCCCCATTATAAACTTGAATAATTCGTGTCTTCACGTAGTTTCTGAACGATGCGTCCGTTTTTATTAAGCTGTGGCTATTCCGTAACAATGTCATGACTGCCAGTACAAAAAACAAATGCATAATCTTATAAAATTAATATCATTTTATTACGCTAACAAATTAATGCAATCGTTATTTTTTCTAAAATCACCTATTTTTTCTTCGTTTTTTGATCTTATTTTACAAACCTCAGCCAGAAATGAAACATTTCCTTTAAATTATTTAATATTTGTCTAAAATTGTGTTTGTAGTTTAAATGTGATGTGTATCTAAGCAATAAACATCAACGAAGATGGACAGAATGTGGAAGCTTTGAAATAAGTGATTTTGGATGGTTTTTATCGGGTGTATGGGTCGACCATATTCGATTCCTCCGCTGCGAGAAAATCGTCTAAAAACATTAAACTGCAAGGAATTGATGCCAAAACTCCAGCAGGGCCTTGAAATCGAACACATCCGACTTCATTGCACTTGCGAAAATTTAGATGTAGAAAAACAATTTCCCTAACTTTACATTGGCATAATGTATTTCAATTGCCATAAAAAAAAATTGTCACGGGCGGCTCCGCCTCCGGTGGCCCATACGCTTAATGCTTATGTAACATATTTATGAGACGCCTCCGACGGGTTAAATCTCTTTTGTACCTATATGACTAATGACCATCATCAGGCCTGTACTCTTATATGGGTGTGTTGCGTGGCCTGCTCTTAGCGTTATGTTACGGTGATCCACGTCCTGACTCCCGTAGCTGACGATGTTGTGGGGATTATCCCCAACGTCGCAGATAAACTACAGCAATGTCATTTATGATGGTATGGTCACGTTTTAAAGAAACTAAGAAATCGCATCAGGGTTTCGCAGTGAATTCCCTAAAAACGCTAAACGTTTTGAGGGAAACATTTAGAGCCGCTGAGATCCAGCTGTGGAGGATTCGCCTGGTGAAGTAAAAGCGTTTAGATAAGAAAGCCGAAGCCGACCCTGATACTGGGCTAGGATACCACTAGGCAGAAAAATATAATAGAAAAGTTGATATTATTATGTTTTGGTTGCGAATATTTTTATTTTATGTCAGATTGATAAAATATTAATAAGAAAATGAATTGTTATTCCTTCGAAATTCTGTAAACGAAAAAAATATCACAATCCCGTAAACATACAGAAAATACCGAAAACAATAATATAATATTTATGCCATATGCAAACAAGTTGAAACACGTTTACTGGTAATTTGGTTGTACAAAGTAACTTTACACGAAATATAAACAAGTTCTTCGTAGATTTACGTTAAATTCCTATATAATAAGTACAAAAGAAGCTGCTATAAAGTTCAATCGGCAATCTATAATATAAAAATGAATCGCTGAATGTGTTGCTAAGCGCAAATCTCGAGAGAAGCTGAACCGATTTCGCTAATTTTTTTTTTAGAATATTCCTTGAAGTACGAGGGTGGTTCTTACGGAGAGAAAATTTTAAAAATCGCCTGAAAAAGTCTAAAAACAACACTTTTCTATACTCCCATAAAATCGATTTGTAATAATACTTAAAAGTCAATTTGAACTTTAATACCATACCATAAAGTTTAAGTATTAGTGCAGAGGTTCCGGGAAGGCAAAACAATTGAGTGACGTTAGTATCGTATAAATATTAATGTCAATATTTACTGACGGGGTGACTGACAGAATGACCGAAGTCACGTACTTTCTCTCAACGTCTAGTTTAGTAGCCTTAAGCCTGTGTTATAATCTTAACGTACATAATCCCAGTACCTTTAGGATTGATTTTTCTTTAATTTCATAAAATTGTTATATAGGTGACTGTAACCCACTCACTCTAATCCTCTCTCTCATATGTAACGCAGAAGTTGCGCGGTCTGCTAGTATAATTATAAATTCCAAAGTCATTCAGTTTTTTCTTCTTTCTGTAAAATTGTAAAAATGTAAATGCGCGTTATTTACCAACTGCTCTTACGTGGTATTGCACGCGCAACGACATAATTCATAATTTGTGATATCGACCTATCCAAAGAATAAAGTTACATATGATAATTAATCGAAATTGCTTTTATATTTTTCAGAGCTTAAATTAACCTATATATTTAACTAATACTAGTAATTTTTTAAATTTATGACATAATAACAAGTTAAATTATGACATAGCTTAAAAAAATATTCACTAGTTAAATATACAGGTCAATAAATAAGCTCAGAAAAATAAGAAAGCAATTTCGATTCATTATCATATGTAACTTTATTCTTTGGATAGGTCGATATATATACATATTAAATAAACATAAAATATTTTTTATTCAATCTCAATAGTAATATTTGCATTTTCATTGTAATTATTTCGCGTATCTGTTGAAAAAATTAAAAGAATAAAAAATATTAGCGCTAACATAACATCGTTGCTGAGTTTCGTTCGGTGCGTGAGATTTCCGGCGGCCCAATTGCTTTCTTTCCCAATTTTAGATCCCTTTAGGCTGGCAACGAATGGATTCTTTTTATATCTTGGATGTTCATGGGCGGTGGATTTCACTTATCATCAGGTGACCCACCTGCACGTTTGCCAGTTTCTGCTATAAAACAAGAATATTGAAGATACTCCTATTGTTTTTTTCTTTCCCTGAGTCTTTTGTGTATGTATTACTACTGTATTACAATTATATTTTCCTGTATTCTTAAGGTACACCCCCAGACAAAAAGCGTAAGCTGAACAAGAAACATAACTGTGAACAAGATAAGGCCGGGTCTATTGCAAGTGAGAAGAGTGGAAACATCTCTGACACCGAAATAAGCATCGTAGTTGATAATGATAAGTCAACCGAGATAGTGTCTGACGGAAAAAGTAAGCCAGTATTAGTTAATAATAATAAGAAGTATTTTATATGCAATGAATGTGGTAAAACATGTAATTCAAAAGCTCTTCTTATCAAACATATTGTCGGACATAAACCTATGATTACTAACCAAAATACTAAAAGTAAAACCAATAAGAGTTCTGTACGTAATGGAAAATTGACAAAAAGGGTTAATTTAAACAACTTTGAAATTCATTCATGTAAAAAGTCTTATAAATGTCAATACTGTAATTATACATCTGCGCGTCGTAATCATTTAAAGGAACACATTAGAACTCACACAGGCGAAAAGCCTTTTAAATGTCAATACTGCAATTATGCGTGTACAATAAGTAATAATTTAAAGCAACATGTTAGAACTCACACAGGCGAAAAGCCTTTTAAATGTCAATACTGTAATTATGCATGTGCGCAAAGTGGTCATTTAAAGGAACATATTAGAACTCACACAGGCGAAAAACCTTTTAAATGTCAATACTGTAATTATACATGTGCGCAAGTTTGTCATTTAAAGCGACATGTTAGAACTCACACAGGCGAAAAACCTTTTAAATGTCAATACTGTAATTATACATCTGCGGGTCGTAATCATTTAAAGGAACACATTAGAACTCACACAGGCGAAAAGCCTTTTAAATGTCAATACTGCAATTATGCGTGTACAAAAAGTGATAATTTAAAGCAACATGTTAGAACTCACACAGGCGAAAAGCCTTTTAAATGTCAATACTGTAATTATGCATGTACACGAAGTGAACATTTAAAGAAGCATATAAGAACTCACACAGGTGAGAGGCCATATGCATGTGAAATATGTGACATGAAGTTTAAAACAAGCAACGTTCTGAGTCGACACTTACTGGCACATATGGTTAAGTAAATTCGCCGAGTAGTGTTGTCAGCGAAGACAACTTAAATCAGCGCTTTATTATTCCACTCAGACGCCCATGCCTTACAGCAAGTAGCTACAGTTTGCAAAAAGTTAGTATCAATAACAACTACACTTAAAGGGAAGATAGCAATTAAGTAAAGTCTAAATTTCATAAAGCTCATAGTTTTTGAATTATGGAAATAAAATGTAAGCTTTTGCTTCATTAACTTGTTGTCCGACAAAGTTATCGCGAATCAAAGATCCGTTTTAATATTGTAGTGGACTTGCGAAGAAAAATCTCAGCCTTTATATTGTGTCGTGCGTTTGGAGTTCTCGAGCTCTTGGTGTACACAAAGTAATAGTCGTATTTATAACCAAATCAAGTAGATGCAAAATCACAAGAAAAGATTTTCCTTCAGATTTTATAAAATATTTGACATTAATGTTAGGGCGTTTAGTTATTATTGGTAATAAATTAAGTTTAGTTTAATAAATGCAACTGTATGAATTGTTACTATTAAAATAAATAAAGTTTCATAAAATCTTAAAACAGAGTTTAAATTGAACACTCGAGAGTAAAAACAGACATTTTTAGGGTTCCGTACCTCAAAAGGAAAAAACGGAACCCTCATAGGATCACTTTGTTGTCCGTCTGTCTGTCTGTAACGACCCTTTTTCTCAGGAACACGTGGAGGTATCAAGCTGAAATTCATATTGGCGCTGTGAAAAAATCAAGCTCTAAGCCAACCAATTATAAACTTGAATAATTCGTGTCTTCACGTAGTTTCTGAACGATGCGTCCGTTTTTATTAAGCTGTGGCTATTCCGTAACAATGTCATGACTGCCAGTACAAAAAACAAATGCATAATCTTATAAAATGAATATCATTTTATTACGCTAACAAATTAATGCAATCGTTATTTTTTCTAAAATCACCTATTTTTTCATCGTTTTTTGATCTTATGTTACAAACCTCAGCCAGAAATGAAACATCTCCTTTAAATGATTTAATATTTTAGTCTAAAGTGGTGTTTGTGGTTAAAATGTGATGTGTATCTAAGCAATAAACATCAACGAAGATGGACAGAATGTGGAAGCTTTGAAATAAGTGATTTTGGATGCTTTTTGTCGGGTGGATGGGTCGACCATGTTCGATTCCTCCGCTGCTAGAAAATCGTCTAAAAAACATTAAACGGCAAGGAATTGACGCCAAAACTCCAGCAGGGCCTTGAAATCGAACACATCCGACTTCATTGCACTTGCGAAAATTTAGATGTAGAAAAACAATTTCCCTAACTTGACATCGGCATAATGTATTTCAATTGCCATAAAAAAAAATTGACACGGGCGGCTCCGCCTCCGGTGGCCCATACGCTTATGTAACATATTTATGAGACGCCTCCGACGGGTTAAATATTTTTTGTATATGACTAATGACCATCATCAGGCCTGTAGGTACTCTTATATGGGTGTGTTGCGTGGCCTGCTCTTAGCGTTATGTTACGGTGATCCACGTCCTGACTCCCGAAGCTGAAGATGTTGCGGGGATTATCCCCAACGTCGCAGATAAACTACAGCAATGTCATTTATGATGGTATGGTCACGTTTTAAAGAAACCATGAAATCGCATCAGGGTTTCGCAGTGAATGCCCTAAAAACAATTAACACTTTGAGGGAAACATTTAGAGCCGCTGAGATCCAGCTGTGGAGAATTCGCCTGGTGAAGTAAAAGCGTTTAGATAAGAAAGCCGAAGCCGACCCTGATACTGGGCTAGGATAGCACTAGGCAGAAAAATATAATAGAAAAGTTGATATTATTATGTTTTGGTTGCGAATATTTTTATTTTATGTGAGATTGATAAAATATTAATAAGAAAATGAATTGTTATTCCTTCGAAATTCTGTAAACCAAAAAAATATCACAATCCCGTAAACATAAAGAAAATACCGAAAACAATAATATAAAATTTATGCCATATGCAAACAAGTTGAAACACGTTTACTGGTAATTTGGTTGTACAAAGTGACTTTACACGAAATATAAACAAGTTCTTCGTAAATTTACGTTAAATTCCTATATAATAAGTACAAAAGAAGCTGCTATAAAGTTCAATCGGTAATCTATAATATAAAAATGAATCGCTGAATGTGTTGCTAAGCGCAAATCTCGAGAGCAGCTCAACCGATTTCGCTAATTCTTTTTTTAGAATATTCCTTGAAGTACGAGGATGGTTCTTACGGAGAGATAAATTTAAAAATTTCCTGAAAAAGTCTAAAAACAACACTTTTCTATACTCCCATAAAAGCGATTTGTAATAAAACTTAAAAGTCAATTTGAACTTTAATACCATACCATAAAGTTTAAGTATTAGTGCAGAGGTTCCGGGAAGGCAAAACAATCGAGTGACGTTAGTATCATAGTCTAAGTTAGTATCGTATAAATATTAATGTCAATATTTACTGACGGGGTGACTAACAGAATGACCGAAGTCATATACTTTCTCTCAAAGTTTAGTTTAGTAGCCTTAAGCCTATGTTATGATCTTAACGTATAACGTATAACGTAATCCCAGTACCTTTAGGATTGATTTTTCTTTATTTAATTTCATAAAATTGTTTTATAGATGCCTGTAACCCACTCACTCTAATCCTCTCTCTCATATGTAACGCAGACGAAGTTGCGCGGTCTGCTAGTATAATTATAAATTCCAAAGTTATTCAGTTTTTTCTTCTTTCTGTAAAAATGTAAATGCGCGTTATTTACCAACTGCTCTTACGCGGTATTGCACGCGCAACGAGGATATAATTCATAATTTGTGATATATATACATATGACTGCCTCCGTGGCGTGGTGGTATTTCGGTACGACTACGGTTCTGAGGTCTCGTGTTCGATCCCCGGGTCGGGCAAAGTAATATTGGATTTTTCCATATCAGTCCGGAGTCTGGAATTTGTGCCCGATATGGCGATAGGCTCGCCCCCTATCACATCTGGGACGGAACTAAGCTCGGCGAAATGTGGGTGTTCTAGTTCGCTAGTAAGCCTTTGTCTACCCCTTCGGGGATACAGGCGTGAGCTTATGTTATGTTATGTTATACATATTAAATAAACATAAAATATTTTTTATTAAATCCCGATAGTAATATTTGCAATTTTCATTGTAATTATGTCGCGTATCTGTTGAAAAAAATAAAAGAATAAAAAATATTAGCGCTAACATAACATCGTTGCTGAGTTTCGTTCGGTGCGTGAGATTTCCGGCGGCCCAATTGCCTTTCCCAATTTTAGATCCCCTCCCTTTAGGCTGGCAACGAATGGATTATTTTTATATCTTGGATGTTCATGGGCGGTGGATATCATTTATCATCAGATGACCCACCTGCACGTTTGCCAGTTTCTGCTATAAAACAAGAATATTGAAGATACTCCTATTGTTTTTTCTTACCCTGAGTCTTTTGTGTATGTATTACTACTGTATTACAATTATATTTTCCTGTATTGTTAAGGTACACCCCCAGACAAAAAGCGTAAGCTGAACAAAAAACATAACTGTGAACAAGATAAGGCCGGGTCTATGGCAAGTGAGAAGAGTGGAAACATCTCTGACACCGAAATAAGCATCGTAGCTGATAATAATAAGTCAACCGAGATAGTGTCTGACGGAAAAAGTAAGCCAGTATTAGTTAATAATAATAAGAAGTATTTTATATGCAATGCATGTGGTAAAACATGTAATTCAAAAGCTCTTCTTATCAAACATATTGTCGGACATAAACCTGTGATTACTAACCAAAATACTAAAAGTAAAACAAATCAGAGTTCTGTACATAATGGGAAATTGACAAAAAGGGATAATTTAAACAACTTTGAAATTAATTCATGTAAAAAACCTTTTAAATGTCAATACTGTAATTATACATCTGCGCAAGATGGTAATTTAAAGCAACATCTTAGAACTCACACAGGTGAAAAACCATTTAAATGTCAATACTGTAATTCTACATTTGCGCGTAATGATCATTTAAAGCAACATGTTAGAACTCACACAGGCGAAAAACCTTTTAAATGTCAATACTGTAATTCTACATTTGCGCGTAATGATCATTTAAAGCAACATGTTAGAACTCACACAGGCGAAAAACCTTTTAAATGTCAATACTGTAATTCTACATTTGCGCGTAATGATCATTTAAAGAAACATGTTAGAACTCACACACGCGAAAAACCTTTTAAATGTCAATACTGTAACTATACGTCTACTTACAGTAGTAATTTAAAGCAACATGTTAGAACTCACACAGGCGAAAAGCCTTTTAAATGTCAATACTGTAATTATACATGTGCGCAAAGTGGTAATTTAAAGGAACATATTAGAACTCATACAGGCCAAAAGCCTTTTAAATGTCAATACTGCAATTATGCATGTACACGACGTGGTCATTTAAAGGACCATATAAGAACTCACGCAGGTGAGAGGTCATATGCATGTGAAATATGTGACATGAAGTTTAAAACAAGCAACGTTCTGAGTCGACACTTACTGGTACATATGGTTAAGTAAATTCGCCGAGTAGTGTTGCCAACGAAGACAACTTAAATTAGCGCTTTATTATTCCACTCACACGCCCATGCCTAACATGTAGATACAGGTTGCAAAACGTTAGTATCAATAACAACTACACTTAAAGGGAAGATAGCAATTAGGTAAAGTCTAAATTTCGTAAAGCTTATAGTTTTGGAATAATGGAAATAAAATGTAAGCTTTTGCTACATTAACTTATTGTCCGACAAAGTCAACGCGAATCAAAGATCCGTTTTAATATTGTAGTGGACTTGCGAAGAAAAATCTCAGCCTTTATATTGTGTCGTGCGTTTGGAGTTCTCGAGCTCTTGGTGTACACAAAGTAATAGTCATATTTATAACCAAATCAAGTAAATGCAAAATCACAAGAAAAGATTTTCCTTCAGATTTTATAAAATACTAGCTGACCCGCGCAACTTCGTCTGCGTATGAGAGAGAGGGTTGAAAGAGTGAGTCGTAGGCACCTATAGCACAATAATTCTAAAAGAGGTAATGGGATGATCTACTTCGGCCATCAGTCACACCCTCTGTCACACCGTCTGTCACTCCGTCTGTCACCCCGCCTGTCACCCCGTCTGACACCTTGTCTGTCACCCAGTCGGTCACCCGTCTGTCACCACGGCCGTCACCCCGTCTGTCACCACGGCCGTCACCCCGTCTGTCACCCCGTCTGTCACCTCGTCTGTCACCCAGTCGGTCACCCCGTCTGTCACCCAGTCTATCACCAGTCTGTCACTAGTCTCTCACTCCGTCTGTCACCCCGTCTGTCACCCCGTCTGTCACCACGTCCGTCACCCCGTCTGTCACTCGTCTGTCACCCCGTCTGTCACCTCGTCTGTCACCCGTCTGTCACCCCGTCTGTCATCCCGTCTGTCGCTCCGCCTGTCACCCCGTCTGTCACCCCGTCTGTCACCTCGTCTGTCACCCAGTCGGTCATTCCGTCTGTCACCAGTCTGTCACCCCGTCTGTCAACACGTCCGTCACCCCGTCTGTCACCCCGTCTGTCACCCATCTGTCACCCTTCTGTCACCCGTCTGTCACCCCGTCTGTCACCCCATCTGTCACCCCGTCTGTCACCCCGTCATTCACCTCGTCAGTCACCCCGTCCGTCACCCCATCAGTCAGCCTGTCAGTCACCCCGTCATTCCTCACGTCAGTCACCCCGTTAGTCATCCCATTAGTCACCCCATCAATCGCCCCGTCAGTCACCCCTTAGTCACCCTACCATTCATCCCGTCGGTCAACACTAAAATATTTTTTCAAATCGAACCAGTAGTTTCTGAGATGTAAAATTCCCCGCTAGCAGCATTTTTCATTTCTGCTCCGCTCCTATTGGTCAAAGCGTGATGTTATATAGCCTATAGCCATCCTCGATAAATAGGCTATCCAACACAAAAAAAAAATCGATTCGAACCAGTAGTTTCTGAAATATAGTCTTTTCAACATTTTTCATTTCTGCTCCGCTCCTATTGGTCATAGCGTGATGTTATATAGCCTATAGCCACCCTCGATAATTGGACTATCCAACACAAAAAGAATTTTTCAATTCGAACCAGTAGTTTCTGTCCGAGATATAAATTTTCCCGATCTTGCAACATTTTTCATTTCTGCTCCGCTCCTATTGGTCAAATCGTGATGTTATATAGCTTATAGCCATTTCCGATAAATAGGCTATCCAACACAAAAATAATTTTTCAATTCGAACCAGTAGTTTCTGAGATATCAACTTCCCCGTTTTTAAACATTTTTCATTTCTGCTCCGCTCCTATTGGTTATAGCGTGATGTTATATAGCCTATAGCCACCGTCGATAATTGGGCTATCCAACACAAACAGAATTTTTCAAATCGAACCAGTAGTTCCTAAGATTAGCGCGTTCAAACAAACAAACAAACTCTTCAGCTTTATAATATTAGTATAGATTTGACATTAATGTTAGGGCGTTTAGTTATTATTGGTAATAAATTAAGTTTAGTTTAATAAATGCAACTGTATGAATTGTTACTATTAAACTAAATAAAGTTTAATAAAATCTCAAAACCGAGTTTAAATTAAACACTCAAAGTAAAAACAGTCATTTCTAGGGTTCCGTACCTCAAAAGGAAAAAACGGAACCCTCATAGGATCACTTTGTTGTCCGTCAGTCTGTCTGTAACGACCCTTTTTCTCAGGAACACGTGGAGGTATCAAGCTGAAATTCATATTGGAGTTGTGAAAAAATCAAGCTCTAAGCCAACCAATTATAAACTTGAATAATTCGTGTCTTCACGTAGTTTTTGAACGATGCGGCCGTTTTTATTAAGCTGTGGCTATTCCGTAACAATGTCATGACTGCCAGTACAAAAAAAATGCATAATCTTATAAAATGAATATCATTTTATTACGCTAACAAATTAATGCAATCGTATTTTTTCTAAAATCAGTTATTTTTTCTCCGTTTTTTGATCTATGTTACAAACCTCAGCCTGAAATGGAACATCTCCTTTAAATCTTTTTTATATATGACTAATGACCATCATCAGGCCTGTAGGTACTCTTATATGGGTGTGTTGCCTGCTCTTAGCATTATGTTACGGTGATCCACGTCCTGACTCCCGAAGCTGACGATGTTGTGGGGATTATCCCCAACGTCGCAGATAAACTACAGCAATGTCATTTATGATGTATGGTCACGTTTTAAAGAAACTAAGAAATCGCATCAGGGTTTCGCAGTGAATGCCCTAAAAACGCTAGCTAGACGCTTTGAGGGAAACATTTAGAGCCGCTGAGATCCAGCTGTGGAGGATTCGCCTGGTGAAGTAAAAGCGTTTAGATAAGAAAGCCGAAGCCGACCCTGATACTGGGCTAGGATAGCACTAGGCAGAAAAATATAATAGAAAAGTTGATATTATTATGTTTTGGTTGCGAATATTTTTATTTTATGTCAGATTGATAAAATATTAATAAGAAAATGAATTGTTATTCCTTCGAAATTCTGTAAACCAAAAAACTATCACAATCACGGGATTGTGATAGTTTTTGTAATGAAAATACCGAAAACAATAATATAATATACATATATGCCATATGCAAACAAGTTGAAACACGTTTAGTGGTAATTTGGTTGTACAAAGTGACTTTACACGAAATATAAACAAGTTCTTCGTAGATTTACGTTAAATTCCTATATAATAAGTACAAAAGAAGCTGCTCTAAAGTTCAATCGGTGATCTATAATATAAAAATGAATCGCTGAATGTGTTGCTAAGCGCAAATCTCGAGAGCAGCTGAACCGATGTCGCTTATTCTTTTTTTAGAATATTCCTTGAAGTACGAGGATAGTTCTTACGGAGAGAAAAATTTAAAAATCTCCTGAAAAAGTCTAAAAACAACACTTTTCTATACTCCCATAAAATCGATTTGTAATAATACTTAAAAGTCAATTTGAACTTTAATACCATACCATAAAGTTTAAGTATTAGTGCAGAGGTTCCGGGAAGGCAAAACAATTGAGTGACGTTAGTATCATATAAATATTAATGTCAATATTTACTGACGGGGTGACTGACAGAATGACCGAAGTCACGTACTTTCTCTCAACGTTTAGTTTAGTAGCCTTAAGCCTATGTTATGATTTTAACGTAGATAATCCCAGTACCTTTAGGATTGATTTTTCTTTATTTAATTTCATAAAATTGTTTTATAGGTGCCTGTAACCCACTCACTCTAATCCTCTCTCTCATATGTAACGCAGACGAAGTTGCGCGGTCTGCTAGTATAATTATAAATTCCAAAGTCATTCAGTTTTTTCTTCTTTCTGTAAAATTGTAAAAATGTAAATGCGCGTTATTTACCAACTGCTCTTACACGGTATTGCACGCGCAACGAGGATATAATTCATAATTTGTGATATATATACATATGACTGCCTCCGTGGCGTAGTGGTATTTCGGTACGACTACGGTTCTGAGGTCTCGGGTTCGATCCCCGGGTCGGGCAAAGTAATATTGGATTTTTCCATATCAGTCCGGAGTCTGGAATTTGTGCCCGATATGGCGATAGGCTCGCCCCCTATCACATCTGGGACGGAACTAAGCTCGGCGAAATGTGGGTGTTCTAGTTCGCTAGTACGCCTTTGTCTACCCCTTCGGGGATACAGGCGTGAGCTTATGTTATGTTATACATATTAAATAAACATAAAATATTTTTTATTAGTAATATTTGCAATTTTCATTGTAATTATTTCGTGTATCTGTTGAAAAAATTAAAAGAATAAAAAATATTAGCGTTAACCAAAGAATTTAAACGCGCGTTAACATAACATCGTTGCTGAGTTTCGTTCGGTGCGTGAGATTTCCGGTGGCCCAACTGCCGTTCCCAACTTTAGATCCCCTCCCTTTAGGCTGGCAACGAATGGATTATTTTTATATCTTGGATGTTCATGGGCGGTGGATATCACTTATCATCAGGTGACCCACCTGCACGTTTGCCAGTTTCTGCTATAAAACAAGAATATTGAAGATACTCCTATTGTTTTTTCTTTCCCTGAGTCTTTTGTATATGTATTACTACTGTATTACAATTATATTTTCCTGTATTCTTAAGGTACACCCCCAGACAAAAAGCGTAAGCTGAACAAGAAACATAACTGTGAACAAGATAAGGCCAGGTCTATTGCAAGTGAGAAGAGTGGAAACATCTCTGACACCGAAATAAGCATCGTAGCTGATAATGATAAGTCAACCGAGATAGTGTCTGACGGAAAAAGTAAGCCAGTACTAGTTAATAATAATAAGAAGTATTTTATATGCAATGAATGTGGTAAAACATGTAATTCAAAAGCTCTTCTTATCAAACATATTGTCGGACATAAACCTGTGATTACTAACCAAAATACTAAAAGTAAAACCAATAAGAGTTCTGTACGTAATGTAAAATTAACAAAAAGGGTTAATTTAAACAACTTTGAAATTCATTCATGTAAAAAGTCTTATAAATGTCAATACTGTAATTATACATCTGCGCAAGATGGTAATTTAAAGCAACATCTTAGAACTCACACAGGTGAAAAACCATTTAAATGTCAATACTGTAATTCTACATTTGCGCGTAATGATCATTTAAAGCAACATGTTAGAACTCACACAGGCGAAAAACCTTTTAAATGTCAATACTGTAATTATACATCTGCGCAAGATGGTAATTTAAAGCAACATCTTAGAACTCACACAGGCGAAAAACCTTTTAAATGTCAGTACTGCAATTATGCGAGTACAAAAAGTGATAATTTAAAGGAACATATTAGAACTCACACAGGCGAAAAGCCTTTTAAATGTCAATACTGCAATTATGCCTGTACAAAAAGTGATAATTTAAAGCAACATGTTAGAACTCACACAGGCGAAAAGCCTTTTAAATGTCAATACTGTAATTATACATGTGCGCAAAGTGGTCATTTAAAGGAACATATTAGAACTCACACAGGCGAAAAACCTTTTAAATGTCAATACTGTAATTATACATGTGCGCAAAGTGGTCATTTAAAGGAACATATTAGAACTCACACAGGCGAAAAACCTTTTAAATGTCAATACTGTAATTATACATGTGCGCAAAGTGGTAATTTAAAGGAACATATTAGAACTCATACAGGCCAAAAGCCTTTTAAATGTCAATACTGCAATTATGCATGTACACGACGTGGTCATTTAAAGGAACATATAAGAACTCACGCAGGTGAGAGGCCATATGCATGTGAAATATGTGACATGAAGTTTAAAACAAGCAACGTTCTGAGTCGACACTTACTGGTACATATGGTTAAGTAAATTCGCCGAGTAGTGTTGCCAACGAAGACAACTTAAATCAGCGCTTTATTATTCCACTTAGACGCCCATGCCTAACATGTAGATACAGGTTGCAAAACGTTAGTATCAATAACAACTACACTTAAAGGGAAGATAGCAATTAAGTAAAGTCTAAATTTCGTAAAGCTCATAGTTTTTGAATAATGGAAATAAAATGTAAGCTTTTGCTACATTAACTTATTGTCCGACAAAGTCAAGGCGAATCAAAGATCCGTTTTAATATTGTAGTGGACTTGCGAAGAAAAATCTCAGCCTTTATATTGTGTCGTGCGTTTGGAGTTCTCGAGCTCTTGGTGTACACAAAGTAATAGTCGTATTTATAACCAAATCAAGTAAATGCAAAATCACAAGAAAAGATTTTCCTTCAGATTTTATAAAATACTAGCTGACCCGCGCAACTTCGTCTGCGTATGAGAGAAAGGATTGAAAGAGTGAGTCGTAGGCACCTATAGCACAATAATTCTAAAAAGGTAATGATATGTTTTGCTAAACTTCGAGAGATAGTACGTGACTTCGGTGCGGTTCCGTCAATCACCCCGTCTGTCACCCCGCCTGTCACCTCGTCTGTCACCCCGTCTGTCAACCCGTCTGTCACCCGTCTGTCACCCCGCCTATCACCCAGCCTGTCACCCGTCTGTCACTCCGTCTGTAACCCGTTTGTCACCCCGTCAGTCACCCCATCAGTCACCCTGCCTGTCACCACATCTGTCACCCCGTCTGTCACCCTGTCTGTCACCCCGTTTGTCACCCCGTCTGTAACCCGTCTATCACCCCGTCAGTCACCCCATCAGTCACCCTGTCTGTCACCCCGTCTGTCACCCCGTCTGTTACCCCGTCTGTCACCCCGTCTGTCACCGCGTCTGTCTTCCCGTCTGTCACCCCGTCTGTAATCCGTCTGTCACATCGGCTGACACCCCATCACTCACCCTGTCTGTCACCCTGCCTGTCACCCCGCCTGACACCCGTCTGTCACCCGTCTGTCACCCCATCAGTCACCCTGTCTGTCACCCTGCCTGTCACCCCGTCTGTCACCCTGTCTGTCACCCCGCCTGTCACCCATCTGTCATCCCGTCTGTCACCCCGTCTGTCAACCCGTCTGTCACCCCGCCTGTCACCCGTCTGTCACCCCGTCAGTCACCCCGCCTGTCACCCCATCTGTCACCCAGCCTGTCACCCATCTGTCACCCCGGCTGTCACCCGTCTGTCACCCCGCATGTCACCCCGTCTGTAACTCGTCTGTCACCCCGTCAGTCACCCCATCAGTCACCCCGTCAGGTATCCCTTAGTCACCCCATCATTCAACCCGTCGGTCAACACTAAAAGAATTTTTCACATCGAACCAGTAGTTTCCGAGATATCAACTTCCCCGCTTTAAAACATTTTTCATTTCTGCTGCTATTGGTCATAGCGTGATGTTATATAGCTTCTAGCCATCCTCGATAAATGGGCTATCCAACACAAAAATTATTTTTCGATTCGAACCAGTAGTTTCTGTCTGAGATATAAACTTTCCCGATTTGGCAACATTTTTCATTTCTGCTCCGCTCCTATTGGTCAAAGCGTGATGTTATATAGCCTATAGCCATCCTCGATAAATAGGCTATCCAACACAAAAAAAAAATTCAATTCGAACCAGTAGTTTCTGAAATATAGTCTTTTCAACATTTTTCATTTTTGCTCCGCTCCTATTGGTCATAGCGTGATGTTATATAGCCTATAGCCACCGTCGATAATTGGGCTAACCAACACAAAAATAATTTTTCAATTCGAACCAGTAGTTTCTGTCTGAGATATAAATTTTCCCGATTTTGCAGAATTTTAATTTCTGCTCCGCTCCTATTGATCAAAGCGTGATGTTATATAGCCTATAGCCATCTTCGATAAATAGGCTATCCAACACAAAAAGAATTTTTCAATTCGAACCAGTAGTTTCTGAGATACCAACTTCCCCGGCTTTAAACATTTTTCATTTCTGCTCCGCTCCTATTGGTCATAGCGTGATGTGCATGATTGCCTATAGACACCGTCGATAATTGGGCTATCCAAAACAAAAAGAATTTTTCAATTCGAACCAGTAGATACTACCGACACTCAATTGTTTTGCCTTCCCGGAACCTCTCCACTAATACTTGAACTTTATAACTTAATATTCTAAAAAAAGAATTAGCGAAATCGGTCCAGCCGTTCACGCGTGATGGCGTGACAACGGATAACGGGTTTCATTTTTATATATATAGATTTGACATTAATGTTAGGGCGTTTAGTTATTATTGGTAATAAATTAAGTTTAGTTTAATAAATGCAACTGTATGAATTGTTACTATTAAAATAAATTAAGTTTAATAGAATCTTAAAACCGAGTTTAAATTGAACACTCACAGTAAAAACAGTCATTTTTAGGGTTCCGTACCTCAAAAGGAAAAAACGGAACCCTCATAGGATCACTTTGTTGTCCGTCTGTCTGTCTGTAACGACCCTTTTTCTCAGGAACGCGTGGAGGTATCAAGCTGAAATTCATATTGGAGCTGTGAAAAAATCAAGCTCTAAGCCAACCAATTATAAACTTGAATAATTCGTGTCTTCACGTAGTTTCTGAACGATGCGTCCGTTTTTATTAAGCTGTGGCTATTCCGTAACAATGTCATGACTGCCAGTACAAAAAATAAATGCATAATCTTATAAAATGAATATCATTTTATTACGCTAACAAATTAATGCAATCGTTATTTTTTCTAAAATCACCTATTTTTTTCTTCGTTTTTTGATCTTATGTTACAAACCTCAGCCAGAAATAAAATATTTTCTTTAAATTATTTAATATTTTAGTCTAAAGTTGTGTTTGTGGTTTAAATGTGATGTGTATCTAAGCAATAAACATCAACGAAGATGGACAGAATGTGGAAGCTTTGAAATAAGTGATTTTGGATGCTTTTTGTCGGGTGGATGGGTCGACCATGTTCGATTCCTCCGCTGCGAGAAAATCGTCTAAAAACATTAAACTGCAAGGAATTGATGCCAAAACTCCAGCAGGGCCTTGAAATCGAACACATCCGACTTCATTGCACTTGCGAAAATTTAGATATAAAACAATTTCCCTAACTTGACATCGGCATAATGTATTTCAATTGCCATAAAAAAAAATTGACACGGGCGGCTCCGCCTCCGGTGGCCCATACGCTTATGTAACATATTTATGAGACGCCTCCGACGGGTTAAATATTTTTTGTATATGACTAATGACCATCATCAGGCCTCTACTCTTATATGGGTGTGTTGCGTGGCCTGCTCTTAGCGTTATGTTACGGTGATCCACGTCCTGACTCCTAAAGCTAAAGATAGATAAAATACAGCAATGTCATTTATGATGGTATGGTCACGTTTTAAAGAAACTAAGAAATCGCATCAGAGTTTCGCAGTGAATGCTCTAAAAACGCTAGCTAGACGCTTTGAGAGAAACATTTTGAGCCGCTGAGATCCAGCTGTGGAGGATTCGCCTGGTTAAGTAAAAGCGTTTAGATAAGAAAGCCGACCCTGATACTGAGTAAGGATAGCACTAGGCAGAAAAATATAATAGAAAAGTTGATATTATTATGTTTTGGTTGCGAATATTTTTATTTTATGTCAGATTGATAAAATATTAATAAGAAAATTAATTGTTATTCCTTCGAAATTCTGTAAACCAAAAAACGATCACAATCTCGTGAACATAAAGAAAATACCGAAAACAATAATATAATATTTATGCCATATGCAAACAAGTTGAAACACGTTTACTGATAATTTGGTTGTACAAAGTGACTTTACACGAAATATGAACAAGTTCTTTGTAAATTTACGTTAAATTCCTATATAATAAGTACAAAAGAAGCTGCTATAAAGTTCAATCGGCAATCTATAATATAAAAATGAATCGCTGAATGTGTTGCTAAGCCCAAATCTCGAGAGAAGCTGGACCGATTTCGCTAATTCTTTTTTTAGAATATTCCTTGAAGTACGAGGATGGTTCTTACGGAGAGAAAAATTTAAAAATCTCCTGAAAAAGTCTAAAAACAACACTTTTCTATACTCCCATAAAATCGATTTGTAATAATACTTAAAAGTCAATTTGAACTTTAATACCATACCATAAAGTTTAAGTATTAGTGCAGAGGTTCCGGGAAGGCAAAACAATTGAGTGACGTTAGTATCATATAAATATTAATGTCAATATTTACTGACGGGGTGACTGACAGAATGACCGAAGTCACGTACTTTCTCTCAACGTTTAGTTTAGTAGCCTTAAGCCTATGTTATGATTTTAACGTAGATAATCCCAGTACCTTTAGGATTGATTTTTCTTTATTTAATTTCATAAAATTGTTTTATAGGTGCCTGTAACCCACTCACTCTAATCATCTCTCTCATATGTAACGCAGAAGTTGCGCGGTCTGCTAGTATAATTATAAATTCCAAAGTTATTCAGTTTTTTCTTCTTTCTGTAAAATTGTAAAAATGTAAATGCGCGTTATTTACCAACTGCTCTTACGCGGTATTGCACGCGCAACGACATAATTCATAATTTGTGATATATATACATATTAAATAAAAATAAAATATTATTTATTTAATCCCGATAGTAATATTTGCAATTTTCATTGTAATTATTTCGCGTATCTGATGAAAAAATTAAAAGAATAAAAAATATTAGCGCTAACATAACATCGTTGCTGAGTTTCGTTCGGTGCGTGAGATTTCCGGCGGCCCAAATGCCTTTCCCAATTTTAGATCCCCTCCCTTTAGGCTGGCAACGAATGGATTATTTTTATATCTTGGATGTTCATGGGCGGTGGATATCACTTATCATCAGGTGACCCACCTGCACGTTTGCCAGTTTCTGCTATAAAACAAGAATATTGAGTATACTCCTATTGTTTTTTCTTTTCCTGAATCTTTTGTGTATGTATTACTACTGTATTACAATTATATTTTCCTGTATTGTTAAGGTACACCCCCAGACAAAAAGCGTAAGCTGAACAAGAAACATAACTGTGAACAAGATAAGGCCGGGTCTATTGCAAATGAGAAGAGTGGAAACATCTCTGACACCGAAAAAAGCATCGTAGCTGATAATGATATGTCAACCGAGATAGTGTCTGACGGAAAAAGTAAACCAGTATTCGTTAATAATAATAAGAAGTATTTTATATGCAATGAATGTGGTAAAACATGTAATTCAAAAGCTCATCTTATCAAACATATTGTCGGACATAAACCTGTGATTACTAACCAAAATACTCAAAGTAAAACAAATAAGAGTTCTGTACATAATGGGAAATTGACAAAAAGGGGTAATTTAAACAACTTTGAAATGAATTCATGTAAAAAACCTTTTAAATGTCAATACTGTAACTATACGTCTACTTACAGTAGTAATTTAAAGCAACATGTTAGAACTCACACAGGCGAAAAACCTTTTAAATGTCAACACTGTAATTATACATTTTCGCATCGTGCTAGTTTAAAGTATCATATTAGAACTCACACAGGCGAAAAACCTTTTAAATGTCAATACTGTAATTATACATGTGCGCAAGATTGTCAATTAAAGCGACATGTTAGAACTCACACAGGCGAAAAACCTTTTAAATGTCAATACTGTAATTATACATCTGCGCAAGATGGTAATTTAAAGGTACATATTAGAACTCACACAGGCGAAAAACCTTTTAAATGTCAATATTGCAATTATGCGTGTACAAAAAGTGATAATTTAAAGCAACATGTTAGAACTCACACAGGCGAAAAGCCTTTTAAATGTCAATACTGCAATTATGCGTGTACAAAAAGTGATAATTTAAAGGAACATATTAGAACTCACACAGGTGAAAAACCTTTTAAATGTCAATACTGTAATTATGCATGTGCGCATCATAATAGTTTAAAGATTCACATTAGAACTCACACAGGCGAAAAACCTTTTAAATGTCAATACTGTAATTATACATTTGCGCGTAATGATCATTTAAAGCAACATGTTAGAACTCACACAGGCGATAAAACTTTTAAATGTCAATACTGTAATTATACATCTGCGCATCGTAATCATTTAAAGGAACACATTAGAACTCACACAGGCGAAAAACCTTTTAAATGTCAATACTGTAATTATACATGTGCGCAAGATTGTCATTTAAAGCGACATGTTAGAACTCACACAGGCGAAAAACCTTTTAAATGTCAATACTGTAATTATACATCTGCGCGTCGTAATCATTTAAAGGAACACATTAGAACTCACACAGGCGAAAAGCCTTTTAAATGTCAATACTGCAATTATGCGTCTACAAAAAGTGATAATTTAAAGCAACATGTTAGAACTCACACAGGCGTAAAGCCTTTTAAATGTCAATATTGCAACTATGCATCTGCGCGTCGTAGTCATTTAAAGGAACACATTAGAACTCACACAGGCGAAAAACCTTTTAAATGTCAATACTGTAATTATACATGTGCGCAAAGTGGTCATTTAAAGGAACATATTAGAACTCATACAGGCCAAAAGCCTTTTAAATGTCAACACTGCAATTATGCATGTACACGACGTGGTCTTATAAAGAAACATGTAGGGACTCACACAGGTGAGAGGCCATATGCATGTGAAATATGTGACATGAAGTTTAAAACAAGCAACGTTCTGAGTCGACATTTACTGGTACATATGGTTAAGTAAATTCGCCGAGTAGTGATGCCAACGAAGACAACTTAAACCAGCGCTTTATTATTCCACTCAGACGCCCATGCCTTACAGCATGTGAATACAGGTAGCAAGAAGTTAGTATCAATAACAACTACACTTAAAGGGAAGATAGTGTAGGGGTCGCGTAGATGTTGTGGAGCGTAGAGTAGAAGCGAAGGCAAGGCGTAAAGATAGCGTGAAGTGAAGAATAGTATGAAAGTAACTCAGGAATGTAGTATAGAAATTATTAGATTGAAGAATAAGATGCAGAATGAAATATAGCGATAGTTTAAATATAGGCGTATAATAACGGTTACAAAATGACTAAAACAGTGAAATTTAAAGCAAATTCGCGTATACAAAGTTAACGGTAGAATACCTTGATCAGCTGTTTGTTCCCGTTATATTCTCATCAACTGTTCCGAGGCAACGAACTTGAAGTGGGGCAGCGGCGACGAATCCGAAGCGAGATGATGCAACCAATCCCGTCGCGCTCTATGTTCAGTTCGCTGTTGGCCAATAGCGGTGCGCAAATCACGAACTCCAGCGCCGTCTGCCGTAGATGCGCTCAAACATACACGGTCACGTGGTGCGCGCATACGCGAATCAAACGCTGCGACGAATGAAATCGCGGACACCAGCGCCGTCTGTCGTAGGTGTGGTTAAACATGAACGGCCACGAAATCCACGAAGTCAGGCGCAGGCGAGGCGCGTCGATGAATGGATAGTGGGGAAGCGCTACAATACCAATTAAGTAAAGTCTAAAGGACATGGCCGAATCCTGCCCTAAATATAGAAAAATCAACTTAAATATACTGACAATAGTGATATCTTAAAATTAATTAGAAAATGAAATAAGATTTATGGCATCATTTATGATTCTCTAGAACCTGCGACAAAAATATGCCGAATAAATATGGTTACTAATTGTTTTCCTTTACCTTTGATTTCAAAGATTATTATTTGTTTGTCATATTTGTATTCGGATACACGCCTAAGAAAATCATCGTTTATGACTGTAATATTCTTTGATCGTGATCTTTACTTACCTACCCACAGAATAACTAATAGTACTGTATGAAGCATAATGGCGCGTACACACTGGACCGAACGAAGGCGAACGAATCATGCCTGTTTCATTCCCACAATAGCGAAAGTTTGTTTGTGTGGAAGTAGAAGAAGTTGATGATGTTAAAACTGCATTGATAATAATATTTTAGATTATGTATCCGAATGCTCTCGCTATTTTGAATGACGTTGGAGCCGCCTATTTTGACGTTTCTGCGTTTTATGTTTCTGCATAAGGCAGGCTTCATACACCACGAAATTCAAAAATGGAAATTATATTCTTAAATAAGTATTCAAGCATCATATCTTTGTAACAAGTACAAATCGATAATTTTTGATCCCAACAATAGTAAATAATTGCTCCTAGTGCGCTACTTATGGTGCTCCTATGTAATAGGAACTAAAATTAATTTATTGAGTCTGGATTTTAGAATTTGCGCCTTAGCTCCTAAAAATGTATGTAACCTCCTTTCTTCTGCCAATGTCTCACTCGAATACGGGGTTGTCCAGAAATTGTTTATTAAAGTCTGTTGCAGGAGTGATTGAGCTTAGTGTTTAGGACTGGACGCCTGCCTGACGTCAATCTCCTCTGAGGAATCCAGTCCCGGGTAAATTGTGTCATACCGGGTACACACCAACCTAACGAAGACGAAAGAACGTTCGCGAAGGGCCATGGGCGATGGAGACCGAACGTTCCCGATCATTCGCGAATCTTCGCTGTTGCGTTCACATAACAGCGAAGGATTGTTTGTTCGTTCGTTTATAATATTTTATCAAATCAACGTAAAAACTGAAAAGTCATAGCCGGGGAAAACATGTTTTACGAACTTAATAAAACCGCCATTTTCGCTGGTTTGGTTTCAATTATTTGACAGCCTCCGAGGCGCAGTGTGCGAGTGAGAGACACAAGACTAGTATCTTAATGTGGTATTAGGACTATGTATGTGACTATTTATTTATGTATCTATCTGAATTTTTATCGGAAAGTCTTATGTGTAAGGGCGGCCTTATAATATTATTTGCTTTTCTCGCCATTTAGACTTCACAAAGTCACGGGCACGAAACATAAACCGAAAACAAAATTTTGTATATAATATTTTGTTTGACAGGGAGCCATCCAAGACCCAAGATTATCCAGATACCAATAGTACCCATCGTATAAATACTAGATGGTAGATGGTGCTGAAATTCTGCCTTTATTAAAAATAATAATTGCTATTCAAAAAGTGTAGGCGCTTTTTATACTCTCCTTTTATTTTTCCTCGCAGGTTTTTGGAAAGTAAATCTAATTCTATTATAAGCGCGGGCCTGTAAGCTTTCATATGACGTAACATATGTTCCTGTATAGTGTCCGATGACTTAGGGCATTGCTCCATACAAATTCCGGCCATGTCCTTTCGTAAAGCTCATAGTTTTTGAATAATGGAAATAAAATGTAAGCTTTTGCTTCATTAACTTGTTGTCCGACAAAGTTATCGCGAATCAAAGATCCGTTTTAATATTGTAGTGGAGTTGCGCAGAAAAATCTCAGCCTTTATATTGTGTCGTGCGTTTGGAGTTCTCGAGCTCTTGGTGTACACAAAGTAATAGTCGTATTTATAACCAAATCAAGTAGATGCAAAATCACAAGAAAAGATTTTCCTTCAGATTTTATAAAATATTTGACATTAATGTTAGGGCGTTTAGTTATTATTGGTAATAAATTAAGTTTAGTTTAATAAATGCAACTGTATGAATTGTTACTATTGTTACGGGCTAACGGGGTTCAGGACAAACAATTAAACGCCGACTGTTCTCGAAACTGACTCAGCACTTTATTTAGAATTAAACACTGTACTGCACACAATACGCGTCGAAATAATCGCTCCGAATATTCGCTTGTCGCTCGTGTTAGAACTATATGGTGTATATTTAAACTCATTTAAAAAGAAGTAATCGTTTGACAATACCTTGTCATCTCACTTGCTTTATGTCTACCGTTTAACATTGCTATACGTTGTATCATTATATAAATCTATTTTATCTAGTTCTTTTTATTCACATATTCCATCAGGTTATGGGCCCAGTACCGTAAGAAAACTGTTGTGTATTTTTATTTTCATTATTAAATATCAATATCAGTGTGATCGGTAAAAACAAAAGATGGCGACTTCAATACCGATTGGAATTCCTGTTGATAAACTAAAAGGAACAAAGAATTATAATAACTGGAAATTTACGATCAAAATGATACTCATGCACGAAGACCTTTACGAGTGTATTGTGGACGAGGATGGGTGCAAAGACGAGAAAAAGAAACAAAAGGCACTCGCGAAAATTTGCTTGTCAGTTGGCTCATCAGCGCTGCCTCATATACGAAATGCGACAACCCCATACGAAGCTTGGAAAAAGCTGGAGAATGCATACGAGGACAAGGGTCTTTGCAGACTATTGGGATTGTTGAGATCGTTATTTAGCATCAAACTATGTGAAGCAGAAAATATGTCGAGCTACTTATCAAAAATTATAGAGCTTGGACAACAATTGTCGGACATTGGATCAGCACTTGATGATGAATTCTTGGCTGTTATAATGCTCAGTGGTCTAACCGTGGACTTTGACCCTTTGATAATGGCATTAGAAAACTCAAATATAAAGCTGACTAGTGAAGTGGTCAAATCAAAGTTACTCCAGGAACAACAGCGTCGAGATGATAAAAGTCAAGGTGAGATCAATGCATTAGCTACCAGAAAAACTTCAAAGGTTGTATGCTTCAAGTGTAAAAAGCCTGGTCATATGAAGAAAGATTGTACTAGTAATCCAAAGACGTACAAAAAGAAGTTGACACAAAAGCCAGTTGAGAAGGTTCCAGAAAATGGATTATTAACTGCTTTATGCATTAATCTGCAGAAGAATATGTGGTGCATTGATTCGGGAGCTACTCATCATATGTGCAACAACAAAGAACTTATGTATGACTTTCAGTGTTTAAAGCCACTTGTAGTGAATGTAGCTAATGGAGACAAGTTGACAACGGAAGGGCATGGCAAAGTCAAGGTACAATTGTTAAATGGGATAAAGACTATAAGTGATGTGTACTATATTCCTAATCTTACTGTTAATTTACTATCTGTAAGTGAACTAAATAGGAAAGGTTTTAGTGTAACTTTCACTGAGTTCCGATGTAACATCATAGATGGTGATAGGGTAATAGCAACTGGTACTTGTAAAAATGGTGTTTATGAATTGGATATGATTAAAATTGTTAATATATTCAATAAATGCAATAGTAAACAAGAATCGGGTACTGCTATGACGTCAATCTATGAGGAGAGTAAGGTTAGTCCGTTATCGGATGATAACCAAGATTCTGTGCTGGTGGCTGTGGAGGACTCAACTTCACAGGAGCTGTGGCATAAGCGGCTAGGTCACCTTAATGCACGTAGCATGAATTTAATGAGAAATGGTCTGGTTACAGGTATAAATTATAAAAATACTAAATTCGTTCCTTGTACTGCTTGTGTTGAAGGCAAACAGACAAAGTTGCCATTTCCAAAGAAAAGTCAAAGTAGGGCTACTGAAATTTTAGGGCTTGTACACACGGATGTGTGTGGACCCATGCAGTCATCATCTTTGAGTGGAACACGTTACTTTGTAACATTTATTGATGACTTCACAAGAAAAACTTTTATCTATTTTCTTCATAGAAAAGACGAAGTTTTTGAAAAGTTTAAATTATTCAAAATGTTTGCAGAAAATGAAACAAATAGGAAAATAAAAGTGCTTCGAAGTGACAATGGGGGTGAATATATGTCTCTAAATTTTCAGAAATACTTGAAGGATAATGGGATTAAACATCAAACTACAATCCCTCACTGTAGTCAACAAAATGGTGTCGCAGAGAGAGCAAATAGAACTATCATGGAGAAAACCCGCTGCATGCTCCAGGAGGCTGGTTTGGAGAAACGATATTGGGCTGAGGCTGCTAACACGGCCATCTACCTGAAAAACCGTTCACCTACAAAGGCCGTTATGGGAGTAACACCAGAAGAAAAATGGACAAGTAAAAAGGTGAATGTAGATCATTTGAAAGTTTTTGGTTGTGTAGCATATGCCATAAATGAAAAGGCTAAAAAGTTGGATGCTAGAAGCAAAAAGCATATTTTTGTGGGATATTGTGATGATAGCAAAGGCTATAGGCTCATAGATCCCTCTAATCCAACGAAGTGCATTAAATCAAGGCATGTGACATTCATGGAAAATCAGTTTTTGAATAAAATTGTGTCAAATGATGCTACTTTTGTAAACAATTCTGTAGATAGTACTATAATTCCAGATTTGGTACAATTACCTACAGAGACTGTTCAGTCATCTCCACAGTCAGTTGTATCGATAGATGATGATTCTATATCTGATGAAACAGAGGATTTGGTTACCACAGATGATTCGGCCGACTGTACTTACATTCCAGGTTTGTCAAGCATCGACTCTGAAGAATCTAGGGAGTTGTCTTTCGAAGAAGCTCAACCATATGATTTTGCTGGGTTAACAGAGATTGGTGAGGAGGACTTTCCTAAAAGTGTGGAGGAGGCTCTGAGATGCAGTGAATCAAAACAATGGCAAGAAGCTATTAAAGATGAGTATGATTCTTTTATTAAAAATAAATGTTGGACCTTAGTAGATTTACCTACAGGTCAAAAGCCAGTAAAATGTAAATGGATATTTAATATAAAACGAGGTCTTAATGGAGAAATATTAAGATATAAAGCTCGTTTGGTGGCTAAAGGTTTTACTCAAAAATATGGAATAGATTATCATGAAACTTTTTCTCCGGTAGTTCGATATTCGACTATTAGGATACTGCTAGCCATAGCTGCTCAGTATGATATGCTGGTAGAGCATATGGATGTTAAAACAGCATTTTTGAATGGAATTTTGACAGAAAATGTTTATATGGAGCAACCGGAAGGTTTTGTTATTGAAAAGAATAAGAAAAAGGTTTACAAGTTAAATAAAGCAATTTACGGATTAAAGCAGTCTGCCAAGGCATGGTATGAAAGAATAAATGGTGTTTTAGTTAATAAATTACATTTTAGTAGGCTGTCTTCGGAACCATGCGTTTATATCTACAACGATGGTAATGAAATTATTTATATAGCTATTTATGTTGATGACATAATGTTATTCTCTTCAAAAACATCCCGTAAAAGAAAGTTTATTAAACAGAAGTTGATGGATGAGTTTGAGATGAAAGATTTAGGGCCAGCACATCAACTGTTAGGTATGAAAATTACTAAATTACCTAATGGAAATTTTTCATTAAATCAGTCAAGCTATATAAAGAAGATCCTGGAAAAGTTTAATATGTCAGATTGTAAAGAAGTAAAAACCCCTATGGAATTGGGATTAAAGTTACAAAAGGAGGGGAATACAAGTAGTTGTAACTTTGATTATAGGAGTCTAATTGGAAGTCTAATGTATTTAGCGGTGTGTACTAGACCTGATATTGCGCATAGTGTCAGTTATTTAAGCCAATTTAATAATTGCTATGGTGTAAGCCATTGGAAAGCTGCAAAAAGGTTATTACGGTATTTAAAGGGTACTATTGACTACTCTTTAAATTTTGAGAAAGGTAATTTAGACATTACAGGTTTTGCTGATGCTGATTGGGGAGGAGACCAATTAGATCGAAGATCATATACAGGGTATGTGTTTTATCTTGGCAAATCGGTAATTTCTTGGGAAAGTCGCAAGCAACGTACTGTTGCGCTCTCGAGCACTGAAGCCGAGTACATGGCAGTATCAGATTCTTGTAAAGAGGCTATGTTTTTGCAAACTTTTATTAAAGAGTGTACTGGCAGGATGTATACAATTAATTTGTTTAATGATAACCAGTCTGCTCAAAAGTTATGTTTCAATTTCGTGTCACATTCTCGAACAAAGCATATTGATATTAGATATCTTTATATCAGAGAGTTGTTACAAAATAAGTTAATAACATTGAGTTATCTTTGTACTGATGAAATGGTGGCTGATGTTTTTACAAAGGCTTTATGTGCTGCAAAGCATAGAAAGTGTACATTTAAATTATTAAAAACATGAAGCTGATATTTCTTTAGTATATATATATGTTATATAATTTCTTTTTATATTTGTTTAAGGCCTGGTGTTAGAACTATATGGTGTATATTTAAACTCATTTAAAAAGAAGTAATCGTTTGACAATACCTTGTCATCTCACTTGCTTTATGTCTACCGTTTAACATTGCTATACGTTGTATCATTATATAAATCTATTTTATCTAGTTCTTTTTATTCACATATTCCATCAGCTCGTTGTTCGCACTCGATCGCTTCCGAAGAAACACTGTGTCCCGCCAACACACACACGCCTTTTATATTCGTCGATCCCTTATCGGCGCGTGACGTCACGCGGCCGTCGGCGCGGCTCGAACGCACTAGAACGCTCGACATATTTATGGAATCGGCGGCGCGGCGCGTTCGGTTAGCGATTATTCTAGTATGTAGTCGTAACACTGCCCCCTCCTAAGACATGCTCGTCCCGAGCATTGTTACAGCCATAATAACGCGCTAAACGGTCGACGTGAACTATCTTAGGTGCAGATCGCTGGCCTTTCTGGATTCGGTAGGTGACATCATTAATTTTGGTGACAACTCTATAGGGTCCGTCCCATTTCGCTTGTAATTTGGGAGACTTGCCTTTGCATCGAACTGGGTTGTGCAACCATACTAGTGAACCTTCGTCGAAACCGCTGTTGTTCATTTTTCGGTCATAGCGGGTCTTCATCCTCTCGGACATTTGCTGACCTGATACTCGGACGTGTTCATATACGTCATTCAATCTCTTGCGCAGATCGTCCGCGTAGTCTGTTACACTACGCGGGGTGTCAGGAGGGATACCAGTTATCAGGTCAGCAGGCAGTCGTAATTCTCTTCCAAAGTTAGCGAAAGCTGGTGTCACCGTCGTATTCTCGTGAACCGCACTACGATATGACAGGAGAAACGGCTGAATGTGCTTGTCCCAGTCTTTTTGCCTGCTTTCTACAACTTTTGCCAGGTATCTCTCTAACGTTTGAATAAATCGTTCCACCATGCCATCAGATTGCGGGTGGTAGGAGGTCGTTCTGGTTTTGTGAATGCCCAATACTCGACATGTTTCCTGAAATACTTGGGATTCAAAATTACGTCCTTGATCGCTGTGAATTTCTAAAGGTACTCCAAACCGGCAGAATACTTCATGGACCAATTTATCTGCGACTGTTGAAGCTTCCTGGTTGGGAATGGCAAATACTTCCGGCCACTTCGTGAAGTAATCCATGACCACCATGAAGTACTTGTTCCCGCTGTCACTTGCAGGGAAAGGTCCTGCTACGTCCAGAGCAATCCGCTCCCATGGAGCTCCCACATTGTAAATTTTTAATGCTCCTCTACTTCGTGTATGAGGACCCTTCACAGCCGCGCAAATTGTGCATTTACGACACCATTCCTCAACATCGTCTCGGCAGTGGATCCAATAAAATCTTTCACGGATCTTCAGCAGAGTTCTTTTGACCCCCATGTGAGCTCCTGAGCATCCGTTATGGTACAGCTGCAGAACTTCTGGGATCTTAGCTCTAGGGACTACCATTTGCAAATGACATCGATCGCCTTTTGCGTTTTCCCATTTACGGCACAGTACTCCATCATGTATAACCAAGCTGTCCCACTGGGCCCAGTAGCTCTTCGTAGTAGAACTTAACGCTGCAACTTCATGCCATTTAGGTTTCGCGGTACCAGCTTTTAACCACTCAAAGATTGGTTTAAGATCTGCGTCACTATCCTGCGCTTCCAGTAGCGTGTCTCGCCACTCGTTGCTGAGGTCTGTCCTTATTATTCGCACAGGCACTTCTTCCTTAACCTCTTGTTTGACGCAGTGCTTGCAGTTCTCTGCGCAAGGTCTTCTTGATAGAGCGTCTGCATTACCGTGAGATTTCCCACTGCGATGTTCTATCACATAGTCAAACTCTTGTAGCAACTCAATCCATCTTGCTACTTGACCCTCTGGATTTCTGAACTGCAGTAGCCACTTCAAGGCAGCATGGTCTGTTCGTAGGTGGAATTTCCGCCCGAGCAAATATTTACTAAAATGCTGCAGTGATTTGACTACGGCTAGCAGTTCTCTTCTTGTGACGCAGTAATTCCGTTCAGGCTTAGATAAGGATTTGCTGAAGTAAGCTATCACAACCTCTTTTTCTCCTTTTTTTGTGACAACACACCGCCAATACCAGTATTACTTGCGTCTGTGTCCACTATAAACTCGTTTGCAGTGTCAGGATAACCCAATATAGGTGTATTACACAGACGGTCTTTTAACGTTTGGAATGCGGTGTCGCAATTCTCATCCCAGCAAAACTGTCTCTTCTCTTCTGTAAGCTTATGTAGAGGCTTGGCTATGTCTGCAAAATTCTTCACAAATCGCCGGTAATAGGAGCACAAGCCTAAAAACGCACGTACTTGTGTCTTGTCTCTCGGAACTGGCCATTCCTTGACTGCCACAACTTTGTCGGGGTCTGTTTGTACGCCAGCTGCTGAAATAATGTGTCCTAAAAAGTTAACCTGCTTCTTGAAAAGTGAACATTTCTTGGGACTCAGTTTAAGATTAGCCCCCCGGATCTTCGATAAGACACGTTCAAGATTGCGAAGATGGTCTTCGAATGTGCGGCCCACTATGATGATGTCATCCAAGTAGACAAGACAAGCGTCCCCAATCAGTCCGGTAAGTACAAGTTCCATCAGTCTCTCAAAAGTCGCAGGAGCGTTGCACAATCCAAATGGCATAACCTTAAATTGCCATAGACCTTTACCAGTAGAAAAAGCAGTTTTCTCCTTGTCTCTTGAGTCAATTTCCACTTGCCAGTAACCGCTCTTCAAGTCTAGCGTGCTAAACCACTTCATTCCGGTAAGCGTGTCTAGAGTGTCATCAATCCTTGGTAAAGGATAGCTGTCCTTCTTTGTTATATCGTTCAACCGACGGTAGTCTACACAAAACCGCATATTGCCGTCCTTCTTTTTTACTAAGACCACTGGGGAGCACCATGGACTAGATGAAGGCTCTATGACACCATCCCTCAGCATCCCGTCAATCATGGTATCCACTTCTTTCTCTCTGGCAACTGGCAATCTTCTTGGTCGCTGACGAATTGGTAACTCGTTGCCTGTGTTAATCTTGTGCTGGACCAAATTAGTTCTTCCTATGTCAGCATCATTAGAAGAAAAGATGTCGGCGTACTGTGTTAACATTTTCTTGGCCTTGTTAATCTCTTCTAAAGACAACTCACCACAGTCTTTCAAAAGTGATGACACGTCGAATTTCGCAGGTGCCATGCTCGTCACCGTGGGTAAATCTTGGCATTTGCGCATCCAATCCACTTCCTCGCAAGAACCCATTACCACCCCCCTTTTTATTATTTGTGGCTCGGTACTGGGGTTGAGTACGCGTACAGCCGACTTATTTGCAGACCTTACCAGGGTTCTCGCAATTTTCCATGGATGATCATTATCAATCTTCTCAATGAGGACACACCTTTCTTTTGGACCAGAATTCCGTGGCAAACTAACTGGTACAATGACTTCTGATCTAGGTGGAACCACAGTCTTCTTCAAGCAGTATGCTTTTCCTGTTGGTGCTCCTTCCATAAAAAGCTCTTCTGAGCCGCATTTCAGCACGCCCTGTTTGACGTCGATTTCACATCCATGTTTTCGCATGAAGTCCAGGCCCAGAATGCAATCGTCAACAATATCAGCCACGATGACATCATGCAGATAGATTACTTCACCTAGTTTTAGCCGTACACTCTTCTCACCCTGGACGGATATGTGCTGACCGGTGGCTGTTAGAAGTTCTATATGTCCAAGGTTACCTTTATAGTCCCCAAGGAACCGATTCGCCAGCCTGATACTAACAACCGTGCGGGAAGCTCCAGTGTCTAACGTCAGCTTACAAGGTGTTCCGTTGACTTCGCCTCTAATGGTTAAGCTATTCCCATCATGTGCTTGTGAGATCAATACCCTTGGGGCTTCTTGGACCCCGGCCAGCACCCGCCCCATAGTCCTGGCCTTTACTCGTTTCCCTGCTGCTGTTCGGCGGTGTTAACCACCCTCTCTTCAGGTCTATTTTCTCCTTCATCCCGTCGTTTTCTACAATTCAAGCGGAGGTGGCCTCTTTCACCGCAGTTAAAGCAGCGCGGACTGTACCCCTGAATACGATTGCGTGGTGGAGGTGATGCCACAACCTCTCTAATGCGGTGAGCTCGATGGTCTTGTCGTACAGCCTCCACTTCCAGCGCGTGAGCCAACGCATCTTTCAGGGTCTCGTGATGCCCAAGCCTCACAGCAGCCCGCACCTCTAAGTCGCGGATTCCGTCGACGAAAGCCTGCACTAGAATTCCATCAATCAGTGCAGGTGTGGACTGGTAAGCTTTACGAACCAGCTTCTCAACTTCCAGGGCCCACTGCTGTAGGTTTTCGGTATTACGTTGAGCTCGATCCTTAAGCTGAGCACGAAAGACGTGTTCCAGGTGGGCATCACCATACCTCGACTCCAAGGCCTCGACCAGCTGGTCATATGTAACATCTCTGCCAAGAGCCTCCAGGACGGTTAAGGCCTGCTCACGTAAACCTAAGGTTAGAGCAGTCTTGGCTTGATCCTTGGTCCACCCGTTTGCCTGCATCACGGCCTCAAATTGAATTTTGTAGGCCGACCAAGATGATGTGCCATCAAATGGTGGTACTTTAAAACCACGTCCTGACGGTGCAGCCACCACAGAACCTGCGGCACTACACACACGTGTTTCCACAAGTTGTTTGACGTCGGCGATTTGGGCTTCGGCCTTTGCAATACGCTGCTCATGCTGGTCCACTTGGTCTTTCATGATTTTTAATTCCTTTCCGACCGTAGCTTGCAAATTCTTCATAAGTACGACCTGCTCTTCTTGCCCACGCTGCAGATGCTCCTCCAATTTACGCGCCTGCTCCTCTTGACGTCGAGCTTGCTCCTCTTGACGTCGAGCTTGCTCCTCTTTGTCACGTTGGAGCTGCTCCTTCAACTCACGAGCCTGCTCCTCTTGACGTCGAGCTTGCTCCTCTTTGTCACGTTGGAGCTGCTCCTTCAACTCACGAGCCTGCTCCTCTTGACGTCGAGCTTGCTCCTCTTGACGTCGAGCTTGCTCCTCTTGACGTCGAGCTTGCTCCTCTTGACGTCGAGCTTGCTCTTGCAGCATCGACATAATGGCCGATAATTCACTAGGTGCCCATGTCGGCGACACTCCAGATGGGCCTGCAGTCGTCTGCGTCATTGGCTGCGAAACCGGCTCTTGTGCCGGACTATCTTCGAAACGCCCTCGGTCCATCTCTTGCTGGCGCTGGCTTCGGGTACGGATACCTTCGTCGTCTTTCGGGAACACCGGCATTTGTCCTTACTTCTGACACCAAATGTTACGGGCTAACGGGGTTCAGGACAAACAATTAAACGCCGACTGTTCTCGAAACTGACTCAGCACTTTATTTAGAATTAAACACTGTACTGCACACAATACGCGTCGAAATAATCGCTCCGAATATTCGCTTGTCGCTCGTTGTTCGCACTCGATCGCTTCCGAAGAAACACTGTGTCCCGCCAACACACACACGCCTTTTATATTCGTCGATCCCTTATCGGCGCGTGACGTCACGCGGCCGTCGGCGCGGCTCGAACGCACTAGAACGCTCGACATATTTATGGAATCGGCGGCGCGGCGCGTTCGGTTAGCGATTATTCTAGTATGTAGTCGTAACACTATTAAAATAAATAAAGTTTCATAAAATCTTAAAACAGAGTTTAAATTGAACACTCGAGAGTAAAAACAGACATTTTTAGGGTTCCGTACCTCAAAAGGAAAAAATGGAACCCTCATAGGATCACTTTGTTGTCCGTCTGTCTGTCTGTAACGACCCTTTTTCTCAGGAACACGTGGAGGTATCAAGCTGAAATTCATATTGGAGCTGTGAAAAAATCTACCTCTAAGCCAACCAATTATAAACTTGAATAATTCGTGTCTTCACGTAGTTTTTGAACGATGCGTCCGTTTTTATTAAGCTGTGGCTATTCCGTAACAATGTCATGACTGCCAGTACAAAAAGAAATGCATAATCTTATAAAATGAATATCATTTTATTACGCTAACAAATTAATGCAATCGTATTTTTTCGAAAATCACCTATTTTTTCTCCGTTTTTTGATGTATGTTACAAACCTCAACTTGAAATGAAACATCTCCTTTAAATCTCTTTTGTATATGACCCATGACCATCATCAGGCCTGTACTCTTATATGGCTGTGTTGCGTGGCCTGCTCTTAGCGTTATATTATGGTGATCCACGTCCCGACTCCCGAAGCTGAAGATGTGGGGATTATCCCCAACGTAGCAGATAAACTACAGCAATGTCATTTATGATGGTATGGTCATGTTTTAAAGAAACTAAGAAATCGCATCAGGGTTTCGCAGTGAATGTCCTAAAAACGCTAGCTAGACGCTTTGAGGGAAACATTTAGAGCCGCTGAGATCCAGCTGTGGAGGATTCGCCTGGTGAAGTAAAAGCGTTTAGATAAGAAAGCCGAAGCCGACCCTGATACTGGGCAAGGATACCACTAGGCAGAAAAATATAATAGAAAAGTTGATATTATTATGTTTTGGTTGCGAATATTTTTATTTTATTTGTGATTGATAAAATATTAATAAGAAAATTAATTGTTATTCCTTCGAAATTCTGTAAACCAAAAAACTATCATAATCCCGTAAACATAAAGAAAATACCGAAAACAATAATATAATATTTAGCCATATGCAAACAAGTTGAAACACGTTTACTGATAATTTGGTTGTACAAAGTGACTTTACACGAAATATGAACAAGTTCTTCGTAAATTTACGTTAAATTCCTATATAATAAGTACAAAAGAAGCTGCTATAAAGTTCAATCGGTAATCTATAATATAAAAATGAATCGCTGAATGTGTTGCTAAGCGTAAATCTCGAGAGCAGCTCAACCGATTTCGCTAATTATTTTTTTAGAATATTCCTTGAAGTACGAGGATGGTTCTTACGGAGAGAAAATTTTAAAAATCGCCTGAAAAAGTCTGAAAACAACACTTTTCTATACTCCCATATAATCGATTTGTAAAAATACTTAAAATTCAATTTGAACTTTAATACCATACCATAAAGTTTAAGTATTAGTGCAGAGGTTCTGGGAAGGCAAATCAATTGAGTGACGTTAGTATCGTATAAATATTAATGTTAATATTTACTGACGGGGTGACTGACAGAATGACCGAAGTCACGTACTTTTTCTCAACGTTTAGTTTAGTAGCCTTAAGCCTATGTTATAATCTTAACGTAGATAATCCTTTAGGATTGATTTTTCTTTATTTAATTTCATAAAATTGTTTTATAGGTGCCTGTAACCCACTCACTCTAATCCTCTCTCTCATATGTAACGCAGACGAAGTGGCGCGGTCAGCTAGTATAATTATAAATTCCAAAGCCATTCAGTTTTTTCTTCTTTCTGTAAACTTGTAAAAATGTAAATGCGCGTTATTTACCAAATGCTCTTACGTGGTATTGCACGCGCAACGACATAATTCATATCTTGGATGTTCATCGCCGGTGGATATCATTTATCATCAGGTGACCCACCTGCACGTTTGCCAGTTTCTGCTATAAAACAAGAATATTGAAGATACTCCTATTGTTTTTTCTTTCCCTGAGTCTTTTGTGTATATATTACTACTGTATTACAATTATATTTTCCTGTATTCTTAAGGTACACTGCCAGGCAAAAAGCGTAGGCTGAACAAGAAACATAACTGTGAACAAGATAAGGCCGGGTATATTGCAAGTGAGAAGAGTGGAAACATCTCTGACACCGAAATAAGCATCGTAGCTGATAATGATAAGTCAACCGAGATAGTGTCTGACGGAAAAAGTAAGCCAGTATTAGTTAATAATAATAAGAAGTATTTTATTTGCAATGAATGTGGTAAAACATGTAATTCAAACGCTCTTCTTATTAAACATATTGTCGGACATAAACATGTGATTACTAACCAAAATACTAAAAGTAAAACAAATCAGAGTTCTGTACATAATGGGAAATTGACAAAAAGGGATAATTTAAACAACTTTGAAATTAATTCATGTAAAAAACCTTTTAAATGTCAATACTGTAACTATACGTCTACTTACAGTAGTAATTTAAAGCGACATGTTAGAACTCACACAGGCGAAAAACCTTTTAAATGTCAATACTGTAATTATACATCTTCGCAAGATGGTAATTTAAAGCAACATCTTAGAACTCACACAGGCGAAAAACCTTTTAAATGTCAATACTGTAATTATACATCTGCGCAAGATGGTAATTTAAAGCAACATCTTAGAACTCACACAGGCGATAAACCTTTTAAATGTCAATACTGTAATTATACATGTGCGCAAGATTGTCATTTAAAGCGACATGTTAGAACTCATACAGGCGAAAAGCCTTTTAAATGTCAATACTGCAATTATGCGAGTACAAAAAGTGATAATTTAAAGGAACATATTAGAACTCATACAGGCGAAAAGCCTTTTAAATGTCAATACTGCAATTATGCATCTGCGAATCGTCATAATTTAAAGCATCACATTAGAATTCACACAGGCGAAAAACCTTTTAAATGTCAATACTGCAATTATGCATGTACACGACGTGATCTTTTAAAGAAACATATAAGAACTCACACAGGTGAGAGGCCATATGCATGTGAAATATGTGACATGAAGTTTAAAACAAGCAACGTTCTGAGTCGACACTTACTGGTACATATGGTTAGGTAAATTCGCCGAGTAGTGTTGCCAGCGAAAACAACTTAAATCAGCGCAACAGAATTCAAATCAGCGCTTTATTATTCCACTCAGACGCCCATGCCTGACAACATGTAGATACAGGTTGCAAAAAGTTAGTATCAATAACAACTAACTACACTTAAAGGGAAGATAGCAATTAAGTAAAGTCTAAATTTCGGAAAGCTTACAGTGGCGTGCTTAACCTATTTAACCGAGGCAAGCCTAGTGTTGTTCTAGAGTAGACTTGGGCCCCTCACTCGTGAGTCAACTCGTTGAAGCGCGTAGTAACGACAATTTGAAAGAGTTCTTCGAATTTAAACAATGAACCGCATCACCACAACACCTAATTAACTGCCCAACATGTACCTATCTAATAGTACTATTACGATTTGCAAATCAAAATTTTACATTTCATAGCAACACTTAAAACAGTTTAACCTCACGAGCCATAGCCGATAGTTGAACTTCAAACTTGAGGCGCGACCCGCAAGTAGACGCGGCGATGCGCAACGTAAATTACATTTCATAGTTCATACTTCATACTCGAGTCACGAGGAAACGACCCATGCCGGCAACTACAGTTCAAACTCGAAATACGTCGCGCGCCTCACGAGGAAATGACTTAGGCCACCAACAATTCTTCAAATTCAAAGCGTTTCGCGCGACTCGCGAGGACGACCCATAGCCGCTAACTACACTTTGAATTCGAGGTGTAGGCGTTTACCTCGTTTCAAACCTCATGGCTCATATTGTACTTAGTTGAATGAAGTCAACCGATCAAATCCTAATTTATCATTGTTTATTTTAAGTTTAGTTTTATTTTTTGTTTTATATAAACATGTACTTGGTATTTTGTGGGAGTTCTCTGCATATTATCTGTAATTTACATTGACTTATATGTATACTACTAGACAAGCTGTTCAGTACATAGAACTTGCGGACTAGGTCGGGGTCAAACGTCCACAACTCATTTAGTAGACAGCGAGAGAGCAACAGAAATAGTTGTCATTTGTGAAGCCGTCAATATTGAATTGGACAAATTATTTCCTATTAATTGTGTTATGTGATCCTTTAAATATTATTATTATATCTTGTTGATGTGATTGGAAGATATTTATGGTTAGTAACTATTTAATTGTTTGATTGTTTTGTAAAATACAATTGTTGTGAATTTCAAATAATAACAGCCATGCCATTATTACTATCTCGCTTACTCTTGTTCAGAATGACTTAGAGTGAGCAGCACTACCAAAACGTTGATATAGAATATAAGAACGCAGATATGACAAAAAGTAGAAAATTTATTAAGTAATTTTTAATAGGTGAGAGGTGAAGATGTGTTTCAAATATTGCATGTAAATAATAGAGACAGGTGCTGTTTATGTTTCAGATATTGTACATATTGTATGTAAATAATATTTTTACGAAAGTACGTATGTACGTACGTCTCGGCTACCGGTGGCTGAGCCACGCTCTTGTGAAAGTTGTTTCCAATAGCTAAAAGCTCCATAGAAAAAAAAATTTCATCATCATCATCAGCCACTGGATCTCCAATGCTCAACATAGGCCTACCCCAAAGATTTGCAATTCAACAGATATTTTAATTGATTTATTTTTTAATTACGTATGTTAAATTTTATTTCTTTGTGAACGATACAGATTTGTTTTCAGATTCTCTCGGCATGGATACGAAATAAATTGATCTAATTCGTATAAAACAATCGAAACGAAGGCTTTTATGGGTACCATCAGAACATATAATTATGTTTATTTGTTCTGAACTCTTCTGAGAACAAGATTGATATTAAACTAAAACGGAAGGATAGTATCTTAAGAAAGACGCTGTACTAGTGCCAAATTGTAAAGTATTCTAGAAAATTCTACCACACCGCCGCTTTGTGCCACGCGGGATTTGAACGCAGAGTCTCCCAGTTCACAATCCATATACGCTGCCACTAGCATATGGAGGCGACGATATTATTTTTGTTGTTGTTGAAGTAATAGCAAGTTTCAGATAAATCATTCAATAGATAAAAATAATAATTAGCTTTTATTTATTTATCATTTTCCTCAATGATTATAGTATAATAATAAAACGTAGAATATAATAATTGAAGTTCACATACTACGCAGAGACGAACTGGAAAAAGGCAAAATTCCTTTTAATTGTCACATCTGCGTGAGCCTGCTTGCTCACTACAGAGTTCTGCTCTTTTCCTTAACCGTCAAACGTCAAACGCTCGCCGTAATGTGACACAATTTTTCTTCTAAACAGCTTGTCTAGTGTATACATATAAGTCAATGGTAATTTACTTATAAAAATATTTTGTTTATGAAGTAAATATTATTCAATGCCATCTGGCGTCTCTGTAGCGTTTTTGCGTAATTGTCATAGAGGGCGCAAAATCATTGATAATATTAATCTATATGAAGTCAGTTAAAAGGTAAATTACTGGTAATAATAAAAGATGTAAGAATACCTTTTATAAATAATATCTATATTTCATTATTTTTACCTACCCTTATCCCCTTTGTAGGTCGGTGTAACTTCCTTTCAACGAAACCAATCGGTTTAGTTTTTATGACCGGCTACCTGCCTCACGTATGTATATAATACTAGCTGACCCGCGCAACTTCGTCTGCGTATGAGAGAGAGGGTTGAAAGAGTGAGTCGTAGGCACCTATAGCACAATAATTCTAAAAGAGGTAATGGGATGATCTACTTCGGCCGTCAGTCACCCCGTCTCTCACACCGTCAGTCACACCGTCTGTCAAACCGTCTGTCACCCCGTCTCTTACCCCGTCAGTCACACCCTCTGTCACACCGTCTGTCACTCCGTCTGTCACCCCGCCTGTCACCCCGTCTGACACTTTGTCTGTCACCCAGTCGGTCACCCGTCTGTCACCACGTCCGTCACCCCACCTGTCAAGTGACACCTGTAGACATCTGGCGGGGATAACTAATTAAATGACGATTGATCAGTTTTCGACCGGAGAGGAAAAATGATTAAATTACTAAAATGGCTATTAAAAAATAAGGGTTGATCGTAGAAGGGTGAAAATTGAGGATTGTATGTATTTTTGTATGTTGTATCATAAAAAAATAGAAATTAAAAATTTTGTCTAAAAAATAAAATAAAAAATTTAGGGGTGGACTACCCCTAACATTTAGGGGGATGAAAAATAGATGTTGGCCGATTCTCATAGATACCGGATAAGCACAAAAAATTTTATCAAAATCGGTCAAGCCGTTTCGGAGGAGTATGGCAACGAAAACTGTGACACGAGAATTTTATATATTAGATATACAAATATCTTTCTCTCAAAATTTGCAGTAGGATTATTTGAAATTTAAAACTAAATTAATAACTAAGTTTCGATTAACAAAATTTTTGGTTTTATAAACATACATAACATAACATAAGCTCACGCCTGTATCCCCGAAGGGGTAGGCAGAGGCGCACTAGCGAACTAGAACACCCACATTTCGCCGAGCTTAGTTCAGTCCCAGATGTGATAGGGGGCGAGCCTATCGCCATATCGGGCACAAATTCCAGACTCCGGGCTGATATGGAAAAATCCAATATCACTTTGCCCGACGCGGGGATCGAACCCGAGACCTCAGAACCGTAGTCGTACCGAAATACCACCACGCCACCGAGGCAGTCAAGTTTTGGTTTTATATAGGTTATTAAACTGCAAGACAGATGACACTATTTCATCATCTTTATTTTTATGCAAAAATAAAACCCAAAAAAGTTGATCAATCGTCTTTATATTCCTGGTCTGAAATCAAAGAATGTTAAAAACTGCGTAGACTGCCTCGGTGGCGTGGTTGTTCGGTACTACTATCGTCCTGAGGTGTCGGGTTCTAGTTTGCCTACTCTTTCGGGGATACAGGCGTGAGCTTATGTCATGTTAGTAATGTTAATGTTAAAAATATTACATATATATTATTATGTAGTCAATTGTGACGCAATGGGGGGGGGGGGGGTTAACTTGTTCAAAGCCATGGATACAATGTCCTTCAGCCTTATACTTTTTATTATTGTTTATAGTTTGTTTCCTACATCTAAGTTTTCGCAAGTGCAATGAAATCGGATATGTTCGGTTTCATTGCCCTGCTGAAATTTTGGCGTGAATTCCTTCCAGTTTGATGTTTTTTAGATGATTTTCTTGCAGCGGAGGAATCGAACATGGTCGACCCATCCACCAGAAAAAATGCGTCCAAAAGCACTTAATTCAAAGCTTCCACATACTGTCTATCTTCGTTGATGTTTATCGCATAAATTCACATCACATTTAAACCACAAGCACAACTTTAGACTATAATATGAAATCACAAGCGAGAAGCGACCACCTACACCGTCAGAATTCCCGCCAAAACTCGCCTTTAGGGATGCCATCGATATTCATCGATGTTCAATAAACATCGATATTCAGCTGGAATATATCGATGTTTTGATTTCGATAACATCGACACATCGATGTTATGAGAATAAAATATCGACACGTCAATATATTCTTTAGGGCCATCTAGCGTTGGATGTACTAGCTAGGGACTAGATAAGTATGAAATCAACTATTTAGCACTAGATGACACTGATCAACATCATCGAAGTAAGCCATACCAATAGTTATTTTTTTTCATTTCCTAAAGGATAAAAAAAAACTGTCCACTTCAATGCACAGACTAAAGGGAAAACATCTGACAAAGTTATTTTTTTACAGAGTGTGCCCAAAAAATACTGGGAATGTTAAAAAAAATACTGTATTGTGTTTTCAATAAAAATAAACACAAATAAAAAAATAAGAAATGAATAAAATAAAAATAGAATAAACAGTTTTATTTGCTACAGAAAATAGTTTTTTTTGAGATATCGATGTTTATTGTACATCAATATTTGCAATTTTCATTGTTATATTACATGGAACTGTTGAAAAAAATATCATTGCAACATTATCATATATCACTGCTGTTTCGTTTAGTGCATGTGATTACCTCCCTCCCATTCCCAATCTTTGATCCCCTCTTTATGGGCAATGCATCCACTATTTTTATGTCTTGGGTGTCCGTGGGCGGTGGAGATAAGTTACCATCAGGTGATCCACCTGCTCGATTGCCAGTTTCTGCTACAAAAATAGAATATTTAAATAAATATATTACTAGTTATTCAAATATATTCTGCTACGGTTATATTTCCTGTATTCCAAAGGTACATTCCCAAACAAAAAGCGCAAGCTGGATGAGATACATAACTGTGAACAAGATAAGGCCGAGTTTATTGCAAGTGAGAAGAGTGGAAACATCTCTGACACCGAAATAAACATCGTAGCTGATAGTGATAAGTCAACCAAGATAGAATCTGACGGAAAAAGTAAGCTAGTGTTAGTTAATAATAATAAGAAGTGTTTTGTATGCAATGAATGTGGTAAAACATGTAATTCAAAAGCTCTTCTTATCAAACATATTGTCGGACATAAACCTGTGATTACTAACCAAAATACTAAAAGTAAAACAAATAAGAGTTCTGTACGTAATGGAAAATTGACAAAAAGGGTTAATTCAAACAATTTTGAAATTCATTCATGTAAAATGTCTTTTAAATGTCAATACTGTAATTATACATGCACGCAAGATAGTAATTTAAAGCAACATGTTAGAACTCACACAGGCGAAAAACCTTTTAAATGTCAATACTGTAATGGGCATTGTCCATATTTTTTAACCCCTGGTTTTTATATTTTTTTCTAAAAATATAGACCAAATTAAGATACTAATTTGAATATTTTTGTTTTTAGGGCTGTAATTATTTTGTAATATTTTTTTGAAAATATCTTGATGATTCTACGTGATGACGTCATTAATGGCGCGAAAAGTGTTATTTCATTGCCTATATTTTCTGCTATCTGTGATGTCAGCTGACGGATAAAATGACACTTTACACTGCTGTTAAGTAGAGATGCGCGATCATAAATGATGTACTATTCGAGATGTATCTAAATATCTTAATCGATTATGAAATTAGTAAATAATTTACTTTCAAAATGGGCCAGTATTTTTAATTTTACTTATTTGTACTATTAATCTTACATCATTATGAAGGTCTTAATTTCTGTTGGTCTAATCGTAAAATGTGTGTGCAGAACGTGGCTTATACGATACATGATAAGGCAATGTGCATTATCCTACGTACGGATAAAGATGTCAGCTTAAGTATGTATGTGACTAAAAAAGTTATTAATTAAATAAAGGTTATAATCGATATATCTCACTGCAGTTTTAAAATCGAATGATTTGATTCGAAATTATATTTCAGTCCAGGATCGTCCACCTCTATCGGCCATTGTGTACATGTGTCGATCGATTGTAAACAACAATATTAAATTCTATAATATAATATTGAAAAATCTAGTGTTCGACAGTTTTTTAGACCAATAAGATATTGTTATTTAATTACAGTCGTGTTTACGATACAAATATAATAGATATCATAATAATATCTATCAATAAGACTACATTCATTATAAAACTGATTCAAGGATCTTTCCCAAAGCACTTACCGTAATGATATTGCAATACATCGCTATTAATAGCCTCCACAATAAGATTTATGTAAATTAACTTCATAATTTACCTATTTACATGGTTTATTTCATGTAAGTAGTGTGTGTATTCAACATTTATTTATTTATGCTTGTTTCAGGTCACATATTGTTGCCAGAATAGAACAGTCGTTGAAAACCTAAGTTGCATCAATATGACTACATTAATTATAAAACTGACTCAAGGATCTTTCCCAATGCAGTCACCGTAATGTTATTGGAATACATCGCTATTAATAGCCTCCAAAATAAGATTTATGTAGGTTAACTTCATAATTTACCCATTTAGATGGTTTATTTAAAGTAAGTAGTGTGTGTATTCCACATTTATTTATTTGTGCTTGTTTCAGATCACATTGTTGCCAGAAATGCCAGAATAGAACAGTTGTTGCAAACCTAAGTTGCATACATGTATCTAATGTCAAATTGATGAACAGAATAATGTCATCAGCTCAGATTGTGATGACTGGGCTGTTTCATGCTTCACAATAATGATGGTGTATTGATGCAACAAACTCAAGGGATTATAGTGACAAAAAGTTTATATATTTACTAATACTTACCTAATAGGCTATATAGTAGTACAACTACATAGCATTGTAACAAACAAACAAGCAATAACTATGAGAAAAAATACAGGTATACATTAATCCGTTGGAGGTGGCATTATATATATTACATAAGTCACTATTTAAGAGATTTTATGGATCCTATATTGCTTTTTATTATTGTATTTAAAATGACTGGTGCTACCAAATAAATCATGTATTGTTATATTTTCTCATATTCATTGTTTGTGTTTTAATATATGAATTTAAATAAAAAAAAATGTGAAAATTTTAAGCTTTATTATTTATGATGCGGACATCTGCATTCACACAGACAGGTGATCAGCTCACCTATTAGAATGTTGTCACCCTTAATCCCAGTCTGGTTGGTATTCCACTTTGGCTTCGAAGAAGACATAGGTACATAGCAGCTCCCAAGAGGTGCTTCACCATTTGAGATTTCCTGTAGCTCTCAGATTATCCTTTGAGCACTTAGAGGTTCTTCAGGTTTACATCTTTCAGATCCACCCACGGCTGTCCAAACACGCCCTGCCAAGCCAGTTGGTTAGGACCCCCGGGGTAGGGCCGGAGCATTGATTTTACTGGTGATCCTGCAGTATGCCTCCTACAAACCCTCCGAACCTTTTTGTGGGCCTTTTTATTATTTCAGCTCATATAATAATCATCCACAGAACAGAGAAAACAGTAATCATCCCACAAACTATGATGGCAATTTTATCTAAATGTAGCACATATTTATAATCACAGCACAAGGTTTCAATAACACAAAATTCCCAAGTACACGTTTAATTTCATGTTCAAAACAAAATAACTCTTAAACTATCTATCACTTTTAAGTGCTTCTGTGAGGCTTTGAAAATTTGCTTGATTCTTGAATGCACACTTGGTGGCCTTGAAAGTCCAAAATTATGTGAATAAGTAGATTATCAGTTTCCTTAAAACCTCTGTCCGCTAGTCCAATAGGATTTGGTTGTAAAATATACCGCAGATTACTCTTTTACACGCTTTATTCCACTGAAGTTATATTTGTATGCCATGTCGTGTCTTCAAGCTGAAAGTTATTTTTTCATGTTCGATTGAAACACTTATAATATAACTTGTTATATGTATCTTTTGTTCTTGCGTGGTTCTATAATACGATAATTTACTAGAAAAGTATTTATTATTTACTCGTAAAGGAAGAGGTTATGTTGTGTAGGTACTAGTCTTGTGTAGTTCTCGAACGAACTAGTTCGGTAGACCGCTCCCACTGACAAAATGAACGAACTAGTTTCCACATTTCTCGCTCTTTAGTTCGTTTGATATGTTAGATTCTAAATTGTATAATTGTATGTAATAGTGAACGTGAGCGAGAGCGCGGCGCTATCCGATGTCTTTCTTTCTGCCTAGCGTTATCCCGTCCTAATGCCTAATCCACCTTCCTATTTAAACGCTTCCACTTAGCGTCGTCTTAAGCATCCTCCACAGTAAGACCATTGGTTCTCATATCATTTTCCAACACGTTCAGCCAGCGCTTTTGGGGCCATCTGGATTTCCTTAATATAACAGACTACTTATCGCACCCATACAGAAGGACGGACTAAATGATGGTCTATGAGACCTTAAAGTCTTAGGTAGTCTAAAGTCTTAGGTTTTCGTCACATAGTCAATGTCTTCTAAGGAAATCTCGTGCTTTTTAGAGCTATATTCAAATATAGCCTGCAGCACTTTTTGACTCGCATATATTTTTTCTAATCTCTTTAGCAACACATATTTTTTCTAATCTCTTGGATAAAAAAAAATAAAACATGTTTATAAATTACTACGGAAAACTAGAGTAGGATGGGGGTCTTGGCATATACTACGGGTTTACTGCGAGGGGGGGGGGTATAAAAATTAAAGCAAGTAGCCCATGCTGCGCCACTTCAAACCCTGACGTCGAAGTTGATGTTGCTAGGTACTTAAACTTGTCTGTTTTCACGTTAAGCTCGTCTGGATACTATTCGGCGGCGGAAACGAACATAACAGTTAAAAGAGTCTGCAGATCCAGAAAAGACGATATGCAGAGGCTTTTTTCCGCCCTGCATGCCTCGCGCAACGATCTAATGACGTACACTGGGTACATGGTGCTGTCTGTCCTCCACAACCTGCAAGGCAGGAACCCAGGTTTCGCCAGCGCTTAGTCCGTTACTCAGAAGAGTGTACCACTTAAAGATGAGATTGGCTTAAACCTAAAGGTGTTGATGGCCTACCGTGTAAGTAGGCCACCGTCGTCGTCGTCGTCGTATAAGGAGTGTCCCTTAGACGACGTCACTACTCCCCAAGTATGTACAAGTAAAAAAATAACAGCATATTATTAAAGAAAAAAATGCGTCCGAATAATCTTTTTTGAGCCTTTCTTTGGTTCGAGACGAGAATTAAAATAATGAACTAGTTCGTTGAGGAGCCACGAACTAAAGTGACCGCTTCTTGTCGCGAACTATTAAACGCACGTCTATAATGTGTACTTGACAAATGACAACTGACATATAAACAGTCGTCAGATTCTAAAAAGAAATCAGGCAATGAAACAAACGCATGCCATTAATGACGTCATTAGAGGTCAAACAAAGGGCAAATATATTTTGTTAAAAATCTTGGTAAATCACGATCCTTTTTCATTAAAAATCAATTTTCTGCAACAAGCTAAAGAAATTCTCCAAATGGTTTTTCATTTACACGTAATTAAAAAAAATGGACAATGCCCATTGTTTAACGATGTATGTAGAGTATATTTTATGAAAAGTCTAATTTAATTTAAAAAAGAATACGAAAATACTAAACGTTGATTCTTGGTACGTTGATTGGTATTATTTGGTATGTTGGTATCTTTGGAATTTGGATTGGAACGTGGTGTCTAAAAACTCAAATTATTCATAATTCTTACATTATTTTTAGTTGTTCAAGAATAAATAAGTGTCGAGAAAATGTATGAATTGTGCCGTGTGTGTTTGGATGACAATATACGAATGCATCCAATATCGGGCTCGGAAGTTCAAGATGTGTATGAAATGTTGATAAATAGAAAGGTAAGCTTAGATTATCGACATGCGAAAGGCTGCAGGTTCGATTCCCGCACCGTGACTAATGTCAGTGGGCTTGCGGCACGAGTTGATGGTTGGTTGGGACAGGTATGGCGTGTCCCTGTCTGCATCGTTCATCCGCCTGTCTTGTCACAAGCTCCTCGATTTGCTTCTTCCCTCTTCGGATTCGGAGTGCGAAGAAGCATAAATAGGCTGGCATGGTGCTGGCGACCACTGATAAACCCATTGTTTGTCTGCACTGTACTTACCATCAGGTGCAGTCACTTTGCCGTGCCCGGATAAAAAAAAATACCAATATGGGATAATAATCACAGTATTTGGTCCATATGGTATTTAATTCTGATAAAAAATATATATTGATCTCTTGGACATCTAAGCACATGACATGTTAAAACTAGAAAATTCTAGTTTAAGATAATATTAACGATATTATACTATCGGATTCTTCATAAAGTTGGTACAATACTGAAAAAATAAACTTTTAAATTAAAATAAATTGCAAATGTTCCCTTACTAAATGTCCCAACATTTATACTATGTAAAACTGGCATAATGTGCGAAAATCTATATGTAGGTAAACTTCAGTAGGTACACAGCACGGCGCTCACATCCGAGTAGCACCAGACAAGTCTGTTCATGCTTGTTAATGACAAAAGTCTTTGACCGCTAATATCAGCTGTTTTAGATCATTCTGAACATACGTCATGTGCAAAAAATGAGAAAACTAAAAAATCAATCCTGTGCCTAAACTGTTTCTCATATTCAACAGATATTTATACAAAGCCTTGCACCATTGTAAAGTATATCTGGTATGATTTAATGTCGTTATGTCGGCGTCACTCGACATAACTGTAAAGTTTTATTGAAAGAGATACAAACATACATACTCACAAATGTGTGCGTTCATATTAGTATAGAATATATTGTAATCCACAGGTTGGTGAGGGCGGGAGGCTGTTAGCATGTTACTTGTGCTATCATCAGCTACAGAAATGTCGTCAGCTCATTATAAAGTCACAGAAGTCTCAGAACATTCTGGAACAGATCTTGGAAATAACTGGAGACGTATGTACTTTAAAAAATGTTTGATTTGATGCCTTTTCATTTGATCTGCATCTATTCAATGTCGAAAATAAATATGTTTTTTACAATTAAAAATAAAAACTGACAAACTGAACAAATCACACTCAATTCTACCCTTTTTCTAACTTCCATTATGCCACCTTAATGTAGGGTTTGTGTAACACACTTTTTCAAGCATGTTGCAGAGAGGATTTTGCTTAGTTTTGACGACCTTTGTGATGGATACAATGCAATACAGGACAAAGAAATCAATAAGTGATGTTTTCTGTTGCAGTTGGATCTGAAATCCTTCAGTGTTACAGACAGGCTGGCATACGGTCTGGTGGATCCGTTGCTGGTCACCGATGTGCACTCATTACGAATACCGGAACCGGACGATGTGATAGAGTATCTGGACGACAGTGACATGAGTGAAGCGTTGGTTGAACATGAACCTGATGACGGTGAGTCTCTTTTCTTTCTCTCCACCTGCCAATACTCTTAAAAAGGTGTACAAATAATTAACAGTGAAGGAACACATTGTGGGGAAACCTGTATACCTGAGAATTTCTTCACAAGAATTTCTAAGTACCTATGTGTAGTCTACCAACCCTCTCATTAGTAGAGGAAGCCCGTGCCCAGCAGTGGGACAGTAATTTTGAAAGTCTGATATTATTATTATTGCATGAACATACATATTCTTACACCTGAGTTTCCGATCAAAGGTTGGGTGTAAGCTAGGTACGTTCCTCAATGACGAAAATTTTTTTTAATCATTTGCCCTCTGAAGTTGGACGCCACCCCTTGTCTTGTTATGCGACAGGCGACTGATGCCAGGGGACTGTTTAATTTTAATTCAATTATTGGTTGTAGAAAATTTTATAGAATTTAGGTATTTTGCTGTACACAGGGGATATTATCTATTATAACAATATATAATTTGTGATATTATATAAAAGTAAAATTAAACATAAAAATATTTTTTTTTTTTTTGACCTTTTAACCCTGATGGTAATATTTGCAATTTTCATTGTTATATTCACGGAACTGTTGAAAAAAATATCATTGCAACATTATCATATATATCACTGCTGTTTCGTTCAGTGCGTGTGATTACCTCCCTCCCTTTCCTAATCTTTGATCCCCTGTTTTTGGGCAATGCATCCATTATTTTTATGTCGTGTCCATGGGCAGTGGAGATAAGTTACCATCAGGTGATCCACCTGCTCGATTGCCAGTTTCTGCTATAAAAATAGAATATTTAAATAAATATATTACTAGTTATTCAAATATATTCTGCTACGGTTATATTTCCTGTATTCCAAAGGTACATTCGCAAACAAAAAGCGTAAGTTGGATGAGATACATAACTGTGAACAAGATAAGGCCGAGTTTATTGCAAGTGAGAAGAGTGGAAACATCTCTGTCACCGAAATAAACATCGTAGCTGATAATGATAAGTCAACCAAGATAGTGTCTGACGGAAAAAGTAAGCTAGTGTTAGTTAATAATAATGAAAAGTATTTTGTATGCAATGAATGTGGTAAAACATGTAATTCAAAAGCTCTTCTTATCAAACATATTGTCGGACATAAACCTGTGATTACTAACCAAAATACTAAAAGTAAAACAAATAAGAGTTCTGTACGTAATGGAAAATTGACAAAAACGGTTAATTCAAACAATTTTGAAATTCATTCATGTAAAATGTCTTTTAAATGTCAATACTGTGATTATACATGTGCGCATGATAGTAATTTAAAGCGACATGTTAGAACTCACATAGGCGAAAAACCTTTTAAATGTCAATACTGTAATTATACATCTGCGCATGGTTCTAGTTTAAAGTATCACATTAAAACTCACACAGGCGAAAAGCCTTACAAATGTCAATACTGTAATTCTACATTTACGCGTACGCGAAATGATTATTTAAAGAACCATATTAGAACTCACACAGGCGAAAAACCTTTTAAATGTCGACACTGTAATTATGCATCTACGCGTTGTCATATTTTAAAGGAACATATTAGAACTCACACAGGCGAAAAGCCTTTTAAATGTCAATACTGTAATTATACATGTGCGCAACATGCTACTTTAAAGTATCACATTAGAACTCACACAGGCGAAAAGCCTTTTAAATGTCAATACTGTAATTATACATGTGCGCAACATGCTACTTTAAAGTATCACATTAGAACTCACACAGGCGAAAAGCCTTTTAAATGTCAATACTGCAAATATGCATGTACACAACATGCTAGTTTAAAGAAACATATTAAAATTCACACGGGTGGAAAAAAAGCTTATAATGCCTGAAAAGTTAGACGTGGACCCTGTCATGAGAACTTTAAAAGCAATCTTCAAATGGGGAATATACAAACGGTGGCCAACTCACGGTCACCAGTTAATATATACGATTTTTTTTACAATGGGGAATTTGTACGAAAATCATAACGAGAAATTGTGGTGATAAATCAATAAACAAAACCTTAAAATGTGCTATGATCTTTGTAGTATAAAATATTTGATATTTAACAAAATATCTTAATTAGAAATTACGTATAATGGAACGTTATTGCATAACCAAGTGACGTCGTTGCATTAGGCAGTGTTTCCAGATTTGGGTATTTTTCCCAGTTTTGCGGAAAACTGTTATGTTAAATATTGTTCGGTATGAGGAAATTTTAAACAATAGGCAATTAAAGCGGTTCAAACGACATTATAGGCAATGTCACTAGCCGTCAGTGTCAACTGAGATGTCAACAAAAAGCTATTTTTACGCGGTGACGTCACATCCTTTTTTAGCGCGGGGTTTTGTGTCATATTTTGACTTGCGATAATTAAATGTTTTGTGCCTTAGATTATTCTCTATACATCAAAACGTCGTAGGGTCACATGAGACAGCGAGAGACATCGCTTGTGTGGTCAGGTTGTAAAAAAAATCCGAACTTAAAGATTTTCTGGGAAGTAATTCGTAGTTATTTATTACAGTTTTAGCGCCTATATTTGCTTGTGTGTACTAAATAAACTTAAAAAAAAATACTTTAATTTTTCGTAAATATTTAATTCCGAATAAAAGGCAGCGAACATAATTCAGCCTATTTGGTAGGATTTCAATTGATACGACTCGTCGTCACGGTACGTAGTTGTCGCTTGGATCCTTCAAATAAAGAATCTTGGTCATCTGCAAAAATAACAAAAAGGATATGGATTTGTATCAACTGCAACAAAATATTATAGATCGCTGCATTGATCTGAAGGGATATAATATACCGAGTGGCACTAGACTAAAGACATGCGGATAATACCACGGGTGATGCGCGGTACGAGGTATTTTAGAAAAGTTTCTTAGGCTAAGATCTATAGAGCGAACTTAACTAAGTCAAAGTCACGAACTCAGTGAGGATTTTTACTAAGTCCGAGTCATTTTTTAAAAGAAAATCTTTGCTTAGTCTGTCTGTCAGTCTATTTTCTTGTAAAAAATGACCCGGACTAAGTTAAAGTTCGATTTAAAAATTACAAATCCCCTCTGAGTTCATGACTTTGATTTAGACTTAGTCCAAGTTCGCTCTATAGATTTTAGCCTGAGCTTTGTCTGGAAAAAAGAAATGGTACATCTGGAACTTTGGAAACCTAATGACACCAAAGTAATCTTCTTGGGACTCCAGTCCCAGCGGTGCCGCCGAAAACCGTAATTCGAAATGTACTTTAGTTCAGCTGTTCTTGCAGCTATAATTTCTACTCTTGTCTAAATCGTATTCCTTTCAATGGCCTATTTAGTTCAGTCAGGGAACAGGCAAAAGTCACAGTGAGTCTTATAAGAAAACTAATGAGTCTGTTGAAGAACCACAAGAGTCTAGTATTTGAATGATGACATTTAGTTTGGACTTTGGAGGTTGGTTGACACCCTGGATTAACCACATAAGCTATTGGCGGCAAATAAATTTTCACGCGGAGTCGCGGGCAACAGTTTGTTATACCATAGTATAATGTTACTGATTACTACTTATATTTTTATATAATTATGTTACAAACACATTCGTCAAAAAACAAACGTCGGAACCGGTGTCAAAATAGTCAAAGTCACCGCCATTTTGTTTTTGGGGCGATTGACTTTAAAATAGATATCAGGGGTCGCCCCGTAGTTCCGAACGACGGAACCGATGTCAAACCTGTCAAAATTGGCCGCTATTTTGTTTTTAGGCCGATTGATTTAAACTTCAAAGGCTTATAACATTTTTGTTTTTGAGAATATTTCTATATTTCTATCTGTTTTATATTTCTGACTGCCTCCGTGGCGCAGCGGGCGAGTAGCCGGCTGTGAAACAAATGTTTGTGTGGCCTACATATATTTGTTTCGGGTCTGGGTGTTGTGAGACCGAAAGTCTCTGGTAGTTCCTGATTCCGACGATACAAGACTGGATCTTAGTGTGGGGTCAGGACTACGTATGTGACTGTTGGGTGTTATTTATTATTTATTTTATATTTTGGACGACGAAAATTTCATATAAAATTAATTTATAGAATGTAGTCAAGTACCTAATTGCTTTTCCCAATTCTTGATCCCCTCCTTTTAGGCTGGCAACGATTCTATTATTTTTGTATCTGAGGTGTTCATGGGCGGTGGAGATTTTATGTACCGACCTATGTTACTCGATATCTCCGCCAAATGTGGACCGATTTTCAAAATTATTTTTGTGTTCCATAGAGCTTATTTCAAGCGCGGTGCCATATAAATTTGGTCACGATCGGTAAATTGGAAGTCGGTCAGTTATGTTTTTAAACTTTATGTTAGTTAAGTTTTTAAAATTATGTTAGGAATTATTCCCAGACCTACGAATTTTCTCATAAATTACTAAATTTTTCGGAATTTATTACTTTCAACACAGCACAAAACACAAAACTGTATGTATACTTGCGGTTTTTTTTTAAGTAGATCTATATTTTTTTGGGTTAAACCTACGGATTATTAAATATCGAAGCTGGTATCACAGATTCAATCGTAAGTCTCGTTAAAATCCTCGCATTTAAAAGTGAAACAACCTCGCACTAGGGACACTTGTGACCTACCTGCACGTTTGTCAGTTTCTACTATAAAAAAATAAATATTGAAGATACTCCTATTGATTTTTCTTTCCCTGCGTCTTTTGTTTATGTAGTACTAATTGTTCAAATATATTCCGCTACAGTTATATTTTCCTGTATTCTTAAGGTACACCCCCAGACAAAAAGCGTAAGTTGAACAAGAAACGTAACTGTGAACAAGATAAGGCTGGGTTTATTGCATGTGAGAAGAGTGGAAACATCACTGACACCGAAATAAGCATCGTAGCTGATAATGATAAGTCAACCAAGATAGTGTCTGACGGAAAAAGTGAGCTAGTATTAGTTAATAATAAGAAGTATTTTATTTGCAATGAATGTGGTAAAACATGTAATTCAAAAGCTCTTCTTATTAAACATATTGTCGGACATAAACCTGTGATTACTAACCAAAATACTAAAAGTAAAACAAATCAGAGTTCTGTACATAATGGGAAATTGACAAAAAGGGATAATTTAAACAATTTTGAAAATAATTCATGTAAAAAACCTTTTAAATGTCAATACTGTAACTATACGTCTACTTACAGTAGTAATTTAAAGCGACATGTTAGAACTCACACAGGCGAAAAACCTTTTAAATGTCAATACTGTAATTATACATTTTCGCAACGTGCTAGTTTAAAGTATCATATTAGAACTCACACAGGCGAAAAACCTTTTAAATGTCAATACTGTAATTATACATGTGCGCAAGATTGTCAATTAAAGCGACATGTTAGAACTCATACAGGCGAAAAGCCTTTTAAATGTCAATACTGCAATTATGCGAGTACAAAAAGTGATAGTTTAAAGGACCATATTAGAACTCATACAGGCGAAAAGCCTTTTAAATGTCAATACTGCAATTATGCATCTGCGAATCGTCATAATTTAAAGCATCACATTAGAACTCACACAGGCGAAAAACCTTTTAAATGTCAATACTGTAATTATAAATCTGCGCAAAGAGGTCGTTTAAAGGAACATATTAAAACTCACTCAAGCGAAAAGCCTTTTAAATGTCAATACTGTAATTATAAATCTGCGCAAAGAGGTCGTTTAAAGGAACATATTAAAACTCACTCAAGCGAAAAGCCTTTTAAATGTCAATACTGCAATTATGCGTGTACAAAAAGTGATAATTTAAAGGAACATATTAGAATTCACACAGGCGAAAAACCTTTTAAATGTCAATACTGTAATTATGCGTGTACAAAAAGTGATAATTTAAAGGAACATATTAGAATTCACACAGGCGAAAAACCTTTTAAATGTCAATACTGTAATTTTGCATGTGCGCATCATAGTAATTTAAAGATTCACATTAGAACTCACACAGGCGAAAAACCTTTTAAATGTCAATATTGTAATTATACATGTGCGCAAAGTTGTCATTTAAAGAAACATATTAGAACTCATACAGGCCAAAAGCCTTTTAAATGTCAATACTGCAATTATGCATGTACACGACGTGATATTTTAAAGAGGCATATAAGAACACAGATGAGAAGCTATATACATGTGAAATATGTGACATGAAGTGTAAAACAAGCAACGTTCTGAGTCGACACTTACTGGTACATATGGTTAAGTAAATTCGCCGAGTAGTGTTGCCAACGAAGACAACTTAAATCAGCGCTTTATTATTCCACTCAGACGCCCATACCTGACAACATGTAGATACAGGTTGCAAAAAGTTAGTATCAATAACAACTACACTAAAGGGAAGATAGCAATTAAGTAAAGTCTAAATTTCGTAAAGCTCATAGTTTTTCAATAATGGAAATAAAATTTAAGCTTTTGCTTCATTAACTTGTTTTCCGACAAAGTTATTGCGAATCAAAGATCCGTTTTAATATTGTAGTGGAGTTGCGAAGAAAAATCTCAGCCTTTATATTGTGTCGTGCGTTTGGAGTTCTCGAGCTCTTGTTGTACACAAAGTAATAGTCGTATTTATAATCAAATCAAGTAAATGCAAAATCACAAGAAAAGATTTTCCTTCAGATTTTATAGAATATTTGACATTAATGTTAATTGATAGGACGTTTAGTTATTATTGGTAATAAATTAAGTTTAGTTTAATAAATGCAACTGTATGAATTTTTACTTTTAAAATAAATAAAGTTTAATAAAATCTTAAAACCGAGTTTAAATTGAACACTCAGAGTAAAAACAGTCATTTTTAGGGTTCCGTACCTCAAAAGGAAAAAACGGAACCCTCATAGGATCACTTTTTTGTCCGTCAGTCTGTCTGTAACGACCCTTTTTCTCAGGAACGCGTGGAGGTATCAAGCTGAAATTCATATTGGAGCTGTGAAAAAATCAAGCTCTAAGCCAACCAATTATAAATAATATAATTCGAATAATTCGTGTCTTCACGTAGTTTTTGAACGATGCGTCCGTTTTTATTAAGCTGTGGCTATTCCGTAACAATGTCATGACTGCCAGTACAAAAAAAATGCATAATCTTATAAAATGAATATCATTTTATTACGCTAACAAATTAATGCAATAGTATTTTTTCTAAAATCACTTATTTTTTCTCCGTTTTTTGATCTATGTTACAAACCTCAGCCTGAAATGGAACATCTCCTTTAAATCTTTTTTGTATATGACTAATGACCATCATCAGGCCTGTAGGTACTCTTATATGGGTGTGTTGCGTGGCCTGCTCTTAGCGTTATGTTACGGTGATCCACGTCCTGACTCCCGAAGCTGACGATGTTGTGGGGATTATCCCCAACGTCGCAGATAAACTACAGCAATGTCATTTATGATGGTATGGTCATGTTTTAAAGAAACTAAGAAATCTCATCAGGGTTTCGCAGTGAATGCCCTAAAAACGCTAGCTAGACGCTTTGAGGGAAACATTTAGAGCCGCTGAGATCCAGCTGTGGAGGATTCGCCTGGTGAAGTAAAAGCGTTTAGATAAGAAAGCCGACCCTGATACTGGGCTAGGATAGCACTAGGCAGAAAAATATAATAGAAAAGTTGATATTATTATGTTTTGGTTGCGAATATTTTTATTTTATGTCAGATTGATAAAATATTAATAAGAAAATGAATTGTTATTCCTTCGAAATTCTGTAAACGAAAAAAATATCACAATCCCGTAAACATACAGAAAATACCGAAAACAATAATATAATATTTATACCATATGCAAACAAGTTGAAACACGTTTACTGGTAATTTGGTTGTACAAAGTGACTTTACACGAAATATAAACAAGTTCTTCGTAGATTTACGTTAAATTCCTATATAATAAATACAAAAGAAGCTGCTATAAAGTTCAACCGGTAATCTATAATATAAAAATGAATCGCTGAATGTGTTGCTAAGCGCAAATCTCGAGAGCAGCTGAACCGATTTCGCTAATTCTTTTTAGAATATTCCTTGAAGTACGAGGATGGTTCTTACGGAGAGAAAAAATAAAAAATATTACTACTGTATTACAATTATATTTTCCTGCATTCTTAAGGTACACCGCCAGGCAAAAAGCGTAAGCTGAACAAGAAACATAACTGTGAACAAGATAAGGCCGGGTCTATTGCAAGTGAGAAGAGTGGAAACATCTCTGACACCGAAATAAGCATCGTAGCTGATAATGATAAGTCAACCGAGATAGTGTCTGACGGAAAAAGTAAGCCAGTATTAGTTAATAATAATAAGAAGTATTTTATATGCAATGAATGTGGTAAAACATGTAATTCAAAAGCTCTTCTTATCAAACATATTGTCGGACATAAACCTGTGATTACTAACCAAAATACTAAAAGTAAAACCAATAAGAGTTCTGTACGTAATGGAAAATTGACAAAAAGGGTTAATTTAAACAACTTTGAAATTCATTCATGTAAAAAGTCTTATAAATGTCAATACTGTCATTATACATCTGCGCAAGATGGTAATTTAAAGCAACATCTTAGAACTCACACAGGCCAAAAACCTTTTGTATTTCAATACTGTAACTCTACATTTGCGCGTAATGATCATTTAAAGGAACATGTTAGAACTCAAACAGGCGAAAAACCTTTTAAATGTCAATACTGTAATTATACATCTGCGCGTCGTAATCATTTAAAGGAACACATTAGAACTCATACAGGCGAAAAGCCTTTTAAATGTCAATACTGCAATTATGCGTGTACAATAAGTTCTAATTTAAAGCAACATGTTAGAACTCACACAGGCGAAAAGCCTTTTAAATGTCAATACTGTAATTATACATGTGCGCAAAGTGGTCATTTAAAGGAACATATTAGAACTCACACAGGCGAAAAACCTTTTAAATGTCAATATTGTAATTATACATGTGCGCAAGATTGTCATTTAAAGCGACATGTTAGAACTCACACAGGCGAAAAACCTTTTAAATGTCAATACTGTAATTATACATCTGCGCTTCGTAATCATTTAAAGGAACACATTAGAACTCACACAGGCGAAAAGCCTTTTAAATGTCAATACTGCAATTATGCGTGTACAAAAAGTGAAAATTTAAAGCAACATGTTAGAACTCACACAGGCGAAAAGCCTTTTAAATGTCAATACTGTAATTATACATGTGGGCAAAGTGGTCATTTAAAGGAACATATTAGAACTCACACAGGCGAAAAACCTTTTAAATGTCAATACTGTAATTATACATGTGCGCAAAGTGGTCATTTAAAGGAACATATTAGAACTCATACAGGCCAAAAGCCTTTTAAATGTCAATACTGTAATTATGCATGTACACGAAGTGATCATTTAAAGAAGCATATAAGAACTCACACAGATGAGAAGCTATATAAATGTGAAATATGTGACATGAAGTTTAAAACAAGTAACGTTCTGAGTCGACACTTACTGGTACATATGGTTAAGTAAATTCGCCGAGTAGTGTTGCCAGCGAAGACAACTTAAATCAGCGCTTTATTATTCCACTCAGACGCCCATGCCTTACAACATGTAGATACAGGTTGCAAAAAGTTAGTATCAATAACAACTACATTAAAGGGAAGATAGCAATTAAGTAAAGTCTAAATTTCGTAAAGCTCATAGTTTTTGAATAATGGAAATAAAATGTAAGCTTTTGCTACATTATTGTTCGACAAAGTCAACGCGAATCAAAGATCCGTTTTAATATTGTAGTGGACTTGCTAAGAAAAATCTCAGCCTTTATATTGTGTCGTGCGTTTGGGAGTTCTCGAGCTCTTGGTGTACACAAAGTAATAGTCGTATTTATAATCAAATCAAGTACCTAAATGCAAAATCACAAGAAAAGATTTTCCTTCAGATTTTATAAAATATTTGACATTAATGTTAATTGATAGGACGTTTAGTTAATAGTGGTAATAAATTAAGTTTAGTTTTATAAATGCAACTGTATGAATTGTTACTATTAAAATAAATAAAGTTTAATAGAATCTTAAAACCGAGTTTAAATTGTACACTCAGAGTAAAAACAGTCATTTTTAGGGTTCCGTACCTCAAAAGGAAAAAACGGAACCCTCATAGGATCACTTTGTTGTCCGTCTGTCTGTCTGTAACGACCCTTTTTCTCAGGAACACGTGGAGGTATCAAGCTGAAATTCATATTGGAGCTTTGAAAAAATCAAGATCTAAGCCAACCAATTATAAACTTGAATAATTCGTGTCTTCACATAGGCCCGTATTAATAAACCGATCTCAACCTTGAGCTCAGTCTTGAGTTCACACTTGAGATGCTGGACTATATAATAAATAAAACTTGAGCTGTTTACTTAAGCACCCGTTATCACTTGAGTAGGCGCGTATTAATAAATTAAACTCAGATCTCAAGTGCTCTCTTGAGATGTATCTTAAGATCGCGATTGTTGAGTGTAGTCGATTCGTGACTTAAGACCGTGAAAGTGTATTATTAGTGGTAAATATGGAATTTAGATATATTATTTCTGAAGTTGAATCCAACCTTATTTCACTCTAATGTAGGGTCGGCGCAACACACATCTTTCAAACATGTTGCAGGAAGGATTTAGCTTAGTTTTTACGACCGGCTGCCTGCCTGTCAACCCCTACTGGGGATCCAGTCCCGGAGAAATTAAATTAGAAAAACTGCTTTGCCCGACCTGGGAATCGAACCCAGGACCTCCCGGTTCACAGCCCATATATTATGCTGCTAGAACAAGTAGGTGACTAAATACAATTTATTTGATCTTCAGTGCACTATCGTTTAACAAGTTTATATTAAGCCGCGTGTACTAAAACATGATACAAAACACCTACACAAAACATTCAACTTTTGTCGAGATGTTTTTAATGTTTTGTGTAGATGTTTTTTATGTTATGTTTCGACGTTTTTAATGTTTTGTGTAGGTGTTTTTAGTGTTTTGTGTAGATGTTTTTAATGTTTTGTGTAGATGGTTTTGGTGTTTTGTGTAATGTTTTAGTGTTTTGTGTAGATGTTTTAGTGTTTTGTGTAGATGTTTTTAGTGTTTTAATCACTTCTGGGACGGAACTAAGATCGGGGACATGTGGGTGTACTAGTTGGCTAGTGCGCCTCTGCCTGCCCCTTTGGGGATACATTCGTGAGTTTATGTATGTATGTACTTCAGCCGCTAAGGGCCCGTACAACCAGATCCCTAACGGCTTCCCTTTGCCAGATTGTAGACTAATAAATAAGTATTATCTAGATATTATTTAAAGGAGAGTGTTATTGGCTTCCCTTTTGAAATTTTTTACCATTCGCCACTGCTGTACTTTTTAATTATGTCCATTAAACATTTCTTATTAATTCTTTCTTCTTTCTACCTCTTCCCTTATCCCACCTTAATGTTGGGTCGCAACACTTTTGCAAGCATGTTGCCGAAAGGATTCGGCTTAGTTTAGCTTTTTAGAAACAAAACACATACGCAAAACAACCATTTTAGCTGTCACCTGCTCGTAGAACAATGGACCATAGATAAAAAATATATGTTTTGTGTAGGTGTTTTGTTCAATGTTTTAGTGCAGAAGACCCGGCTTTACACTTTCGTTATGTAATTACAAAACTTATATATATCGGCGCAAAATCGCAAGCTTATTTAAAAAGCCGTTGTTATTTCACGTTATTAATTTATTTTACAATTGTTAAACTGCTGAAACCTTAAAAGATTCTAAAAAGTTAAAATAATCGTTATAATTATTTCTTTGACATTCGATATTCGGTATCGAGTAGGTAGTTGCAAATATTGCACCCTATAAAAGGAGTGTTCAGAGCAAATTCGACACAGTCGTGCTCCGGCACTCGGACTGTCCACATCCCTGACTAGACGGTGCTGTTGAGCACCGTTAATAAAGGGAGTCAGTGAATTTCAGTGTTCACAGTTGATAAATAAGATGAGTAATCATCTTATTGTCAAAAGTGACGTCAGCCATGCTGACGTCAACGTTTTCAAAAAACAACGTCAGCATTGGCCCTCCGACATCAGAAGTGGGATCACTATCCCACTCATCTAACTTGAACTTTGCCCTGATACTTTCAATCCGACTGATACTTTCAATCTGAGATACTTTCAGTTCGATCGATACTTTCGAACTAGTTTTTCAGGGCCTTTGTCGACCACGGTCAATAATAAAGGTCCAGGCCACAGCATCGTCCTTCCCAGTTCCTTTAGAACCCCTGTGGACCACGGCGTAAAGGACCGCTCAGAACCACAGCATCATCCTTAACAATAATAAAAAAAAACTGCATAAATGCGTGGAGCATTTGCAAAAAAAAAAAAAAAAAGAAAAGAAAACTGTGGACCACGGCGTACAGGACCACTCAGAACCACAGCTCAAAAAAAACCTTTTCAGAGCCTCTGTGGACCACGGCGTACAGGACCGCTCAGCGCCACAGCATCGACCCTTCCCGTTCCTTTAGAACCCCTGTGGACCACGGCATCATCCCCGTAAAAAAAGTGCATAGATGCGTGGAGCATTTGCACTCTGACTACTGATTCATAAAAAGTGCATTGTGTGGAACATTTGTACAAATGTTTATAATATGGTCTGGCAAGGCTGGTCAGATACCTCCTCTAAATACCATATAAACTAGGGCACGCGGCGCGCCTAAATATCCGTATTTTGATTTGTGTGCAATTTCATCTCAGAATTCAATGCAAAAACAAAACAACCTGATTTATGGTCAGGATTGATCGAGACGGTGTATGTGACACTGTTGCAGTAATTTTTGAAGTCTAAATGTCAACGTCAGTGATCAACTTGAAAAATCCAGAATGGTCAATTCGGGAAATTGTTTTGTGAGCTAGGTAATTTTGCCCGCTGAGTTTGTTTCGCCGGGTCTTCTCAGGCAGGGCCGCGTTTGGATCCGGTGGTAGTTTTAAAAAAAAAATCGGAATCTTAAATTTGCAATAATAAACGAGGCCTTTCAAAATGACCGTATCTGCGTACAACCACTAGCTTTCAATAGGAGCACGTGCTATTTCAAATGAAAAGAAAGAAAGAAAGAAAACCAAAAAAAAAAATTTGGTTCTACGAGTATTCACAACAAATTACAAGGATGGTGCAGAGCACGCACCGCCTATCAGAATGGCCGTATCGGCGCAAAATCGCAAGCTTATTTAAAAAGCCGTTGTTATTTCACGTTATTAATTTATTTTACAATTGTTAAACTGCTGAAACCTTAAAAGATTCTAAAAAGTTAAAATAATCGTTTTATAACGATTATTTATTTATTATTTACGAAATAATTATTTATTTCTTTGACATTCGATATTCGGTATCGAGTAGGTAGTTGCAAATATTGCACCCTATAAAAGGAGTGTTCAGAGCAAATTCGACACAGTCGTGCTCCGGAACTCGGACTGTCCACATCCCTGACTAGACGGTGCTGTTGAGCACCGTTAATAAAGGGAGTCAGTGAATTTCAGTGTTCACAGTTGACAAAAAAGATGAGTAATCATCTTATTATCAAAAGTGACGTCAGCCATGCTGACGTCACCGTTTTTAAAAAACAACGTTAGCGTTGGCCCTCCGACATATAAATTACACAAAATAATTAGTTCATTTTCTGTCTGTGAACGTAAGGCGCTATCAAGATCAAGCTCAAATGACGTAATTTGATGTCTTGCTCTTGAGACCGATATCATTTGAGATGGTGTTGATATCTGTTTATTGTATAGACACGGTCTTAAGATGCTAACCTCATCTTGAGAGCGTATCAGTTGATATCGAACTTGAGACTGAAACTGAGATCGGTTTATTAATACGGGCCTTAGTTTCTGAACGATGCGTCCGTTTTTATTAAGCTGTGGCTATTCCGTAACAATGTCATGACTGCCAGTACAAAAAACAAATGCATAATCTTATAAAATGAATATCATTTTATTACGCTAACAAATTAATGCAATCGTTATTTTTTCTAAAATCACCTATTTTTTCTTCGTTTTTTGATCTTATGTTACAAACCTCAGCCAGAAATGAAACATTTCCTTTAAATTATTTAATATTTTAGTCTAAAGTTGTGTTTGTGGTTTAAATGTGATGTGTATCTAAGCAATAAACATCAACGAAGATGGACAGAATGTGGAAGCTTTAAAATAAGTGATTTTGGATGCTTTTTGTCGGGTGGATGGGGCGACCATGTTCGATTCCTCCGCTGCGAGAAAATCGTCTAAAAATCATTAAACTGCAAGGAATTGATGCCAAAACTCCAGCAGGGCCTGGAAATCGAACACATCTGACTTCATTACACTTGCGAAAATTTAGATGTAGAAAAACATTTTCCCTAACTTGACATTGGCATAATGTATTTCAATTGCCATAAAAAAAATTGACACGGGCGGCTCCGCCTCCGGTGGCCCATACGCTTATGTAACATATTTATGAGACGCCTCCGACGGGTAAAATCTTTTTTGTATATGACTAATGACCATCATCAGGCCTGTACTCTTATATGGGTGTGTTGCGTGGCCTGCTCTTAGCGTTATGTTACGGTGATCCACGTGCTGACTCTCGAAGCTGAAGATGTTGCGGGGATTATCCCCAACGTCGCAGATAAACTACAGCAATGTCATTTCTGATGGTATGGTCACGTTTTAAAGAAACCATGAAATCGCATCAGGGTTTCGCAATGAATGCCCTAAAAACAATTAACACTTTGAGGGAAACATTTAGAGCCGCTGAGATCCAGCTGTGGAGAATTCGCCTGGTGAAGTAAAAGCGTTTAGATAAGAAAGCCGAAGCCGACCCTGATACTGGGCTAGGATAGCACTAGGCAGAAAAATATAATAGAAAAGTTGATATTATTATGTTTTGGTTGCGAATATTTTTATTTTATGTGAGATTGATAAAATATTAATAAGAAAATGAATTGTTATTCCTTCGAAATTCTGTAAACCAAAAAAATATCACAATCCCGTAAACATAAAGAAAATACCGAAAACAATAATATAAAATTTATGCCATATGCAAACAAGTTGAAACACGTTTACTGGTAATTTGGTTGTACAAAGTGACTTTACACGAAATATAAACAAGTTCTTCGTAAATTTACGTTAAATTCCTATATAATAAGTACAAAAGAAGCTGCTATAAAGTTCAATCGGTAATCTATAATATAAAAATGAATCGCTGAATGTGTTGCTAAGCGCAAATCTCGAGAGCAGCTGAACCGATGTCGCTAATTCTTTTTTTAGAATATTCCTTGAAGTACGAGGATGGTTCTTACGGAGAGATAAATTTAAAAATTTCCTGAAAAGTCTAAAAACAACACTTTTCTATACTCCCATAAAAGCGATTTGTAATAAAACTTAAAAGTCAATTTGAACTTTAATACCATACCATAAAGTTTAAGTATTAGTGCAGAGGTTCCGGGAAGGCAAAACAATCGAGTGACGTTAGTATCATAGTCTAAGTTAGTATCGTATAAATATTAATGTCAATATTTACTGACGGGGTGACTAACAGAATGACCGAAGTCATATACTTTCTCTCAAAGTTTAGTTTAGTAGCCTTAAGCCTATGTTATGATCTTAACGTATAACGTATAACGTAATCCCAGTACCTTTAGGATTGATTTTTCTTTATTTAATTTCATAAAATTGTTTTATAGGTGCCTGTAACCCACTCACTCTAATCCTCTCTCTCATATGTAACGCAGACGAAGTTGCGCGGTCTGCTAGTATAATTATAAATTCCAAAGTTATTCAGTTTTTTCTTCTTTCTGTAAAAATGTAAATGCGCGTTATTTACCAACTGCTCTTACGCGGTATTGCACGCGCAACGAGGATATAATTCATAATTTGTGATATATATACATATGACTGCCTCCGTGGCGTGGTGGTATTTCGGTACGACTACGGTTCTGAGGTCTCGTGTTCGATCCCCGGGTCGGGCAAAGTAATATTGGATTTTTCCATATCAGTCCGGAGTCTGGAATTTGTGCCCGATATGGCGATAGGCTCGCCCCCTATCACATCTGGGACGGAACTAAGCTCGGCGAAATGTGGGTGTTCTAGTTCGCTAGTAAGCCTTTGTCTACCCCTTCGGGGATACAGGCGTGAGCTTATGTTATGTTATGTTATACATATTAAATAAACAAAATATTTTTTATTAAATCCCGATAGTAATATTTGCAATTTTCATTGTAATTATGTCGCGTATCTGTTGAAAAAAATAAAAGAATAAAAAATATTAGCGCTAACATAACATCGTTGCTGAGTTTCGTTCGGTGCGTGAGATTTCCGGCGGCCCAATTGCCTTTCCCAATTTTAGATCCCCTCCCTTTAGGCTGGCAACGAATGGATAATTTTTATATCTTGGATGTTCATGGGCGGTGGATATCATTTATCATCAGATGACCCACCTGCACGTTTGCCAGTTTCTGCTATAAAACAAGAATATTGAAGATACTCCTATTGTTTTTTCTTACCCTGAGTCTTTTGTGTATGTATTACTACTGTATTACAATTATATTTTCCTGTATTGTTAAGGTACACCCCCAGACAAAAAGCGTAAGCTGAACAAAAAACATAACTGTGAACAAGATAAGGCCGGGTCTATGGCAAGTGAGAAGAGTGGAAACATCACTGACACCGAAATAAGCATCGTAGCTGATAATAATAAGTCAACCGAGATAGTGTCTGACGGAAAAAGTAAGCCAGTATTAGTTAATAATAATAAGAAGTATTTTATATGCAATGCATGTGGTAAAACATGTAATTCAAAAGCTCTTCTTATCAAACATATTGTCGGACATAAACCTATGATTACTAACCAAAATACTAAAAGTAAAACAAATCAGAGTTCTGTACATAATGGGAAATTGACAAAAAGGGATAATTTAAACAACTTTGAAATTAATTCATGTAAAAAACCTTTTAAATGTCAATACTGTAATTATACATCTGCGCAAGATGGTAATTTAAAGCAACATCTTAGAACTCACACAGGTGAAAAACCATTTAAATGTCAATACTGTAATTCTACATTTGCGCGTAATGATCATTTAAAGCAACATGTTAGAACTCACACAGGCGAAAAACCTTTTAAATGTCAATACTGTAATTCTACATTTGCGCGTAATGATCATTTAAAGCAACATGTTAGAACTCACACAGGCGAAAAACCTTTTAAATGTCAATACTGTAATTCTACATTTGCGCGTAATGATCATTTAAAGAAACATGTTAGAACTCACACACGCGAAAAACCTTTTAAATGTCAATACTGTAACTATACGTCTACTTACAGTAGTAATTTAAAGCGACATGTTAGAACTCACACAGGCGAAAAGCCTTTTAAATGTCAATACTGTAATTATACATGTGCGCAAAGTGGTAATTTAAAGGAACATATTAGAACTCATACAGGCCAAAAGCCTTTTAAATGTCAATACTGCAATTATGCATGTACACGACGTGGTCATTTAAAGGACCATATAAGAACTCACGCAGGTGAGAGGTCATATGCATGTGAAATATGTGACATGAAGTTTAAAACAAGCAACGTTCTGAGTCGACACTTACTGGTACATATGGTTAAGTAAATTCGCCGAGTAGTGTTGCCAACGAAGACAACTTAAATCAGCGCTTTATTATTCCACTCACACGCCCATGCCTAACATGTAGATACAGGTTGCAAAACGTTAGTATCAATAACAACTACACTTAAAGGGAAGATAGCAATTAAGTAAAGTCTAAATTTCGTAAAGCTTATAGTTTTGGAATAATGGAAATAAAATGTAAGCTTTTGCTACATTAACTTATTGTCCGACAAAGTCAACGCGAATCAAAGATCCGTTTTAATATTGTAGTGGACTTGCGAAGAAAAATCTCAGCCTTTATATTGTGTCGTGCGTTTGGAGTTCTCGAGCTCTTGGTGTACACAAAGTAATAGTCATATTTATAACCAAATCAAGTAAATGCAAAATCACAAGAAAAGATTTTCCTTCAGATTTTATAAAATACTAGCTGACCCGCGCAACTTCGTCTGCGTATGAGAGAGAGGGTTGAAAGAGTGAGTCGTAGGCACCTATAGCACAATAATTCTAAAAGAGGTAATGGGATGATCTACTTCGGCCATCAGTCACACCCTCTGTCACACCGTCTGTCACTCCGTCTGTCACCCCGCCTGTCACCCCGTCTGACACCTTGTCTGTCACCCAGTCGGTCACCCGTCTGTCACCACGGCCGTCACCCCGTCTGTCACCACGGCCGTCACCCCGTCTGTCACCTCGTCTGTCACCCAGTCGGTCACCCAGTCGGTCACCCCGTCTGTCACCCAGTCTATCACCAGTCTGTCACTAGTCTCTCACTCCGTCTGTCACCCCGTCTGTCACCACGTCCGTCACCCCGTCTGTCACTCGTCTGTCACCCCGTCTGTCACCTCGTCTGTCACCCGTCTGTCACCCCGTCTGTCATCCCGTCTGTCGCTCCGCCTGTCACCCCGTCTGTCACCCCGTCTGTCACCTCGTCTGTCACCCAGTCGGTCATTCCGTCTGTCACCAGTCTGTCACCCCGTCTGTCAACACGTCCGTCACCCCGTCTGTCACCCCGTCTGTCACCCATCTGTCACCCTTCTGTCACCCGTCTGTCACCCCGTCTGTCACCCCATCTGTCACCCCGTCTGTCACCCCGTCATTCACCTCGTCAGTCACCCCGTCCGTCACCCCATCAGTCAGCCTGTCAGTCACCCCGTCATTCCTCACGTCAGTCACCCCGTTAGTCATCCCATTCGTCACCCCATCAATCGCCCCGTCAGTCACCCCTTAGTCACCCTACCATTCATCCCGTCGGTCAACACTAAAATATTTTTTCAAATCGAACCAGTAGTTTCTGAGATGTAAAATTCCCCGCTAGCAGCATTTTTCATTTCTGCTCCGCTCCTATTGGTCAAAGCGTGATGTTATATAGCCTATAGCCATCCTCGATAAATAGGCTATCCAACACAAAAAAAAAATCGATTCGAACCAGTAGTTTCTGAAATATAGTCTTTTCAACATTTTTCATTTCTGCTCCGCTCCTATTGGTCATAGCGTGATGTTATATAGCCTATAGCCACCCTCGATAATTGGACTATCCAACACAAAAAGAATTTTTCAATTCGAACCAGTAGTTTCTGTCCGAGATATAAATTTTCCCGATCTTGCAACATTTTTCATTTCTGCTCCGCTCCTATTGGTCAAATCGTGATGTTATATAGCTTATAGCCATTTCCGATAAATAGGCTATCCAACACAAAAATAATTTTTCAATTCGAACCAGTAGTTTCTGAGATATCAACTTCCCCGTTTTTAAACATTTTTCATTTCTGCTCCGCTCCTATTGGTTATAGCGTGATGTTATATAGCCTATAGCCACCGTCGATAATTGGGCTATCCAACACAAACAGAATTTTTCAAATCGAACCAGTAGTTCCTAAGATTAGCGCGTTCAAACAAACAAACAAACTCTTCAGCTTTATAATATTAGTATAGATTTGACATTAATGTTAGGGCGTTTAGTTATTATTGGTAATAAATTAAGTTTAGTTTAATAAATGCAACTGTATGAATTGTTACTATTAAACTAAATAAAGTTTAATAAAATCTCAAAACCGAGTTTAAATTAAACACTCAAAGTAAAAACAGTCATTTCTAGGGTTCCGTACTTCAAAAGGAAAAAACGGAACCCTCATAGGATCACTTTGTTGTCCGTCAGTCTGTCTGTAACGACCGTTTTTCTCAGGAACACGTGGAGGTATCAAGCTGAAATTCATATTGGAGCTGTGAAAAAATCAAGCTCTAAGCCAACCAATTATAAACTTGAATAATTCGTGTCTTCACGTAGTTTTTGAACGATGCGTCCGTTTTTATTAAGCTGTGGCTATTCCGTAACAATGTCATGACTGCCAGTACAAAAAAAATGCATAATCTTATAAAATGAATATCATTTTATTACGCTAACAAATTAATGCAATCGTATTTTTTCTAAAATCAGTTATTTTTTCTCCGTTTTTTGATCTATGTTACAAACCTCAGCCTGAAATGGAACATCTCCTTTAAATCTTTTTTATATATGACTAATGACCATCATCAGGCCTGTAGGTACTCTTATATGGGTGTGTTGCCTGCTCTTAGCATTATGTTACGGTGATCCACGTCCTGACTCCCGAAGCTGACGATGTTGTGGGGATTATCCCCAACGTCGCAGATAAACTACAGCAATGTCATTTATGATGTATGGTCACGTTTTAAAGAAACTAAGAAATCGCATCAGGGTTTCGCAGTGAATGCCCTAAAAACGCTAGCTAGACGCTTTGAGGGAAACATTTAGAGCCGCTGAGATCCAGCTGTGGAGGATTCGCCTGGTGAAGTAAAAGCGTTTAGATAAGAAAGCCGAAGCCGACCCTGATACTGGGCTAGGATAGCACTAGGCAGAAAAATATAATAGAAAAGTTGATATTATTATGTTTTGGTTGCGAATATTTTTATTTTATGTCAGATTGATAAAATATTAATAAGAAAATGAATTGTTATTCCTTCGAAATTCTGTAAACCAAAAAACTATCACAATCACGGGATTGTGATAGTTTTTGTAATGAAAATACCGAAAACAATAATATAATATACATATATGCCATATGCAAACAAGTTGAAACACGTTTAGTGGTAATTTGGTTGTACAAAGTGACTTTACACGAAATATAAACAAGTTCTTCGTAGATTTACGTTAAATTCCTATATAATAAGTACAAAAGAAGCTGCTATAAAGTTCAATCGGTGATCTATAATATAAAAATGAATCGCTGAATGTGTTGCTAAGCGCAAATCTCGAGAGCAGCTGAACCGATGTCGCTTATTCTTTTTTTAGAATATTCCTTGAAGTACGAGGATAGTTCTTACGGAGAGAAAAATTTAAAAATCTCCTGAAAAAGTCTAAAAACAACACTTTTCTATACTCCCATAAAATCGATTTGTAATAATACTTAAAATTCAATTTGAACTTTAATACCATACCATAAAGTTAAGTATTAGTGCAGAGGTTCCGGGAAGGCAAATCAATTGAGTGACGTTAGTATCGTATAAATATTAATGTCAATATTTACTGACGGGGTGACTGACAGAATGACCGAAGTCACGTACTTTCTCTCAACGTTTAGTTTAGTAGCCTTAAGCCTATGTTATGATTTTAACGTAGATAATCCCAGTACCTTTAGGATTGATTTTTCTTTATTTAATTTCATAAAATTGTTTTATAGGTGCCTGTAACCCACTCACTCTAATCCTCTCTCTCATATGTAACGCAGACGAAGTTGCGCGGTCTGCTAGTATAATTATAAATTCCAAAGTCATTCAGTTTTTTCTTCTTTCTGTAAAATTGTAAAAATGTAAATGCGCGTTATTTACCAACTGCTCTTACACGGTATTGCACGCGCAACGAGGATATAATTCATAATTTGTGATATATATACATATGACTGCCTCCGTGGCGTAGTGGTATTTCGGTACGACTACGGTTCTGAGGTCTCGGGTTCGATCCCCGGGTCGGGCAAAGTAATATTGGATTTTTCCATATCAGTCCGGAGTCTGGAATTTGTGCCCGATATGGCGATAGGCTCGCCCCCTATCACATCTGGGACGGAACTAAGCTCGGCGAAATGTGGGTGTTCTAGTTCGCTAGTACGCCTTTGTCTACCCCTTCGGGGATACAGGCGTGAGCTTATGTTATGTTATACATATTAAATAAACATAAAATATTTTTTATTAGTAATATTTGCAATTTTCATTGTAATTATTTCGTGTATCTGTTGAAAAAATTAAAAGAATAAAAAATATTAGCGTTAACCAAAGAATTTAAACGCGCGTTAACATAACATCGTTGCTGAGTTTCGTTCGGTGCGTGAGATTTCCGGTGGCCCAACTGCCGTTCCCAACTTTAGATCCCCTCCCTTTAGGCTGGCAACGAATGGATTATTTTTATATCTTGGATGTTCATGGGCGGTGGATATCACTTATCATCAGGTGACCCACCTGCACGTTTGCCAGTTTCTGCTATAAAACAAGAATATTGAAGATACTCCTATTGTTTTTTCTTTCCCTGAGTCTTTTGTATATGTATTACTACTGTATTACAATTATATTTTCCTGTATTCTTAAGGTACACCCCCAGACAAAAAGCGTAAGCTGAACAAGAAACATAACTGTGAACAAGATAAGGCCGGGTCTATTGCAAGTGAGAAGAGTGGAAACATCTCTGACACCGAAATAAGCATCGTAGCTGATAATGATAAGTCAACCGAGATAGTGTCTGACGGAAAAAGTAAGCCAGTACTAGTTAATAATAATAAGAAGTATTTTATATGCAATGAATGTGGTAAAACATGTAATTCAAAAGCTCTTCTTATCAAACATATTGTCGGACATAAACCTGTGATTACTAACCAAAATACTAAAAGTAAAACCAATAAGAGTTCTGTACGTAATGTAAAATTAACAAAAAGGGTTAATTTAAACAACTTTGAAATTCATTCATGTAAAAAGTCTTATAAATGTCAATACTGTAATTATACATCTGCGCAAGATGGTAATTTAAAGCAACATCTTAGAACTCACACAGGTGAAAAACCATTTAAATGTCAATACTGTAATTCTACATTTGCGCGTAATGATCATTTAAAGCAACATGTTAGAACTCACACAGGCGAAAAACCTTTTAAATGTCAATACTGTAATTATACATCTGCGCAAGATGGTAATTTAAAGCAACATCTTAGAACTCACACAGGCGAAAAACCTTTTAAATGTCAGTACTGCAATTATGCGAGTACAAAAAGTGATAATTTAAAGGAACATATTAGAACTCACACAGGCGAAAAGCCTTTTAAATGTCAATACTGCAATTATGCCTGTACAAAAAGTGATAATTTAAAGCAACATGTTAGAACTCACACAGGCGAAAAGCCTTTTAAATGTCAATACTGTAATTATACATGTGCGCAAAGTGGTCATTTAAAGGAACATATTAGAACTCACACAGGCGAAAAACCTTTTAAATGTCAATACTGTAATTATACATGTGCGCAAAGTGGTCATTTAAAGGAACATATTAGAACTCACACAGGCGAAAAACCTTTTAAATGTCAATACTGTAATTATACATGTGCGCAAAGTGGTAATTTAAAGGAACATATTAGAACTCATACAGGCCAAAAGCCTTTTAAATGTCAATACTGCAATTATGCATGTACACGACGTGGTCATTTAAAGGAACATATAAGAACTCACGCAGGTGAGAGGCCATATGCATGTGAAATATGTGACATGAAGTTTAAAACAAGCAACGTTCTGAGTCGACACTTACTGGTACATATGGTTAAGTAAATTCGCCGAGTAGTGTTGCCAACGAAGACAACTTAAATCAGCGCTTTATTATTCCACTTAGACGCCCATGCCTAACATGTAGATACAGGTTGCAAAACGTTAGTATCAATAACAACTACACTTAAAGGGAAGATAGCAATTAAGTAAAGTCTAAATTTCGTAAAGCTCATAGTTTTTGAATAATGGAAATAAAATGTAAGCTTTTGCTACATTAACTTATTGTCCGACAAAGTCAAGGCGAATCAAAGATCCGTTTTAATATTGTAGTGGACTTGCGAAGAAAAATCTCCGCCTTTATATTGTGTAGTGAGTTTGCAGTTCTCGAGCTCTTGGTGTACACAAAGTAATAGTCGTATTTATAACCAAATCAAGTAAATGCAAAATCACAAGAAAAGATTTTCCTTCAGATTTTATAAAATACTAGCTGACCCGCGCAACTTCGTCTGCGTATGAGAGAAAGGATTGAAAGAGTGAGTCGTAGGCACCTATAGCACAATAATTCTAAAAAGGTAATGATATGTTTTGCTAAACTTCGAGAGATAGTACGTGACTTCGGTGCGGTTCCGTCAATCACCCCGTCTGTCACCCCGCCTGTCACCTCGTCTGTCACCCCGTCTGTCAACCCGTCTGTCACCCGTCTGTCACCCCGCCTATCACCCAGCCTGTCACCCGTCTGTCACTCCGTCTGTAACCCGTTTGTCACCCCGTCAGTCACCCCATCAGTCACCCTGCCTGTCACCACATCTGTCACCCCGTCTGTCACCCTGTCTGTCACCCCGTCTGTAACCCGTCTTTCACCCCGTCAGTCACCCCATCAGTCACCCTGTCTGTCACCCCGTCTGTCACCCCGTCTGTTACCCCGTCTGTCACCCCGTCTGTCACCGCGTCTGTCTTCCCGTCTGTCACCCCGTCTGTAATCCGTCTGTCACATCGGTTGACACCCCATCACTCACCCTGTCTGTCACCCTGCCTGTCACCCCGCCTGACACCCGTCTGTCACCCGTCTGTCACCCCATCAGTCACCCTGTCTGTCACCCTGCCTGTCACCCCGTCTGTCACCCTGTCTGTCACCCCGCCTGTCACCCATCTGTCATCCCGTCTGTCACCCGTCTGTCACCCCGTCTGTCAACCCGTCTGTCACCCCGCCTGTCACCCGTCTGTCACCCCGTCAGTCACCCCGCCTGTCACCCCATCTGTAACTCGTCTGTCACCCCGTCAGTCACCCCATCAGTCACCCCGTCAGGTATCCCTTAGTCACCCCATCATTCAACCCGTCGGTCAACACTAAAAGAATTTTTCACATCGAACCAGTAGTTTCCGAGATATCAACTTCCCCGCTTTAAAACATTTTTCATTTCTGCTCCTATTGGTCATAGCGTGATGTTATATAGCTTCTAGCCATCCTCGATAAATGGGCTATCCAACACAAAAATAATTTTTCGATTCGAACCAGTAGTTTCTGTCTGAGATATAAACTTTCCCGATTTGGCAACATTTTTCATTTCTGCTCCGCTCCTATTGGTCAAAGCGTGATGTTATATAGCCTATAGCCATCCTCGATAAATAGGCTATCCAACACAAAAAAAAATTCAATTCGAACCAGTAGTTTCTGAAATATAGTCTTTTCAACATTTTTCATTTTTGCTCCGCTCCTATTGGTCATAGCGTGATGTTATATAGCCTATAGCCACCGTCGATAATTGGGCTAACCAACACAAAAATAATTTTTCAATTCGAACCAGTAGTTTCTGTCTGAGATATAAATTTTCCCGATTTTGCAGAATTTTAATTTCTGCTCCGCTCCTATTGATCAAAGCGTGATGTTATATAGCCTATAGCCATCTTCGATAAATAGGCTATCCAGCACAAAAATAATTTTTCAATTCGAACCAGTAGTTTCTGAGATACCAACTTCCCCGGCTTTAAACATTTTTCATTTCTGCTCCGCTCCTATTGGTCATAGCGTGATGTGCATGATTGCCTATAGCCACCGTCGATAATTGGGCTATCCAACACAAAAAGAATTTTTCAATTCGAACCAGTAGATACTACCGACACTCAATTGTTTTGCCTTCCCGGAACCTCTCCACTAATACTTGAACTTTATGGTATGGTATTAAAGTTCAAATTGACTTTTAAGTATTATTACGAATCGATTGTATGGGAGTACAGAAAAGTGTTCTTTTTAGACTTTTTCAGACAATTTTTTATTTTTTTCTCTCCGTAAGAACCATCCTCGTACTTCGAGGAATATTCTAAAAAAAGAATTAGCGAAATCGGTCCAGCCGTTCACGCGTGATGCGATGACAACGGAAAACGGGTTTCATTTTTATATATATAGATTTGACATTAATGTTAGGGCGTTTAGTTATTATTGGTAATAAATTAAGTTTAGTTTAATAAATGCAACTGTATGAATTGTTACTATTAAAATAAATAAAGTTTAATAGAATCTTAAAACCGAGTTTAAATTGAACACTCACAATAAAAACAGTCATTTTTAGGGTTCCGTACCTCAAAAGGAAAAAACGGAGCCCTCATAGGATCACTTTGTTGTCCGTCTGTCTGTCTGTAACGACCCTTTTTCTTAGGAACACGTGGAGGTATCAAGCTGAAATTCATATTGGAGCTGTGAAAAAATCAAGCTCTAAGCCAACCAATTATAAACTTGAATAATTCGTGTCTTCACGTAGTTTCTGAACGATGCGTCCGTTTTTATTAAGCTGTGGCTATTCCGTAACAATGTCATGACTGCCAGTACAAAAAATAAATGCATAATCTTATAAAATGAATATCATTTTATTACGCTAACAAATTAATGCAATCGTTATTTTTTCTAAAATCACCTATTTTTTTCTTCGTTTTTTGATCTTATGTTACAAACCTCAGCCAGAAATAAAATATTTTCTTTAAATTATTTAATATTTTAGTCTAAAGTTGTGTTTGTGGTTTAAATGTGATGTGTATCTAAGCAATAAACATCAACGAAGATGGACAGAATGTGGAAGCTTTGAAATAAGTGATTTTGGATGCTTTTTGTCGGGTGTATGGGTCGACCATGTTCGATTCCTCCGCTGCGAGAAAATCGTCTAAAAACATTAAACTGCAAGGAATTGATGCCAAAACTCCAGCAGGGCCTTGAAATCGAACACATCCGACTTCATTGCACTTGCGAAAATTTAGATGTAGAAAAACAATTTCCCTAACTTGACATTGGCATAATGTATTTCAATTGCCATAAAAAAAAATTGACACGGGCGGCTCCGCCTCCGGTGGCCCATACGCTTATGTAACATATTTATGAGACGCCTCCGACGGGTTAAATATTTTTTGTATATGACTAATGACCATCATCAGGCCTGTACTCTTATATGGGTGTGTTGCGTGGCCTGCTCTTAGCGTTATGTTACGGTGATCCACGTCCTGACTCCTAAAGCTAAAGATAGATAAAATACAGCAATGTCATTTCTGATGGTATGGTCACGTTTTAAAGAAACTAAGAAATCGCATCAGGGTTTCGCAGTGAATTCCCTAAAAACGCTTAACACTTTGAGGGAAACATTTAGAGCCGCTGAGATCCAGCTGTGGAGGATTCGCCTGGTGAAGTAAAAGCGTTTAGATAAGAAAGCCGAAGCCGACCCTGATACTGGGCTAGGATAGCACTAGGCAGAAAAATATAATAGAAAAGTTGATATTATTATGTTTTGGTTGCGAATATTTTTATTTTATGTCAGATTGATAAAATATTAATAAGAAAATTAATTGTTATTCCTTCGAAATTCTGTAAACCAAAAAACGATCACAATCTCGTGAACATAAAGAAAATACCGAAAACAATAATATAATATTTATGCCATATGCAAACAAGTTGAAACACGTTTACTGATAATTTGGTTGTACAAAGTGACTTTACACGAAATATGAACAAGTTCTTCGTAAATTTACGTTAAATTCCTATATAATAAGTACAAAAGAAGCTGCTATAAAGTTCAATCGGCAATCTATAATATAAAAATGAATCGCTGAATGTGTTGCTAAGCCCAAATCTCGAGAGAAGCTGGACCGATTTCGCTAATTCTTTTTTTAGAATATTCCTTGAAGTACGAGGATGGTTCTTACGGAGAGAAAATTTTAAAAATCGCCTGAAAAAGTCTGAAAACAACTCTTTTCTATACTCCCATATAATCGATTTGTAATAATACTTAAAAGTCAATTTGAACTTTAATACCATACCATAAAGTTTAAGTATTAGTGCAGAGGTTCCGGGAAGGCAAAACAATTGAGTGACGTTAGTATCATAATCTAAGTTAGTATTGTATAAATATTAATGTCAATATTTACTGACGGGGTGACTGACAGAATGACCGAAGTCACGTACTTTCTCTCAACGTCTAGTTTAGTAGCCTTAAGCCTATGTTACGATTTAAACGTACATAATCCCAGTACCTTTAGGATTGATTTTTCTTTAATTTCATAAAATTGTTATATAGGTGCCTGTAACCCACTCACTCTAATCCTCTCTCTCATATGTAACGCAGACGAAGTTGCGCGGTCAGCTAGTATAATTATAAATTCCAAAGCCATTCAGTTTTTTCTTCTTTCTGTAAACTTGTAAAAATGTAAATGCGCGTTATTTACCAAATGCTCTTAGGCGGTATTGCACGCGCGACGACATAATTCATAATTTGTGATATATATACATATTAAATAAAAATAAAATATTTTTTATTTAATCCCGATAGTAATATTTGCAATTTTCATTGTAATTATTTCGCGTATCTGTTGAAAAAATTAAAAGAATAAACAATATTAGCGCTAACACAACATCGTTGCTGAGTTTCGTTCGGTGCGTGAGATTTCCGGCGGCCCAATTGCCTTTCCCAATTTTAGATCCCTTTAGGCTGGCAACGAATGGATTATTTTTATATCTTGGATGTTCATGGGCGGTGGATATCACTTATCATCAGGTGACCTACCTGCACGTTTGCCAGTTTCTGCTATAAAACAAGAATATTGAAGATACTCCTATTGTTTTTTCTTTCCCTGAGTCTTTTGTATATGTATTACTACTGTATTACAATTATATTTTCCTGTATTGTTAAGGTACACCCCCAGACAAAAAGCGTAAGCTGAACAAGAAACATAACTGTGAACAAGATAAGGCCGGGTCTATTGCAAATGAGAAGAGTGGAAACATCTCTGACACCGAAATAAGCATCGTAGCTGATAATGATAAGTCAACCGAGATAGTGTCTGACGGAAAAAGTAAGCCAGTATTAGTTAATAATAATAAGAAGTATTTTATATGCAATGAATGTGGTAAAACATTTAATTCAAAAGCTCTTCTTATCAAACATATTGTCGGACATAAACCTATGATTACTAACCAAAATACTAAAAGTAAAACAAATAAGAGTTCTGTACGTAATGGAAAATTGACAAACAAGGTTAATTTAAACAACTTTGAAATTCACTCATGTAAAAAGTCTTATAAATGTCAATACTGTAATTATACATCTGCGCGTAATGATCATTTAAAGAAACATGTTAGAACTCACACAGGCGAAAAACCTTTTAAATGTCAATACTGTAATTATACATCTGCGCAAGATGGTAATTTAAAGCAACATCTTAGAACTCACACAGGCGAAAAACCTTTTAAATGTCAATACTGTAATTATATATCTGCGCAAGATTGTCATTTAAAGCAACATGTTAGAACTCATACAGGCGAAAAGCCTTTTAAATGTCAATACTGCAATTATGCGTGTACAAAAAGTGATAATTTAAAGGAACATATTAGAATTCACACAGGCGAAAAACCTTTTAAATGTCAATACTGTAATTATGCATGTGCGCATCATACTAGTTTAAAGATTCACATTAGAACTCACACAGGCGAAAAACCTTTTAAATGTCAATATTGTAATTATACATGTGTGCAAGATTGTAATTTAAAGCGCCATATTAGAACTCACACAGGCGAAAATCCTTTTAAATGTCAATACTGTAATTTTAGATGTGCGCAAAGTGGTAATTTAAAGGAACATATTAGAACTCATACAGGCCAAAACCCTTTTAAATGTCAATACTGCAATTATGCATGTACACGACGTGGTCTTTTAAAGAAACATATAAGAACTCACACAGGTGAGAGGCCATATGCATGTGAAATATGTGACATGAAGTTTAAAACAAGCAACGTTCTGAGTCGACACTTACTGGTACATATGGTTAAGTAAATTCGCCGAGTAGTGTTGCCAACGAAGACAACTTAAATCAGGCAACAGAATTCAAATCAGCGCTTTATTATTCCACTCAGACGCCCATGCCTGACAACATGTAGATACAGGTTGCAAAAAGTTAGTATCAATAACAACTACACTAAAGGGAAGATAGCAATTAAGTAAAGTCTAAATTTCGTGAAGCTCATAGTTTTTGAATAATGGAAATAAAATGTAAACTTTTGCTACATTATTGTTCGACAAAGTCAACGCGAATCAAAGATCCGTTTTAATATTGTAGTGGACTTGCGAAGAAAAATCTCAGCCTTTATATTGTGTCGTGCGTTTGGAGTTCTCGAGCTCTTGGTGTACACAAAGTAATAGTCGTATTTATAATCAAATCAAGTAGATGCAAAATCACAAGAAAAGATTTTCTATCAGATTTTATAAAATATTTGACATTAATGTTAATTGATAGGACGTTTAGTTAATAGTGGTAATAAATTAAGTTTAGTTTAATAAATGCAACTGTATGAATTGTTACTATTAAAATAAATAAAGTTTAATAGAATCTTAAAACCGAGTTTAAATTGAACATTCAGAGTAAAAACAGTCATTTTTAGGGTTCCGTACCTCAAAAGGAAAAAACTAAACCCTCATAGGATCACTTTGTTGTCCGTCTGTCTGTCTGTAACGACCCTTTTTCTCAGGAACGCGTGGAGGTATCAAGCTGAAATTCATATTGGATTTGTGAAAAAATCTACCTCTAAGCCAACCAATTATAAACTTGAATAATTCGTGTCTTCACGTAGTTTTTGAACGATGCGTCCGTTTTTATTAAGCTGTGGCTATTCCGTAACAATGTCATGATTGCCAGTATAAAAACAAATGCATAATCCTTTAAAATAATTATCATTTATTACGCTAACAAATTAATGCAATCGTATTTTTTCTAAAATCACCTATTTTTTCTCCGTTTTTTGATCTATGTTACAAACCTCAGCCTGAAATGAAACATCTCCTTTAAATGATTTCATATTTTAGTCTAAAGTTGTGTTTGTGGTTTAAATGTGATGTGTATCTAAGCAATAAACATCAACGAAGATGGACAGAATGTGGAAGCTTTGAAATGTGATTTTGGATGCTTTTTGTCGGGTGGATGGGTCGACCATGTTCGATTCCTCCGCTGCGAGAAAATCGTCTAAAAAAACATTAAACTGCAAGGAATTGATGTCAAAACTCCAGCAGGGCCTTGAAATCGAACACATCCGACTTCATTGCACTTGCGAAAATTTTGATGTAGAAAAACATTTTCCCTAACTTGACATTGGCATAATGTATTTCAATTGCCATAAAAAAAATGGTCACGGTCGGCTCCGCCTCCGGTGGCCCATACGCTTATGTAACATATTTATGAGACGCCACCGACGGGTTAAATCTTTTTTGTATATGACTAATGACCATCATCAGGCCTGTACTCTTATATGGGTGTGTTGCGTGGCCTGCTCTTAGCGTTATGTTACGGTGATCCACGTCCTGACTCCCGAAGCTGAAGATGTTGCGGGGATTATCCCCAACGTCGCAGATAAACTACAGCAATGTCATTTCTGATGGTATGGTCACGTTTTAAAGAAACCAAGAAATCGCATCAGGGTTTCGCAGTGAATTCCCTAAAAACGCTTAACACTTTGAGGGAAACATTTAGAGCCGCTGAGATCCAGCTGTGGAGGATTCGCCTGGTGAAGTAAAAGCGTTTAGATAAGAAAGCCGAAGCCGACCCTGATACTGGGCTAGGATAGCACTAGGCAGAAAAATATAATAGAAAAGTTGATATTATTATGTTTTGGTTGCGAATATTTTTATTTTATGTCAGATTGATAAAATATTAATAAGAAAATGAATTGTTATTCCTTCGAAATTCTGTAAACGAAAAAAATATCACAATCCCGTAAACATACAGAAAATACCGAAAACAATAATATAATATTTATGCCATATGCAAACAAGTTGAAACACGTTTACTGGTAATTTGGTTGTACAAAGTGACTTTACACGAAATATAAACAAGTTCTTCGTAGATTTACGTTAAATTCCTATATAATAAGTACAAAAGAAGCTGCTATAAAGTTCAATCGGTAATCTGTAATATAAAAATGAATCGCTGAATGTGTTGCTAAGCGCAAATCTCGAGAGCAGCTGAACCGATGTCGCTAATTCTTTTTTTAGAATATTCCTTGAAGTACTAGGATGGTTCTTACGGAGAGAAAAAATTAAAAATCTCCTGAAAAAGTCTAAAAACAACACTTTTCTATACTCCCATAAAATCGATTTGTAATAATACTTAAAAGTCAATTTGAACTTTAATACCATACCATAAAGTTTAAGTATTAGTGCAGAGGTTCCGGGAAGGCAAAACAATTGAGTGACGTTAGTATCGTATAAATATTAATGTCAATATTTACTGACGGGGTGACTGACAGAATGACCGAAGTCACGTACTTTCTCTCAACGTTTAGTTTAGTAGCCTTAAGCCTATGTTATACTCTTAACGTAGATACTCCCAGTACCTTTAGGATTGATTTTTCTTTATTTAATTTCATAAAATTGTTTTATAGGTGCCTGTAACCCACTCACTCTAATCCTCTCTCTCATATGTAACGCAGACGAAGTTGCGCGGTCAGCTAGTATAATTATAAATTCCAAAGCCATTCAGTTTTTTCTTCTTTCTGTAAACTTGTAAAAATGTAAATGCGCGTTATTTACCAAATGCTCTTAGGAGGTATTGCACGCGCGACGACATAATTCATAATTTGTGATATATATACATCCTTACTAAATAATAAAAGCGAAAGTAACTCTGTCTGTCTCTCTGTCTGTGGCGTTTTCACGTCTAAACCGCTGAACCGATTTTGACGAAATTTAGTATGTGGGTACTTTTAACCCCAAGGACGGACATAGGGTACTTTATTTTTTTTAAATCAACCCCTAAAGGGATGAAATAGGGGATGAAAGTTTGTATGGGAATTTTGGAACCGCTTAATGGATTTTGATGAAATTTGGTATGAGGATACATTTGACCTTAGGGATTAAAATGGGGTACTTCATTTTTTTCATCAACCCCTATAGGGATGAAATAAGGGTTAAAAGTTTGTATGTGGATTTTAGGTCCAATTAATGGATTTTTATGAAATTTGGTATGGGACAGTGGATACCTTTGAGTTTAAAGACACAAATGGGCTACTTTTTTAAATCAACCCCTAATGAGATGAAATAGGGGATGAAAGTTTTTATGGGAATCTAGAAACCGCTGAACGGATTTTTAAGAAATTTGGTATGAGGATAGTTTTAGCCCTAAGGACAGAAATGGGGTGCGATATATTTTTATCCCACAAAGGGATGAAATAGGGGTTGAAAATTTGATTCTTTGTTTCTGGACCGATTGACTTCAAAATCGATATCTGAGTCGCCCCGTGGTTCCAAACGACAGAACCGCTGTCAAACCTGTCAAAAGTGGCCGCCATTTTGTTTTTCTTTGTGTTTGGGCCGATTGAATTCAAAATCGATATCTGAGTCGCCCTGTGATTTCGAACGATAGAACCGCTGTCAAACCACTCAAAAGTGGCCGCCATATTGTTTTTCTTTGTTTTTGGGCCGATTTACTTCAAAATCGATATCTGAGTCGCCCCGTGGTTCCCAATGACAGAACCGCTGTCAGACCTGTCAAAAGTGGCCGCCATTTTCTTTTTCATAATCATAATAATCATAATCATTTATTGAATCCATGAAATGTTCAAACATTATTTAGATTCCGTCAAATTTTAACTCTACCGCCTGTTCGGAAGGCTGTTTCGCCAGAGAAGAACGGGCAAGAAACTCTGACGTTGCTCTTTTTAACACCAATTTACAGTCAGCTACTAATAAAGTGCAGCACGAGATACAGAAATAGCTTAAATTAGAGCAGCTAAACCATGAATGTTCAAATGTTCATGTTTGTTCTAACATGTTTCCCGGAACCTCTGCACTAATACTTAAACTTTATGGTATGGTATTAAAGTTCAAATTGTCTTTTAAGTATTATTACAAATCGATTTTATGGGAGTATAGAAAAGTGTTGTTTTTAGACTTTTTCAGGAGATTTTTAATTTTTTCTCTCCGTAAGAACCATCCTAGTACTTCAAGGAATATTCTAAAAAAAGAATTAGCGACATCGGTTCAGCTGCTCTCGAGATTTGCGCTTAGCAACACATTCAGCGATTCATTTTTATATTATAGATTACCGATTGAACTTTATAGCAGCTTCTTTTGTACTTATTATATAGGAATTTAACGTAAATCTACGAAGAACTTGTTTATATTTCGTGTAAAGTCACTTTGTACAACCAAATTACCAGTAAACGTGTTTCAACTTGTTTGCATATGGCATAAATATTATATTATTGTTTTCGGTATTTTCTGTATGTTTACGGGATTGTGATATTTTTTTCGTTTACAGAATTTCGAAGGAATAACAATTCATTTTCTTATTAATATTTTATCAATCTGACATAAAATAAAAATATTCGCAACCAAAACATAATAATATCAACTTTTCTATTATATTTTTCTGCCTAGTGCTATCCTAGCCCAGTATCAGGGTCGGCTTCGGCTTTCTTATCTAAACGCTTTTACTTCACCAGGCGAATCCTCCACAGCTGGATCTCAGCGGCTCTAAATGTTTCCCTCAAAGTGTTAAGCGTTTTTAGGGAATTCACTGCGAAACCCTGATGCGATTTCTTGGTTTCTTTAAAACGTGACCATACCATCAGAAATGACATTGCTGTAGTTTATCTGCGACGTTGGGGATAATCCCCGCAACATCTTCAGCTTCGAGAGTCAGCACGTGGATCACCGTAACATAACGCTAAGAGCAGGCCACGCAACACACCCATATAAGAGTACAGGCCTGATGATGGTCATTAGTCATATACAAAAAAGATTTTACCCGTCGGAGGCGTCTCATAAATATGTTACATAAGCGTATGGGCCACCGGAGGCCGAGCCGCCAGTGACAATTTTTTTTGTGGCAATTGAAATACATTATGCCAATGTCAAGTTAGGGAAATTGTTTTTCTACATCTAAGTTTTCGCAAGTGCAATGAAGTCGGATGTGTTCGATTTCAAGGCCCTGCTGGAGTTTTGGCATCAATTCCATGCAGTTTAATGTTTTTAAGACGATTTTCTCGCAGCGGAGGAATCGAACATGGTCGACCCATCCACCCGACAAAAAGCATCCAAAATCACTTATTTCAAAGCTTCCACATTTTGTCAATATCACTTTGCCCGACCCGGGGATCGAACCCGAGACCTCAGAACCGTAGTCGTACCGAAATACCACCACGCCACCGAGTCAGTCAGGCAGTTAGAAAAAATAACGATTGCATTAATTTGTTAGCGTAATAAAATGATATTCATTTTATAAGATTATGCATTTTTTTTGTACTGGCAGTCATGACATTGTTACGGAATAGCCACAGCTTAATAAAAACGGACGCATCGTTCAAAAACTACGTGAAGACACGAATTATTCAAGTTTATAATTGGTTGGCTTAGAGGTAGATTTTTTCACAAATCCAATATGAATTTCGGCTTGTAGCGGCACAGTGCATTCTTGAACAATGACGCATATCGAAAATATGTGTGAACCAAACTTGGATTCGTTTATACCCATGTCAATTACCTACTTGTGCATGGTACTTAATATGATTTGTTAATTGTTTAGTTTCGTATTTACAACGTATTCTTTGTTCTCATGCATTCCTTTGTATTTGATTTGTTATGTTAATAAATATTTGGTGAGAGTGAGAGGCACAGCGACCCTTTACGGGATAGAGCAGTACAGTGAATCAGACTAGCCACCATAAATACGGTGTTAGAAAATTCAGTCAACAGTATTCCATTTGCATTGGTCGCGCATGCATAGTTTGCTCTCTGAATCACTCACACTTTACTGGCACCTAAGTCCTTTCATTAACCATCAACATTACATGGTTAGAAACAACTGCCAAAAGCTTGATACCTCCACGCGTTTCTGAGAAAAAGGGTCGTTACTGACAGTCTGGCGGACAAAAAAGTGATCCTATGAGGGTTCCGTTTTTTCCTTTTGAGGTACGGAACCCTAAAAATGACTGTTTTTACTCTGAGTGTTCAATTTAAACACGGTTTTAAGATTCTATTAAACTTTATTTATTTTAATAGTAACAATTCATACAGTTGCATTTATTAAACTAAACTTAATTTATTACCACTATTAACTAAACGTCCTATCAATTAACATTAATGTCAAATATTTTATAAAATCTGAAGGAAAATCTTTTCTTGTGATTTTGCATCTACTTGATTTGATTATAAATACGACTATTACTTTGTGTACACCAAGAGCTCGAGAACTCCGAACGCACGACATAATATAAAGGCTGAGATTTTTCATCGCAAGTCCACTACAATATTAAAACGGATCTTTGATTCGCGTTGGCTTTGTCGAACAATAATGTAGCAAAAGTTTACATTTTATTTCCATTATTCAAAAACTATGAGCTTTACGAAATTTAGACTTTACTTAATTGCTATCTTCCCTTTAGTGTAGTTGTTATTGATACTAACTTTTTGCAACCTGTATCTACATGTTGTCAGGCATGGGCGTCTGAGTGGAATAATAAAGTGCTGATTTAAGTTGTCTTCGATGGCAACACTACTCGGCGAATTTACTTAACCATATGTACCAGTAAGTGTCGACTCAGAACGTTGCTTGTTTTACACTTCATGTCACATATTTCACATGTATATAGCTTCTCATCTGCGTGAGTATATATATCACAAATTATGAATTATGTCGTTGCGCGTGCAATACCGCGTAAGAGCAGTTGGTAAATAACGCGCATTTACATTTTTACCATTTTACAGAAAGAAGAAAAAACTGAATAACTTTGGAATTTATAATTATACTAGCAGACCGCGCAACTTCTGCGTTACATATGAGAGAGAGGATTAGAGTGAGTGGGTTACAGGCACCTATAAAACGATTTTATGAAATTAAATAAAGAAAAATCAATCCTAAAGGTACTGGGATTATCTACGTTAAAATCATAACATAGGCTCAAGGCTACTAAACTAAACGTTGAGAGAAAGTACGTGACTTCGGTCATTCTGTCAGTCACCCCGTCAGTAAATATTGACATTAATATTTATATGATACTAACGTCACTCAATTGTTTTGCCTTCCCGGAACCTCTGCACTAATACTTAAACTTTATGGTATGGTATTAAAGTTCAAATTGACTTTTAAGTATTATTACAAATCGATTTTATGGGAGTATAGAAAAGTGTTGTTTTTAGACTTTTTCAGGAGATTTTTAAATTTTTCTCTCCGTAAGAACCATCCTCGTACTTCAAGGAATATTCTAAAAAAAGAATTAGCGACATCGGTTCAGCTGCTCTCGAGATTTGCGCTTAGCAACACATTCAGCGATTCATTTTTATATTATAGATTACCGATTGAACTTTATAGCAGCTTCTTTTGTACTTATTATATAGGAATTTAACGTAAATCTACGAAGAACTTGTTTATATTTCGTGTAAAGTCACTTTGTACAACCAAATTACCAGTAAACGTGTTTCAACTTGTTTGCATATGGCATAAATATTATATTATTGTTTTCGGTATTTTCTGTATGTTTACGGGATTGTGATATTTTTTTGGTTTACAGAATTTCGAAGGAATAACAATTCATTTTCTTATTAATATTTTATCAATCTGACATAAAATAAAAATATTCGCAACCAAAACATAATAATATCAACTTTTCTATTATATTTTTCTGCCTAGTGCTATCCTAGCCCAGTATCAGAGTCGGCTTCGGCTTTCTTATCTAAACGCTTTTACTTCACCAGGCGAATCCTCCACAGCTGGATCTCAGCGGCTCTAAATGTTTCCCTCAAAGTGTTAAGCGTTTTTAGGGAATTCACTGCGAAACCCTGATGCGATTTCTTAGTTTCTTTAAAACGTGACCATACATCATAAATGACATTGCTGTAGTTTATCTGCGACGTTGGGGATAATCCCCACAACATCGTCAGCTTCGGGAGTCAGGACGTGGATCACCGTAACATAACGCTAAGAGCAGGCCACGCAACACACCCATATAAGAGTACTTACAGGCCTGATGATGGTCATTAGTCATATACAAAAGAGATTTAAAGGAGATGTTTCATTTCAGGCTGAGGTTTGTAACATAGATCAAAAAACGGAGAAAAAATAGGTGAATTTAGAAAAAATACGATTGCATTAAGTTGTTAGTGTAATAAAATGATATTAATTTTATAAGATTATGCATTTTTTTTGTACTGGCAGTCATGATATTTTTACGGAATAGCCACAACTTAATAAAAACGGACGCATCGTTCAAAAACTACGTGAAGACACGAATTATTCGAATTATATTATTTATAATTGGTTGGCTTAGAGCTTGATTTTTTCACAGCTCCAATATGAATTTCAGCTTGATACCTCCATGCGTTCCTGAGAAAAAGGGTCGTTACAGACAGACTGACGGACAAAAAAGTGATCCTATGAGGGTTCCGTTTTTTCCTTTTGAGGTACAGAACCCTAAAAATGACTGTTTTTACTCTGAGTGTTAAATTTAAACTCGGTTTTAAGATTTTATTAAACTTTATTTATTTTAAAAGTAAAAATTCATACAGTTGCATTTATTAAACTAAACTTAATTTATTACCAATAATAACTAAACGTCCTATCAATTAACATTAATGTCAAATATTCTATAAAATCTGAAGGAAAATCTTTTCTTGTGATTTTGCATTTACTTGATTTGATTATAAATACGACTATTACTTTGTGTACAACAAGAGCTCGAGAACTCCAAACGCACGACACAATATAAAGGCTGAGATTTTTCTTCGCAACTCCACTACAATATTAAAACGGATCTTTGATTCGCAATAACTTTGTCGGAAAACAAGTTAATGAAGCAAAAGCTTAAATTTTACTTCCATTATTGAAAAACTATGAGCTTTACGAAATTTAGACTTTACTTAATTGCTATCTTCCCTTTAGTGTAGTTGTTATTGATACTAACTTTTTGCAACCTGTATCTACATGTTGTCAGGCATGGGCATCTGAGTGGAATAATACAGCGCTGATTTGAATTCTGTTGCCTGATTTAAGTTGTCTTCGCTGGCAACACTACTCGGCGAATTTACCTAACCATATGTACCAGTAAGTGTCGACTCAGAACGTTGCTTGTTTTAAACTTCATGTCACATATTTCACATGCATATGGCCTCTCACCTGTATGAGTTCTAATATGTTCCTTTAAATGACCACTTTGCGCACATCTAAAATTACAGTATTGACATTTAAAAGGTTTTTCGCCTGTGTGAGTTCTAATATGGCGCTTTAAATGACAATCTTGCGCACATGTATAATTACAGTATTGACATTTAAAAGGTTTTTCGCCTGTGTGAATTCTAATATGTTCCTTTAAATTATCACTTTTTGTACTCGCATAATTGCAGTTTTGACATTTGAAAGGCTTTTCGCCTGTATGAGTTCTAACATGTCGCTTTAAATGACAATCTTGCGCACATGTATAATTACAGTATTGACATTTAAAAGGTTTTTCGCCTGTGTGAGTTCTAACATGTCGCTTTAAATGATCATTACGCGCAAATGTAGAATTACAGTATTGACATTTAAAAGGTTTTTCGCCTGTGTGAGTTCTAACATGTTTCATTAAACATTTGACATTTTGTTTTTCTTTGAACATTTGACATTTTGTTTTTCTTTGTTTTTGGGCCGATTGACTTCAAAATCGATATCTGAGTCGCCCCGTGGTTCCCAATGACAGAACCACTGTCAGACCTGTCAAAAGTGGCCGCCATTTTGTTTTTCTTTGTTTCTGGGCCGATCGACTTCAAAATCGATATCTGGGTCGCCCCGTGGTTCCGAACTACAGAACCGCCGTCAACCTGTCAAAAGTGACCGCCATTTTGTTTTTCTTTGTTTTTGGGCCGATTGACTTCAAAATCGATATTTGAGTCTCCGCGTCGTTCCCAATGGCAGAATCGCTGTCAGACCTGTCAAAAGTGGCCGCCATTTTGATTTTCTTTTTTTCTGGACCGAATGATTTCAAAATCGATATCTGAGTTGCCCCTGGGTCCAAACGACAGAACCGTTGTCAAACCTGTCAAAAGTGGCCGCCATTTTGGGCCAATTGACTTCAAAATCGATATCTGGGTCGCCCATATTTAGACTAAAACGACAGGGCGGATCGACAAATCAAAAGCTTTTTCCGTTGGCCCTACAAAATACGCGTGCGGAGCCGCGGGCAAAAGCTAGTATTAAATAAAAATAAAATATTTTTTATTTAATCCCGATTATGGTAGACCCAGAAAGAGATGGCGTGACGATATGGATGCTTACGAGCCTACGTGGACTGAACTAGCCCATGACAGAGAACAGTGGAAAAAGATGGGGGAGTCCTTTGCCCAGCAGTGGGACACAATAGGATAGAATAGAATAGAATAGAATTTAATCCCGATAGTAATATTTGCAATTTTCATTGTAATTATTTCGCGTATCTGTTGAAAAAATTAAAAGAATAAACAATATTAGCGCTAACACAACATCGTTGCTGAGTTTCGTTCGGTGCGTGAGATTTTCGGCGGCCCAATTGCCTTTCCCAATTTTAGATCCCTTTAGGCTGGCAATGAATGGATTATTTTTATATCTTGGATGTTCATGGGCGGTGGATATCACTTATCATCAGGTGACCCACCTGCACGTTTGCCAGTTTCTGCTATAAAACAAGAATATTGAAGATACTCCTATTGTTTTTTCTTTCCCTGAGTCTTTTGTGTATGTATTACTACTGTATTACAATTATATTTTCCTGTATTGTTAAGGTACACCCCCAGACAAAAAGCGTAAGCTGAACAAGAAACATAACTGTGAACAAGATAAAGCCGGGTCTATTGCAAGTGAGAAGAGTGGAAACATCTCTGACACCGAAATAAGCATCGTAGCTGATAATGATAAGTCAACCAAGATAGTGTCTGACGGAAAAAGTAAGCCAGTATTAGTTAATAATAATAAGAAGTATTTTATATGCAATGAATGTGGTAAAACATGTCATTCAAAAGCTCTTCTTATCAAACATATTGTCGGACATAAACCTATGATTACTAACCAAAATACTAAAAGTAAAACAAATAAGAGTTCTGTACGTAATGGAAAATTGACAAAAAGGGTTAATTTAAACAACTTTGAAATTCACTCATGTAAAAAGTCTTATAAATGTCAATACTGTAATTATACATCTGCGCAAGATGGTAATTTAAAGCAACATCTTAGAACTCACACAGGCGAAAAACGTTTTAAATGTCAATACTGTAATTATACATTTGCGCGTAATGATCATTTAAAGAAACATGTTAGAACTCACACAGGCGAAAAACCTTTTAAATGTCAATACTGTAATTCTACATTTGCGCGTAATGATCATTTAAAGCAACATGTTAGAACTCACACAGGCGAAAAACCTTTTAAATGTCAATACTGTAATTATACATCTGCGCAAGATGGTAATTTAAAGCAACATCTTAGAACTCACACAGGCGAAAAACCTTTTAAATGTCAATACTGTAATTATACATGTGCGCAAGATTGTCATTTAAAGCGGCATGTTAGAACTCATACAGGCGAAAAGCCTTTTAAATGTCAATACTGCAATTATGCGAGTACACAAAGTGATAATTTAAAGGAACATATTAGAATTCACACAGGCGAAAAACCTTTTAAATGTCAATACTGTAATTATGCATGTGCGCATCATACTAGTTTAAAGATTCACATTAGAACTCACACAGGCGAAAAACCTTATAATTGTCAATATTGTAATTATACATGTGCGCAAGATTGTCATTTAAAGCGCCATATTAGAACTCACACAGGCGAAAAACCTTTTAAATGTCAATACTGTAATTTTAGATGTGCGCAAAGTGGTCATTTAAAGGAACATATTAGAACTCATACAGGTGAGAGGCCATATGCATGTGAAATATGTGACATGAAGTTTAAAACAAGCAACGTTCTGAGTCGACACTTACTGGTACATATGGTTAGGTAAATTCGCCGAGTAGTGTTGCCAGCGAAGACAACTTAAATCAGGCAACAGAATTCAAATCAGCGCTGTATTATTCCACTCAGATGCCCATGCCTGACAACATGTAGATACAGGTTGCAAAAAGTTAATATCAATAACAACTACACTAAAGGGAAGATAGCAATTAAGTAAAGTCTAAATTTCGTAAAGCTCATAGTTTTTCAATAATGGAAATAAAATTTAAGCTTTTGCTTCATTAACTTGTTTTCCGACAAAGTTATTGCGAATCAAAGATCCGTTTTAATATTGTAGTGGAGTTGCGAAGAAAAATCTCAGCCTTTATATTGTGTCGTGCGTTTGGAGTTCTCGAGCTCTTGTTATACACAAAGTAATAGTCGTATTTATAATCAAATCAAGTAAATGCAAAATCACAAGAAAAGATTTTCCTTCAGATTTTATAGAATATTTGACATTAATGTTAATTGATAGGACGTTTAGTTATTATTGGTAATAAATTAAGTTTAGTTTAATAAATGCAACTGTATGAATTTTTACTTTTAAAATAAATAAAGTTTAATAAAATCTTAAAACCGAGTTTAAATTGAACACTCAGAGTAAAAACAGTCATTTTTAGGGTTCCGTACCTCAAAAGGAAAAAACGGAACCCTCATAGGATCACTTTTTTGTCCGTCAGTCTGTCTGTAACGACCCTTTTTCTCAGGAACGCATGGAGGTATCAAGCTGAAATTCATATTGGAGCTGTGAAAAAATCAAGCTCTAAGCCAACCAATTATAAATAATATAATTCGAATAATTCGTGTCTTCACGTAGTTTTTGAACGATGCGTCCGTTTTTATTAAGTTGTGGCTATTCCGTAAAAATATCATGACTGCCAGTACAAAAAAAATGCATAATCTTATAAAATTAATATCATTTTATTACACTAACAACTTAATGCAATCGTATTTTTTCTAAATTCACCTATTTTTTCTCCGTTTTTTGATCTATGTTACAAACCTCAGCCTGAAATGAAACATCTCCTTTAAATCTCTTTTGTATATGACTAATGACCATCATCAGGCCTGTAAGTACTCTTATATGGGTGTGTTGCGTGGCCTGCTCTTAGCGTTATGTTACGGTGATCCACGTCCTGACTCCCGAAGCTGACGATGTTGTGGGGATTATCCCCAACGTCGCAGATAAACTACAGCAATGTCATTTATGATGTATGGTCACGTTTTAAAGAAACTAAGAAATCGCATCAGGGTTTCGCAGTGAATTCCCTAAAAACGCTTAACACTTTGAGGGAAACATTTAGAGCCGCTGAGATCCAGCTGTGGAGGATTCGCCTGGTGAAGTAAAAGCGTTTAGATAAGAAAGCCGAAGCCGACCCTGATACTGGGCTAGGATAGCACTAGGCAGAAAAATATAATAGAAAAGTTGATATTATTATGTTTTGGTTGCGAATATTTTTATTTTATGTCAGATTGATAAAATATTAATAAGAAAATGAATTGTTATTCCTTCGAAATTCTGTAAACCAAAAAAATATCACAATCCCGTAAACATACAAAAAATACCGAAAACAATAATATAATATTTCGACCTATGCAAAGAATAAAGTTACATATGATAATGAATCGAAATTGCTTTCTTATTTTTCCGAGCTTATATTGACCTGTATATTTAACGAGTAAATTATTTATTTTAAGTTATGACATAATAACAAGTTAAATTATGACATAGCTTAAAAATAATATTTACTCGTTAAATATACAGGTCAATATAAGCTCGGAAAAATAAGAAAGCAATTTCGATTCATTATCATATGTAACTTTATTCTTTGGATAGGTCGATTTATGCCATATGCAAACAAGTTGAAACACGTTTACTGGTAATTTGGTTGTACAAAGTGACTTTACACGAAATATAAACAAGTTCTTCGTAGATTTACGTTAAATTCCTATATAATAAGTACAAAAGAAGCTGCTATAAAGTTCAATCGGTAATCTATAATATAAAAATGAATCGCTGAATGTGTTGCTAAGCGCAAATCTCGAGAGCAGCTGAACCGATGTCGCTAATTCTTTTTTTAGAATATTCCTTGAAGTACGAGGATGGTTCTTACGGAGAGAAAAATTTAAAAATCTCCTGAAAAAGTCTAAAAACAACACTTTTCTATACTCCCATAAAATCGATTTGTAATAATACTTAAAAGTCAATTTGAACTTTAATACCATACCATAAAGTTTAAGTATTAGTGCAGAGGTTCCGGGAAGGCAAAACAATTGAGTGCCGTTAGTATCATATAAATATTAATGTCAATATTTACTGACGGGGTGACTGACAGAATGACCGAAGTCACGTACTTTCTCTCAACGTTTAGTTTAGTAGCCTTGAGCCTATGTTATGATTTTAACGTAGATAATCCCAGTACCTTTGGGATTGATTTTTCTTTATTTAATTTCATAAAATCGTTTTATAGGTGCCTGTAACCCACTCACTCTAATCCTCTCTCTCATATGTAACGCAGAAGTTGCGCGGTCTGCTAGTATAATTATAAATTCCAAAGTTATTCAGTTTTTTCTTCTTTCTGTAAAATTGTAAAAATGTAAATGCGCGTTATTTACCAACTGCTCTTACGCGGTATTGCACGCGCAACGACATAATTCATAATTTGTGATATATATACATCTATATATATAAAAATGAAACCGGTTTTCCGTTGTCACGGCATCACGCGTGAACGGCTGGACCGATTTCGTTAATTCTTTTTTTAGAATATTCCTCGAAGTACGAGGATGGTTCTTACGGAGACAAAAAATTTAAAAATTGCCTAAAAAGTCTAAAAACAACACTTTTCTATACTCCCATACAATCGATTCGTAATAATACTTAAAAGTCAATTTGAACTTTAATTCCATACGATAAAGTTCAAATTTTAGTGGAGAGGTTCCGGGAAGGCAAAACAATTGAGTGTCGTTAGTATCTACTGGTTCGATTTGAAAAATTCTTTTTGTGTTGGATAGCCCAATTATCGACGGTGGCTATAGGCTATATGACATCACGCTATGACCAATAGGAGCGGAGCAGAAATGAAAAATGTTTAAAGCCGGGGAAGTTGGTATCTCAGAAACTACTGGTTCGAATTGAAATTTTTTTTTTGTGTTGGATAGCCTATTTATCGAGGATGGCTATAGGCTATATAACATCACGCTTTGACCAATAGGAGCGGAGCAGAAATGAAAAATGTTGCCAAATCGGGAAAGTTTATATCTCAGACAGAAACTACTGGTTCGAATCGAAAACTTATTTTTGTGTTGGATAGCCCATTTATCGAGGATGGCTAGAAGCTATATAACATCACGCTATGACCAATAGGAGCGGAGCAGAAATGAAAAATGTTTTAAAGCGGGGAAGTTGATATCTCGGAAACTACTGGTTCGATGTGAAAAATTCTTTTAGTGTTGACCGATGGGTTGAATGATGGGGTGACTAAGGGATACCTGACGGGGTGACTGATGGGGTGACTGACGGGGTGACAGACGGGTTAGGACGGGGTGACAGACGGGTGACATGCGGGGTGACAGACGGGTGACAGGCTGGGTGACAGATGGGGTCACAGGCGGGGTGACCGACGGGGTGACAGACTGGTGACAGGCGGGGTGACAGACGGGTAACAGACGGGTTGACAGACGGGGTGACAGACGGGTGACAGACGGGGTGACAGACGGGGTGACAGATGGGTGACAGGCGGGGTGATAGACGGGGTGACAGACGGGGTAACAGACAGGGTGACAGACGGGGTGACAGACAGGGTGACTGATGGGGTGACAGACGGGTGTCAGGCGGGGTGACAGGCAGGGTGACAGGCAGGGTGACAGACAGGGTGACAGGCAGGGTAACAGACAGGGTGAGTGATGGGGTGTCAGCCGATGTGACAGACGGATTACAGACGGGGTGACAGACGGGAAGACAGACGCGGTGACAGACGGGGTGACAGACGGGGTAACAGACGGGGTGACAGACGGGGTGACAGACAAGGTGACTGATGGGGTGACTGACGGGGTGATAGACGGGTTACAGACGGGGTGACAAACGGGGTGACAGACAGAGTGACAGACGGGGTGACAGATGTGGTGACAGGCAGGGTGACTGATGGGGTGACTGACGGGGTGACAGACGGGTTACAGACGGGGTGACAGACGGGTGATAGGCTGGGTGACAGGCGGGGTGACAGACGGGTGACAGACGGGTTGACAGACGGGATGACAGACGAGGTGACAGGCGGGGTGACAGACGGGGTGATTGACGGAACCGCACCGAAGTCACGTACTATCTCTCGAAGTTTAGCAAAACATATCATTACCTTTTTAGAATTATTGTGCTATAGGTGCCTACGACTCACTCTTTCAACCCTCTCTCTCATACGCAGACGAAGTTGCGCGGGTCAGCTAGTATTAAATAAAAATAAAATATTATTTATTTAATCCCGATAGTAATATTTGCAATTTTCATTGTAATTATTTCGCGTATCTGATGAAAAAATTAAAAGAATAAAAAATATTAGCGCTAACATAACATCGTTGCTGAGTTTCGTTCGGTGCGTGAGATTTCCAGCGGCCCAATTGCCTTTCCCAATTTTAGATCCCCTCCCTTTAGGCTGGCAACGAATGGATTATTTTTATATCTTGGATGTTCATGGGCGGTGGATATCACTTATCATCAGGTGACCCACCTGCACCTTTGCCAGTTTCTGCTATAATAATAATAATAATAATAATAATCATTTATTTGCGTAAAACATGGTATAAAAGATGTTAAAATTAGTCTTGGTACGTACATGTTTTGCTAAAATAGTATAGCATGCAAATTTAAAAGGCTTATCTGAAATTGTAGAGCAGGCAATTACTAAAATTAATATTTTTGATTTACAAATTCTTGTATACTATAGTAATTACAATCAACAAGCCAACTGTATAATTGTTTCTTAAATAAACTAATTCTTAGTTCCTTTAAGTGGCCTGGCACTTTATTATATATGCGCACACACATTGCTAGGCAGCTTTTATTGTACTTTGCTAGTCTTGGCAAGTCGCTGAGTACTAATCTGTAGGGATCTCGTCGGTTTCGATGGATTACATCATCCGCTGTTTTGAACAAATGTTTGTTTTTGTAGACGAACATACACACTTCATAAATATAAAGGGAAGGTAATGATAACAACCCCAGTTGCTTAAATACAGGTTGACATGAGTCGTCGGATTTAAGTCCGTATATTGAGCGTATGCTTTTTTTTTGAGCGACGAATGCTCTTTTCATGTTTGTACTATTACCCCAAATGATGAGACCGTACCGTAACAGTGACTCCACATACGCATGGTATGTCATTATCGCAGTTTTTACATTTGTTACCTTTCTGATTTGTCTTAATGCATATACAAATTTATTTATCCTACTACTAACACTATCCACGTGTGATTTCCAGTTTATATCTTCATCTATTATCACCCCTAAAAATTTGGTATGTGTTGTCTGTTTGATTTTGTTTACATTTAATAAGGTGTTATTTTTATTATTGAATGTTTTATTAAATTGTATGTAATTGGATTTATCTAAATTAATTTTTAATTTATTTATATCAAGCCAATGGAGCAATTTGTCTATTGTGTTATTAATATCCAACTCATGATCTTCTATTGTATTGTTTTGTTTATTAGATGTCACTATAATAGATATATCGTCAGCAAATAATATGCATTTATGTTTTGTTATATTTATGATATCATTTATGTACAGCAGAAATAGTAATGGACCTAATACACTTCCTTGGGGCACGCCACATGTATTATGTGCGAAGGTTGATGAATAAGGTACTATATCTTTATTTTCATTTAGTTTGTTGATTATGACACATTGTTGTCGGTTATTTAAATATGACGATATCCACTGAATCACAGGTCCCCTTATCCCGACTCCTTCTAATTTCTTTAGCAAGATGTCATGCGATACAAGATCGAAGGCTTTTGATAAATCAATAAAAATACTGGTAGTTAGGTAATTATTGTTAATATTTGAAAGTATGTTTTTCATTAGAGAGAAAATAGCTAAAGACGTGGATTTATGTTTTTGGAACCCAAATTGCTCTTTGTTTATAATATTAAACTTGTTACAAAAATCAATTAATCTGATATACATACATTTTTCGTATATTTTGGATATAATAGGTATTAATGTTATTGGCCGGTAATTATTCATGTCAAGTCGATCACCCTTTTTGAATAACGGTTTTATTATGGATAGTTTTAGTATTTCTGGAAATAATCCTTGTAGAAATGAAATATTGATCAAGAAAGTCAAAATAGCGGTTAGTTCGTTGCAACAAGCCTTGATGACTTTTGTATTAATTTATTAAGAATATTAAGATACTCCTATTGTTTTTTCTTTTCCTGAATCTTTTGTGTGTGTATTACTACTGTATTACTATTATATTTTCCTGTATTCTTAAGGTACACCCCCAGACAAAAAGCGTAAGCTGAACAAGAAACATAACTGTGAACAAGATAAGGCCGGGTCTATTGCAAATGAGAAGAGTGGAAACATCTCTGGCACCGAAAAAAGCATCGCAGCTGATAATGATAAGTCAACCGAGATAGTGTCTGACGGAAAAAGTAAGCCAGTATTCGTTAATAATAATAAGAAGTATTTTATATGCAATGAATGTGGTAAAACATGTAATTCAAAAGCTCTTCTTATCAAACATATTGTCGGACATAAACCTGTGATTACTAACCAAAATACTAAAAGTAAAACAAATAAGAGTTCTGTACGTAATGGAAAATTGACAAAAAGGGTTAATTTAAACAACTTTGAAATTCATTCATGTAAAAAGTCTTTTAAATGTCAATACTGTAATTATACATCTGCGCGTCGTAATCATTTAAAGGAACACATTAGAACTCACACAGGCGAAAAGCCTTTTAAATGTCAATACTGCAATTATGCGTGTACAATAAGTTCTAATTTAAAGCAACATGTTAGAACTCACACAGGCGAAAAGCCTTTTAAATGTCAATACTGTAATTATACATGTGCGCAAAGTGGTCATTTAAAGGAACATATTAGAACTCACACAGGCGAAAAACCTTTTAAATGTATATTCTGTAATTATACATGTGCGCAAGATTGTCATTTAAAGCGACATGTTAGAACTCACACAGGCGAAAAACCTTTTAAATGTCAATACTGTAATTATACATCTGCGGGTCGTAATCATTTAAAGGAACACATTAGAACTCACACAGGCGAAAAGCCTTTTAAATGTCAATACTGCAATTATGCCTGTACAAAAAGTGATAATTTAAAGCAACATGTTAGAACTCACACAGGCGAAAAGCCTTTTAAATGTCAATACTGTAATTATACATGTGCGCAAAGTGGTCATTTAAAGGAACATATTAGAACTCACACAGGCGAAAAGCCTTTTAAATGTCAATACTGTAATTATACATGTGCGCAAAGTGGTCATTTAAAGGAACATATTAGAACTCATACAGGCCAAAAGCCTTTTAAATGTCAATTCTGTAATTATGGATGTACACGAAGTGAACATTTAAAGAAGCATACAAGAACTCACACAGATGAGAAGCTATATACATGTGAAATATGTCACATGAAGTTTAAAACAAGCAACGTTCTGAGTCGACACTTACTTGTACATATGGTTAAGTAAATTCGCCGAGTAGTGTTGCCAGCGAAGACAACTTAAATCAGCGCTTTATTATTCCACTCAGACGCCCATGCCTGACAACATGTAGATACAGGTTGCAAAAAGTTAGTATCAATAACAACTACACTAAAGGGAAGATAGCAATTAAGTAAAGTCTAAATTTCGTAAAGCTCATAGTTTTTGAATAATGGAAATAAAATGTAAACTTTTGCTACATTATTGTTCGACAAAGTCAACGCGAATCAAAGATCCGTTTTAATATTGTAGTGGACTTGCGCAGAAAAATCTCAGCCTTTATATTATGTCGTGCGTTCGGAGTTCTCGAGCTTTTGGTGTACACAAAGTAATAGTCGTATTTATAATCAAATCAAGTAGATGCAAAATCACAAGAAAAGATTTTCCTTCAGATTTTATAAAATATTTGACATTAATGTTAATTGATAGGACGTTTAGTTAATAGTGGTAATAAATTAAGTTTAGTTTAATAAATGCAACTGTATGAATTGTTACTATTAAAATAAATAAAGTTTAATAAAATCTTAGAACCGAGTTTAAATTGAACACTCAGAGTAAAAACAGTCACTTTTAGGGTTCCGTACCTCAAAAGGAAAAAACGGATCCCTCATAGGATCACTTTGTTGTCCGTCTGTCTGTCTGTAACGACCCTTTTTCTCAGGAACACGTGGAGGTATCAAGCTGAAATTCATATTGGAGCTGTGAGAAAATCAAACTTCTAAGCCAACGCAATCAAAAGATACAGCCGTTTATGTCGCAAATTTTCGTCACTCGCAAGGGAATCAAAATCTACAGGGTTACATCCCGTGAACTCAGAATCTGTAAAATTGTTACGAAGAAACGTCTTATAGCACAGATAAAGAAAATTAATTGCGAAATTCATTATATACCTGGGCATTTCTGCGAAAAAAAGTCATTACCGTCATAATGATAATGACTCATATGATCACGGTAATAAAAAAACCCTTAATAGTATTACATACATACATAAGCTCACGCCTGTATCCCCGAAGGGGTAGGCAGAGTCGTACTAGCGAACTAGAACACCCACATTTCGCCGAGCTTAGTTCCGCCCCAGATGTGATAGGGGGCGAGCCTATAGCCATATCGGGCACAAATTCCAGACTACGGGCTGATATGGAAAAATCAAATATCACTTTGCCCGACCCGGAGATCGAACCCGAGACCTCAAAACCGTAGTCGTACCGAAATACCACCACGGCATGGAGGCAGTCTTAATAGTATTACAATTAGTAATTTTTATCCATGTATGTAACTTTAGACATCACCTGTACTATCCTCTATATATCATTACATGAACGTACGAGACGTGAGACACGTATAAGTAGGAATGAATAGAAAGGAATGCTTCGGTGGTTTGGCCACATTGAAAGGCTGGATGAAAGCAGAGTGACGAAATAAATGTATGTAGCGGAAGTGAATGGTAGTGTCGGCCGAGGACGTCCTAGACGTACCTTTAAGGACCAAATTGGCGATCTCCTGAAAAAGGGCCAAATAAGGAGTTCACGTAACCGACGAGCGTGCATGAAAAGACTGATGACTGTAGAAGAAGCGAAAGAGGTGTGTTTGAACCGAAGCAATTGGCGCTCCTTAGTCTCTGCCTACCCCAACGGGAAACAGGCGTGAGTTTATGTATGTATGTATGTATAAAGGGCTTGTCATTACCGTTGTCATATGAGTCATTACCATTCCAACGGTAATGACTTTTTATGCGGAAATGCCCACTTACAGGTTTGTACGGAACCTTCGATGCGCGATTTCGACTCGCACTTGGCCGGTCCATGAATTTGATACTCGTTTGATCTGCATAAGTGCCGTCAAAAATAACACAGAATATGAGTCAAAGTAACGTATTCAGTGAGGTTTTGGAATTGTTAAATCGACTTCAACTTAAATAAATAAATAATAATATTAGCCCTGTAATATTACTGTCCCACTGCTGGGCACGGGCCTCCTCTACTAATGAGAGGGGTTAGGCCTTAGTCTACCACGCTGGCCTAATGCGGGTTGGCAGACTTCACATACCTTCGAAATTCCTGTGAAGAAATTCTCGGGTATGCAGGTTTCCTCACGATGTTTTCCTTCACCGTTATAGCAAGCGATATTTCACGATGAAAATACACTTAACATAGAAAAATCAGAGGTGTATGCTCCATTTTGGGGTTGGTCTCGAACCTCCGACACTTGTCTCGGCAGTCCATACCATTCCCAACTGAGCTATCGCTGCTTTTAAACAACTTAGGCCGAGACATTTTTTACGAAAATTTTCTTGTAAAAAAATGATTCCGATTAAGTGAAAGTTCGATTTAAAATTCCAAATCCTTACTGTGTTCGTTTCTTTGACTTATGACTTACGCCCGGTTTCAATAAACAATCTCAGTTCGAATGTGGATATAGATTACAAATTAGCCAATAAGAACACAGTTTGAACATGACTCCGTCAAATGACTGATTTGATTGGTTCATAAATCGCGATCTATCTGCACTCTAAACTGAGATCGTTTATTGAGACCTGGAGACTGTAACACGTCAATTGGGTACTTGACTATCGCCCAAATGGTCAAACGCTTCTCAACTTTAACGGCTGCTTACATTGAATTTCGCCATACAATTTTGACAGATAAGGCGTCCTTAAACGACATAAGGCGACCTTAAGTGTATGAACATTCGGCGGTAAAGTAACCAATATCAATGAATATCTGTAGGAACATAGATTTATCATCGAAATAACGTGTGCAGTAGGAATTTATTAAAAATATTCCGAGGATAATTTTATTTTAGTAATTTAAATATTTAAATTTTTTATGTGTGAGTCACGTGATTAAAAACCAACATGCATGATGTCACATTACTTATTTTTCTTATTTATTTTTTCCACAAGGACCTAAGACCTATGATCCAAACTCATACTGCCACGTTATTTGATATCTTTTTTCGTATTTTTATTTAAATCTTAACTTAATTTCAACGCGGATGTGATCGACGAAATATCTGACCCATTTTTTTAGTTTAAAATCATAAATGTTGTTTCCTCAATACCTTTCTTAAAAGCAATTTTGTATCTATGGTAAGGAACAATAACGTCGCCCGTAGCCACAGTTAACAGGTAGCGTTTTGGCGGCAAACCAAATTATACATATTCATTTTTGCTTCATAAGAAAATTTAGTAAAATAGTCTAAATATAAGGAATTTGTGCCCGATATGGCGATAGGCTCGCCCCCCCATCACATCTGGGACGGAACTAAGCTCTGCGAAACGTGGGTGTACTAGTTCGCTAGTGCGCCTCTGCCTACCCCTTCGGGGATACAGGCGTGAGCTTATGTTATGTATGTATAAGAAAATAAATTACGAAATTAATTAGTAATTTATTAAAATAGCCCTGTATACTTTTAAAAAATTACGAGTATATCTAAGGAGTATATATTGAAATTTTAATAATGGCGTCGGCATTTCGTGGCTGTCCCTGAGTAGAAATGCCGAAACAAACTCAAGGGTTGTAAACGTGAAAAATGAAACGCTTTATAACACATAATCGTATATTTCAAACACATATATTAAACAGTATTAGGTGAAATATTTCCGTTTTTAATACATGAGGTATTGTGTACCATAAACATGGATATATTATTTACCTAGATGCACAGTTGACGCTCGGAAAATGGGACAGCAAAGAAGTGCTTAAGCACTACTTTTGCATACAGTCGAACGCCGATAGAATTCTAAGGGCGACTTGCAGGGATTTCACTATAATCGCCATTTTATTAGTCCCCGACTTTGTCCTAAACTTGATTAAAATCAAATGTCATATTAGTTGTCCCGAATTCACTCGTAGCTCCGCAGTAAACCACGATGAATCTTGTAATAAACCCCATTTTGGAATCATTTCAGTTAAACGTCTTGCACGTCGTCGATTTACCCCTTATCTGGATTAAAATAAACGACAAAGTTAAATCATCGGGGCCGCCGGTTTAAATGGCTAATCACGATTATTGAATGTCAAACAACATAACATTTTCATATTATTTCTTGTTGTTTTATGTAAATAATAATAATAATAACACTCAACAGTCACAAACATAGTCCTGACCCCACACTTGTGTCGTGGGTATCAGGAACTACGAGATACTTTCGGTCTCACAACACCCAGACTCGAAACAAATATCTGTAGGTCATACAAACATTTGTCTCGGTGCGGGGATCGAATCCGCGGCCTCTCGCTTATCGGATAGCCTTATCGGCTGTGTGGTCGTCTATCACATCTGGAACGGAACTAAGCTCGGCGAAATGTGGGTGTTCTAGTTCGCTAGTGCGCCTCTGCTTACCCCTTCGGGGATACAGGCGTGAGCTTATATTATGTTTTCTACCATGTCCTATGCCTACCATGTCATGTGCCTACTCCGCGATGTTCTCCTATTTTTAGGAGATAGGGGGTTACCACCACCTCTTATAGCAGTCTTATTATAATCTTACTTGTACCGATTCCCATACAAAACAAACGAAGAACGATTATAATAATACTGCTATAAGAGGTGGTGTTAACCCTGCAGTTGTTTACGAGATGATAAATTCCGCTTGAGCTAACAAAGTGCAAAGTTACTCCTAGTTACTCCTTAATAAAAATAAATAACTAGCCTCATAGTATGTGTGTTCGTATTACATGTGAACATTTGACGACTATTCACTTAAGAGAATCTATTGAAAAATCATATAAAACAAACTAGAATTCGTTTTATGCAAAATTTTTATGATAGATGTTTTGATACGGAACTTTAGATATGAATCTAATGGAACGTAAAGAATGAGTAGAAGTAATGAAATCGCGGATTAATAATCTACACTCGGATTTCTTAAATCGAACCAGAAATGTGTATGTGCAAGACAACTAATGGGACATTTGATTTAAATGACGTTTAGGACTGAATCGTGTATTAATAAAACGGCGAATAGAGTAAGATGCAGTGTTGCAAAAGTGTAAAATTAAAACTCGTTAGATTTGGCATCTGAAAATCGGGAGATTTTTATACGGAATGAAACACAAGTAGTTTATGTTAATAATGCGTTAATTTATTTAATTATAATCAGTAAGTTACATATAATCATTTATAGTTTGATATATTGTACATTGATTAATCATTTTCGTCTTCTTACCACCTCTTACTACCTATTTTCGTGAACATTTTCTCATATTTATTAAAATTGTAACAACATTGATTGTTGTTTTCTATACATCATTTTGTGTGCAGAAGACCTACCATTGACTTAGTGGAAAGTTTAATCCGTTATTTTTGTGCGAGCTCTTCGTAACTAAGTTTTAACCTTGGATACTGCCGCCGTGCAACGTAGTGAGACAATAATGTCTCACTTGGAAAGCCTTCACGCCGCGGCCGTGTACTGTCGTTCTATGTGTTATATTTCTATGACATGTGCATGCAATTCTATGAATGGACTATAATGAACGACTAAAGCAAGTATAAGTTATCCAATTTGGGAAACAACCCGAACGAAGTTATCTTCAGAGACATTTGACAGCCTCCGTAGCGCAGAGGGCGAGCAGCCGGCTATGAAGCGAGAGGCCGCGGGTTCGATCCCCGCACCGAGACAATTATTTGTATGACTCACAGATATTTGTTCCGGGTCTGGGTGTTGTGAGACCGAAAGTATCTCGTAGTTCCTGATACCCACGACACCAAACTCGATCTTAGTGTGGGGTTAGGACTATGTATGTGACAGTTGGGTGTTATTTATTTATTTTCCCTTGTATACTCACCAGACAATAATAAACTCTATTATAAGGTATTTTAGTACAATTTGCTTTAATATACCGCGAAGTTGAATGGCCGTATTTTATTGTATGTAGTATTGTCGTATAGGCCGTATTGTATTGTATTACAGGTTTCTTTTAGTTTTGCCGTATTAATAATATTATGTTCCATTTTTTATAAGAATATTATTTTACATTAGTTGAAAATCCAAAAATTCGGCAGATAGGACTGCTACATCGGGACATCGTGAGCAATGACCAAAATCAGTAAATATCCCGATAAATCGGGAAATTTTGCAACGCGGGCAAGATGCCTACACTCTTCACTACTCCAAATTCATAAGTTCCGTTTCACAAAAAATATATAACCACAATCACAATTTCGCATAAAAAAATATTTTTTGCAAATTAAAATAAAATAAATCCCAACAATCACTCATTATTTACGTTCCGTAAATTTCATATTATTATCTATAGTGCCGTCTCGCAACATCTATCATCACAATTTCGCGTATAAAGAATTGTATTTTATTTTATATGATATTTCAATAGATTCTCTTGTGTCAATAGTTGGCAAATATTTAGTTTTAATTCAGTTTGAATACATGTAATATAAACACACATACGACGAGGCTGTATATGGTTGCTTCCTTGGCCTAATTGATGAAAGGCATAATTGAAAAAAAATAATTAGTGTCAGTTGTCTGGATTACGACTTGTCAACTAGACATACGTATAATATTTCGCGATAAGGAATGGTCACTTTAGTTCGCGGCTCCTCAACGAACTAGTTCGTTCTTTTAGTTCACGTCTCGAACCAAAGAAAGGCTAAAAAAATATTATTTGCACGAATTTTAACCGACTTTAAAAAAGGAGGAGGTTATTAATTAATCGACTTCAAAAAAGGAGGAGGTGAATTAACCGACTTAAAAAAGAGGAGGTTAACAATTCGTTGGAATCTTTTTTTATGTATGTTCCCGGATTAATTATTTTTTATTCTTTCATAATATGCTGCTGTTTTTTTTTTACTTGTACATACTTGGGGAATAGTGACGGCGTCTAAGGGACAACCCTTACCAAACGAACCCAACGATGACGGTGGCCTACTTACACAGTAGGCCACCAACACCTTTAGGTTTAAGCCAATCTTATCTGCATGTGGTACACTTTTCTGAGTAACGGACTAGGTGCTGGCGAAACCTGGGTTCTTGCCTTGCAGGGTATGGGGGACAGACCAGGGACCAAATGTTTGCTATTAGATCGTTTTGCGAGGCATGCATGTTGAAAAAAAAAGCTTCTGCATATCGCTTTCCTGGATCTGCAGAAGGCTTTTAACTTTGTGTCCCGACGGGTAATCTGGTGGGCCCTAAGGTTCAAAGGGGTGCCAGAAGCTTATGTTGACGTTATCGAAGACATGTTCTTCCGATCAAAGTCTTTGATTCGGACTGCTTTTGGCGTCACCAAACCCTTCCCGTTCACTATGGAGGTTCAGCAACCACCGTGGGTGTTCATGTACGCTGATGTCTAAGACAAACAGCGTCTAGGGGCCGCTTGAAAATGGCCGACTGAAAGGAAATGTGCTAAAGATCAAGTACATGAGTTGCGTAAACGTAGTATTTTATAAATGTTTTCAAATATTTTTTATCGAAGAAAGTAAAAGAAAATATTATGATGGGTTCCCATCTGTGAGACTAAAAAGTGCTGCGCACCGTATTTGAATATAGCTTAAAAAAGTACGATATTTCCCTAGTGGTTATTGACTACGTTACGAAAACAAGACCATCATTTGGCCAGTACTTCTGTGTATATGTACGATACGTGGTCTGTCAGCGTTATTTTAAGGAAATCCAGACGACCTCAAAAGCGCTGGCTGGACTTTTTAGAGAATGATATGAGAACCAATGGTCTTACTTTGGACGATACTCAAGACTTAGATTCTATCTAACTTATCAAACGAACTAAAGAACGAGAGATCTGGGAACTAGTTCGTTCATTTCTTCTGTGGGAGCTGTCCTCCGCACTGGTTCGTTCGCGAACTATATAAGTCTATTGTCAACAATGGTAATTTCTATAATAGAGGTATAATAAAATTTTATCAAGAAATAACTTTGAAATTCGTTAACTTAAGTGAAATTTGTCATCTCGAAAACAACGCTCTCCTAGAAAATAGAATAACTAATGTACTTTGTAAAAGAAGAACATTGCGGAGTGCGAGTGTGCACAAGAAAACAAGGTACTCGTTGATGGTGATGAACTAAGTGTGGAGTTGCGCCAGTTACAAGGCGTTTGTGATGCGTGTGCCGAAACCTATCCTGCACCGAGGTGCGACGAGACATCGAGGAAAACTTGCCGACTGCCGTGCCGGGTCGGGCGTGGGTGGTATACCACCGCTTCCAAGGACTAGTTCCACACGTGCGCACACAAATATCGTGCATAATAGTGAAGTGTTGTAATTATGTGGTTTTTCAAGAGATTATGTACATACAATGTTAGTTTGTAAGGTGTATGTATGGGTTATTGATAATTATATACTCTTCGTAAAAAAACTTGAGTTTTTATATATTTTACGAATTCATCATCCTTGTTCGATACCAAATCATGTTCAGTGTAAAAAACAAAGCCATTTTTATCATAGATTTTCATTAAACAACAAGAAATAATGTGAAAAGGCTATGTTTTTTGTGTTTAAATTCTTTGGTTGTTTGTCAATAAAATCAAGATTAGCGACTTTAAACCGGCGGCCATGCCCATTTAAGTTAAACGTTTATTTAAATCGAGATGAAGGGTAAAACCACGACGTGCAAGACGTTGAACTGAAATGATGCCAAAATGGAGTTTATTTTACGATTAAACGTCGTTTATCGCCTAGCTGCAAGTCACCCTTAATTTCAAAATTCAAATTTAAAAACGCTTGCTCATTTCGTTTAAAAAGCTACTTTATAACACTGGCGTAGGGTTATAATTGTGTTGATATAATTAGAACTTGTGATTTTTTCCTTTGTTTTATTACTGAGACCACTTTTTATGACGATATTTGCAAAGTACTGTGCATCTAGGATATATTAAATCGATGACCATAAAGCCTAAACACCCAAATTATTTCAAGAGTTCAGAAAAAAAAACAAGTTTAAAACCTTACGGACCAACTTCAAAAATCCGATCGTGACCAAATTTATATGGGGCTACCCTCGGATTAAGCTCTATCGAACACAAAAATCGGTCCATAATTGGCGGATACAGACATAAAAAATTTCGACGAATTGGGTACTTGAATGACTGCCTCGGTGGCGTGGTTGTATGGTAAGACTACCATTGAGGTCTCGGGTTCAATTCCCGGGTCGGGCAAAGTGATATTGGATTTTTCCATATCAGCTCGGAGTCTGGAATTTGTGCCCGACATGGCGATAGGCTCGCCCCATCACATCTGGGACGGAACTAAGCTCGGCGAAATGTGGGTGTTCTAGTTCGCTAGTGCGCCTCTGCCTACCCCTTCGGGAATACAGGCGTGAGCTTATGTACTTGAATATGTTTGATTTTATATGCATATTTATATGTAATAGCAAATAAAACATTGTATCGAAATTGGTTGAAAAATGAGGCAGTAATTCATATTTTAAATTCTCGAGTGTGGGCATATTGGAGATATCTTGCTATCCCTTTCCAACGCACGTACTGTTATGGCGTGACGTAAGGCGTGACCACCCTTGAAATAAGCTCTATCGAACACAAAGAATTTTGAAAACCGGTCCACATTTGGCGGAGATATCGCGTAACATACATAAAAAAATACAGACGAATTGAGAACCTCCTCCTTTTGTGGAAGTCGGTCGATAAAAAATCTTTATTGATCAAAGCATTTATGACATGTAAAAACATCAATATATTATACCCTAGATGCACAGTTCTTTGCAAATATCCTCCTAAAAAGTGGTCTCAGGAATAAAACAAAGAAAAAGATCACAAGTTCTAATAAAATCAAACACAAATATAAACCTATGCACGTGTTATAAAGTAGCTTTTTAAACGAAATGATCGAGCGTTCTTAAATTCGAATTTTCAAATTTAGAATTCTATCGGCGTCCAACTGTAGGGAAAAGGAGTGCTTAAGCACTTCTTTGCTGTCCCATTTTCCGAGCGTTAACTATGCATCTAGGTAAATAATATATCGATGTGTAAAAAGCTTAATTTAGAGTATATCTTATAATATTATAGAATGCTATGAATTCGGAATCAGGGAGGCAGGTTATACAGTAAGGCTCAATTGCACCACTATTATTAACCTAGAGTTAGTCCTAACCGCAAGTTAAGTTACATGTCATTCATACATTTTCTGTCAATTTAGCTTGCGGTTAGGACTAACTCTAGGTTAATAATAGTGGTACAATTGAGCCTTAGAAGAATAGGGTCCTATGGGGAAAGGGGAATGGAGGGGTTTGTGGACCGTTAAAAAGGAACGGGATATGGCAGGTACGCCGACAGGTAAGCGACGGGGATTAATAAAAGCTGGTGGGATTGGATATGGTAAGGTATAACTGGTATGATTTATTGAAATAAAATTATTTTTACGGATTTTATCACGATTTGGTTTTAATTTTTATTCCCGACGTTTCGAAGGATTTTTTTTTTAAATCTATTTTAATTCTAATATATTTTTTATATATCTTATATATTTTTTAATTCTAAAATGAAGGTAGATTTTGTGATACTAACATTCTTGGACAAATGACATCTCAGTCCAACCCGTGACCACGAAGACTGCAAAGCCTTCGAAACGTCGGGAATAAAAATTAAAACCAAATCGTGATAAAATCCGTAAAAATAATTTTATTTCAATGAATAGCATTCGCGTAAACTTAAGAAATCAATATGGTATGATTTAGTCATGATGACGGCACTCTGTATAATGCTCTTGGTCTTAAACCTTGCAGCATGGTTTTACATCCCCCTCCCCCTTTTGGCAGCACCTCTTCCCCTCTCTCCTCCCATATCCCGCGAGGGGTTTATCCCTTTCATCCCACACCACGACCCCGTCGCATGCGCATATCCGTTTCGGATTTTGGAAAACTCCAGCAGAACGAGCTATAATACCACAGGCGACACTGAAAATAACATAAACCCTGTATTCCCGAAGGGGTAGGCAGATGCACTAGCGATGATATAAGAGTGGTAGAGCCACGCTTTAGACAGTAACATCTACAGCACGAATGGGCCGGCTCGACCGGGCAGATACCACCATCTTACGGAAAACCGACGTAAAGTGGCAGCTTGCTGTCGCGTTTCATTCGGCGAGTGTGATTGCCGGTGGCCCATTCCCCCCTTTCCCAATCCCTTTTCCCTCCTTTTAGGTAGGCAACACACCCATGATTCTTTTTGTCTTGGATGTATATGGGCGGTGGAGATCACCTACCATCAGGTGACCTGCTCGTTTGCCATTCTCTGCTATAAAAAAAAACGAACTAGGACATCCACATTTCGCCGAGCTTAGTTCCGTCCCAAATGTGATAAACGAGCCTATCGCCATGTCAAGTACAATTCAAGTCATGATATGGAAAAATGCAATATCACCGACGTTGAATTGGGTACTTGACTATGTTTGATTTTGTACATATTTTTATATATAAAATAATATTAGCCCTGTAATATTACTGTCCCACTGCTGGGCACGGGCCTCCTCTACTAATGAGAGGGGTTAGGCCTTAGTCTACCACGCTGGCCTAATGCGGGTTGGTAGACTTCACATACCTTCGAAATTCCTGTGAAGAAATTCTCGGGTATGCAGGTTTCCTCACGATGTTTTCCTTCACCGTTATAGCAAGCGATATTTCACAATGAAAATACACTTAACATAGAAAAGTCAGAGGTGTATGCTCCATTTTGGGGTTGGTTTCGAACCTCCGACACTTGTCTCGGCAGTCCATACCATTCCCAACTGAGCTATGGCTGCTTATATTTTTTTTTTTTTTTTTATATATATACTAGCAAATAAAACAAAAAAGAAACCCTTCAGTAAAATCTGCAACGAAATTGGTTAAAAATGAGTCTTTAATTCATATTTTAAATTCTGCAATGAGCATAACATAAGCTCACGCCTGTATCCCCGAAGGGGTAGGCAGAGGCGCACTAGCGAACTAGAACACCCACATTTCGCCGAGCTTAGTTCCGTCCCAGATGTGATAGGGGGCGAGCCTATCGCCATATCGGGCACAAATTCCAGACTCCGAGCTGATATGGAAAAATCCAATATCACTTTGCCCGATCCGGGGATCGAACCCGAGACCTCAGAACCGTAGTCGTACCGAAATACCACCACGCCACCGAGGCAGTGCAATGAGCAAGAGTGGGGATATCTTGCTATCCCTTTCTAACGCACGTACCGTTATAGCTCTGACGTGTTTTTACTGACACTTCTCTTTCCCGCAGTTTGAAGGTTACACCAAATTTAAAATGCTTATAGCTTCGTAATTTTTGAGAATATTTCAATAATTCTTTCAGTGCTATATTTTAGATGGCGTCAGTTACATATAAAATTAATAAAAAAAATGTCAAGTACCCAATTAATCCATATTATTCTCTAGAGCTGTGTTTGTTGGTTTTAAGTGTTGTGGTTTAATGCATCAAACTTCAGTGAAGATGGTCTTTCAGTGCTATATTTGAGATGGCGTCAGTTACATATAAAATTGTAAAAAAAATGTCAAGTACGCAATTGGTTACTCGACTATTTTTTTTCCATTGATTTTATACGAAATTTAGGTCATCTAAAACATAACAGAAAGAAATATTTAAATACTCCCAAAAATAAAAAAGTTATTAGCCTTTATAGTTTGGTGCAACCAACAGCGGGAAAGAGAAGTATCAGTAAAATCGCGTCACGGCCATAACGGCGCGTGCGTTGGAAAGGGATAGCAAGATATCCCCACTACGTCCTCACTCTTGCTCATTTCAGAATTTAAAATATGAATTGACTCAATTTCCAACCAATTTCGATGCGGTTTTTAAAGAAGGGTTTCTTTTTTATTTATTTGCTATTACATATAAAAATTTGTACGAAATGAAACATAGTCAAGTATCCAATTAAGGCGTAGCGCCGCCACTGCAATTTAACATAACATAAGCTCACGCCTGTATCCCCGAAGGGGTAGGCAGAGGCGCACTAGCGAACTAGAACACCCACATTTCGCCGAGCTTAGTTCAGTCGCAGATGTGATAGGGGTATAGCCTATCGCCATATCGGGCACAAATTCCAGACTCCGGGCTGATATGGAAAAATCCAATATCACTTTGCCCGACCCGGGGATCGAACCCGAGACCTCAGAACCGTAATAATAATAATAATATTAGCCCTGTAATATTACTGTCCCACTGCTGGGCACGGGCCTCCTCTACCAATGAGAGGGGTAGGCCTTAGTCTACCACGCTGGACTAATGCGGGTTTGTAGACTTCACATACCTTCGAAATTCTGTGAAGAAATTCTCAGGTATGCAGGTTTCCTCACGATGTTTTCCTTCACCGTTATAGCAAGCGATATTTCACAATGAAAATACACTTAACATAGAAAAGTCAGAGGTGTATGCTCCATTTTGGGGTTGGTCTCGAACCTCCGACACTTATCTCGTCAGTCCGTACCATTCCCAACTGAGCTATCGCTGCTTACCTCAGACCTCAGAACCGTAGTCGTACCGAAATACCACCACGCCACCGAGGCAGTTACTGCAATTTGTGTATGAATAACCTCACTCTCTCTGTAATACTTACGGGTTTCCGCTATCCCCATCCTCTTTAGACGTGGGGGATGCGCCCCGGCCCAAATCATCCCTCCTCTCTGTTATTGCCACGGATCTGCCAATAATTTCCGACACCTGGAAATACATCAATTACTTATTTTCTTAAAAAGAGCAACGTCAGAGTTTCTTGCCCATCTCTGGCGAACCAGCCTTCCGAACTGGCGGTAGAGTAAAATTTTTGACGGAATCTAAATAATGTGACATTTTATGGATTCAATAAATTATTTGATTTGATTTGATTATGCTGTCACCAAAAAATAAGTCAAAAAGTTTTTTTTTATCCGGGCATGGCAAAGTGACTAAAAAATTACATACATACATACACACTCACGCCTGTATCCCATAGGGGTAAGCAGAGACAATTGAGCGCCACAAGCTACGATCCTGACACACCTCTTTTGCCTCATCCACATTCATGCATCGTTTCATACATTTCCGCCGGTTGAGGGTACTCCGAACTTGCCCTTTACGAAGGAGATCGCTTATTTGATCCATATAGGATCGTGTCGGGCGCCCTCTTCTGGCCCTACCATTCACTTTAGCACGATAAATACCTTTCGTAAGTCGCCTTTCATCCATTACATCTATTTTATTCATATTATTACATTGAAAGCACCAGACTTAAATAAAAAAATATATGAATACGTGAATTTTCATATTCGTTTTCTAGTTGGAGTGAGTGATTACAGCCATCGATTGATTTGCAAAGGAATAATAACTTTATTTCACAAAAATCAGTGGGAACAAACAAAAAAAAGCACCTGCGGCCTGAGCAGGAAAATTTCTGACAACCGTAAATGTATTTCAGCTCGATGCGCGTCTATGAAATTTGTATGAAATATTAACCAAACGTCATCAGTGCGCAGCGAACTCGAATACATTTACATTAGTTTTTCGTGCTCGGGCTACAGATGTCCTATATAGTAGTTATATATAATAGTTCCGATGAGGTCTTGTATTATTCTAAAACTATCCATTTTCATTATAAAGTAGCGATGGAAACAACGGCTGACTTTTGCCATTAGATTATGTCGCTTAGGCTATTCTTACAAAGCTATTACTTTAAATCGCTATTTAAAGCGACCAGCGATTCTCCGCCGCGCGGCTTTAGTAACTTATAGGTTACTTTTTTGATAGCGGCTTCTTGAATCGCCGCAGCTGTCTTGAATCGCCGCAGCTATCTAGAATCGCCGCAGTTGTGTTCATAGCAGTAAGCTTTATTACGAAACGCGGTTTTCTCGTTCTAATATTATTTTGTGAATCGCGGTCATTTTATTGGTGCCCGCGTTTTGTTGATGTAAAAATAATATTAGCCCTGTAATATTACTGTCCCACTGCTGGGCACGGGCCTCCTCTACTAATCAGAGGGGTTAGGCCTTAGTCTACCACGCTGGACTAATGCGGGTTGGTAGACTTCACATACCTTCGAATTTCTTGTGGAGAAATTCTCGGGTATGCAGGTTTCCTCACGATGTTTTCCTTCACCGTTATAGCAAGCGATATTTCACAAAGAAAACACACTTAACATAGAAAAGTCAGAGGTGGATGCTCCATTTTTGGGGTTGGTCTCGAACCTCCGATGCTTGTCTTGGCAGTCCGTACCATTCCCAACTAAGCTATCGCTGCTATTACTGAGCTATCGCTGCTATTTGTTGATGTGCTTGTCGTATTTTGGATCGTAACGTGTTCTTAATTCTTATTTGGATATTTAATAACATAATTTTGTTTTAATGAAAAAGGTAGTTTTATACAATATTAATTTAAAGTTTTTATTAGCATCATTAAAGCGAGTTATGAAACAATTGACGTTTTTAAGGAATAAATTCTTAACCGGGAATCTCCGAGTTTCGAGCAGTGCTCAAACAAATCTGCGTAGAAGTTCATGAAGCAGTGTCAACAAACTAACTGCATCGCCGTAATAGCGACTAGCATTTACATTTTACACACATATTAAATTATGATGGTCATCACTTTCTAGTTGAAATAAGAATAAAAAAGTATTTTTAAATCAGTATCATTACATAGCTTTTTCGTCTACGAAATAATAAAGGTCGTAGGTTGCAATTCGATACGACCAAAAATACGCCTTATTATCCAGAAAATAAAGATCGAGTATCCAATGTTTATAAACCGAATTGTCGACTTTTGAAATAGATTACTTACCTTGACTGCAAATAGTTTCCAAAAAAATCACTAGATGTTGTTAAACAATTTGAATTACGTAATAATTTAACACTAAAATTACTAAACCATGATTCATAATAGTTCCAGCTTATTTCTATAGATGGCAATCGAAAATTGTGTCTAAAAGTCGTTAGATGTCACTATAGCAAATTGATACAATCTTCAAACGTATTAGACATTAGTTTTAGCAAATTTTTATAGATGGCGCATACAGTCTCTGTCTCTGATCAATTTTAAAAACCTGAAAGCTTTTCAATAACGTTAGTAGTGATTTCCAAATCGCCACTAATGTCGTTTTAAAAAAATAAAACTATTACTTAAACGGTGGTCGTTGTAACGACCATGACTATTATAAAGCACTATAACAGATATAATTAGTTTTCAAGCACAATATTCCATGTTTATTTCGGTCCCGATTTTATAGTTTGACACCCCATCTATGAGTTTATATCTATGGTGCGAGCATTACAAGAGGAATCTCATTAGTAGAGGCTCGTGCTCAGAAGTGCCCCATCCCACTTCTGACCATAATAATAATATTCAAATTCAAATTCAAATCATTTATTCTGCAAATAGGATATTTTATACCACTTTCACATGTCAATTACGAGTATATATTGATTTTAAGATATTGATAATGTAATAATGGCGTCGGCATTTCGTGGCTATCCCTGAGAAGAAATGCCGAAACAAACTCAAGGGTTATGGTTATAATAATAATATAAGCCCTGTAATATTATTGTCCCACTGCTGGGCACGGGCCTCCTCTACTAATGAGAGGGGTTAGGCCTTAGTCTACCAAGCTGGCCTAATGCGGGTTGGTAGACTTCACATACCTTCGAAATTCCTGTAAAGAAATTCTCGGATATGCAGGTTTCCTCACGATGTTTTCCTTCACCGTTATAGCAAGCGATATTTCACAATGAGAATACACTTAACATAGAAAAGTCAGAGGTGTATGCTCCATTTTGGGGTTGGTTTCGAACCTCCGACACTTGTCTCGGCAGTCCATACCATTCCCAACTGAGCTATCACTGCTTTTTTTTCTGACTTCTGACCATAGGCTGATATTATTTTATTACCTTTAATACATCATCTATTATTCTGAATCTGGCTCGACCTGTCTCATCAGCCACTATGTTCCCAAGGTCCCCCGCATGTCTGCTGTCTATGGGGTCCCCTGGACCGCCGTGTGGGCTCCCCAGAGGGTTGTAATGGTCGCCTATAGACCTGCAACCCTGGACAAAAAATCGCAATTAAATAGGTAGTTGTCTAAGATTTTAACGGGAAGTCTGACAGGTTGGGCGTCGCTTGTTAAAAATATTTCACATTATTCTCTAGAGCTGTGTTTGTTGTCTTTAAGTGGTGTGGTTTAATGCATTAAACTTCAGTGAAGATGGACAGTATAATGTGGAAACTTTTTAACCGGTGATCTTTGATGAGTTTTGTTTGGTGCGATGGCTGGCTTTGTTGTCGATTCGCCGAGTGAAGGTCATCTGAGGGGCATCGCACCGGAAGGAATTACCGCCATAATCCCAGCAGGACCTTGAGATCATCCACATCTGTGTCTCATGGTCATTGTGAAAACATAATTGCTCTATTTTCCTTGACATTGGCTAAATCATCGCATATGCGTGGAAGCCATTATTTTTAAAAGAAAAAGGTAGTTGCCTACAGAAGCTCACGTCTGTATCCCCGAAGTGGTAGGCAGAGGCGTACTAGTGAACTGGTACACCCACATTTCGCCGAGCTTAGTTCCGTCCCAGATGTGATAGGGGGCGAGCCTATCGCCATATCGAGCACAAATTCCAGACTCCGGGCTGATATTGAAAAATCCAATATCACTTTGCCCGACCCGGGGATCGAACCCGAGACCTCAGGACGTTAGTCGTACCGAAATACAACTACGCTATTGATGCAGTCTTGACTCTTGCCTAATTTCTATTTAATAATTGTATCTACTGCCTCCTGCCCTGGTCTCGGGTTCGATCCCCGGGTCGGGCAAAGTGATATTGGATTTTCCATATCAGCCCGGAGTCTGGAATTTGTGCCCGATATGGCGATAGGCTCGCCCCCTATCACATCTGGGACGGAACTAAGCTCGGCGAAATGTGGGTGTTCTAGTTCGCTAGTGCGCCTCTGCCTACCCCTTCGGGGATACAGGCGTGAGCTTATGTAATGTTATGTAATTGTATCTAAAATTTTCGTTTCATAAATGTATGATATTAATTTAATTATTAATTTGTCGATCTGAAAATATTTGGGGGAGGCCTATGTTCAGATAGGACGTCTTTTGGCTGATGATGATGATGAAATGTCGTAGAGAAAGAAATATTGAAAATTTCTCAAAATTCCATTGAAATCTGGTAAACATAATGATGCTTCTTTTTCATGCGGTTTGAAGGTTACACCAAACTTCAAAGGCTTATAACTTTTTTATTATTGAGAATATATTAGTATTTCTTTCTGTTTTATATTTTAGACATCAATTGGATACTTGACAATTTTTTTTATTAATTTTATAAGAAATTTACGCCATCTAAAATATAGTACTGAAAGAATTATTAAAATATTCTCAAAAATAAAAAAGTTATAAGCATTTGAAATTTTGTGTAACCTCCAAACTGCGGGAAAGTATCAGTGAAACCACGTCAGGGCCATAACGGCACGTGCGTTAAAAAGGGATAGCAAGATATCCCCACTACGTCCCCACTCTTGCTCATTGCAGAATTTAAAATATGAATTACGGACTCATTTTTCAACCAATTTCGATGCAGATTTCACAGAAGAGTTTCTTTTTTGTTTTATTTGCTAGTACATATAAAAATGTGTACAAAATCAAACATAGTGAAGTACCCAATTATAAAAACTCACCTGACTAAGATCCCCTGAAACCCTCACGTGGAAACCATGTGTACCCTCTGACAGCCCATCAACACTGCCGTCAGCCACCAGGGGACCTGCCTCCGTCTGCTGGAACCTGATAACCCCCATCACCTGTCCTGGGCAGCAAGACTGGCTGCTGACCATCGCCACGGCTGACTGAGTCTCTGGTAAACATTACATAACACTGCCTCGGTGGTGTGGTTGTATTTCGGTACGACTGCCGTCCTGAGGTCTCGGGTTAGATCCCCGGCGAGGGCAAAGTGATATTGGATTTTTCCATATCAGCCCGGAGTCTGGAATTTGTGCCCGATATGGCGATAGGCTCGCCCCCTATCACATCTGGGACGGAACTGAGCTCGGCGAAATGTGGGTGTTCTAGTTCGCTACTGCGCCTCTGCCTACCCCTTCGGGGATACAGGCGTGAGCTTATGTATGTATGTATGTATATCAGAGGAGTCCATATCATTCAAACCTACTGCATACTTATGATTATAAAGGTTTAGTGATAGTCACCCCCAAATCCTTGGAGTACTGCTCTTCTACCAGAAGTCTTCGTCACCACTTCGAGAACTTCCACACTTGGTAGCGTTGTTTCGACTATCACAGCACCATCTTTGAATGTAGCCTGAAAATCAACCTACTTTATAAGGCGGTACATATTTTATACATAATGGCAAATAAAACAATAAAGAAACTTTTTTGTAAGAACTGCATTGAAATTGGTTGAAAAATGAGGGAGTAATTCATATTTTAAATTCTGGAGTGGGGGCATAGTTGAGATATCTTGCTATCCCTTTCCAGCACACACCATTATAGCGGTGATTATACTGATACTTCTCTTTCTCGCAGTTTAAATGTTACGTTAAACTTCAAAGGCTTATAACTTTTTTATTTTCGAGAATATTTCAATATTTCCTTCTGTTCCATATGTTAGACGAAGTAAATTTCATATAAAATATTTTTTTAAAAATTGTCAAGTATCAAATTATGGCGATGGATATGTACCTCTTTAACACCCTCTTGATTCTTCAATTGCTTCAGTGTATTCTCCAACACATCCTGATCAGGTTTCACACCAAAATCTACTAATATTTCTAACTGGAAATTATGTAATTTCATTTATTTATAATAAGTTATTAATTACAATTGTTGATTATCTGAATGTTTAAAAACTAATGCGAGCATAAATATGTGTACATAATAAATTACAATACAAACTACTACTTGAAGGTCAATTAATTGTACATATTTTAAGCTGAATCATGCAATTTAATTAATTATTTGTAAAAAAATTCAGTACATACTTATGAAATTAATATAATCATATTTTATATGTAGTATAGTAGAATTAAAATACTTACTTTTGAACTGACCATGATTCTTTGGTTGTAATAAATAAGAAAATGTATTATTCTTATACAAAAACGTTTAAAATTATTTTTCTAGAAGGAAAACTGAAGAAAACAAACCTTTAATCAGCTGTCAAATTGACAGTAAATTTCTGTTTGATAGGGATGCTAGTGTTCATTAATTCAACCGAATAATTCATTAAACATCGATATTATGTTGCGTAATAGTAAGGAATTTATTATAAAATCCTTGTTTCATGAATTATGTTTTATTTTCAAATATTTGACATTTCATTATCATTTTCAATGTTAGCCTAATAAAGAACTGTAAATTTTTTGAAGTATATGTACCTACTCGTATTTCATATTGTTTTTATTTCTATACATTTGAATACATGCAGCAATCACACGATTATGATTATCTTTCTATTGAAAATCTACCTTTAATAAATTACGGCCCCAATTATATCTATTAAAAAGCTTCAGTATCAAATATCGTCTTGAAGTAAATATCGATTAAATTAGACATCGATTATCAAAATTGAAATATATAATTTTGTAATATTGACTATCCCTAATAATGACACGACCAGTGTTGCAAGTAACGCGATTTCCCAGAAAGTCTCCTAATTTTTATATATATTTTCCTAAAATTTTCTGATATTTTAGCTCTAAATCTATTTATTTTTTGTTTTCATAAGTGTAAAGAATTTAAACGCCCATAAGTGGTTATAAAGTTGTACGGCATCATATTGATAATTTTCCTACGACTGGCGCCTTTCTAGTATAAATAAAAATGCATCGCGTATAGTAAAAAAACATTTTATGATGCTTTCATCCATATATTTTCAAAATGTTTTTGCTGTCGCATGTTTTCTTTATTATCGTTTTTAAGTGTAGGTGAACACACTTCAAACGCTTTTTCTGGACATCCATTTTCGTTTTTTAATTACAATAGTTTTCAACTGCCTTGCCGAACTCTGGCTGTAGGCAATATATTATTCCTTTTTATCGGCGACATTGGTAGGATTCGCCTCGGCTTGACATCGACGTGCATCGTCTCTGACATAGACAACTGGCGTGTAGAGGCCTTGTCTATTGCTCGAAACACGAATAAAGGTGGCTCTGTTGACTGGGCTGAAACAAAATGTTCTTACTGTAGCTACTTCGCTGTTTATTCTAGTGACATTATATATGGGCTGTGGACCTAGAAGTTCAGGGTTCAAACCCAAACGAGGGCGAGTCTATCGCCGTATCGGGCATAAATTCCGGACTCCGGGCTGATACTGAAAAAACTTAACTGACCGACTTCCAATTTGCCGATCGTGACAAAATTTATATGGGACCACCCTTGAAATAAGCTCTATCGAATACACATTGAAAATCGGTTCATATTTGGCGGAGATATCGAGTAACATACATAAAAAAATACAGATGAATTAAGGACCTCCTCCTTTTGTGAAAGTCGTTTAAAAATCCAATATCACTGCCCAACCCGGGGATCGAACCCGGGACCTCGACAATAGCCGTACCGCGCACGCAATACCGCTACGCCACCGAGGCAGTGTACCTTTTTTTTGTACACCCAACAGTCACATACATAGTCCTGACCCCACACTAAGATCGAGTCTTGTGTCATGGGTATCAGGAACTACGAGAGACTTTCGGTCTCACAACACGCAGACCCGAAACAAATATCTGTGGGCCACACAGACATTTGCTTGGTGCGGCAATCGAACCCGCGACCTCTCGTTTCACACCACGGAGCGCCACGCGCCGCGGAGGCTGTCGCAGTACATAGGTGTTAATATTACCAGAGACAAGGTAGTACATACGGCATGTCTCCTGCAAATGTTTTTTTCGGAACAAAACACAAAAATACTTTTTTTATGACAGTGACTGACAATGAGCAGATGAGTCACCTGATGGTAAGTAACCTCTACCGCTCATAGACACCCCAGCACAAAAAGAATCATGGGTGTATGGCCAACCGAATTAAGGAGGGAATGGAAGGGGAGGGAAAAAGGATGGGGTATTTGGGCCACCGGAAATCTCACTCACCGAACGAAACGCGACAGCAAGCTGGCACTTTACGTCGGTTTTCTGTGAGACAGTGGTATTAAACCGGTCGAGCCGGCTCATTCGTGCTGTAGACGTAACAAAACAACGTATTTCGCTATCAATTAGGTACTTGACTATTTTTTTTTAATTAATTTTATATGAAATTTACCCCATCTAAAATATAGCACTGGAAGAATTATTGAAATATTCTCAAAAATTAACAAGTTATAAGCATCTGAGATTTTGTGTAACCTTCAAACTGCGGGAAAGAGAAGTATCAGTAAAATGACGTCAGGGCCATAACGGCACGTGCGTTAGAAAGCGATAGCAAGATATCCCCACTACGTCCCCACTCTTGCTAAATGCAGAATTTAAAATATGAATTTACTGAACAGTTTCTTTTTTGTTTTATTTGCTAGTACATATAAAAATGTGTACAAAATCAAACATAGTCAAGTACCCAATTACTCGGGCAATGGACCATAACTGTAGAAATACCGTGTTTTGTGTAGGTGTTTTAGTGCAGGACACGCGGCTATACGTAATCCATAATCAGAGTCAGATTCCAAACCACAAACCTTGGTATACATTCAAGGTTAAAACGAGGAAGTAAGGCTATATTATTTATTGATTATTTCAACTAAACTGACTGCATCGGTGTCTTACCGCCGGATGTTCATACACTTAAGGTCGCCTTATATCGCTTAAAGCCGCTTTATCTGTCGAAATTGTATTGTGAAAATCAATGTAAGAAGCCGTTAAAGTTGAGTAGCGTTTGACCATTCGGGCGTTAGTTGTATTACGTACGCGGAAGCTCTTAGCACAAGTTAAACCGCATCTCAAACTAAACATTAAACAAAACATTATATTTTTTATCAACCAACGTTATTATATTACTCGATATCTCCGCCAAATGTAGACCGATTTTCAAAATTATTTTTGTGTTCTATATAGCTTATTTCAAGGGTGGCCCCATATAACTTTGTTCATGATCGGTAAATTGGAAGTCGGTCAGTTAAGTTTTTAAACTTGTGAATATCTATGGTCCGTAGTTCTACGAGCAGGAGTGAATGAAAAACCTTGTTTTGTGTAGGTGTTTTAGTGTTTTGTTTCGAAAAAGCTCGTGGAGTTACATCAACCCCCATCTGATCCAGATTTTTTACCTACCTGCCCTTATCCCACCTTAATGTAGGGTCAGCGCAACACACTTTTTCAAGTTTATTGCAGAAATGATTTTGCTTAGTCTTACGATCTATCCGCCAACGTCAATCTTTGGGCGATCCAGTTCCCGGCAAAATGGCGTTACACGTTACACGTTACGCGTTACACCCCGCCTGACCTAGTTGTTGAACCCAGGATCTCCCGGTGGACCAAGGAGGTGAGTAAAGTTGACACCATAACAAACCATTTCTGGTAGGTTTCTTCCTGTCCTTGGGTGCATTTTCATTTTCTACCGAAGGTTGTCTTGTCAGCTTCGAAGTTATTGTCTTGGATTGTCCTCTAAAACAAGATATTATCGCTTTTTTACTCGAGAAAAGTGGCTACACTCAGTAACGGATATAGGTTTTCTCAAAGCGAAACTTGTGATCCAAAAGATGTGACCTCGTGGTCATAACTCACTCAGTTGTGTTCAAAACATACGTGCGCAAAGTCGTGCCAGCGTAATAATGGTGAGACAGTAAGGCTAAGATAAGATAAGAGCGAATTTCGACTCACGCCCGGTTTCAATAAACAATCTCAGTTCGAATGTGCAGATTACAAAAATTAGCCAATAAGAACACAGTTTGAATATGACTCCGTCAAATGATTTGATTTGATTGGTTCATAATCGCAATCTATCTGCACTCTAAACCGAGATCGTTTATTGAGACCGGCCAAAGTCAAATAAACGAACCCAGTGAAGATTTAAAAATTCACTTCGTCTTAGTTCGAGTCATTTTTTACAAGAGAAACTTTGCTTACGGCCGGTTTCAATAGACGATCTCAGTTAAGAGTTCAGATAGATCGCAATTATGAACCAATCAAATCAAGTCATTTGACGGAGTCATGTTCAAACTGTGTTCTTATTAGCTCATTTTTGTAATCTATCTGCACATTCGAAATGAGATTGTTTATTGAAACCGGGGGTTAGATATTCTGTTACTCTGGTTTTTCTTGTAAAAAATGACTATAGTCCGATTGCTAATTAGACGGAGTAAACTGACAGATCGAAATGTCACTTTCCAAAATAATGTTGCTTACTTTCAAAACATAGTGATTGATCTAGTTCAATTTTTATCATTCAAAGAAACAATAATTCAGCACTAGCTTGCAAAATTCGAATTTTATTGCGTATTTTTAGAAATTTCAGCTTAACCCTTCGACTAAATGTCTGTGTAAATAATTTGGCGTAAATAATCACAACAGATACGTGAAAAGATAACAATGAAAATTAAAAATATTACTTTCATTATTTAAGAAAAATTACGTCGGAACATTCATAGTATTTGTAAGTTTTGTTTATAATGAACCATGACTATAATTCCAGTAGCCATGCCATAACTTATCATGCGATACTTTACTATGACTATAATTCAGTAGACATGCAGTACTAATCACACATTAGGCAGGAATTACGACTTTGAGTTGGACTTTAGAAAACGAAAGAATGAAATGGTTCACTGAATTGAAATGTTTAAAAAATCTTTATCTTTTTACCGCAGCACTATTTAAATTTCATGAAAAAGTGGTAACATTGGAAATGTCAGTTTACTCCGTTTAATTAGCAATCCTACTATAGGACCAAGTCGAAGTTCGATTTAAAAACAAATCCTCACTGAGTTCGTTTCTCTGACAAGACTTAGTCGAAGTTATCTTTATATACGAGTATATCTCAACCTACAACGTGATTTAGTGATTCTTAAACATTCTAGAGTGTAAATTTCCCCACTCCCTTTCCCAATCCCCTTCCCTTCCCTTCCATTCCCTCCTTTTAGATTGGTAACGCACCCATGATTCTTTTTGTCTTGAGTGTCTTTTGTTTTATATTATTATATTAATTGTAATAAACGTCTTCGCATTGTAATAAGTGGTAGACGGCGTTACTAACGTTTGAGACATTTTTTTTTGTATGGAAACTTGCTTGATAACCCCTCTATAGCTATAAATTAGTAATCAGTGGCGTAACTACAGGGTGGCATGTCGGCAAAATGCCATGGGCCCCGGACCTTAAGGGGGCCTCAGCGACGGTCAGAAGGAGGCCACGAACCGAAACTGCTGTGGCTATATAGAGAAAAAGAAATCTGGGCTTCGGAGAGTCGCGGGCTGAAAAGACCTCCATCCAATGAATTTACCACGGGTCCCCAAGATTATAGTCACGCCACTGTTAGTAATATTAAATTTCTTTGGCCGAGGCCTAATATTTAGTAGAGCATATACCGTGCGAGCGAGGGTTTTTTGGGGAATATTCCGTATTTCAAATGCGGCACTGTCGGGTCAGGAGCCTTCGCCCTCGCTTGCCCGCACGGCCAGCAGCGCTGAGGGGGGATCGGTGCGTGTTTCTTCCTGGTAATGTCAAAAATCATGATTGTCTCTATAAAACAGTGACATGATAAGTTTACTCTCGTGATAATAAGTAAAAAGGTATCTAGTACGTAACCTAACATAGGTTAGGTTGAAAGAAAGGATTTTTTCAATTCGTGCCTAACGGCCCCAATGGCTGCCTCGCCGTCGGCCCTGAGCGAAAATTTATTTAAACGTATCTGTTTTTTTATTTCTGCCTGGCGTTATCCCCGCTTTCTGCCTTCCTACTTAAACGCTTCCGCTTCGCCCGGTCTTGAGCATCCTCCATAGTGAGACCATTGGCTCTCATATCCTCCTCCAGAACGTCCAGCCAGCGCTTTTGTATACCTTTTTAATAGCATAGACTGGCAAACGAGCATATGGGTCACCTGATAGTAAGTGATCTGCTCCGACCATAGACACCCAAGACACAAAAATAATCACCTAAAAGGATGAAATGGGAGGGGTGGGGAGAGAGATTGGGAAAGGGAGAGGGGAAATGGGTCACAGGAAATCTTACTCACCGAACGAAACACGACAGTAAACTGCCACGTACGTCGGTTTTCTGTGAGACAGTGGTATCTGCCCGGTCGAGCCGGCCCATTCGTGCTGTAGACTGTCTATAGCGTGGCTCTACCACTCACTTAAATATGTTTAATCTTACTGAGCACTCCGTAAAGTCGCTTTCTTGTGTTTAATTGCACGTTCTGCATTCGGCCATGATTGCGCGTACGGGATGGGGTACTTTATTTGTCTGCAATAATACTTACATTAGAATAAATATACATAAGCTCACGCCTGTTTCCTGAAGGGGTAGGTAAAGGCGCTCTAGCGAACTAGAACACCCACATTTCGCCGAGTATAGATCCGTCCCAGATGTGATAGACGAGCCTATCGCCATATCGGGCACAGATTTCAGACTCCGAGTTGATACTAAAAAACTGACCGACTTCAAATCGTATCGTAACCAAATTTATATGGGACCACCCTCAAAATAAGCTCTATCGAATACAAAAAGACTTCCGAAAATCGGTCCATATTCGGCGGAGATATCGCGTAACATACATAAAAAAATACAGACGAATTGAGAACCTTCTACTTTTTTGAAGTCTGTCGAAAATTCAATATCACTTTGCCTCGTTCAATATCACTTTGCCTCGACCCGGGGATCGAACCCGAGACCTCAGGATGGTAGTCGTAGTCGCCATATAACACAAGGAAGAAAAAATCGATAATAATATTGGACTTACAACGTTTTTGGTTTCTTATGTTTATTTTTTTCCATGTTATACAAGAATTTTTATATTTAAGATTTCATCACGAAAAATTTTTGACAAATATGTCATAATTTGTCAAATACCAACGGCTTAAATAGGAATTGAAATATAAAACCGAGGTTACATGTCCAATTTTTTATTCTGATAATCGGATCCGATAGTGTTGAAAAGAGGTTTTAAATAATAAGTAACACTGCATTACAATAAGAGTAGTTTGTCTATACTTCCTATAGTTTGTAAGCTATGGTTTGAGATATCCGTAACCGTGTGTGTACGTGACTTGTTGCTTGACCAGCATGGTGTAGAGGTGTATTAGAAAAGTCTTGTGTTTTATAGAATTCATATTAAAGTGATTTACATTCCTAAACTGCTTATATTATTTTGCTTGTCTACACGCGCCAAATAGTTATTAGATAGTCTAGTCACATATTTTTTATCCTACGGCAAAGTGCCTACACCTAGATAAGGATGTATAGAAAGTGTGTGTAAAATGTGCCTTAGAGGGCCTATCAAGCAAGTTTCCATACAAAAAAATAGATCTCAAACGTCAGTAATGTCATAATACCACTTAATTCAATGCGAAGGCGCTTATTACAATTTACACCATAGAAGTTTCTGTGTTCACAAATGCGTGGAAGCCATTTATTTTAAAATTACAATAAAATCGTATTGCAGCGAATCCGATCCGATAGTCTGATTGGAAGCAAAGCAGTATGTCTATTCTATACCTATTATAATTTGTCAAAATTAAATACACCATGTTCCGTCAAGCTTCATATAAAGTGCAGACAGATGCAGACATGACAACAATGCTTCAACCAAAGAGTACCTAATACTAATATATTAGTTATGTTATTGAACCACTTTGGGGCCGTTCAAGTATTACATAAGCTGATATTAACCCCTCCCTCCCCCTTTTCAGCAAAAGTAAACAAAGTTCTTTACAGCCCCCTATGGTAAAGTAAGCATTGGTACATGAATTTTAGAATGTATTCTGTTTTTTTTATTGAATTTTAGAATGTATTCTGGCGTTTAAATTCTTTGATTCTGTTGTTATTATTAAAATGTCAAAAATACACACTTTAATTGTAGGAAATAAAACACAAAATACATAGGCCTTTATTCATAATAAAACCCTTATCGAAGATATAAACTCATATTGGTAAAAATGCATTTTAAGCCTATCGAAGGTTCAATAAAATTCTTTATTCATAATAGTTTATTATAGCTTCATTAACTAAAATATATTTACCGTGTCACAATGTTGCTAGTACATAGATAAAACGTGATTTTAACAAGTTTTGTCTCTGGAAAGTCATGGAGCGATGGCCTAAAAAAAACAATCATTCGCGCGCGACCATGGCAACCATGGCGACCAGTTTAGTTTGTTTATATATTTATTTAATTAATTTAATCAAAGTAAAACTATGTTTGTTGCATGTGAAGTGATTTTGTTTTATGCAATACCTATTCATCAACGAAGATGGGTAGATTATGGATATTTGGAAATGAAATTTAGATTTGGAGGATATTCCTTGGAGCGTATGAATGAAAAGAAAGGGGGCTTTCAAATCGTGTAAGAAAAATACCCTGCCTTCTCTGAGAATGGAATTCAGGACCGGACTTTCCAGTTCACAGCGGCTTCAACAGAACCGTCTAAAACCCATTGTATTGAAGAATAATTAGGCAACATGCGTGCATAAGTATTTTTTGTTAAATCAGATTTAATAAAATTCATCATTGTATTTTTGAAGTGTTTTATTTCTCTTGATTTATTCATGTGACGCTATATTCGTGTTTAGATAATGATGATATTGAAGAAAAATATGTTTTGTTGAAATCAAGGAATGTAATTAAATACCACACGGAAAATATTAAATACTACCTGACTTCAAACAAATCTATCCTACGGAGACCCTACATTTTCTGGAAAAAAGTAGCCTATGTGTTATTCCTTTATAAATAAATACATCCTCGAATGTTCTGTGAATGGTGAAGAATCACTTAAGACAAGTTTATCCTCTCAATATTATTACGCTGTCCGACCTGGCGCGCGTATATTTCAAATAAACTGAGCGACTTATGACCATGAGGTCATAACTTTTGCATCACATTTATTTGTCTTGTTGTCCTAGACATTTTTATTCTAGACTATAATCCATTTCTTTACCGAATTAAATTCAGATCCGTTCAACCATTTTGGTGTGAGAGAGTAACAAAACATCCATACAACCTCACAAACTATCGTGTTTATAACATTAATTGCATTTGATAAAAGTCTCTCTGAAGTCTAGAAGACTGCCTTGATGGCGTGGTGGTATTTCGGTACGACTACGGTTCTGAGGTCTCGGGTTCGATCCCCGGGTCGGGCAAAGTGATATTGGATTTTTCCGTATCAGCCCGGAGTCTGGAATTTGTGCCCGATATGGCGATAGGCTCCCCCCCTATCACATCTGGGACGGAACTAAACGCGCCGAAATGTGGGTGTTCCAGTTCGCTAGTACGCCTCTGCCTACCCCTTCGGGGATACAGGCGTGAGCTTATTTTTTAATGTTTATGATAGAAGTCGCAGGCACCCTCAAATTAATCCCAATCAAAACTGGTGGAACGTCAAATACGAATCAGTTGATCGAAATCGGCCATATTTTTTGCTATTGAAGCGTTAAAGTAGGGTGCCAGCTTCTATAAATTGCAGACATTTTATGGAAGATTTTGGGAACGTTTTAACGCTATTGAGCTATTATGAATAACAATTTTTCGGAAACGTCCTACAGCGGTATTATAGCGTCCCACTAAGTTATTATGAATAAAGGCCATAGACTTTTATGTATTTACTAGACAAGCTGTTTCGAAGTAAAATTGTGGCACATGATAGCGACTGTTTGACGTTTCACGGCTAAGGAAAAGAGCAGATTTCTAAAGTGAGTTGAGGTCGATTAACAGAGACTTAGTTGCTTGTCAATAAACTAATGTTGACAAATATGTCATAATTTGTCAAATACTCACGGCTAAATTAAAAGAATTAAAAAATAAAACCGAGGTTACATGTTAGTAAGTACTTATAAGCTTCTCGGGGGCCCTCCTAGGTCGGGGGGCTTTGGGCTCGGGCCGCGTGTGCCCTTATGGTAAAGATGGTACTGGGTCACATATAGATATGTCTCGGTGCGGGAATTAAACCACCGGCCTCTCGCTTCACATTTGGCCACGGAGCCTGTCTTTAAACGATCTTTTTTTTTTATTGGCAGAGACTGGCACACGAGCAGATGGGTCACCTGATGGTAAGTGATCTCTACCGCCCATAGACATCCAAGACACAAAAGGAATCATGGGTGCGTTGCCAACCTAAAAGGAAGAAATGGAAGGGGAGGGAAGAAGGGATTTGGAAAGGAAGGGGGGAAATGGGCGACCGGAAATCTCACTCACCGAACGAAACGCGATTGCAAGCTGCCACTTTACGTCGGTTTTCTGTGAGACAGTGGTATCAAACCGGTCGAACCGGCCCATTCGTGCTGTAGACGTTACCGTCTACAGAGTGACTCTACCACTCAAGTTTAGAGCGCAGATAGATCGCGATTATGACCCAATCAAATCCAGTCATTTGACGGAGTCATGTTCAAACTGTGTTCTTATTGGCAATTTTTGTTCTTATTGTAATCTATCTGCACATTCGAACTGAGATGGTTTATCGGTTCGAGAAAAACTATTGCAGGAGACACGGCTTTAAACAACTTTACTGAACAGTTATAATGACTTTTTTAATTTAAAATAAAGTTCACAGACGTATGTCTCAAGCGGATGGCACTCGCGCTCGCACTCGTCCCAACCGGTCCGAGATATCGTGTACGTGAACGATGTCTATGTTTGCATTGCTCGAGCGAACTTTGTATGTAGATTGACTTTTGTACCTATTTTTTGTTACAAGCTTTTATTTATTGAAATATAACTATTTTTACGAATTCTAAAGCTAATAATTCTTCTTCTAATTTAGCTTTTACTTAGTTTTACCTGTCTCGTCGTCTGTAATGAGATCTAGCAAGCTAAATTAGATTCCTAGATAAAAGCTATAAAAAATATTTTTACAAACAAGCTTTTATCTGGAACAATGAACTAAAAAGTTAAAAATAAGTTCTAGTATTTGGCGTGACGGTACTTACGTATATTCTTAAAAGCTTGAGGCACAGAAGTATAGTCAGTACCTAATCTGTAACTTGTAACGGGTAGTGCCTCGATCTTAGTGTGGGGTCAGGACTATGTGATTGTTTAAAAAATATATAATAAACTTACGGTACTTCAGCTTTCGTTTCAAAATCATAATCACATTGTAAATTTGCATCAGCTGTTTCAATAATTGCTTGAACTCCTTTATTTTCAAAACCATTCTGGAATGGTAGGAGCAGTTCTGGAATTGAGTTTCTTTTTAACAACTTTCGACTTGAATTTCTTATAATGGAATTGCGCCTAAAATGAGCTTCACACACACGGGCATAACGGGTACTTGAATCTATTAAATCTTCTCTATTGATCAATCTTAACCACTCCATTCGCCTGAAACAAAGTATCATCACCATCATCCATAGCCCATCTCATCCCACTGCTGTGTATAGGCCTCTCTTTTTTGATGCCATTTACCTCGGTTTCGAGCTGCATAAAACAAAGTATAACTATCTTTTTTTATAGTAAAGATTGGCAAACGACCTCGCCTCCTTGGTCTAGTGGCAGCATGTATGGGCTGTGGACCGTGAGGTCTTGGGTTCGATTCTCAGGTCGGGCAAAGCAAATTTTCTTATTTAATTTGCCCGGGACTGGATCAGGATAGGGGGTTGATGTCAGGCAGGCGGCCGGTCGTAAAAACTAAGCCAAATCCTCTTTGCAACATGCTTGAAAAAGTGTGTTGCGCCGACCCCATATTAAGGTGGGATAAGGGCAGGTAGAAAGAAAAGAGATTGGCAAACGACCAGATGGGTCACCTGATAAAAAGTGATCTCCATATAAAAAGAATTATAAGCTTTGACTTATAGGGGCCAACGGGGGTCGTAGCAGGTGGCTATCGTGGTGACTCTAAGATGGACAGCAACGCAGGTGATCGGCCTCGTTCTGTCATTGACGCCAAGGGCGTCCATCGGCGGCTGGGATTTATGAGCGCCCCCTCCGCAATTGGAGACAGGCCACAAAACGGCACCGCGTAAGAGTGATTCCAGCCAAAGCTTGGGCGCTTCTCGCCTAGGGAAATCCGAAGTCGTTCCTAACTGCCGCCAGGCTTTTAGTCGGTATTGCTAGTGCAGGATGTGTTAGGTATTCAATTTCAGCCGGATATTTTTCATCTCCGGAGACTCCAATATAGTCGTCACGTGTCTTCTCAGGGTTGGCGTCAGAGGTAAAACATTTTCCCAGAGAATACTTGATTTCCAAGATTTTCCCGTTAAATCGCTTAGTTAAAAGTAGATAAGCAGTAAAACTTTGGCGTGCTTTGGCCTGCCCGTTGGCGTCATGTTAGCGAAAACTACGTCGCGGAGAAGGTGTTGCGGCGGAGGAAGCGCATCGTTACACGATAATACCGAATATGGTATTACCCTTATAATTCGGGACGTCCCGCGTAAATAGGACCATCTGGCAACACAACCTGAAAGTCATGTGCACTTTTTCGATGCGGGGCCGGGGGCCGGGGCGATTACCTACCTACCTAGCTGTTGTTATGTTAAAAGGAACCATGGAAATAATTATACAAACAAATACCTACTCACCTCTCTGAAACAACTGGTAGCTTAAAAAACGACAATTCACTGTTTAATGTTGAATTAAAACAACCGTCCACTGAACAGTTATAATAACTTCTTTTTGGTTGGTCCATTTTGCACAAAAAAAAAAATTACAGCGCGACGCGTGTCTCAAGCGGATGGCACCCGCGCTCGCACTCGTCCCAACCAGTCCGAACTCCGAGATAGCGTGTCCGTGAACTGTGTTTATGTGTGCGTTGCTCGAGCGCACTTTGTATGTAGATTGATTTCTATACCTTTCTGTTTTGTGATGATACCTCGTGCCTATTACATAATCTATTATCCTCTTTGATTAATATGCGATACGAGACGTTATTATCGTTTGAGGAATCATTATGGACGTTTTCAATATACATGCAATGATTCTAGGAACTGAAAGTGAATCATAATGCAAAAGGTTTGGTAACGATACGATACCTATTTGTTTATTGTGTTGAATGTTTGTAAATGTATTGTTGTTTGATTTCAACAGATCTATTAAGATAAGAAAATCCTACAATGTTTCTGCGTCTATTGGAACTTAATGATGATTGCGCCATCTGTTGTTAAAATGCAGAACTAAAAAATAGGGTTGAGAGCATTCAACAAATCCTGAGTATTATGGGAAAAAATAGGTAACCCATGAAAAACCCATTCATGTTATCGACTTTTACTTAAACAATTCCTTTTTGTTGTTTTAGGTTATTTCTGTTTTAGCAAAGTAGTTTTATTTTAAGTGTCATCATCATCATCCTCATCACCATCAGCCACAGCTTAAAGGATGTCAACTGCTGGAGACCATGTACCGGCAAGCGCAGCGTTGGACGTCCACCTACAAGACGGACAGATGACCTGATAAAGGTCGATCTGGAAATTTTTGAGAGAGAAAAATATTTATAATTGAAATATGATAACATATAAAAATCTGCAGTCATATTCATGATCAATGTGTAAATTATTGTTTCGTCACAATTCAAGTTATTCCATATTCTTAGTAATTTTAAGGAATTGAGAATTTTTACAAATAATTCTTAAGGTAAACTGGGAAATTGATGTAATCACCTGGCATCCCACCACCTGTCAAACGTCGCGCGGGGTGTGCGGGGTAAACTAAAGTGTTTTTGCAAGTATTTCCTCGAATCGTAAATATATTCAGATATCGCCGTCCCGTTCTACAGCCATCCGCGCCGGGGAAACCGACCAAAACGCTCCAAAATCCATTAAAAAATCAGTTTAAAGTGCAATAGAATGTGAAAAACAGTGTATTCCACGATAAGTGTTTATCATCTTGCAAGTAAGTTGTTGACATAGCTAAAATTATAACATTTGCATGTGTGCGGCACGTGTAGTGACCGTGTTGGTGTGTGTAAATGTCATATTTCTTGGAATTGGCTCGCTTCGGGATACGTTTTCGTTCAATACTGAGGTGAAATAATTTATTCAGCTATACACCCCGGGCAAAGGGTGTTTTACCCCACCTGTTACATTAAAAGTGTTATATCAAAGATTTTAAACATTAAAATACTACGCAGTACGAAGTTGGAGGTAAATATATGCAATAAAACTTTTTGCACGTAACTAAAAACTTAGATTTATTCTAGCGATATTTTTTTGTACTTTGTTGAACATTTTTAACTGTAATTGGTGTTAGACGGCTTTTTTGTAACAGGGGGGAGGGGTGATTTTTTTCCCCCCATATACAGAAGTCATCCCCCAAACTAAGGACTAACAACTCAACAGTATCTATTGTACTAGGCTGTTTAAGAGTGAGAGTGATAGTACCTCCCAAGCTGGGATTAAGGGTGATAAGTCTTTAATTTTTATCAAAGACATTCATAAGTATAAAGACCGGACTACCGCACAATACTTGTAATCCAAAAGTTATGACCTTGTGGTCATAAGTCAGTTGAAGTTGTGCCATAATATTTATACAATAAAATTGTCTTATACAATTCTATACAGGTCAATCTGGATATCTTTGGAGGAGGCCTATGTCCAGCAGTAGACATCCTATGGCTGATGATGATGATGATATGATTCTTAAACATTCACAGAACATTTTAAGGTGTAAATTGTAATAATCACCTTCACATTGTAATAAGTGGTTGATAGCGTTATGGAAGTTTAAGACAATTTTTTTTAATGAAAACTTGCTTGACAGCCCCTTTATCATCATAATCAGCCATAGGACGTCCACTGCTGAACATAGGCCTCCCCCAAAGATTTCCAGATCGACCTGTTGGAAGCGGCCTGCATCCAGCAACTTCCTTGACCTTTATCAGGTAGTCGGTCCACCTCATAGCGCAGCCCCTCTATAGTCAGTAATAATAAATCGTTTTGATTCTTGTATATGTATTTTTAAAAAAGAGACGGAAAAAGAAAGAGAGGCAGATCATACAAAAGATGGGAAGATGAACTCAAACTCACAGCAGGTCCTAACTGGAGAAGAGTTGCAAAGGATAGAATTCAATGGAAATTGTTGGAGGAGGCCTTTGCCAAAAGGCACACTGAGCTCAGAGATATTCTATAAAAACCAAACCAAACTTATCTCAGGATAAAGGGCTTATTGATTGATTGATTGATTGATTTTTTAAAAGATCGCTTTCTTGCACATGCCTCTCTGGTGAACCAGCTTTCTGAAGCAGCGGTAGAGTAAAATCTTGACGGAATCTAAATGTATACAGTTTCTATTTCTTCCTGCCTGGCATTATCTCAGCCTTCTGCCAGGGTCTGCCTTCGTACTTAAACACTTCAACTTTGCAGCAATTTGGACTAAATGTTTAACTTTTTATGGATTCAATATTTTTACTCCCTAATGTGACGTTAGCAGAACACACTTTTTCAAGTTGCAGAAAGGATTTTGCTTAGTGTTTACAACTGGCTGCCTGCCTGACATCAACCCCCAGCTGATATCTGAACACTTTGTTAGCCAAAAATATGTCATTGTATACAAAATACATGATTAAAAAATTATCAATAAGTAGGTATTAAGTAAATATTGTTATCACTTTCCTTATTTTTTGTAAATATCAGAATCTGTACATACATACATATAAATAAAATTGGAGTGTCTGTTTGTAATACTGAAATAACCGTTTTTTACTACATGTATATGAATATATATGCAGTATATGCACCGAAATAACATTTTTTTCAATTTTGGTCCGTCTGTTTTCGGGCTAATCTCTGAAATGGCTGGACCGATTTTGACGGGACTTTTATTGGCAGGTAGCTGATGTGATGAGAAGTAACTTAGGCTACGTTTATTTTAGACATAATAAAAAAAACAAAAAATTTAAGAATCGACTGTTAGGCGGAACGAAGTTCGCCGGGTCAGCTAGTATAACATATAAGATTGCTTTAGTGGCTTAGTTGCATTAAGTAAAGAAAATACACCCAATAGTCACACACATAATCCTGACCCCACACTAGGCATAACCTGTGTCGTGGGTGTCAGACTATGTGAGCCTTTCGGTCTCACAACACCCAGACTTTGAAACAAATATTTGTGGGCCACACAAACATTTGTCTCAATGCGGGAATCGAACCCGCGGCCTCTCGCTTCATAGCCGGCTACTCTCCCACTGCGCCACGGAGGCAGTCATATTAAGTGTGCAGTACAACTGCTGTCCTGAGGTCTTGGGTTCGATCCCTGTGTAGAGTAATGTTATATTGGGTTTTTCTACTTGTATCAGTGAAACTATTTTTACGGATTCTATGATGATTTATTGTAATTTTTATGCTTGATGTTTAACGTAACACTAATATTCTTGGACAAATTACATCTCCGTCCGACTCGTGATCATGAAGACTGCAAAGTCTTCGAAACGTCGGGAATAAAAATTAAAACAAATCGTGATAGAATCCGTAAAAATAGTTTTATTTCAATGTATAACATTCGTGTAAACTTAAGAAATCAGTACTTGTATCAGCCTGGAGTCGGGAATTCGTGCCAATATGGCCAGTGACGTGCACAAACATTCCAATCAGGGTAGACAAAAAAACTGTCTCTGTAACATCACTATTACTATTATACATCCCTATTTAAATTTAAAATATAAACTGGGTATGGGTACTGTTATTTTGAAAATGTGTTTTCGGTCACTATTTTTGGTAAAAATGTATGGAAATAGCTAATTGGGTACTTGACAAATTTTTTTGTATTAATTTTACATGAAATTTACGTCATCTAAAATATAGAACAAAAAAATATTGAAATATTCTCAAAAGTGAAAAGTTAAAAACCTTTGAAGTTTGGTGTAACCTTCAGACTGCGGGAAAGAGAAGTATGAGTATAATCACGTCACGCCATAACGGTACGTGCGTTGGAAAGGAATAGCAAGATATCTAGAATTTAAAATATGAATTACTCCCCCATTTTTTAACCAATTCCGATGCAGTTTTTACAGAAGGATTTCTTTTTTGTTTTATTTTCTATAACATATAAATATGTGTATGAAATCAAACATAGTCAAGTGCCCAATTGTCAGGGTAGACAGTGTATCTTTGTCTATATGGAATGCACGGCACTGAATATGGCGATAGGCTCGTCTATCATATGTGGGACGGAAATTATTTTGGTGAATTTTGGGTGATCTAGTTGGCTAGTGCGCCTCTGCCTACACCTTGGGGATATACAACTTGGCGATATGATTAATTTTAACATTTTCTTTTCAGGAAGAATATTGAGTAAATTTTGCTTCTGAGAGCAGTTTTAAAGGAAACGGTGAGTGAATTTAACTGAAGCATAGCTATGTTCTTGAGTGGTAGAGCCACGCTGTAGACAGTAACGTCTACAGCACGATCGGGTCGGCTCGACTAGTTTAATACCACTGTCTCACAGAAAACCGACATAAAATGGCAGCTTGCTGTCGCTTTACGTATGGTGAGTGAGATGTCCGGTGGCCCATTTACCCCACTCTCTTTGCCCAATCCCTGTTACCCTCGTTTTAGGATGGCAACGCACCCATGATTCTTTTTGTGTCTTGGGTGTCTATGGGCGGTGGAGATCACTTCCCATCAGAGGCGCACTAGCCAACTAGTACACCCACATTTCACCGAGCTTAGTTCCGTCCCAGATGTGATAGGGGGGCGCGCCTATCGCCATATCGGGCACAAATTCCACACTCCGGGCTGATATGGAAAAATACAATATCACTTTCCCCGACCCTGGAATCGAACCCGAGACCTCAGGAAAGTAATAGTACCGAAATACAACAACGCCACCGAGACAGATCTCAATAAACCACATTAAAAACAATATTTTGATTTTCATCATTATTAATTCGGGTATTACGCCTGCTCAGAAGGGGTTGACGACAGGCAGGCGGCCGGTCGTAAAAACTAAGCCAAATCCTATCTGCAACATGCTTGAAAAAGTGTGTTGCGCCGACCCCACTTTAAGGTGGGATAAGGGCAAAAAAAAAAAAAAGAAAGTCAAGTACCGAATTATATTACGGATTATGTTATAATCTTGTACTTTTTTGTTTCAGATACAAAATGTCGCTCTGGGCGAGAGCGCAGCAGCTTCCTCCCGACAGTTTGCAGAAGGTAATAATTCATACATAGACTCACGCCTATATCCCCGAAGGGGTAGGCAGAGGCGCCCTAGCAAACTAGAACACCCACATTCCGCCGAGCTTTGTTCCGTCCCAGATGTGATAAGAGGCGAGCCTATTGCCATATCGGGCACAAATTTCAGACTCCGGGCTGATATGGAAAAATCCAATATCACTGCCCGACCCGGGGGTCGAACCCGAGACCTCAGGACGGTAGTCGTACCGAAATACAACCACGCCACCGAGGCAGTCATATTACAAGGATAGTATTATTATGATAAAACTCACAGTGTAGACTAGAATCCACATTATCTTAAAAAGTTATGATACATGGACAATGAACCCCACAAAAAACTGGTTAACTGACTCCGTTAAAAATGTAATATTTGTATGTGTGCATTATATTTTTTACACACATTCCGAGGCGAGGGAATCTGCGAAAGCTTGAAAAAGAAATACCAAAGTTTATTTATTTAATTGGGAACTTTACAATTTTTTTAAATCTATTTAATATGAAATTTACGTCGTCCAAAATATAAAACAGAAAGAAATATTGAAATATTCTCAAAAATAAAAAAGTTATAAGCCTTTGAAGTTTGGTGTAACCTTCAAATTGCGGGAAAGAGAAATATCAGTACAACCACGTCATGCCATAACGGTACGTGCGTTGGAAAGGGATAGCAAGATATCTCCAATATGATTTAAAATATGAATTACTGCCTAATATTTCAACCAATTTCGATGCAGATTTTACAAAAGGGTTTATTTTATTTGGTAATAGCAAACCCCACGCTAAAACGAAAACGAACGTTACCGCGTGGAAATGTTAAAGCTAAATAACGAATTCAAAATGAGAAAGAGAGAAGGACCTCCGTAGTCTAATTCTCTATTTAAACACAACTATACTAAAAATTGGTGATAGGCTCGCCTCCTATCACACCTGGAACTGAAAAAAGCTCGGCGAAATGTGGGTGTTCTAGTTCGCTAGTGCGCCTCTGCCTACCCCTTCGGGGATACAGGCGTGAGCTTATGTATGTATGTATGTATACTAAAAAGTATAATAAGTATTATAAGTATATAAGTCGCAGGAAGTCGCTGGATGCAGGCCGCTTCCAACAGGTCGATCTGAAAATCTTTGGGGGAGGCCTATGTCCAGCAATGGACGTCCTATGGCTGAAGATGATGATACTAAACACAACAATTTTCGCCAAAATTGGGAGAAATACCTCAACTTGGAAATACTGCTCTATGATTCTTTATGCAATGACGTCACTTAGGTTTTGCAATTACGTTCCATTATACGTAATTTATAAATAGGATATTTTGTAAATTATTTCATACTACGTTTTCATTCGGGAATTTCTGTCCGATATGGCGATAGGCTCGCCCTCTATCACATCTGGGACGGAACTAAGCTCGGCGAAATGTGGGTGTTCTAGTTCGCTAGTGCGCCTCTGCCTAACCCTTCAGGGATACAGGCGTGAGCTTATGTATGTATGTATGTATACTAAAAAGTATAATAAGTATTATAATCATAGAAGTCGCTGGATGCAGGCCGCTTCCAACAGGTCGATCTGGAAATCTTTGGGGGAGGCCTATGTCCAGCAGTGGACGTCCTATGGCTGATGATGATGATACTAAACACAACAATTTTCGCCAAAATTGGGAAAAATACCTCAACTTGGAAATACTGCTCTATGATTCTTTATGCAATGACGTCACTTAGGTTTTGCAATTACGTTCCATTATACGTAATTTATAAATAGGATATTTTGTAAAATATCAATTATTTCATATTTCATTTTCATTCGGGAATTTGTGCCCGATATGGCGATAGGCTCGCCCCCTATCACATCTGGGACGGAACTAAGCTCGGCGAAATGTGGGTGTTCTAGTTCGCTAGTGCGCCTCTGCCTACCCCTTCAGGGATACAGGCGTGAGCTTATGCTAATGTTTAAGTATGTGTGTTCATATTACAAATTTCACGATAGCACATTTCATGGTTTTGTTTATGGATTTATCGACACAATTTCTCGTTATTCTTTTTGTGCAAGTTCCCCATTTCATAATTTATCAATTCATTATTACCGTGGGCTATAAATAACCGACACCTGCCTTTGAAATGTAAAAATCGATACCAATTATGGCAATGAAATTGTGTTTGATCGTCATTTTTAACCTACTTCAAAAACGAAGTACGTTCTCAATTCGTTTGTTTATATTAAGAGGCAGTAATTCATATTTTAATTCTAGAGTCCCTTTCCAACGCATGTACCGTTATGTCGGTGACGTGATTATACTGATAGTTCTCTCTTTCCGGCAGTTTGAAGGTTACACCAAACTTCAAAGGATTATAACTTTTTTATTTTTGAGAATATTTTAATATTTCTTTCTGTTTTATATTTTAGACGACGTAAATTCCATATAAAATAAAAAAAAAACACAATTTTAAAAACAACGGAGCTACTTCAAATCTGTAGCCCGAGCACGAAAAACTAATGTAAATGTAAATGTATTCGAGTTCGCTGCCCACTGATGACGTCTGGTTAATATTCCATACAAATTTCATAGACGCGCATCGAGTTAATACATTTACGGTTGTCAGAAATTTTCCTGCTCAGGCCGCTGAACATGACCAATATGGGACCATCCTTGAAATAAGCTCTATCGAACACAAAAATAATGTTGATGATCGCTCCACATTTGGCGGAGATATCGAGTAACATACATAAAAAAATAAAAAAAAACAGACGAATTGAGTACCTTCTCCTTTTTAGAAGTAGGTCGAAAAAATTGACACTAATTATTTTTTATTAATTTATATGAAATTTACTCCATCTTAAATATAGCACTGAAAGAATTATTGAAATATTCTCAAAAATAAAAAAAGTTATAAGCATTTGAAATTTGGTGTAACCTTCAAATTGCGGAAAAGAGAAGTAGAATATATATATCTATGTATATATCTATGTATATAATAAGTATGTATACATGTTAGCAGTAATGTTCATAATAATAATAAATAAATAAATAAATAAGTTTCAGTAAAATCACGTCAGGGCCATAACGGTACGTGCGTTAGAAAGGGATAGCAAGATATCCCCACTACATCCCCACTCTTGCTCATTGCAGAATTTAAAATAGAATTACTGACTCATTTTTCAACCAATTTCGATGCAGATTTTACTGAAGTTTCTTTTTTGTTTTATCTCCTAGTACATATAAAAATGACTGCCTCGGTGGCGTTATTGTATTTCGGTACTACTACTTTCCTGAGGTCTCGGGTTCGATTCCCGGGTCGGGGAAAGTGATATTGGATTTTTCCATATCAGCCCGGAGTCTGGAATTTGTGTCCGATATGGCGATAGGCTCGCCCCCTATCACATCTGAGACGAAACTAAGCTCGGCGAAATGTGGGTGTTCTAGTTCGCTAGTGCGCCTCTGCCTATCCCTTCGGGGATATAGGCGTGAACTTATGTTATGTTATGTTATAAAAATGTGTACAAAATCAAACATATCAATAATAATAATTTTACAGGTTTTATTTATGATTTTATTATTTATAGATAGCTCATACTTATGGTTTATTGTCCTCAGGTGCGGATGATTTATGTGGACATATTCCCCATAGAAGTGAGGCATTGTTTAGCGCCATGGATAGAGAGCAGGATATGGTGAGCAATATTTTATCAATTTTTTGCAGCATACTGGCAAACGAGCAGGTGGGTCACCTGACGATAGTGATGTGGACAATCGATTAGTGTTCATAATCGATGATTTTTTAAAGACGTATTATTATATTACTGCCTCGGTGGCGTAATTGTATTTCGGTACAACTACAGTATCTTACTCCACTAAGAATTTTAACGACAAGTGGAATAATTTTTAGAGATGTGGTTAATCGATTATGAAAAATAATCGATTGTCCACATCACTACCTGATGATCAGATCAGACCACTCTCTGCCACCCATAGACACTTATACCAAAAGAAACAGCATTACCAAACTTTAAGGACAGGATCAGGGATTGGGGGAAATTGAGCCATCGGAAGTCTCACTCACCAAACGATAGGCAACAGCGAGCTGTCACTTCATGTTGGTTTCCTGTGAGATAGTGGTTTCAAACCGGTTGTGTCGACTCTAGCTGTAGACGTTACTGTCTACAGCTAGAGTTCTCTTATCAGTGTCTCTTATCAGTTTCTGTTATATTTACAAACTTCAAAACCGCATTACAATCTGGTAGACTAAGGACACATTAGAGGAGGTCTGCGATCAGAAGTGGGATAGGTGTGCTAGTCCTCTTGTTGTTTGTTTGACATACTCCGGTGTATTACAGTGCTCTTATTGTATGTTTGAAATCATCCGTGGCTTGTTGGGCGAGTAACGAGCTGGCTCTGAAGCGAGAGGCTGCGGGTTCGATTCCCGCCTTGAGACAAATTTCTGTGTGGCCCACAGATATTTGCTTCGGGTCTGGGTGTTGTGAGAGCGTGCGTCTCTCGTAGTTCCTGATATGACACAAGACTCTACATTACTGTAGGGTCAGGACTATGTGTGCGACTGCCTCGGTGGCGTGATTGTATTTCGGTATGACTACCGTCCTGAGGTCTCGGGTTCGATCCCCGGGTCGGGCAAAGTGATATTGGATATTTCCACATCAGCCCGGAGTGAATTTGTGCCCGATATGGTGAGAAGCTCGTCCCCTATCACATCTGGGACGGAACTAAGCTCGGCGAAATGTGGCTGTTCCAGTTCGCTAGTGCACCTCTGCCTCCTTCGGGGATACAGGCGTGAGCTTATGTTATGGTGGGTGTTATTTATTTATTATCAGGGCGACGGAGCCCGAAGACCAGCAGCGTAACTTCGTGAACGAGTTGGTTCAGGAAATCCAGACGCATGCGGACCTGATGCTGTCCCCAGAGTTGTTCGTCACCAAGATGAAGCTCCTGGACGCGGCCAAGAACTTCCACATACAGTACAGGTAAGTTGGATTGATGTTGTGAGACCGAAAGTCTCATAGTCTCTGACACCCACGATACAGGTTATACCTATAGTAAGATTGCTAATTCAACGGAGTAAACTGACATTTCGAATGTTGCCACTTTATCGTGAAATTTAAATAGGGCTGGGGTAAAACGATATAAATTGTTTAAACATTTCAATTCAATGAACCATTTCATTCTTTCATTTTCTAAAGTCTAACTCGAAGTCGTAATTCCTGCCTAATGTATGATTTATACTGCATGTCTACTAAATTATAGTCATAGTAAATTGCTGCATGCTAAGTTATGGCATGTCTACAGGAATTATAGAGATGGTTCATTAAAAACAAAACTTACAAAAACTATGAATGTGGCGAACGTAATTTTTCACAAATAATAAAAGTAATATTTGTAATTTTCATTGTTATCATTTCGCGTATTTGTTATGATAATTTACGCAAAATTATTTACACCGACATTAGTCGAAGGTTATGCTGAAATTTCTAAAAATACGCAAGCAAATTCTAATTTTGCCAGTTAGGTTTGAGTTATTGTTTCTTTGAATGATAAAAATTGAACTAGATCAATCACTATGTTTTGAAAGTAAGCAACATTATTTTGGAAAGTGACATTTCGATCTGTCAGTTTACTCCGTATAATTGGGTACTTGACTATGTTTCATTTCATACACATTATTACATTTAATAGCAAGTAAAACAAAAAACAAATCCTTCTCTAAAAACCTCATCGAAATTGGTTGAAAAATGAGGCAGTAATTCATATTTTAAATTCTTCAATGAGCAAGAGTTGGGATGTAGTGGGGATATCTTACTATCCCTTTCCAACGCACATACCGTTATGACCGTGACGTGATTTTACTGATACTTCTCTTTCCCGCAGTTTGACGGTTACACCAAACTACAGAGGCGTATAACTTTTTTATTTTTGAGAATATTTCAATATTTCTTTCTGTGCTACGTTCTAAATAGCGTAAATTTCGTATAAACTCAATTAGAAACTCAATTAATAAATTAGGCAAGTACCTAATTAGCAATCGTACTATAGTGTGGGGTCAGGACTAGGTGTGTGACTAGCGGGTGTATTATTATTTATTCATTATTGGATTCCCATGCCTCTAATCCCCGAATACTCCGTCTTTAACGGCAACATACATTTTTTGCGCCATACAGTTTTGAAAAAAGGTGGTCAAATGAGATAAGACGATTTCAAGTCTTGAGTTGCGTTCCGGTATTCGAGGTTACATAAGATGCTCTAATATATTGCCCCTTTCTTATAAAAATATTTAAGCGCTGCTTATCTTTATACCATAGGTTGTCCCTTTCATTTTTAAACAATGTAACGCAAGGAAAAAAGTGACAGGTTATTCGTAACCATTTGCTGAGCTAAAAATGCTGTTTTAAGTAAGGCCCAATATTACTAAACAGGAGTATTTGAAGTAGAGGAGGCCCGACATCAGAAGTGGGATAGGAACATTTCAGGGCCGATATTATTTATTTTTATTTGTTTTAACAGTCACGCTCCCCATGAACTATACGCTTACATGCGGCGTTGCTTGTCCTTGGAGATGGAGGTGATTCAAACCGCCATGGGCCCGCAGTATGTCGCCCAACCGCAGACCGAGAGGAAATATAGCGAGGTGAGTGAAAAATCTATTTTAGGCCGACTTCCCAAAAAGGAGGAGGTCCTCAATTCGTCGGTTTTTTTATTTTTTTTTTATTTATTTAAAACACAAAACAGGTTACAATCAAATATAGGTACAAATTGCTACAAACAAGGTTTTTTAACATAATTATAACACAAAACTTGTGTTCTAGAATTAACAAAGTTGTACGAGATATACATATATATAAGTAATAAAATCTTTTTTATGTATGTTACTCGATATCTCCGCCAAATGTGGACCGATTTTCAAAATTCTTTTTGTGTTCGATAGAGCTTATTTCAAGGGTGGTCCCATATACATTTGGTCACGATCGGTAAATTGGAAGTCGGTCAGTTAAGTTTTGAAACTCGTGATTATACACATACTCCTGACCATACAGTGACGTACAACATAACAACATGATGCAGGAACATAGTTTTTTTTTCGCCAGGTGGCGCTGCTCAAGTAAACAATTTTTTTTATAGCAGATTTTGGCAAACGAGCAGATGGGTCACCTGATGGTAAGTGATCTCCACCGCCCATAGACACCCAAGACACTAAAATAATCATGGGTGCGTTGCCAATCTCAAAGGAGGATATGGAAGGGGAGGGAATAGGGGATTGAGAAAGGAAGGGAGGGAAATGGGCCACCGGAAATCTCACTCACCGAACGAAACGCGACAGCAAGCTGCCACTTTACGTCGGTTTTCTGTGAGACAGTGGTATCTAACCGGTCGAGTCGGCCCATTCGTGCTGTAGACGTTACTGTCTGCAGCATGGCTCTACCACTCAAATATAAATATATGGAGTAACAATTACAACAACATACAACATAAGCTCACGCCTGTATCCCCGAAGGGGTAGGCAGAAGCGCACTAGAGAACTAGAACATCCACAGTAACAATTAGTGATTATTCTTTTTTTCTACCTTCCCTTATCGTATTATAACGTGGGGTCGTCGCAACACTTTCAAGCATCTTGCAGGAAGGATTTGGCTCGTTTTTTACGACCTTCTGCCCGCTTGACCTCCATCTGAGGGATGCATTCTGAATGTATTTTTCCCCGCAGCTCATCACCGGCCTGCAGACCGTCCGCCAGAAGGTGAACGTGGCCGCCGAGGAGATCAGGAGCCTGCAGGCCAACATCGAGTCCTTCTCGCTGCAGTACCACGAGTGTCTCAAGAACAAGGGTACGTCTTTATCAACTATTTATATTTCCGCCTGCCTTTATTATTATACCTATACTAGCTGACCCGGCAAACGTTGTTTTGCCATATAAATAATTTCCTAATGTCCTATTAAAAAATAAGGGTTGATCGTAGAAGGGTGAAAATTGAGGATTGTATGTATTTTTGTATGTTGTATCATAAAAAAATAGAAATTAAAAATGTTGTCTTAAAAATAAAAAAAAAATTTAGGGGTGGATTACCCCTAACATTTAGGGGGATGAAAAATAGATGGCCGATTCTCATAGATACCGGATAAGCACAAAAAATTTCATCAAAATCGGTCAAGCCGTTTCGGAGGAGTATGGCAACGAAAACTGTGACACGAGAATTTTATATATTAGAAGATACATACATACACACTCACGCCTGTATCCCATGGGGGTAGGCAGAGACTATTGAGCGCCACAAGCTACGATCCTGACACACCTCTTTTGCCTCTTCCACACTCATGCATCTTTTCATACATTTCCGCCGGTTGAGGGTACTCCTCACTTGCCCTTTTCGGAGAAGATCACTTATTTGATCCATGTATGTTCTCCTCGGGCGCCCTCTTCCGACCCTTCCATTTACTTTCGCGCGATAAATACCTTTCGTAAGTCACCTTTCGTCCATCCTCTCCACGTGCCCAAACCACCTATATTTCTATACTTATTCATTCAATGAATAATCACAAGTTATAAAATTTAACAGGCAGACTTCAAATCACTATTAGTGTTACATGTTTTGTTTTTTTTGTGTTCTCTCACTTATTGTTGCCTGAGACATTGGCTGAATAAAGTTTATTTCTTTCTTTCTTTCTTTCAGTAGCCTGAGCACGAAAAACTAATGTAAATGTAAACTCGCTGCGCTCTGATGACATTTGATTAATATTTCATACAAATTTCATTTGAGTGGTAGAGCCACGCTGTAGACAGTAACGCCTACAGCATGAATGGGCCGGCTCGACCGGATACCACTGTCTCACAGAAAACCGACGTAAAGTGGCAGCTTGCTGTCGCGTTTCGTTCGGTGAGTGAGATTTCCGGTGGCCCATTTCCTTCTCCCTTTCCCAATTCCTTTTCCCTCCCCTATCATTCCCTCCTTTTAGGTTGGCAACGCACCCATGACTCTTTTTGTGTCATGTGTGTCTATGGGCGGTGGAGATCACTTACCATCAGGTGACCCATCTGTTCGTTTGCCAAACTCGGCTATAAAGAAAAAAAAAGACGCGCATCGAGCACGAATACATTTACGGTTGTCAGAAATGTTCCTGTTCGGGCTACTGATTGTGATCAAATTTATATGGAACCACCGTTGAATTAAGCTCTTTTGAATACAAGAAGAATTTTGAAAATCGGTCCATATTTGACGGAGATATCCGTAATATACATAAAAAATGTTTGTATGTCCTACAGATATATGTTTCGGGTCTGGGTGTTGTGAGATCGAAAGTCTCTCGTAGTCTCTGATACCCACGACACAAGATTCGATCTTAGTGTGGGGTCAGGACTGTGTATGTGACTGTTGGGTGTTATTTACTTAAAAAAAAAAAAAAGTAAGCGTAAGCTCACGCCTGTATCCCCGAAGGGGTAGGCAGAGGCGCACTAGCGAACTAGAACACCCACATTTCGCCGAGCTTAGTTCCGTCCTAGATGTGATAGGGGGCGAGCCTATCGCCATATCGGGCACAAATTCCAGACTCCGGGCTGATATGGAAAAATCCAATATCACTTTGCCCGACCGGGCAAACCGACCGGGGATCGAACCCGAGACCTCAGAACCGTAGTCGTACCGAAATACCCCCACGCCACCGAGGCAGTCATAAAAAAAATACAGACGAATTGAGGACCTCCTCCTTTTTTGAAATCTGTTGAAAATAAGATTCTTTCAAAACGAGTTATACTATATCTTCTAAACCAAATTAAAGAGAAAAAGGAAAGTCGAGTCGAAAGATATTTGTTTCGGGTCTGGGTGTTGTGAGACCGAAAGTCTCTCGTCGGTTCCTGATACACGACACAAGACTCGATCTTAGTGTGGGGTCAGGACTATGATTGTGACTGTTGGGTGTTATTTATTTATTTATTTATTCACGTAAACCTAAGAAATCATTATAAAAACTGTGCATAAATGATATTGTTGCAGGGCACATGAACTACCTGCAGCAGTCGATGACGAACGACCGCCGCGACCTGGTGGCATGTCTCAGGAGTCAGATCGAGGAGACCGAGAGGAAACTCAACGCTTTTGTAAGTGTTAAATGCTATACAGCCTCAGTGGCGTGGTGCTATTGCGTGGACTATCGTCCTGAATTTTCGGGTTCGATCCCCGGCGAGGGCGAAGTGATATTGGATTTTTCAGTATCAGCCCGGAGTCTGGAATTTGTGCCCGATATGGCGATAGGCTCGCCCCTTATCAGATCCGGGACGGAATTTAGCTCGGCGAAATGTGGGTATTCTAGATTGCTAGTGCGCCTCTGCCTACCCCTTCGGGAATACAGACATGAGTTCTGTTTCTGTATAATATATAATATAATAATAATGATAAAGTAATATAATATTAGCCCTGTCCCACTGCTGGGCACGGGCCTCCTCTGCTAATGAGAGGGGTTAGGCCTTAGTCTACCACGCTGGCCTAATGCGGGTTGGTAGACTTCACATACCTTCGAAATTAAAGAAATGCTGAGGTATTCCGGTTTCCTCACGATATTTTCCTTCACCGTTATAGCAAGCGATATTTCACAATGAAAATACACTTAACATAGAAAAGTCAGAGGTGTATGCTCCATTTTGTGTTTGGTCTCGAACCTCCGACACTCGTCTCGGCAGTGACATTCCCAACAGGGGGGTTACCACCACCTCCTATAGCAATATTGTTATAATATTGCTTCGTTTTTTTTGTACGGGAATCGGTACAAGTAAGATTTTAATAACATTGCTATAAGACGCATATAAGACTGCCTCGGTGGCGTGGTGGTATTTCGGTACGACTACGATTCTGAGGTCTCGGATTCGATCCCCGGGTCGGGCAAAGTGATATTGGATTTTTCCATATCATCCCGGAGTCTGGAACTTGTGCCCGATATGACGATAGGCTCGCCCCCAATTACATCTGGGACGGAACTAAGCTCGGCGAAGTGTGGGTGTTCTAGTTCGCTAGTGCGCCTCTGCCTACCTTTTCGGGGATACAGGCGTGAGTTCTGTTTATTTTTATTTTATTTTATTATATTACAGGCATAGCTCCAGAGTAAAAACTATAATAATAAAAATACATGTAAGCAAGCTATAACAATGATCTAAGTTTAAACTCGGATATAACTACGCACAACTTTTCACGACATGCCTTAACCAAAAAATCAACTATAAAAATATTACATAGCCACCTTAATTACTTTTTTAAACATGTACTCATCAATATATTATACCCTAGATGCACAGTTCTTTGCAAATATCGTCTTAAAAAGTGGTCTCAGGAATAAAACAAAGAAAAGGATCACAAGTTCTAATTAAATTAAACGCAAATATATCCCTAAGCACGTGTTATAAAGTAGCTTTTTAAACGAAATTATGAAGCGTTCTTAAATTTGAATGTTCAAATTTAGAATTCTATCGGCGTCCAACTGTAGGGAAAAGGAGTGCTTAAGCACTTCTTTACTGTCCCATTTTCCGAGCGTCAACTGTGCATCTAGGTAAATAATATATCGATGCATGTACTATATAATGTAAGTATTTAAACTAGTTGCGAATATGTCAAGGTCTTTACTGTAATCATTATGTGCTCTACACATACGGAGAATTGGATCATTATTATGTATGTTTGTATTTTTTATCAGGTCGCCCAAATTAGCCAATCTCAGATAGAGTTGGTTGATCATATGAAGGAAAACATCGCGAACCTGCGACAGCTGCAGAGCCAAGTTCTGGATGATGAGCTCATCAAGTGAGTAGCAACATGACGTAGCAACATAACGTAACATAACATAATTTAACAACACAACAGTATAACGTAACAACATACTACAACATATCAGTAACAATATAACATTACAACACATTTATAACAATATGACATAATGTAATAAACTAATAACGTAACATAACATAATTTTACAACACAATAGTATAACGTAACAACATACTACAACATATCAGTAACAATATAACATTACAACACATTTATAACAATATGACATAATGTAATAAAGTAATAACGTAACATAACATAATTGTACAACACAACAATATAACGTAACAACATACTACAACTTATCAGTAACAATATAACGTCATTACAACACATTTATAACAATATGACATAATGTAATAAACTAATAACGTAACATAACATAATTTAACAACACAACAGTATAACGTAACAACATACTACAACATATCAGTAACAATATAACATTACAACACATTTATAACAATATGACATAATGTAATAAACGAATTACGTAACATAAAAATATGCTGCCTCCTTGATCTAGTGGCAGCATACATGGACTGTGGACCGGGAGGTCGTGGGTTCGATTCCCAGGCAAAGCGAATTTTCTAATTTAATTTGCCCGGGACTCGATCCCGCAGAGGTGGTTGATGTCAGGCATTCAGCCAGTGGTAAAACTTAGCCAAATCAATTCTGCATCATACTTGAAAAATTGCTTTGCGCCGACCCCACATTAAGATGGGATAAGGGCAGGTAGAAAATATTTTTTTTATAGAAGAGGGGGCAAACGAGCAAGTGGGTCACCTGATGTTAAGTGATCAATTAACGTAACACAATTAACACCCTGATCTGCCGTTACCATTTAATCTTCTCCGTCGTAAGTTGTCTGGTAGAGATCGTTTTAAGCGGTAAGATCGAAATGTTTCGGCTTAGTTCTTACGACCATACTGTCGGAAACACCTCCTGGGGGTAGCGTAAGCGTTTTACGAACAAAAATGAATTCACCATTCATGGAATAACATAAAATCGACTGCTTCGTTGGCGTGGTTGTATTTCAGCACGACTACCGTTCTGAGGTCTCCGGTTCGATCCCCGGGTCGGGGAAAGTGATATTGGATTTTTCCATATCAGCCCGGAGTCTGGAATTTGTGCCCGATATGGCGATAGGCTCGTATATCACATCTGGAACGGAACTAAGCTTGGCGAAATGTGGGTGTTCTAGTTCACTAGTGCGCCTCTGCCTACCCCTTCGGGGATACAGGCGTGAGCTTATGTTATGATAATTGTTACTCGCGAGTTCGTTCACGTGGGAATGTATAAACATGCCGTATATGCTCAGGGAATAGAGAAAATATGTTATGTGGAATAACAATTAACATCATTCCCATTCACCCCTAGATGGAAACGTGAACAACAGTTAAGCGGCAACGGCGTCCCCATGCAGTCGAACCTGAACACCATCCAGGAGTGGTGCGAACTCCTCGCCGACCTGATATGGAGCACCAGGCAGCAGGTCAACAACGTCACCAGGATCAACACCAAGACCATCGTGGAACTGAGGCAGCCGCACCTCGCCGAGATGCTCGACGACATGAGCAAGCAGGTGAGGCGTTGTGCACCTCACTGAGGTGTTCGATCACTCGGCTAGTTAGAGATAATCGACGACAAGAGCAAGCAGGTGAGGCGTTGTGCACCTCACTGAGGTGTTCGATCACTCGGCTAGTTAGAGATACTCGACGACATGAGCAAGCAGGTGAGGCGTTGTGCACCTCACTGAGGTGTTCGTTCACTCAGCTAGTTTGAGATGATCGGCGACATGAGCAAGCAGGTGAGGCGTTGTACACCTCACTGAGGTGTTCGTTCACTCAGCTAGTTTGAGATGATCGGCGACATGAGCAAGCAGGTGAGGCGTTGTACACCTCAATGAGGTGTTCGATCACTCAGCTAGTTAGAGATACTAGACGACATGAGCAAGCAGGTGAGGCGTTTTGTACTTCACTGAGGTGTTCGATCACTCAGTGAGTTGTTGGGTATCTCAATGATGTGTTCACTCACTACGTGAGTCGTGAATCAATTGAACTGTTCGCTCACTCCAGTTGTTCGGTAACTCAACGTTATTTATTTGTTGTTGTTCATACGTTGCTTTAAATAAAGTTCAATTCATAACTTTTATTTAGATTAGATTATTAAAGTATTTGGTGTCTTCTTTATTCATCAAGGACTAAGTTTTAGTTATTGAGTCATTAACCCGTCGGAGGCGTCACATAAATATGTTACATAAGCGTATGGGCCACCGGAGGCCGAGACGCCCGTGACTATCTACATGTGTTTTTTTTTAAAAATCACCCATGTGCTTACTCTAACAACACATACAAACTTTCGCACGTATAATAGTAAGATTATTTAGCCAAAATGTTTTGATGACATTTTGTTCCAGGTGACCGGTCTGCTCTCGACCCTGGTGACTTCCACGTTTGTGATTGAGAAGCAGCCGCCTCAGGTCATGAAGACGAACACTCGGTGAGTGGTTTTGTAAATAATAATAAATAAATAAATACACCCGCTAGTCCCACACCTAGTCCTGCCCCCACACTAGGTATAACCTGTATCGTGGGTGTTAGAGACTATGAGAGACACGCGCCTTCACAACACACACACTTGAAACAAATATCTGTGGGCCACATAGACATCTGTCTCCATGCGGGAATCGAACCCGTGGCCTCTCGTTTCATAGCCGGCTACTCACCCAACAAGCCACGGAGTTTACACATAAACATAACACAAGCTCACGCCTGTATCTCCGAAGGGATAGGCAGAGGTGCACTAGCCAACTAGAACACCCACATTTCGCCGAGCTTAGTTCCGTCCCGGATGTGATAGGGGGCGAGCCTATCGCCATATCGGGCACAAATTCCAGACTCCGAGCTGATATGGAAACATACAATATCAGTTTGACTTCGCCGGGGATCGAACCCGAGACCTCAGGACGGTAGTCGTACCGAAACAAAATCACGCCACCGAGGCAATCAGAATACGTTTTTAAACTTGTGATTATTTTATTATAAAAATAGCAGAGTCTCTTCGTCTGTATGAAGTGCACGCTAGTGGCGTAGGTCTATCTATATACATAATTAATTATAGTCCGATTGCTAACTAAACGGAGTAAACTGACAGATCGAAATGTCACTTTCCAAAATAATGTTGCTTACTTTCAAAACATAGGGATTGATCTAGTTCATTTTTTATCATTCAAAGAAACAATAACTCAGCACTAGCTTGCAAAATTAGAATTTTATTGCGTATTTTCAGAAATTTCAGTTTACCGCTTCGACTAAATGTCTGTGTAAATCATTTTGCGTTAATTATCACAACAGATACGTGAAATGATAACAATGAAAATTACAAATATTACTTTTACAATTTGAGAAAATTTACGTTAGGCACATTCATAGCTTTTGTAAGTTTTGTATATAATGAACCATGACTATAATTCCAGTAAACATGCCATAACTTAGCATGTAGTGTTTTACTATGACTATAATTCAGTAGACATGCAGTACTAATCACACATTAGGCAGGATTTATGAGTTTCAGTTGGACTTTAGAAGATGAAAGAATGAAATGGTTCACTGAATTGAAATGTTTAAATAATCTTGATCTTTTTACCGCAGCACTATTTAAATTTCATGAAAAAGTGGCAACATTCAAAATGTCAGTTTACTCCGTTTAATTAGCAATACTATAATGTTTTTGTTGAACAGATTCACGGCGACCGTCCGTCTCCTCGTGGGTGGACAGCTGAATGTGTACATGACACCGCCGAGAGTTAGTGTAAGTATCTTACGATGAAGTTTCATGTACAACAACATAAAATAACATAAGCTCACGCCGGTATCCCCGAAGGGGTAGATGGAGGCGGACTTGTGAACTAGTACACCCACATTCCGCGGAGCTTAGTTCCGTCCCAGATGTGATAGACGAGCCTATCGCCATATCGGGCACAAATTCCAGACTCCGGGCTGATATGGAAAAAGCCAATATCACTGCCCGTCCCGGGGATCGAACCCGAGACCTCAGGACGGTAGTCGTAACGAAATACAGCTACGCCACCGAGGTAGTCATGTTTCATGTAGAGCCACGCTGTATTATGTCTACATGAATGGGCTGACTCGACATTTCCTATCCATCTCTTATATTGTTTGCATTGCACCAACTTTTGGTATCGTGTATGGTGGAGATCACGACCAGGTGATGTAAATTTGTGAATGCATACTTTTTCAAGCATGTTGCGAAAACGATTTGGCTTAATCTTTACGACCGGAATAAGGGCCGGTTGAAAAAATAGACAAGGTGTTAATATCGGTATTTCTCGTTTCTAAGCTAAGTTCACGAAAACATATAAAGTAATTGAAATGTGATGTGGTTTCTTCCTTCCTTCTTTCCAGGTGGTGATAATATCTGAACAGCAAGCGCAGTTGCTGTTGAAGAGCGAGACGCAGGCGGGCAAGGGCAAGCAGCCCGTGGAGTGCGGCGACATCCTCAACAACACCGGCACCATGGAGTACCAGCCCACCAGCAGGCAGCTCAGCGTCAGCTTCAGGTGAATGACGATCAAGTTTCACTGCGACTTCCCACAAAAATTAATCAAAAACCTTACATTTCACTTGCATATTTCTTTACTTGTCCAAATTTTATAAGAGGCTATAAACCCTGAGTTTGTTTCGGCATTTCTTCTTAGGGATAGCTACGTAATGTTTGATGAGTTTGGTGAAGTTAGGATAATGATATCGCGTTTTAATAAAGTTTGATAATGTTGGTGAAGTTGGTGATAATGATAATATCGCGTTTTAATAAAGTTTGATAATGTTGGTGAAGTTGGTGATAATGATAATATCGCGTTTTAATAAAGTTTGATAATGTTGGTGAAGTTGGTGATAATGATAATATCGCGTTTTAATAAAGTTTGATAATGTTGGTGAAGTTGGTGATAATCATAATATCGTGTTTTAATAAAGTTTGATATTGTTGATGAAGTTGGCGAACGCTCTATTCCACAGGAACATGCAGCTGCGTAAAATCAAACGCGCCGAGAAGAAGGGAACGGAGAGTGTGATGGATGAGAAACTCACGCTACTGTTCCAATCGCAGTTCAACGTGGGCGGTGGGGAGCTAGTATTCCAGGTGAGTGATGCGGCGAAATTGAAAGTATGGAAGTCGTGTATTAAATTGGTCAAAAATTCTGAGATGGTATTGGTATAGTGTGCTAAATAATAAATTTAGGTAAAACGTTAAGGAAAGGTAAGGTTGCTGGACTGGATGGCGACCACCGTATACAATATGGTGTTAAAAACTGCCACAGTGACCCAGTGGATCTCGTTCCATCATCCAGTTCTCTCGAGGGGCTTGCGTCATGACTTGGTGGTTGGTTGTGGCGAGTATAAAATAAATAAATACACTCGCTAGTCACACACCTAGTCCTGACCCCACACTAGGTACAACCTGTATCGTGGGTGTCAGAGACTATGAGAGACGCGCGCTCTCACAACACCCAAACTTGAAACAAATATCTGTGGGCCACACAAACATTTGTCTCAATGCGGGAATCGAACCCGCGGCCTCTCGCTTCGCAGCCAGCTACTCGCCCGCTGCGCTACGGAGGGTGTCAAAATATGACAGTATGTCATAATATGGAGTATGAGGTGTGTCTGCGTCGGTCATCCGCCTGTCTTGTCGCAAGTCCCTTTATTAGCTTTTTTCCTCTTAGGAGTGTGAAGAAGCATAAATAGTCCAGCATGATTCTGGTGACCATTGATAAATCCATTGTTTGTCGGTGGTCGCTGGTTTAGGACTGCACTACGCTTTCCATCAGGTGTAGTGTAGTCATCATCATCATCATCATCAGCCATAGGACGTCTACTGCTGAACATAGGCCTCCCCCAAAGATTTCCAGATCGACCTGTTGGAAGCGGCCTGCATCCAGCGACTTCCTGCGACCTTTATCAGGTCGTCGGTCCACCTTGTAGGTGGACATCCTATGCTGCGCTTGCCGGTACGTGGTCTCCACTCGAGAACTTTTCTGCCCCATCGGCTATCAGTTCTACGAGCTATGTGCCCTGCCCACTGCCATTTCAACTTGCTAATCCCCTGGGCTATGTCGGTGTACTTCTTTTTAGTGTAGTCACTTTGAATAAAAAAGTGTGGTATAATTTGATGTCCCAGGTATGGACGCTGTCTCTGCCGGTGGTGGTGATCGTGCACGGCAACCAGGAGCCGCACGGCTGGGCCACGGTCACGTGGGACAACGCCTTCAGCCCGCCCGGCAGGGTGCCCTTCGCGGTGCCCGACAAGGTGACGTCACATCTAACTACATACATACATACATACATACATACTAACAACCAGGAGCCGCACGGCTGGGCCACGGTTTGTGTAACCTAAAGCCGCGTCTCCTGCACTAAATTATTACACAAAACATGGTATTTCTATCTTATTTTGTTTATGGTCTATTGTGACATGACCTAAGATAATGAAATGCCATGTTTTGTGTAATGTTTTACACACGATAGAAGTCAAAACTTCATCAAGGCGAGATCCTTCAGCCGACTCAAGCCGACTGTACCTGAACGAGCGTTACATAGCCGAGCGTGATGGCTCAGTCTCATTCAATAACCACGTGCTCAGCGTGCCTATACAGTATACACGTTTTCACTTTAATAATAATGGAAAATCTCAATGTGACAGCCTATAAAGGTGATTGAAATGAGAAAAGATACGTGCAGGGCACGGCTGACGGAGTCGGTAGGCTAGCAACTCGCGTACTTGAGTTCAGCTGAATTAATAGGAATAATGGGGTATCCAACTTAGTAGACGCCTCCTTGGTCTAGTGGCATGTATGGTCTGTGGACCGGGAGGTCCTATGTTCGATTCCCAGGTCGGGGAAAGCGAATTTTCTAATTTAATCTGCCCTGGATTGGAGCCTTCGGACGAGGTTGACATCAGGCGCCGACCCCACATTGAGGTGGGATAAGGGCAGGTGGAAAGAAAGAAACAACCAACTTGCAACAATTTTTCTCGTTTTCTCTCTGAACAACCTGCTTTCAGTTTTCGGGTGTACTAAAACTCACGTATGTTTTTCGTCGTCCAGGTGACTTGGGGTCAACTGGCTGAAACTCTAAGCATCAAGTTCAGCTCGGCGACCGGCGGGAGTCTTTCTGAGGATAACCTTCGATTCCTGGCCGAAAAGATATTCAGGTAAGTTTTATTTATCCTTTTATTAGTTCTAAATAAAAAGATGTTATAATCACGTGTCCGATACGACTATACGACACGATTTTTTTAATATCAAATACATCCTTTGTTATTATTGGACACGGTTTTTTATTTTTTGTTCCCACGTCAAGATCACACGCCAAGGTTTATTGATATTTTTAGGTTTTTTTAGGTTTTCAATTAAAATTACATACAAATGACTATCCGATATGACATAATTTACTGGACACAATATTTGTTCTTTTTTGAATTTAATCAACCGACTAACGAGACTATTCGATACGACCATCCGACACGATTATCGGACACAACTTTTTTGTATTTTAACAATTATTTAGACTATCTTGCATGATTATCGGATACGACTTTTTGTGTATTCTAACAATTATTGCGACTATCCAACACGACCATCCGACACGATTATCGGGCACGATATTTTTGAAAATATTTCCACATTTATCCGACACTCGGCCACTGCCTCGGTAGCGTGGTTGTATTTCGGTACGACTACCATCCCGAGGTCTCGCGTTCGATCCCCGGCGAGGGCAAAGTGATATTGGATTTTTCCATATCAGCCCGGAGTCAGGAATTTGTGCCCGATATGGCGTAAGGCTGGTCTATCACGTCTGGGACGGAACTAAGCTCGGCGAAATGTGGGTGTTCTAGTTCGCTACTGGGTCACTGCCTACCCCTTCGGGGATACAGGCGTGACCTTTGTTATGTTATGTGTTCAACCATTATAGCGATTATCCGACACGACCATCTGACACGATTATCGGGAACGATAATTTTTACAATATTTCCATATTTATCCGACACGACCACCCGACACGGCCATCCGACACGGCCATCTGACCGTTCGACACGATCATACCCAATAGTGTATCCACAGTGTGTCGTGCAGGTCGTCTCTCCCTCTCAACACCATAGAGCTCAACTCAATGGCGGTCAGCTGGACGCAGTTCTGCAAGGACGCTCTCCCGGATAGGAACTTCACGTTTTGGGAGTGGTTCTACATGGTCGTGAAGGTCACCAGGGACTATTTAAGGGCGCTGTGGTGTGACCAGTGAGTATGGTTTACTTTTTTTAAGTTCAAATAGGATAGTTTATACTATTAAGCCAAGGCTACTCAACCTTTTTAACAGCCGGGCTAAACAGTGGATCAGACTTTTTGGCGGGCCACTGACGCTTATTATTTTAGTTACTTTTACTGAAACCGAAATATCGGTGTCATTCTTTAGTCCCGCGTGTTGCGAAATTACAAGCGCGGGATCCCTTGGATTCGCGCGAATGGAACAAAACAAATACCGGGATTGGAAGCCCTATCTGACACCTTTCTTAAGACGGTAGAATTAATAACCTTCGTGTTACAAGAAGGGCGTCGCTTGTTAAAATTATTTTATAAAATTCTAGAGTTGTGTTTGTTGTTTTAAAGTGATGTGGTTTTATGCACCAAACTTCAGCAAAGATGGACAGTATAGTGTGGAAAATTTTAAACCGGTGATCTTTAATGAGTTTTGCTTGATGCGTTGAATGGCTTTGTTTGGCCGATTTTCTGAGGGAAGGTCATTTGAGGGGCATCCCACTGGAAGGAATTGCCGGCCTAATCCCACCAAGACCTTGAGATCGTCTACATCTGGTTATCATGTTCATTGCGAAAACTTGATAATTACTCTATTTACCTTTACATTGGCTAAATCATCGCTAATGCGCGAAAGCCATTTCTTTTAGAGAAAAACCTTTTTGTTTGAATTCTGCTAAATCTCTTTCCCTCAGCCTGATAATGGGCTTCATCCAAAAGAAGCAAGCTGAGGACATGCTTTCCAAGTGTCCTCCAGGAACCTTCCTGCTACGATTCTCGGACTCGGAGCTGGGCGGCATCACCATCGCGTGGACTGGAGGTAAGCCATGTTTTACAATTTTCTTTCTTTCTACTTTTATGTCACCTTAATGTGGGGTCGGCGCAACACACTTTTTCAAGCATGTTGCAGAATAGATTTGGCTTAGTTTTTACAACCGGCTGCCTGCCTGACGTCAACCCCCACTGAGGGATCCAGTCTCGTGCAAATTAAATTAGAAAATTCGCTTGGCCCGACCTGGGAATATAACCCAGGACATCCAGGTCCACAGTCCATATATGCTGCAACCAGACCAAAGAGGCGATTACCACATTTTTTTTTCTATTATACAGAAGGTAACGAGGTGTTCAGCCTGCAGCCGTTCACATCCCGGGACCTGATGCTGCGCTCGCTCGCCGACAGAGTGTTCGATCTCACGCAGCTGCAGTTCCTCTACCCGAACCTGCCGAAAGACGAGATGTTCTCCAAATACTACACCAAGCCAGGTCAGTGTCATTCTATAAAAATAAATACAGCCGATAGTCGCACACGTAGTTCTGAACCCAAATTAAGCATAACCTCTATCGTGGGTATCAAGAAGTACCCGAAACAAATAACTGGAGCATGTTCGATCTCACGCAGCTTCAGTTTCTTAACCTGCCGAAAGACGAGATGTTCTCCAAGTACTATATCAAGCCAGGTCAGTGTCATTCTATAAAAATAAATACAGCCGATAGTCGCACACATAGTTCTGAACCCAAATTAGGTATAACCTGTATCGTGGGTATCAAGAACTAATAACTTAATATATATAACAACTGTGGAGCGTGTTCGATGTCACGCAGCTGCATTTCCTCTACCTGCCGAAAGACGAGATGTTCTCCAAGTACTACACCAAGCCAGGTCAGTTTCATTTAATAGAAATAAAACACCCTATAGTCGCACACGTAGTTCTGAACCCAAATTAGGTATAACTTGTATCGTGGGTATGAAGAAGTACCAACCTACACCCGAAACAAAATGTGTGGATTACATAAACATTTGTTTTTTGTTTGACAGCCTCCGTGGTGCAGCGGGCGAAAACGTGAGGTCGCGAGTTCGCTTCCCGCACCGAGACAAATGTCTGTGTAGTTTCTGATACCCACGATACAGGTTACTATGTGTGTGACTGTTGGATGTATTTATTTATTATTTATTTTTGTACAGGGATCGAACCCTCAGCTTTTCGGTTCACAATCGGCTATTAGCCTGCTGCAGCACGGAGGCTGTCAAATTATTTACTTTTCTGGTTCAATCCCCGTACCGAAACAAATATTTGTATGACCCACAGATATTTGTTTCTGGTGTGGGTGTTGTGAGACCTAAAGACTCTTTTCGTCTCTTATTGATACACGACACAAGACTCGTATCTTGCTGTGGGGTCAGGACTATGCATGGACTATGTGTATGACTGTTTATTTATTTATTAAAGTACCACAACGTTATATATTAACGTTTTTATAACGTTTTTAATGTACAAAAGAAGAAGTTATTAAATAAATAAATAAAAAAAAAAAAAAAAAAAAAAATATATTAATGCAAACTTTATACAAAGCACCGAAATAAATGACAATTTATGTGGGTACACAAATTACTTCATATGTGAACTAGGTGGAAGGAAACTAAAACTTCCTGCTTAACTGAGACAACAAAAAAAGATAAAGAAGCATTTGCAAACTGAAATAAAAAAATAAGTATGCAAATATCAATTTCAAATTTTAAAAAAATAACGCAGCACTGTTGATTGTTATCGACAGACTTCCAAAAAGGAGGAGGTCCTCAATTCGTCTGTATTCTTTTATGTATGTTACGCGATATCTCCGCCGAATGTGGATCGATCTTCAAAATTCTTGTGTTCGATATAGCTTCTTTCAAGGGTGGTCCCATATAAATTTGGTCACGATTGGATTTGAAGTTGGTCCGTTAAGTTTTTAAACTACATAACATAACATAACATAACATAACATAAGCTCACGCCTGTATCCCCGAAGGGGTAGGCAGAGACGCACTAGCCAACTAGTACACCCACATTTCGCCGAGCTTAGTTCCGTCCCAGATGTGATAGGGGGCGAGCCTATCGCCATATCGGGCACAAATTCCAGACTCCGGGCTGATATGGAAAAATCCAATATCACTTTGCCCGACCCGGGGATCGAACCCGAGACCTCAGAACCGTAGTCGTACCGAAATACCACCACGCCACTGAGGCAGTCTTTTAAACTAGTGATTATTTAATTCCTTTCAATAGAAAACGAAATGCTGAAGAACGGCTACGTGAAGCCGGTGCTGGTGACCACTCTCCCGCCGTACATGTCGTCGTCGCCCGCGTACGCGCACTCGCCAGACTCGCACCGGAACACGCCCAGCGTGCAGAGCAGGTCAGTACTCGTCTACACCACGCTCTAAACCAAATGAGACGCACTTGTGCCGCGATATCGGATGCTTGTGTCGTGACATTCACTTGTCAATATGTAACTTGTGTCGCGACATTCACTTGTCAATATGTAACTTGTGCCGCGACATCGGATACTTGTGTTGCGACATTGAATACTTGTGTCGCGACATCAGATACTTGTGTCGAGATATAGGATACTTGTGTCACGACATCGGATACTTGTGTCGCGACATTCACTTGTCAATATGTAATTTGTGCCGCGACATCGTATACTTGTGTCGTCACATCGGAATACATGTGTAGCGATATTCACTTGACAATATGTAACTTATGCCGCGACATCAGATACTTGTGTGGTCAAATTGGAATACATGTGTCGCGACATTAATTTGTCAATATGTAAAGTGATTTGTGTCGCGACATCAGCTACTAATTGACTTATTCATATTAAATTATCGCCATGCTTGTGTCACAACATCGGTGTATTTGTGCCACGACATCTGCCTAATCATCTAACATGTCATAATCAACTAACGTGTTCAACAATATAATTATATATCTATCATAATCAAATTGCTTGTGTATTAATATCTTATATCACCATTAACAGACATTATCAATTTACTTGTGCTTCAACATCTGTCTATCATCTGGTGTATTTACTATCATGTTCAACAATATAATTATATATCTATCATAATCAAGTAGTTTGTGTATTAATATCTTATGTCACCACTAATAAATATTATCGATTAACTTGTGCTACATCTGTCAGTCATCTGATGTATCAACTAACATGTTCAATAATATTATAATTGGGTACTTGACCAGTTTTTTATTAATTTTATATGAAATTTACGTCAACTAAAATATAAAACAGAAAGAAATATAGAAATATTCTCAAAAATAAAAAAGTTGTAAGCCTTTGAAGTTTGGTGTAACCGTTAAACTGCGGGAAAGAGAAATATCTGTACAATCACGTCACGCCATAACGGTACGCGCGTTGGAAAGGAATAGCAAGATATCTCCAATAGGCCCCCACTCCAGAATTTAAAATATGAATTACTGCCTCATTTTTCAACAATTTCGATGCAATTTTTGCAGGATTTATTTTTTGTTTTATTTGCTATTACATATAAATACATAAGCTCACGCCTGTATCCCCGAAGGGGTAGGCAGAGGCGCACTAGCGAACTAGAACACCCACATTTCGCCGAGCTTAGTTCCGTCCCAGATGTGATAGGGGGCGAGCCTATTGTGATAGGGGGCGAGCCTATAGCGTATATATATTACATATAAATATGTTTATAAAATCAAATATAGTCAAGTACCCAATTATATCTGTATCGTAATCTTGTGCATTATGTCACCATTGATGAATATTATCGTGTTGTGCCACGACATCTGTTTAATCATGTAAAGTGTGTTCACTGTCCTTATTCCATAAATGTTAACATATCGAAATTAATTAAATAATAATTTTGGAACGTGTTCATTTAAATACATCGCAACACGATCGTGAAAACACTTTAGCATGTGTCGTTATCAACTAACTTGTGCAATAATATGAACCATGTATCATTATGTATCATGTATGAACAAGAAACTGCACTCCATCTGTCAAGTCATCATTGAAAATTAGTAATTTACTTGTGCTACGACATCTGCCTGCCAATCTTTTAGTATATGTACTAATATATTCAATATTATAATTCTATCATATTCAAGTAACTTACGCATTCACATATATTATAACAAATAATTAAAATTATCGACTTCAATTTACTTGTGCTACCACATCTGCCTGCTAATCATCCAGTATGTGTACTAACATATTCAATTTTATAATTTAAGAGGTCTATTCCAAATTGCACTAAGTTCTTATAAACAAAAAAGAGATAAATGTATTTATGAATTATTTATCTTTTTTATGGACATTTATAACAAAATGGATAAAATAAATAAAATTGACAGATAAAATTGAAATAAAAGGACTAATAATATAAATCGTAATGATTAGTAATCATTACGATATATATTATTACGATTTATACTACATAATTATTGATTACCTAGACGCCAAAAATTAAAGAAGATAATAATAGAAGTAGATGCATAAATCTACTCTTTAAAGCCCAAAATACTAACATAGTACGTATTGTAATAGAGCTCTTCAATTATCTATCTCATAATCAAGTAACTTGTGCATTAACATCCATTATGTCACCATTAATAAACGTTATCTACATGTGCTACAACATCAACCAGTGACGAGCAGAGACATTTCGATCAGGGTAGTCAAAAATCTTACACAAGTATTTTCTTCATCTCTTGCGACACCCTCATAGTGATTATCATCTCAGTGTCGATTTAAATCATAATCCAAGCATTGCTATTTTGGAAATCTGAATTTAGTCATTATTTATAGAAATAGCAAATTGTGAGGGTAGACAGTGCCTCTTTGTCTATATGGACTGCACGCCACTGATATCAACCTACTTGTGCCATATCTGCGTGCTATTTCCCCAAAAATCTATTAAGGCACCGTCTAAGCAATGACTATAACGATTTTACTTGTGCCACGACATCTGCCTATTCATCCATTTGGCTTTTTATATTTGTTTTTCTTGTTTTTATTTGTATTTTTTTCTTTCCCATAGGTACATGCTTGATTTTTAATTCATTGTCTCAAGAGAGTTACGCGATTTTTGTTTTTAATTAAGTTTATTTTTCACCTTTTAATAGTCACATCCTGAGTTTAAGTTTTTCATTTTTAGGTTATTTTTTAAGTTTATTATAGAGGTGTTGCAAAACTTGGCAAAAAAACTGAAAAATATATTTTTTTATTAAAATAGAAACATGAAAAAAAAATTTAATCGGATCGTATAGTCTTTTTTGTTTATGGTTTGTCAATTTTGTTGTTTTTTTTTATTTCAACTAGGATCCAAATAATCACGCTAATAATCATGTAATTTTAATAATAAATACATTATTGCATGTATGATAAAGGATTTGGAGTACGTAAATTTTTTTGCCGAGTTTTCCAAAATAAAAAAGCCTTTTCTTTTCTAGCTGCGGAACAACTATTTTACAACTTTAATTATGGACTTCGTAGTTTTTAATTGGACTCGTGCGGTTTTGGTGCAATATGACGTTTTTCGACATAATCTCTTAAGGGACATTCAAGTATTACGTAATTTAGCCAAGCTGATAATATATTAACTAAGGGAAAGATAAAAAGTACCCTTAACCGACGCGAATGTATGAAGAGATTGATGAAAGTAGATGAAGCGAAAGTAGTGTGTCAGAATCGGGATATAATAATAAAACACAAAACACCTACACAAAACAAGGTATTTCGTTGTCTTCTGCTCATGGAACTATGGACCATAGACAAAAATGCCGTGTTTTGTGTAATGTTTTCAGAGGAGACGTGGCTTTACGTTTGCTGACGAGGGGGAGGGAGGGGTTAATAAGTAAAAACAACTGATTACGTAATATTTGAATGTCATACTTTTGTATGAAAACGGTAATCATTAGTATAAAAAGTAATTTTTGTGCTAACACAATTTGTATTTTTTTTTACAAAGTCATTTGTTTCCTGTGTATTCCCCAAAATAAAGCCTCGTCGACGCTGAAACAGCGATAAATTGTCAAATTTCAAGGTTATTTTTTTAGGGGAATACGCCGTCTACTAAGGCTGAGATCTATGGAGCGAACTTCGAATAACTCTGAGTCAAAGAAACGAACTCAGTGAGTATTTGGAGTTTCTAAATCGAACTTCTACTTACTGCCAGCCATTTTTTACAAGAAATCAGACTGACAGATATACTAAGCACAGTTTTTCTTGAAAAAAAAATGGCTCGGACTAAGTTCGATTTAAAAATTCCAAATCCTCACTAAGTTCGTTTCTTTGACTCAGTCTTATCCGAAGTCCCTTATAGATCTCAGCCTAAAATTGACGATCTACAGCAATCACGCGTCTTTTAGTCGCAATTAGTTGTCGCATGATTGTATTACCGTTTTCATATCTGTTTATAAAGCATAATATTTAAATTCGTCGAAAAATAATATACATTAATGCGATTGGCATGTAAAAACAGTATTAATTGGTCATTTAAAGTGTTCTTTCCATTTATTTGCATTTATTTTGTGTAGTGTGCCGTTTTAAATTATTATATAAAAAAAATATGGTAAATGTCAACAAAATATGTCTTTTTACGTTTAATAAGTAATTTAAACATTTTTAGAAGGATAATATTTAGTAAAAAGAAAAATATATAAAAAACATTCAAAGGTTACAATAATCATGACGGACTTTAGTTATAAGCTTATTGCAGTATTTTTTATAAATAAAAATTAGATTTAGTTATGTGGTTAAAAATATTGACGATGCATATTAAAAAGTGCATGAAAATAGTGACACTTTTAAAAAATAAAAGTAGCATATAAATAGTGACGGTGCACTTTTTTTTATAAAAAGTGGCATAAAAATAGTGACGGTGTACTTTCTTTGAAAAAAATGGTATAAAAATAGTGACTGTGCACGGTTTTTTAACGTGGCTTAAAAGTAGTGGATAGAGCAAGCATTTTACAACGCGCCTTAAATAATCGCAAGTTTCAAAACTTAACGGACGGAGAATAAAATATATTCGATCATGATAAAAATCTGTATATGGGACCCTCCCTGAAACAAGCTCTATCGAACACAAAATCGGTCCACATTTGGCGGAGATATCGCGTAACATACCTAAAAATATACAAAAGAATTGAGGACCTTCTGCTTTTTTAAGTCGGTTAAAAATAGTGAGATGGTGCATCCATTTATCAACGATACGTAAAAATAGTTACTCTTAAATAAAATTTGTTTCTTAGTCTGATATTCCTATTTATAACTTAAACATATCATAAAACAGTTTACTGTTTAAAAAAAAATCTAAAAAGCTCCATACGGCGTTTAAGGTTTGTCTAAAATAATGTTTTAAAACTTAGGCGCGTATTAAAAAATTAAAAACCAAAGTATTTATTGAATCCATGAAATGTTACTACATCATTTAGATTCCGTCAAAGTTCCTCTACCGCCAGTTCGGAAGGCCGTTTCGCCAGCGAAGTACGGGCAAGAAACTCTGGCGTTGCTCTTTTAAATGCCAGTTGACAAAAATTGCTTATAAAGAACCATATACAAATAAAAGAGATAGGTATAAATTAGAGCAGTATAGTACAGTATGCTACTAAGACATGGATCTAAATTTAAAGGAGAAGATGAAAAATAGCCTGCGAATTTTATATTGCTTTTTTTCGACTGACTTCAAATGAATCCTTTGAATCCTTTTTTTTTCATGAAAATTTATCGGTTTAGATCATAAACTTAAATAGGTATAAATATATACATGAGCGAAAGAAAATCAGTCGAAATTTTTCGCAAAAATGCAAGCTATTCCTATAAAATCTATATTTCTTGAGAAACAGGTTATCAACGTATGAACTAGGGTGACAACGAATTTAAGTAAAATGAGACCGTTCTTTTGAAGAACATGTCCTAAAAATGTGATTACATTAGAAACACTGATGGATAATATTTTTTTCCATATTTGACAGTTAAAATGCTCTTACGGTCGTAGTAGTGAATAATATTTCAGTTTTTTTTTCTTTATAACATTTATTGTCAAAAAAATATTACAAAAAAATAGTTTTAATTTGTCTACAGGTCAATTGCTAAAAAAAATTGCCGTCCGATTGGTTTGCTATTTATACAAACTTATGTTGATTTAGGACATTTCAATGTTTTTTTAAAAATAGGCTATCTAAAATATACAGAGAAGTGACGTCACTACAAAAATGAGTTATTCAAAAGTGAAATCGAAATTTATCGACGTTATTCAGTTAGATAAATACTATTATAAATATTTATTTTTATTATATCACTAATTGGGTCCATCGTGTGGCATTTCTTTTTATATTTAAAAATGTTACACTTTAGATAGATTAATTTTTAATAAGATATATTTTTAAAACTATCTCTACACTGTCTTACCGCGGCGCCATTTTGTAAAATGGCGTCTCGTATTTAGTTTAACGCAGTATTCTGCATTTATATTTACTATTTGTAAATGAAAATCTCAGTATTTGTAACTAGTTTTAAGGTATGACCAACATTTTGGTAAAATTTTTTTTTTAGAAAAAACGGAAAAAATGTTTTTTTCATTTTTTTACATTTTTTATCGAAATTATCCAAATTTTGGCATTACATGAAATGTTTAAAAAAGTATTTTCAATTATTTTGAATGAATTCAAAATTATTTGTAATAATGTCTTAATTTTTTAATTTGGTGCTACTTTCCTTCCTTATAACTAAGTTAATAATCATGACATATTAATTAATATTAGTGGATAAGTATTAATGTATTTGTAAGTACAGGGCCGGTTTTAGAACAAGCCCAACTGGGGGTCGGCCCCCTATCTCAAATAAGCGTAGGATTCTATCGAATTTCACAGTGAATTCGTCAATTTTAAAGTTGTTAATATTTTCGTGTAGTTAATTATTTTCCAAAAAAAACTTAAAATTCGATGTTTTAGTATGTAATCTTCGATACGACGTAAGTTATAAAATAATGAATAGCATAAATATGCACTGTTTTTTATAATGTATTGATGTATGTCAATTAATTGGTAGTAGTTTGTAAGAAAATTCAAGTTTTGTCGACACTGCATTTCATTTTGACATCCCGGATCGCGAGATCACAATTTTCGTTCTTTTTTACGACGAGGGAAGACCTTAAAAGGGCCATCTTATGTCCATGTCGGGGTCATATAATAATAAATACACCCAACAGTCACACACTTAGTCCTGGCCCCACACTAGGTACAAACTGTATCGTGGGTGTTAGAGACTAAAGACACTAGGTACAAACTGTATCGTGGGTGTTAGAGACTAAAGAGACGCACGGTCTCACAACACCCACATTTGAAACAAATATCTGAGGGCCACACAAACATTTGTCTTAATGCGGGAATCGAACCTGCGGCCTCTCGCTTCTCAGCCGACTACTCGCCCACTGCGCCACAGAGGCGGTACTCGTTTATTTTTTATATTAGAGACTGGCAATCGAGCAGATGGGTTGATGGGTTGATGGTAAGTGATCTCCATCGCCATAGACACCCAAGACGAGAACATCATGGGTGCGTTGCCAACCTAAAAGGGGGGAAGTAGGGATTGGTAAAGGGAGGGGGAATTGGATCACCGAAAATATCACTCGCCGACCGAAACGCGACAGCGAGCTGCCATTTTTCGTTAGTTTTCTGTGAGACAGTGGGATCAAACCTGTCGAGCAGGCTCATTTGTGCTGCAGACGTAACTGTCTACAGCGTGGCTCTACCACTCATTTTTTTTATATTATAAACTATATTTCACGTATTTTTTTACTAACATTTCGGTGTGTAAAAAAATGTTTGTTTCACGTTTCTAATTTAGAAATGCTTAAGTAACGAATTGTGATTTTTACAATCCAAACGTCTTTTACAATAAGTGAAAAAAAGCTTACTTTATAGTAGAAAATGTATTAAAAATATTAATTCCCACTTCATCCCCACCAGTGGGACACTGCAGTGTCGGTAAAACATCCCCTTTGACGTTATAACGAATTTATGAATCGGAACTGTTGAAAATGTGTTTCTCTCTTAGATATATGGATGTGACTATTAATAGTTAAGATTGTCTCGCATATACTGTATTTTACTTTTTTTTTTATTATTGTGACCTAAAAATACGTCAACTAAAGCTTGGCGAACTTTGTCGCAAAGGAAACAGCATGATTTTTAGCAAATAAAGTTAATATCATTTGCTGTCGTTTGCGGGTTTGTATTGATTCTGGATACAAAGTGAACTAGTATTTATGAAAGAAAGAAAAAGAAAGAAAGAAATAGTTTATTTGTGAAAGCACATACAATATTAGATTACACAAAATAATAATAATTATAAAACAACGATTTTTATTATGTGCATATCACAAAAAAAATATGATTTAAGATTTCTATCATTTTTTTTTTATAAAGTTGACAATTGACAAATAATAATAAACATTGCAAGAAATATTTTTTGTTACGATATTTAAAAAATGATTAAAATTGTTTTATGCATTCGTAATTAAGTTACTAGAATTATATAGCCAAGCTTTACATAGGGGAAGTGTAGAAAAAAGGTCAAAAAAAGTTAAAGTTTAGGAACAAAATATATTTATTAGATCTCAGACTGTATTGTATATGCGGGACATACGACAGCAGTAAAAATACAAAAAAGTTTTTTTTTATCATGACGTAATATTTCGTCTTTGTGTGTGACTTATGAAGTGACGATTTTACGCCAAAAAACGTAAAAAAAAGTTTTTCAATTCACTGTCGTCGTCCAATGACGGCATTTCTGTGCAAGCGCGCAGCGATGTCATTTATACTAAAGTTGTATGCATGTTTTTTGGAATTAATTGTAATATATTATGTGAGAAAATTATGATTTTTTATTTGTGTTGGATAAAAAGTTGACTCATTTTTAGCATATTCAAATATTACAGTTTTTTTTTGTATAATGTTTAAAGTTTTTCGTTTAGGTACATCGTGTAATTTAGTTTTTTTTTGTTTCATTTATTTTGTATTTTTATCTTTTTAGGATTTCATGAAACTGAAAATTTTTAAAACATTTTTTATTAGAAGATTTGTAATCTTTAAATTTTGAATATCTAAAATCGATGACATATGTGAATAGAATTTTTTTGTCCAACACACGATCCATCGCGAAAATGCAACACAGACGGTCGTTTTTTTGTTAAAAATTACAATTTCATATGTATTTATTTTTGTTTATGACACCGTTAAGACAATTGTTTGTTTTTATTTTTTGTCTGTGCTGCCTTTTGGCGACGGTCCGTTAGCGTTTTTTTAGGTTTTTTATTTTTTTCTATTCCAACGACCGTCTACTAATGTGTTGCATTTTCTTCTCTTCCCGATCCCCACAACGGCTGTGCTGTACTACGACTACGCAAAATACATACACACAAAAATATATCTTAATTCTCTGACTTTATTGCTCAAATTACTAAAACATTACTACCTAAAAAATTTTTTTTTTTTTTCATTTTAACAAAACATGTTTACAATATAAAAATAACTTAAAACATTGAGTATATGATTTTTTTCATCGTCTCTATTGTTATTTATTTGATTATTAATAATATATTTTAATTCTTCAATCTTCAATAAACAATGCTAATGCGTGATTCTATTCTGAATATTCAACAATTAATAAAAAAAAAAATCCAAAAATACTATTTCCTCAAACTACGTCAATTTTACAACAATTAATTAACACAAAAAATCACTCACAAATATTGGCCCATAAAAACACAACCTAAAAAACTAAACCCAAAAACGTTACACGTAAAACTTAAAAAAACGCAAATACAAATTCCGACGGAGCAGTTACTTCAGCGCGTCAACGCCTGCACAGAACGACAGCATCATGGATAGCGACTTGTTCGAGCAGATACGAGCTTTCGAACCTGACGGACTCGACGATTTCGATATATACAACAACATGAGTATGAAATGAGGTAAGATTAAATTAACGACACTTTTTTGTTTTTTTTATAGCAGTGATTCGCAAACGAGCAGGTAACCACCGCCCATAGATACCCAAGACACATGTATCATGAGTTTGTTGTCAACCGAAAAGGAGGGAAATGGGGAGTCGCCTCTAACTATGGGCCGCATTAGAAAGCTCACAGTCACTCAGCGAGCTGCGTGATCAAATCAGGAATGAGGAGATCCGTAGAAGAACGAAATACAACATAGCCCAGAGCATTAGCAAGTTGAAATGGCAGTGGGCAGGGCACATAGCTCGTAGAACTGATAGCCGATGGGGTAGAAAAGTTCTCGAGTGGAGACCACGTACCGGCAAACACAGGGTAGGACGTACGCCTACAAGGTGGACCGACGACCTGATAAAGGTCGCAGGAAGTCGCTGGATGCAGGCCGCTTCCAACAGGTCGATCTGGAAATCTTTGGGGGAGGCCTATGTTCAGCAATGGACGTCCTATGGCTGATGATTATGATGATGATGGGGAGTGGGAAAAGGAGGGCATGAATTGGGCCACCGGAAATCTCACTCAACGAATGAAACGCAACACCGAGCTGCTTTACGTCGGTTTTCTGAGAGACAGAGGTATCAAACCAGTCGAATCGGCCCATTCGTGCTGTAGACATTACTGTCTACAATGTGGCTCTACCACTCAAAAATAATAACATCCTAATAGACGTCGCATTACGAAAGACTGAAATCTGATAACACATCTGACTATAACATCTGATATAGCGGACAGCTCAAAAGATTAAAATCAGATGCAACCACCTTGGTATTTTGAACATTAAAATCTCAATACATCTGCCATAGTTACACAATGTTTTGTCTCGCTCTCTGATGTTTAATGTAACAACACAGGGGAACAAAATGTTTATAAACTTAAAGAAAGACTTAAAAATTCATCCGATTGTGACAAAATTGGGTACTTGACAAATTTTTTCAACTAATTTTATATGAAATTTACCTCGTCTAAAATATAGAACAGAAAAATATTGAAATATTCTCAAAAATAAAAAAGTTATAAGCCTTTGAAGTTTGGTGTAACCTCCAAACTGCGGGAAAGAGAAGTATCAGTATAATAACGTCACGCGATAACGGTACGTGCGTTGAAAAGGGATAGCAAGATATCCCCACACCAGAATTTAAAATTGAATTACCGCCTCATTTTTCAACCAATTTCTATGTAGTTTTTACAGAAGGTTTTTTTTTGTTTTATTTGCTATAACATATATGTGTATAAAATCAAACATAGTCAAGTGCCCAATTGAATAATCTTTATCGAACAGAAAAGGAATCTTGATAATCGCTTCATATTTTGCGAATATATCGCGTAACATTCATAAAAAAGGCGAATTGATACAAACAGACATTAGTTTAACTATGATAGACAAGCAAGGTGATGACTTATGGCACTGAAACGTGGCCTCTTACTATGGGCCGCATTAGAAAGCTCACAGTCACTCAGCGAGCTATGGAGAGGGCTATGCTCGGTGTTTCTCTACGTGATCAAATCAGGAATGAGGAGATCCGTAAAAGAACGAAATTCACCGACATAGCCCAGAGGATTAGCAAGTTGAAATGGCAGCGGGCAGGGCACATAGCTCGTAGAACTGATAGCCGATGGGGCAGAAAAGTTCTCGAGTGGAGACCACGTACCGGCAAGCGCAGCGTAGGACGTCCACCTACAAGGTGGACCGACGACCTGATAAAGGTCGCAGGAAGTCGCTGGATGCAGGCCGCTGCCAAAAGGTCGATCTGGAAATCTTTGGGGAGGCCTATGTCCAGCAGTGGACGTCCTATGGCTGATGATGATGATGATGAGACATGCAAAGATTTATTATCAAAGCTGTAAATATTTTCTCACCCTGTATGTTCTGGTGTACAATAAAGATCTGTAGCGTGATATTATGATATTCGTTCTATCGAGCTCAAGTACCGCTCTGATGCGACCAAAGCCATGGTTCGCGTTTACAAAGGAACGCCGCCTCGAGCCGTTGAATGTACTCGCTCGCTAGCCCACTTGGGGCCCCTTTCACAGTCCGCTCCCCGCACACCGGCCCGCTACCGCGGCAGTCCGCCTCACGCTGTCGTCTTGTGCGCACGCGCTCCAGCGCTCGCGCCCGGCGCCCGGCGCCTCACTTATCTATTATGTAATCTTGTTGCGTTTCGCGTATAAACGTTTTGTACCTTTTTTCTTGTATGTTCTCTGTGTACATAAGTTTATTAAAAGTGCTGTCGTACACAAGAACTTTTATTTCCGGTCGTAGTTCCTCTCACTACAGATCTTAAATAAACTAACTTCGAGTACATTAACCAATGTAAAAATATCAGAAGCGGAATATTAGAAAGATAATGCTATTTTAATTCCTTTTTTCCAGATACCTACCGAGAAACCGACACGAATTTTCGTTTAAGTGTATATTAGATGCTTTACAGTCAATTAATAGTTGGTGCGGCCGTTTCACAGTTAAAATAGAGTTTATTAAATTAAGGGTTAATTTTTACAGAGAACAGAGAAGGCACTAGATAGTGCTAAGATTCAAAATTCGTAGGGACTATTGTCGTCAAACACAAATTAACGTCAAATTATATAATGCAAGATTATATTAACAATTCGTGCGTTCGTACATTTGAAAATATACCTTCAATAATGTATTTCGTTATACTGTAAAAAGCATTTATGTCATTTTGTAATCAACAATGGACAGTAGTGTTTTTTTATTAAATTAGTGTACTTAAATCTAATTACGACGCGCCTACATCACATGTCCACTGACTTCTTGGGTTCCGTGAAATTTTCAAAACCTTACCTGATAATTTTTATCGGAAGAATTTGGTGTTTCGACAGTTAATAAAAATATCTGTCAAACGACAAAACTATCGCTCTGAAAATCAAAATCTGTATTTATATATAAATTCTGCCTTTCACAATTTTGTATCAGATAAAAATGTGACCTATTATGTTATAAATTATGTGCAGATTTCGTACAAAGTATACAAAGTGACAATAGAAAAAATAATAATTATGTATGTAGTCATGTATTGTCTCACACGAGTGAGGAAACTCCTTTTCAACGATATTTACATCGTTTTTACTCTACGATTTTTGTAAAGTAATAATCAAAAGTAATTACTTAATAAAATATTTTTCTTCACAATTAAGTTACGACGTTTACCTACTTAATTAAGAATATAAGTCCTTAGTCCATCATATTGTAATGTGTTATCTTACATAACTATATCTTTATAAAATATATTTAGTGTTACCATTATAGCATTAGTATAAAAAAAAGTTTGAAAGTTCAACTCGCTTATGCGCGTGGCGCTTTGTTGATGATGTCGTTATACACTGGCTTTAGTGTATAATAATAATAATAATAATTGATAGCAAAGATCCTCGACCAACATTGATAGCAAAGAGCCTCGACCAACCCCTTAAGAGGCTCTCAATCGGGCGTTGGGTCAAGAGCCAGATACAGAAGGCAGTGTTATTGGACACGGCCCGCATTGTGAGACGGTTCCTCACTCTGAGCCCCTAACCACCGGTGGCTTGGGTCTCAAGCCTCGTCATCGGGAGGGTGATATTTATTTAAAAATATTTTCTTTAAATGTATTTATTTTTTTATATAACTTATATTTAAAAATGTAAAAAAAAAGATTAATTGAAATAAATGATAATAATAATATGGATATTTAATATTTTTAAATATATTATCTGTAAGAGATGAAAATTACCCATTATCTGTGACCAAGAAACGCTTGAAATTCTCATCAAATCATAGTTATTCACAAGCACACAAACATTGCAAGGCGTGCACAAATTAGTTGAACTATCCCACTTCTGATATGCCATCCTAGTATGAGTATAAAGATTGTTTAAAAACGGCCGCATTTCACATTTATTTTCAATGCATTTGTGCCATAGTCGCTTTTCATTTCGCTGTATACATACACACGGGCGTTTTTACATTGCGGTTAAAAAAACGCTGAGTTACTGTCAATAGGTTTTATGCATGAACTTGATATTAAACATTAATACGCAATGGAAAGTAATAAAAATAAATATTTCATGACGAAAAAAGCCATAATATATGAAATATTAGAATGCGTTTGAAAAAATGTTCCAGTACAGCCGCGTCAAAATCACCTACACAAAACGAGGTTTTTCATTGTCTCTTGCTCGTAGAACAATAGACAATGTAGGTGCAGGTGTTTTGTGTAATGTTTTAGCCCTGGAGACGCGGCTTACTGGAAACATCTTGCTATCTCCCTTGCACGCGTGCAAGTTAGAAACATCGTATATGATGACGTCATCGTATATGGCGTGAATTTTTAGTCATTCGCGCCTTTCACCAGATTTCATTAATTTATAACAATATTGTTCGGATTTGTAAAATTGTATTATAAATATTGATTCATGTAAGCTTAATTACCAATTTAAAAAATATGCATAAAATTCTAATGTAATAAAACCGCGCGTTTTGCATTATGTTATTATCAAAAACGTCCGTGTGCGTTAGAAATATATAAAAAGCTATTAGTTATAAATACATGTAGTAGTCATATTGAAGAATCGGTAATTTTTTAAAGTGCCTAGTTTAGAACTAAGTAACACTCAGTGTAGAGAGATGTTTCATAACAGTTTGCGTAATTGTAAGGCATAAGCTCATCTTTAGCCGCGAAATACATTTTTATTTAGAAATTGCAGCTATTTTGTTATAATACCGATGAATAACATTTTGCACATATAGGGGTTTACTTATAAAAACAGTTTAACTGAGCAAATGGTAAAAAATAGCCTGTCCCTTTTATTTACAAATAAAATAAGCAAGGCCCTATATATAAATTAAGGTAATAGTTATTATCAGCAAGGATTATTTAATGGTTTTACTCAATTTCATACTTTTAAAGCTAAAGGAAGTTATTATTACTCATATCATTTATGGTCGTTTACTAATCTTAATAACAATGTTTACGATTTTCATTGTTATTATTTCGCGTATTAGTTGTGATTATTTGTGCTAAATTATTTAAACACACACTTAGTCGAAGGATTGGGCTGAAATTTCAAATAAAAATATAATCTGAATTTCGCAGGCTTTCCCATGACTGCCTCGGTGGCGTAGTGGTATTTCAGTACGACTACAGGTCTGAGGTCTCGGGTTCGATCCCCGGGTCGGGCAAAGTGATATTGGATTTTTCCATATCAGCCCGGAGTCTGGAATTTGTGCCCGAAAGGCGATAGGCTCGCCCCCTATCACATCTGGGACGAAACTAAGCTCGGCGAAATGTGGGTGTTCTAGTTCGCTAGAGCGCCTCTGCCTACCCCTTCGATGCAGGCGTGAGCTTATGTTATGTTTATGTCCCATTAAGAGTTCAAACTGGAACGCTATGCTAGGATTAAAACTAGAGTAACAATATGATTTCTGCATTAACATTAATACAAAACTCTGTACCTTATGTATACACCGCTATTTTTAAGTATAGATGTATTCATAATTTTTTGGTGTATTGTTCTTGTTGTAATTGCTGTGACGCCCAAATATTGAAACTCCCATATACTGAATTGCCACTCAAAAATTTAAGACTGCCCCATCTGTCAAAATTTAGGACGATATGGGTATTCTTTGGGACAAACTGTCAACATCAAGTTTGACAAATGCACGCCAACAAATGAAGATCATAAACCACTTAAACACGAGATGATCGGTTAATATAGTAGCCGTTAAATTTGAGTAGCATTCCAGTATTCGGGGTAAGCCTCTTAAAATTAAAGTGTTGTTTTATCAAAGCTAGTTTGTCATTTTCTATAAATAGTTTGCACTTTAAGCAACTAATGTCTCATAAGGAGCGCAGTGCTTTGTTTCTTCAAAATACAGGTCGTGTTGCTACTAGTAATGTGGATAATCGATTATTTATCACAAATGATTATTTTTAAAGGTGTATTATTATATTATTAATCGACCGGGATGGTTGGCGCTCACTTGGAGGCCTACGTCCAGCAATGGACGGCGATAGACATAATAATTGAATAATCGATTATGAAAAATAATCGATTATTGACATCACTAGTTGCTACTGTTCATAGATGATCGTCTCGTCATACTTCAAATAAAAAGAGCTAATTTTTTACACGCTTTTTATTATTACATTATTTTTCAGCAGGGTTTCAATATTCGGGCGTTAATTAAATGTCGTATGTAATTTTTTTTTATATTAAGTGCCATTTTTTACTTAAATATTGATACCTCAGTTCCAAAGTGTGGTAAGTAAAAAATGAGTGGTTTAGGGAGTGACGAAATATTTTGAAATGAAATTACTAAGCGTTTTAAATATGAAGCGGATGTTTTGTTTTTACTTAGGAAATTCTACATAGAACTTCATGAATAAAAAAATATTCCCTGAATATTTTCTAATGCAAATGTAGAAAAAAAAAACTAAAACTTTTTTACTTTTTTTTATGTATTTTTACAAAATAATTACGTATTTATTTATAATGCTTTGAAACTGAGGTGTCAAAGATTAAAAATAAAAAAATATTTTCAAATCGCTGCTAGTGACATTAGTGTAAAAATATTTTTAAAAAAGCAAGATTATTTTTTCTTATTTTCAATGTGTCATTATTATGTACCTTTTATCATAGTTTAATAGTTTTAATCTTCGGAATTATATATGTAGTAGTCGCGGTGTAGCATCAGGTATTTTGAAAAATGACCAAATTTTGTTTTAAAAAAAGTAGATAACTTTTTTAAGAAAAAAATATATTTAAATTCTATTAGAATATAATATAAATATTCACTTACAATACTTAAAAAAAACAGCAGACACACATACTGCCGTTCTCAAGCTAAAATTAAGTAGCTAAACCTAATTTTGAGATGTCTTCAAAAAACGTGGAAGATATGGGCCCTAGAGATTTCATAGTATTATGGTTATTTTTAATCATAAACAACTTGTAAAGTCTATTAAATATAAAAACCAACATAACATATAACATAAGCTCACACCTGTATCCCCGAAGGGGTAGGCATAGGCGCACTAGCGAACTAGAACACCCACATTTCGCCGAGCTTAGTTCCGTCCCAGATGTTATAGGGGGCGAACCTATCGCCATATCGGGCACAAATTCCAGACTCCGGGCTGATATGGAAAAATCCAATATCACTTTGCCCGACCCGGGGATCGAACCCGAAACCTCAGGACGGCAGTCGTACCGAAATACAACCACGCCACCGAGGCAGTCTAATATAAAAACCACAGTCTAATAAACCTCTAAGGATAATATGTTCCACGTTTTTTGGACACATCTCAAAATGAGGATTATTCACTTAACGGCATTTTAGCTTGAGAAAGGCACCATAGTATCCGAGTATTATGTCGTATAAAATAACACCCAACAGTCAAAGTCCGGACCTGTTAGCGGGAATCGAACCTGCGGCCTTGCGTTTCACAGCTCGTCTGCTCTCTAATTTCGTCATTTTTCCAAATACCTGAGATAACGCCTACATAAATGTAGTATACATCGCCATATTTTTTCTATGTCCAGTGATTTATCGTTATAGAATTGATGTCTTAGCCTGCGGTCTCATTAGGCGAACAGTTTGCGGCTAATTCGAAGCTAAGCTATGTTTTCAACGCATCGACTGGATTAACTATGTGCTACGCTACATGTGTATAAAATATATATGTGTAAAAAGCGTGGTAGATAACGCCTGACTCCTCTCATTAGAACAGGACAGTAATATTACAGGGCTGATATTATTAACGAGTCAACACCGACGCGCGCCACGAGTTCGTAAAAATGATGCTGATTGTGATTTTTTAAATACTTGGTGATCCATAGCAAGACATTATTTTGTCAAATGGACAGAAGGGTCCATCCCTCATCAGTCATCACTATAAAAATTAAGAACCACTGCTTTAGGGTATATAAAAACTCATGTTATATTATATGTACATGTTATTCAAATTACGCGAAAAGATTTTTCATTGCAACCAAAGACATTCAACAGTATATAGACGGGACAACAGCATAAAACTTGTGATCCAAAAGTTATGACCTAGTGGTCATAAGTCTCTCAGTTTTTTTGAAATATACGCGCGCCAGGCCTGCCAGCGAAATAATATTGAGTGAATAAACTTATCTTACGTGATTCTTAACCAATCACAAAACATTCTAGGGTGTAAATTGTATTAATCGCCCTCGCATTGTAATAGGTGGTTGATGGTGGTACTGAAGTTTGAGATCATTTTTTTTGTATGGAAACTTGTTTGATAGCCCCATCTATAGTTAGTAATATTAAATCTCTTTGATTGCAACCGACTTACGCGATGTGCCAGCAAACTAGTTGCCTAAGGGGACCGCAGCCCAAAGTGAGATAACTGAAATTTTGCACAAAGTTGCTTTACACGTTTTTAAATGTAGTGTTGACACCAGTCTAGCTTGTCATTATACAGACGTCAGAACCAGAGTGGAAATAAAATGAAATTTGCTGTTTTTTCGATTACGATACATCGTAAAAATACTTATTTTTAAATTATGTTTACCTATTTGGACCACTAATCATTCTTATATACCGAGATATAATTGATGAAGCAATTACTATAATGGACATTGTAATTAGATTGTTATATAAATATTTTTTTTCAAATCACAGAACTAAGCGTCCATCTACCGAGTGGCGCCGACATAACGTCATTAAATCATACCAGTTATACCTTACTACGTTGCAAGGCCTTGTACCAAAAATCAGTCGAATAGGTGTAATAGTTTACCCACACGGTTGATTTTTAGTTTTCTCAATTTTTGCACATGATGCACGTTTGAAGCGACCTAAAACAGCTGATATTAGCGCTCAAAGACTTTTGTAGACAACAAACGTGAACGGAACTGTCCCGCGCGACTCGAAAGCGATGACCGCGCCGCGTACCCACTGAACTTTACCTACATGTAGTTTGGTTTGCGCATAATACCGCTTTTGTTCAGTATAAATGATGTGACATTTAGTAAGCGAACTTTTTCTATTTATTTTATTTGAAAATTGACTTTTTCTTTATTGATGTTACAGTTTTTTTTATTGCTCCCGCTAAATTTAAAAATACCTACATATATTACTGATTATCAAATTTAATGTCATTATGTTGGTGCCACCCTGTATACTAATATAAAGAGAAAATATATATTTTTTTATTTTATTATTGTTAGTAATGAATAAGCTCATGAACTACTAAACCGATTGTAAAAAAAGCTTATGTTCGTGCTTATGTTATTCATAGTGAAAGTTTCTTACATTTAATTTTCGAGATTAGTAAAATGATTTTTATACAAGTAGTTGAGTTGTCACTTTGGTTCTCGGGTCTTTATGTTTAGGTCCTAGATAAGGGTTATCAAATTGTGATACTCGTGGCCTTTAAACACCAATTTTAGAGTGGAATCAAAATTGTATAAATTAAAAAAAAGTTAAATTCAAGTGTATAGAGGAAAAATATTTCATACGATTTTTTCTTTTTTTACATTACTAAAGGACACCCGGTTTCTGAAAAGGCGATCATATCAATATAAAAACAGTGTATTTAATTTGACACCGTTTTTTTTTAATCAATTCGGTTTTCTATTATACTATTTTCTTATATATTATCAGTTGCGTGATGCGTGTGCTTAATTTTGACATGAGATTGGACATTGTCAATTTTGATATTGATCAGTCTTCAAGAAACCGGAATTTCATTAAAACAGTTCTGCAACTGTTTAAAAAAATCTATATATTTCTAATCATTGTATGCATCTGTAAATCGAGATATGGCGTACATTGTGGTTCAATTGAAAGTACAATCACAAGTTTAAAAACTTACGGACCTACTTCAAATCGGATCGTGACAAAATGTATATAAGTATTTACCCTTGAAATAAGCTCTACCGAATACAAAAATAATTTTGAAAATCGGTCTACATTTGGCGGAGATATCGCGTAACATACACAAAAAAATACAGACGAATTGAGGACCTCCTCCTTTTTGGAAGTTGATCGATAAAACGTATTGGCACGGCACGTACCGGGTTTATGTCGATACTGAATGCGACTGATGCGTCATGCTTTCATGTAACGCTCGCCGAGTGAGTATAGTAGTGACGCGTTGATTATATATCTCTCGCTCCCTCAATCGAGAATGAGCGTTACATAGCCGAGTGTGACGGCTCAGTCTCATTCAATACAGACAAAAAGTGCTCAGGGCGCCTAAATAAGCACTTTTTTTCAGTTCAAAAATATGTTTATGGTATCAATAACTTTCCACCTGCCTTTATCCCCCCTTCATGTGGAGGAATGAATTAGATTATATTGAATAGATATTTATATCATATTTTTTTCATTTCTGTCGTCTGTCGAGACGTCATGTTTGTCTGTCGAGTACTTTCTATTGAACTACTATTATTTGTACCTTGGCAAGTTTATCCGATTGTATAGCGGGGGCTAATAGCCAATTTAGTTTTTTTGTCAGATATCTGCCATACAGGAACCTTATGTGCTCGATCGTTACCCCAGAAATATTATTAAATATTTACTCATTTCTCAATTATGTATATTGTTTTTGATAGAACGATCTTAAAATCTTGCTGGACTTTTGGCGGCAATTCCTTGAATGAATCGACCGAACGAAGCCAGCTAAGACAAAAATAAGACAAAAGCTGTCAAAAATCAAAATAATTTGATTTTGATTACTAAAAACAAAATATATTGATTTTTATTAGCAAACAGCGATAGGTCAGTTGGGAATGATACGGACTGCCGAGAAGAGCGTCGGAGGTTGAGCCCCAAAAGACCAGCAGTGGGACAGTAATATTACAGGGCTTATACTATTACTATATTGATTCCGAATTTCGCCACGCACAGATATGCTTGCCAGGTTACATGGAATTGTACGCCATAAATTACCTTATTTTGTGTGCAATAGAGTTCAATGTAGCTTGACGCTTATCACGCCCCGTGCCTCTTGCAAACGATTGTCAATCGCTTTTTAATGTTACTGTTCGTGAAGTAATAAATATAATAATTGTTGTTATTGTTTTATTTGTCTTTTCCCCCTTACCCTTATCCCACCGTAATGTGGGGCGTAACACGTTTCAAACATGTTGCGGAAAGAATTCGGCTGGTTTTACGATTGGCTGCCCGTCTAACGTCAACCAGGGGGTGACTGGACACTTCGAATTTGAATTCGATTTGGTTTCATTTATTGACAAATTCAATAGAAATCGAGTTATAAAGTGAATGAATGTTGGATGAATGGCGTTCCTCAACAGTGCGTTTTACAAGGAACTTTCTTCCGCGTGCAACGTGCTTGTGGAACCAGCTTTCGGCGGCTGTGTTTACTGACCGTTACGAGTTAGGGACCTTCAAGAAAAGAGCCTATATCTACCTCAAAGGCCGGAAACGCATCCATGATTCCCCTGGTGTTGTGGATGTTTATGGGCGGCGGTGATCACTTAACATCAGGTGACCCACTTGCTCGTTTGCCCCCTCTTCTATAAAATAAAAAATATAAATAAAGTGCGCTAATGTTGCATTAGATTCAAGAACTTGTCGTTTGGTAATTTTTAACGTGACATTAGACACTTTTTAACGCTATTTCGGTGGAATTTGAAGTCACTAAGGCTCAATTGCACCACTATTATTAACCTAGAGTTAGTCCTAACCGCCAGTTAAGTTACATGTCATGCATACATTTTCTGTCAATTTAGCTTGCGGTTAGGACTAACTCTAGGTTAATAATAGTGGTGCAATTGAGCCTAAATGCCGTTATGCAGAAAAGGTCGTGAGGGCGGCAGCCAGGGGGAATGGAAGTACTGGGGTATAGCCTAAATGAGATACGATGTATGTCATGTATAATAAAATAAAAGTATTACTATTTTAGGTTAGGTTAAAAGTATTTTTATTTTATTTATTTAAAGGTTATTATTTTATATGATTAATGAGAGTGTAAAATAATTCATAATAATATTAATGTTAGTATAATATAATTAAAATACAATAATCATAAAATAAGAAATAAATTGTAATTAATGAAAAGATATAATAAAAAAAAACATATATGTAAGTAACAGAACTCAAAATTGCCATAAAATAAATAATCGCAGGTGTAAAAGAAATCAATAATAAAAAAAAAGTCACAGAATGAATCGAATCGAGTGTCAGGGAGACCCCCTGGGGATCTTACGCAAATTGTGTTAGAACACCCCGCCCGACTTGGGAATCGAACCCAGGACCCGGTTCACACCATATAAGCTGCCGCTATACCAAGGAGACATCTGACTTTTACATAAGCACAACCTGCATTCTCGAAGGAGTAGGCAGAGGCGCACTAGCGAACTAGAACACCCACATTTCGCCGAGCTTAGTTCCGTCCCAGATGTGATAGGCGAGCCTATATATCGGGCACAAATTTCAGACTCCGGGCTGATATGGAAAAATCCATTACCACTTTGCCCGACCCGGGGATCGAACCCGAGACCTCAGAACCGTAGTCGTACCGAAATACCACCACGCCACCGAGGCAGTCCTCTGTGTAGATTTAAAACATAATCCGAGCATTGCTATTTTGAAAATCTGTATTCTCATTTTTTTTTTATTTATGGATTGTTAGGGTAGACATTGTCCCTATGTCTATATGAACTGCACGCCGCTGAGTATGGTAAGATAAATAAAACCAGATATAGCAGCAACAATTATAATACTACATTCTACATGATTATACATTTATATTCATAACATTACAGACTTAGCAAGTGACATGTCACCAGTTTTGTCACTTGGCCCGTGTAATATCGTTTTACACGTAATATTACATCACTTACGCCCGAATGGTCAAACGCTATTCAACTTTAAGGCTTCTTCATCGATATATTATATACCTAGATGCACAGTTGACGCTCGGAAAATGGGACAGCAAACGAGTGCTTAAGCACTTCTTTTCCCTACAGTCGGACGTCGATAGAATTCTAAATTTCAAAATTCAAATAAAAGAACGCTTGCTCATTTCGTTTAAAAAGCTACCTTATAACATTTGCATAGGGTTATAATTGCGTTGATTTAATTAGAACTTGTGATCTTTTTCTTTGTTTTATTGCTGATACCACTTTTTATGACAATATTTGTAGAGAACTGTGCATCTAGGATATATTAAATCGATGGGCTTCTTAGATTGATTTTCGCCATACAATTTTGACAGATAAGGCGGCCTTAAACGACATAAGGCGACCTTAATTGTATGAACATTCGACGGTTAGATAAAGCATATAATAGATCGGACGTCGAACGGCCGGTTTCAATAAACAATCTCAGTTCGAATGTGCAGATAGATTACAAAAATTAGCCAATGAGAACACAGTTTGAACATGACTCCGTCAAATGACTTCATATGATTGGTTCATAATCGCGATCTATCTGCACTCTAAACTGGGTTTATTGAAACCGGCCGTTAGTAGTTCAAGGGTAAGCGAGATAGATAAATGCAGTTTACAGTGTGCGTGATAGACAGATGAAAAGTTTTATCTCGTTCTGCGTATAAGTATTTTTGTCTGACACCAACTCGGAGTTGGTGTCAGACAAAAAAACATCAATGTCCCGTAAATAAATTTAGGGTTACCAGGACATTACATGATATATAGGTGACATTTGACAAGTGACAAAAAAGTCACCGTGACATGTCACTAGTGCTCTATATCTATTTTAATCACGGAACAAAAGAAGACAGTAGAAGTGTGATTTAGGCGTGGTGCGCGTGTCATAATTTCAATACACTAATTTGAAACAAACACCGTTGTCCATTGTAGATTACATAATCACAAGTTTAAAAACTTAATGGACCGACTTCAAATCCGATCGTGACCAAATTTATATGGGACCACCCTTGAAATAAACTATCGAACACAAAAAGAATTTTGAAGATCGGTCCACATTTGGCGGAGATATCGCGTAACATACAAAAATACAAACGAATTGAGGACCTCCTCCTTTTTGGAAGTTGGTCGAAAAGAAGAATTTTTCTGTTTTTTGTATGTTACGCGATATCTCCGCGAAATGTGCTTTTTTCAAGGGTGGTCCCATATAAATTTGGTCACGATAGTTTAAATTTTGAAGTCGATCTGTTAAGTTTTGAAACCTCTGACTATAGTAAAGCAAAACACAGTTTATGTACATGATTGAAGGTATATTTTCAAATGTACGAACGCATGCATTGTTAATTAGTATTGCATTATATGAATTGACGTTCATTTGTGTTTGGGGACACTAGTTCCTATACGAATTTTGAATCTTACCACCTCTACTGGCTTCTCTTTTCTATGACTATAACTGAATACATATCGATACTTAACTACCAAAACGGGATAAAGTTTACAAGCTTTTAATTATCCTTTCTACCTGCCCTTATCTGACCTTAATATGGGGTCAGCGCAACACTTTTTCAAGCATTTTGCAGAAGGGATTTCAGCAAGTTCTTCAACCTCTCTCTGAGAGAACGCTTTCAAATTATTATATAAATAACACTAAACAGTCACATACCGCCGAGTCCTTATACACTAACGCCCGGTTCCAATAAACAATCTCAATTCGAATGTGCAGATAGATTACAAAAAATAGCCAATAAGACCACAGTTTGAACATGACTCCGTCAAATGAATTGATTTGATTGGTTCATAATCGCGATCTATCTGCACTCTAAACTGAAAACGGTCGTTAAGGTCGCCTCATGTTGTTTAAGGCCGCCTCATCTGTCAAAATTGTATGGCGATAATCAATGTAAGAAGCCGTTAAAGTTGAGTAGCGTTTTACCATTTGGACGATAGTCCTGAAGGTCAGGACCTGACCCCAAAGTAAGATATGAGTCTTGTGTCGTGGGTATCAGGAACCTAGAGAGACTTTCGGTCTCACAACACCCAGACCCGAAACAAATATCTTTTCCACACAAACATTTGCCTCGGTGCGGGAATCGAACCCGCGGCCTCTCGCTTCACAGCCCACTACTACGGCGTTGACCTGAAAGAGAGGAATTGGGGTTGGGCAAAAAAAGTTGATTTATTTTTTTGTTTTCGCAAAAAAATGTCGCTTATCCCATTATGGCAGTTAGGCATTGGTAGTTATAGCTTGGCAAGATTCTCTATGCATGTGGCGAGTTCCCGATATTAGCGCGCTCAAACAAAGAAACAAACGCTTCAGCTTTATATTAGTAGATCGCCCAGTGGTCGAATTCGACCATAATTCATAAAAAAATACTTTATGCCCTCAATATAACTTCAACTGTGTTAAATTTCAGGTTCATCCGTTCGGGAAGTTCTTTTAAAAAGGCGTACAAAGTTTTGGCTTCAAGTATATTTATATAGATTTTAGAGCATTTGACTGCCTCGGTGGCGTGGTGGTATTTCGGTACGACTACGGTTCTGAGGTCTCGGGTTCGATCCCCGAGTCGGGCAGTGATATTGGATTTTTCCATATCAGCCCGGAGTCTGGAATGTGTGCCTGATATGGCGATAGGCTCGCCCCTATCACATCTGGGACGGAACTAAGCTCGGCGAAATGTGGGTGTTCTAGTTCGCTAGTGCGCCTCTGCCTACCCCTTCGGAGATACAGGCGTGAGCTTATGTTATGTTATTTTAGAGCATAAAATTTGCCACAAATTGTTTTAAATTAATTTTCATGCAACGGAGTAAACTGACATCTCTAATGTTGCCACTTTTGCCTTTGTCACTTGCAACTGACTCCCCCACAAACGTAGAGTACTTTGCCATACTATATTACATACGTTTAAGTATAGCTACGGAATGATTACAATAATTTGTACCGATTAAATAACATAGTCTATTTATAAAACAAGCGATTGACTCGAGGCGAAATCTTAGCGCTAGCCGCGAAATATTGTAATTTTGGAAATTGCATTGGTAAAATTTCGGGATATACTGTGCTTCATCCAAATTCGTTCAGTCGTTCTGACGACGTAAAAACGTTTCCTGCACATGTTTTTCTCAAAACAAAAACACCTACACAAAACAATGTTTATCGCTGTCCAGCTCATGGAACAATGGACTTGGACAGAAATGTGTAGCGAAACCAAGTTTTGTGTAGATGTAATGTTTAATACAGAAGATGCGTTTTTACATACATCCATACAAACTTTCGCATTTATAATACAGTTATGTAGTAAGATAGAGTTTGGCTACTGAAAGTTGACACTGAAATTATTGGTAAAGTTTTCACATGGCAATATAGTGTTCCAACGTGCAGAATTTTCCCTTGATGTCAGGATATTTTTAGAAAGAAAAAAAGAAAGAAATGTTTATTCATGACATGGCATGTAAATACATTTACATATCTGAACTAAAATTAGCAAATAACATGATGTTTTCATGCGGACGTCACAAAAACGACACAAACTCAGCATATGCTGGTCAATTGGCCAGCGCTGATCTTCCGTTGGACCGTTTTTTAGTAGTAATAACAAAAACTGGAAACCGACTTCCAAAACGAACACTTAAAAGTAAAAAATAACAATTACTTACTCTCTTTGGAGTTGGTGCTGAGGCGGTGACAGTTTAAATGAATAGGCTTGATTATTTATCTATTTTTAGTGTAATATTGAAAGAATTATCCACCAACTCCTAATAGTTAAGGAGTTATATTACCCATCATCAGCTCAGCAACATGAGATGATGAGTACCAGACGCAAATACCTGAATTGTTTTGGGAAATATATAAAACACACTATGGGTCCGTATAAAATTGGAGAGTTGCCCTCGATTTTTCTAGGATCCCATCATCAGATCCTGCCTTGGTGCCAATGGGACCACTTGGGAAGTATACCCTTTTAAACAAAAAAATAATTCCTCGAACAGGCCCAGGCGTCTTCGAGTAATCGGGGAACAGATAAAAAAAGATTACGACGAATTGTTAACCTCCTCCTTTTTTGAAGTCGGTTAAAATATAGGAAAAGTTATCATAAAGAAACACAACTATATACCTCATTATATGATTACCTTTTTTTTTAACTGCGTTGAGATTGTGCACGACATGTCGATTATTGATTTTCCTAAATAAATTCGAGGAATAAAAGTTTTTTCTATATATTGTTATATATTTATACATTCTATTAAACAAAAATTATTTCGAAAAAAAATGCAAAAAAAATATTTACATTCAGGGAAATTTTCCAAAAACGGGTAATCAAAATCAGTCATTGGCAACACTGATATGTGATGTTTACAAGATGGCGGCATGTAATAGGGTTGCCTGTTATTTTTTTATTTTGCCGCGCTTTTTCAGTATCAACTTTCAGTAGCTAGACAATAGTCGGTTAAATAAAAACCATAGATCATGACTATGGCAAGAAAACGCTATAATTTCAAATACCATGATTGCTACATACATTTTTAATACGATATTTAATTTACTAATTTTGTGACGTAGTTACTAGGGAATAATCCAGTCATGCCTCGAAGTTCACCTGAAATGAGAAGTTGAATAAAATTTAGGCTGAGATCTAAAGAGACTTCGACTAAGTCTGAGTTAAAGAAACGAGCTTAGAATTTGGAATTTTTATATCGAACTTTACAAGAAAATCTTTGCTTCGTCTGTCTGTCTATCATATGGACCGTGTTGTGCAGAAATGATCCAAGCCACATTTCTTTTTTACATCAATATGGTCTATAATGGCTTAGACTTTAGATCCATGTTGGCATCAATAAAAAATGTGAGTTGGATCATTTCTGCACAACACAGTCCATATAGTAGTATTGTTATCATATGATAGTATTCTTGGTGGTTTAGCTGCTCTAATTTATCTTTTCTACCGACTTCCAAAAAGGAGGTCCTCAATTCGTCTGTATTTTTTTATGTTACGCGATATCCCCGCCAAATGTGGAACGATTTTTAAAATGTTTGTGTTTGATAGATTATTTCAAGGGTCCCATATAAATTTGGTCACGACCGGATTTGAAGTCGGTCTGATAAGTTTTTAAACTTGAAATTATGAAGCTATTGCATAGCTTCTATCGCGGGCCTTGATCGTGAAGACCGAATCCAGAAATTCCGTAACGAAAATTACCTAACACCCCCACTCCGACCGGCACAGCGGTGATACTTTAGTTTTGCCATCTATCGATGAATAGCAGAACTTTTAATGACTTTTTGAAATATCACGCTTGTCTCTTTAGTTCAGCAACTCGCCTCTAGGTGGTATTGGTTGTATCGGCGTTACTGCGAATGCGTAATCTCCCTCTTCGCCCGTAATCTGGTGACTCATGCCAGCTTAGAGTTTCGGCGTTAGGGCACCTCCTCTTTGTATTTACTTCATGGTACGACTCTACGAAGCTCGCACGAATCGAGACGAGCTGCTCCGAAATCGGACGAATACGTAATCAGCTGTTTGTGAGAAAGTATATACGTGTATTGATTTTGGATGCTATGCAATAACTTTATTATTTTTGTATATGGTGCTTTAAAAGCAATTTTTGTCAACTGGCATTTAAAAGAGCAACGCCAGAGTTTCTTGGCCGTTCTTCTCTGACGAAACGGCCTTTCGAACTGGCGGTAGAGAAACTATGACGGAATCTAAATGATGTAGTAACATTTCATGGATTCAATAAATATTTTGATTTGATTTGTCAGTCTGTTTTTCTCGTAAAAAATGTCCCGGACTAATTCAAAGTTCGATTAAAAAATTCCAAATCCTCACTGAGTTCGTTTCTTTGACTTAGACTTGGTCGAAGTTCGCTCTATAGATATCAGCCTTAGAACTGATTTCGGCCGATATCAGCCTTAGAACTGATTTTGGCCGATATCAGCCTTAGACCTGATTTTGGCCGATATCAGCCTTAGAACTGATTTTGGCCGATATCAGCCTTAGAACTGATTTTGGCCGATATCCGGCTGAAAGATACACTACATTCATCATGTATGTAGTCAAAATGTAATTTTTATGTATAATTATATATGAAGGAATCTATTTCTGCCAGTGCCAACCAAAATTTGCCCGCGAGTATTTTTAATTTATATTATTTTAATTAAATCTACCTTGCGGGTAAATTAATATTAACTATACTGATGTCTCGGGTTCGATCCCCGGCGAGGACAGTGATATGCGGTTTTCAATTCAGTATCAGCTCGGAGTCTGGAATTTGTGCCCGATATCTATGGCGAAGTGTATCGCATCTGGGACGGAAATAAGTTCGGCGATATTAGTTCTCTAGTTCGGCTCTGCCTGGCCCTGTGGGTACAAGCGTGAAGTACCTTGCCACCAGGCGGGGTCCTGGCTTCGATCGGTGACTGCTATAATATCGTCCTTCTCGAAACTTAACTCGTCTGCATTCTGCGCCGTGTACGGATATAAAGCTATCACCTGGAAATATAAAAAAAATCACATAAGCTCACGCCTGTATCTCCGAAGGGGTAGGCAGAGGCGCACTAGCAAATTAATACACCTACAATTCGCCGAGCTTAGTTCCGTCCCAGATGTGATAGGGGGCGAGCCTATCGCCATATCGGGCACAAATTCCAGACTCCGGGCTGATATGGAAAAATCCAATATCAGTTTGGCCGACCCGGGGATCGAACCCGAGACCTCAGGACGGTAGTTGTAGCGAAATACAACCACGCCATCGAGGCAGTCACACAAACATATACTGAGTGGCGCCGACATAACGACATTAAATCATAGCAAGGCTTGTACCGAAAATCAGTCGAATTGACGAAATAGTTTAGCGACATGATTGATTTTTATTTTTCACAATTTTTGCACATGATGTTCGTTCAGGACGATCTAAAACAGCTGATATTAGCGGTCAACACTTTTGTCGATAACAATCATGAACACACTTGTCGGGCGCGACTCGGATGCGCGTGCCGCGTACCTACTGAAGTTTACCTACAAGTAGATCTGCGAGCATTATTTTTTTTTTATTTGATTCACCAAACTGGACAATACACATGCAAACATGCAAAGATAAATACTAATGAGGTAGTGCACAATATATTTGCCCTTGTAGTATACCACTTTTATACAGTATAAATGGTGTGTTATCTAGTAACCGAACTTTTGGTAAGATAGTTTTTCCGTAACTCCTATAGGCTATAATTTCGACAGCCTCCGTAGCGCAGCGGGCGAGTAGCTGCCTGTGAAACGAGAGGCCGCGGGTTCGATCCGCACCGAGACAAACGTTTGTGTGGCCTACAGATATTTGTTTCGGGTCTGGGTGTTGTGAGACCGAAAGTCTCTCGTAGTTCGTGATACCCACGACATAAGATTCGATCTTAGTGTGGGGTTAGGACTATGTATATGACTGTTGGGTGTTATTTATTATTATTTCCGATTTCCCCATACTATCCCAGAAAAAAAAAACACTGCAATGATATTTACCTTATCAATAACGGTCTCTGAAGGCATAGTGTCCATTTTGGACAAAACTGGCGTCGTTCGACCGGATGTCCGGCCTGATGATTGTAACACCTGCAATATGGTAATAATAATATTAGTCCTGTAATCCTATCCCAGTTCTGAATACCCGTTTCATCTAGTAATAAGAGGGGTTAGGCCTTAGTTCACCACAGTGTAATGGGGTTTGATCTCTCATTAGAGTGATCTGAAGTGAGATAATACCTTGCGATCAGAAGTGGGATAATACCCCTCGATCAAAAGTGAGCTAGGTAAACCCCCTTAGAAGTGGGACAGTAAACTCGCGATCAGAAGGGGGATAGTAAACCCAGGATCAGAAGTGAAATAGTAATCTCGAGATCAGAAGTAGGATAGTAAACTCGCAATCAGAAGTGGGATAGTAAACTCGCGATCAGAAGTGGGATAGTAAACTCGCGATCAGAAGTGAGATAGTAACCCCGCAATCGGAAGCGGGGTAGTGACTCCACGATCAGAAGTGGGATAGTAACATTACATTACAGGGCTAATATAATGTTTATTTTATTATACATACATATATATTTCTAGTATCTACAGCTATACACACATACCTTGACATAGCTGGCGGGGAACCACCCCACCTGCCGGTTCCTCCCCTTGGCCTGCAGCTCCCCCTCCCACCAGCCACTGTCGGCCTTCTTACGAACCACCAGCAGCTGGCCCTTCTGTAGGGATAGTTGTTCAGTGCTGTAACATGTAAATAAATTTCAAATGTCTGTATGTACGAGTCTTAGTATGAATAATGAAATCAGTGAGTGAATGAGTCGAAGAGTGAGATAATGAATGAGAATGAATCAGTGATGGGGTAATTGAATGAGATGGTGAGTAACTGAATGAGTATCACCCCGGGGTCGAAGCTAGCTGGTGGGTACTAATTTGCTGGACTGCTGTAGCGGCTTCGAACATTCCAGGTGAGTGGCTTACGATTTGGTTGGTTGCTGTTTGGTTGGTTTGTGAGGCAAGGTGTTATTTTTCTCCATGTTGTAGATAGTTATTAATGTACTTTAACTCTCTTTAACGGTTACGATCCCGTGTGGAGCTTGGGCTATTTATACGCTCCTCCAGGTCGTCAGAGTAAGTTTAGTACGGTTATGTGAATTAAAAAAAAATTGACTTCCGATACAAAAAATAACATTGTTAGCTATTTCTAAATCACCGCTATTGTAGCTTTAAAAAATAATACTATTATTTAAACCGCTTTCGTTATAACGCCCATGACTAGAAAGAGCTTATTAGTGATGGAGTGAGTTAATGGGTATGAGCGAGTGAATCATCGTATGGGTGTGTGATCGTATTGGGTGTGTGATCGTATGAATGGGTGGGTGTGCAGTCTCGCCGGTCACCTGGTGGCGGTGTATGTCGCAATGGCCTGCGCGATCTCGTTCTTCCTGCGTCCGGTGGCGGAGTCCCGGCCCGAGTCGCGGCGCTGCGCCCCGCCGCCCGAGGAGCCGGGCCGCGCGCCGCCCGCAGCGGCACCAGCAGCACCACCCGCACCGGCACTCGCGGTGATGGCCGCCACCTCAGACGATATCGGCGTGGACGACTTCTGCTCCTAATATGTTCGAAAACCATTCACAAGTTTAAATACTTCACTGACCGACTTCTAACTTACCGATCATGACCGAATTTATATGGGACCACCCTTGAAGTAAGCTTTATAGAACACAAAAATAATAACACAAAAACACAAAAGTCCACATTTGTCGGAGATATCGCGTAACATACATAAAAAAACAGACGAATTGAGGACCTTCTACCTTCTTTTTGGAAGTCGGTCAATATAACAATATATACAATATATACAATATACAATATAACCTTACGCCTACATCCCCAATGGGGTAGACAGAAACGCAATAGTGAACTAAAACACCCACATCTCGACGAGCTTAGTTCCGTCACGTGGAGGCTAGCCTATCGCCATATTCGGCTCAAAATCAAGATCCCAAATTGATATTGGAGTAAATATCTCAATATCACTTTACCGTCACCGGGGATTGAATCCGAGACCTTAAAGCGATAGTCACTGAGGCAGTTAATGAACTAGTTTTAAGATTAAATGCAAAATAACAATATTTCTCCTAGAGTGCTATAATGTAATACTCACTAATATGGGCGGCGATGCAGCGGAGGGCGGGGGGGCGGACGGGGCCTCAGTAGACGGGGCGGGCGGCGCGCTCTGTACAACAATAATACTTCAATAATGCATGGCCTAGATGTACTTATAAACAAATACAATATAAATAGTAATGGTCATTAGTAATTACGGCGAAGGGGCGGAATAGATGTGTGAAGTGGCGGAAATAGGCGTTAAGGGACGAAAATGTATTGAACTGAAGTACTGAAGAAAATGTGCCATTGGGATTTACTTGAACTAAAAAGGGTAAATGTGGCAAAAAGGGGCGGATATTTATCGCGAAGTGGCGAATGGTGGCGGGGTGTGGCGGAGGGGCGGAGGGGCGGAGGGGCGGAGGGGGCGTCGGTGTCGGAGCTCACCTGCGCGGGTGGCGAGGCCGCGTCCGTCCCGCCGCTCGGTGTAGTGTACTGGAGCGCGTCCTCCGCCAGCTCGGGCGCCTCGGGGATGGTGGCGGGGATGGCGGAGGGGTGATCCGCCCCCATCGGCTCCGACGTCGCGTCCTTCGTCACGTAGTTGGACGGGAATATGCCGGTCCTTGGGGCGAAACGGACACATCCATACAAGAACGGCTAAAGCCATGCGTCTTTGACCTAGCCTAAACCACTACTCGACTATACCAGCTCTCAACGTACTCCAGAATGATTTTAAGATGAAGTGGTAATACCCCAGTCCAGCTGGTCAATATGTGCTGTAGAGTGTAGATTGTAGATAATCATTAAGTGGTCATAAACGACGCTACACCATATGATAAGATAGTGGTAATACTTCAGTCGAGCTGATCAATTCATGCTGCAGATAATCACAAATAATCATAAATGACGCTACCCCATTACGATTTTAAGACAGTGGTAATAGCCCAGTCGAACCGACCCATCCGTGCTGAACAGTCACCGTACAAAACACAACAAAGCCACCCCACTATTCTCAAGACAGTGGTAATTGGTAAAACCCCAGTCGAGCCGTGCCACTACCACCACTCACACAACACTCACCTGATGCCGATCCTGCCGGTCCACCAGTCCCCATCCCTCCTCATGACCTCGATCCTCTCGCCAGCTTCAAAGGTCAGGTCTCCTGGCTCCGAGGATATGTAAGGGTATGCAGCTATGTAGAAATCACCACCTTCTGAAAATAATATCATAACATAACATAAGCTCACGCCTGTATCCCCGAAGGGGTAGGCCGAGGCGCACTAGCGAACTAGAACACCCACATTTCGCCGAGCTTAGTTCCGACCCAGATGTGATAGAGGGCGAGCCTATCGCCATATCGGGCACAAATTCCAGATTCCAGGCTGATATGGAAAAATCCAATATCACTTTGCCCAACCCAGGGATCGAACCCGAGACCTCAGAACCGTAGTCGTACCGAAATACCACCACGCCACCGAGGCAGTCAGAGAAAATAATATCAATATGGTCATTACTGCCTGCCTCGGTGGCGTAGTTGTATTTTGGTCTACCGTCCTGAGATCTGGGGTTCGATCCCCGGTGAGGGCAAAGTAATATTAGGTTTTTGTATCCAGTTCGGCGTCTGGAATTTGTATCCGATATGGCGATAGGTTTATATGGCGAAACCGCCAGTGAGACAGTGGTATTTGAGACTGTCTCACAGAAAACCGGCGTAAAGTGGCAGCTTGCTGTCGCGTTTCGTTCGGTGAGAGAGATTTCCGGTGGCCCATATCCCCCTCCCTTTCTCAATCCCTTTTCCCTCCTCTTCCATTCCCTCCTTTTAGGTTGGCAACGCACCCTTGATTTTTGTGTCTTGTGTGTCTATGGGCGGTGGAGATCACTTACCATCAGGTGACCCATCTGCTCGTTTGCCAGTATCTGCTATAAAAATAAAAAATTATAATGTGGCTCCACTTAATCATTCTTTACATTATATTATGGGAGACTTACCGACAATAGGCATTGCCCCACCTAGATCGTTGGCAATTTCCGGTTCCGGTACTTCAGCTATACCTAGAAATTACATAATTGTCAAACTAACTGTGTTCTCTTTAAATAATTTTTACATAAGTTTAAAAAATCAACGGGCAGACTCCAAAATGTATCCGATTGTTACCAAATTTATATGGGACCACCATCGATATATTATTTACCTAGATGCACAGTTTACGCTCGGAAAATGGGACAGCAAAGAAGTGCTTAAGCACTCGTTTTGCATACAGTCGGACGCCAATGGAATTTTAAATTTTAAAATTCAAATTAAAGAACGCTTGCTCATTTCGTTTAAAAACCTACTTTATAACATGTGCACAGGGTTATATTTGTGTTGATTTAATTGGAACTTGTGATCTTTTTCTTTGTTTTATTCCTGAGGCCACTTTTTAGGAGGATATTTGCAAAGAACTGTGCATCTAGGGTATATTATATTAAAATAAAATAAAAATAAAAATAAAAATCTTTATTGATCACGTAGGCATGTAAAAAAGCACTTATGACAAGTCAACACAAGTAAATTTTTAAATTAGGATTAATATAATTTACATTATATATTTGTATTAGACAACAGGCAGGCAAGTATGGACATAATAACGATGGGATGGCTGAGATAGGGTGATAAGGGGAAATAGGAATAGAGTGTAAGGGAATGGATTGTATGGGAATGGCATATGGCAGGAATGGTGGCAGGGGATTGACTGGAAATACTGGAAGCAGTTGGAATTGGTGCGTGAGGCCCTATCCTAGCTAACCTACCAGCCTTTCTCTAGCTACCTACGGATGACGACCCGAAGAAGAAAGGCAGAAAGAAACTCCGGGCTTATTTTTTTCATCATCAATTGTCACCATTTCTTTTTTATTTTCTTTTGTCTATTTTCCTTTTTTAAAAAATTTGATTTACAAATTGTCAATACAATTGATAATCATATTTATATGGATTCACGCATCCTCAATACCACTGGAGGTGTAATTACCAAAAGAATGATTAAAAGGTGAAATGGCATTGTAGGATGCAAAAACCCATACTAACAAAAATCCTTATATCTATGTATATCACAAACAATAAGCTTAGTCATTATATGATTATTTTTATACAATTTATGGCATACACTTTCCAAATTGGTCGATCGGTCGGTCTGTTTACAATAAAAATATAATCAGATAACTATATTAATGTTAATGTCAAGCCAGTCAATGTACTTTAATCAAAAATGTCATTATAATTAAAATAATTACTATTGTAGTAAAGTTAAAAAAAGTTACTATTAAAGTAAAGAAAAAAGAAGAAGGCGACTCGGTTCAGTTAAGGTCACCATCTTGGTGCAGTGTGCAGAACTAACGCCAGACTTCCCTATCAGCTAAGTAGTCTGCAACGCTATAATAAGCCCTAGCCATTAAGGCACGTTTAACATAGGATTTAAATTTATCACCTGGTAAGTTAGTTACTTCGGAAGGAAGTTTATTATAAAATCTAACACTATTTCCTATAAATGATTTATTTGATTTGCAGAGTCTTAATTTAGGAATTGCAAGTTTGTCTTTATTCCTCGTATTTATGCTATGTATTTCACTGTTTTTAGAAAAACTAATTAAATTTTTGCGAACATACATTATGTTTTGAAAGATGTATTCGGCCGGCAGAGTAAGTATATTAATATCTTTGAACAGTTCTCGAAGAGAGTCACGGGATCGGAGGTTGTATATAGCGCGAACCGCTCTCTTCTGTAGTACAAAGACAGTCTGCAGATCTGCGGCAGAACCCCACAACAAAATGCAATAAGACATAATGCTGTGAAAGTATGCAAAATATACCAACCTAGCCGTAGCCACATCAGTCAATTGTCTTATTTTCCTAATTGCAAATATGGCTGAGCTCAGTTTTCCAGAAATTTTTTGTATGTGAGGGCCCCATTGCAATTTGACATCTACTGTTACTCCAAGGAAGACAGTAGACGAGACTAAATCTAATGTTTTATTGTCTAATGTGATATTTGATTTTTCATGATTCATATTTCGCAATGAAAATTTTATACATTTTGTTTTTGAAGCATTTAGAAGTAAATTATTTGCAGAAAAACAATCTGATGTTAAACGAAGAACTTTATTTGACTCTACAAGATTCCTATCCTTCCTGTCTACCTTAAATATAAGCGACGTATCGTCAGCAAATAAGACTACTTCTGCCATATTATTAATCATACATGGGAAGTCATTTATATATACTAAGAATAAGAAAGGGCCTAAGATAGATCCTTGTGGTACACCTATTCTAACAGGGGAACCCTTCGAAGAGATATTATTGATGAAAACTTTTTGTGTCCGATCAGTCAAATACGATGTTAATAATTTAAGAGCTGTGCCACGAATTCCATAGAAATTAAGTTTTGAAATAAGAATTCTATGATTGACGCAATCAAATGCCTTAGAGAGATCGCAAAATACTCCAAAAGCATCTTGCGATCCCTCCCAAGCTTCTAGCACAGACTTTATTAAGGCTTGACCAGCATCTTGAGTAGATCGGCCTTTTGTGAAACCGAACTGCCTATTATGGAGAATGTTATTTAAATTAAAGTGAACCAGCATTTGATTTAATATAAGTTTTTCAAAAATTTTACTAAATGCTGGTAGTATAGATATCGGTCTATAGTTTGAAGCAGTATTTGAACATCCTGATTTATAAATTGGTATTACTTTACTTATTTTCATAAGATCAGGAAATATGCCGTATCTAATACAACTATTAAATATGTCAGCTAACATTGGCGCAATGTTAACAATGATGGAATCTAAGGCTTTAACAGAGAGTCCCCAAATGTCTTCAGTGCTTTTCATTTTTAGGCTCTTGAATACTTTTGTAATATCATAATGTGTGACTGGGGCAAAATCAAAACTAGGCAATGTTCTATTTACATTCTTTTTTAGGAATGATTCAGCTACTACTGGTGATGATAAAAGACATTTCGTGGTCTCGAAAGGAATGTTAGTAAAATACCTATCCAGAAAATTTGCAACAGTACATTTGTCTGAAACCAGTTCGTCATCAATATTTAAAACTATTTGTCCGTCTTTAACCCTATTTTTACCAGTTTCAGTATTTATTATTTTCCATGTACTCTTAATCTTATCATCCGATTTTTTTATATTATTGCTTACATAAGCTGCTTTTGCTTGTTTACACACTCTTTTAAATATTTTTGAATATGTTCTTAAGTAATTATTGAACTTAACATCAGGTGTATAGGATCTTTTGTCATATAGTTCATAAAGAACATCTGTACTACGCTTAATACCTTTTGTTGCCCAGGCGCTGAATAATAGCGTATTTTTACACGTAGTGGTCTTAGACTTACATATTTTATTAAATTCACTTGAGATACTATCGAATAAAATTGTAAACATATCATTTGGGTGGTCCGATGTTGTCGATAAAGAAGATAAAAGTGAATTTACTGCACTACTAAACCTCTCCAAATTACGCTTTGACAGTGGCCTTATTTGAATTGTGGTTTTAGTATTCATAATTTTGTTACACCTTAGTTTGACTAACTGACATTTATGATCTGAACGGACACCTGAAACTAGCTCTTTGTGTGTTATATCAAAGTTACTTATGACATTATCGATACATGTAGCTGAATTATTAGTCACTCTAGTAGGCTCGTAAAATTGACATTTAAGATGAAAGGACTTTAAGAGTGACAAAAAATTACATTTATCAGTTGAGTTTATTAAGACATCAATGTTAAAATCACCACAAACTAAAACATTTTTATTCATTTTAATTTTCTTAAGAATATCCTCCAACTTTGATAGAAATAATAAAATGTTTGCTGATGGAGGCCTATATACACATAAAATAACATACTCATTTGTTTCTGCACATGCAACTTCACAGACTCGTTCAACAGACAATTTGGATAGGTCTTGTCTCTCTTTAAATGAGATACCATCCTTGATGAGGATCAAAGTGCCCCCACCTTCTGCTGAAATTCTATTGAATGAGCTGGCGACCTTGTGTGTATTGATGGGGACCACCCTTGAAATAAGCTCTATCGAACACAAAACAATTTTGAAAATCGATTTATATTTGGCGGAGATGTCGCGTAAAATATATTTAAAAAATACAGACGAATTGAGGACCTTCTCCTTTTTGGAAGTCGATCGAAAATAGCCTATATCGCTCAAGATTACTGTAACTTTTTAATAGTAAAATTATCAAAATGTGTTCAATAGATTCGCACGTTCAAACAAAACTTTCAGCTTAAAATTATCAGTTATAAAAATAAGGATATAAGATAAACTATGTACATATAACAGATACCATAATAAATAATTACTTGGATATTTCTTGGAATTCATCGGGCGAAAGTGATTGAATAGGAGTAAAGGGGCGAAAAAGGGCGAATGTAGGCGGAAGGTGGATGAAAAGATGGAAAGGGCGAAAGGGAATGAAGGCACAGTTACACTGTATTATTCAAATTGTTATTAACCATAGGTGCAAGAGGCAAAAAGTGAATGGGCGAAAAGGAGGCGAAAGGGACGAAGAGGCGGAAAGGGGCGAAAACGAGGCGGAAAGGGGTGAAAACGAGGCGAAAGGGGCGAAAAGGAGGCGGAAAGGGGTGAAAACGAGGCGAAAGGGGCGAAAAGGAGGCACAAGGGGCGAAAAGAGGCGGAGGCGGAAAGTCGTGGTGTAAGGCGCGGAAGGCTCGTAATGGGATTGTAACTATCGTCTATTAGATACGACCATCAATTTTATATTGATCCACGTACCTTCGAGCTGCGTCTTGGTCTCGACCGGCTCGACTGGCTCGACCGTGTACGCGGACGGAGCGTTGATATCCTCCACGTAAGACTCCGGGAACCAACCGGACTGACCTGGACACACGCCTTACATATCATTTCCTATACCACGGAAATTGACTATAATAATTGACTTGGAATATTATGAGGTCGCCTCCTTAGTCGTGGCATCGTATATGGGTTATGAACCGGGACGTCGTGGCTTCAATTCCCAGATCGGGCGGGATGTTTTTCGAAAACCATTTGTACTGGCTCTTCTATGGGGTTGACGTCAGGTAGGCAGCCGATCGTAAAAACTAAGCCAAATGCTGCCTGCAATATGCTTGTAAAAAGTGTGTTGTGTCGACCCCACATTGAGGTGGTATAAGGGCCGGTAGAAAGAAACCCATACCGAAAGGTATTTCAAGAAACAAAAGTTTGGCAAAGCCATTCCTATCCCACTTCTGATGTACGAAGCGTTACATACCTCTGGTGGTGCCCGACCTCTTGTATATATGCTTGTAACACACTTTTTACAAGCATATTGCAGGCGAGATTTGGCTTAGTCTTTACGATCGGCTGCCTACCTGACGTCAACTCCATTCTGAGAGAACCAGTGCAAATGGTGTTAGAAAAACACCCGACCTGGGAATTGGGCACTTGACTATGTTTGATTCTGTACACATTTTTGTATGTACTAGCAAATAAAACAAAAAATAGACTCTTCAGTAAAATCTGCATCGAAATTGGTTGAAAAATGAGTCAGTAATTCATATTTTAAATTCTGTAGGGAGCAAGAGTGGGGACGTAGTGGGGACATCTTGCTATCCCTTTCTAACGCCCGTGCCGTTATGGCCCTGACGTAATTTTACTGATATTTCTCTCATATTGGCCGGTAGAAAGGAAGACACTGAATGCCATCTCAAGGAACATAAATTTGGCAGAGCCAGTCCTATCCCACTTCTGATGTACGAAGCGTTACGTACCTCTGGCGGTGCCCCACCTCCAGCCGGGCTCCGCGTCTCCCCTGGGGGGCGCAGCCTCCGCCACCAGGTCCCCGGGCTGCAGGCTCAGCTCGTCGCCAGTCCTAGCGTTGAACTCGTACACGCAGCGCCAGCGAGGAGTAGACGTGACGGCCGCAGGAACCGATTCTGTACCTAGAAAAAGTAATAATTAGGCTGTTGACCAGAATATTTGTATTATAATAACATAACATAAGCTCACGCCTACCGTACACCTAACTGAACGATAAGCTATTGCTGATATGATTGCTGATAAGCGATAGCTCAGTTGGGTGTGGTACGGAGTACGAACTGCCGAAACGAGTGTCGGAGGTTCGAGACCAAAATGGAGCATACACCTCTGACTTTTCTATGTTAAGTGTGTTTTCATTGTGAAATATCGCTTGCTATAACGGTGAAGGAAAACATCGTGAGGAACCTGCATACCTGAGAATTTCTTCACAATAATTTCGAAGGTATGTGAAATCTACCAACCCGCATTAGGCCAGCGTGGTAGACTAAGGCCTAACTCCTCTCATTAGTAGAGGAGGCCCGTGCCCAGCAGTGGGACAGTAATATTACAGGGATAATATTATTATTACTATAAATACATACCAGTGGTGGGGGGCGCGTCCCCCCACGCGTCTTCAGCCGGGGTGTCCCATGTATCATTGGAAGTTCCCCATTCTGCTTCTGGAAAAATATTTCTTCATTAAGACAGAATTGTTTATAGTAAAAACTAATAAACGAGCAGGTGGGTCACCTGACGGTAAGTAATCTCCACCGCCCATAGATTCATACATACATACATAAGCTCACGCCTGTATCCCCGAAGGGGTAGGCAGAGGCGCACTAGCGAACTAGAACACCCACATTTCGCCGAGCTTAGTTCCGTCCCAGATGTGATAGGGGGCGAGCCTATCGCCATATCGGGCACAAATTCCAGACTCCGGACTGATATGGAAAAATCCAATATCACTTTGCCCGACCCGGGGATCGAACCCGAGACCTGAGAACCGTAGTCGTACCGAAATACCACCACGCCACCGAGGCAGTCATACCAACCATAGATTCAAGGGTTTAGAAAGCTAAGAAGATATGTTATGTTACATAATCGTAATGTTCAATCATATTATGTAATGTTCAGCCACGTTACATCAAGGTATATCATATTACACAATGTTATGGCGTTATTTAATGTTACACAATGTTCCACCGCGATTTTAATGTTACATAATGGTCCACCGCGTTCTATTATGTTACATAATGGTCCACTAAATCATACAATGTTACATAAATTAAATGTTCTAACACATTATAATATTATAACAGTTTATACAGAGTGGCGCCAACATAACGACATTAAATTTGATGAGTAACATAGGTTTTTTTATTTCGCCGCACCAATAAAAAACCTCCAAAGTAAACAAACAAAATAAAAAGCAACAATTCGGTGTAAAACCAGTATAATGCTTGAAGATCAACATGTAGGTAAACTTCAGTAGGTACGCGGAGTCGCACCCGACAAGTCCATTAATATTTGTTGTCGACAAAAGTCTTTGAGCTATAAGATCAGCCGTTTTAGTTCGCCCCAAATGTACATCATGTGCCAAAATTAGAAAACTAAAAATCAATCCTGTGCCTAAACTATTTCACCTATTCGTTTGATTTTCGGTACAAGGCCTTCCAACATTGTAAGGTATATCTGGGATGATTTAATGTCATGTCGTCCCCACCCTGTATAATATCCCACCGCCCCCCACCTGTAGTGTTCCACGCGCTCTCTGCGGGCGCGGTGCTCCTCCTCTCGGTGTACTCTCGCCGTCTCTCTTCGTACAAGCGCCATACTCGCTCGCACTTGTCCGTGAGTGACGTCACGGTCGCGTTCAGTTCAGATAGTTGAGACGTGTTGTGCTCTAGATCCGACTTTTTAGTCTCGACTATGGCTCGAGCGGCTTCAACCTGTGTGTAAAGCACACTTAGTATTATCTGTTCACCTTATGAGTATTTAACTTCACAAGTATAGGGATTTTAATAATCACAACTTCAAGTCAGACAGACTTCAAATCCAATCCTGACCAAATTTATATTGAACTCCCCTTGAAATAAGCTCTATCGAATCAAATCAAAATATTTATTGAATCCATTAAATTGTATTCCATCATTTAGATTCCTTCAAAGTTCGTCTACCGCCAGTTCGAAAGGCCGTTTCGCCAGTGAAGAACAGGCAAGAAACTCTGGTGTTGCTCTTGCGTCAGACAAATTGAGGACCTTCTCCTTTTTGGAAATCGGTCAAAAATATTTTTACTCCCATTACAAGTTACCTTTTCTCTCAGCTGTTTGAGTGTCACTTCCATCATATTCAATTTGCCGTCTTCACCGGCGCCTTCCGATGCTTTGGCCTGCAATAAAATCAGTTTTGTAAGTAAAAATATAGACAGAAAGAAAGACAAAAAATAAAGGAAAAAATAAAGGGATCAAGAAAGAGACATAGAAAAAATAAAGGGTCAAGAAAGAGACAAAGAAAAAAGGGATCAAGATAGAGACAAAGAAAAAGGGATCAAGAAAGAGACGTAGAAAAATAAATAAATACACCCAACAGTCACACGCCTAGTCCTGACCAAGAAAATAGAAAGGGATCAAGAGAGAGACAAAGAAAAAAAGGGGTCATGAAAACGAAGAAGAAATAGTAAAAGATAGTGATTCTTGTATTGTGAAACCATCTTATTAGCGAGTAAACATTATTTTTACTTTACGTCTTCTGGAAGATAGAGAGCGACCATCATACCTTGGCGTCCAGTTCCGCCTTTTCCTTGTTGAGAGCTATTTGCTTAGCATTTAGTTCTTTAACTCTTGCTTTTAACTGTTGCATTTCAGCCATATTTGCATCACGATCTGATCTGTAAATAACATATAACATACATAAGCTCACGCCTGTACCCCCGATGGGACTAACTAATTATAACACCCAAATTTCGCCGAACTTAGTTCCGTCCCAGATGTAATAGACGAGCCTATCGCCATATCGGGCACAAATTCCAGACTCCTGATACTGTGAAATCCAATATCACTTTGATTTTATACGAAATTTACGTTATCTAAAACATAAAACAGAAAAATTATTGAAATACTCTCAAAAATAAAAAAGTTATAAGCCTTTGTATTTGGTGTAACCTTCAAACAGCGGGAAAGAAAAGTACCAGTAAAATCACGTCACGGCCATAACGGCGCGTGCGTTGGAAAGGGATAGCAAGATATCTCCACTACGTCCCCACTCTTGCTCATTGCAGAATTTAAAATATGAATTACTGTCCCTTATTCAACCAATTTCGATGCGGTTTTTATAGAAAGGTTTCTTTTTTGTTTTATTTGCTATTACATGTAAAAAATGTATGTAATTCAAATTCAAATCATTTATTCTGCAAATAGGATATTTTATATCACTTTCACATGTCAATTACGAGTATATATTGATTTTAAGATATTGATAAAGTAATAACCGCGTCGGCATTTCGTGGCTATCCCTGAGAAGAAATGCCGAAACAAACTCAAGGGTTATGGCCTCTTTTAAACTCCAGACAATACATGATATATAAAATTACAATTTAAAATGTCAACATATAATATGAAATGAAACATAGTCAAGTATCCAATAATACCTTATGTCATCGATGGTGGCTATTTATTTCCCGGAAACGCGCCATGCAAATAAATCTATTCTAATATATTATTAACGATATTCGATGTATGTTTAAGCACCCCACGTAACCATACCTAATGCCATTCATGGTAGGTATTCACTTTCCGGACACACCTGTAGCGTCAATAATAAAAAATCAATATAAAATAAATAAATTAAATTAATACCCCCCCCCCCCCTCCGCCCCGCCCCGCACCGCTGCGGGAGCTGTCGGGAGTCGACTCACTACATCGACGCTATATGCTCGCTTGCGCTTGCGCTTCATTCGCTTAATTATAATCCTTGCCTTAGCTTAGCAGTATAATCTATCTGTATATTTCCATCTTTTTCTTGGCAACTATCATCTTTCACTCCTGCAATAAATTCGTATCTACTGTGCATCTCGTTTCCTTCGCTTCATACTATCAAGATTTCTTCACACTTCTTCTCTTTCCTACCTTACCATTACCACACACTTCTTTCAAATAAACTTATTGTAATAATTTAATTGGGTACTTGATTATGTTTGATTTCATACACATATAATTATGTAATGGCAAATAAATTAAAATAGAAACTCTTTTGTAAAAACTGCTTCGAAATAGGTTGAAAATGAGGCAGTAATTCATATTTCCAGATCGACCTGTTGGAAGCGGCCTGCATCCAGCGACTTCCTGCAACCTTTATCAGGTCGTCGGTCCACCTTGTAGGTCTTTGGGGGAGGCCTATGTTCAGCAGTGGACGTCTTTGGCTGATGATGATGATGAATTCATATTTTAAATTCTAGAGTGGGGGCATATTGTAGATATCTTGCTATCCCTTTCCAACGCACGTACCGTTATGGCGTGACGTGACTACACTGATACTTCTCTTTCCCGCAGTTTGAAGGTTACTCTGAACTACAAGGGCTTATAACTTTTTTATTTTCGAGAATATTTCAATATTTTTTTCTGTTCTATATTTTCGACGACGTAAATTTCATATAAAAATAATTAAAAAACATTAGTCAAGTCATCAATATATTATACCCTAGATGCAGTTCTTTCCAAATATCGTCCTAAAAAGTGGTCCCAGGAATAAAACAAAGAAAAAGATCACAAGTTCTAATTAAATCAAACACAAATATAACCCTATGCACGTGTTATAAAGTAGCTTTTTAAACGAAATGATCGAGCGTTCTTAAATTTGAATTTTCAAATTTAGAATTCTATCGGCGTCCAACTGTAGGGAAAACGAGTGCTTAAGCACTTCTTTGCTGTCCCATTTTCCGAGCGTCAACTGTGCATCTTGGTAAATAATATATCGATCAAGCACACAATTTTGACAATTTGTATTTGGTAATTTCTTTTTTGGTCATGTTTTATGTAAAAAGCAAATTCTCTGGGTAGATAGTGTCTATATGGAATGCACGCCACTGCAAGGTAATCGTACCTCATGCCGTCGATGGTGCACTTGGCGGCCGCCACCGCGGTCCTGGTGTCCCGGATCTCAGCCGCCAGGCTGGTGGACCGAGCTGCAGAGGCGCTGAGCTGCCCCGACAGGCTCTGGCACTTGGCCTTCAGGCTCAGCACCTTGGTCTGCTCCTCAGTACGCATCGCTTCCAGCTCTCGGGTTCTGGTGGGGAAATTTGTAATATTACTATCCCACTTCTGACCATCCTCTATCAAAGCGCCATTCAATTATTACCTAAGTTGTTTTTTTTGGGGGGGTCGATCTTGGCTTATTTTTTCTAACAAAAGATTGACAATTCTTAATTACATAACATAACATAAGCTCATGCCAGTATCCCCGAAAGGGTAAGCAGAGGCGCACTAGCCAACTAGTACACCCACATTTCGCCGAGCTTAGTTCCGTCCCAGATGTGATAGGGGGCGAGCCTATCGCCGTACCAGCACAGATTTCAGACTCTGGGCTGATACTGAAAATGAAAATCCAATATCACTATCCTCACCGGGGATCGAACCCGAGACCTCAGAACCGTAATCGTACCGAAATACCACCACGCCACCGAGGCAGTTAATAAAACAAAATATAAACCTTCCTGTAAAAACTGCATCGATATTGGTTAAAAAATGAGGCAGTAATTCATATTTTAAAATCAACAACGAGCAAGAGTGGGGGCGTAGTGGGGATATGTTGCTATCCCTTTTCAACGCACGTTCCGTTATGGCCGTGACGTGATTTTACTGATACTTCTCTTTCCCGCGGTTGGAAGGTTACACCAAACTTTAAATATATTATAATTTTTTTATATTTAAGAATATTTCTTTGTTTTTTATTTTAGACGACGTAAATTTCATATAAAATGAATTTTAAAAAAATTGTCAAATACCCAATTATTACTTCAGTTTTTTTTTGGGGGTCGACCTTGGCTTATTTTTTCTTACAAGCCCCTCCCCCTCCCGCTTGAAAATTCTTAATTACATAACATAAGCTCATGCCTGTATCCCCGAAAGGGTAAGCAGAGGCACACTAGCCAACTAGTACACCCACATTTCGCCGAGCTTAGTTCCGTCCCAGATGTGATAGGGGGCGAGCCTATCGCCATATCAGCACAGATTTCAGACTCCGGGCTGATACTGAAAAATCCAATATCACTGTCCTCACCGGGGTTCGAATCCGAGACCTCAGAACGGTAGTCGTACCGAAATACAACCACGCCACCGAGGCAGTGAGGTTTCCTGTGGACCAAATTCCACTTTCCTTCGTTATTCCCTTTTAAGTTTGGCAATGCATGATCCATTTGGTATGAATGTCTATGGGCAATGGAGATCAGTAGCATCAGGTGACCCACCTACTCGTTTGCCAGTCTCTGCCATACTAATATTTACCGTTTCTTCTCCCATTCAAGTTGGCACTGTCTCTCCATCTCTTTCCTCGCTGCTTCACGTTTCTCCTGTTGAGAATAAAATAAACACAAGTTTAAAAACTACTTTTAAGTTCAACGGACCCACTTAAAAAATTATCCGATCGTGACTATATTATCTTAGTATTATTAAATTTATATGGGACCACCCTTGAAATAATCACTATCGAACACAAAAAGAATCTTAAAAATCGGAGAGTCCACATTTAACGGAGAACACATTCGTCTGTACGAATTGAGGATCAAGTATGTTGCAGAAAGGATTCGGCATAGTTTTTACGACCAGCATTTGCCTGACGCCAACCCCCTCTGAGGGATCCAGTCCCGGGCAAATTAAATTATAAAATTCGAAAAAAAAACAGTATGATCTTTAGAAGCTAACATACGAAGTCAGTTTAATACATTTACATCTCACCTGTTCTTCTTTCTGCTTCCGTAGTAACTCTTCTTGCTCCCTCTTCTGCGCTTCTAACCTCAACTTCTCGCGCTTCTCCGCCTCTTCGCGCTCTTTTCGCTCTCTTTCCGCCTAAAAACAATTTTTATTAGTGTATTATAAAGAATGGGGAACTTGCACGAAAATTATAACGAGAAATTGTGTTGATAAATCAATAAACAAAACCTTGAAATGTGCTATGATGAAATTTGTAGTATAAAATAATTGATATTTTACAAAATATCTTAATTAGAAATTACGTGTAATGGAACGTTATTACAAAACCCAAGTGACGTCGTTGCATTAGGCAGTGTTTCCACGTTGGGGTATTTTTCCCAATTTTGCGGAAAACTGTTGTTATGTTTAGTATGGTACTTGATGAATGAGATTTCGGAGGTCCTCCTCTTTCCAAATTATTTTCTTCATGTAACTTTCCCACTTCTCCGCTCAGGATTCAAGGGTGCAACTTATTTTTACTTCGTTATTTAATGAAATAGCTTCAACATTTTTGGGGAAATTTTTGTTCGGCATGGGGAAATTTTAAACGATAGGCAATTATAGCGGTTCAAACGTCATTCCAGACAATGTCACTAGCCGTCAGTGTCAACTAAGATGTCAACAAAAAGGCATTTTTAAGCTGTGACGTCACGTCCTTTTTTAGCGCGGCGTTTTGTAAGTCATATTTAGACTTGGGATAATTAAATGATTTGTGCATATTTTTATGTTTTTGTTTCTGGTGTGTTTATTTGAGACGTAGTTCTTTGCAATGAACCAATAAAAAAATTACACGCAAGTTCCCTATTTAACTTCAGGGATGCTTTTAATGCAATCTAATGACGAGCAAGCTGTTTGTCTGACAATGAACCATAGCAGCACCACCCGTTCTCAATAACAAATTATTGAGAACAGTGCACTCATCACTAAATTAAACATGGCACTATGCAGCATCTGCCTAAAACGGATTTCTTTATATTTTCAAGCCGAACAACCAAATATTGTGCATATATAAATTAGCCGCTAAAACGTATAATTTTACTACTGTTTCTACATCTATACAAATTAATAAAATTTTAGTGTCTGTTTGCAATTTCAAATTAACAGATTTTTACTAAATTCATATGAAAGTACTTATACCAAAAAAAACTTTTAAAATGTTTTGTCTGCCTGTTTGTTCCAGCTAATCTCCGAAAAGGCTGGACCGATTTTGACGGGACTTTCACTAGCAGATAACTGATGCTATAAGGAGTAACTCAGATACTTTTATTTTAGAAAAAATATCCTGGAACATAAATTTCCACGCGAAAGAAGTCGCAGGCAACAGTAAATAGATGCGAAATTTTGTATGTATGTTTGTTACTCAATCACGAGCGACCGGCTGAACAAATCTAGATGAAATTTAGCAGATGAATAGATTTTATTTTAAACTTTTTACAAAAATATTGTAATGGCGGACTTAATGCCAAGGACATTATCTACCAGTCAACCCAGTTCAAAGTCCCAGGTATAATTTAATTGAAAGAGTAATGGGAATATTTAAAGTCCCAGGTATAATAAATACATAATTATAAATAAAATAATATGAATAGATTATACTCTGGAATAGCACAAAGGGAACTTTAAATCCGGAAAAATAAACAGTTTCCGTGGGAGAAAATTGTAAAGGCAACTAGAAAGAAAATTTTCATGCAATATTATTATTGTATCTATTATTACATACAAATTACCTCTGCTTCCTTGAACGCAAACGAAAAAAGCAAAATATTATTATCTTATAGCTGAGACTGGCAAACAAGCAGATGGGTCACCTGATGGTAAGTGATCTCCACCGCCCATAGACATCCAAAACACAAATGTATTATGAGTGCGTTGGCAACCAAAAAGGAAGGGATTAGGGATTGAAAAAGGGAGGTGGAAAACCTCATTCACCGAACGAAACGCAACAGCAAGCTGCCACTTTACGTCGGTTTTCTGTGAGACAGTGGTATCTGCCCGGTCGAGCCGGCCCATTCGTGCTGTAGACGTAACTGTCCACATGGCTCTACCACTCAAAGTACGTACCTTCTCCTTCATCTGAGCGTCTGCTAGCTGCGTCCTTCTCCTTTCCAACTCCGCCTGACCTCTCGCCATGTTCTCTCTTCTTCTCTCTTCATATGACTTCGCACTAGCGTTAGAGCTTACCGAGTCTCTTCTGGAAGAGAGTTTTTGTTATGGGCAGAAAGTGGTAAGTATTTACTACATTATACATATTTTATTATTATTATTAAAAAAATAATAACTATAATAATGATATTGTTTAAAAATCGTAATTTTGAGAATACCTAGTAAAGCAACGGAGTTTTCAGTTTAGTAAGCTATATTTTATAGAGCACAATAAGGCAGAAACTTATTAGCCGCACTTAGGCTGAGACTTATAATGTGCACTTAGGCTGAAACTTATAAGGTGCACTTAGGCTGAAACTTATAAGGTGCACTTAGGCTGAAAATAGGGCTCACTTCGGCTGAAATTTATATGAAATACATGGGCTGAAACGTATATGGGGCAGTTAAGCTGATATAGCCTAACTGCGCTGTAGATTTTTTTTTTTAATATTTTATTTATATTTTTTTTTATAGCAGAGACTGGCAAACGAACAGATGGGTCACCTGATGGTAAGTGATCTCCACCGCCCATAGACACCCAAGACACAGTAAGAATCATGGGTGCGTTGCCAACCTAAACAGAGGAAATGGAAGGTGAGGGAAAAGGGATTGGGAAGGGGAGCGGGGGGAAATGGGCCACCGGAAATCTCACTCACCGAACGAAACGCGACAGCAAGCCGCACTTTACGTCGGTTTTCTGTGAGACAGTGGTATCTAACCGGTCGAGCCGGCCCATTCGTGCTGTAGACGTTACTGTCTACAGCGTGGCTCTACCACTCCAGTACATCTCATCCCATATACATCAGCGACTTACCTAAAAGTGGGGGGAATCAGTTCAAGTGGTAGTTTCGCCGGCACCACCTCGCCTTGAGTCGCCTTCTCGCACAAGTACATCGCGAGTACAAACTCTTCGCAACCTGAACACAAAATAACCTGAATTGGGTACTTGAATTTTATTAAAACTCATTTTATATGAAATTTACGTCATCTAAAATGTAGAACAGAAAGAAATATTAAAATATTCTTAAGAATAAAAAAGGTTATAAGCCTTTGTAGTTTGGTGTAACCTTCAAACTGCGGGAAAGAGAAGTGTCAGTATAATCACGTCACGCCATAACGTTGGAAAGGGATAGTATGATAGCTACACTATGCCTCCACTCCAGAATTTAAAATATGAACTACTGCCTCATTTTTCAACCAATTTCGATGCAGTTTTTACAGAAGGGTTTCTTTTTTGTTTTATTTGCTATTACATATAAATATGTGTATAAAATCAAACACAGCCAATTAATCATTTATAGTTAATCGAACAGTCACACACAATTCGAAAACCCCAATTAAATTTTTAATTACTAATCACAAGTTTAAAAGTGAATGGTAGTGTCGGCCGAGGACGTCCTAGACGTACCTTTATGGACCAAATTGGCGATATTTTAGAAAAGGGCCAAATAAGGAGTTCTCGTAACCGAAGAGCGTGCATGAAAAGACTGATGACTGTGGAAGAAGCGAAAGAGGTGTGTTTGAACCGAAGCAATTGGCGCTCCTTAGTCTCTGCCTACCCCAATGGGAAACAGGCATAGTTTATATATGTATGTAAGTTTAAACTGACTGAACTGCCTCCATGGCGTGGTGGTATTTCGGTACGACTACGGTTCTGAGGTCTCGGGTTCGATCCCCGGGTCGAGTAAAGTGATATTGGATTTTTCCATATCAGCCCGGAGTCTGGAATTTGTGCCCGATATGGCGATAGGCTCGCCCCCTATCACATCTGGGACGGTACTAAGCTCGGCTAAATGTGGGTGTTCTAGTTCGCTAGTGCGCCTCTGCCTACCCCTTCGGGGATACAGGCGTGAGTTTATATATGTATGTAAGTTTAAAATACTTAACAGACCGACTTCAAATCCGGTCGTGACGAAATTTATATGGGACCACCCTTGAAATAAGCTCTATCGAACACAAAAAGAATTTTAAAAATCGGTCCACACTTGTCGGAGATATCGCGTAACATACATAAAAAAAGACAGACGAATAGAGGACCTCCTCCTTTTGTGGAAATCGAAAAGACAGATAATAAATAATAAATAAATAAATACACCCAACAGTCACACACATAGTCCTGACCCCACACTGGGTGTAACGTGTATCGTGGGTATCAGAAACTACGGGAGAGTTTCGGTCTCACAACACCCACACCCGAAACAAATATCTATGGGCAACACAGACATTTATCTCGGCGCGGGAATCGAACCCGCGACCTCACGTTTCACAGCCGGCTACTCGTCCGCTGCGCCACGGAGGCTGTCTGATGAATTGAGGACCTTCTCCTTTTTGGAAGTCGAAAAATCAGAAAAATATACCAAAATAATAATAATGAAACGGGTAGTTGAGCAAGCGAGTTAGTTAGGGAGGTTTGTATCTGTGTGTTACATTCATCGATATATTATTTACCTAGATGCACAGTTGACGCTCGGAAAATGGGACAGCAAAGAAGTGCTTAAGCACTCGTTTTGCATACAGTCGGACGTCGATAGAATTCTAAATTTCAAAATTCAAATTTAAGAACGCTTGCTCATTTTGTTTAAAAACCTACTTTATAACACGTGCATAGGGTTATATTTGTGTTGATTTAATTACAACTTGTGATCGTTTTCTTTGTTTTATTCCTGAGACCACTTTTAAGGAGGATATTTGCAAAGAACTGTGCATCTAGGGTATAATATATTGATGGTGTTTTCATTGTAAATTATCGCTTGCTATGACGTTGAAGGAAAACATCGTGAGGAAACTTGTATATCCGAGAATTTCTCCATAAGTATTTCGAAAACCGAATTTTTTGTACCCTACCGCATTACAACTTTGTGTATCAAAGCCTAGAGATTTTTTGTTTGTCCTGAGGTCTCGGGTTCGATCCCCGGGTCGGGCAAAGTGATATTGGATTTTTCCATATCAGCCCGGAGTCTGGAATTTGGTTACATTACCTAATTTCCCGTCGGAGTCCAAGTCCGCGAGGGCCCATATCTGCGCGAGTGTCTGCTGCGGGAGTCTGGACTGCAGCATGATGGACCTCGCCTGGGCTCCCGACACGGATCCGCATTTGGCGCGGTCAGTCGCGTTGAACAATTGCGTGTACCTATAGATAATGGTCAAATTCTGATCTTGACCCTTAGAGTAAGCTCTATCAAACACTAACCTCCTTATTCATAATGAAATTCTGGTCTTATCGAACGCATAACCCTACTTCTGCCTAGTTTAGCTAAAAGAGTACTTATGTTTTTTTTTTAAGTTGATCATAGCCATGGATACAATGTCCTTCAGCCGTATACTTTTTATTATTTTTGTTACTTTATTTCCTACATCTAAGTTTTCGCAACTGCAATGAAGTCGGATGTGTTCGATTTCAAGGCCCTGCTGGAGTTTTGGCGTCAATTCTTTCCAGTTTGATGGTTTTTAGACGATTTTCTCGCAGCGGAGGAATCGAACATGGTCGACCCATCCACCCGACAAAAATCGTCAAAAATCACTTATTTCAAAGCTTCCACATACCGTTCATCTTCGTTGTTGTTTATCGCATAAATTCACATCACATTTAAACCACAAGCACAACTTTAGACTATAATATGAAATCATTAAAACAAGCGACCAACCGTCAGAATTCCCGCCAAAACTCCTTAAATATGTTTATGGAATACAATGTTGCTGGTTACAGAAAAAACTTTATTTTTATCTCTGGCAAGCTTTGAAACAAATAGGAAGTCTTGACTGGAAACAATAAATAAAAAATATATATCAATCTTAGATGGGGTTAGGACCCCCCAGGACAGGTTAGGGACTATAACAAAATTAATTTGATATTCGGTAGTCGTACCGAAATACAACAACGCCACCGAGATAGTATTTTTTTTAACAGTATACAAAATGCAGGCCGTTTCCAGCAGATCGGTCTGGAAATCTTCGGGGGAGGCCAAGCAGTGGACGCCCTGCAGCTGATGATGATGGTACGAAATAGTTCCGGTAAAGTAGCTGGTTGTAAAAGAAACGGAGCTCGACCCAACGTAGTGGTGGGATAAGGGCTGAAAACGACTTACTTGAGTTTCTGCGGTTGTGGCACCCCCCATTCTGCAGGCGGGGGGCTCATCACCCCCATGGGGACCTCAGTGGGACTCGCCACGACAGAACCTGGTAACAAATAGTAAATAAAGTAATATTGGTGGGAGGGTACATAGTGTACCCTACTGTAAATTTACTCATATACATACACAGACTGACGCCTGTATCCCTGAAGGGTTAGGCAGAGGTGAACTAACGAACTAGAACACTCGCCGAGCTCATTTCCGTCCCATGTGTGATAGACAAGCCTAAATTTCAGACTTCGGGCTGATGCTGAGTAGAAAACCCTAATATCACGTTACCCGATCCGGGAATTGAACCCGTAATCCCAGGACTGCATCTGTGACGCAGTTGTATTTCTATCACAAAAAGTTTAAAACCTTAAAACGATTTTAAATTCATCTGATATTGACTTAGAACAAGCTTATTGAACATAAAAAGAAATTCGAAAATCGGTTCACATTTTTCGAAAATATCGGATACAAAAAAAACAACGAACTGAGAACCCATTTTTTTTAAATCGGTTGACAAAACTTACCCGGCTTCGACATAACTTCACTCTTCACAGCCGTGATGGGCGTCGATGTTATTGGCTGACCGGGAATCGAACCGACACCTACTGCCTGAGGCGGGCTGTTGACTACCGACCCAGACCCAGAACTCGGCACCATAGCAGAAGGTCCCCCAAGAGGCTGTGGAGGGGATTGTATAGGCGCAGACGGCATTACAGGTTGAGTTTGAGGCATCATTGAGCCTATTTGCGCCCCCGAGCCTATTAGAGGCCCATTTGAGCCCATAAGTGGCTGACCCATTGTTGTTTGGGTCGAAATTAAAGGTTGGTTTGGAATTAACGGCTGGGATTGCATTAAAGGCGCGGTTAACGGTTGGGTACCTATTAACGATTGGGTACTTGTGCCAATTAACGGCTGGGTACTAATTAACGGTTGGGTACCTATTAATGGTTGGGTACTTGTACTAATTAACGGTTGGGTACCTATTAACGGCTGGGTACTTGTATTAATTAGCGACTGGGACGTTGAAACCAACGGTTGGGTGTCAATCAGTGTTTGCGAAAGAGGCTTCACTCCGGAAATCAAATCTGGTACCGTATTGGGCGCCGGCGGTTTCATGGGAGGTACTAAAGGCTGTATCAAGGGGGTAGTGTTGACTAAAGGTTGGGTGGGGGCCCCGAAATCACCGAGTAATGAGTTGTTTTGGCTCGGTAAGCCTGATATCAGAGGTTGTGATGGCATGGGAGGCATTGCTGGCACGGATGGGGGCATGGAAGGCATGGGGGGAATTGGGGGCTTTGTAGGTGGGGTGAAGGGCTGTTTTTGGGCACCTGTAAATAAAACAGATTTTTTTGGCAACTCTCAGTCAATCAGATAAAAAATCACGTACAATGTAATAAAAATGTGACCATAATAATAAATGAACATCCTATACAATAAAGTTACATATGAAATTGCTTTTATATTTTTCTGAGCTTCAATTGACCTACCTCTATATATTTAACTAGTAATTTTTTTTTAAGTTATGACATAATAATATTTTTTTCCAAGTGGTAGAGCCACGCTGTAGACAGTAACGTCTATAGCACGAATGGGCCGGCTCGACCGGTTAGATACCACTGTCTCACAGAAAACCGACGTAAAGTGGCAGCTTGCTGTCGCGTTTCGTTCGGTGAGTGAGATTTCCGGTGGCCCATTTCCCCACTCCCTTTCCTAATCACCTTCCCTTCCATTCCCTCCTTTTAGGTTGGTAACGTACCCATGATTCTTTTTGTGTCTTAGGTGTCTATGGGCGGTGGAGATCACTTACCATCAGGTGACCCATCTGCTCGTTTACCAATCTCTGCTATAAAAAAAAATAATAATAACTAGTTAAATTATGACATAGCTTAAAACTATTTACTAGTTAAATACATAGGTCAATTAAAGTTTAGAAAAATAAGAAAGCAATTTCGATTCATTATCATATGTAACTTTATTCTTTGGATAGGTCGATATTTACAATAATAGGGCTCTTATTATGGTCTATGGTAGTTACTTACCAGTGGGGCTCAGTGAAGAGAGCAGAGATTGTGGTAGAGTTTTAGGCACTTCAATACCATGGAGTTTTAAATTAATTATCTGAAAGGAAATAATAAAAAAATACAGACTCCAAAATATACTCTTAACCTGCTGTTATCCCTTATTTCAAGTATGTTGCAGAAAGAATTCGGGTCACCCTGCTTGGAGGTTACAGTCCCAGGCAAATTAAATTAGAAAAATTGCTTTGCCCAACCTGGGTATCGAATCCTGGACACCCGGTATAGCCCACATATGCTGCCACTTGACTAAGGATGCTGTCTAGACCAAGATTTGGGACTACACTTGGAACAAGCTCTATCGAAAATAAAATCTTTAAAATCGGTCCACATTTGCCGGATATATCGAGTAATAACATACATAAGATCACGCCTGTATCCCCGAAAGGGTAGGCAGAGGCGCACTAGCGAACTAGAACACCCACATTTCCCCGAGCTTAGTTCCGTCCCAGATGTGATAGGGGGCGAGCCTATCGCCATATCGGGCACAAATTCCAGACTCCGGGCTGATATGGAAAAATCCAATATCACTTTGCCCGACCCGGGGATCGAACCCGAGACCTCAGAACCGTAGTCGTACTGAAATACCACCACGCCACTGAGGCAGTGGAGTAATATACTTAAAAATACCTAAAAATTTAGGACCTCTTTTTTTAAGTCGGTTGTAAAACAACTGTTTAGTTGTCGTATGGGCGGTTCCGGCCGAAGACTTGGCGCTTCTCGCCTAGAGAAACCCGGGACCGTCCCTAAAGCGCCGAAGAGGGCCACCGCGGGGTTTTTAGTCGGTATTGCCGGTGTAGGGTGTATATAGCGTTAGGGACTCGACCCAGTGTCGCCCGGATGTTTTCCTACTCTCCCGGGCATTATGGCACTGGGCAGTAAGACCGGCGACTCCGACATAACCGTTGCCTTTTCTCCTAGGCATGACAGCAGTGGTAAATTAGAAAACACTTTTCCCTGTGATAATAAGAAAGGCTTATATCATTGATAATTTACCTTGCAAGCGATGGAGAACTCTTTAAGGTCCAGTTTGCCATCAGCATTGGTGTCCGCCAGAGACCAGATCTGGCCCAAGACCGGTGGAGGCAGTTGTGACTGGAACAATCATTTGTATACACCATCTTTATTTCAACCTGCCCTTATCCCACTGTACTGTAGGATCATCGTCAGCCACAGGACATCCACTGCTGGACATAGGCCTTCCCCAAAGATTTGGATTGGAAGTGGCCTGCATTCAGCGATTTCCTGCGACTTTTATTAGGTTGTCTGTCCACCTAGCAGATTATTCTGGGATATAACACACTTTTTCAAGCATGTTGCTGAAAGCATTTGGCTTAGTTTACACAGCCTGCTGCCTAGCTGCCTGACGTGATTCCCCTTCTGGGAATTCAGTTCAAAGAATAGGAAAACCGTAACTGTAAAACACTCTGCCAAATTTTAGACTCGGCGGAGCCAGACTGATACTGAGTAGAAAAACCCAATAGTACTTTGCCCTCGCTGAGGATCGAATCCGAGACCTCAGGACGGTAATCGAACCTGCGCACACCTATGATACCAAAAGCCCTAAAAATGCTGGTTAGAAGTTTTGGAGGAAGATATAAGAGAAGATGAATAATAAATAAATATGAGAAGGTGAGCATTCCTACCTGCAGCATGAATCTCTTGGCTTGCTCTCCCGTGAGGTTGCCATTCACAGGGCCGAGGTTCCGGAAGTGCTCCGCAAACTTGGCATGTTCGTGAGACTGTATAACCCACGGATCGCCCGCCATCATGTCTGCGATGGGATACAATAAAAAAAATGAAAAAATAATATTGATACAATAAAAAAAAAAAATATATTAGAACTAATATCAATATCCCACTTCTGATTATGGTCTTCCTCTAATAATGAGAAGTTAGGCCTTAGTCTACCACGCTGGCCTAATGCAGGTTGGTTTTATACTTCACATGCACTGCATGTTCTTGTGAAAAATTTCTAAGGTATTTTGATATGTGAAATGTACATTATATAGTGAACTAGCAAACCCGGCTAACTCCGTTTCGCCACCACATGGCTTCGTTTTATGTATCTATCTATCTATCTATCTATATTTATCTATCTACTTAAAATATTGGTTTGTAGTATATGCTATGTATCAGAGATGGCGCTGTATGTGAAAAAAGATTTTCCCGCTTTTCTGTTGAATTTTTTCCTGAATTTTCTTTGCTATAAACCTCACGGAGCCCGAGACCTTTCCAACAAATGCAAAACCGTGGAAATTGGTTCGTGTGTTCTGGAGTTATAGCGTCAGGAAGGAAAACCCGACTTATTTTTATATAGTAGATTAAGGCCTAACCTCTCTCATTAGTAGACAGGACCATGATCAGAAGTGGGATAGGTATATTACAGTACACATATAATCATTACTTTAAACATTGATTTGTGATTAATAGGATTATAATAACAATTGGGTACCTAACTATGTATGATTTTATACACATTATATGTAATAGCAAATAAAATAAAAAAGAAACACTTCTGTAAAAACTGCATCGAAATTGGTTGAAAAATAAGGTAGTAATTCATATTTTAAATTCTGGAGTGGGGGCATATTGGAGATATCTTGCTATCCCTTTCCAACGCGCGTACCGTTATGGCGTGACGTGATTATACTGATACTTCTCTTTCCCGCAATTTGAAGGTTACACAAAACTTCAAAGCCTTATAACTTTTTTATATGTAAGAATATTTCAATATTTCTTTCAGTTCTGTATTTTAAAGGTCGTAGATTTCATATAAAATTAATAAGATTATGTTGAAAAAATATTTATGATCATAAAATATGAATTACTATGTTGTTCTACTAACACTATTGAATCTATAGAAATACTTAAGAAAAATTATGCGCTTTTCTTTTAAATGTATAAAACCAATTCGGGTCGTATTCATAGAAGCAGAACAGAATCGGTTACCAATGTCATTCTAAGTAACATTGTAGTTCAAAATTAGTGCTACTTTTCGAAAAGAAAGTCTGATGGTGTTTCCTTCCAATTATACACTTACATAAGGTGCAAATAAAGACACTAGGATAGCAATTAAACACTGTGATGAAATATAGGATATCAATGTTTAAAATATGAGAGATCCTCCCAGTTTCAAGATATCTGAAAGGAAGTGATTTCTTCATCCTATTACTAGCGAAATAAAGGATTTTAAAAAGTTTTTGTGCTAGACAATGATTAATACTTACTTGTGCTGTATTACAGAGTCCCCGAAGTGTTAACTGAACGTCTCCCGTAATTTAAAATGATTTAAATTATGGAGCAACGAGAAATCTGAACCATCTATTGATTTTTAATGTTAACTGTCAAACTCGAAATTTCACCGTTGACAGCTGATGTTTCGTTCGGAAACAGATATTCACGAGCTACTAGTGTTTGATCTCCTTTCCGCGATCTCTTTTTATATAATCATACATAGACACGCCTGTATCACCGAAAGTGTAGGCAGAAACGATCTAAAGAACTAGAATGCCCACATTTCGCCGATCTTATTTCTGTCTCAGATGTGGTAGGTGGCGAATTTTTATAATTATCTCAAATAAAAGAAATGAAAGGACGGGTCAATTGTTAGATACAAATTCCCTGACGTTAAAGAACACCTATTGTATCCCACGATACAAGCATAGCTTAGTGTGGGGATCATTGATATAGTCTAATCTGCTACAGTAGTAGTACATACAATGTTACAATATTTTGTCAACCAATGAAAATTAGTATTTAAGAAATTTTAATGTAACACTGTTTTTGTCGAAATAAACTTATTATTATTATTATTATTCTCATTTATTTCATTATTCATTTTTTTACATTTTTAAATACAAGTTAAAAAAAAAATACATTTAAAAATATAAAAAACAATAAATATCACCCTCCCGATGACGAGGCTTGAGACCCAAGTCACCGGTGGTTAGGGGCTCAGAGTGAGGAACCGCCTCACAATGCGGGCCGTGTCCAATAACACTGCCTTCTGTATCTGGCTCTTGACCCAACGTCCGATTGAGAGCCTCTTAAGGTGTTGGTCGAGGCTCTTTGCTATCAACCCATTAGCGGTAACGACTATCGGGACAATGATTGTTGATTCCACATCCCACATGTCCGAAATCTCGTGTGCCAGATCTAAGTATTTAGACATCTTGTCATTTTCGGCCTTCACGAGATTTTCATCATGCGGAATGGTGACATCAACAAGTATTGCCCGACGCGCTAATCGATCTACTACCACAATATCAGGCTTATTGGCAACAATAGTCCTGTCCGTAATAATAGATCGATCCCAATACAGTGTTGCATGTCCATTTTCAAGAACTGGCTGCGGCACATATTGGTAGTATGGTACTTCAGAAGTCACAAGGTAGTATCGAAGAGCAAGTTGCTGGTGTATGATCTTGGCTACTAGGTTATGTCTATGTAAGTACTCGCCGTTAGCAAGATACGAACAACCGGAAATAACATGCCTAATGGACTCTCCGGGACGGTGACATGCCCGACAGATGTCGACCGTACCGTCCTTTATTATGTATTTCCTATAGTTGTTCGTCTTGATAACTTCGTCCATAATTGCAAAGACAAAACCCTCGGTTTCCCCAAATAGGTTACCGAAACGTAGCCAAGACACGGAAGCAAGTTGGTCGACATCGGGCCCATTGAGAGCTCGATAGAATCGTCCGTGAAGCTCTTTGCTCTTCCATACCTCCCTGCGATCCCCGGTACTCAGTACCACAGGTGCCCGCCAATTCTCATTTGCCAGTGAGAGCGGAGTGAATCCTTTGTCTACCAAACCCATATCCTTATGCATCACCACTTCGCTACGGAGGAAATAATTCCTGAGATTGCATATCTCGCGGTTATGCAGGTCCTTGGCATTAAGTAAACCTCGGCCCCCGCATCTCCGCGGGATATACAATCTCATAACAGACGATCGTGGATGATGCATTCGGTGTGCAGTTAGTAGAGTCCGGACCTTTCGATCCAGGGTATCTAACTCGGTCTGAGTCCATTTGAGTATGCCGAAAGAGTACATCAGTACAGGCATAACCCAACCATTAAAGGCACGAATCTTGTTGCCACCCGACAAAAGACTGTTAAGAACTTTTGTCAAGCGACCAAAGAAACGTTCCTTCACTGATTGTTTTACATCTGCACTCGATATACCTAACGCTTCAGACATACCCAAATATTTGTAGGTTTCCGTTTCGGAGAGAGATCTAAGCTGTATAGTCTCTGAGAGATGGATGTCATCAGAGACTATATTCCCACCACGCTCCACATGGATAACCGCGCACTTATCCACACCAAACTCCATATTGATAGAGTTGCTGAAACTTTTAGTTATTTTCAACAACTCCATCAAATCAGTTTTCTTGGGTGCGAACAGTTTGAGGTCATCCATGTATAGTAAGTGGGATATTGGCTCTCCCCCTCTACGAAGACGGTAGCCTAGTCCGGAATCCAGCAGCAAGGTGCTAAGAGGATTCAGGGCCAAACAGAACCATAAGGGACTCAGACTGTCACCCTGGAATATACCCCGCTCAATCTTAATTGGTTCATCACAACCAGGAGTACTCACACCACCTGGATAATTTAAAACCGTTGTCCACTGCCTCATACAAGCCTCCAGAAAGGCGCATAGATTTGTATCTATTTTATACAAATCTAGCACCCTCATGAGCCATGTATGAGGCACTGAATCGTAGGCTTTTTTGTAGTCGATCCAGGCAGCCGATAAATTCCTCCTGTTGCGACGAACTTGCTGACATATGGACATGTCTACGAGAAGGAGTTCTTTTGTACCACGTGACCCAACTTTACAGCCTGTTTGACCTGAAAACATGATGTTACTATTGTTAATGTGGTTGGATATTTTCAATCTTATAATTGAGGACAGTAATTTGTAGATGGTGGGCAAGCAAGTTATAGGCCTATAATTTTTTGGGTCAGTGGTATTACCAGATTTATATAAGAGGTATGTGGCACCTGTCGTCATAAACGATGGGAGAGATCTATTCTCAAGTGCGTCCTGGAACTGCGTCGCTAAACGAGCATGCGTGCTAGGAAGCCATTTCAACCAGAAATTGTGCAGGCCGTCCGGCCCGGGACTTTTCCAGTTGTGGGACGGACGGATTGCACACAAAACGTCTTCTGGGCTGATTGAAATGGCCTCCATAGTTCGTATTGACTCGCAGGCTCGCTCCACGACACTGAGCCAGGCGCCTTCAGTGTAAGAGACCGGCGACGACCAAATGCTTGCCCAATATGTATGCATATCAAGCACATCCGGCGGCCGCCGATCTCCTAGAACATGAGAGCGCTCCCAACATCCATACACTCTTTTCTGGTCTCTTTGAAAAGTGCGATTCTGTTGGAATCTATCCCAGCGCATCCTAAATCGTCGGATACGGTTCGCCCAAGCACAGACTTTTTGCTTCAGGAAATCTATGCGTTCTGCGACACAAACCCTATAATCTCTGGGCCTGATGTTGGTCCCAGAAAAGGCCTGTGTCACAAAACGCATGACTCTGGGCCTATCATTGCCTTCCCTGAAGCAAATTAATTTAGCGATTAGAGTGCGGGCCTTGCCGATACGCTCCTCGATCCTGCGCTGCCAGGCCGGGACAATCACGGCATCCCGCGTGACTCTGTTTTCACTGGGAAACTTTACGTTAGCCACGCGACATACCGCGACGGCCGCGCAGTACAGGATCGAATGAGTGCCAACAAGGTCGCAACTAGACTCCATGTATGTGGAAAGTATGGAGTCTAGTGCCCCAACTAGTGCCAAATTACGTCTGTGCGTTGGCAAACGCGGTATCCGAGGTCTACTGGACGCAGAAATAGAATTAAATTCCAAAATCGCATCTTCCAAAGCCCTTCTCAAACACTGTATATCTTGGGAACTTACTGTATTGTCCAAATTGTCCACCAACTCAGGATCTGGGTCAGAGGTGCATATAGGTGCGTTATCTGTTCTTTCTTCAACAGGAGCCGTGGTGATAGGAACCTGGACAATATTATGTAAGTTTGCGCGCAATCGCTCAAGTACGGCATCATCCAACAACTTACGTCGCTGAATGAACCTCACTTGATCCGATAAACGTTGAGTCGATACATCAAGCGTTGGTTCAAGGGTCTGAAACAGAGCAAGCATTTTGGCACGGTACGCTGTGAGTTTGGTTCCTCCTTCTGTCGCCCCATAGTAGGCCCGCATGACATTTTCATTGATGCTAGATGTCCATCTCATGCGGCGCACTACTCCACCGGTAGCGGGGGCCGTAGGCGGGACACAAGGCCCCGCTGGTCCCAAGCCCGCCGGAGGAGGGGGTCGCCGTCCTCTTCGTCGCACAGGTGTTAGTGGCGACGGGGACGACTGCAGCTCGTCTTGTAAGCTCGACGCGTCGTTACCCGGCGACGGCTCGAACACCTCCGAAGCCGATGCCCACGACGCGGAGCTCGACGAGCTGGTGGAGGATCTTCTGCGTGCGCGTGTCCTGGCTCGTAATATCATCTTGGTACATTTTGGATTGGAAATACATAATTTTGGTTCATTTTTAACTGATTTTTCCTTCTAAAACTGATCTTAAATACATTTAAATGACACTGTCACTGTCATTGATCTGTTTTTTGCACATTATAAAGATTTCTTCAAAATTTCACTTAATTATTGTTCAAACAATTATTATTGTTCAAACAATGTGATTTTTCGAAAATACGTAATATAAAAATAAAATTATGAATACTATATATCTTAAAATAATTATTTTGTAAATGTTTTTAGATCTTGTACCAAGTGACTTCTAGTGTTGCCTTGCCTATTATTATTATTATTATTATACCTCATTTATTTCAATAAATTCTTTTTACATTTTTAAATATAAATTATATAAAAATAAATACATTTAAAAATATAAAAATAAATAAATATCACCCTCCCGATGACGAGGCTTGAGACCCAAGCCACCGGTGGTTAGGGGCTCAGAGTGAGGAACCGCCTCACAATGCGTGCCGTGTCCAATAACACTGCCTTCTGTATCTGGCTCTTGACCCAACGCCCGATTGAGAGCCTCTTAAGGTGTTGGTCGAGGCTCTTTGCTATCAACCCATTAGCGGTAACGACTATCGGGACAATGATTGTTGATTCCACATCCCACATGTCGGAAATCTCGTGTGCCAGATCTAAGTATTTGGACATTTTGTCTTTTTCGGCCTTAACGAGATTTTCATCATGCGGAATGGTGACATCAACAAGTATTGCCCGGCGCGCCAATCGATCTACTACCACAATATCAGGCTTATTGGCAACAATAGTCCTGTCCGTAATAATAGATCGATTATATATATTATTATTATTATTATATTATTATTATTATTATTATTAGGGTTTAAAATGGGTTACTCCATGCTTTGTTTTTCGTTATCTCAGCCTAATAACAGAGTCCACCTTTCTGTTTTAGCGCTGTCATAATACTCATCCTCCTTGATAAGAACATTGGCTTTACTATCCTCCTCCAAAATATAGACATATCTAATTATAATTCAAAGGGCCCAGCGCTATCACTCGTCGCGTATATAAAAACTTTAAGCCTTAGTGGTACTTTACGGTAGTAAATAACGCTTGTGATCTCACACATCTTAGCCCAAAAGCAATCATACCCGTAACTTTAACATCGTAGAGCGTCAAGTAAAGCGCAGAGTTTACGCTCGCATGCCATAATCTCAGATTATCAATAACGTTGAAACCGCTCCGCTTATTAGATTATACATGTAGAGTGAGTGCATATTCCACGGTACATTTACAGCGATTTTTGAATAATTCTAATGAAAATACCAACTTCCTAATAATTATGATATTTTATCTATCTTTTTTAAATACCGAGTTACTCAATTCTATCATTTCTATCTCGGTGGTATAGTATAGAACACAACGTGCAGTAGAATTATGCTGTGATAAATAATCCATAATCAGAACAGTAGGAAATCGTTTTTGTCATTGAGGAAAATACAAAATAGATGACCAATAAACGTAGAGAAACCACTGATAAGTGTATTATATTCTTAGATTATTCTCATTATATAATTTTGATGACCACTCTTCTTTATAAGCATACCATAAAATCTTAGCATAAAATTATTTAAGCGTAAAATGTACTTATTTCTGAACGAAACTTTTATGTCAGATTACAGGATTTGTTATCAACAAAGTACATTCAAAAATATAAACATACATATTATTGACAAAATATTATAAAAAATAAATATAATTTGTATAACATTTCTATAAAAAATAACACAATCTAAGATTCATTTAATGATCTATAATCTATATCTATTATATTACGATTGATATTACCGCGCAAGACATGAAATATTGATTTTTATAAAACTGGAAACTTACTGTTCGGACGCACCCAACGTTTCCGAACGCACGCGTCACCATGTTGTTTTTAGATGAAAACACTTGCATTGAGAGGTTGTTTAGAATGACGAGAGTTATCGACAATCTTAATCCAAATGTCTACGACAAAGGTTCAGAACGGGTGATAACTGATGCAGATCGCGATGAAAATATTGTGGACGAGTTTGATCGCCGGGAAATATTCGATATGATACGAAATATCAACGACCCCGAACATCCCTTAACATTAGAAGAATTAAAAGTTGTGGAGGAAGATGGTGTGTTTTTGGACAATAAAAACAATAGTATACTCGTTAAGTTCACGCCTACAATACCACACTGTAGCATGGCTACTTTAATTGGTGAGTAATTTAGTTTTGCGCAATGTTTACATTTTATGTACTTTCAACTTTTGTAAGTGGCGCCATCTACAGGCTATAGAACAGTACCAATCACAAATACTTGTACTTGAGAGTTGAGTATGGTTGAGTATAACATAAGCTCACGTCTGTATCCCTGAAGGAGTAGGCAGAGGCGCACTAGCGAGCTAGAACACCCACATTTCGCCCAGCATAGTTTCGTACCAGATGTGATGGGGGCGAGCCTATCGCCATAAATTCCAGAGTCCGAGCTGATATGGAAAAATCCAATGTCGCTTTGCCCGTCCCAGGGCTCAAACCCTAGACCTCAGGACGGGAGTCATATCGAAATATAACAACGCCACCGAGGCAGTAAAAAAGGATAGCTGATACGGAAAAATCCAATAGCAGGCAAACATGCAAGTAGTTTGCTGGTGGTAGGAATTTCGTATCTAACCGGATGGAGACCACCATACACATGGGGCTAAAACCAGCCATAGTGACCCATGCTGTGTGTGTAGCGTTCCAGCATCAGCCAGTGTAGTTCGCTCAAGGCACTTGCTAACTTGATGGTTGGTTGGGGCGGGTATGAGGTACCCCTGTCTACATCGCTCATCTGCCTTTTTTGTCGCAAGCCTCTCGATTTTGCTTCTTCCCTCTTTGGATTCGCATTGTAAAAGCATAAATAGGCCAGCATGATTATGGTGACCACTAATAAACCCATTGTTTGTCAGTGGTCGCTAGTTTGGACTGCACTACACTTACCATCAGATGCAGTGTAGTCACTTTGCCATGAAGGCATACAAAAATGGGTCACCTGCAGCCCGAGCAGGAAAATTTCTGACATCCGTAAATGTATTTGTTCTCGATGCGCGTCTATGAAATTTGTATGAAATATTAATCAAATATCATCAATGTGCAGCGAGTTTACATTTACATTAGTTTTTCGTGCTCGGGCTACTGATATTAAGTGATCACTGTCCACATACATAAATTTTTCGTTCTAGGCCTTTCCATCCGTGTCCAGTTACTCCGAGCCCTGCCCACAAGGTTCAAAGTATCAGTACAAGTTACGGAAGGCACCCATGCCTCAGAAGAAGCAGTAAACAAGCAGTTAGCAGACAAGGAACGAATTGCGGCAGCTTTAGAGAATATAAGCCTTCTAGCTATCATTAATCAATGTATAATGAGTAAAAGTGTGTAACTTGTATAGTCTCATACAATGTATCTATCTCCTAGTATCATATGATTGGGTACTTGAGTATGTTTGATTTTGTAAACATTTTTATATGTACTAGCAAACAAAACAAAAAGAAACTCTTCTGTAAAATCTGCATCGAAATTGGTTGAAAAATGAGTCAGTAATTCATATTTTAAATTCTACAATAAGCAAGAGTGGGGATGTAGTGGGGATATCTTGCTATCCCTTTCTAACTCACGTACCGTTATGGCCCTGACGTGATTTTACTGATACTTCTCTTTTCCGCAGTTTGAAGGTTACACCAAATTTCAAATGCTTATAACTTTTTATCTTTGAGAATATTTCAATAATTCCTTCAGTGCTGTATTTTAGATGGCGTTAATTTCATATAAAATTTATAAAAAAATATTAGTCAAGTACCCAATTATAAAAGAAAAATAACGACTTGGTATAACTATGAAAAAAAGTGTTTACTCTGAAGCCGGTTCGGCCATTTTAGTTTCGCGATCTATTAGGGCCTTACTTATAAACACATTTTCGCTTATTTTTTGGCTAAGAATAGCCTGTCACTGTTTTCCTTGTGTTATATTGTTTACAAATGAAAGGGACAAGCTATGCTTAAAGATAAGCAGTGTTTAAATATTTTTATAAGTAATGGGCTTTGTGTGTAAGTTGCCACCATGTCATTTAAGACTTAAGGTAAATAAATACTGGTAAATAAATAATAAATACTGCTCCTTCTTCTACCTGCCCTTATCCCACCTTATGTGGGGTCAGCGCAACACACTTTCAAGAATGTTGGAGGAGGGATTTGGCTAAGTTTTTACGACCTGCTGCCTGCCTGACGTCTACCCTCTGGGGATCCAGTCCCAGGCAAATTAAATTAGAAAATTAGCTTTGCCCGACCTGGGAATCGAACTCACGACCTGGTCCACAGTCCATTTATGAATTGCCCTTAAAACATAAACATATACTTAAAACAATGATTATCGCTGTATCATGCTCATAGAACAATGGATCATAGATGTAATGTGTAGCGAAACGATGTTTTGTGTAATGTTTTAGTGCAGGACACGCGGCTTGATTACCAAAAAACAACAAAATTTGAATTTCGCGGTTAGTGCCGAGTTTCCGCCACAGTATTGTCACACGTCCTAATTTTGGCGGTAAATCCGTTTTCATCCTAAAAATACTGTGTGGGAGGCGTTATAGAAAGTTAATTCTAAAGATCTATTTAATTACATATTTCTGTATAAATTAATTTTGTAAAAATTGTGAAATAAATATTTTTTATTTGTATTCTATTTATTATAATTTTATTTTCATATATTTCGCTTTTAAATATTCGATAGCTTTCATTTTGATGAGACCTATAGTCTGACGCCTATAGTACTGACAACGATAGTCCCATGTTCGTCTATAGTCTGCAACCGATAGTCTCGGGGACGTCTATTATAGTATTGTCATCGATAGTCCTGACGACGCCTAAGGTACTGACACCAAAAGTCCCGGAGACGCCTATAGCTCTGACGTCGATAGTCCTGGCCACGCCTATAATACTACCGATAGTCCCGGCGACGTCTGAAGCACTGACACCAAAAGTCCCGGAGACGCCTATAGCTCTGACGTCGATAGTCCTGGCCACGCCTATAATACTACCGATAGTCCCGGCGACGTCTGAAGCACTGACACCAAAAGTCCCGGAGACGCCTATAGCTCTGACGTCGTTAGTCCTGGCCACGCCTATGATACTACCGATAGTCCCGGCGACGCCTGAAGCACTGACACCAAAAGTCCCTGCGACGCCTATAGCTCTGACGTCGTTAGTCCTGGCCACGCCTATGATACTACCTATAGTCCCGGCGACGCCTATAGCTCTGACAGTGATGTCCTGGCCACGCCTATAATACTGACACCGATAGTCCTGGCAACGCCTAAAGTACGGACACTAGAGACTCCAATATTATGACAGCACTACCGAGTACCGACGCCGATAGTCTGACACTGATAGTACTACCGACATTTATAGTCTGACACCGGTAGTCCTACGGGGACTTTAAGTACTTGCTGATAGTCCAGGGTTAAAAATACAAATAATAACGAAATATTTTAATTATAATTCTTTTTTATTGTTTTTACATTGATCACACAAGCAGAAATATACTTTAAATAAATAATGGTAAGGTATTTTATTCGTTGGCGCTGTTCGCAGCTTTCGTTTCATTTTTGATGTCATCGTAAGACTTCAAGTTCTGAAAAAGAAATGTATTTAATATAAAATAATCACAATCCAAAAATCCTTAAAAAAGTCTTCAATCGTGAGATCTATGCTGCTCCCTGACTTTTGACATTCGATTTGGATAACGATTCGGTTTCATTTGTTAAAATTCCACCGAAATTGAGTTAAAAAGTTAATGTCGCATTACATTCGAGAAACATTTGATAATAACGTCAATTGGGCACTTGACTAGTTTTATTTAAATTAATTTTATATGAAATTTACGTCGTCTAAAATATAAAACAGAAAGTAATATTGAAATATTCTCAAAAATAAAAAAGTTATAAGACTTTAAAGTTTGGTGTAACCGTCAAATTGCGGGAAAGAGAAGTATCAGTAAAATTGAGAACCTTCTCCTTTGTGGTAGTCGGTTGAAAATAAAAACGAATTGAGGACCTTCACTTTTTTGGAAGTCGGTTAAAAATAGAAACGAATTGAGGTCCTTCTCCTTTTTGGAAATCGGTCTAAAATACAAACTAATTGAGGATCTCCCTTTATCCGGGACTGGATCCCTCATAAGGGGTTACCGTCAGGCAGGCAGCCGGTCGTAAAAACTAAGCCAAATCATTTCTGCAACATGCTTGAGAGGGTGTAAGGGTAAGGGCAAGTAGAAAGAAAAATCGAAAAGAATCCATCCTTACCTCCCACATATCATCAGCCCAAGACGGGAACATTTTCTTGAAGACAGAAGGCTCTGATGATTGTCTGATGGTCACCACTATCGCTGTGTCGACGGTTCGGTCCAGACCATCATCCTCGATGTAGTACTGGTAGAGAATATTTCAATCATACATAAAAGGCAGCTCCGCGATAAATCTCTATTTATCACAAATCTAGATTTAAAGATAGTAGGTAAGCTGTACGATAAATCGAGATAACGTTTAACTTTAGATTAACAATAATCACAAGTTTAAAAACTTAACAGACCGACTCCAAATCGTGACCAAATGTATATGGGACCAGCCTTGAAATAAGCTCTATCGAACAAAAAATAATATTGAAAATCGGTCTATATTTGGCGGAGATAGCGCGTAAAATACATTAAAAAAAAAACAGACGAATTGAGGACCTTCTCCTTTTTGGAAGTACGTCGATAATAGCATTGCAAGTCGCCTTAAGATCACACGGCAGAAGTGAAACTTCATCAAGACGAGGTTAATTTTCGTTATTAGTAAGAAACAGTGTGATATTAAGCATATTATATCTTATGGTGACAATTGATGATGAAAAAAATAAGCCTGGAGTTTCTTTCTGCCTTTCTTCTTCGGGTCGTCATCCGTAGGTAGCTAGAGAAAGGCTGGTAGGTTAGCTAGGATAGGGCCTCACGCACCAATCCCAATTGCTTCCAGTATTTCCAGTCAATCCCCTGCCACCATTCCTGCCATATGCCATTCCCATACAACCCATTCCCTTACACTCTATTCCTATTTCCCCTTATCACCCTATCTCAGCCATCCCATCGTTATTTTGTCCATACTTGCCTGCCTGTTGTCAAATTCAAATATATAATGTAAATTATATTAATCCTAATTTAAAAATTTACTTGTGTTGACTTGTCATAAGTCCTTTTTTACATGCCTACGTGATCAATAAAGATTTTTATTTTATATTTTTATTTTATGACGATAAATAAAATCAATCCCTAGATGTAAAAAAAGGAATGAACTTAAGCTGGTTTTGTTTAAAGTTGATTTACTTCAAAATGTACAAACGACGGGCCCGGTGCTAAAACTGAAAACATGGCGGCCATTTTGTTTTTTTGTTTTGTTTTAAGGCCGATTGACTTCTAAAGCGATATTTGGATCGCCCCTTAGTTCCAAAAGATGGATGTCACTAAAATTGAAAAAGTATCTGCCATTTTGTTTATTTTTTCTTATTTAGGGTTTATTATTATTTATTAAATCACACAGCAACGCGTAACCGGGCAGCTGCTGGTATAGATATTTTGCTTTAACTTTTAATTTTAAATCAAAGTGTTTACCTTAATAATGTCGTTTCTTGCATCCTTCACTCGTTCAGGAGTTGTTTTACCGATCCACAAGTACAGTTCCTCTCCAGCATCCAGGATGTATGCACCATCTTCTGCCAAATCCTGGATAACATTCGCATTATTATGACTTTGCTTTTACAACCCTATTGATGAGTTTTTTCTTTCTACCTTCCCTTATAATAATAATAATACTATTTATTTGCATAAAAACAGTTTACACACCCATCCCACCTTAATGTGGGGTAAGGTATGACGCAACAGCTTTTTCAAGCATGTTGCAGAAAGGATTTGGTTTAGTTTCTACGACCGGCTGCCTGCCTGACGTCAATCCTCTCTGGGGAATCCAGTCTTGACTTGGGTATCAAACCCAGGACCTCCCGGTCTACAGCTCATAAACACTGCCACTATGAGTGTGTGTCTGTGTGTATGTATGTTTGATACTCTTTCACGCAAAAACTATTGAATTAATTTTGATTAATTTGGTATGGAGGTTGCTGGCACCCTGAATAAATACATAGGCTACTTTATTTCTTTTTAATCAACCCCTAAAGGGATAAAATAGGGGAGGAAAATTATAGGAATTTTGACACCGCTTAATAGATTTAGATGAAATTTGGTATGAGGACACCTTTGGACCTAAGATCAGGCAGAGGGTATGATATCTTTTTAACCCAAAAAGTAATGAAATAGGGATTGATTTTTTTGTCTTTGATCCGGTTGAGTTCAAAATCGCTATCTGAGTTGCCAATTAGTTCGGAACCATGAATACGGTGTCAAAACTAAAAAAGTAGCCGCCATTTTGTTTTCTTTGTCTTTAATCAGATTGACTTCAAAATCAATGCGTCCGTCCGACCCGTGACCACGAATACTGCAAAGCCTTCGAAACGCCAGTCATAAAAAAAAATCGTGGTAGAATCCGTAAAAATAGTTCTATTTCAATTCAAAATCGATATCTGGGTGGCTTTGTTATTTAGAAGCACAGATCTGGTATAGAAATAGAAAAAAGAGGCCGCCATTTTGTTTTTCTTTGTTTTAGATCCGATTTGCTTCAAAATCTATATCTGGGTCGTTCCATGCTTTCTAAAAATGGAGCCCGTGTCAAAACTGGAAAGTGTCTGGAATTTTGTTTTTCTTTGTTTCGACACTATTGACTATTTAGTTATGTCTCATCCATAAGGACGAGAAGAGAATAATCTTCTTTTGTCTAAGGTCAAAACAGTGCAAGAGAGAGAGAGAGAGAGAGAGGGAGAGAGCGATATACTGCCTTGACTCCGCGAATAGAGTATAGATGGCGTTGATCGTAAATACATCGCGCTATGGTTTCGTAATGTAAGTTTCACCAATAGATATTGCATGAATACCTCAAATTATTCTTTAAGTAATCATTAGCGATACTAAACTATCGCTAATTTTTGAAGGTGTTCGATGGACCCATTGCCTTTTTGCCGTGGGAAAATTGAGCACTGAATTTACCGGTGTTTCAGAAAGTAGGTACCAATCTTAATTGGGTAATGGCTAATGGGTACTTGACTGTAATAACCAATATCAATGAATTTCTGTAGGAACATAGATTAATTATCGAAATAACGTATGCAATAGGAATTTATTAAAAATACTCCAAGGATAATTTTATTTTAGTTATTTAAATACCTACATTTTTATCTGTGAGTCACGTGACGGTAAACACCAATGACAATGCATGATGTCAGATTACTCATTTTTCTTGTTTATTTGCTCCACAAGGTCCTAAGACCTATGATCCAAAGTCATACTGCCAGGTTGTTTGGTAATTTTTTTTCGTATTTTTATTTATATCTTAACTTAATTTCAACGCGGATATGATCGGCGATCGATATCTGACAGACGAAATATCTGACCCGTTTTTTAGTTTAAAATCATAAATTCTATTTCCTCAATATCTTTTTTAAAAGCGATTTTGTATCTATGTTATGAAACAATGACGTCACCGGTAGCTACAGTTAACAGGTAGCGTTTTGGCAGCAACCTATACATATAAATTATACATGTTAATTTTTGCTTTTTTTAACTAAATATATGAAAATAAATTACGAAACATTTTTTACATGTTTAAGATAAACTAATAGATAGCCCAGCGGCCTGAGCAGGAAAATTTCTGACAACCGTAAATGTATTCGAATTTCGAACTCGATGCGCGTCTATGAAATTTGTATGAAATATTAACCAAACGTCATCAGTACGCAGCGAACTCGAATACATTTACATTTACATTAGTTTTTCGTGCTCGGGCTACTGTATACTTTTAAAATAGTCAAGTACCCAATTCCACATACAGGGAGAACGGCTCAGAGCGTAATGGGGAAGTAAAACAATAAAAATTGCACTTTTTTTTTTATTTTTAAGGATTAGGATTTTGAAATCGGAATGCGACCTATCAATCATCGCAATTATTATAAGAATGGCTTTATGTATGTTAAAAATAATTAATTACCTCGGGTTGCAAATGTACTGCAGCTGACACAATGAGCCAGAAAAAATGGTAGCACCATATTACCAATACCAATTAGCACCATATGTACGGTGGTCACCATCCGGTCTGATATGAATATCCTACCACCACAAAATAACTGCGGCTATTCAAGAAAAATAGCTGTGAGCTTGAAATATAGACTTGAAATAAAATAGCTTTGTAAAAAAGCCTAAGCGACATAACCTAATGACAAAAAATAGCCGTTATTTCCAAAGCTAATAAAAACTAACTTGCTGTGAGAACTCTGTATCCAAGTCCTCAAACTTGATCTTCCCCGCTTTGCTGACGGTGACAGATGTCAAGGTCCTGGGTGTAGTGACTCGGCGGTTGACTGCCAGCTTCCATGCTGAAGGATCTTGCTTCTCTTCAGGTACACCACCTTATAACCACAAGTTTAAAAAGTTAACAGACTGACTTCAAATCCAATCGTGACCAAATTTATATGGGACCACCCTTCAAATAAGCTCTATCGAACACAAAAAGAATTTTGAAGATCAGTCCACATTCGGCGGAGATATCGCGTAAAATACATAAAAAACCGGGCAAGTGCATGGTACATGACATATCTGCGGCCTGAGCAGGAAAATTTCTGACAACCGTAAATGTATTCGAACTGGATACGCGTCTATGAAATTTGTATGAAATATTAACCAAATGTCATCAGTGCGCAGCGAACTCGAATACATTTACATTTACATTAGTTTTTTGTGCTCGGGCTACTGATCACGCACAGTACAGGGTTCCGAAGTAAGGGTAACTGTTTTTTTTCTACCTGCCCTTTTCCCACTTTAAAGCGGGGTCGGTGTAACACATTTTTTCAAACATGTTACAGAAATGATTTGACTTAGTTTTTACGGCCGCCTACCTGACGCCAACCCTCTGAGGGATCCAGTCCCGGACAAATTAAATTAGAAAATTTGCTTTGCCCGACCTGGAATCGAACCCAGAACCTCCCGGTTCACATCCCACGCCAGTAGATCAAGGAGGCGACATTGCAATGAGTAAATTCAGTAATTACCCAGGGCTTCCCAGAACGCTTCAGGTTCATCTCCCTGCTCCACCACAGTAACATCTTTCTCCTCCCCAGCGACGAGGTTCACGAATTTCAGCGCAGCCTCTCTTTCTTCTTCACTTGATTCCTGTAAATAACATAAAGAAACAATATCAGTCCTGTAAAAACAATGAATAAAATAAATAAATAAATACACCCGCTAGTCACACGCCTAGTCCTGGGAGCTTAGTTTAACATAAGCTCACGCCTGTATCCCCGAAGGGGTAGGCAGAGGCGCACTAGCGAACTAGAACACCCACATTTCACCGAGCTTAGTTCCGTCCCAGATGTGATAGGGGGTGAGCCTATCGCCATATCGGGCACAAATTCCAGACTCCGGGCTGATATGGAAAAATCCAATATCACTTTGCCCGACCTGGGGATCGAACCCGAGACCTTAGAACCGTAGTCGTATCGAAATACCACCACGCCACCGAGGCAGTCGAGCTTAGTTTGTAAAACGAAATTCGCAGTTGCGGACTTCGTTTCGGACGTTTTGCTATTTTATGTGGGTCACGTGTCCGACCGATATCAGCTTGCTTCAGCTTTTTTTTTCTTTATGGCAATTGAAATACATTATGCCAATGTCAAGTTCGGGAAATTGCTTTCCTATATCTATGTTTTCGCAAGTGCAATGAAGTCGGATGTGTTGATTTCAAGGCCCTTTTTTTTTTTTTTTTTTTTTTTGTTTTCGCGGGGAAAAGCGTTTTATCGCTACCGCCACGCCTGGGGGAAAACGTGACGGTTATGTCGGATTCGCCGGTCTTACGACCCAACGTTAAGCCGCCCGGGATAGATGGAAGCAACCAGGCGACCGTTGGGCCGAGTCCCTATCACTATGTACACCCTATACCGGCAATACCGACTAAAAACCCCGCGGTGGCCCTCTTCGGCGCATTGGGACGGTCCCGGGTTTCCCTAGGCGAGAAGCGCCCAGGCTTCAGCCGGAACCGTCTCTGCGCGGTGCCGGCTAGCGGCCCGACTCCATTGTGGGGGGGCTCATAAGCCCCCGCCGCCGAAGGACGCCCTCGGCGTCAACGACAGCACGAGGCCAACCACCCGTGCTGCCGTCCATCTCGGGGTCGCATGTACAAAAGTACTAAAAGGGGCGCTACGACAGCCCCCCGCTGCGCGCCCGCGACCCCCGATGGCCCCTATAAGTCGCCTCTTACGACGGGCAGGGGATACCGTGGTGGAATTCTCCAAACGCCCCCAATCCACAGGGCGGGAGGCGTCGGTCAGTCGTCAACCCGACGCCTCCTACGTCTCCTCTGGCGGCGGGAGGGATCTGATCGTTCCCGATCCCTCTCGGCACTCTCCTTCTGCGAGATGACTACCTCGCAGAAATGGGCCACCGCACGCCAGGCCCTCCGGCTGTCGACCATGGCCGAAACCACAGCCGGCAACGAGAGGTCTCCTCCGACGACTGCTATGAGAGCGCTGCGCTCTTCGTCCCAGGCTGGGCACACCTCAAGGGTGTGCTGGGCCGTATCCTCCAGGCAGTTGTCACAATGGTGACACACGGCGGATGCCTCCACGCCGACTATGCGACACAGGTACTGGCCGAAACTACCGTGACCAGTAAGTACCTGTGTCAGCCGGAACGTCGCCGCGCCGTGGCGCCTGTCCAACCATCGCTGAAAGACAGGGCGCACTGCCGCGACGGCCCGATGACCCGCTGTCGGCTTTTCCAGCCTGAGACGCCACTCCTCCACGGCGGCTCTATGGAGGGAACCACGAATGGCCTCCACCTCCCTCTGTGCCGGTCTCACCCCGCGCCTGAACACCCCTTCCCGCCAATGAAATAAGACGGATAAGGACTTGGCGTCCAGATCCCATGGTATGAAACCGGCCAAGGCACAAGCCGCCTCGAACGAGACCGTACGGTAGCCTCTGATCGCACGCTGCGCCACTACCCGCTGTGGTTTACGCAGCAGGGCGACGCATCGGGCGCTCAGAGACTCAGCCCAGACAGGGCTTCCATACAGGGCCATGGACCGTACGACTCCGGCGTACAGCCTTCGGCAAGGGATGCCAGGACCTTCAAGATTAGGCAGCAGGCTTCCGAGAGCGCCCGCTGCCCGGGACAGTTTTGTCTCCAAAGTCTTAAAATGGGCGCGGAAGTCCCATCGGCTATCTAAGACCAGTCCCAAATATTTCATCGTTGAGCCGATGGGAATCCGCACCCCGTTAACAACTATGTGAGCACCGGCCGGTGGCCCTTTCCTTGGCTTATGGAAGCAAAGAGCCTCGGTCTTTTCAAGAGCCACCTTTAACCCCAACCGCTGAATACGGCTAACAACATTGCCAGTGCCCACTGCTGCCAGAATTGCAGCATCTTGGAAGGTCCCGGCAGACGCTAGCACCAGCGTATCGTCGGCATAACATGTGATGCCGACGTCCCGGAGGTTGGTACCACGCAACACCCAATCATAGCCAATGTTCCACAGGAGAGGGCCTAAGACTGACCCCTGTGGAACACCGCAGGCCATCTCACTTCGGTGCCACCCATCGGCGCCTGGATACACAACGTACCTGTCAGAGAGATAAGATTGTATCAAACGCCGAAGATAGGATGGCACCGCGTGGTACCGCAGTGCTTCGTGGATGCAGGCCCAGGGTAGCGAATTAAATGCATTCGATATGTCGAGCGAGACCGCTATAACAATTTTGCCCCGGGCAACTGCATCCTCCGCCTGTGCCTTGACCCGCAGAATGGCGTGAACTGTTGATCGTCCACGCCTAAAGCCGAATTGGCAGTCGGCCAGATTTGGACCGACCCTCTCGAGGTGCTCGACGAGGCGAGCATGAATAATGCGTTCAAAGAGTTTGCAGACCTCGTCGAGCAACACGATAGGCCGGTAGGCCGACGGTGATTCTGCGGGTCTTCCTGCCTTCTTCAGCAGGACGAGCTTCCCGGTTTTCCAGCGCAGGGGGAAGACGCCCTGCTCCAGGCATGCAGAGAATAGGTTGCGGAGCCTCGTACCCAGGTGCTCGATGGCTAGAACCCAAACTTTACTTGGAATACCATCGAGCCCCGGGGCAGTGTTTTTGCCCCGCAGTCGAAGCACTGCCGCCCGCAATTCCGCAGGCGAAACCTCCGGGATATCCCTCGCCGTATTCGACAATGGCACCGACTCGTGTGGTACCATCGGTGGAGGAGTGGTCTCCACAGTGGCCGGAAATAAGGCCGCGACGACTTCGACCAGAAATTCTGGTTGGAGACCCTGCGACAGGGGGGGCGCCGCTGGACGAAGCTTGTTCATCGCTAGCTTGTAAGGGCGCCCCCACGGATCGCTGTTGAGGGTCTGTAGAAATTCATTTCTCGCCGCGACCTTAGCCTTCTTTATGGCCACCTGCAGCGCTCTCTTTGCCTCTTTATAGAGGCCGTAAAGCTGCCGCTCCTGGTGTGCATGTCCCTCCGTCCGCAGACGGCGGCGACGGTGTCTGGCGTACCGGCGGCGAGCTACAACACATGCAATGCGTAGTTGCGATATCTCCTGTGACCACCAGTACACCTGACGTCGGGGTGGGAGATGACGGATACGAGGCATAGCGGCATCACAGACGTCCGCCATTGCCACCCCAAACCATTCCGCCTCTCGCTCAACCTGTAACATTCCGTCTGGAACGGGGAGCCACGACATCACCAGAGCAGCAAGTTCTAGGGCCTCTTTATCAAGACGTTTCAGTGCCCACCTTGGACCATTCTGGTATGGGGGACTCGGCCCACCACCGGGCTGGATAGCAGTGGACGCGGAGACGTCGAACCTTATGTAACGATGGTCCGACAATGTCTCCACGCCCACGAGGACCCTCCAGCCCTGGACACGGCGTACGATGGCGAGACTTGCGAAGGACAAGTCGACAATTGAACCACCATTATATCGCACGCACGTATCCACCGATCCCCTATTCAGAACGGCCAAACCGGCCGAGATTGCCCAATCCTCCAGGACCCCACCACGGACATCAGTCGCCCGCGAACCCCAAGCCACAGATTTTGCGTTGAAGTCGCCGGCGACGATGGTCGGATGAGGTTGGCCTTGGACAACCAGGGCCCCCAGATGAACGAGAAAGGTTTCAAATTCATCAAGGGGTCTGTTGGGAGAGAAATATACTCCAACAACCCAAACGTCTCCCAACAGAGCCGCGACGCATCCCCGGCCCTTCGCTATTCGCGCGAAAGGAGGGGAGCCAGCGGCACCCTGGGTGATAATGGCCACCAATCCGTCAAGGTCCCCCACCCAGTTATCACGGGGAGGGATAAAATACGGCTCGGCGACCACAGCCACTTGCACCGACCACTGCGCTAGGCTCTGGGTTAGTAGATCCTGAGTACGAGCGCAGTGGTTGATGTTCGCCTGGAGGAACTTGAGGTCCATTATTGGGCAATCTCTTCTATCTCCATCTCGGCCTGCGGTGGGCTCACCAGCTGTGTTCGCGCCGAATTTTTAGCGGTAGCTGGTCGTCCATTTCGATGACGCGGACGTCGCACTTTATGAGAGGAGGTAGGACACGACTTTCCTCCGATTTGATGCCCCGCTGGCTTGCCGGCCGTAGCGCATAGAGCGCAGTTCGGCTCAGCTTCACACTGCCGAGCCTTGTGGTCCGGCTGACCGCAACGGTAACAGAGACCGCTGCGGTCCACTGCGCACTCGCATTGCAATCGTACGTGCCCCGATTCTAGGCACCGGTAGCAGCGTAGTGGGCGTGCTTCCAACACAGTCACCCGGGCGGCGACCCATCCAACCAAAACTCGTCCCGCCCCCTTTACTTTTTGAGCCGCCTTGACCGGCATTTTAACCCAGACTGACCCAAGACCCGAACGATCTGTTCGGATAGCCCCGACTTTCACGACCTCAGCTGTACAGTTTCCTGTTTTAGCGAGGGCCTCTGCTACCATTTCGGGGGTGGCCGTGCAGTCCAACCCCGAGAGACGCATTTCCGCCATTTTAGTGGGCCGGGAGATACGGACATCTTCCGAACCCCTAAAACACTGCACCAGTCTCGCGGCTAACGCGTCTGCCCTTTCTTCGCTATTAGGCCCAGGCACTTCATACATCTGGGCACCCGTAGCCGCACGTTTAGGCTTTAGCCTAGTGATGTTGAGGTCGCTGATGTCCACCCTAATTTGGGCGTCCGTCAGGACTTCCGTGTACGTCTTTCCTTTCGCCACAGCCGCCGGCGTCAGAGAAATGATTACAACCGCAGTGCGCGGTGGTCGAATTTTAGGTTCGACCCTACGCGACTGTTGTTGCTTGGGAGCTGAAGCGGGTGCCACGCTGGATGTCACTTTCTTTTTCTTTTTATATGTCACCACGTTCCATGGCTCATTCATTGACACCGGGGCCAAAGGCAATGAACAGGGCTCACTAGGAGAAGCTAGAAGTGCATCCTTTATTTGAGCCTTAGTCTCTAGGGGATTTTTAGTAGGAGTGGGAGCAAGTGCAGCTCCTTTGCTCTTCTTCTTACCCACGGACCCACTAGGAGCCACTATGGGCATACTTGATGGACCAGCTATGTTGGTCGAAGGCGCCATAGGGGCAACAGCAACAGGGGTAACTGATATGGGTTGAGCTGATTTTTTACCTTTTCCTTTTCCTTTTCCCTTACTTTTGTCCTTCGCAAGGTGAGAAGGTTCATAGGAAGGAAGAGCAGGCCACTCAGCATCATTGGGCGATTGGCGCTTATCGTGCTTGAGTAGTGGCCTCTGCACCGGCCCCATTATTGCCGACTCGAGCCTTGCAGTTATGCGAGTTTCAAGTCGTTGTATTACTTCGTCTGTAAGGCCATTCGTCTTATCGGCCTCTAATTTATCAAGGCGATGTCGAAGAGCGGCATTTTCCTCCGCTTGTTTCTTTTTATCTTCCTCATGACGAGAACATAGCTCTTTCCACTTGTTAGCTTCTTCTTGGAGACTAGCCATCACCGATGATTCCGGCTGGGACACAAATTTCTGAATGGTATCAATAACTAGATTCAGAGATTTCTGGTACGTACCCTTCAGATGTCCGGACTTCACTGAAACCATTTTAATAATACGTCCACATTCTTCTAGGTCATCAAGAACGACGACTCTGTCCTTGGAGGCTGCAATCCTTTCCGTGGTCGGATTTGGACGAGGTGGGGATTTGAAAAATTTACGTGCCGTCTTCATCCCCGTTTTTTCCGTCTTTTGGCAAGTATCCTCCCGTCTCTGAGCGTTAGACTCTTGTTGGGCCGTTCTGATGCCGAAATATTTACCCACCGTCGGCGGGCAACCTTTCCCTCTTGTCGATGCCGTTGAGATATTATCCGGCTCTGTTTCTGATTCGCTCGATGAAGCGTGGTTAACCTGTAATCTCGGCATTTTTTGAAGGCGCCTTCTTTTACCGTTTCGCCGCGAAGATGCACAGCTGAGGCCAGACTCACAGTCGAGTTCTAGATCAACAATTGGCCTCACTGCGGCCACTTCCTCTGTCGGCGTCGCACCCACTTCCATTATCTCTAAATCACTGTCTTCGGGATTATGCCCTCCGACCTCCGCCTGTCCAGAGCCTGACATAGGATCCAGAATAGGCAACTTCATCAAAGGTGTTTTTTGGTTTTTTAAAGTAACAATATCCATGACTGTTCCCACGAGTATGGGGGAAATAGAAGGTCCGCCCAGCCAGAGCCCCCTGTAGCTGGGTAAGCCTAGGTGTAACCCGCCGGAGTGTCGGCCGGTACTCCGACGGGGGTCGCACTAGAGACCGAACTACCCATCGGCCATGCATCCCCTCATGGTGCGCCGCCACTTGGGATTCGGGGTGACTTTTTATAGAGGTTTTCTCCCTCACGATCCGGGCGGTGAAGCCAAGATCCTCGTTCCGGTCACAAAGCGCGAGACATGACCACAGACCTTCGCGACCGGATTACGATTTACGACGGCGACAGTGAGAGAGGGTCCCTCTACTGCCCGCTCGGTGGCAGGGTGAGCGCGCACCGAACCCGTCGACATCTCCGAGACAAAACCCGGGGATAGCTCGAGAACGAGCACTTCGAACAGACGACAGTTGGCACAACAGATGACGACTGTCAACCACTCACTGTCAAGATATTAGCCGTGGTCACGGACGAAGGCAGACATTCGTCTCCGTCCGTGACCGCCGTTGCCCAGGGTGCACCGCGTGGAGGTTTCCTGACTCGCACCCCTGATTTCAAGGCCCTGCTGGAGTTTTGGCGTCAATTCCTTCCAGTTTGATGTTTTTTAGACGATTTTCTCGCAGCGGAGGAATCGAACATGGTCGACCCATCCACCCGACAAAAAGCACCCAAAATCACTTATTTCAAAGCTTCCACATACTGTCCCTCTTCGTTGATGTTTATTGCTTAGATACACATCACATTTAAACCACAAACACAACTTTAGACTAAAATGTGAAATCATTAAAACAAGCGACCACCCGCACCGTCAGAATTCCCGCCAAAACTCTTGCTTCAGCTTATATCAGCAGCATGTTTGACAGCCCCTTACAGCCCACTCTTCGGTGTTTGACATTTATTTGATCCACGTGCATCTATATTAATATGCGCGGTAGAGTATCAATCCGATATCGTTCATCCGATAACGTTTTATAGAATAGACACCCTGACCCAACACTAGGTATAACCTGTATCGTGGGTGTCAGAGACTATGAGAGACGCGCGCTCTCACAACACACACACGCGAAACAAATATCTGTGGGCCATACAAACATTTGTCTCAATGCGGGAATCGAACCCGCGAATATTGCATATACATTGGCTTACGAGTATATGCTGCCTCGGTGGCGTGGTTGTATTTCGGTACTACTGTCCTGAGATCTCAGGTTCGATCCCCAGGTCGGGCCAAGTGATATTGAATTTTTCCATATCAGCCCGGAGTCTGGAATTTATGCCCGATGTGGCGGTAGTCTCGCCCCATATCACATCTGGGACGGAACTAAGCTCGGCGAAATGTGTACTAGTTGGCTAGTGCGCCTATGTCTACCCCTTCGGGGCTACAGGCGTGAGCTTATGTTATGTATGTTACGAGTATATGAAGGTTCTGGATTCCCAAGTCTAGAGGGTTTGGCAGTTGTCTCGTACCAGGTAATGTTGATGGTTAATGAAAGACTTAGGTGCCAGTAAAGTGTGAGCGATTCAGAGAGGCAAACTATGCGTACGTGATCAATGCAAATGGAATACTGTCTACTGAATTTTCTAACACCGTATTTAAGGTAACTAGTCTGAGATCGCTTTACTGCTCTATCCCGTAAGGGGTCGCTGTGCCTCTCGCTCTCACCAAATATTTATTAAAATAACAAATCAAATACAAAGGAATGCATAGAGAACAAAGAACTCGTTGTAAATACCAAACTTAACAATTAACAAATCATATTAAGTACCATGCACAAGTAAGTAATTGACACGAAAGTAAACAAACCAAGTTTGGTTCACACATATTTTCGATATGTGTCATTGTTCAAGAATGCACTGTGCTGCTGTGTGTTTTTTGCCCAGGACTAGATCCCCTGGAGACGTCGTATAATAATTGACGTCAAAAAGCCTGTCATAAAAAACCAAGTCAATTCCTTTCTGAAACATTCTTGTGAGCGTCAGCCCGACCCCACATTGGGTTGAAATAAAGGGTTAATGTAGAAAGCCATGTCAAATTACCATCCCATTTCTGCGGCCTCAGCAGGAAAATTTCTGACAACCGTAAATGTATTCGAACTCGATGCGAGTCTATGAAATTTGTATGAAATATTAACCAAACGTCATCAGTGCGCAGTGAACTCGAATACATTTACATTAGTTTTTCGTGCTCGGGCTACTGATATCGGGCCTCCTCTACTAATGAGAGGGGTTAGGCCTTATTACACGCTCCTACCTCCCAAATAACATATCATTGCTACTAGTATTATCACATTTTACCAAGTAGGTTCTACAAGCCTTAATTCCCATTCATAATAAGGGGGGTTACCACCACCTCTTGTAGCAGTATTATTCTCATCTTACTTGTACCGATTCCCATACAAAACAAACGAAGAACGATTATATTATACTGAAAGAAAGAAAGAAAGAAATTTTATTTGTCCATATACGAGGCACAAGTACAATTTATTCGAGCTAATATACTGTTCAGCGACTTCCTGCGACCTTTATCAGGTCGTCGGTCCACCTTGTAGGTGGACGTCCTACGCTGCGCTTGCCGGTACGTGGTCTCCACTCGAGAACTTTTCTGCCCTAGTCATCCGTTCTACGAGCTATGTGCCCTGCCCACTGCCATTTCAACTGGCTAATCCTCTGGGCTATGTCGGTGACTTTCGTTCTTTTACGGATCTCCTCATTCCTGATTTGTTTCCAACAGGTCGATCTGGCAATCTTTGGGGGAGGCTTATGTTCAGCAGTGGACGTCCTATGGCTGATGATGATGATGATGGTGATGAATATACTGTGACTACAATAAATTACATAAATAAAAGGCTTAACGGGATATACCCAATTAATCATTGCGACCTTGCAATGAAGGAAAAGGCCACTACTAAGAGGTTGTGGTAACCCTGCTGATTTGTTTCGTAATTTTCGACTAACTTCCAAAAAGGAGAAGGTCCTCAATTCTTCCGTATTTTTCTATGTATGTTACGCGATATCTCCGTCCAACATTATTTTTGTGTTCGATAGAGCTTTTTCCAAGAGTGTACCCATACTTGAGTCACGATTGGACAAATTTTGAAGTCGCTCCTTTAAGTTTTTGAACTTGTAAAGCTAATACATCACCCACATTTCCATTCCACACGTAGACAGCATCCGATGTCTGCAGAACAAACACGTCATCATGTTCCAAAGTTTCTGAAATCTCAGGAACTTGCACAGCTCTCATGTCAACTCCCAGCTTTGTGCCTTCCACCTGTAAAGACAGACAATCGTTATAATAAGATTTATTTACTGATTATGCCTTTCATTTTATCTGCTTCGGCTTCAGCACCGACTAGAAAGAGAGTAAGAAATTGTTGTTATTTTTTACTTTTAAGTGTTCGTTTTTGAAGTCGGTTTTCAGTTTTTGTTAAACTTTAATTATAATTTATCTATTTTTAGTGTAATATTGAAAGAATTATCCACCAACTCCAAATAGTTAAGGAGTTATATTTTCCATCATCAGCTCAGCAACATGAGATGAAAGATACCAGACGCAAATACCTGAATATTTTTAGGAAATATACAAAACACACTATGGGTCCCTATAAAATTAGAGTGTTGCCCTCGATTGGTGCCAATGGGACCACCTAAGAAAAAAGAAACAAAAAAAAAAGAATTTCTCGAATCGGTCCAGGAGTCTTCGAGTAATCGAGGAACATACATTAAAAAAAAGATTCCGACGAATTCTTAACCTCCTCCTTTTTTGAAGTCGTTTAATCATCAAGATTTATTCGACTGCCTCGGTGTCGTGGTTGTATTTCGGTACTACGGTCCTGAGGTCTCGGGTTCGATCCCCGGATCGGGCAAAGTGATATTGGATTTTTCCATATCAGCTCGAAGTCTGGAATTTGTGCCCGATATGGCGATAGGCTCGCCCCCTATCACATCTGGGACGGTACTAAGCTCGGCGAAACGTGGGTGTACTAGTTCGCTGGTGCGTCTCTGCCTACCCCTTCGGGGATACAGGCGTGAGCTTATGTATGTATGTATTTATTTACTGAATATGATTTATGATGGAAAATATAACTCCTTAACTATTAAGAGTTGGTAGATAATTCTTTCAATATTACACTAAAAATAGATTAATAATAATTAAAGTTTAACAAAAACTGAAAACCGACTTCAAAAACAAACACTTAAAAGTAAAAAATAACAACAATTTCTTACTCTCTTTGGAGTCGGCGCTGAGGCCGAAGCAGATTAAATGAAAAGGCACAGTTTTTGTTAAACTTTAATTATTATTTATCTATTTTGGAATTAAAATTCCACAGAAGTCGAGTTAAAAAGTGTGCTAATGTTGCATTAGATTCGAGAACTTGTAATTTGGTAATTCTAACACGACATTAGTGGTCTTTCATGTCGATTTCGGTGGAATTTTAAATCACTAAATCAAATCAAATCGAAATCACATTGGAATGGAGTGTCAGGAGTCAGCCCCTGGTTCCAATATCTTCGGCTGTACGCTGATCGTCAGTCAGTTTTTCCTTTTTATATACAGATATTGTTAAAGATACTTACTCTAAAGAGTCGAATTCCATCATCATCAAAGGTGTCTTTAGAGTTCCTGGGTTTATATTCATTGTCTTTGCCTCCATAAAGTATGACGAGGTTACCTGCCATAAATATATCATGATTAACTTAAGAAACTGCTGGAATATCGCTTGATGCTGTAACATGACCACGTTTTAAGGAAACCGTAGGAGTACGTCGGTCGCAAGTGTCTGAACCATCGTACCAGAAGTGCGTCCGTAGACAAAACAAAAAGTGATGAACGTTTTGGAAGATATGAGAGTCAATGGTCTTACTGTGGATGATGCTTAGGACCGGGCTAAGTGGAACCGTTTGAATAAGAAGAAAAAAAAACGAAAAAAGAAAAAAGAAGGTGGTCCCTGACATTAGGCTCGGATAGCGAGCAGAAAGAAACAATAAATGGCATAAGTAGCTTGAGGTAGGTAAAAGCTTTTCTTTTTCTCGTGTTTTTGATGGTCAGAGACGTTAAACAGCCGCCCGAGCAGGAAAATTTCTGACAATCGTAAAAGTATTCAAGCTCGCTGCGCATTGACATTTGGTTAATATTTCATACAAATTACACAGACGCGCATCGAGCTCGAATATATTTACGATTGGCAGAAAATTACCTGCAGGTCGTTTACCTTTTATCAAGTGGTAGAGCCACGCTGTAGACAGTAACGTCTATAGCACGATGAGCCGGCTCGACCGGTTAGATACCACTGTCTCACAGAAAAGCGACTTAAAGTGGCAGCTTGCTGTCGCGTTTCGTTGGGTGAGTGAGATTTCCGGTGGACCATTTCCCCACTCCCTTTCCCAATCCCCTTCCATTCCCTCCTTTTAGGTTGGCAACGCACCCATGATTCTTTTTGTGTCTTGGGTGTCTATGGGCGGTGGAGATCACTTACCATCAGGTGACCCATCTGCTCGTTTGCCAATCTCTGCTATATAAAAAAAAAAGCCACAACGTTGCGATCGACGCCTCGCTCCCGCACCGCACATCGTTGAGATCGACGGAGCGTTCAACGTTGTTAGGTCTTAGAGAATACCATTTTCCATACATTTATGTCAAACGCCTCGCGCAAGAGAGCTAGTTCGCATAAGCGCCGTCATCACGCATAGCGTTAGTGCCTTGCTGAATACAAAAATGAAAATATCGTTGCCGCAACGATGCCACAACATTGTTTTCACAAATGAAACTTTAGAGAATCGAGATTTTTTGACATTTCTAGCTAATAACTACACGTATGATAAACATTAATTCGGGAATCGCTAGAGACGTTTGGGTGTTTATCATAGAAATATTTGACACCAATAACAAGAAATGTTAAAAAAGCCCGTGGGAGAGGACAGAGGTATAGCTCACTACCGTATCAGTTGTTTCCACCTACCTTTGAATACTGCAAGAAAATGCTTCGTTTCCTTTCCTTGAGGAACTTTCACGGAGATTCCTTGGTCTCCTGCTTCTTCCTCCAAGGTCTTCAGCATCTCATACCCAGTGTCCTTGTCATCATTATTTGCATCAGCACCCTAGGACAATCACAAGTTTATGAACTTAAAAATTGAATGATTTCTTAAGTTTACACGAATGTAACACATTGAAACATGTTTAAAAGCTTAATGGGCCGACTTCAAATCCGATCGTGACCAAATTCATATGGGACCACCCTTGAAATAATCTCTATCGAACAAAAATAATTTTGAAAATCGGTCCACATTTGGCGGAGATCACGCGATATCTCCGCCAAATAAAAAAATACAGACGAATTGAGGACCTTCTCCTTTTTGGAAGTCAGTCATAAAGGTCGGATAAGATATAACATAACATAACATAAGCTCACGCCTGTATCCCCGAAGGGGTAGGCAGAGGCGCACTAGCGAACTAGAACACCCGCATTTCGCGGAGCTTAGTTTCGTCCCAGATGTGATATGTAAGCCTATCGCCATATCGGGCACAAATTCCAGACTCCGAGCTGATATGGAAAAATCCAATATCACTTTGGTCGGATAAGGGAAAGTAGAAAAAATTAATAATCACACACTAATTGTTACTCCATATCTCTTGTTTTTGACCGACTTCCAAAAAGGAGAATGCCCTCAATTCATCTGAATTTTTTTTATTACGCGATATCTTCGCCAAATGCGGACTTTCAAAATTCTTTTTGTGTTCATCATCATCATCATCATCATCAGCCACAGGACGTCCACTGCTGAACATAGGCCTCCCCCAAAGATTTCCAGATCGACCTGTTGGAAGTGGCCTGCATCATCATCATCTTTTTGTGTTCGATAGATCTTATTTCAAGGGTGGTCCCATATTTTGGTCATATCGGATTTGAATTCGGTCAATTAATTTTAAACTTGTGATTATCTTTGCTTATTTTTGATGACATGGGGGTCTGGGTGATGATTACGTCTGCAGTATTTTTTTATCGGATTTTCTTTTAATAAAGAAACCAGACAGTAAAGGCTGAAAAAAAAAAGAAACCAGTAGCCCGAGCATGAAAAACTAATGTAAATGTAAATGTATTCGAGTTCACTGCCCACTGATGACGTTTGGTTAATATTTCATACAAATTTCATAGACGCGCATCGAGTTCGAATACATTTACGGTTGTCAGAAATTTTCCTGCTCAGGCCGCTGGACACATTGGAAAATGCATGTACCAATGTTTACTTAAGCATTTAAGAGTTATGCTTACTTTTGCTGACGAGGGGGAAAGTGAGGTTAATAATTACAATAAATGACCTTATGTATTACTTACGGCCTCCTTATCGGTAGCGGCCTTATGTATAATATAAAAATGAATCGCTGAATGTGTTGATAAGCGTAAATCTCGAGAGCAGCTGAATTGCGGGAAAATTTCTGACAACCGTTAATGTATTCGAACTCGATGCGCGTCTATGAAATTTGTATGAAATATTAACCAAACGTCATCAGTGCGCAGCGAACTCGAATACATTTACATTTACATTAGTTTTTCGTGCTCGGGCTACTGATTTGGCTAATTCTTTTTTAGAATATTCCTTGAAGTACGAGGATGGTTCTTACCGAGATTTTTTTTTTTTAAATTGACTGAAAATGTCTAAAAACAACACTTTTCTATACTCCCATACAATCGATTCGTAATAATTAATAGTCAATTTGAACTTTAATACCATACCATAAAGTTTAAGTGTTAGTGGAGAGGTTCCGGGAAGGCAAAACAATTGAGTGACGTTATGTCAGAGGTACGAAGTTCGCCGGGTCAGCTAGTTTACAAATAAAGACATACAAACTTACAATCCAGAGATAAATGAGGGTGGTTTCGTCCCCATTTTCAGGAGTATACTTGTATTTGATGATGTAAACTTCAGACTGGTAGAAGACGGATATGCCAGACTCAAACTGTTCAGTGATATCCTCTTTGTCGCCAGCAATTCTGTTAAAAGAAAAAAATAATACCGAACCTTTTAAGACTTTTAATCGTGAAATTAAACTATTTTTACGGATTATATCACGATTTGGTTTTAATTTTTATGCCCGACGTTTCGAAAGCTTTGCAGCCTTCGCGGTCACGGGGCAGACTAAGGTGTCATTTGTCCAAAAATGTTAATATTACATTATCTACCTTCATTTTAAAATTATACAACGTCGGGCATAAAAATTAAAAACAAATCGTGATATAATCCGTAAAAATAATTTAATTTCAATTAATAACATTCACGTAAACGTAAGAAATCACTTTTAATCGTGCTTTTACTGTTCTAGAAAGAAAAGAAAAGAAAAGAAAAGAAAAGAAAAGAAAAGAAAGATGAATCTAAATCATGTTTAAACATTTTATTATGATGGATTATATAAATATTTTGCTTTGATTTGAATCCCATCCGATCTTGATCAAAATACCTGTAGTACCTGTCTTTGAGTGGTAGAGCCACGCTGTAGACAGTAATGTCTACAGCACGAATGGGCCGGCTCGACCGGTTTGATACCACTGTCTCACAGAAAACCGACGTAAAATGACAGATTGCTGTCGCGTTTCGTTCGGTGAGTAAGATTCTCCTCTTCGATTTCCTCCTTTTAGGTTGGCAACGCACCCATTATTCTTTTTGTGGCTTGGCGGTGGCGATCACTTACCATCAGGTGACCCATCTGCTCGTTGGCCAGTCGCTGATAAAAAAAACCCGCCCAATTTGAGACCGACAAGAGCATTCAACCATCTCTTTTCTATGTTAAGTGTGTACCTATTATGAATTATTGCTTGCTATAACGGTGAAGAAAAAAAAATCAAATTCAAATAATTTATTCTGCAAATAGGGTATTTTATATCACTTTTACATGTTAATTACGAGTATATATTGAGAAAATAATAATGGCGTTAGCTTTTCTTGGCTATCCCTGAGAAGAAATGCCGAAACAAAGTCAATAAACATCGTGAGGAAACCTGCATACCTGAGAAATTCTCAACAAGAATTTAGAAGGTATGTGAAGTGTACCAAACCATATTACAGCGTGATGGACTAAGATCTAACTGCTTTCATTTGTAGAGGAGGTCCATCATCAGATGGGACAGTTGTATTACAGAGCTAACATTATTTTCTACCGACTTCCAAAAAAAGAGAAGGTCCTCAATTCGTCGTTTTTTTATGTATGTGACGAGATATCTCCGCCAAACGTGGACCGATTTTCAAAATTCTTTTTGTATTCGATAAAGCTTATTTCAAGGGTAGTCCCATATAATTTTGGTCACGATGGGATTTGTAGTCGGTCAGTTAAGTTTTTAAACTTGTGATTATGGTAGATTGGATTCTTGAAGTTGTTTGTAAGTTTTTACTATGACTAAGTATTCCTTACCTGGTGACTTCCAGAGGACCCTGTGCATCATCAGGCATGAATCCTCGTGCTGCTGCACTCTTGCCAATAACCTTGGCAGCTGCAGCTGACTCCTCAGAATCTCCCGAGAAGTATCCAGCATCTGACAAATTCATAATGCTTTTTTCATACCATAACATAAGCTCACGCCTGTATCCCCGAAGGGGTAGGCAAAGGCGCACTAGCGAACTAGAACACCACATTTCGCCGAGCTTAGTTCCGTCCCAGATGTGATAGGGGGCGAGCCTATCGCCATATCGGGCACAAATTCCAGATTTCGAGCTGATATAGAAAAATCCAATATCACTTTGCGCGACCCGGGGATCGACCCCGAGACCTCAGAACCGTAGTCGTACGAAATACAACCACCGAGGCAGTCAGAAAGGATTTCGCTTAGTTTATTATCCGATATGTCTACAGCGTGGTTCTACCATTTCGGAATAAATAAAAGCCATCATACCAATGTCACTGACGTAGCTCCTGGCGGAGAGTACAGTTTTCGAGTCCCAGCCGTGGAAGTATTGCTTGAATGTAGAGCTCTCAGACCCCTCGGTCACCCTCGTCATGTTTATCTACAAATAGATAATTGGCTTTACTTAAAAAATCATTTTCGCTTATCTTTTCCCTATGGTCACTTTTTTCCCTGCGCTACATTGTTTAAAAATGAAAGGGACAACCTATGGTTAAAGATAAGCAGCGCTTAAATCAATACATATAAATAAAATTGGAGTGTCTGTTTGTAATATTGAAATAACCGTTTTTTACTACATGTATATGAATATATATGGTATATACACCAAAATAACATTTTTTACAATTTTTGTCTGTCTATTCCGGCTAATCTCTGAAATGGCTGGACCGATTTTGACGGGACTTTAATTGGCAGGTAGCTGATATAATAAGGAGTAACTTAGGCTACGTTTATTTTAGAAGTAATAAAAAAACTAAAAAATAAAAGAATCGATTGTTAGGCGGAACGAAGTTCGCCGGGTCAGCTAGTATTTTTATAAGTAAGGGGCATTATGTTGCTGAACACGGAAAAAAAGATGGACGGTGTGCTAGGAACATTGAACTTGAAGCAGGGTATTCGGCCCATTCGATTGTAAAGGACTTGGTTTAAACGCGCCTCTTATATGCACTATATTCGCTACACAACTTTACTGTATATCTCAAACTAGTTGTGTACACTTCCAGCTCCAAAGGGAGACTAACTCAATATTTTTTTTTTTTTTTTTTGGCCCTACAGCTGCTTGCCTAACCGAGTCGGCAAATTCAGCCACACCGGTCTGTTGGGCACACCGGTCTGTTGGGCACACCGGTCTGTTGGCCACACCGGTCTGTTGGGACTCAATAATGATAGCTCCCTCTCTTTTATACCTTTTGCTTTAATTAATAAAGAAATACCTTCTACAGATATTATGAATTACTTAGAGGGTAGTTGAAATAAATATAATTAACATACTACCCTTCAATATCGTGTACTAAATCACAACAATTATCCGAAATCATAACACGATATATCGACAACTGTAGCTCAGCCATGAGCTTGTTGCAAGTATTTACGCGAGCGACGACGTAAAATATTTGTATGGAAAACGTCAGTTCACGCGTAATCGCTAGCGATTACGCTATATATCGCTATATATCGCTAGGAGGGTGATGAGTCGCCGCCATTACTTGTCAGTAGTCCAACCATGAGTTTTTTTGACATTACTCGATAGCGACTCGGTAAAATATTTGTATGACAAACACCCGAACGCCTTTAGAGGCGTTGACTGAGTGTTGTTGTGCAGGCGCGTTTCTGTGCGTGCCTTCTCTGTGGCGTCCGTTTAACTTTAGGCGAGATGGTGTCCTCCTGTATTTTTACGTCTGTGTACACGGGCTGCTTGAAGCAATTAGTATCAACTACTTCAAGCCACGACCGAAGAGCAAACTACAGTTTTCTATTACTACTACCTCCTTTTTCTGCTTGGAAAAAACATCACCCTCCTTCCGAGACAGTCGGTAAAACAGAATTGAGACCTTTTTAAATTAATGACATACCCAGTTAGGATATCCTTTCATATCCAAATACTTGTCAGCGGTTTCATGGTAGTTCTTCTTGAGGTCCGCATCCACTCCAGACCCTATCCAAATGTACACACCGGAGCATGGGGTGTCCAGGATATAAATCTCCTGGAAAAAAAGGCTGGTGAAATAAATGAATTCTGCGTGTGGGGTTTAATTTCCCGTTTCTAATGAAAAAAAAAATATTTATTATCTATTTATTGTCTGCGTGACCAAAAATATATTCAAAGCACATAAAGCAAATTTTGAATTAAGATTAATATAATTTACATTATCACGCTATACATTTGAAGACAGACAGGCAGGTATGGACATAATATTTAATAACGATGGCTAAGATATGGTGATATGGGGAGATAGAATAGAGTTTAAGAGTTGTGGGTTGTGGAAATGGGAATGCCATATGGCAGGAATGGTGGTAGGGGATTGACTGGAAAATAATAAAATATAATTAAACTAGCGGCACGGCTCTTAGAGAATACCATTTTCTATACATTTATGTCAAACGCTCGAGAGAGCTAATTCGCATAAGCGCCGTCATCACACATAGCGCTAGTGCGTGCGCTTTGTATATACCTACCATGCTGAATACAAAAATGAAAACACCGTTGTCGCAACTTCCCACTTCGCCCAATTCCCCTCTCCCTTTTCCAATCCCTATTTCCCTCCCTTCAGGTTGGCAACGCACCCATGATTCTTTTAATATCTTGGGCGACTATGGGCGGTGGAGATCACTTACCATCAGGTACTCACTTGCTCGTTAGCCAGTCTCTGCTATAAAATTATTTTTTTCATTCTTTAAGTTCTATTTCTAAGTTCTAGTTCTTATAAAAAACTTTCATTTTTCCTTCTTTCATTCTTTCTATATTTCGTTCTTGGGCTTTAAGTTCTAATTCTAAGTTATAGTTCTTATAGAAAATCTTTCTTTTTTCATCCTTTCTATATTTCGTTCTTGGGCTGTAATTTATAATTCTAAGTTATAGTTCTTATAAAAAACTTCCATTTTTCCTTCTTTCATTCTTTCTATATTTCGTTCTTGGGCTGTAAGCTATAATTCTAAGTATAGTTCTTATAGAAAATCTTTCATTTTTCATTTTTTCATCCTTTCTATATTTCGTTCTTGGGCTGTAAGTTATAATTCTAAGTTATAGTTCTTATAAAAAACTTTCATTTTTCCTTCTTTCATTCTTTCTATATTTCGTTCTTGGGCTGTAAGCTATAATTCTAAGTTATAGTTCTTATAAAAAACTTTCATATTTCCTTCTTTCAATCTTTCTATATTTCGTTCTTGTGCTGTAAGTTATAAATCTAAGTTCTAGTTCTTATAAACAACTTTCATGTTTCCTTCTTTCATTCTTTCTATATTTCGTTCTTGTGCTGTAAGTTATAAATCTAAGTTCTAGTTCTTATAAAAAGCTTTCATTTTTCCTTCTTTCATTCTTTCTATATTTCTTTCTTGGGCTTTAAGTTCTATTTTTAAGTTCTAGTTCTTATAAAAAACTTTCATTTTTCCTTCTTTCATTCTTTCTATATTTCTTTCTTGGGCTGTAAGTTCTGATCTAAGTTCTAGTCCTTATAGAAAATCTTTCATTTTTCCTTCTTTCATTCTTTCTATATTTCGTTCTTGGGCTGTAATCTATAATTCTAAGTTATAGTTCTTATAGAAAATCTTTCATTTTTCCTTCTTTCATTCTTTCTATATTTTGTTCTTGGGCTGTAATCTATAATTCTAAGTTATAGTTCTTATAAAAAATCTTTCATTTTTCCTTCTTTCATTCTTTCTTTGGCTGCAAATTCTCTATGGGTATATACTTACACCTGAAGACAGTTGGCTCTGTTTATAAGGCTTGCTCAGTGATATGAGGTCGAGATCATCTCCCACCAACACTCTGTACAGGTACACTGCCGTTGGATCTTCTCTAGCGTACGTCTAGAAGGAAAAAGAACACTAATGATTCACTGCCTCGGTGGTGGTATTTCGGTACGACTACCGTCTTGGCTTCGATCCCCAGGTCGGGCAATGATATTGGATTTTTCCATATCAGCCCGGAGTTTGGAATTTGTGCCCGATATGGTGATAGGCTCGTCTACCACATCTGGGACGGAAGTAAGCTCGGCGAAATGTGGGTGTTCTAGTTCGCTAGTGCGCCTCTGCCTACCCCTTCGGGGATACAGGCGAGAGCTTGTATTATGTTATGTTAAGAAGATTATAATAATACTTCTATAAGACGTGGTGGTAACCTCCCCTTTTTTAACACGGTGAAATTCATTTACGGATCTCTTCGAGATGGTAGGTATGTCGGACTCACCGACCTGAGCCGTCCTACCGACTAAAACCCCTTAACTACCTCTCCCACCCTTGTGTCGGAGACCACGGGATACGCGAATGCATGCAGCCGTAGCCTCCGCAGGCCCTTCTGCAGGGCCTCACTCTATCAGTTTTAATCTCGGACGCAGCACAAAATGCGTTAGAAGGACGAGCCAACCTCGTGCCTCGTAACCCCCCTGTAGCCCGAGCACGAAAAACTAATGTAAATGTAAATGTATTCGAGTTCGCTGCGCACTGATGACGTTTGGTTAATATTTCATACAAATTTCATAGACGCGCATCGAGTTCGAATACATTTACGGTTGTCAGAAATTTTCCTGCTCAGGCCACTGGTCTTATCGAAAGAATCGCTTAAATGTCGTTGTCTTTTGAAATCTATTTATGAAAGACACTACAAATTGTTTAATGCATGGTGCAGGAAGATATGCAGGCTTAATATACTCACCTCAGTAGATTCTTCATGGTCTACATCGTCCATAGAACCGCCCATGGCCTCCGTGAATTTATCAATCTCTTCATCGCAGGAGAATTCATCTAAATCAAAACGTAATGGGCATTTATCCGACATGCTTGAAAAAAGTGTGTGGCGCAGAAGGCAGGTAGACAGAAATGTGACAGAAATTATGTGGCCCACAAATATTTGTTTCGAGTCTGGGTGTTGTGAGACCAAAAGTCTCTCTAGGTTCCTGATACCCACGACACAAGACTCGATCATAGTCTTGAGATCAGGACTGTGTATGTGACAGTTGGGTGTTATTTATTTATCAGGTCGTTTGTCCACCTTGTAGGTCTGGAAATCTTTTGGGGAGACCTATATCCAGCAGTGGAAGTCCTGTGGCTGATGATGATGACGATGCTTTATTAAAATACTAATGTACGCAGTTTTTTGGGTGTTGGTTAAGCTAAGTAATCAAAGGTCTTGGTTGAGATCTAAATTTCTCAGGTACCAGAGTGCTCCGATGCTCTTACCAATAATTTCTATAGTAGCCCTGCCGTTATGGTTATCGTCTCTAAGGGTGTTGGCAATGCTGATGATCTTTCTTCTTTGAGTCGCTCTGGCCCCTTGTGCCATCACCACAAAGATGTCATGGTCTACTTCTAGGATGAAGCAGTGTTCCCTGGTCAGAGAGCTGGGTTCTGGCGGCACCTGAAATGTTTGTAATCACCTGATTATGATTCAAATAATGTACATACAAACATAAACGTACATACAAATTTAGTTACACATACATACACACAAACTCATACACACGCACTTACACACACCCATACACATCCTCACACATTTTATTTTATTTTTATTTTTATTTAACATTTCCAGTTTTTTCTTTATTGTATATTTTTTGTTAAATCCGCGTAAATGTATTCCGGAGGTGGGCGTTGTTACCTGCGACCCAGTTAGATTACTAACTTTGATTACTAACTACTGCGCCCTGAGCAGGAAAATTTCTGACAACCGTAAATGTATTCGAACTCGATGCGCGTCTATGAAACTATGAAATATTAACCAAACGTCATCAGTGCGCAGCGAACTCGAATACATTTTACATTTACATTAGTTTTTCGTGCTCGGACTACTGCAGTTAGCAACATACTTTTGTAACATTAATACATGTCATGTTTTTGTGCCAAATAAATATTTTTATGATTATGATTTTATAAAGTCGTAAAATTCCCGAAGAGGTAGGCAGAGGCGCGCTAGCGAACTAGAACACCCACATTTCGCTGAGCTTAGTTCCGTCCCAGATGTGATAGACGAGCCTATCGCCATATCGGGCACAAATTCGAGACACCGGGCTAATATTGATTTGAAAAATCACAAGTTTAAAAACCTAATAGATTGTCTTCAAAATGTATCCGATCGGGACCAAATTTACATGGGACCACCGTTGGAATAAGCTCTATGGAACACAAAAAGAATATTGAAAATCGAGGATAGTAAAACAAATTAAAATTAAGGATCTATGAGTTGTATATGATGTACCTCTTCAATCCTCATGTTGTCACACCCAGAGAGCTTCAGCAGTCGCTTCTCTGCACCAGCATTGGTCACCACTTGGTTGAAGCCAGATTCATTGCCACCTTCCAGATAACTGATGGCTGGAGAGAATAATAAATATATGACTTATTGGTTGTTTTTTTTTTGGCATGCTTTGTGTCTGCATCGGTCATTCGTCTGATTTGTCGACAGCCTTTTTCCCGCTTCGGAATGTGAAGAGGCATAAATAGGCTGACATGATGATAACCCAATTGGATACTTGACTATGTTTGATTTTATACACATATTTATATGTAATAGCAAATAAAACAAAAAATAAACCCTTCTGTAAAAACTGCATCGAAATCGGTTGAAAAATGAAGCAGTAATTCATATTTGAAATTCTGGAGTGGATTTAAATTTTGGAGATATCTTACTATCCCTTTCCAATGCAAGTACCCTTATGGCGTGACGTGATTATACTGATACTTCTCTTTCCCGCAGTTTGAAGGTTACAATAATCTGCAACGGCTTATATTTTTTTTATTTTTGAGAATATTTCAATATTTCTTTCTGTTCTATATTTTAGGCAACGTAAATTTCGTATAATTTTTTTTTTAAATTAGTCAAGTACCCAATTGTTTGTCGATGGTCCGATGGCTGTAGTTTTTGGTCATCAGGTGAAGTGAAGATAAAACAATAATCACAAAAAAAACTTAACGGACCGATTTCAAATCCGATCGTGACCAAATTTATTTGGGACCACCCTTAAAATAAGCTCTATTAAACACAAAAAGAATTTTGAAGATCGGTCCACATTCAACGGAGATATCGCGTAACATATAAAAAAAAATACACACCAATTGAGGACCTTCTCCTTTTTAGAAGTCGGTTGAAAACAAAATGTAACTTTTAGGCCTATTTATGCTTCTTCACACTGCGAAGAAGGAAGAATTAAAAGGGAACAGTAAATAAACACACACACAATCTTATAATAATACATTTTAATTTCCGCTTGCAGCTCCATGTGATGGCCACGTTTTGAGGAAACCACAGGAGGACGTCGGTCGCATGTGTCTAGCACAGATCGTACCAGGGGTGCATACCCGTGGACGGCCCAAAAAGCGCTGGCTGGACGTTTTGGAGGAAGAAATGAGAGCCAATGGCCTCACTAGGGAGGATGCTCAAGGCTGGGCGAAGTGGAAGCGTTTAAGTAGGAAGGCGGGCCCTGGCAGAAGGCCGGGATAACGTCAGACAAAATGAAAAAAAAAGACCTCCATGTGACGCACTGCCAGAGTCACCGTCCAAATAGATATCCAGACAGCCTCCGTGGCGCAGCGGGCGAGTAGCCGGCTGTGAAACGTGAGGTCGCGGGTTCGATTCCCGCACCGAGACCAATGTCTGTGTGGCTCACAGATATTTGTTTCGGGTCTGGGTGTTGTAAGACCGAAAGTCTGAGTAGTTCTGATACCCACGATACAGGTTACACCTAGTGTGGGGTCAGGACTATGTGTGTGACTGTTATGGGTGTATTTATATCGCAGCAGAACCATTCTTGAGGAATGGTCTTCCATACCCGCTCCAATCAACCATCAAGTGATGTCGCAAGCCCCGAGAGAAACCCTCACTTAATTATAGGATTAAATTGATAGAGTAACTAAACAGGTTTAAAACAGCCAAGAAACACGCTGGACTCATGACTCTGGACTTCTCTGAGATGCAAATCCCTTCCGCCCAACATATCATCCAGGGTCACTGTCCATATGGCAAACAAAACCCTCTTTATCCTGCGGAATGTAGTCGTAAGCACCTCGAGAAAGCTTTAAGTACCTTGGATGAAAGATAGAGATACTTACCAGGTTTAAAATAGCCAAGAAACAGGCTAGACTCATGGCCCTGGACCTCCCTGTGATGTACTGCTCTTCCTCCCAGCATATCGTCCAGGGTCACCGTTAATATCGCAGCAGAACCTTTTATTATCCTGAGAAATGTACTCCCATACCGGCACCAACTATCCATCAAGTTACATCCCAGTCCCGAGAGAAACCCTCACTTTAATTATCGGATGACAAAGATAGAGATTCTTACCAGGTTTAAAATAGCCAAGAAACAAGCTAGATTCATGGCCCTGGGCCTCTCTGAGATGCAAATCCCTTCCGCCCAACATATCATCAAGGGTCACTGTCCATATCGCAGCAGAACCCTTCTTATCCTGAGAAATCTAGTCGTAAGCCCCTCAAGAAAGCTTTAAGTACCATGGATGATAAATAGAGATACTTACCAGGTTTAAAATAGCCAAGAAACAGGCTAGATTCATGGCCCTGGACCTCCCTGTGATGTACTGCTCTTCCTCCCAGCATATCGTCCAGGGTCACTGTCCATATGGCAAACAAAACCCTTCTTATCCTGAGGAATGTAGTCGTAAGCCCCTCGAGAAAGCGTTAAGTACCTTGGATGATAGATAGAGATACTTACCAGGTTTAAAATAGCCAAGAAACAGGCTAGATTCATGGCCCTGCACTTCCCTGTGATGTACTGCTCTTCCTCCCAGCATATCGTCCAGGGTCACCGTCCATATCGCAGCAGAACCCTTCTTATCCTGAGTAGTTTTGCTACCGAGCCAGAAGTGCGCGTCGTAGGATAGAGGTGTCGAGTGATCTCCTGTTGTCTGTATGTAAATCAAAGACATTTAACAGTGCATAGACGGGACTGCCTCGGTGGCGTGGTGGTATTTCGGTACGACTACGGTTCTGAGGTCTCGGGTTCGATCCCCGGGTCGGCCAAAGTGATATTGGATTTTTCCACATCAGCCCGGAGTCTGGAATTCGTGCCTGATATGGCGATAGGCTCGCCCCCTATTACATCTGGGACGGAACTAAGCTCGGCGAAATGTGGGTGTTCTAGTTCGCTAGTGCGCCTCTGCCTACCCCTTCGGGGATATAGGCGTGAGCTTATGTCATGTTATAGACGGAACAAGAGCACGAAACTTGTGATCCAAAAGATATGACCTCGTGGTCATAACTCACTCAGTCGTTTTTGAAACATACGCGGGCAAGGCCGTGCCAGCGTAATGATGTTTAGACAATAAAACTGTCTTAAGTGATTCTTGAACATTCATAGAACATTCTAGAATCTAGGGTGTAAATACATCAATATAATATACCCTAGATGCACAGTTCTTTGCAAATATCCTCCTAAAAAGTGGTTTCAGGAATAAAACAAAGAAAATGATCACAATTTTTAATGAAATCAACACAAATATAACCCTATGCTCGTGTAATAAAGTAGCTTTTTAAACGAAATGAGCAACCGTTCTAAAATTTGAATTTTGAAATTTAGAATTCCATCGGCGTCGGACTGTATGCAAAACGAGTTCTTAAGCACTTCTATGCTGTCCCATTTTCCGAGCGTCAACTGTGCATCTAGGTAAATAATATATCGATGTGTAAATATTATAGGCGCCCTCGCATTGTAATAAATGGCGTTACTGTCGTTTGAGGTCACTTTTTCTGTATGGAATCTTGCTTGATAACCCCCCTATAGCTAGTATCTGATAAATAATAATAATATTAGCCCTGTAATATTACTGTCCCACTGCTGGGCACGGGCCTCCTCTACTAATGAGAGGGGTTAGGCCTTAGTCTACCACGCTGGCCTAATGCGGGTTGGTAGACTTCACATACCTTCGAAATTCCTGTGAAGAAATTCTGAGGTATGCAGGTTTCCTCACGATGTTTTCCTTCACCGTTATAGCAAGCGATATTTCACAATGAAAATACACTTAACATAGAAAAGTCAGAGGTGTATGCTCCATTTTGGGGTTGGTCTCGAACCTCCGACACTTGTCTCGGCAGTCCGTACCATTCCCAACTGAGCTATCGCTGCTAGTATCTGATATGTAATATTAAATATCTTTGATATAAACAAATAGTAATAAATTGAGTGGTAAAGCGACGCTGTAGACAGTAACGTCTACAGCACGAATGGGCCGGCTCGACCGGGCAGATACCACTGTCTCACAGAAAACCGACGTAAATGGCAGCTTGTTGTCGCGTTTTGTTTAGTGAGTGAGATTTCCCTTTCCCGATCCCTTCTTCCCCTTCCATTTCCTCGTTTTAGGTTGGCAACGCACCCGTGATTCTTTTTGTATCTTGGGTGTCTATGGGCGGTGGAGATTACTTACTGTCAGGTCACCTATGTGCACATTTGCCAGCCTCTGCTCTAAAAAACATGCTTGGAAAAGTATTTTACGTCAGAATGGGCGTAGGATAGAGACAGGTAGAAAAATCACTTACCTTTAAAACAATATAAGAGTCTCCGTTATAGAATTTCCCGAAGTACTTCGACTCTATAGGTACAGGTTCGAATTTCTGGAAAGAATAACAAGTTTATAAACTTAACGGAACGAATTCAGAATTTTTGTCAAAAAATCAACAGCTTCAAATTTTGCGATCATGACCAAATTTACCCTTATGACCTTTACCTTATGATAATGAATTGGAATAAGCTTTTTCGAACAGGGGGTTACCATCACCTCTTATAGCAGTATTATTATAATTTTATTTGTACCGATTCCCATGCAAAACAAACGAATAACGATTATAATAATACTGCTATAAGAGGTCATGGTAACCCTGCTGAAAAAGAATTTTGAAAATCGGTCCACATTCGGCGGATATCACGTAACATAATAAAAATAATCACAAGTATCAAAACTTAATGGACTGACTTCAAATTCGATCGTGACCAAATTTATATGGGATTTAACGAACACAAAAATAATTTTGAAAATCGGTCCACATTCGGCGGATACCACGTAATATTATAAAAATAATCACAAGTTTAAAAACTTAATGGAGTGACTTCAAATCCGATATATATATGTAATATTTCGAACACAAAAATAATTTTGAAAATCGGTCTACATACATAAAAAAAATACAGAAGAATTATGGACTGCCTCGTTTTTTTAAATTGGTCGAAAAAAGTAAACCCTCTAAAATCCCAATACATTTTGTTCCATATTCCATCATCAAACACAGATCATAATGCCCCTTACTTATAAAAATATTTAAGCGCGGCTTACCTTTAACGTGAATGGTAGAGTTGGAAGGGGAAGACCTCATCGAACATTCTCTGACCAAGTCAGAGATTTACTCGAGAAAGGTCAAGTTAAAAGTACCCTAAACCGACGTGCATGCATGAAGAATGTAATGAGACTGAATGAGGCGAAAGAGGTGTGTAAGGATCGTAGCAAATGGAAATCCGTTGTCTCTGCCTACCCCTATGGGAAAAAGGCGTGAGTCTATGTATGCATGTATGTATGTACCTTTAACCATAGGTTGTCCCTTTCATTTTTAAACAATGTAACGCAAGGAAAAAAGTAGCAGGCTATTCTCAGCAAAAAGTTAAGCGAAAATATTTTTATAAATAAAGATCATTGCGACCATGCCAATGAGCCCAAACACGATGCCTCTTTCTCATAATATTTGGGACGGAAATAAGCTCGGCGAGATGCGACTCGTGTTGTCTAGTTCGCCTCTACCTACCCTTTAGGGATACAGCAGCGCTACCACGACCTCTTATAGCAGTATTATTATAATCGATCTTCGTTTGTTTTGTATGGGAATCGGTACAAGCTATTTTTATATAAGCGATTACGATATAAGCTATTTTTAACGCTTTTACTATGTTTTCTATAATCATAAGTTTAAAAACTTAACGGACCGACTTCAAATCCGATCGTGAACAAATTTATATGAGGCCACCTTGAAGTAGGCTTTATCGAACACAAAGAATTTTGAAAATCGGTCCACATTTAGCGGAGATATCGCGTAACATACATTAAAAAAATACAGACGAATTGAGGACCTTCTCCTTTATGGAAATCGGTCGAAAATATAATATCAGCCCAGCGGCCTGAGTAGGGAAATTTCTGACAACCGTAAATATTCGAACTCGATGCGCGTCTATGAAATTTGTATGAAATATTAACCAAACGTCATCAGTGCGCAGCGAACTCGAATACATTTACATTAGATTTTCGTGCTCGGGCTACTGAATATTACTGTCGCTCTGCTGGGAATGGGCCTCCTCGACTAATGAGAGTGGTAGGCCTTAGTCTACCACGCTGGCCTAATGCGGGTTGGTAGACTTCACATACCTTCGAAATTCTTGTGGAGAAATTCTCAGGTATGTAGGCTTCCTCGGGATGTTTTCCTTCACCGTTATAGCAATAATTGATAATGAATACAAATTTTGTATAGAAAGTCGGAGGTTCATGCTCAGTGGCGTAATGTAATGTAATGGCATGTCGGTAAATTGCCACGGGCCCCGAGGATTGGGGAGCCCAAGTAGCGAAGGGCCTTGCGTTCATTTCTCATCCCTGCCTCGGCAAACAGCCGTGACCGCATAGGAGCCGCGGGCTGAATAGATCTTCATCCAATGAATTTGCCACGGGCCCCCAACACTAAAGTTACGCCACTGTTCATGCTTTTTGTTTTTATTGGTCTTGAACCTCCAACATTCGTCTCGGCAGTCCGTACTTTTCCCAACTGGCTATCGTTACTTTATGAAATACTTTTCCGTCTAACAAATTGTTTTCCTTACTTCAATAGTCCATATTGTGATCCCTGGGTCGGATCCAGCGTCCTCGAAAGCCGGGTGCGACATTTTCAACTGCTTTCAACAAAAACTACGCGCAGAATGCATCAAACAAAATTATTCATACGTTATCAATCGATAAGTGTTATCGCATACAGCGTGTATAATAACGCCTAAAGACTGCCCAGCAGGTTGATTCTCTAAGGTTTCATTTGTGAAAACAACGTTGCGGCATCGATGTTTTCATTTTTGTATTCAGCAAGGTACAAAGCGCATGCACCAGCGCTATACGAGTTGACGGCGCTTATGCGAACTAGCTCCTTCGAGCGAGGCGTTTGACATAAATGTATGAAAAATGGTATTATCTAAGACCCAACAACGTTGAACGCTCCGTCGATCTCAACGATGTCCTCTGCGGGGGCTCGTCGTCGATAGCAACGTTGTGGCGTTTCTTAGAGAATCGACCTGCTGATTTAGATCAAACTTATCATAGGAATATTTCACTTCTCGCGTAGGTATTTTACGACCGACTTCCAAAGAGGAGATAGTCCTCAATTTGTCTGTATTTTTCGTCCGAATTTTAAAAAGGAGAAGGTCCTCAATTCCTCTGTTTTTTTTTATGTATGTTACGCGATATCTCCGCCAAATGTGGACCGATTTTCAAAATTCTTTTTGTGTTCGATAGAGCTTATTTCAAGGGTAGTCCCATATTTTGGTCACGATCGGATTTGAGGTCGGTCTGTTAAGTTTTTTTTAAATATTATCATTTGCTCTGCATTGGTCATGGCACCGAGTATAAAGAAAAAAAAAATATTTTTACTTTTTTATGTGATTTTAAAACGTGGTTCAATGACATAATATAACATAAGCTCAAGTCTGTATCCCTGAAGGGGTAGGCAGAGACGCCCTAGCGCACACCCACATTTCGCCGAGCTTAGTTCTGTCCCAGATGTGATAGGGGGAGAGCCTCTCGCCATATCGGGCACAAATTCCAGATTCTGGGTTAATATGGAAAAATCCAATATGACTTTGTTGACCCGGGAATCGAACCCGAGACCTCAGGACGGTAGTCGTACCGAAATACAACCACGCCACCGAGGCAGTGGTACAATGAATCATACTGTATATTACTTTGCTATCGTATTATACGATCTTATCTCATAGTTATTATAGATACCAATAAATCGATTCGCTTCACGTTTATTTTTGTATGAAACCATAGAATTAAGCCCTCATGAATCATAATGATATTTGCATTTTTGGCATCGTGAGATTATTGCACAGATATAATATGAGGCGAAGTAGAACACCCAAATTTCGCCGAGCTCATTTCCGTCCCAGATGTCATAGATATCCGGCAAAAATTGTAGGCTCCAGACTGCAGGTCAATTATCTAAGAAACGCCTCAACGTTGCGATCGACGACGAGCTCGCGCAGTGCACATCGTTGAGATCGACGGAGCGTTCAACATTGTTAGGTCTTAGAAAATACCATTTTCCATAGATGTATGTCAAACGCCTCCCTCGAGAGAGCTAGTTCGCATAAGCGCCGTCATCACGCATAGCGCTATTGCGTGCGCTTTGTACCTTGCTGAATACAAAAATGACAACATCGTTGCCGCAACGATGCCGCAACGATGTTTTCACAAATGAAACCTTAGAGAATCGACCTGCTGATACTGATTAGGAAATGTCAATATTCGCCTCGCGCTTCATATTTTGTCCTTGTGAAAATAACAAAAAGGTATATTTTTTTTCTATCATACATTATTCATTATTACGGACTGCTGAGACGAGTGTCGGAGGTTCGAGACCAACTAAAAAAAGAGCATACACCTCTGACTTTTCTATGTCACTATTAACAAATTCAAAATGAATTATCGCTGGCTAATCGGTGAGGTCGATCTGGAAATCTTTGGGGGGGGGCCTATGTTCAGCAGTGGACGTCCTATGGCTGATGATGATGATGATGATGATGAAACGGTGAAGGAAAACATCGTGAGGAAACCTGCCTACCCGAGAATTTCTCCACAAGAATTTCGAAGGTATGTCAAGTCTACCAACCTGCATTAGGCCAGCGTGGTAGACTAAGGCCTAACCTCTCTCATTAGTAGAGGAGGCCCGTGCCCAGCAGTGGGACAGTAATATTACAGGACTAATACTATTATTATAACATACTTAAGCTCACGCCTGTATCCCCAAAGGGGTAGGCAGAGGCGCACTAGCGAACTAGAACACCCACATTTCGCCGAGCTTAGTTCCGTCCCAGATGTGATAGGGGGCGAGCCTATCGCCATATCGGGCACAAATTCCAAACTCCGGGCTGATATGGAAAAATCCAATATCACTTTGCCCGACCCGGGGATCGAACCCGAGACCTCAGAACCGTAGTCGTACCGAAATACCACCACGCCACTGAGGCAGTCTTATTATAAAATGGTGTTCATTTGTGTATTTGTGGATATCATCATCATCATCATCATCAGCCATAGGACGTCCATTGCTGAACATCTCCAAAGATTTCCAGATCGACATGTTGGAAGCGGCCTGCATCCAGCGATTTCCTGCAACCTTTATCAGGTCGTCGGTCCACCTTGTAGGTGGACGTCCTACGCTGCGCTTGCCGGTACGTGGTCTACACTCGAGAACTTTTCTGCCCCATCGTGGATATCTTATATCCCAATCTTTTGTGGATATATATTTATATAAATATATAAATATAGTTATTTTTACTTATATAATATCTTGCATGTAAGGAATGAGTAATGACTAACAGCACAATAAAATTTATCAATAATCTATATTTTTTCTGTGTAATAATATATTGGAATCTAAATTAGATAATCTTTATTTTATTAGATAAGTGATTATAATAATCGGTGTATGAATAAGATTTAACACGTTAGATCAGCATTAACCGGCATTTTCGAATTACTTCCAAAAAGGAGAAGGTCCTCAATTCATCTGTATTTTTTGCTTTATATATGTTACGCGATATCTCCGCCAAATGTGGACCGATTTTCAAAATTCTTTTTGTGTTCGATAGAGCTTATTTCAAGGGTGGTCTTTTATAAATTTGGTCACGATCGGATGATTTTTGAAGTCAGTCTGTTAATTTTATAACTTGTGATTTTTAGCGGTGTTACTGCCAAGATCGGCTATTCTACTTAAACGCTTCCACTTCGTCCAGTCTTGAGCATCCTCCACTGTGAGACCATTGGCTCTCATATCTTCCTCCAAAACGTCCAGCCAGCGCGGTGGGTTGTCCACGGACACGCACCCCTGGTACGATCTGGTCCAGACACTTGCGACCGACGTACTCTTGTGGTTTCCTTAAAATGTGACCATTCCATCCATTGTGAACTATCGCTTGCTATAAAATTGAAGGAAAACATTTTGAAGAAATCTACATACCCCATAAATTCTCCACAAGAAATTCGAAGGCATGTGACGTCTACCAACCCACATTAGGCCAGCGTGGTAGACTAAGGCCTAACCACTCTCATTAGTAGAGGACGCCCGTGCCCAGCAGTGGAACAGTAATATGACAGGGCTAATATTATTATACTACGTTTTTAAATATAAATTATATAAAAATACATTTAAAAATATAAATAAAACAAATTCACACTCCCGATGACTATTATTATTATTGTAAATAAAATCCGTTAATTGAACAAAAACTTTTATTTTATTCATTACTAGTTTACAACAATTAAAATTTAACAACACAATTGTTTTTCAATAAATGACTATTGTGTGAATTTACATACCAATCTATATATATTTATTTTTAAAAATTTAGTGCAAATTAACATTAATTAGAAATTAAATAATACAAATCGAACACGACGCGACGTCGCTCACGTGGCAAAAGAATGGTATGATTATTTTTTAATATGTAGGATAACGCCCGGTTCCAATAAACAATCTCAGTTCGAATGTGCAGATAGATTACAAAAATTAACCAATAAGAACACAGTTTGAACATGACACCGTCAAATTACTTGATTTGATTGGCTCATAATCGCGAACTATCTGGACTTTAAACTGAGATCGTTTATTGAAACCGGCCGTAAGTCGGGTGAAGAATATAAGGCATTGTCCAAAACAATGATGCATGTTAAGAAATATCCTTTCCTTTTTCCTAACGGCCGGTTTCAATAAACTATCTCAGTTTAAAGTGCAGATATATCGCGATTATGAACCAATCAAATCAAGTCATTTGACGGAGTCATGTTCAAACTGTGTTCTTATTGGCTAATTTTGTAATCTATCTGCACATTCGAACTGAGATTGTTTATTGGAACCGGCCGTAAGTAGTATCTATCTGCCAATAAAGGAGGTGAGAGATAGTTCCATTATGTGGCAGCAGCGCACTGCCGTCCCATTGCATTTGAATTTAATTCATTTGAGAGGATTCAGAATTACAAAATGGATGACAATAAAAAACAGATGGCCAAATGGGTAACGAAATATGATATGTTCAATACTGCCTCCGCGTTGTTTGTCACTTCTTGTGGCTGTGGAGAGAAAAATATAACATAAGCGCAGAAACTAAAATCTCAAACATGAGAATTTTCCATTTTTCTATATATTCATGCGGCTTTTCTAACATTAATATTTGTGTAAACTTTACTGGTCTATGTATTATTATTATTATTTTAATGTTGTTTGTATAATTGTACTGTTTGTGTTCCTAATAAAATAAATAAAATATTTTTTTCGTGACAGGGCAAAATTTTCGTATGATACAAGACTCAAGCGCCTCTAGCGGTTACTAAATTACACGGGAATTGGGATTCAAATACGTTATCAACATTTTTGGTACTTTTTAATACCAGAGACTGGCAACGGCAGGTGTTACCTGATGGTAAGTGATCTCCACTGCCTATACATATGAGTTATGAGTTGTAATAGGACAGTCTTTCTTTTCTTTTTTCTTTTTTTTTATGGCAATTGAAATACATTATGCCAATGTCAAGTTAGGGAAATTGTTTTCCTACATGTTAGTTTTTGCAAGTGCAATGTAGTCGGATGTGTTCGAGTTCAAGGCCCTGCTGGAGTTTTGGCGTCAATTCCTTCCAGTTTGATGTTTTTTAGACGATTTTCTCGCAGCGGAGGAATCGAACATGGTCGACCCATCCACCCGACAAAAAGCATCCAAAATCACTTATTTCAAAGCTTCCACATACTGTCCATCTTCGTTGATGTTTATTGCTTAGATATACATCACATTTAAAACACAAACACAACTTTAGACTAAAATATGAAATCATTAAAATAAGCGACCACCCGCACCGTCAGAATTCCCGCCAAAACTCCCCAGTCAACAGTCAAGTGACTCAGTGTCATTTGACACATAATGTTATTTGACCCAGTGTCATTTGACACAGTGTAATATGGCCCAAGCGATATTTCATAATGAAAACACACAACATAGAAAAGCCAGAGTTCTTTTTGGGGTTGGTCTTGAACCTCCGACACTCGTCTCGGCAGTCCGTACCATTCCCAAATTACCTATCGCTGCTTTTCGCTTGCTATAACGGTGAAGGAAAACATCGTGAAACCTGCATACCCAAGAATATCTCCACAAGAATTTCGAAGGTATGTGAAGTTTACCAACCCGCATTAGATCAGCGTGGTAGACTAAGGCATAACCCCTCTCATTAGTAGAGGAGGCCCGTGCCCAGCAGTGGGACAGTAATATTACAGGGCTAATATTATTTTTTACATAACATAAGCTCACGCCTGTATCCCCGAAGGGGTAGGCAGAGGCGCACTAGCGAACTAGAACACCCACATTTCGCCAAGCTTAGTTTCGTCCCAGATGTGATAGGGGGCGAGCCTATCGCCATATCGGGCACAAATTCCAGACTCCGGGCTGATATGGAAAAATCCAATATCACTTTGCCCGACCCGGGGATCGAACCTGAGACCTCAGAACCGTAGTCGTACCGAAATACCACCACGCCACCGAGGCAGTCTATTATTATTTTTTATTTATTTATTAATATGGCTCAGTGTCATTTGACACAGTGTAATAGGGTAGCTCAGTGTCATTTCACATGCAGAGTTTCACTATCGGACTATCAGGAACTATCATTATATTCTCTTCGACCGATTACTAAAAAGGAGAAGGTCCTCAATTCGTCTGTTTTTTTTATGTATGTTACGCGATATCTCCGCCGAATGTGGACCGATCTTCAAAATTCTTTTTGTGTTCGCTAGAGCTTCTTTCAAGGGTGGTCCCATATAAATTTGGTCACGATCGGATTTGAAGTCGGTCCGATAAGTTTTTAAAATTGTTGTTTATCTGCTCACTTACTCCGCTCAGTTGCTTGGTGACTCGTCGGTCGCAGCTAATTTCGTCGACAGACGTCCTGAATTTTTCGATGTCGGCCCTGTTGTTCAAATCGGGTTGGAATTTAAAACTGAAAAGGTGTTTTGAAGTGTAAATAACATTCAATAGTTCAGGCCAATCGCCTTATCAGTGTAATCCTTAGATCCGTCTTAAGGTACGGCCGAAATGTCTATTACTACCGACAAGCATGCAAGAATTGAACGACTTTGTAGATTGTGTAATTTGGCTTGGCTGTGAGACTTAAAACACAATGTCTCATGATAAGCGCAGTGCAGTTCCTCACTCAGTGCGCGTGGTGTTGCTGTTTATTGGGACAACAGACTATTGTGAGTGGTAGAGCCACGCTGTAGACAGAAACGTCTACAACGCGAATGGGCCGGCTCGACCGGTTTGATACCACTGTCTCACAGAAAACCAACGTAACGGACGATCGAGGTAGGACTTTATACCGTGCCCAACAGGGTCCATAATTATGTACTGTAATTAGTTTTTAAAACCATTGTAAACAATTATGGAGAGCAGTAAAATTGAATTGAATTGAATTGAAAGTGGCAGCTTGCTGTCGCGTTTCGTTCGGTGAGTGAGATTTCCGGAGGCCCATTTCCCCCCTCCCTTTCCCAATCCCTTTTCCCACCCCTTCCATTCCATTCTTTTAGGTTGGCATCGCACCTATGATTCTTTTTGTGTCTTGTGTGTCTATGGGCGGTGGAGATCACTTACCATCAGGTGACCCATCTGCTCGCTTGCCAGTCTCTGCTATAAAAAAATGTATATGACCATTACCATCACGCAAACCGCGTGACCGCAAACCAAGTGAATCCACATTAAGGCCTAACCCCTTTCATTAGTAGAGGAGGCCCGACATCAGAAGTGGGATAGTAGTGACTGATTTAAATCTTACTTCCTCTGCCTTGCTATAGGTTTGTCTTCCGAAGTGTCGATCGTTGTTGTAACTTCATTAGTTACTTCGCTGCTGTCAGCTTTGTAGTCTAGGAATTACATCAAAATATCTTAAGCATAGGACGCCTCTCCCAAAGATTTCCAGATCGACCTGTTGGAAGCGGCCTGCATCCAGCGACTTCTTTGGGGGAGGCCCATGTTCAGCAGTGGACGTCCTATGGCTGATGATGATGATGATGATGATCTTAAGCATAATCAAGTTTAAAAACTTAAAAACGACTTCAAAATCAGTTTTTGGCCAAATTTAAATGGAAAGTTACTGCGCGATATTTGTATAATTTTTGAGGGTTAGAACCACGCTTTAAATGTTTTTTTTTATACGGCAAAGTGACTACCACTGCACTTGATGGTAAGCGTAGTGCAGTCCCACAAAGTAGCGACCACTGACAAACAATAAGTTTATCAGTCGTCACCAGAATCATGCCGGCCTATTTATGCTTCTTCACACTCCGAATCCGAAGAGGGAAGAAGCAAATCGAGGGGCTTGCGACAAGACAGGCGGATGACCGATGCAGATACAGGGTTACTCCCATACGTCCCAACTAACCATTAGGTCATGCCGCAAGCCCCTCGATGTTATGTCTACATGATGAATAGGCCAGCTCGACCGTTTTGATACCACTGTCTCAAGGCAACCGATGTAAAGTGGCAGTTGGCTGTTGCTGTTATCGTTGCCATATCTCCCCTCCCTCTTTCAATCCATATTCTCTTTAAGGTTAGCATCTATGCTTCTTTTCATATCACGTGTGTGTATGGGCGGTAGAGATCCCTTACCTTCAGGTGAGCCAGCTGTAGCCCAACCACGAAAAACTAATGTAAATGTAAATGTATTCGAGTTCGCTGCGCACTGATGATATTTGGTTAATATTTCATACAAAGTTCATAGACGCACATCGAGTTCGAATACATTTACGGTTGTCAGAAATTTTCCTGCTCAGGCCGCTGATGGCAGGTGAAAGAATCTATGCCTGTTTCATTCACACAACAGCGAAAGTCTGTTTGTGTGAACGCAACAGGTGCCAATTTGCGAACATTCATTCGGCCGGTGTGTACCCGCCATCAAGGGAACTGATGTAAAGTGGCAGTTAGCTGTTGCCGTTATCGTTCCCATATCTCCCCTCCCTCTTCCAATCCATATTCTCTTTAAGGTTAGCACCGCCTTTGCTTCTTTTCATATCACGTGTGTTAAGGACGGTAGAGATCCCTTACCTTCAGATGAGCCACATGCTCGTTTGACAATCTAAATAAAATTACCCGATCTATCTTTATAGGTTGATTATTTTAGTATTTATTTCTTTAAGTGTCTATGGGCGGTAGATATCCCTTACCTTCAGGTGACCCACATGCTCGTTTAACAGTCTACATAAAATTACCCGAGCTATCTTTATACATTGATTATTTTAGTATCTATTTCTTTTGGTGTCTATGGGCGGTGGAGATTCTTTATCTTCAGGTGAGCCACCTGCTCGTTTGACAGGCTATATTAAATTACCTGAGCTGTCTTTATACATTTCGGCAAGTTCCTTCTCTATTTTCGCTTCTTCATCTTCAACGGTTGATGACTGTACTCCCAAATCTTTCTTCAGAGTAGTGATTGTCTGTAAATTTGGGTGATTGTTATCGAATGTTATCAAAGCAGCGATAGCTCAGTTGGGAATGGTACGGACTGTCGAGACAAATGTCGGAGGTTCGAGACCAACCACAAAATGGAGCATAAACCTCTGACTTTTCTTTGTTAGCTGTATTTTCTTTGGGAATTATTGCTTGCTATAACGGTGAAGGAAAACATCGTGAGGAAACTATACCCGAGAATTTCTCCACAAGAATTCCGAAGGTATGTGAAGTGTACCAACCATTAGGCCAGCGTGGTAGACTAAGGCCTAACCCCTATCATAAGTAGAGGAGGCCAGTGCCTAACAGTGGGACAGTAATATAACAGGGATAATATTATTTTTATTTATTATCAAATGTACTTTTTAACCGACTCCTAATTTAACACTCAAAAGTCGAAAATAACTACTGTGCCTTTTCATGTGTCGGATTAGACACCAAAGAGTAGAAATTGTTTATTTTTGGCTTTTGAAGTCGGATATAAGTTTTTGTTACTTTTTTACCAAAACAACACTGATAAACAACCGCGAGAGTCATTCGCGAGTTTGTTATACTCGAATATTTTTCGTAGTCGCTATTGAGAAATGTTACAAATCTCATGGTCCAGGGAGTTACCACCACCTTTTATAGCAGTATTATTATAATCTTACTTGTACCGATTCCCATACAAAACAAACGAAGAACGATTATAATAATACTGCTATAAGAGGTGGTGGTAACCCTGCTGCCCCCTGTCGCGCTAGTGTTGCATTAGATTCGAGAACCTGTCATTTGGTAATTTTTAACGTGACATTATTGCACTATTTAACTCTATTTCGGTGGAACTTTGTCACTAACGGCCAGTGTCAATAAACTATCTCAGTTTAGAGTGCAGATAGATCGCGATTATGAACCATATATAGCATATATAGCTACTGCATATATAGCATATGCTGAGTTTGGGTCGTTTTTGTGACGTGCGCATGAAAACATCATGTTATTTGCTAATTTTAGTTCAGATATGTAAATGTATTTACATGCCTTATCATGAATAAACATTTCTTTCTTTCTTTCTCTTTCTTTCTTCTTTCAAATCAAGTCATCTGTCCGAGTCATGTTCAAACTGTGTTCTTATTGGCTAATTTTTGTAATCTATCTGCACATTCGAACTGAGATTGTTTATTGGAACCGGACGTAAGTAAAATAGAATCAAAGTCAAATTCGAATCGTGTGAATAATCCTCCCAGCTCCTGCTGTCAGTTACCGTTGTTTTTTTGCTGTCTCTCCTCGTAGCCGGTTGTATCGTGGTAGTAGTTTTATCATCTTGGTCGTTTTCTGCTGACGGTTCCTCTTCCAGGCCTGGAGGTAGTTCTGAAAAGGGATTGCAACTCACACCTGTCTCCTGTATATCCGAAAATTTCTCCACAAGAAATTCGAAGGTATGTGAAGTCTACCAACCCGCATTAGGCCAGCGTGGTAGACTAAGGCCTTACATTAGTAGAGGAGGCCCATGCCCAGCAGTGGGACAGTAATATTACAGGGCTAATATTATTAAAAGAAATAAAGAAAGAAGATTTAAACCTAAACACAATGAATCCTACAGCGCACGCACGCCTATCTTTAAATCAAGATTTGTGATAAATAGAGATTTATCGCAGACAAATACATTCTACAGTATATAGACTGGACAACACAAAACTTGTGATCCAAAAGTTATGACCTAGTGGTCATAAGTCGCTCAGTTTATTTGAAATATACGCGCGACAGGTCGGCCAGCGTAATTATATTGAGAGAATAAACTCTTACGTGATTCTTAACCATTCACAAAACATTCTAGGGTGTAAATTGTAATAATCGCCCTCGCATTGTAATAAGTAGTTGATGGCGGTACTGAAGTTTGAGATCAATTTTTTGTATAGAAACTTACTTGATAGCCCTCTATATTTAGTAATATTAAATCTCTTTGATCCCAGAGCTTCACTCTTGGTTTTTAATACCGGTTGCCTGCCTGAAATCAACTCCCTTTAGGGTCAACCTACCTTTAATCGGAGGTCCGATTTCAATCACCTCCTGACCCAAAGACTCCGTCAACGATTTTAGATGATTCTTACAAAGAACACCACTTAAAATTGTGAATAACATAAATAGCGAGAGACGCATTTTGGTCATTTGCGTGAAAATCTAAGCCTACTGGATTATTTTAGTTTTCTGGGAGGCCATGGATGAGAAATTATCAACATTGATTGCTGTAATGACTAAAGAAAATAGTCTTGCCTCATGCATTGTAACGTTACCATAAGCTATATCATTATGTACCTAATAATAGTAAATGTACCGACCCATCACGTTTCTTAACACATTTAAGACATTGTTTACCTTCGATATAGATTATTAAGTGCTCTCTTAGTATTATATACAGGAAACTATAAGTCTACAATCATAAAATTTTAATATTCCATAAGCATGTTTTTGTATGACTGTTTGTTTCTAATTTAATAAAATAAAAAATAAAAATAAAAAATAAGATGACAAGGCATAATTACGAAAAAATGAAATTCCTAATGTATGGAACGAAACCAAAATGGCGACTTTGCGAAAGAACGATCCCATTAATATAACAGATATATCTTCATATTCCGAAATAAGTATTATTGTAAATAAAACACCGTATTTATAATAAAATTAATAGGTAAGTATTTATACCTTTAAGTCTTACAACCCGGTGACATCTTACATGTAAACTAAAATGGCGGAACCGGCTTCAAAGTAAACACGTCTTTTTCGTAATTATGTCAGGTCCTTATTTGTTTTTCTTTCAATGACCAGCTGTTACCAGCGGCTCCTCTCTCGTGATGAAATACTTCTCAATTTTATTACAGATTATTGTTTCGAGTCTGCGTGTTGAGAGACCAAAAGTCTTTTATAGTTTCAGATACCCAAGATACAGATTATACCTTGTGAGGGTCAGAAACAGTGTGACTGTGTGTATTTATTTATTTTAATTCAATTTCTAATAAGCTAATACGAATAAAAGTCACGGGCGACGCCTAGTTAAATGTGCCCAATTCGAAAGGTAAGGAATTGGGCCACAAACCCCGCTGCCAAGTTTAACAATCAGTTAATTTTTAACTGTGGTTTCGGACGGTACAGTTTGTGAGAGGTGAGTGAAAAGAGCTTAATAAAAGACTGATTGAACTTTACAAATATTTATAACATGACATAACATAAGCTCACGCCTGTATCCCCGAAGGGGTAGGCAAAGACGCACTAGCGAACTAGAACACCCACATTTCGCCGAGTTCAGTTCCGTCCCAGATGTGATAGGGGGCGAGCCTAACGCCATATCGGGCACAAATATTTATCTAATATTATAAACGTGAAAGTTTGTGGGTATGTATGTATACGTTTGTTATTCTTTCACACGAAACTAAATAGCTTTTTATGAAACTTTACATAACATAAGCTCACGCCTGTATCCCTGGGAATACAGGCGTATGAGTGGAGTGATCCCAGGGAATCGAACCCAGGACCTCGTGGTCCTGGCCCAATATGTGCTGCCACTAGACCAAGGATGCGATAAATGGACGAACAAACATAAAATACGTAATATTTATGGATATATTTGTACATAGAGGTATCATCACAATATTAATGTTGATTGGAAATGAAAATTAAGGTAGAGTTGGAAGGGGAAGACCTCATCGAACATTCTCTGACAAAGTCAGAGATTTACTCAAGAAAGGTCAAGTTAAAAGTACCCTAAACCGACGTGCATGCATGAAGAATGCAATGAGACTGAATGAGGCGAAAGAGTGTGTAAGGATCGTAGCAAATGGAAATCCGTTGTCTCTGCCTATCCCTATGGGAAAAAGGCGTGAGTCTATGTATGTATGTATGTATGTATGGAAATGAAAACTTCTTTAGCCGTGTTCACTTTTTGGTAGAGGAATCTTGTGAGTTCGCGTCACCGACATGCACAATATATCTAAGGTAATATCAGTATATCTGTAGCTACACAGATTTATATTTTGTCATGATTTTGACATTTTGTACAGGCCATAACTTTTTAAGTGATTTTTGTATCGAAGCACTCCTTCTTCTTTATTATTTAAAAATATGGCCTCAAGAGTTCTCGTAACGGACGAGCGTGCATGAAAAGACTGATGACTGTAGAAGAAGCGAAACAGGTGTATTTGAACCGAAGCAATTGGCGCTCCTTAGTCTCTGCCTACCCCAACGGGAAACAGGCGTGAGTTTATGTATGTATGTCAAAGTTTGATGATTTTGCCAACGACAGTGTTTAATAAATCCATTTCTCAAAAAAATAGCTAGTCAGACATCTTCTGTTGGTCGACTTACGTCGTTCTTGCCATCGAAGCACTTTCATTATCACCGTGCGAAATATCCAACTGTCACTTTAGTTCCAATTTCGCCACCAGATGGAGCTGGACGTACATCTTGAACGCACCAATGAGGAGCTCTGGGGCTTTGACGTCGCTGGCAATCCAGAGCAGAATCTTCCACTCACCATTATCAAGGTAACATACATAATCACAAGTTTAAAAACTTAAGGGACTGACTTCAAATCCGATCGAGACCAAATCCATCCTAGTTCCAGTTCCGTCCCAGATGTGATAGGAGGCAAGTCTATCGCCATATCGGGCACCAATTCCAGACTCCGGGCTCATATGGAAAAATCCAATATCATTTTGCCCTCGCGGGGATCGAACCCGAGACCTCGGGACGGTAGTCGTACCGATACAACCACGCCACCGAGGCAGACTCTTGGATTTTGACGAAAAGTCTGACAGGGTGGGCGTCGCTTATTAACATTATTTCATATTATTCTCGAAAGCTGTGATTGTTGGTTTTAAGTGATGTGGTTTAATGCAGCAAACTTCAGTGAAGATGGACATAATGTGGAAACTTTTTAACCGATGATCTCCAATGAGTTTTGCTTGGTGCGTTGGCTGGTTTTGTTCGGTCGATTCGTCGAGTGAAGGTCATCTGAGGGGCACCGCACTGGAAGGAAGTACCGCCATAATCCCAGCAGGGCCTTGAGATCATCCACATCTGGGTTTCATGGTCATTGTGAAAACATAATTGCTTTATTTACCTTGACATTGGCTAAATCATCGCATATGCGTGAAAGCCAGTCCCTTTTCTCTCCCCTACCTATAAATATTGTTTAATGTCTTTGGTCAGCAGTCACCCACCACCTCTTATAGCAGTATTATTATCATCGTTCTTCGTTTGTTTTGTATGGGAATCGGTACATGTAAGATGATAATAATACTGTTATAAGAGGTGGTGGTAACCCCCCCTGGATAAACCTGGCGATTTATCAGCAGTTGTCACCAGTCACTACTCGCTTGTCTATGAACAATGGCACCATTTGGTTACTCAACAAGGGCGCATGCCATGGCTCCGAGCCCGCCTCACCTGCCAATACTAAATTAGATCGATCGAAATCAATCAAGGCACAATGTCAGATGTCGCTTTATTGGATACTTTCGGACTTTTTGATAAAAAAACTGTCCAATGATTTCTTAGGTTTACGCGAATGTTGTTCATTGAAATCAGTTTTTACGGATTTTATCGCGATTTATTCGCGTAAAATCGCGATAAAATCCGTATAATCTAGTTTTCTAAAAAAAATCTGTCTTTTAGATTGCCCCGGTGGCGTGGTGGTATTTCAGTACGACTACGGTTCTGAGGTCTCGGGTTCGATCCCCGGGTCGGGCAAAGTGATATTGGATTTTTCCATATCAGCCCGGAGTCTGGAATTTGTGCCCGATATGGCGATAGGCTTGCCCCCAAGCACATCTGGGACGGAACTAAGCTCGGCGAAACGTGGGTGTACTAGTTCGCTAGTGCGCCTCTGCCTACCCCTTCGGGGATACAGGCGTGAGCTTATGTTATGTTATGTTATCTGTCTTTTAAGAAAGCCTCTGTGGCGCACCAGGCTGATTAAAGAGAAGCTACGGATTCGATTCACGCACCGAGACAAATGTTTGTATGACCGAAAGTCGCTCGTAGTTCATCCACACGATACAGCAGGTCGATTCTCTAAGGTTTTATTTGTGAAAACAACGTTGCGGCATCGTTGCGGACTATAGTAGGATTACTAATTAAACGGAGTAAATTGACATTTTGAATGTTGCCACTTTTCCATGAAACTTAAATAGTGCTGCGGTAAAAAGATCAAGATTATTTTACATTTCGATTCAGTGAACCATTTCATTCTTTAATTTTTTAAAGTCCAACTAAAAGTCGTAATTCCTGCCTAATGTATGATTAGTACTGCATGTCTACTGAATTATAGTCATAGCCAATTACTGCATGCTAATTGCTAAGTTATGGCATTTCTACTGGAATTATAGTCATGTTTCATTATAAACATAATTTACAAAAGCTATGAATGTGCTGAACGTAATTTTTCTCAAATAATAAAATTAATATTTGTAATTTTCGTTGTTATCATTTCGCGTATCTGTTGTGATTATTTACGCAAAATTATTCACATAGACATTTAGTCGAAGGTTTAAGCTGAAATTTTTAAAAATACGTAAGCAAATTCTAATTTTGACAGTTAGGTTTGAGTTATTGGTTCTTTGAAAGATAAAAATTGAACGAGATCAATCACTATGATTTGAAAGTAAGCGACATTATTTTGGAAAGTGACATTTCGATCTGTCAGTTTACTCCGTTTAATTAGCAATCGGACTATAGTGTGGGGTTAGGACTAGGTGTGTGACTGTTGGGTGTATTTTATCGATCAACTTCCAAAAAGGAGAAGGTCCTCAATTCGTCTGTACTTTTTTATGTATGTTACGCGATATCTCCGCCAAATGTGGACCGATTTTCAAAATTGTTTTTGTGGTCGATAGAGCTTCTTTCAAGGGTGATCCCATATAATCTGGTTACAATCGGATTTGAAGTCGGTCCGTTTAGTTTTTAAACTTCTGATTATTTATTTATCCTGCATTTCATATTTGCCTGCGACATGAACCTCCACACTCTTGCGTTAAGGATGGACAGAATTAGATCATGTTTAATATAATGTTTTATTGAACTAATTATAGATGCAGTATCGAGTAAACTCTTTAACAACAATCTCAAGTTTACAAACTTAACGTGCCGACTTCAAAGTTATCGGATCGTGACCAACTTTATTTATTTATTTATTAGGACATGTCAACTACATAAACGCAAACATTCTAATTAATAATATAAAACCTTACTATCTAGCGTTTACATTTTTAACAGACATGTACAACATTCATAAAAAGTCCATATTAATAAAGTGTACGAAGGAGCATCATGTAAAAGTACAAAAATTAAATACAATAACAAAACTATACATTTACGACAAATAATGCAATATAACTAATTAACAAGTGAAGTATTATCATGCATACAAAGCAGTTGGAAGTGAAGACAACAAAGACACAGTATGGAATCTGAAAATTCCCAATTGTGTCTCTATCAGCATCGCTTATTGCTTATAAATACAAGTATACAAAATAAATATTAATTAAAATAAAAGCCTCTGACTGCCTCGGTGGCGTGGTGGTATTTCGGTACGACTACGGTTCTGAGGTCTCGGGTTCGATCCCCGGGTCGGGCAAAGTGATATTGGATTTTTCCATATCAGCCCGGAGTCTGGAATTTGTGCCCGATATGGCGATAGGCTCGCCCCCTATCACATCTGGGACGGAACTAAGCTCGGCGAAATGTGGGTGTTCTAGTTCGCTAGTGCGCCTCTGCCTACCCCTTCGGGGATACAGGCGTGAGCTTATGTTATGTTATGTTATGTAAAATAAAAGAGAAATTAAAATTAATAGAAAAATAAAACAAAACATAATCATAAAATCAAATTATATAGAACCCTTAGAATAAGCTCTATCAAACACAAAAATAATCTTGAAAATTTGTTTATTTGGCGGAGATATCGCGTAACTTTGTACCTGCCCTTATCCCACCTTAATGTGGGGTCGGCGCAGTACACGTTTTTTAAGCATGTTGCAGAAAGCATTTGGATTAGTTTCATGAAGACTGCCTCGGTGGCGTGGTTGTATTTCGGCACGACTACCGTGTTGAGGTCTCGGGTTCAAGCCCCGGCGAGGGCAGAGATATTGGATTTTTTCTAATCAGCCCAGAGTCTGGAATTTGTGCCCGATATGGTGATAGGCTCACCCCCTATCACATCTGGGACGGAACTAAGCTCGGCGAAACGTGTGTGTACTAGTTCGCTAGTGCGCCTCTGCCTACCCTTGCAGGGATACAGGCGTGAGCTTATGTTATGTTATGCAGAAAGCATTTGGCTTAGTTTTTAAGACCGGTTGCCTGCCTGACGTCAACCCTCTCTGAGCAATTTAAATTAGCAAAATTCGCTTCGCCCGACCTGGGAATTGAACCCAGCACCTCCTGTTCCACAGCCCATATATGCTGCCACCAGAACAAGGAGGCGACTGTCGCGTAACATACATAGAAAATCTCCTTTTTTTCCTTGGATGTTTATGGGCGGCGGTGATCACTTAACATCAGGTGACCCACTTGCTCGTTTGCCCCCTCTTCTATAAAAAAAAAAAAGTCCGTCGAAAAGCATTGAAGTCGCATTTAAGATTTAAAGTTGATTTTGAAGTTGCTTTGTATTTATCAGATAGCGCCGGAGTCGCCAGCTGAACGGGGAGGTTTGAAATGCGACGACATCATCACAAAGATTGGAGAAAAGCTGGTCTCAGAGCTAACTCATGAAGAGGCGCTGCAGGCCATCGATGATGCTAAGGAAACACTCCTGCTACGAGTGACCCGGTATGTATCCATCTACCTGCCCTTATCCCACCTTAATGTGGGATCAGCGCAATTCAAGCATGTTGCAGAAAGAATTGGGCTTAGTTTTAACGATCGGCCGTCTGACGAAAACCTGACCTAATCAGGTTCCCGATTAAAATAAAAATAAAATAAAAATCTTTATTGATCACGTAGGCATGTAAAAAAGCACTTATGACAAGTCAACACAAGTAAATTTTTAAATTAGGATTAATATAATTTACATTATATATTTGAATTTGACAACAGGCAGGCAAGTATGGACATAATAACGATGGGATGGCTGAGATAGGGTGATAAGGGGAAATAGGAATAGAGTGTAAGGGAATGGATTGTATGGGAATGGCATATGGCAGGAATGGTGGCAGGGGATTGACTGGAAATACTGGAAGCAGTTGGGATTGGTGCGTGAGGCCCTATCCTAGCTAACCTACCAGCCTTTCTCTAGCTACCTACGGATGACGACCCGAAGAAGAAAGGCAGAAAGAAACTCCGGGCTTATTTTTTTCATCATCAATTGTCACCATTTCTTTTTTTTCTTTTGTCTATTTCCCTTTTTTAATAATTTGATTTACAAATTGTCAATACAATTGATAATCATATTTATATGGATTCACGATTATTTTATTTTATTTTATTTGGGTGGCTCACAGCTATCAATATCTACTATACATAACGAAATGAATACTCCAATTACGAGCCACCGCAGATAGATATGTTAATGCCCGGTTTCAATAAACAATCTCAGTTCGAATGTGCAGATAGATTACAAAAATTAGCCAATAAGAACACAGTATGACCATGACTCCGTCAAATGAGTTGATTTGATTGGTTCATAATCGAGATCTATCTGCACTCTAAACTGAGATCGTTTATTGAAACCGGCCGTATATCAAATTGGAAAAATAGCTTTGCCCGACCTGGGAATCGAAACCAGGACCTCCCGATCCCATATAAGCTGGCACTAGACCAAGGAGGATCTGTAATAATAACATAATATAACGTAAGCTCACGCTTGTATCCCCGAAGGAGTAGGCAGAGGCGCACTAGTGAACTAGTACACACACATTTCGCCGAGCTTAGTTCCGTACCAGATGTGATAGGAAGGCGAGCCAAGCTATATCGGGCACAAATTCCCGACTCCGGGCTGATATGAATAAATCCAATATCACTTTGCCCGACCCGGGGATCGAACCCGAGACCTCAAGACAAACAACAAATCTCTAGGCTTTGATCCACAAAGTTGTAATGCGGTAGGGTACAAAAAATTCGGCCTTCGAAATACTGATGGAGAAATTCTCGGATATACAAGTTTCCTCACGATGTTTTCCTTCAACGTCATAGCAAGCGATAATTTACAATGAAAACACCATCAATATAAGATACCCTAGATGCACAGTTCTTTGCAAATATCCTCCTAAAAAGTGGTCTCAGGAATAAAACAAAGAAAACGATCACAAGTTATAATTAAATCAACACAAATATAACCCTAAGCACGTGTTATAAAGTAGGTTTTTAAACGAAATGAGCAAGCGTTCTTTAATTTGAATTTTGAAATTTAGATTTCTATCGACGTCGGACTGTAGGCAAAACGCGTGCTTAAGCACTTCTTTGCTGTCCCATTTTCCGAGCGTCAACTGTGCATCTAGGTAAATAATATATCGATGGAAAACACACTTAAATGGAAAAGTCAGAGGTGTAGGTATGCTTCATTTTGGGGAAGGATTCGAATTCCGATACTCGTCTGGACAGTCCGTATCCAAATTGAGCTATCGCTGCTTATTATTCGAGATTTTGGGGAGTAACTCAGGAACATTTTTGTCATAAGTTTCTTACTTCTTTTATTTTAGTTATTAGTGAACTGCATTGAACTTTATCATGACCTATATTAGCAAGGTCTGTCCCTTGAATTAAAATCGGAAGTTCTATCGATTACTCATCGGAAATACCGGATACGGTGCCAAAATACCGGACACGGCCTTTTTCAATATTACTTACCTAAAGATTATCAACGAAAATCCATTTTGCATTTTAACTCAATAGGGGTAGTCGGTTCCGATAATGCGTTATTATTTGACGTATAGAAGCCAGTAAGTTGTTTGAATTTTGAATTAGGAATCAAAGATAATTGTGCATGTGTTTTTGTTTTTAGGCGAAGGAATTACAGCGCGTACGGCTTTGGGTTTAGATTAAAACAGTCGATTTTATTTTCGGATTCAGTGCAGTGTTTAAAAATAATTACAATTAATATGCGTTAAATGATAAGTTAATAGTGTCTCAGTGCTTTACTGTTAATATTTTATAGTCATTATAAGCAACAATAATTATAATACAAATACATATGTACTTTAGGTTTTTGTAAAGTGTGTTTTTTTAAATAACCAAGTGATATTATGACTGTGCTGTTTACGGAAATAACCCAGACATTCATTGTTTTATCTCTTGTTTATTTTGTTATAAATTGAGGAAGACTTTTTTGTAATTTAAAAAGTTTATGATGAGTGGAGAAACGGAATGCCACGTTCCGTTATACGCAATAATAATTTCAAGATATTATAACAATGAAAGGAATAATGTAATTATATTTAGTACCTACTTGCAGTTATCATATGTTATAATTGCTTTTTTATGAGAATGTTGATTAAGGGTCTCTTGCAGCTCCACGATAAATCTCTATTTATCCCAAATCTTGATTTAAAGATAGGAGTGAGCTGTAGAATAAATCGAGATAATGTGTAACTCTACATTAGTAAGAGAGCTGCAAGTCGCCCTAAGACAACAGGGCAGAAATGAAACTAGTGGCCCCTAAAGTTTAAATGCAAAGTTGTGTTCTAACTTTATTAAAAATTTATTATAAACAACTTTGTTATAGTTGTTTGCAATGAAGTAAACAAGTTTACGATAAAATCGAATTGCAAATAATAATTATAAAGATAATAAGCCTTCGGTAACTTTAAAGTAAATATACCTATCTAGATAGTAAAATCATGGGTGCGTTGCCAACCTAAAAGGAGGAAAATAGGGTTAAGGAAAGAGACGGAGGAATTTATTTTGTAGTTTAAGGGTGATTTTTTTGTCTCCAGCGGTCTGTACGACCCAGTGGTGGAAGACCCCGAGACTCCGTTCGAACAGTACGAACAGCCCGATTCAGACCATCCATCGGAACCGACTGAGGTATTTAAACTACAGCAGTTTGAACCAAGCCCGGAGCCAACTTCGGACGCAACCTTGGACCCAAACACGCCAACACCCAGCCTCCGAACCGAGTCGCGTGGACCCACCCCTTTCATCCCCACCCCGCTTGAATTCAATAGGTCTCCCTCCCCTTATAAATATCGGCCTTTTTCTACTGAACCCTTGCCCGATGTACCGCCATTAGAGAACCCTATTCTACTAAATCCTAATTACCAGGATAACTTTCCTAAATCTGGTGAAGAAGAGGATATTCATGTTGAAAGTAAGTTTAAGCTTCCAATTTCGGAAAACTACGATCCTGAAGGTAAGAAAATAAAAGTTGAAAAGAAAGATGATATCATAGAGCGAAAGGTTATTAAAGAGGTGAGCGATGAGGTGTTAAAACTTATTATTGAAAAGGAGAAAAGGGAAAAGGAAATGCGCATGCGAGAAGAGAAAGCCAAGAAAATAGTGATAAAAGTAAAAGAAGCTGCAACAGAAGAAGAACGCAGTCTTAGTATATTAGAACTTGCTAAAGCAGAGAAAGCTAAACAAGAAGCAAAAAAATTCATGGAAGAGGTTTTACAAGAGATTGAAATTAAGAAAATGGAAGAGGCCACTCTAAATGTTGTTGGACAAAATATTCAAAAAGCTGTATCTATTACGGAACAGATTACGCGAGAAGTTTTTGAAGAAAAATCAACCAAAACATCTCAAATAGGGGAAAATTCAAAGGAAACCCTCTCCAAAGACATTTTTGTAATAAAAGAAACAAATGGAGTCGGCGATTTATTAGACGAAACAAATTCCTTCTCAAAAGAAACATTTGAAAGAAAAGAAACGAAAGATGTCAAAGAATCTGTTGGTGAAAACGGTTTTACCTCTGAAAAAACTCTTGAAAGAAAAACAACAGAATTTCAAAAAACTAATGATGAGAACATTTTGATTTCTGATCCCGTTACTGAAAATATGGATACGAAAGTGGCCAAAGAAGAATTAGACGAATTAAACATTAAGGCAACTAATGAAGTTGGAAAAGATAAACCTCCTATGGTTACCTTTGTAGAGGAACAAATTCATGAAAGTTATGAGAAAAAAGTGAGGGAGGAAAAGATATATCCTAGTATCTTGGAAGACATCGAAGAGGAAAAAGAAGAGACAATATCCGATGAATTAGAGGAGGAAGAGGTAAAATCAGAAGAAATAGCAGCCGAAACAGAACAAGTAAAATTCATGCCGAAAGAAGCTGCAAAGGAAATAGTAAAAGAAGAAAATATTATACATGAAGAAAAGCATCGAGACGAAATATATCAAAGTGAGGAAACTGTAAATGATATCAAAGAACCGGAATCCGAAGAGAGAGCACATGAAACCATAAAAAATATACCAGAAGAGGAACACAAAGAAACTATAAAAAAGGAAGTCATTGAAAAAGAAATAAAATTTGAGAATAAAGAAGGCATGTCAGAAAATTATGAAAAACAAGGGATAATAGAACAAATAGACGATATAAAAGAAGCAAAAGACACCTCTGATAATATGAAGGACAATTCTCTAAAGCAAACAAACGAGGAATTAAAAACTAAGGAAATAAAAACGGAACGTATGTTTGAGAGTAATAAAAAAGAAATCAAAGAAGAAGAACCTATTGACATAGTAAGTGAGACTCAAGATAATAATCGACCAACAAGAAAAAATGATAAAAATCCTGATTTATCTCTCCAAGAAACGGAGGAATTTGAAATTGTTGAAACAATAATAGAAGATCAATCAACAATTATAAAAGAACAAAACATTGAAAATTACGATAAGGAAGAAGTAGATAAGGTATCTAAAGCTTCTACAGAAGTTAAAATGACCATGGCCGACAATAAAAAGATAGAACGAGAAGAAATAATAGAAAATGTTCCTGAACAGTTACCTCAGCCTGAAAAAGTCGAAACATTTGAAAAAAATGAGTACGAATCAGTAAATATTAGAAAAGAATCAATTGTTGAAACGATGCAAAAACCAGAACAAGTACCAAAAGCCAACCAGGAATCAAAAATGACGAAAGAAACGATTTACAAATCTGAAAGAAGACTCTCAGGAGAGTTCAAGTCTGACGCCGAAAGAAGGATGTATACTTTGGGGTTGCAAACCATCCCAAATATTAAGGGTGTGGTGCACTCATCCCATTTCAATTTATTACTAAAAACATTCTTCATACACTTAACGGATGTAATGGTAGCTTTATCAAGATTTATTTTGACTGAACCTGCCTTCTCCAAGATTGAAGACAGGGAGACAGTCGAAAGATCCAAGACGGAAAGATCCGTTAAAGAATCAGTACGACTTAATCAAGAGAAACACGACAGGGAAATAATTGAAGATAGAATACAGAAGGAAGTCGATAGGAGAGTAGAACAGAAGTTGCAAGAGGAAGCTTACGAAAGAGCTGAAATGAAGAGAGCGGAAATGAGGGTTGCCGAGGAAAGGCAAAAAAAGGAATTGGAACAAAAAAGACAACAGGAGATTCAGCGTATGAAAGATGTAGTAAAAGAAGATTTGAAAGAAGATAAATTAATGGAGAGAGAGGCTCGCCAAGAAACTCGATCATTCAGAACTACCCAGGTTAAACCTGGTAGACAGACATACAGAGCTGTTGTAGAAGCCCATGTTTACACTAACCCCGATGTCATATTTGAAGATTACTCGGGTGAGATGAATAATGTAGAGATTGCAGAAATGGAAAGACTAGAGATACAGAGGAGAGAAGAGGAGAGATTGGAAATAGTAAGAAGAGAAGAAGAAAAAAGAATGGATATGGAGAGGAAAGAACAAGAAAAAGAAAATGAAAGAAGAGAACAAGAGCGAATGGAAATGCAGATAAGAGAACAGGAGAGGATAGACATAGAAAGAAGAAAACAAGAGAGAATGGAAATGCATAGAAGAGAACAGGAGAGAGTAGAAATGCAAAGAAGAGAACAAGAAAGGATGGAAATGCGGAGAAGAGAACAGGAGTGGCTAGAAATGCAAATAAAAGAACAAGAGAGGATAGAAATGCAAAGAAGAGAACAACAAAGGATAGAAGCTCAAAGAAGAGAGCAACAAAAAATAGAAATGCAGAGACGTGAACAACAGAGGATGGAAATGCAGAGGCAAGAACAACGAAGATTGGAAATGCAAAGAATAGAAAGAGAGCGCACGGAAATGAAAAGAAGAGAAGAACAAATAATAGAAATGAGACGGAGGGAAGAGCTTGCTAGAAGTTTTGAGAAGCAGCAATACTCCAAGAGTGATTTATTGCATGAGGCGGTGCAAAAAGTCGAAGAGTTTATCGAAAACAAACGTCTGTTAGAGGAAGCTATAATGTTGCAAGAGAGTAATCGCACTGCCGTACAGATGATTAAGCCCCAGCCTCAAATATACAAAGCGGTAGTAGCTCCACAACAGCGTTCTATTGCTTTCAAAGAAAAAGAATTCCTTAAAACTACTCAGAAAACCAAAATCGATACATCAATGTACAAAACTTTTGATGTTAAAAGACAAACTGAGATTTCACAACCTAAATTTGTTCAGGAAAAGGCAGTGCAAGTCACTTCGATAACCCCTAAAGAGCAAATATCTGATCTAAAGATAAGTAAGAGAGAAGCAGTAGAAGTGATTAAATCACTTGTTGATCAGAAAGCTGCTTTAGAAGTCTTGCAAGTAGATACAACTAGAAATGAAGTAAGAGAATTACAAGTTAAAAAGCAAAAAATGTATGACGCCTCAAAGTCTATAACACAGCAACGTAGTGCAATTCAAGTTACTCAAGTAGAACCAAAGAGAAATGAAGTTTCAAAACTTGAAATCAAAAAGCAGAAGGCGGTAGACGCTTCTCGTTCGATTATCGAACAAAGAGGAGCCCTTAAAGTTTCAACAATAAAGTCAACCAGAAATGAAGTTGCTGATTTGAAAATAACTAAGGAAAAAGCTAAAGAGGTGGTTCAAACGCTTGTTGATCAAAAAGCTGCTTTAGAAGTATTACAAGTAGATGCAGTTACAAATAATATAAGAGAAATGCAAGTGAAAACACTACCGATGTTTGACGCAAAAAGATCTATAATAGAGCAGCGTGGAGCTGTTCAAGTTACACAAGTAAAATCAACCAGAAATGAAATATCTGATTTGAATATAACTAAACAAAAAGCTAAAGAAGTCGTTCAATCTCTTGTAGACCAGAAAGCTGCATTGGAGGTGTTGCAAGTTGAAGATGCGAAAGATCATGTATCTAGCCTTGAAATAAAAAAACAAAAGATGTTTGACGCATCTCCATCGATTGTTGAACAGAGAAGTGCTATCAAAATATCGTCAGTAGAATCAAAAAAAGATGAAATTTCTGAATTTAAGATTTCGAAACAGAAACCCGTGGATGTATCAAAAAAAATAATTGAACACACCGGTGCACTTCAAGTGGCTGAGGTAAAGTCAACTAAACATGAAATAAAAGAATTACATACGCCTACCCCAAAACCTGTAGAAGTGTCACAGTTACGAGAACAAACCGCTATACAAGTGTCTGAAGTTATATCAACTAAAGATGAACTATCAAAACTCAAAATAACTAAAGAGAAAGCTGTGGATGCGTCCAAGAAGATCATTGAACAGAGAGGTGCTCTACAGGTGGCGGAAATAAAATCGACTAAACATGAAATCAAAGAATTAGAAACGCCTATTTCGAAACCTGTCTCAGTATCCCAGTCTTTGCTAGAACAGACGGCTATTCAAGTTTCTGAAGTAAAATCCACTAAGGATGAAATTTTACCGCTAAAAATAACTAAGGAAAAGGGTGTTGATGCAACGAAGAAGATTATTGAACAAAGAGCAGCACTACAAGTGGCTGAAGTTAAATCAGCCAAACATGAAATTAAAGAATTAGAAATACCTATTATTAAACCTGTCGAAATATCACAATCTTTAGTTGAACAAACCGCGATTCAAGTTTCTGAAATTAAATCATCTAAAGATGAAGTGTCTGAACTTAAAATAAGTAAAGAAAAAGCTATGGATGTGTCCAAGAAGATAATTGAACAGAGAGCGGCACTTCAGGTCGCTGAAGTTAAATCAACCAAACACGAAATTAAAGAATTAGAAACATCTACTCCAAAACCTGTAGAAGTCTCACAATCTTTGCTGGAACAGACCGCCATCCAAATCTCTGAAGTAAAATCATCTAAGGATGAAATTTCAGAACTGAACATTTGTAAGGAAAAAGCAGTGGATGCAACTAAGAAGGTAATTGAACAAAGAGCAGCCCTACAGGTTGCAGAAGTTAAATCAACCAAACACGAAATTAAAGAATTAGAAACACCTATTCTAAAACCTGTTGAAGTATCGCAATCTTTAGTGGAACAAAGCGCGATTCAAGTGTCTGAGGTAGAATCTACTAAGGATGAGATATCTGAATTAGAAATGACTAAGCAAAAGGCTGTAGATATTTCTGAGTCTTTAATCGAACAGACAGCTGCACTTCAAATAGCTGAAGTAGAATCAGCAAGGGATGAAATTTCTGAACTAGAAATTACTAAAGAAAAAGCTGTGGATGCTTCTAAAACGATAATAGAACAAACAGCAGCTCTTCAAATAGAAGAAATAGAAGCATCTAAACAAGAGATTGAAGAACTCAAAATCAATAAAGAAAAAACTGTAGAGGTGTCACAGCATCTAATCGAACAGACCGCCGCACTCCAGGTGGCTAAAGTAGAATCAACTCAAGATGAACTCACTGAATTAGAAATCACGAACGAAAAAGCTATAGATGTATCGCAATCAATTATTGAACAAAGAGCAGCACTAGAAGTAGTGAAAGTACAGGCTGAAGTGGACGAACTTTCTCAACTTGATGTTGCAGAGATGAAAGGCGTTGATGTGAAAGCTTCCTTAGCAGAGGGTAGAAGCACTGCCGTCGTTATAGAAGAAGTGCAATCTATTAAAGATGACTTGGCAGAATTAAAACTGCAAGAAAAAAGAGAAGAACTAGCAAAGTCATCAGAAATTATTGTACAAATGGATAAAGCAGTCGTAGGCAAAAAAGTACCGACTATATTAGATGAATTTGCTGAGCTTAAAGTTGTTAAATATGACGTTGAAGAACCCGACGAAGTTATACATATCACAGACGAACGTGACTCCGCTGTACAAATAACAGAAATCACAGTTGAGTCAGATAGGGAAGTTCAAGACTTGGCTGTAAACGAGCAGAGGGTACATGTAGCCAAGTCGTTAGAAGTTGAAGAAAAACGAGCTGCAATTATAACTGAGCAAAAGGTACAGCTAGCTAAATCGCAAGTAGAACAAAAACAAGCCGTGAGCGGAATCAAAGTCCAAGCCTCAAAAGATGAATCTGCGAGTCTTAAAATGATTAAACACCAAGTTTTGGAAGTCGATGCGGCAAAACAAATGTGTGTTCAAAATGAGGAAAGTTACTCATCCAAAGAAATACGGCAAAGCAGTGAAACGCACCAACATTCTATGATGCAGGAAGCTTCTTTCACAGCAAAATTAGCCGAAACTCAAGTAATGCAATCTGAAACTTTAAGCGGGAAGAGTGAGCCAACTACGCCATCTACACCATCCACGCCTTCAACACTCCCAACTACTCCACTGACTGATGAGTATGTATTCAGATTGGAAGTACCTCTACCGAAAAGCCGTGGTACGACTCCCATACCTCCTGAACGCCCTGTAGTAAAAAAAGAAGTGAAAAGAGAAGATCCTAACATAGTTAAGAAAGGTTTAGTTCCACATATCGAAGCTGTTATTGAACCTCCTATTATTTATGATCCCCCTTTGCCTACCCCTCCCCCTTCACCGGACAGTCTCTGCCCCCCTAAATATGTTAAGCCTGGATTGAGAGGGGGTTTTGAGCGACCTCGGTTTAGAAGTGTAAGTTATTAAAAATGTCATATGGAATCAGTCGCTCGCTGCATAGTGATCATCACATGGAAGAATGGCCATACAATACCTTATCATAATAATATTCAAATATCTGAGAACTCTTTCTGCTTGGCGTCCCGGCTAAATGCTACAAGTCTCCTTCCTCCTTAATTCTTCGCCCTGTCTTGAGCATCCTCCACAGTGTGAACATTGGTTCTCATATCTTCGTCCATAAGGCCTAGTCAACCTTTTTGAACCATCCACACAATTATTATTCAAATACCTACGAATTATCATAAATATACCAAAATTGCTAATTTAAATTCACATCATATTGAATTTTTTAAACATTATGGGCCTTACTTATAAAAACAGTTTAGCTGAGCATATGGCTGAGATTAGTCTGTCACTTTTTTCCTTGTGTCACATTGTTTGAAAATAAAAGCGGCATGTCTATTATTTACCATTTGCTCAGTTAAACTGTTTTTATAAATAAGACCCTATATTTAAAACTAATTTCCATCTTCAAACTCCACTTATTTCGTGATCAGAGACCAGTAGCATTATTTAAAATCATACTAGTCCTAGTAGATATACGGAATATCAAATTAATTCACATTTATTATTCAGGAGGAGATACGGGAGATGAAAAGGAAATCTTCTCTTCTAGCATCGGCGATAGACGAAACTATCAAAAGCATTGAAGAATATAAAGAAGAAGTAGGTATTGAAAGTAAAAAACCTGCAGCAGGCGAAACTCATGTAACAAGTACAAAAACTATTGAACAAAAAATTACTATAATACAAAATGGGGACGTAAAAGATGTGAAAATTGAATCTAGAGAAGTCACAGAGAATGAAAATGTTGTGGAAGGTGATGCTGAAGAAGTAAAACAGAATGGAGAAGCTATAGAGAATGGTGAAGAATCAAAAGACAAACTTAATGACAGTACAGAAAAAGTAAATAATATGGTCAATGGAGATTCATCAAACGTAGATGAAATTATAGAAATAATTGAAAATGATAATAAAGATGAGAGTGTACCAATATTACAGGAACAAAATGGTGAAATCGAGAAAGATAAACTATCTTCAGATACGGAACCTGTAGAAATAACTGAAATTCATGAAGAAGAAAGCAAATTTGTTGAATCGAAGGAATTAAAAGTAACTGAAACAAAGCCAGAAGATACCACTATCACAAAGACTGAAACTGAGGGAAAAACTGAAATAAAAGAAACTTTAAAAGTCGAAACCGTCGAAAAAGATGATGTTGACAAAGAAGTAGAAGAGATCGCTAAAGAAGTTGAAAAAACCGAAAAAGAAACCAAAACTGAGGCATCCATCGAACAGAAAACTGAGAGTGAAAAGATATCTGAATCAATAGAGCTTACAAAAACCGAATTTGCAAAAAAACTGGTGAAGGAAGATGAGAATGTAGATTACCTGAAACTGATAAAGCCTGTAAATTTTGATCCTGAAGCAGCCAGGTCCCAAAGAAGTACCCCGGTTCCACCAGTACAGGTACCTATACTTAGTTAATTGCATTCAATAAATAAATACAGAAAAATAACATTAAATAACAAAAGAGATCGATCTGGAAATCTTTGGGGGAGGCCTATGTCTAGCAGGTCGATCTCTAAGGTTTCATTTGTGAAAACAACGTTGCGGCATCATTGCGGCAACAATGTTTTCATTTCTGTATTCAGCAAGGTGATGACGGAACTTATGCGAACTAGCTCTCTCGAGCAAGCCATTTGACATAAATGTATGGAATATGGTATTCTCTAAGAGCCAACAACGTTGAACGCTCCGTCGATCTCAACGATGTGCGCTGCGGGAGCGAGGCGTCGATCGCAACGTTGTGGTGTTTCTTAGAGAATCGATCTGCAGCAGTGGACGTCCTGTTGCTTATAATGATGATGATAATAAATGTAGAATTGCTATTATTATAATATGTAGTGCTGTAGCTTCAAAAATAAATAAATAAACTATTCTAATAGTAGCTTATTTATGTACATTTCAGGAACCAGAAGTAACTGATGGCAGGGATTCCAAAATGTACGTCACTGAGACTGGGGAGCCTCTAGGAACTATTCAGGGCATTGTCGATGGACTAGAAGAAGCTATAGTGGACGAGGAAGTTGCAAGTAAGTGGGAAAAGATTCTTGGATTCGTTCTTCTACAAGATGAGTTTTTGTTTACCTTAAGACTAAGACACTCCTTTTTTTTACTTTAAAAGTTCAGAAAGAAATACAAATACGTAATATTAGATGGACCCAGTGCCTAATGCCTACTATACTATAGGTTTATCAAATTGCATGTGAGGTTTGATCAATGACTAAAGAAAAAATAAGAGGACCCCGCATAACTACGAAAAAAACGTGTTTGCTATGAAGCCGGTTCCGCCATTTTAGTTTCGCAATCTATTTACTTTTATGTTGTCACCTGCTCGGTGGCGTGGTGGTATTTCGGTACGACTACGGTTCTGAGGTCTCGGGTACGATCCCCGGGTCGGGCAAAGTGATATTGGATTTTTCCATATCAGCCCGGAGTCTGGAATTTGTGCCCGATATTAATTGACTATCCAATTGATTTTACTTTCAGAAGCGTTAGGTAAACCAGGCCTTCCCCATGAGACTGTAGCTGAAATAGCATCAGGTGAAGCGGACATGCTCAGAGAAGCTCATGTTATGGGGTAAGCATATCGGGCCTTACTTATAAAAGCATTTTTAGCTGAGCATGTCACTTTTTTCCTTGTGTTACATTGTTTAAAAATGAAAGGGACAATCTCTGGTATAAAGATAAGCAGCGCTCAAATATTTGTATAAGGGGCTACAGGTTATTCGTAACCATTTGCTCAGCTAAAAATGCTGTTTTAAGTAAGGCCCTAACTGCAGTAGATTACTGTCCTCTTACCCCCGGTTCCAACAAACAATCTCAGTTCGAATGTGCAGATAGATTACAAAAATTAGCCAATAAGAACACAGTTCGAAGATGACTCCGTCAAATGAGTTGATTTGATTGGTTCATAATCGCGATCTATCTGCACTCTAAACTGAGATCGTTTATTGAAACCGGCCGTTAGCTAAGTAATAGGTATTATAACGGGTTGTGGGGCGGAGAGACGCTTTCCATTTGAGGCTGAATTTCCCAAAGGAGGTTAACGTCTCATTCTACATTATTTTTATCTTAATGTGAGGTCAGCGCAATATATGTATATACTAAGCATGTTGCAGTTGTAAGTTACAGAGACAAATAATAACAAGTTTAAAAACTTAACGGACCGACTTCAAATCCGTTTGTGACCAAATTTATATGGGACTACCCTTGAAATAAGCTCTATCGAACACAAAAATCATTTTTAAAATCGGTCCACATTTGACGGAGATATCGCGTAACATACATAAAAAAATACAGACAGAAAGTTATAAGCCTTTGAAGTTTGGTGTAATCTTCAAACTGTGGGGAAGAGAAGTATCAGTATAATCACGTTACTGCTATAATAGTAGGTACGTTGGAATGGAATAGCAAGATATCTCCAATATGCCCCCACTCCAGAATTTAAAATTTATTAAGAATTTATAATTACTGCCTCATTTTTCAACCAATTTCGATGCAGTTTTTACAGAAGGGTTTCTTTTTTTTATTTGCTATTACATATAAATATATAATAACGAAATCAAATTCTTTCAACAGGCTATCCCGAGTCATAACTTCTCACATGCATCGTCTCGAAGACCAACCAGAAGTACAACCGCTAAAGCCATTAGTAAAGTCACTGGAGAACTCAGAAGTGCTGCGAGCGTTGAACGAAGAGCTGGCGATGGAAGAACAGAAGAAGAGAGAAGAGAAGCGATGGACGACGTTCTTGCAGAAGCCGAGACGGCCTGTACCACGAGCGAGATTTGGATACTATGGATATATTGAGGGAGAAGAAGAGGAAATTAAGGTAGGGAAATTAATTATGGTGGGTATTTATAACAAAAGACTAAAGCAGCGATGGCTCAGTTGGGAATGGTACGGACTGCCAAGACGAGTGTCGGAGGTTCGAGACCAAACACAACATGGAGCATACACCGACGACAGTGTTTGTTTTATTCAATCAAATTTTCTTACGTGATTCTTGAACATTCACAGAACATTCTAGAGTGTAAATTGTAATAAGATTGTAATAAGTGGTAGGTGTCGTTACTGACATTTGAGATTATTTTTTTGTTTGATAGACCTTTACAGTTAATAATATTAAATCTCTTTGATACTTGAAATAGAGCTATTTTATACGGATTCTATTATGATTTGTTTTTATTTGTAGGCCCGACGTTTCGACGTGTAATTCAGAACTCTAACATTTTTGGACAAATGACACCTCAGTGCGACTCGTGACCACGAAGGCTGCAAAGCCTTCGCAACGTCGGGCCTAAAAATAAAAACAAATCGTGATAGAATCCGTATAAAATAGTTTTATTTCAATGTATAACATTCGCGTAAATTTAAGAAATCTTTAATATTTATAAATAATTATGTCGGAAGATTAAGCTACAATCTCAAAAAGCAAGAAAAAAAGGAATCGCGGGCTAGTGTTAGATTTCAACCTATCGATATTTGAATCGATTCTATTGACAATCGATTCAAAATAACCTTAGTCACCTTCGAGTTACCAAAAAGAACTAACGACAACTCGCATACCATGCATTTATTAATGTCTATATTTATTTTAATACTGATTATGGTACTTGATTTATTTATCTTCCTGATTCTTGTTATCGGGAACTTGGCTGACGTTCAATAAATCGATTTGGCATTGATTGGAATCGATAATTTCGTTAGTATTCTTCAGTCGGTCGGTGGAAGAGGACGTGCTTTTAGGTGAATATTATTTTTTACTTTTTGATTTGTTAGGTTTACGCGAATGTTATTCATTGAAATAAAACTATTTTTACGGATTCTATCACGATTTGGTTTTAATTTTTATGCCCGGCGTTTCGAAAGCCTTCGTGGTCACGTTAAAACTGGAAAAAAAAATCGTGATAGAATCCATAAAAAGTTGTTTTATTTTTACTTTTTGTCAATTTGCATTTTCAAAATCGCTACATCATTTAAAAATCTTTGAAATTATTGTGTTTTTTGTGGTCTTTACATACATCAGTTGAGTGGTAGATCCCAGTAACGTCTACAGCATGGATGGGCCGGCTCGACCGGTTTGATACCACTGTCTTACAGAAAACTGACGTAAAGTAACAGTTTGGTGTTGCTTTTCGGTCAGTGAGTGAGATTTCCAGTGGCCAAATTCCCCCCGCCCCATCCTTATCCTCCTTTTAGGTTGGCAACGCATCCATGATTCTTTTAAGCTATTGCATAGCTTCTATCGCGGGCCTGAGCGTGGAGACCGAATCCAGAAATTCCGTAACGAAAATAACCTAACACCCGACACTCCGACCGGCACAGCGGTGATACTTTTTAGTTTTGCCATCTATCGATGAATAGCAGAACATTTTTGACTTTTTTGAAATATCACGTTTGTCTCTTTTATTCAGCAACTCGCCTCTAGGTGGCATTGGTTGTATCGGCGTTACTGCGCATGCGTAATCCCCTCTTCGCCCCGGAATCTGGTGACTCATGCCTGCTTAGAGTTTCGGCGTTAGGGCACCTCCTCTTTGTATTTACTTCATGGTACGACTCGACGAAGCTCGCACGAATCGAGACGAGCTGCGCCGAAATCGGACGAATACGTAATCAGCTGTTTGTGAGAAAGTATATAGGTGTATTGATTTTGGATGCTATTTAGCTTTATCGCGGCAGTCCCCGAGTGTACACGCTTTTTTTTTATATCTTTGGTGTCTATGGGCGGTGGAGATCATTTACCATGAGGCTATCTGCCCGTTTGCTAATCTCTGCAATAAATGTATATCAATTGGACCGTGTTGTGCAGAAATGATCCAACCCACATTTTTTATTGATGCCAACATGATCTAAAGTCTAAGCCATTATAGACCATATTGCTGTAAAAAAGAAATGTGGCTTGGATCATTTCTGCACAACACGGTCCGATTATAATTCTTTATTGCACTTGATAGATCTTACTCTAAGTGAGGTTTCATATATTTAAGTATATTTCGATACGGACCTAACATAAGCTTACGCCTATATCCCTGAAGGGGTAGGCAGAGGCGCACTAGCCAACTAGAACACCCACATTTCGCCGAGCTTAGTTCCGTCCCAGATATGGCGAGCCTATCGCCATATCGGGCACAAATTCCAGACTCCGGGCTGATATGGAAAAATCCAATATCACTTTGCCCGACCCGGGTATCGAACCCGAAACCTCAGAACCGTAGTCGTACCGAAATACCACCACGCCACCGAGGCAGTCAATACCTCAATGTTAAAATGTTATGTATGGACCTATTTTGTTGTAATATTATTTATGCCAGGATAATTCTTCTTCCACCTGCCTCTATCCCAATTTAATGTAGGCTTCACTGAGTGGGGTTAGCACAACATACATTTCAATGCAAAAAGTATTTGGCTTCAAATTTCACGACCGGCTGCCTACCGACATCAACGTACTTCAGTATATTCAGTCTTGACAAATCGTGTTAGAAAAACCGCTTTGACTGACCAGAGAATTGAATCCCGGACTTCCCGATCAATGACTAAAAAAACATAAGGGCTTGGCATAACTACGAAAAATACGTGTTTACTTTGAAGCCCGTACCGCCATTTTAGTTTCGCGATCTATTTACATGTATGTTGTCAACGTGTCATAAGACTTAAATAACATAAATACTTATTGATTTTATTATAAATACGGTGTTTTATTTACAATAATACTAATTTTGGAATGTAAAGACGCCTAACTGATATATTAATGTAATTTTTCTTTCGCAAAGTCTTGGTTTACATTAGGCATGCTTCATTTTTTCGAAGTAATAATATTAACCCTGTAATATTACTGTCCCACTGCTGGGTACGGGCCTCCTCTACTATTGAGAGGGGTTAGGCCTTAGTTTACCACGCTGGCCTAATGCGGGTTGGTAAACTTCACATACCTTCGAAATTCCTGTAAAGAAAGTCTCGGGTATGTAGGTTTCCTCACGATGTTTTCCTTCACCGTTATAGCAAGCGATATTTCACAATGAAAATACACTTAACATAGAAAAGTCAGAGGTGTATGCTCCATTTTGCGGTTGGTCTCGAACCTCCGACACTTGTCGACATTTCGAAGTAATGCCTCATCTTTATTCTTTTCTTCCCAGAGGCCCTAGACAAAAACCAAGCGTGACGCTTGATAACGCTAGGCATTAACGCTAATGTTTTTGTATGGAGTTGACACTAGCATCCGAGAAGTCACGTGACTGTTGATACAAAAAAACATCAATATAATATACCCTAGATGCACAGATCTTTGCAAATATCTTCATAAAAAGTGGTCTCAGGAATAAAACAGAAAAAGATCACAAGTTCTAGTTAAATCAACACAAATATAACCCTATGCACGTGTTATAAACGAAATGAGCAAGCGTTCTTAAATTTGAATTTCGAAATTTAGAATTCTATCGGCGTCCGACTGTATGGAAAAGTAGTGCTTAAGCACTCCTTTAATATGAGGAGCAATCCTACCAAGATGAATCCGTAAATAATTTACTGTCCCATTTTCCGAGCGTCAACTGTGCATCTAGGTAAATAATATATCGATGCAAAAAAACATTAGCGTCAAACGCCTAGCGTTATCAAAAGTCACGCTTGGGTTTTAGGGCCCCTAGTCCACAGGCCATAAATACAATATAACTAACAGTTTTTTTTCTTACAGGAACCGTATAAAGTGCAGATAGTGAAACAGCCGAAACCAAAAGTAGCACCAGATTACAAGCCCGAGGTAAATTAATATTAATTTGATGTAACTTGAAAACTGACTGAAATGTATGCTAATGTTCCAATATACCTTGTTTTATCTATTTGTATCCTTATCCCCTTTGTACCTTAAATGTGTTCTAATATAGAACTGTAGGTCAACCATGAGTTTTTTGACATTACTAGTGAATCCGTAAAATATTTGTATGACAAACACCCGAACGCCTCTAGCGGTTACGCGGGGAACTGACGTTTTCCATACAAATATTTTACGTCCTCGCTCCATCAATATAATATACCCTAGATGAACAGTTCTTTGCAAATATCCTTCTAAAAAGTAGTCTCAGCGGCCTGAGCAGGAAAATTTCTGACAACCGTAAATGTATTCGAACTCGATGCGCGTCTATGAAAGTATGAAATATTAACCAAACGTCATCAGTGCGCAGCGAACTCGAATACATTTACATTTACATTAGTTTTTCGTGCTCGGGCTACAGGAATAAAAGAAAAAGATCGTAAGTTCTAATTAAATCAACACAAATATAACCCTATGCATGTGTTATAAAGTAGGTTTTTAAACGAAATGATCAAGCTTTCTTAAATTTGAATGTTGAAATTTAGAATTCTATCGGCGTCCGACTGCAGGCAAAAGAAGTGCTTAAGCACTTCTTTGCTGTCCCATTTTCTGAGCGTCAACTGTGCATCTAGGTAAATAATATATTGATGCCTCGCTCACGTAAATACGTGCAACAAACCCATGGTTGAGCTACTGGTGACAATTTTAATTGAGAAGAAAAAAATACATCTCTTTCTATCACATTTAAAATCACATGTGAAGAGATGAGATAACTATATGTATCCTTAAGGCCATTGTTTATCAAATGTGCACAAAAAATGAACTGGTGATTAACGCGATCCTGATGTTAATTATAGATATATAAACGTAACGTGTAATGCATTTTTTTTTCACATTGGAAGGCACGTGATAGAAAGTGATGAGATAAAAATAATTTAGTTAATATTTTCTGTTTTACCTCAAAAGATAAAGATAAGTTCGCCGTTAAACACATCGAAGGACGGAAATAAGCTCGGCGAGATATGCGTGCTCTGGTTGTCTAGTTTACCTCTGCCTACCCTTCCGGGGATACAAGCGTGATCTAGTTAAAGATCCATCATGTAGTTCTTTAATCAGTAAAAATCGTATCGGTGTTGGAAAAATACCATAATCTATCTATATATATAAAAATGAAACCCGTTTTCCGTTGTCACGCCATCACGCGTGAACGGCTGGACCGATTTCGCTAATTCTTTTTTTAGAATATGCCTCGAAGTACGAGGATGGTTCTTACGGAGAGAAAAAAATGAAAAATTGTCTGAAAAAGTCTAAAAACAATACTTTTCTGTACTCCCATACAATCGATTCGTAATAATACTTAAAAGTCAATTTGAACTTTAATACCATACCATAAAGTTCAAGTATTAGTGGAGAGGTTCCGGGAAGGCAAAACAATTGAGTGTCGTTAGTCTCGTATAAATATTAATGTCAATATTTGTCAAATGAAAAAATATTTTTATGTTGGATAGCCCATTTATCGAGGACGGCTATAGGTTATATAACATCACGCTATGAACTATAGGGTGACTGACGGGGTGACTGACGTGAGGAATGACGGGGTGACTGACAGGCTGACTGATGGGGTGGCGGACGGGGTGACAGACGTATGACAGAGGGGGTGACAGACGGGTGACAGACGGGGTCACAGACGGCTGACAAACGAGTGACAGACGGGTGTCAGACGGGGTGACAGACAGGTGACAGACTGGGTGACAGACGGGTGACAGACGGGGTAACAATCGGGCAGACAGATGGGGTGACCGACTGGGTGACAGACAGGTGACAGACGGGGTGCCAGACGGGTGACAGACGGTGTGATGGATGGGATGACTGACGGGGTAACCGACAGGGTGATGGACGGGGTGACTGACGGGGGTACTGACTGGGTGACTGACGAAACCGGACCGAAGTAGATCATCCCATTACCTCCTTTAGAATTATTGGATTATAGGTGCCTACGACTCATTCTTTCAACCCTCACTCTCCTACGCAGACGAAGTTGCGCGGGTCAGCTAGTACTTAATATTTCCTTACTACTGTAAAAATGAGAGGGGTTAGGCATTAGTGTACCACGCTGGCCTAATGCGGGTTGGTAGACTTCACATACTTTCGAAATTCCTGTGAAAAGGAAAAGCCTAACCCCTCTCATTAGTAGAGGCGGCCCGTGCCCAGCAGTGGGACTGTAATATTACAGGGCTAATACTATTACATTATTATTATTACTATAAAATATGGAATACTATTAACATCGATTCATTGAATCGATTAACGATGTTTTTAGCATCTCTATCCCTTACACCCATGACACAGAAAAAGTAACTACTGTGGTAACTCACATCTCTCAAAGATTTAGGACTATAAAACAATTATTCACACTTTTTAATAACTATCCTTTTCTCTGTATGATCATAGATTCCTTTACCAGTATGTAAAAAGATAATAGAATAATATATTTTTAAAATTTAATTTATATTTTTATAGTGAGTTGAGGTCGATTAACAGAGACTTAGTGCACACATTCTATGTACCGAACAGCCAGTCTAGTAGTATACATAGAAGTCTTTGATATTTTCGCATTTTATTTATTTAAATTTTGATTTAAATCTCGTTAATACAATGTACCTTTTAAAGTGAGGAAATCTTTTTTAAATTTATTGATTTCTTTTAGCGCCATCTCCATAGCATATTTTTTATCTACTATTTTTTTATTCGGTTATATTTTTACCCAATGACAAAAGAAAAATAAGGACTTGGCTTAATCAGGAAAAAAGCGTGGGATAAGAGCAAGTTTTATGGCAGAGACTGGCAAACGAGTAGATGGGTTACCTGATGGTAAGTGATCTCCACCGCCTATAGACACCCAAAACACAAAAATAATCATTTTCATTGCCAACATTAAGGCAGAAACCCTAATAAAGGAATAGGGCTTAGAAAGGGGAGGAGGATTTGGGCCACCGGAAATCTTAGTCACCGAAATGAAACGAAACAAAACACAGCGCAGTGGCGCAGTGGGCGAGTAGCTGGCTGTGAAGCGAGAGGCCGCGAGTTCGATTCCAGCATTGAGATAAATGTTTGTGTCACCCACAGACTGTTTTTTTATAGCAGAGACTGGCAAACGAGCAGATGGGTCACCTGATGGTAAGTGATATCCACAGCCCATAGACACACAAGACCAAGATGTATGTGATTGTTGGGTGTATTTATTTATTTAATATGTTTTAAGCTAATAATAAAGCTATAAAATGTGTGTTATTTCTTATTATCCTTTTGTTTAATACCAAATGTTTAATAATTAATCTAATATTTAACATACCTAAATAAAATTTACATATTCTGTCGGCCATATACTCGCCCAATTCACATCTGGGACGGATATAAGCTTGGTGAAATATGGGTGTTCTAGTCTCCCCGACTAGTTCTAGTGTCCCCGAAGGGGAAGGCAGAGGCGCACTAGCGAACTAGAACACCCACATTTGGCCGAGCTTATTTCCGTCCCAGATGTGATAGGGGGCGAGCCTATCGCCATACCGGGCACAAATTCCAAACTTCGAGGTGATATGGAAAATCCAATATCACTTTACCCGACCCGGAAATCTAACCCGAGACCTCAGGACGATAGTCGTACCGAAATACAACCAAGCCACCACAGCATGTTTAATAATTAATCTAATATTTAACACACCTAAAGAAAATTTACTTATTCTGTCGGCCAGATACTCGCTCCCTATTACATCTGGGACGGAAATAAGCTCGGCGAAATATGGGTTTTGTAGTTCTCTAGTTCGCCTCTGCCGACCCCTTCTGCAATGCAGGCGTGAGCTTCTGTTGATATTTTATCCTCATTGACTAACAGCTAAAAAATTCGTAATTTGGAGGGACTGGAGAGATCGTGATGATGGAACCTTAAAAAAAAGCTTTGTTATATTTCTTCTTAAAACTAATCTGAATTATAATATTAATTCGGTGTAATCTGATTACACTAATATTAACATTAAACTATATTTTACGGATTATATCACGATTTGGTTTTAATTTTTATGCCCGACGTTTCGAAAGCTTTGCAGCCTTCGTGGTCACAGCGGCCTGAGCAGGAAAATTTCTGACAACCGTAAATGTATTCGAACTCGATGCGCGTCTATGAAATTTGTATGAAATCTTAACCAAACGTCATCAGTGCGCAGCGAACTCGAATACATTTACATTAGTTTTTCGTGCTCCGGCTACAGGTCTGACCCTTAAAAGCCTTAAAACCAAATCGTGATATAATCCGTAAAAAATAGTTTAATTTCAATGAACAACATTCACGTAAACCTAAGAAATCATTACACTAATATTATAAAGGCGAAATTGATTTATTCTCAAAATTGTGGTAAAATTTTCGGAATTTTTGCTTACACACTTTTGGGGCCCCTGTAGCCCGGGGTCCCGTATCATTGATACAGCTGATACGGCGGTAGCTACGCCCCAGGATCTAAGCATACATATGGACAGACAGACAGCGGGAAGCGACTTTCAACATAGCTTAAGCTCACGCCTGTATCCCCGAAGGGGTAGGCAGCGGCGTACTAGCGAACTAGAACACCTACATTTCGCCGAGCTTAGTTCCGTCCCAGATGTGATAGAGGGCGAGCCTGCCATATCGGGCACAAATTCCAGACTACGGGCTAATATGGAAAAATCCAATATCACCTTGCACTCGCCGGGGATCGAACCCGAGACCTCAGAACCGTCGCGAAACCGAACAGAAGCGACTTTCTTTTATACTATATAGTGATATTAACGAAATGTCATCAGTAGCTCGACAATGAGTTTGTTTTTTTTAAATTTCTCGCTAGTGACTATGTAATATAATTAATTTGTATGAAAAACATCGAATTTAAATCATTTATTCTGCAAATAGGATATTTTATATCACTTTTACATGTCATGACTACCTCGCTGGCGTGGTGGTATTTCGGTACGACTACGGTTCTGAGGTCTCGGGTTCGATCCCCGGGTTGGGCAAAGTGATATTGGATTTTTCCATATCAGCCCGGAGTCTGGAATTTGTGCCCGATATGGCGATAGGCTCGCCCCCTATCACATCTGGGACGGAACTAAGCTCGGCGAAATGTGGGTGTTCTAGTTCGCTAGTGCACCTCTGCCTACCCCTTCGGGGATACAGGTGTGAGCTTATGTTATGTGTTACATGTCAATTATATACTTATTCTTTATTTTTACCTGCCCTTATCCCAACTTGGTCGGCGCAACACTTTTCAAGCATGTTGCACAAAGGATTTGGCTAAGTTTTTATTACGGGCTGCCTGCCTGACGTCAACCTACTCTGGGAGATCCAGTCCCGGGCAAATTCAATTAGAAAATTCGCTTTGCCCGACGTGGGAATTGAACCCACCTCCACAGATATGTGCTGCCATTAGACAAAGGAGGCGAATATATTGAAAAAAATATAGAAATGGCGTCGGCATTTCGTGGCTATAACTGGGGAGAAATGCCGAAACAAACTCAAGGGTTATCGCCTTTTATAAAGTCCAGACAATACATGATATAAAATCACAATTTAAAATGTCAACTTATGTCTAAATAATAATAATAAATACACCCGTTAGTCACACACCTAGTCCTGACCCCACACTAGGTATATATAACCTGTATCGTGGGTGTCAGAGACTATGAGAGACGCACGGTCTCACAACACACACACTTGAAACAAATATCTGTAGGCCACACAAACATTTGTCTCAATACGGGAATCGGACCCGCAGCCTCTCGCTTCACAGCCGGCTACTCGCCCACTGCGCCACGGAGACTGTCTCAATAAAATAATATATTAATATGCCAGTTGCCAATAGAGCAAAGAAATTCAATTCCCCACGTAACAATTAGAGGCGTTCGGGTGTATATACAAATATTTTACGTAAGCAGCCCAGAGTCTGGAATTTGTGCCCGATATGGCGACAGGCTCGCCCCCTATCACATCTGGGACGGAACTAAGCTCGGCGAAATGTGGGTGTTCTAGTTCGCTAGTACGCCTCTGCCTACCCCTTCGGGGATACAGGCGTGAGCTTATGTGTGATTTTGACAGATAAGGCGGCCTTAAACGACACAAGTGTATAAGCATTCGGTAAAGTAATATTAAATCTCTTCGCATAATTGTCTCCAGGACTTCGACACCGGACCTCTCCCGTGGGAACAGAGAGCCGAAATCGAAGCCTCTCTTCCCCCCATAGAGCCTGAGGAACCGATCCTGGTTCCTGAAGAAGGACCAGAGTTCCTAGAAGCAGTTGATCCTCTACCCGAGAGTGAGGTGCCAGATTTAGAAGACACAGGTAAATTACGACAAATGGAAGTCGTCGCTTGTATTAGCGATGGAAATAATTGCTGCTTTTTGTCATTACGTTATGTTAGATTAGGCTTTTTTAAAAAAGCTATTATTTTTAAACGCTATCTACTATGTTTAGTAACGTTGCTATCGTTATATAAAATGACGAGCAAAAAGGTCGTCAGGCCAAGCTACTAAGTTTAGTAACGTTATATTAATTAAAAATAACTACGAACAATAACATTGTTAACTATTTCTAAATCATCGCTATTGTAGCTTTAAAAAAATAATACTATTATTTAAACCGCTTTCGTTATAACGCCCATCACTACTATTTTTTATATTAACTTAATATTATAGAGTATGGATCATGTTATCTGAATAAATAAATAAATTATTATAATTATTAAAATTATTGTATACAAGAACTTGAAACATCCCAATTTTCGAAAAACCCCTCTTCCAAAAAGGAGAACTAAGTCGTTTAAAAAGATTCGTGCGATTATTCTTTTTTCCTTGGATCGCCTTTCTTTGGATCGAGAGAAGAACTAAAAGAACGAACTAGTTCGCTGACGTGAACTAAAGTGACCAGCCCTTATGGCGGACTATTATGTAATACCGCCCGGTTCCAATAAACAATCTCAGTTCGAATGTGCAGATAGATTACAAAAAATAGCCAATAAGAACAAATTTTGCACATGACTACGTCAAATAACTTGATTTTATTAGTTCATAATCGCGATCTATCTGCACTCTAAACTGAGATCGTTTATTGAATTCGGCCGAGTGTGCAAAGTCTATAACGCCCGAATGGTCAAACGCTACTCAACTTTAACGGCTTTTTATATTGATTTCCGCCATACAATTTTGACAGATAAGGCGGCCTTAAACGACATAAGGCCACCTTAAGTGTATGAACCATGAACATTCGGCGGTAAGATAGATAGCAGGGTTGCCAACTGTTAATCTTGCTCCCCACCAGATCCAAGTTGTAAAACCACCAGAAAACCACTAACAAAATCGACCCTGCTTGCAAAACCACCAGATTTTCCACTAAACTCGGATTTTGTTCGTCTAATATAGGGTGAAGTTAACTCGTAACATACCGAAATGTCACTTTACAAAGTAATACTAGTATTGCCTATTTCTAAAACGTAGTGCTGAATGCAAAATACATGAAAAACAAGAAAATAACGCTACGTATGACTTTTTCATCCCTTCAGAAGACTTTTCTAATCTAAGGCTAATGTATATTTTTATTTTATTTTTAGTTTCAGCAAAAAAAAAATACAGAACATTATTTTTATGCTAAAACGTAATAAGGCTGTATCATTAGTAGCCTTCGCCTGTGATAGTGAAAAAGTTTAGTGTAATGCCGCGTCTCCTGCACTAGCTTTTTTAAAATAAAACACTAAAAATACATACAGAAAACAACGATTTTAGCTGTCACCTGCTTGTAGAACAATGGACCATAGATAAAAAATGGATGTTTTATGTAAGTGTTCTGTGTAATGTTTTAGTGCAGGAGACCCGGCTTAAGAAAAACATTGACGTACGGAATAATTTAAGGACGTACGGAAAAATCAACGAATAGAAATGTCATTACGCCATGTCCGACACGCCTCTTTTGCTTCTTCCACATTCATACTTCGTTTCATACTTTTCCGCTGATTGAAGGTACCTAGGTATTGCCCTTAACGCAGGAGATCATTTATTTGATCCATATAGGATCGCGTTGGGCGCCTTCTTCTAATTCACTTGCCCTATCATTCACTTTAGTACGATAGACCCCATTCGTAAGTCGCCTTTCATCCATCCTCTCAACATCTCCAAACCACGTAAGCATCCCTTTCTCAATCCTACTCTGCACATCATCTTTCAACTCATAACAATTCCTTATCTTGCTATTCCTCATACAACCAGCAGGGGTGATTCCGCATATACAACGCAGGAAACGCATTTCCACCGCATTCACTCGACTTTCATGCTTCTTATTTAAAACTAGCTTTTGCCCGTGGCTTCGCACGCGTATTTTGTAGGGCCAACGGTAAAAACTTTTAATTTGTCGATCCACCCAGTCATTTTAGTCTAAATATTCTACTACGGGGAGACTCAGATATCGTTTTTGAAGTTAATCGGCCGGCGGTCACTTTTTTAGATTTCGACCCCGGATCACTAAACGACTTTAAAATGGTACATAATTCGTAAAATATTCAATATGACTCAGAAAATATGGTAACGCCATCTATTGATACATTTGAAAATCACTTTCAGGCTATAAAGAACTCCCAACAATCGCCCACATAATACAAAAATATCCGTATCTTTTGATAGAGTTGACGGATTTGAATAAAACAAAGCCTAAATGTTATTCCAAGATGTGGTCTACAATTTTCTATCCAGTTCCGTAATGTTACTTTGGTGGTTTTCATTTGATGCGTGGTCAAACATACAGACAGACAGACAAAAATTCTAAAAATAATAAAAATGTGTTCTATTACTATTTCTAAACCTCCTTAATTCATTTTTTTGCAAATCTAAGCAATGTACAGACTTGCGATATTTACATTGTTATATGTATTGATATTGATTATTTACATAGACATCTTAATCGAAGGAATTACTTGAATTTTCTAAACTTCGCTGAAAAATTTGGATTTTGCAATTTAGTGTTGAGTTTTTGTTTCTTTGAATGATAAACACTAAACTGGATCCATCACTATGTTTTGGGAGTAAGCAACATTATTTTGTAAAATATAATTGAATTGGCAGATCTTGTTTTCTTTTTTAAAATATTTTCTGATATAGACAGTCCCGACCTGTTAGAGAAATTTACTTTCAATGTTCCTTATAAAATTACGAGACATAATTGTGCTATCTCTGTACCGAATGTCCACACCAATTACAGACAGAACTCTTTTGCGGTTCGTGCAAGCAAAACCATTAATTCATTGAGCAGAAAGTTTGATTTTGACTTGTTTTTTACCAGTATTGGTTCGGCTAGAAGACAGCTCAACCTTGACTTCTTTCAACAGTATTCACATTAATAATTACCAACTACTATATTATATTCATGTCAGTTTCTCCACCTATCTCCGTTTCTCTATTTTCCAAATTACATGTAGTAAAAAAAAAAATGTGTAACAACTCAACTTAATATTTGTTCGCGTGTTCCTTGTATGTTTGCGCTGTTATTTTACTAACCCATTAACTATTCATGGAGATCTGTAATTGGCTTATACTATAAAATACTTTAATACTTATGTTGTAATATAGCTGTAGATCTACATTAAAAATAAAATAAAATAAAATAAAATAAATAATTAAAATATTAGTATACCTAAGTAAAATCTCATATATTATGTAAATTCTTTATAAAAAATTTAAATACACTGAATATTATAAGCAAAAGTCTGATGACATTCGTACATCCAGACACAGACCCTTCAATGAGATATTTTCGAAATTTGACCATAATAAAAAAAAAATTTGCTAATATTTTTATTGATAGCACTAAACGATGTAATTAAACTCTTTATGCTTAATACTAAACAGATAATTGGTTAACAAAAGTCGAGAAATTTACCGGAATAGTTCAGTACTATTTATTTAAGGTATTTTTATATTCAGTAGCCCGAGCACGAAAAACTAATGTAAATGTAAATGTATTCGAGTTCGCTGCGCACTGATGACGTTTGGTTAATATTTCATAATAAATTTCAAAGACGCGCATCGAGTTCGAATACATTTACGGTTGTCAGAAATTTTCCTGCTCAGGCCGCAGTACTCTTTATTTTCAAAGTTTTTTTTTACATTTTTAAAGAGTGAGGAACCTCCTCAAAATTCGTGCCGTATCCAGTAACACCGCCTTCTGCATTGGGCTCAGACGCAAACACCAACCGAGAGCCTCTTGAGGTGTTGGTTGAAGCTCGTTGGTATCAAACCATGGGCAGAAATGACTATCGGAATAATGATTGTTGAATACACATCCCACATGCGAGTAACCTCATGTGCCAGGTCTAAATATTTCGACATTTTGTCCTTTTCGGCTTTCACAAGGTTCTCATCATGCGGAATCCTGACATCAACTAGAATCGCCCGGCGCGTCAATCGATCTACTACCACAATATCAGGCTTATTGGCCACAATAGTCCTGTCCGTGATAACAGATCGATCCCAATAGAGCGTTGCATGACTATTTTCGAGAACTGGTTGAGTTGATCTTGGCTACAAGGTTATGCCTATGCAAATACTCGCCGTTAGCAAGATACGAACAACCGGAAATAACATGCCTGATAGATTCTCCGGGACGGTGGCATTACATTATTATTATTATAATAGAGCAATATTATATCAAACACAGCTTCTTCGAGACGTGCAATATATTTGAAAATGTATCACTCACTTAGTGGTTGAGCGATCAACATTTCACAAAATTTTTCTACGAAACCACTAAAAAAATCCACTAACCACTAGACGGCATTTTTTCCCACTAAACGGGATTCAAAACCACCAGATTTAGTGGAAAATCCACTAAGATGGTAACACTGATAGATAGTGAGGCAGCAATACTACCTCTTCAAAAATTACTCATTGACATATAGAAACGAGATGGGTATATACGTATATCCATGGCTCTCGTTGTCTCATGAGGTACGTTGTGGTGTAATTGGAATTTGCCAAACTTTAAAAGTCTATCATACGTTGACTACTAACCATAGTGCGATTTATAACGGACGTGGCTCCATCTAGCCAATGCATATAGAACTAAATATTAAAGATGGCGCTAGCTAATTTACTTTATAATAATTTTTCTACTTGCCCTTGGGGTTTTAACCTTAACTTTTATAAGCATGTTGCAGAAATTATTTAACTTAGTTTTTACGTCTGCCTCTTGACTCTGGGGGATCCAGTCCCCTGCAAATCAAATTTAAAAAATTTGCCCGACCTGGAAATGAAATCTATCCGGCCCACAGGCCATATATGATGCCTCTAGACCAAGGACGAAAAGGAGCGACAAAACTTAAGGGGCCATTTAAGTATTACATAAGTACTAAGGAAGGCAGCGCTGCGGTCCACAAGCTAAATGCCGTTAAGAAAATAAACCTAATTTTGAGATGTCTCCAAAAACGTGTTTTTTTACATTTTTTTTATTACCAGATACTGGCAAACGAGCAGATGGGTCACCTGATGGTAAGTGATCTCCACCACCCACAGACACCCAAGACACAAAAGAAATCATGGGTGCGTTGCCAACCTAAAAAGGAGGAAATGGAAGGGGAGGGAAAAAAGGATTGGGAAAGGAAGGGGGGAAATGGGCCACCGGAAATCTCACTCACCGAACGAAACGCGAGAGCAAGCTGCCACTTTACGTGGATTTTCTGTGAGACAGTGGTATCCAACCAGTCGAGCTGGCCCATTCGTGCTGTAGACGTTACTGTCTACAGCGTGGCTCTACCACTCACATTTATTTATTTATTTATTATTAGTTGAATGTCTGCTTAAAAACTACCTAAATATTGCCACCAGGTCTACCATTACCAGTATACGAATCACCAATACCAGAAATCCAGCTGTCAGAGGTACCTCCAGAAGAATTGGCACCAGTACCCCCCATAGAACAAGTGGTAGAAGTACCAGTAGAACAAGCAGAAATGCACGTGATGGATGAGAATACTCTAGCTGAACAACTGACGAGAAGCGTCCAGAGTATGGTTGGTAAGTAGTTTCGATTGAAATAAAACTATCTTAAGTGGTAGAAGTAATAGAACAAGCAGAAATGCACGTGATGAATGAAAATACTCTAGCTGAACAAGTGACGAGGAGCGTCCAGAGTATGGTTGGTAAGTATAGTTTCGATTGAAATAAAACTATCTTAAGTGGTAGAAGTAACAGAACAAGCAGAAATGCACGCGATGGGTGAAAATACTCTAGCTGATCAACTGACGAGGAGCGTCCAGAGTATGGTTGGTAAGTAGTTTCGATTGAAATAAAACTATTTTAAGTGGTAGAAGTAATAGAACAAGCAGAAATGCACGTGATGGGTGAAAATACTCTAGCCGAACAAGTGACGAGGAGCGTCCAGAGTATGGTTGGTAAGTAGTTTCGATTGAAATAAAACTATTTGAAGTGATAGAAGTAATAGAACAAGCAAAAATGCACGTGATGGATGACAATACTCTAGCTGAACAACTAACGAGGAGCGTCCAGAGTATGGTAAGTATATTTTCGATTGATAAAACGGAATTAATCTTCTATATATTTTACGGATTCTATCACGATTTGGATTATCTTTTAATTTTTTATACCCGACATTTTGATGGCTTTGCAGTCTTCGTGGTCACGGGCTGGACTGAGATGTCATTTGTCCAAAAATTTGTGTTACAATATCTACCTTCGGTGACCCAATTGCTCGTTTGCCAGTCTCTGCTATAAAAAAGTGAACCTCGCCTTGATGAAGTTTCATTTATGTCATGGACATGGATGTATGGTCACATCTTTCTTTTCTTTCTTACTTACCAAATAAAAGCGGAGATAATTCTAAGCTGAATTCTCTTCAGATCCAAACGCCCCTCTGGAGCAGCAGCTAGCTCAAATGCGAGCCCAACTAGCAGCCCTCGCTCAGCTGCCAGGAGTCATCCAGCAAACCCTCGACCTGGTCACCAGGCAACTCCTCAACCTTAGCTATCAGGTAAGGTAACGCCCGGTAAAATGACAAAAGTATTTTTACGGGGTTATGATTATATATGGACCGTATAGAAACAACTTAATTGTGGGATTTAATCATTTTAATATAACTACTACGCACTTACACCTACGGTCACACAAACGGGAAGAAGGAAGCCATCTTGCATACATACTAGTGAGGGGCAATGCCCAATAGTGATGTCCACATTGTTACTCAACAAGAATAATCACAAGTTTAAAAACTTAACGGACTGACTTCAAATCCGATCGCGACCAAAATATGGGACCACCCTTGAAAAAAGCTCTATCGAACACAAAAAGAATTTTGGAAATCGGTCCACATTTGGCGGAGATATCGAGTAATATACATAAAAAAAACATAACATAAGCTCACGCCTGTATCCCCGAAGGGGTAGGCAGAGGTAAACTAGCCAACAAGAATACTCTCATTTCGCCCAGCTTAGTTCCGTCCCAGATGTGATAGGGGGCGAGCCTATCGCCATATCGGGCACAAATTCCAGACTCCGGGCTGATATGGAAAAATCCAATATCACTTTGCCCGACCCGGGGATCGAACCCGAGACCTCAGGACGGTAGTCGTACCCAAATACAATTACGCCACCGAGGCAGTAAAAAAAAATATCGACAAATTGAGGACCTCCTCCTTTTTGGGAAGTCGGCAGAAAATAACGACATACAAAGATTTCTAGACAAGCTGTTTATAAGTAAAATGGTGTCACTTTACATAGAGTGTTTGACGTTTCACGGCAAAGGTAAATAGCAAATCTCTATAGTAAGTTGCGGTCAATTGACGGAAACTTAGTGCGCACATTCTATTATATATATACATTTATTCTATTCAACTATTCTATTCGACTAGCGCCTAAGCCTCTTGTCTAAGGCCTCTGATCAGCTTGTCTACTATTGGAACCAAAATGGCGCCTTGGCAAAAGAAATATAGCAGTTGAGCTTCATCACATTCCGAAATAAGTATTATTATAAATAAAACACGGTTTTGTATTAACATCAATAAGTTTTTATACACTATCTAAGCTTTATGCCACGGTACGGAGTTACATGTAAATAGACCACGAAACTAAAATGGCGGCACCGCCTTCAAAGTAAACATTTTTTTAGAGAGTTTTGGCGGGAATTCTGACGGTGCGGGTGGTTGATTGTTTTAATGATTTCATATTTTAGTCTAAAGTTGTGTTTGTGGTTTAAATGTGATGTGTATCTAAGCAATAAACACCAACGAAGATGAACAGTATGTGGAAGCTTTGAAATAAGTGATTTTGGATGCTTTTTGTCGGGTGGATGGGTCGACCATGTTCGATTCCTCCGCTGCGAGAAAATCGTCTAAAAAACATCAAACTGGAAGGAATTGACGCCAAAACTCCAGCAGGGCCTTGAAATCGAACACATGCGACTTCATTGCACTTGCGAAAACTTAGATGTAGGAAAACAATTTCCCTAACTTGACATTGGCATAATGTATTTCAATTGCCATAAAAAAAAAACACTTTTTTTCCGTAGTAATGCCAAGTTCTTATTTTAATTTTCTCAATTATTATGCATCGCCATACAGTTTGTGCAATATATTGTCTGTGGCATGCAATAACCTAAATAATATTCATTATTGCAGGGGACGCAACAAATGCAGCAAGTACAAGAAATGCAAATGTCTGAACAACGCACGGAAGAGCAAAGCTACCAACATTACGAAGGTAAAATTCAAAATATTTATGGAATCAAAAGTCGCGTCTCCTCACTCCTGCACTTGAACACAAAATATGGTGTTCCTACACATTTTTGTCTATTTGTCTATTGTTTTATGTGCAGGAGACAGCGAAAATCATTGTTATGCGTATGTGTTTTTGTATTTTGTTTTTTTGTTATAGCAAACGAGCTGATGGGTCACCTGATGGTAAGTGATCTCCACCACCCATAGACACCCAAAACACAAAAAGAATCATGGGTGCGTTGCCAACCTAAAAGGAGGGAATGGAAGGGAGAGTGAAAAGGGATTGGGAAAGGGAAGGGGAGAATTGGGCCACCGGAAATCTCACTCACCGAACGAAACGCGAAACCAAGCTGCCACTTTACGTCGGTTTTCTGTGAGACAGTGGTATCAAACCGGTCGAGCTGGCCCATTCGTGCTGTGTGTTCTAATTCGCTAGTTCGCCTCTACCTACCCCTTAGGAATGAGGTGTGAACTTTTATGTAATTAAAACTCTTGTAAAATCCCATAACAGAGTCTCAGACCCAACAACTAGAAAATATTTATCAAGAAGAGCAACAAATAGAAGAAAACAAAATAGAAATCCAACAAGATAATACAGAAGTGAATTTTGAACAAAACGGTTTGAACCAAGAGCAACCGATGAGTCCAGAAGAGTACGAAGCTATGAGGAGAGAAGAGGAGGCAAGATTGGAAGAAGAAAGAAAATCCGAGAAGCAAAGAAAGGTATTGTGATCTTCTTTCTTTTTGACAGTCTCTGTGGGGCAGTGGCGAGTAGTAGGCTGTGAAGCGAGAGGCCGCGGGTTCGATTCCCGAACACAAACAAATGTTGGTGAATCACATATTAGTTACGGGTTAGTGTTGCGTGCGTTTTCATAGTTCCGTTCCGTTCCGTTAGATACACGACACAAGACTCTTATCTTAATGTGGGGTCTACCCATCGATATATTATATACCTAGATGCACAGTTGACGCTCGGAAAATGGGACAGCAAACGAGTGCTTAAGCACTTCTTTTCCCTACAGTCGGACGTCGATAGAATTCTAAATTTCAAAATTCAAATAAAAGAACGCTTGCTCATTTCGTTTAAAAAGCTACTTTATAACATTTGCATAGGGCTATAATTGCGTTGATTTCATTAGAACTTGTGATCTTTTTCTTTGTTTTATTGCTGATACCACTTTTTATGACGATATTTGTAGAGAATTGTGCATCTAGGATATATTAAATCGATGGGTCTACCCTCTTACTCTAGACACTCGATTCGATTGTGATTTCGATTTGGTTTCATTTATTGACTTATATTTCCAACAAAATCGAGTTAAAAAGTTCGCTAATGTTGCATTAGATTCGAGAACTTGTCATTTGGTAATTTTTAACGTATGTCACGTATGTAATGTATTTTTTAACACGATTTCGGTGGAACTTTAAGTCAATTAATGAAACCGAATCGAATTCAAGTTCGAATCGAGCGTCAGTAGTCACCCCCCAGGACTCTGGCCTTTACCTATAAAAACATTTTTTCCTTTCTTTTCGCTAAGAATAACTTGTCACTTTTTCTTGTGTAACATTGTTTAAAAATGAAAGAAAAGAGACATATTTTATCAAAACACAGCATTGACGCCATCTTTGGGGTTTTGAAGACGATTTTTATCTAAAGTAAGTTTTACGTATGATAAATTAACGAGCCATAAAAACAGTCTTTTATCCAAATGCCACGGAAGAGGGGTAATGGTTTTTCAATAATTAAAAAAACTGTTTCAATTTTTTTTAATTGTTCCTTACGGTACTGGCTAAGGTATGAAACCATACTGCCGAGTCATATTAAGTTTAATTTATTTTTAGTGGTAACAAAAAGTTGTTTTTTTATTTAATTCTTCCTCGCGGAACCAGCTAAGGTCTGAGACCATACTGCCAAGTCATATTTAACAAAAAAAAATTGTTTGACAAAGAGGGAAAATTGTTTCGTTTATGCTTATTGAATACATAGATATTCTTTCCTCTTCGGAGTGTGAAGAAGCATAAAGGCCGGTATGATTTATGGTTCTGGTGACCACCAATAAACTCATTTTTGTCGGTGGTCGCTGGTTTTTTACTGCACTGCGCTTACCATCAGCTGTAGTGTAGTCACTTTGCCATGCTCGAATAGAAAAAAAAAGAAAATCGTGTCATGTTCCCTACTGTAACACTATTTAGGATCTAATGCAGCAATACGAGAACGACACCCGTTCTCAAATGTCAACGCCTCGTCCCAACAAGCCGAAGCCGAAATTCGGCCCGCTGGATCCCGAAGAGCGACGCCGTGTGGTCCCCGCTGGCCGAAGATGGAGGACTTATGACGAACAAGCCATCGCTGAGACGATACAGGCGCAGTCCGAACTCATACAAGGAAAAGTTTTGGGGTGTGTGTCTTGTCGATGGGACCTTTTAAGGATAGAGGGGCATTTCCCGCGCATTTCGAATTCGAATTTCGAAACTTTTATTTTTTTATAATCAAGTCTAATTTTACTTTTTTTCGAATTCTTAAGGCGCGAGAATTGTCCCCAGCACTCATTATCAATTAAATTTTTATTTAATTATATTTACGTTAATGAATCTGTACATTATACTGTACCAATATATTTTGTCATTCATATAATGGTTGATAAAATAATGACCGGATCGAAGATTTCTTTTTTTGCGTTATGCTGCCTTGTTTAAGTACCTAATAAGCTCATTGGCCCAAACTTGTGCATTTTCAATATAACGTAGATTAAAAACATAATCATTTCAACAAATCATTTTTTAGGTCTTCATGCGACAAGGACATCAAATCATACGGCGCCAGGTTTGTCATCCCATGAAATAGCGTTTGTCGAATCTTGTGGCTGTTTATCTCCTTATTGCCATTGGCCACATCGCCCATATCTTTAGTAATTTTTGATAGTTGTTTTTTCTTCATGTAGCGTAAAAACGTATAGGTAGACTAAGCTAAAACACGTTTTTTATACAAAAACTGCCAAACGTTTGATACGTTCTTCGCACTAATGGTGCAGGAACTACACCACAAACTGTCTAGAGACACTGGGCCTTACTTAAAACAGCATTTTTAGGCGAGCAAATGGTTAAGAATAACCTGTCACTTTTTTCCTTGCGTTACATTGTTTAAAAATGAAAGGGACAACTTATGGTATTAAGATAAGCAGCGCTAAAATATTTTTTTAAAGTAAGGGGCACTATGTACGCACAAACTACATAGAGATACTACGTATTATGTACGTATAACTACACGTAAATTAGTGCAGCGCATGGGATATTTTTTTTAATTTTCGTTACGGAACTGGCTAAAGTCTGAGACCATGCTGCCGAGCCATATTTGCTTGTTTTTACCGAGCACAAGATTCGATAAACGCATTGTCGAACAACCATGTACAAACATTATTATTGTTTCTTTTATTTTAGTATACATACATATTACTAATGTATATAATTATGCACGATCTCGTAGATTAGATATATAAGTATTATTTATTTTAAATTCATAATAGTTGTTATTATACAATTATTTTATCTTACAAAAACGGGTAAAACATAATTATACTTTTAAAAATATTTTTATAAAATCCTAATTTTGTTGTCAATTTATTATTGATTATACATTAGGTATCATTTATTAACCCTATCTTAAACATTGTGGCCTTTATTCATAATAACTTAGGGGGACGCTATAATACCGCTGTAGGACGTTTCCGAAAAATTGTTATTCATAATAGCTCAATAGCGTTAAAACGTTCCCAAAATCTCCCATAAAATATCTGCAATTTATAGAAGCTGGCACCCTACTTTAACGCTTCAATAGCAAAAAATATGGCCGATTTCGATCAACTGATTCGTATTTGACGTTCCACCAGTTTTGGTTGGGATTAATTTGAGGGTGCCTGCGACTTCTATCATAAACATTAAAAAATAAGCTCACGCCTGTATCCCCGAAGGGGTAGGCAGAGGCGTACTGGCGAACTAGAACACCCACATTTCGCCGAGCTTAGTTCCGTCCCAGATGTGATAGGGGGGAGCCTATCGCCATATCGGGCACAAATTCCAGACTCCGGGCTGATACGGAAAAATCCAATATCACTTTGCCAGACCCGGGGATCGAACCCGAGACCTCAGAACCGTAGTCGTACCGAAATACCACCACGCCATCAAGGCAGTCTTCTAGACTTCAGAGAGACTTCTATCAAATGCAATTAATGTTATAAACACGATAGTTTGTGAGGTTGTATGGATGTTTTGTTACTCTTTCACACCAGAATGGTTGAACAGATCGGTTGTTTCTTTAATTCGGTAAAGAAATGGATTATAGTCTAGAATAAAAATGTCTAGGACAACAAGACAAATAAATGTGATGCAAAAGTTATGACCTCATGGTCATAAGTCGCTCAGTTTATTTGAAATATACGCGCGCTAGGTCGGACAGCGTAATAATATTGAGAGAATAAACTTGTCTTAAGTGATTCTTCACCATTCACAGAACATTCGAGGATGTATTTATTTATAAAGGAATAACACATAGGCTACTTTTTTCCAGAAAATGTAGGGTCTCCGTAGGATAGATTTGTTTGAAGTCAGCTAGTATTTCATATTTTCCGTGTGGTATTTAATTACATACCTTGATTTCAACAAAACATCTTTTTCTTCAATATCATCATTATCAAAACACGAATATAGTGTCACATGAATAAATCATGAGAAATAAAACACTTCAAAAATACAATGATGAATTTTATTAAATCTGATTTAACAAAAAATACTTATGCACGCATGTTGCCTAATTATTCTTCAATACAATGGGTTTTAGACGGTTCTGTTGAAGCCGCTGTGAACTGGAAAGTCCGGTCCTGAATTCCATTCTCAGAGAAGGCAGGGTATTTTTCTTACATGATTTGAAAGCCCCCTTTCTTTTCATTCATACGCTCCAAGGAATATCCTCCAAATCTAAATTTCATTTCCAAATATCCATAATCTACCCATCTTCGTTGATGTTTAGGTATTGCATAAAACAAAATCACTTCACATGCAACAAACATAGTTTTACTTTGATTAAATTAATTAATGTTGAGGTATAGATCCAATGCCCATGTTACAAAGAGTTAAGTCCTTATGTTATGTTGTCATTGGTTTATAAGTTTATGGTAAGAAATGTCAAAAGAGGTTATTGAGCTTCTTCCGCTAACCAAAATGTTGCCGCCATGTATGTGTAAAGTAATTAAATAAAAGTGAAGTAATATGTTATAAATATTTTATTAAAAACTACATAAGTCTCCCAGCACACACGATCCAAACCTCGACAGTGGTAGCAGAGCGTGGTTTCCGTGCTTACCGTGTTCATCGTGGTTCGCCGTGTTTGTTCGTCCACGCGGTATTTGAAGATGGCTGTCGCATCGTAAGAAATTAAAGTAAGAAACTCATAATTAAACTGAATCAGTATGATGAAGGAAAAATATTCTGTCGAGCCCTTCAAAGGCACTAATTTTAATACTTGGGCGTTTAGAGTACGCAGTATATTAAGAGAAAATTTAGTATTGGACGCCATTGAGAATGAGAGTTATGGCGCGAAGGAAGAAAATAAGGCATCTGAGGCGAAAGCACAGGCTATTATTATTGCTTGTGTGGCGGATAGCCATATAGAGTATGTAAAGAAAAGTAGTGCCCATCAAATGTTTCACAATTTAGAAGAAAATTTTAAGAAAAAAGGTGTGAGGTCAAAGTTATATTTGAGAAGACAGTTGTCGGACATGAAGTTCAAGGAGCATGAGTCTCTGATGAAACATTTAGTAGAAATGGAGCAAATCTTTACTGATCTTAAGGAATCTGATTCAGAATTAAGCGAGGAAGAAAAAGTAAATTATGTCTTGTTGTCAATGCCAAGGTCATATGAAGGAATTATTACAGCATTAGAGACACAAGAGGATTTGAAACTAGATTTTGTGAAAAATAGGCTGCTGGGAGAAGAAGAAAAGAAAAAGAAATTTAACGGAAAAGAAAATGATAGAGAAATTAATCGTGGGAACGCATTTAACTGTTATACATGTGGAAAACCTGGTCATAAGAAGTATCAATGTACAAGAAATGAGAATTATATGCAAAGGAGGAATAACTATAATCAAGGAAGAGAAAATTATAATCAAGGAATGGAAAATTATCAAGAAAGAAAAGAAAATTATACAAGAGAAAGAGGATATTTTAATAACCCGAGGGGACGTGGTAATAACACCCGAGGACAAGGATATAGAGGAGCCAGGAATTCAGGGAGAGGACACCAGTCATATACAGCGGAGAATAGGCCAGCGAAGCATGGAACGGCTAATAATTGTGAAGTGAATAAGTGTGATATGGACATTAACGATAAATTAGTGTGGTATATAGATTCTGGCTGTTCAGATCATTTAATAAATACTAAAGATATGTTTTCTGATTATAAAGAGTTAAATAAACCTAAAAATATAGCATCGGCAAAAAATGGTGTAATGTTAAAAGCGGTAGGAATAGGTAATATACAGGCAAAAACATATATTGGGAAAAAGCCTTCTAATTGTACTATTAAAAATGTTTACTATGTGCCAGACTTAAGAAAAAACTTGTTATCAGTTCATAAATTAGAAATTAATGGTTTAAAAGTTTGTTTTCAAGGAGGTAAAGTTAGAGTTTATAAAAATAATGGCTTATTAATGATTGGGGACAGTGATGGTTCATTGTATACTATAGAAATGCAAGTGGATTTTTCAAAATGTAATTATACAGAGTCAAACAGTAATATGACAGAATTATGGCACAGACGTTTTGCACATTTGGGTATTAATAACATTAATACATTATTGCATAAAAATATGGTAAGTGGTTTAAATGATATGAAAGGTAATAAAATTGAACATATGTTGTGTGAACCATGTTTACTCGCAAAAATGACGAGACAACCATTTAATAAGCAAGGTTACCGAGCAAAGAAACCTTTAGAGTTAGTACATACAGATGTTTGTGGACCTATAACCCCTACAGATAGAGAAGGTCATAAGTATTTTGTTACATTTATAGATGATAACACACATTTTTGTATGGTATATTTAATGCGTCACAGATCGGAAGTTTATGATAATTTTAAGAAATATTTTTATTATGCAACTAAACATTTTAATGCAGATTTATTAAAGTTACGATGTGATAATGGTAGAGAATATATATCTGGGGAATTTCAAAGATTTTGTTCAAATAATGGTATAACATTACAGTATACAGTACCGTATAATCCTGAGATGAATGGGGTAGCAGAAAGAATGAATAGGACACTTGTAGAAAAGACTAGGACAATTTTATTGGAATCTAAATTAGCAAAAGAATTCTGGGGAGATGCAATTTTGTATTCAGGATATGTAACTAATAGAAGTCCAACTGTAGGAAAGGATAAAACTCCAAGTGAATTGTGGGAAGGTAGGAAGCCGGATGTTTCAAATTTTCGTGTATTCGGATGTATAGCATATAATCATGTACCTAAAGAACATAGACAGAAATTAGATAACACAGGGAAACGAATGATAATGGTAGGTTATAGTAGAACAGGGTATCTATTGTATGATGAGGAAACCGATAAGTTAGTTCATGCTAGGAATGTAATATTTGATGAACGTCAAAAGGAAGAACCCTTAGTTCACTTACCAGCTGCATCCACAGATTTGTATACACAGGAACAACAGAGAGAAAAAGTTACATTTGAGGATGAAAAGGAGTCAGAGAGAGAAAATTATGAAACAGAATATGAAGAGCAGGAAGTAATAGATATATCAAATACAAAAGAAAAAGAGCAGAAGAATACTACAGAAGATGAAAAGAATAAAGGATATAAACATAATAGAATGAAAAGGCAAACAAGAAAACCAAAATGGCAAGAAGATTATGAAGTAAATATGGATGATGATAGTGATGATGCGTTATTTGCTCTACTAAGTATGAATCAAGAGGTACCATTATGTTATGATGAGATAAATGAAAGACCGGACAAGCTAAAATGGGTAAAAGCAGTACAAGAAGAATTAAAAGTATTAAAAGAAAGTGAAACTTGGAAAATAGTACCAACACCGAAGAAAGAAAAATTATTAGACAGTAAATGGGTATTTACAAAGAAAAATATAGGAAATGACGAAATACATAAAGCAAGATTAGTAGTGCGTGGATTTCAACAAAAAGATAATTTAGAAGATATTTACTCACCTGTTTTAAAATTACAAACGTTAAGAATATTATTGTCAGTTGCAATGTATAGAGATTATGATGTACACCAAATGGATGTAAAAGGGGCCTTTTTATATGGTAACATTAATGAAAACGTTTATTTAAAATCGCCACAAGGCTTAAATGTACCTGAGGGATATGTTCTGAAATTAACAAAATCACTATATGGGTTAAAGAAATCACCAAAGTATTGGTATGAAAAATTTAATGAAACTATAACTAAATATGGGTTTAAACATTCTGTAAATGACTATTGTTTGTATACTAAAGGGGAATTGTACTTATTATTATATGTTGATGATTTGTTAATACTAGGAAAAGATAATTTGCAAATTGAGAATGTTAAAAGGTTTTTATCATCACAGTTTAGAATGAAAGACTTGGGAAATGAGAATTTAACATACTTGGGAATTTCTATAATTAAGAAACAAGGGGAGATTCATATTAATCAAATAAATTATTTGCAAAGCATTTTACAAAAATATGGTATGGAGAATTGTAAAGGTAGTGACACACCTATGGAACTTAATTTTAAATTTGATGAAAATTGTAATATTGATATGAGTTATGAACACAAATGTAGATCATTGATAGGTTCTCTTATGTATGCAACAGTGGGGTCACGACCTGATTTAACAACTGCTATATGTTATTTAAGTAGATTTCAGTCTAAACCATGTGAAAATTTATGGATAGCTTTAAAAAGAGTGTTGAGATATGTCAAGAAAACTGTTAATTATATGTTAGTTTATTCAAAAGATAATAACTGTAGAGTAATGTCACCAATTTTAGGATATGCAGATGCTGATTATGCTAGAGATTCAGATAGGAAATCGACATCAGGATATATATTTCAAGTTTATGGAAATACTGTAATTTGGAGATCTAAGAAACAAACTACAGTAGCATTGAGTACAACTGAGGCAGAATTAATTTCTTTATGTGAGGCTTCTATGGAGGCATGTTGGATTGTAAAATTATTATCAGATTTAAATGTAAATGTAGACTGTGTAACTATTTTTGAAGATAATCAGAGTACTATGAAAACGGTAAAGAATCCAGATCAAAAGAGATTGAAGCATTTAGATATAAAATATAATTTTGTTAAGCAAAAGGTAGAGGAAGGACTTATTAAGGTAGAATATGTAAACACTAGATATCAGCTCGCAGATGTATTCACAAAACCTGTTAGTAGAGATAAGTTTATTCAATGTATGTATGAATTAGGTTTGAAACATGGACATTGAGGGAGAGTGTTGAGGTATAGATCCAATGCCCATGTTACAAAGAGTTAAGTCCTTATGTTATGTTGTCATTGGTTTATAAGTTTATGGTAAGAAATGTCAAAAGAGGTTATTGAGCTTCTTCCGCTAACCAAAATGTAGCCGCCATGTATGTGTAAAGTAATTAAATAAAAGTGAAGTAATATGTTATAAATATTTTATTAAAAACTACATAAGTCTCCCAGCACACACGATCCAAACCTCGACAATTAAATAAATATATAAACAAACTAAACTGGTCGCCATGGTTGCCATGGTCGCGCGCGAATGATTGTTTTTTTTAGGCCATCGTTCCATGACTTTCCAGAGACAAAACTTGTTAAAATCACGTTTTATCTATGTACTAGCAACATTGTGACACGGTAAATATATTTTAGTTAATGAAGCTATAGTAAACTATTATGAATAAAGAATTTTATCGAACCTTCAATGGGCTTAAAATGCATTTTTACCAATATGAGTTTATGTCTTCATTAGGGGTTTTATTATGAATAAAGGCCATAATGTATATTTTAGATTCTTGTACATTCTACCTATTAATGTTAAACACTTTTTATTGCCATTCAATTTAAATTAAGAATTTATGTTCCGTTTTACTTTTTAGAAAAATATATTTTTATTAAATGTAATGTAATTCTTTATAAGATTGATATCACTATATTTTTGTAAATATTCAATATGTAAATGTATTGTTAAAGTGACGTTTTCTGTAAATGTATTTAAATGTGCTGTCTTTTTAAATGTATTAGTTTCTTAGACTAGCGTAGATAGTTTGTTAGTCTTTAATCCCGTTCTAGAAGAAAATAATATATATTTTTTAAATATTCACAAATTCAACCATAAAAATACTATTATCAGAGTAGCTTTTATAACCGCTAAAGTGGTTGAAAAGAAAAAATTTTTTTTCGACTTTTAAATATAAAAATTACCATATAATGTTTTAATATTACAATGTTGACAAATTAAAGAGCTATTGTGAATATAAAATTTCATTTACAGTTTGATTTTATGTCTTAATTATTTTTTTATACTTTGAAACGTGTAGGACAAATAAATAATAATAAAACCATATTCTAATAAAAAAATATGTAGGTATATTTTCCAATTTTATTCTAAGGTGTTAAATTACCACATATTTGTGTACATAAGTATGTTATACGTTTGTCCGTCCGTGTGCGTATATGTCTGTTTGTTTGTTTGCATGTGTGTCGCGGTGGCAGATTGAGCGATTGAACCAGATATGGCCATGGGGCAACTCCAAATCGTTCTGTAGACAGTATAGGTACGTAATATTTTGTGGCTGTATGTTCTGTGATACCTTTGCCCAGTATAATATCTAAAATCATTTTTACATTTTTTTTTAATTTATGATGTTCAAGATTATTTATTTAATTTTTGAAATTTAATTTTAGAATGTTTTTTGGTTTCCCTTTTCTTTAATAATTATTTTTATATGAAAGTTTCCTCGAGTTTTAATTAACATAAAGTAATAAAAATAATATTATACTTATACTATACCTACTTTTTAAGAATATTGCATAAATTAGCGAAAAAACGATATTACAGGGAATCGAACTGCCACTTAGTGGACTTTCATACCATACGAGAGAAGTTGGTATCCGTTTATGATAGAATTATTACCGTGAGTTCAATTTATTGATTGTACGTGTTTATTTTTCATCAATTCAATCAATATAATCATAATAAATAATAATAATATTAGCCCTGTAATATTACTGTCCCACTGCTGGGCACCTCTACTAATGAGAGGGGTTAGGCCTTAGTCTACCACGCTGGCCTAATTCGGGTTGATAAACTTTACCTTTGAAATTCCTGTGAAGAAAATTTTCGGGTATGCAAGTTTCCTCACGATGTTTTCCGTCACCGTTATAGCAAGCGATATTTCACAATAAAATATACTTAACATAGAAAGTCGGTGTATGCTCCATTTTGTGGTTGGTCTCGAACCTCCGACACTCGTCTCGGCAGTCCGTACCATTCCCAACTGAGCTATCGCTGTTATAAATACTAGCTGTGTAATATTACTATCCCACTTCTGATATCAGGCTTGCGAATGAGCTTAGGCTTTAGTCGTTCGCCTAATGCGGCTGGTATGTTGCTAACTTCAGAACGGCTAAAGTATTGTAAATATTTGATTAAGGGTTAAGATCTGCCACTGTGACTAAAAATAATAGCATGATTTTGTTTATTACTAATTCATACATTTTGCAAACATATCACGCAATCAAAAATTCAATCAAGCGAGAAGCATTGTCATAAAGTGTATTTGAGCCAAATCACCAACATTATCACCATTATTGGCTTTGAAATTTCCTAGAAAAAACTGTCAGAGGCCTTAGGGCATCTTGCAGCATTATGAACTCGATTTATTTATTATAATTTCCATAAAATAATAAAATAAGTTTCTTTTTACGCGAAATTGTGATGGATATTATTTTTGGTAAAACGGAACGTAAACAGTACAAAATAATGTGTAAGACAACTTTAATGAGATTATAAGTTAAATAAATTTTAGGATTAATTTTAGATTTATTAACTAAACATAGATTTTTTTTAATAATGCTGCAAGTTGATCTTGAAGAGGTTTTGAATTTGCAATGATAAGTTTTCGATTCCTCCATATATTTGGTTAGCCTCATCTCTTGAAACTATTACAAACTAAAAAAGCACTTAAAAGAGAGTAAGAAAATATTTTTGACTTTTTGAAGTCATACAGCTTTTCCAAAATATGGAACCAACTCGCGTGACTTGTCAGGCGAGTAGCCGGCTGTGAAGCGAGAGGCCGCGGGTTCAATTCCCGCACCGAGTCAAATGTTTGTATGGCCTACAGATATTTGCTTCGGGTGTGTGTGTTGTAAGAACATACGTCACATTGGATTCAAGAACTTGTCATTTGGTAATTTTTAACGCGATATTAATGCACTTTTGTACTCGATTTCGGTGAAATTTTAAATCACTAACGGCCGGTTTCAATAAATGATCTCGTTTAGTTAGAAGGGATCGCGATTATCGACGGACATCCCAAAAAGGAGGAGGTTCTCAATTCGCCGTTTTTTTGTTTTGTATGTTACGCGATATCTCCGCCAAATGTGGACCGATTTTCAAAATTCTTTTTGTGTTCGATAGAACTTATTTCAAGGGTAGTCCCATATAAATTTGGTCTCGATAGGTAAATTGGAAGTCGGTCAGTTAAGTTTTTAAACTTGTGATTATGAACCAATCAAATCAAGTAATTTGACGGAGTCATGTTCAAACTGTACTCTTATTGGCTAATTTTTGTAATCTATGCACATTCAACTGAGATTTCTTATTGGAACCGGGTGTTAGTGAAATCAAATCGAATTGACTGTCAAAAGCATCGATTTATTATACCCTAGATGCACAGTTCTTTGCAAATATCGTCATAAAAAGTGGTCTCAGGAATAAACCAAAGAAAAAGATCACAAGTTCTAATTAAATCAACACAATTATAACCCTATACACGTGTTATAAAGTAGCTTTTTAAACGAAGTGAGCAAGCGTTCTTAAATTTGAATTTGGAATAGAATTCTATTGATGTCCGACTGTATGCAAAAGTAGTGCTTAAGCACTTCTATGCGGTCCCATTTTCCGAGCGTCAACTATGCATCTAGGTACATAATATATCGATGGTCAAAAGTTACCCAACGATCTAGAATCGAGAACTAACAAAATAACTAGGTAGTAACTACTGTTCCTAATATATAATATACAATGTATAATAGGATCAACTTCATGAAGTACGAAAAGCCGGAGCCGTCTCTGGACCATCTGAAGAACTCTGAAGTATACAAAGTGGTCCACAACATGGACGACACTCCTCTCAAACGAGTGGAACTATTGACGCCAGTCATCGCGGAATCTGATTATAGGAAGGTAAACAATTACAACAAGGTAAACCATTTTCGGTTAACTTTTCGATAATAATAACCTGTCTCTTTTTTCCTTAAGTTACATTGTTTAAAACTGAAAGGGACAACCTATGGTTAAAGATAAGCAGAACTTAAATATTTTTATAAGTATGAGGCTTATTTCTTATTTTTTATTTATGTGTTTATTGTTATTAAAAACACAATGCTATGTAGTCATTAGTTAGTACATCCAACGCTAGATGGCTCAAAAGGATATATTGACGTTTCGATATTTTATCCCATCAATATAATATAACCTAGATGCACAGTTCTTTGCAAATATCCTCCTAAAAAGTGGTGTCAGGAATAAAACAAAGAAAAAGATCACAAGTTCTAATTAAATCAACACAAATATAACCCAATGCACGTGTAATAAAGTAGCTTTTTAAACGAAATGAGCAAGCGTTTTTAAATTTGAATTTTGAAATTTAGAATTCTATCGACGTCCGACTGTATGCAAAACGAGTGCTTAAGCACTCCTTTGCTGTCCCATTTTGCGAGCGTCAACTGTGCATCTAGGTAATAGGGAACTTGCGTGTAATTTTTTTATTGGTTCATTGTAAAGAACTATGTCTCAAATAAACACACGAGAAACAAAAACATAAAAATATGCACAAATCATTTAATTATCGCAAGTCTAAATATGACTTACAAAACCCCGCGCTAAAAAAGGACGTGACGTCACAGCTTAAAAATGCCTTTTTGTTGACATCTTAGTTGACACTGACGGCTAGTGACATTGTCTGGAATGACGTTTGAACCGCTATAATTGCCTATCGTTTAAAATTTCCCCATGCCGAACAAAAATTTCCCCAAAAATGTTGAAGCTATTTCATTAAATAACGAAGTAAAAATAAGTTGCACCCTTGAATCCTGAGCGGAGAGGTGGGAAAGTTACATGAAGAAAATAATTCGGAAAGAGGAGGACCTCCGAAATCTCATTCATCAAGCACCATACTAAACATAACAACAGTTTTCCGCAAAATTGGGAAAAATACCCCAACGTGGAAACACTGCCTAATGCAACGACGTCACTTGGGTTTTGTAATAACGTTCCGTTACACGTAATTTCTAATTAAGATATTTTGTAAAATATCAATTATTTTATACTACAAATTTCATCATAGCACACTTCAAGGTTTTGTTTATTGATTTATCAACACAATTTCTCGTTATAACTTTCGTGCAAGTTCCCCATTAATATATCCATGTTTTATCCTCATAACATTGATGTCGATATTATCGGAATGAAAACATCGATGTTTTCCAGCTAAATATCGATGTTTATTCATCATCGATGAATATCGGTCATCCCTACAGTGCCCAGCAGTGGGATTAAATATCTTGTTTGTCGACAGAGATGCCGATCCCGTACTCCGTCCAGCAGATTAGACGAGCGTGTGTCATTCCCACAACAACTGCATCCTTAATGTATAATAATAATAATTTGTGTGGTTCAATAAAATATTGCTTTGTTCAAAGAATTTGCCTTTTATTTTGCGATAGTGACTTACCACGTTGTTGTATTTCGGTATGACTGTCCTGAAGTCTCGGGTTCGATCTCCGGGGAGGACAGTGATATTGGACAACCTCCGTGGCGCAGCAGGTGAGTAGCCGGCTGTGCAGCGAGAGCCCGCGGGTTCGATTCCCGCATTGAGATAAATGTTTGTGTGGCCCACAGATATTTGTTTCAAGTCTGGGTGTTGTGAGAGCGCGCGTCTCTCATAGTCCCTGACACCCACGATACAGGTTATACCTAGTGTGGGGTCAGGACTAGGTGTGTGACTAGCGGGTGTATTTATTTATTTTTTCACAATGAAAATACACTTAAGCATAGAAAAGTCGTCGGTGTATGCTCCATTTTGTGGTTGGTCTCGAATCTCCGACACTCGTCTCGGCAGTCCGTACCATTCCCAACTGAGCTATCGCTGCTTTTTAAACTAAGCTTAGTTTTTTTTAGGAACTTATCACGATAAATTAAAAATTAAAACTCAGCATACAATATTCACATTTATTTAAATAATTACATATTTACAGTTAAAATTATTAACACTAACAAAACGTAGTGGATTGAAATTCGTGGGTAAAGACATTACAGTCACGCCTGTATCCCCGAAGGGGTAGGCAGAATCGCACTAGCGAACTAGAAACCCACATTTCGCCGAGCCCATTTCCGTCTCACATGTGAGAGCCTATCGCCATATCGGGCAGTTTACAACTAGTCTTCAGCCCTATTATTTTAACATTAGGTCTAAAATAGTTTACATTATTACATTTAATACATTCCTTACTAATATAGAAGAAATAGTAATATAAAATGCACTTTATCTAAAGAATATTACAAATCTCGTTGCAATTTTTATTATAGAGACTGGCAAACGAGCAGATGGGTCACCCGATGGTAAGTGATCTCCACCGCCCGTAGACACCCAAGACACAAAAAGAATCATGAGTGCGTTGCCAACCTGAAAGGTGGGAATGGAAAGTGGGAAAAAGGGATTGGGAAAGGGAAGGGGGGAATTGGGCTACCGGAAATCTCACTCACCGAACGAAACGCGACAGCAAGCTGCCACTACGTCGGTTTTCTGTTCAGTGGTATCTGCCCGGTCGAGCCGGCCCATTCGTGCTGTAGACGTTACTGTCTACAGAGTCGCTTTACCGCTCTTTTTACATATCATTGGTAATGAAATATTTTTTTAGAACTTTTTAGTACTATGGTCTAACAATTAAAATTTTAATCGATTGTAGGAAATCGATTACATTTTAGCGAATTAGAACACCCACATTTTGCCGAGCTTAGTTCCGTCCCAGATGTGATAGATTTAAACGTGTACATTAATCGATTTTCTATGCAATCGACACTCCCCGTCAGTCGCCGGTGATGACTTCGACGAGCTCTTCGCCTTGCTGCACCACCCTGTATGTACAATTGGCACTTTAGATACATTCAATAACAATGTTTATCGATAGTTAACAATCGATTACAATGTTAATCATCATCATCAGCCACAGGACGTCCACCTGGACCAGGACATGTTGGAAGCGGCCTGCATCCAGCGACTTCCAGCAGTCTTTATCTATTTACTGATTTCTTAAGTTTACGCGAATGTTATACATTGAAATAAAACTATTTTTACGGATTCTATCACGATTTTGTTTTTTAATTTTTATTTTTTCCTTTCATTTCCATTCCTTCGAAACGTCGGGAATAAAAATTAAAAACCAAATCGTGATAGAATCCGTAAAAATGGTTTTATTTCAATCTTTATCTATTGTTAATCAATCGTAAACAATGGATTACAGTGTTATTCGATTGTATAAAATGGATTACAATATCGGTAGGAAACAATCGATTGGAGAAGTTCGATATTAGACAATGGATAGCAATGTTAATCGATAGTGAACAATCGATTACAATGTTAATCATTAGCGCATAATCGATTACAGAACTTCGATATTAGACAATTGAAAACAATGTTAATCGATAGGGAACAATCGATTACAGTATTATTCGGTAGTAGACAATGGATAACAATGAAAATCGATAATGAATAATCGATCACAATGTTAATAGATAACAATTGTAATGTCCTCACGTCGCCTCTTTGGTCTAGTGGCAGCATATATGGGCTGTGGACAGGGAGGTCCAGGGTTCGATTCCCAGGTCGGACAAAGCAAATTTTCTCATTTAATTTGCCCGAAATTGAATCCCTCAGAGGGGGTTGCCGTCGGGCAGGCAGCCGGTCGTAAAAACTAAGCCAAATCTGTTCTTCAACATGCTTGAAATAGTGTATTACGCAGACTCCACATTAAGGTGAGGGCAGTTAGAAAAAATGTCCTCACGTGTCTGAGATGACGGCCCACTCGTCTCCAGCCTCCACCAGGTGTATCTCGGGATGAGAATCCACCTCCTGCACTTCCACCAGCTCCCCGGCCATCACTCCGAGCAGGTGTCGGTACTTCTCTTTCTGCTCCTCGGTCATGCCCGCCTGGCTGTGGTGCTTCAAGTGATAGTTGAGATGGCTGCTCTGTTTGAACCTGGAAATAAACATGTTTGAAAACTTAACTACTGTCTCGGAGACGTGGTGGTATTTCGGTACGACTACCGTTCTGAGGTCTCGGGTTCGATCCCCGGGTCGGGCAAAGTGATATTGGATTTATCTATATCGGCCCGGAGTCTGGAATTTGTGCCCGACATGGCGATAGGCTCGTCTATCACATCTGGGACGGAACTAAGCTCGGCGAAATGTGGGTGTTCTAGTTCGCTAGTGCGCCTCTACCCCTTCGGGGATACAGGCGTGAACTTATGTTATGGTATATAAAATCAAACATAGTAAAGTACCCAAAATGCCCAAATCCTACCTCTTATCACATATCCCGCATTGGAACGGCGCCACGTTAGTATGAGTCCTCATATGCTGCTTCAGATGCACGGACTGACAGAAACTCTTCGAGCAGACCACGCATCTGTACGGCTTGACCTTCGTATGTATACGGAGATGCTGCTCCAGCCCAGACTTCTGTGTGAACGCTTTTGGGCACATGGTGCAGGGGAACGGACGGTCTCCGGTGTGCATCCTCATGTGCTGGAGTACACCACCCTGGAATAAACAATAGCCCATTTATTCATAATGAAATTCTGGTCTTATCGAACGCATAACCCTAGTCTGCCGAGTTTAGCTAAAATATGTTTATCGAATACAATGTCGCTGGTTACAGAAAAAACTTAATTTTTATCTCTGGCAAGCATCAATATAATATACCCTAGATGCACAGTTCTTTGCAAATATCCTCCTAAAAAGTGGTCTCGGAAATAAAACAAAGAAAAAGATCACAAGCTCTAATTATATCAAAACAAATATAACCATGCATGTGTTATAAAGTAGGTTTTTAAACGAAATGAGCAAGCGTTTTTAAATTTGAATTTTGAAATTTAGAATTCTATCGGCGTCGGACTGTATGCAAAACGAGTGCTTAAGCACTTCTTTGCTGTCCCATTTTCCGAGCGTCAACTGTGTATCTAGGTAAATAATATATCGATGCTGGCAAGCTTTGAAACAAATAGGAAATGTTGACTGGAAACAATAAATAAAAAATATATATCAATCTTAGGTGGGGTCAGGACCCCCCAGGATAGTTTAGGGACTATAACAAAATTAATGTCATTAAGAAAGAATATCAAAGTTGAAACAGCTGATCGGAATCGGCCATGTTTTTACTATCGAATTTTTTTTATGAAACGTATTACATAACACATAACATAAGCTCACGCCTGTATCCCCGAAGGGGTAGGCAGAGGTGCACTAGCGAACTAGAACACCCACATTTCGCCGATCTTAGTTCCGTCCCAGATGTGATAGAGGGCGAACCTATCGCCATATCGGGCACAAATTCCAGACTCCGGGCTGATATGGAAAAATCCAATACCACTTTGCCCGACCCGGGGATCGAACCCGAGACCTCAGAACCGTAGTCGTACCGAAATACCACCACGCCACCGAGTGCAAAAATTGACAAAACTAAAAATCATCCTGTGGCTAAACTATTTGACCTCTTCGACTGATTTTTGGTACAAAGCCTTGAAACATTGTAAGGTACATATGTAGCCCGAGCACGAAAAACTAATGTAAATGTAAATGTATTCAAGTTCGCTGCGCACTGATGACGTTTGGTTAATATTTCATACAAATTTCATAGACGCGCATCGAGTTCGAATACATTTACGGTTGTCAGAAATTTTCCTGCTCAGGCCGCTGGTATGATTTAATATCGTTTTATCGGCGCTACTCGGTACATACCTGTTGAGTGAATCGTTTGTGACAGACGTTACATTCATAAGGTTTCAACTTGATATGCATCATGGCGGAGTGACTGGTCAGCTCGTCGGAAGTCTGGAAACCTTCACCGCATATCTGAAACAAAATTGTATATCATAAACAAAGTAGACTGCATCGGTGACGCGGTTGTATTTTGGTACGACTGCCGTCCTGAGGTCTCGGGTTTCCGGGTCGAGCAGAGATATTGATTATTGAGTTTTTCAGTTTAGTATCAGCCTGGAGTCTGGAATTTGAACCCGATATGGCGATAGAAGCAGCGATAGTTCAGTTGGGAATGGTACGGACTGCCGAGACAAGTGTCGGAGGTTCGGGACCAAACACAAAATGGAGCATACACCGACGACTTTTCTATGTTAAGTGTATTTTCATTGTGAAATATCGCTTGCTATAACGATAAAGGAAAACATTGTGAGGAAACCTGCATACTCGGGAATTTCTTCACAGGAATTTCGAAGGTATGTGAAGTGTACCAACCCGCATTAGTCCAGCGTTGTAGACTAAGGCCTATCCCCTCTCATTAGTAGAGGAGGCCCGTGCCCAGCAGTGGGACAGTAATATTACAGGGCTAATATTTTATTATTATGGCGATAGGGTCGTCACATCTGGGACGGAACTAAGCTCGGTTAAATGTGGGTGTTCTAGTGTCCCTAGTGCCTCTGCCTACCCCTTCGGAGATACAGGCGTGAGCTTATGTTATTATATACATTAATTTACCTCACAAGTGTACGGCGCCAGTTCTTCACTAGTGCAAGCCAGCGGTTTCTCACACACTTGACACCTCAACCCTTTGCGCCTGCGCGTATGTTCATCCCTAAAGTGCAGGGAGTATTCACAGCAGGAGAAGAAGATCTGGTGGCAGACCACATCAGCTGACAGCGTTGAAGGTTGGAGGCATTCGAACGGACCACTGAAATGGAAAACACCAAATTTATATGGAACCCTTGAAATAAGCTCTAACATAAAGGATTTTGAAAATAAGTCCACATTTGGCGGGGATATCGCGTAACATACTTTAAAAAGACGAATAAAGGACCTTCATTTTTAAATCGAATTTCGACTTGGTCCGAGACATTTTTTACAAGAAAACAGACTGACAGACAAACTAAGCAAAGATTTTCTTGTAAAAAAACCGTTCTAAGTCAAAGTACAATGAAATAAAATTATTTTTACGGATTTTATCACGATTTGGTTTTAATTATTATTCCCGACGTTTCGAAGGCTTTGCAGTCTTCGTGGTCACGGGTTGGACTGAATCAATGAAACAACTGAGTCGTTTCTTGAACTTAGATTTATGGATCTCAGCCTTAGGCCTAACCCCTCTCATTACACGAGCATTCCCATGCCCAGCAGTGGGACAGTAATATTACACCATAATGTGGGATCGGCGGAACACATTTTCAAGAAAGTTGCAGAAAGGATTTAGCTTACTTTTTACGACCGACCGCCTGCCTGACATCAACCCCCTATGAGGGATCCAGTCCCAGGCAAATTAAATTAGAAAATTTGCTTTGCCCGACCTGGGAATCGAACCCAGGACCTCTCGGTCCACAGCCCATCATCATCATCATCATCATCACCAGCCATAGGACATCCACTGCTGAACATAGGCCTCCCCAAAAGATTTCCAGATCGACCTGTTGGAAGCGGCCTGCATCCAGGGACAGTAATATTACACCTTAATGTGGGGTCGGCGCAACACCTTTCCAAGCATGTTGCAGAGAGAATTTGGCTTAGTTTTTAAAGTAATATGAACGCAGCCACACTCTATGGTTATAAAAAGTATATATATTTGTAGTTTATGATATCTGTCACTGTGGTTTTCGAAATAAAAGACGGTTTGTACTTTCGCTTCGTTCTTCATTTTATTTCCTACTAAAACTAATTGTAATACCATAAAAGTATCTATTTCCATTAGTTTTTACGACCGGCTACTAACGTGACGATGGGTTGTCGTCCATCCTCTGAGGCATCCAGTCCCGGGCAGTTAAATTTAGGAAAATCGCTATGACTGACCTGGGAATCGAACCCAGGACCCAGTCCACAGCCCATACATGCTGCCACTAGACCAAGGAGGCGACTCAATAAAATAACATAACATAAGCTCACGCCTGTATCCCCGAAGGGGTAGGCAGAGGCGCACTAGCGAACTAGAACACCCACATTTCGCCGAGCTTAGTTCCGTCCCAGATGTGATAGGGGGCGAGCCTATCGCCATATCGGGCACAAATTCCAGACTCCGGGCTGATATGGAAAAATCCAATATCACTTTGCCCGACCTGGGGATCGAACCCGAGACCTCAGAACCGTAGTCGTACCGAAATACCACCACGCCACCGAGGCAGTAAGACTCAATAAAATACATTTTTAAATATACTCACGTTATAACTTGCTTTTCCTTATCTTTCTTCGAACTAATATCTTTTTTTTGAGCTTTTTCATCTTTTTTATCCGATTTGTCATCTTTTTTTCTCTTTTTAGGAGACGGCTCATCATCTGCCTTAACTATTATGTAACTAACGTCGTTTGAAGCTAAACTCATCATGTTGATGGGTTTGAAAGATTTTAACACCTCCTCGGTACGCTTTTGGATCTCTTGCTGATCAATTTTGAGCTTTGCGTTGGGCCGAGACTGTATGACAAATAACCACAAGTTTAAAAACTTAACTTAACTTCAAATCCGACCGTGACCAAAATCATATGGGACCCTTGAAACAAGCTCTATCGAACACTTGTTACTCCACTCAAAAACTAACTTCAAAGGCATAACTTTTTATTTTTGAGAACACTTCAATATTTCTTTCGGTTCTATATTTAGATGACGTAAATGTCATATAAAATTTGTAAAAATAAATTAGCGGCCAATGGATTAATTAGTCAAACGGTCCAACGGAAGATCAGCGCTGGCCAATTGACCAGCATATGCTGAGTTTGGGTCGTTTTTGTGACGTGCGCATGAAAACATCATGTTATTTGCTAATTTTAGTTCAGATATGTAAATGTATTTACATGCCAAGTCATGAATAAACATTTCTTTCTTTCTTTCTTTCAATCGAACCCAAGACCTCCCACTCTGCAGTGTACCCAGTGGCGTGCAGTCCATATAGACTAAGAGAAACTGATTTCTTAAGTTTACGCGAATGTTATACATACATTGAAATAAAATTATTTTTACGGATTCTATCACGATTTAATTTTTAATTTTTATTACAGACGTTTCGAACTGAGGTGTCATTTGTCCAAAAAAGTCAAAAAAGTTCAGTCCGGCCCGTGACCACGAAGACTGCAAAGCCTTCGAAACGTCGGGAATAAAAATTAAAAACCAAATCGTGATAGAATCCGTAAAAATAGTTTTATTTCAATCATGGAGAAACTGTCCACCTAAACAATAGCAATGCTCGGATTATGATTTAATTCGACAATAAGATAATCACTGTCGGCTGGTTCGCGAGTTTGTTATATTTGAATATTTTCGTAGTCGCTATCAAGAAATGTTACAAATCTCATGGTCCAGGGGGGTTACCACCACCTTTTATAGCAGTATTATTATAATTTTACTTGTACCGATTCCTATACAAAACAAACGAAGAACGATTATAATAATACTGCTATAAGAGGTGGTGGTAACCCTGCTGCCCCCTGTCGCGCTAGTGTTGCATTAGATTCGAAAACTTGTCATTTGGTAATTTTTAACGTGACATTATTGCACTATTTAACTCTATTTTGGTGGAACTTTGTCACTAACGGCCAGTTTCAATAAACGATCTCAGTTTAGAGTGCAGATAGATCGCGATTATGAACCGATCAAATCAAGTCATTTGACGGAGTCATGTTCAAACTGTGTTCTTATTGGCTAATTTTTGTAATCTATCTGCACATTCAACCGAGATTGTTTATTGTAACCGGGTGTATGACGGTGTCGCAAGAGTTGAAGAAAATAATTGTGTAAGTTTTTTGTCTATCCTGAACGGAATGTCTGTGCACGTCACTGATGTACCATTATAGTTTTTTATTTAGGATAACAAACAATCGGGTACTTGACTTTTTTTATTAATTTTATATGAAATTTACGCCATCAAAAATATATCACTGAAAGAATTATTGAAATATTCTCAAAAATAAAAAAGTTATAAGCATTTGAAATATGGTGTAACCTTCAACTTCTACCAGCAGGGTCAGTTTTAAATTCAAGGTACGAAGGCTCATGACTGTTAGTAAGTCAGAATCTCAATTTTAACAGATTCATAATATTATTTATTTATGTATATATATTTTATTTCTATTAAAATTTATATGTAGTTTATAAAATATTATATTTTATAACACATTTATTTATGTATGTTATTATACTGAAGTATGTATTGTTGTATTAATTGTCAGGTTCCGTCTTATTTATATAGCTGTATTTATATTTTATATACACCCACATCGTTTTGTCTCTGCATCACCTTTAGGTAGACTGGTAGATAATGCCTTTGGCATTAAGTCCACCTTTATACAGTTTTGTATATAAAGCTTAAATAAATAAATAAATAAATAAATAAATAGATAAAAGAGAAGTATCAGTAAAATCACGTCAGGGCTGTAACGGTACGTGCGTTAGAAAGGGATATTTATTTATTTATTTTATTTATTTATTTATTTCACACAAAACAGGTTACAACCATTAATACACAATTATTCTTACAAAATATGCTTAGTTCTAGTTGTGACCCAAAATTTGTGTTTAAAGTAATGTTAATTATAGAGGACGAGTTGACAATATTACGAAGTAGGTAGTAATGTTACGTTATTAATTATTAAGTACATTGAAGTGACTTTAACTAAATAAACCAAATTTAAGCAATAGTAAATAGCCAATAGTTAACGGACTAAGTAATAAGTAAGATGATAAATAACTATGACGTATGATGATGTAACATAACATAAAAATATATAAAGAATCCCTCAGTTGATTAATTGAAGATATTTCGGATCTCTCTTTTGTAAGTAGTGATCGTATTTATATATATATCTACAGAAGAATTTTTAATATTAAGTTCATTATACTGCCGACACATTCGTACAATGGGATTATAGTAGGATGTATTATTGCGAAATATTAAAAGGGAAAATACGTTTGGTTTCCGACACCTGTAATTAATGTTGAAGTTAAGACAAGATAACAACGATGGAGAATCCATAAGGGAATGAATAATCTTGTATAAACAAATAAAGTCGCTAATGAAACGTCTTGATTCAAGCGAGTGAGTGTGAAAATATGCCAATCTGGCTTTATATGAATTCAATTGCCGGTGCAGATTAAATCTAAAAGAAACTATCCTGAAACAAGTCCTTTGAACACTCTCGATCCGGTCAATATGAACACGGTAAAATGGAGACCAAATGACAGCTCCATATTCTAAAATCGTTCTAACCAATGCGTTAAATAAATGAAGAAGACTGCGAGGATTTTTAAACTTCCTGGTTACCCGTGCTACAAAACCCAGAACCCGAGAACTTCTTTTGACAATATATTCATAATGATTTCGAAAAGAGAGTTTATCATCGAATAAGATCCCTAGATCTTTTGCTACATTTTTACGTTCAAGGGAATGGTTGTCTAAGGAATAATTAAATTCAATTTTGTTAATTTTTTTGGTGAAGGAGATGATAAAGCATTTTTGAGTGTTAAGGAACATGTGATTGACTTTACACCACTCACTTATAATGTCTAGATCACTTTGTAAATCCAAATAATAATAATAGCAAGATATCCCCACTACGTCCCCACTCCTGCTCATTGCAGAATTTAAAATATGAATTACAGACTCATTTTTCAACTTATTTCGATGCAGATTTTACAGAAGAGTTTCTTTTTTGTTTTATTTGCTAGTACATATAAAAATGTGTACAAAATCAAACATAGCCAAGTACCTAATTATGTAATAACTATTAACAAACAGTAATAATTTAGTAATCTTAACTAATTACATAACCATCACCGTTATCCACGAAATAACATAACATAAGCTCACGCCTGTATCCTCGAAGGGGTAGGCAGAGGCGCACTAGCGAACTAGTACACCCACGTTTCGCCGAGCTTAGTTCCGTCCCAGATGTGATAGGGGGCGAGCCTATCGCCATATCAGGCACAAATTCCACGAAATAAATTAATAATAATAATAATAATTTTTATTACCACAAAAAACGTAGATGTTTACACAAATTACTTAGCAGCTTATTACAGTTAAGTTAGCCAAAATAAAATTTATTAGTGTGTTTTTATTGTAGCCTCTGCTGCTGAACTAGGTTTATAGCCTGTATTCCAGCACACAGCGCCTCATTCCTCGGGAGCTTATGCAATTTTAATTAGCTCACGTATATAGGGATCACAAAGTTAAGTAATACATCCAAAAATAATAACTAACTAATTATTATATATATTTATTCATTCATTCATAAGCTCACGCCTGTATCCCCGAAGGGGTAGGCAGAGGCGCACTAGCCAACTAATACACCCACATTTCGCCGAGCTTAGTTCCGTCCCAGATGTGATAAGGGGCGAGCCTATCGCCATATCAGGCACAAATTCCAGACTCCGGGCTGATATGGAAAAATCCAATATCACTTTGCCCGACCCGGGGATCGAACCCGAGACCTCAGGACGGCAGTCGCACTGAAATACAACCACGCCACCGAGGCAGTCACCGGCACCGATAGTTTATATAGTTTTCGTTAAAATAGTTTCTCACCTTCTCGATCTGTACTTCCACCTCCGTCCAGACAGATGGGTCACCTGTGCAGAACGAGTCATAATGTTCCAAACGAGCATGGTTGTTGAGTGCTACGACGCTGACAAAGCCTTTGAAGCAGAGCCTACAGTGGGCCACATCCTCTGAATCGTCCACTACCTCCCGCTGAAACAAATAATAAATACTAATAGTCACACACATAGTCCTGACCCCACATGAATATCAAATCTTGTGTTGTCTATCAGGAACCTAGAGAGACGCACGGTCTCACAACACCTAAACCAGTGACGTGCACAGGCATCGATCAGGGTAGACAAAAACTGCTAAATTATTTTCTTCAACACTTGCATCAACATCCCTTCAATCAACATCCTCGTGTTGATTTAAACCAAGTGCTACTATTTTGAAAATCAGTTTTTGGTTATGATTTTTATTACTTATTTATGTAAATAGTACTAAATAGCAATTGCCAGGGTAGACAGTGTCTATATGTCTATATGGTGTGCACGCCAATGCTAGACCCAATACAAATATCTGTGGGTGTGGCCTACCTGACGTCAACCGACTGGGGGATCCAGTCCCAGGCAAATTAAATTAGAAAATTTGTTTTACCCGACCTGGGAACAAACCCAGGACCTCCCGGTCCAGCTCATATATAGACCGAGAAGGCGACTAACATCATCAAAACCATTAACAATAATTATTGTTAACCCTGTAATATTACTGTCCCACTGCTGGGCACGGGCCTCCTCTACTAATGAGATGGGTTAGGCGTTAGTCTACCACGCTGGACTAATGCGGGTTGGTAGACTTCACATACCCTTGAAATACATAAGGACAACACACCACTTTTCTAAGCATGTTGCTGAAGGGATTGGGCTGCAATTTTGCAAATCTGACGTCACTCCTTGAGAAAATCTTTTCCAGAACAAATAGTGTTAGTAAAGCTACCTGACCTAACCCAGGACCTTCTGATACAGCCAAGATGCACTAGACTAAGAATGCGAAGAATGAATATGAAATAACTTACCTTAATTTTGGGCAATGGGATCGTATTAACATACGCGCACATCTTCAAAATCACTATTAATATCTGAAAGAGTACACAACGCATATAACCAAGACGGAAACAATAAAATAGTTAAATTATCTAAGCACCTAGTATTACCGTACATTATAATTCTAACCTAAGTTACCCTAATATAATTAGGCAGACAATTGAATAAACATTACATTTTATTACAATATAAATAAATAATTTAAATAAAAATATAAAAAGCGGGAATACACGTCAAAAATAACTTTTTTTAAAAAACTAATTTTGGTTATGGCGTTGGGCTGAGAAAAAAGTAATATGGATACTATGGATAAATAATTACCTCTAAATAAAAATCGTGTCCAATGAATGGGTGTTGTTACTTATTCTGTACGTAATCACTAGTAAAACATGTAATATTACAGAAAATATGCACTGTATTACAGAGCTTTCCGACTAAATACACAATATTCTCATTTTGTAACGAGAAGAATAGATTGCCAATTGTTTTTTTTTTAATTTTTTTAAAAAGTCAAAAAAAGAAAAATAAAAAGTATGGCGCGATTTTGAAAATAGCACCAAATGTCACTTACCAAGTCCGAAATGAGATTTTATTCGCGTAAAACTTTAAATTGAACAATAATAACCATATTTTACGGAAAAATACTCAGCGTGGCTATTTAGATGCAGAGAGACGCCATTTCGTGAAAGGTCGATAAGCGGCACACCATAGACATAGAGTACAGAAACCGGAAGCTATATGTGTTAATTTATTTGTCTATGGCCAAGAAAAATATTGATTATAAAAATTATAATTTTTATTAATACATAACATTGATTCTTAGCATTAACTCTTATTTTTTAATACAATAATTTAATGATTAATGCTTCTATCAGTTTCACAAACACAAACAATATAGTAGACAGTAGTGATGTACTTACTCAAAACATTGCTTAATCGATATTGTTACTAAGCAAAATATTATTCTTTTGAATACCCAAGATCTAATTATCACTGCAATTAAAAATTCTTACCTTAAATTTCTATATATTCTTTTAATGGCAGCAAAGGCTACAACAATTAAGGAAGCTATAAAAAGATGGGAAGACAAAACAGGGCAGCATGCATCTTCGGCTACTGAAGTTAGTCTTATTTTTCAATGGCCACCGATAGAGAAAATGGATAATTCTTTATCGTGCCTATCTAATTGCGAGTAAGTCAAAATATTATCCACACAGTTAGATACCTATTACAGAGTGTAGAGTGTAAACTATAGGTAGAGTATTGTACAAAGGCAATGATGGTTGAATTTCCTCTCGTTTTATACTGTTTATTTTTCTTTCTTTTTTTCAGAAAATTAAGTCTTTCTACTAATATGATAGAAAAGGTTTCCGGATTGAACAGCTTGAAGAAACTTCGCGTCTTATCTCTAGGACGGAATTATATAAAATCCTTTGCCGGAATGGTTTGTCAATAAAGCAATATAATAACATACATAACATGTTATGTTTAGATATAATATGTAGTAATAAAGCCAATAAATTTCCTCATATTAAGCTCAAAACTGCATCCATGCTGGCTTGGCATTGAAATTTTGAAGAACATGGTCTGATTTGAATAAGTCGCCTCCTTGGTCTAGTAGCAGCAAATATGGGCTGTGGGCTGGGAAGTCCTGGGCTCGATTCCCAGGTCATGCAAAATGATTTTTCTAGTTTAATTTGCCCGCTACTGGATTTCACAGAAGAGGTTTGACGTCAGGCAGATAGTCGGTCGTAAAAACTAAGCCAAATCATTTCTGCACAATGCTTGACATGAAGGTGGGATAAGGACAAATAGATAGTGAAAAAATGGGGGTGTGGTTTTTAAGCCGATCTTTCTAATTATGTGTTACTATCTTTTATCGGTATCACTTTTAATAAACTCGTCGAGAAATGAGAGAGACCTCCTACTACCTACCTACACTTTCGACGGTATAATATAATAAGAATCTGAAGGTTTCTTTTAGGAAAGTCTCGGAGATTCATTAGAGGAGTTATGGATATCATATAACCTGATAGAAAAACTGAAAGGTATCCATGTGCTGAGAAGTTTGAAGGTCCTTTACATGAGCAACAACTTGGTGAAGGAATGGAGTGAGTTCAACAAGCTCCAGGTAGCGAACCATTTAGCCTTGGATTCTATTAAAAAAATGCGTAGTTTTTTCAGTTACATCGCTTCTGACTATCATTTGTATCAGCATCGTGCAAAATGTCTTCATGTTGTCAATCGTAGCATTTCAGCTACTCTTACACTTACAGACGTATAAAATATAAATATAGTTTTGTATGTTACACATATTTTTTAAATTTCTAGATATGCATTTGTTGTTTTCACGAAGTTTTTGTAAAGCGCGATGGACTAAGACGTAACCCCTTTCATTGGCAGAGGAATAGCAGCGAATAATATAACGATAACTAGCTTTTGCTCTGGCTCTGGCTACACGTCTCTATACAAACTAACAAAAATCCCTTCTTAGTAGTCGCCTATGGCTGAGCTGTGTCTAAAATTTTCTGTTCCGAGTTCTAATAGTTTCGGCTGTACGCTGACACGTCAATCAGTTAGCTTCTCCGTTTTTTTTATAGCAGAGATTGGCAAACGAGCAGATGGGTCACCTGATGGTAAGTGATCTCCACCGCCCAGAGACACCCAAGACACAAAAAGAATAATGGGTGCGTTGCCAACCTAAAAGGAGGGAATGGAAGGGGAGGGAAGGGGTTTGGGAAAGGGAGTGGGGAAATGGGCCACCGGAAATCTCACTCACCGAACGAAACGCGACAGCAAGCTGCCACTTTACGTCGGTTTTCTGTGAGACAGTGGTATCTAACCAGTCGAGCCGGCCCATTCGTGCTATAGACGTTACTGTCTACAGCCTGGCTCTACCACAGTTTATATATACAAGGTATTAATTTACGAATTTGTTCATTTTAGAGTAATTGGTTTACAAACCGTTCTAAAATTGTTAAATAAATTAATTAATTAATTTGATTATAATACCTACCTTATTCTCATACTTATTAATAAGCCTTATTCCTAGGAACTTCCACATCTAGACGACTTGTTATTCGTCGGGAATCCTCTCTACGATGGTTGCGAATTGGAAGTATGGCGATCAGAGGCAGCGCGGCGCCTTCCAAACCTAAAGAAACTTGACGGAGAGACTGTCCTTAGGGAGGATGAACCTCCGCTAACTGTTGCTGATATGCAGGTACGATATTTAATTCAGAGGGTAGGGTAATTTTGTCACGTCTATCGTCTTTAACTATAGATTGCATCGGCGGCGTACTGGTTTTGCAGGCGAGGTACGACTATCGTCTTGAGGTCTTGGGTTCGATTCCCAGGCTGGGCAACTAAGCTCGGCGAAATGTGGGTGTTCAAGTTCGCTAGTGCGCCTCTGCCTACCCCTTCGGGGATACAGGCGTGAGCTTATGTTATGTATTATCGACTATAAACTCATATATCCATAACGCCTAAATCATCGATGCGTTGCTGACAAAAGGAATAGGGGTTTGGAAGAAGGGCCTCCGATTTTCTCATGTACATTGCAATGAAATAATAAAAATAAAGAGGAGTTTTAAATATAACACCAAATTCAATTCGACTAAACAAAGCAATAATTTAACACCTGTAGCCATCAAATTCATACAAGTTTATAATAATTATCACGTGTGATTTTAAAATAAATATCGATATCGATAAAAGTCAACTACTGAACTCACTAATGTTTATTTTTCAGCCCGATGGAGGCGATGGCGTCGAGACCCTCGTTAGTGCAGAAACAAATGATTGAAATGCTTATTATCGTAATAATCTGGTAATGGAACGTAATAAAAAAATATTTTCCCGCCTTTTATTTTATGGTATTTTGGTGCGAAATTTAAAATTTCGTTACGCAATGGTCAGTGGTCACTCCAAACACTCATCTCTCATTTTTATTCAGTTAGTTTTATTTCATGAGAATTATTTAGGAATTAGGACTCAATTTGTATCGATGTGGGGAACGAACCTGCAACCTCGCTTCGCAGCAGTCTACTCGCGCACTGCGGCCACGCTGTCGCTTATATCACGGAGAAAATATTTTTAAAAACGATTTCTTAGGTTTACGCAACTGTTACAAATTGAAATAAAACTAGTCTTAACGGATTCTATCGAGATTTGTTAATTTTAGTTCCGTTTCAAGGGCTTTATAGCTCGAAAACATTTTTAAATTGTGATTATGAATTCAAATAACACACGGAGATCATAGAAAAAAATAATTTTATTTACATAGTAATCTACAATACTTCTATTATTGTACATTTAAAGGCATATTCTCCATTATACAAAGTTTTCCTTAATATTAATACATAATCATCGACAAAAGAAAATAAGGACTTGGCATAACCTCGAATACAACGTATTTTCTTTGAAGCCGTTCCCGCCATTTTATGTTTCTCGAACTATGTATATGTTATCTTTCACCGTGTCATAAGACTTTTATTATAAAACCTTATTGATTTTATTAGAAATTGACGTTTTATTTATAATACTTTCTTTCTACCTGCCCTTATCCCACCTTAATGTGGGGTCGGCGCAGCACACTTTTTCAAGCATGTTGCAGAAAGGGTTTGGTTAAGTTTATACGACCGGCTGCCTGACGTCAACCCCTCTGGGAGATTCAGTCCCGGGCAAATTAAATTAGAAATTTCGCTTTGCCCGACCTGGGAATCGAACCCATGACCTCCAGGACATATATACGTTGCCACTAATCTTGACGATTTATTAAACCCAACATGAATAAAAATAAAGATTTTGCTCAGTGCATGAAACAAAACTTTTCATGCAAGAGAAAGCCCCTTCGTTCCTGAACTTATGAAACAATACTTTTACGAAATGGAACGGTGTCAAATTATTTTTAACGAAAAGGAAAGGTCACGTAATGGAACGTTCCATTGCCTTACCTTCCACTTCGTGCACTCATTTCGGTACAAAATTCTTATATCCTACATATATATCCTTCTCAGATGTTGTGATGTAGTTATAGCATTACATTGAGGGCATATTTTCTTAGACTTCAACGACTGGAGCCAGCAGACCTGTAAAAAATAATTTAAAATAAACAAGTTTAAAATATACCGACTTCAAATCCGATCGTGACTAAATGTGTATGAAATAAGCTCTATCGAATACAAAAAGGATTTTGAAAATCGGTCCACATTTGGCGGAGATATCGAGCAACATATGTATATAAAAAAAGTACAGACGAATTGAGGACCTTCTCCTTTTTGGAAGTCGGACGAAAACATGAGCTCACGCCTGTATCCTCGAAGGGGTAGACAGAGGCGCACTAGCCAACTAGAACACCCACAATTCGCCGAACTTAGTTGCGTCCCAGATGTGATAGGAGGAGCTATCGTCATATCGAGCACAAATTCCAGACTCCTTTCTTTCTACCTACCTTTATGTGGGGTTGGCACAACACACTCTTCAAGCATATTGCAGAGAGGATTTGGCTTTGTTTTTACGACCTGACGTCTACCCCCTATGAGGGGATCCCGGGCAAATTAGAAAATTTGCTTTACCCGACCTGGGAATCGAACCCAGGACCTCCCGGTCCACCCATACATGCTGCCACTAAACTAAGGAGGCGACAAATATATTCAAATTCAAATTATTTATTCTGCAAATAGGATATCTCATATCACTTTTACATGTCAGTTGCGAATATATATTGAAAAAATAATGATGACGTCGGCATTTCGTAGCTATCCCTGAGAAGAAATGCCGAAACAAACTCAAGGGTTATCGCCTCTTTTAAAGTCCAGACAAAATTTAAAATGTCAACTTATTTCTAAATTCTATAATATATTAATATGCCAATAGAGCAGTCAGAAAAAAAATATAAATGTAAAATATAAAACTATAAACAGTATAGCATGTTACTAAAATATCTTACCTCGCAATAAACGTGCCAACACTGTATCGAGACTGCTGGTGATGTGTAGGGACCGAGGCATATCAAACATTTCGCCTGAAACAAATATTGTCAGATTTATTCTGTTTTTTAGTGTGGGCACATCAATATAATATACCCTAGACGCACAGTTCTTTGCAAATATCCTCCTAAAAAGTGGTCTCAGGAAAACAAAGAAAAAGATCACAAGTTCTAATTAAATCAACACAAATATAACCCTATGCACGTGTTATAAAGTAGCTTTTTAAACGAAATGAGCAAGCGTTCTTAAAGAATTTTGAAATTTAGAATTCGATCGACGTCGGACTGTATGCAAAACGAGTGCTTAAGCACTCCTTTGCTGTCCCATTTTTCGAGCGTCAACTGTGCATCTAGGTAAATAATATATCGATGTGTGGGCACGATAAAGACTACACTACACCTGGGTGAGTACCACAACGTCTTTTAGACTTAAATTTCCGAACATGTGGTTAGTACATAGTTTTTAAACTCAGATTAGACAACTTCGTAACCATTTGCTGAATGTTTATTATATATGGAACAGATTGCAATAAATAAGAATATAAAAAAAAATTACTGGTTAAATTCTAGTTAACAGTATATTCCTCAATTCGGTGCCTTTTGGCATAGGCCTCCTCTAACTGTTTCCATTGGAGTCCACTGCAACCCTTATCCAGTATGGTCCCAGTGTCAAAGGACATCATCTTCCCGTCTTTTTGCTGGGTGTCCTTGCTTTCTGGTTCTCTTGGGTACCATAAGGTAACATGCTTTCTCCATTTGTTTGTTTTGTAACGTAACATATGACCTGTCCACCCCAGTGGCGTGCATTTCATATAGACAAAGAGACATTGTCTACCCTGTTAATTTCCTAAAATTAGATGACTGAAAAAAGAGTTTTTCAATCAGCACTAGCAGTGACGACGACGCACACACATTCGACGTGAGAATGACCATGATGGTTAAAGTAAAGCAAGAATAAATTGAAGATAAGTATTATGCAAGATTTTTGTCTACCCTAAACTAAACGCCTGTGCACGTCACTGGTCCACCCCCATTTTAGATGGCCAATGCGGTCTAGTATATCAGCGACCTTTGTTTTGTTTCTGATTTCTGTGTTAAACCTTGTCGCTGAGTTAAAAAAAAAAAAACATGTCTGATAGCAGTATTATAATCTTACTTCGTTGTTTTGTACGGGAATCGGTACAAGTTTGTGAATCTATTTTTTTATCCTTACATGTCAAAGTGACTACACTGCACCTGATGGTAAGCGTAGTGCAGTCCAAAAAACTAGCGACCACTGACAAAATGGGTTTACCAGTGGTCGTCAGACATGCCGGCCTGTTTATGCTTCTCCACAGTCCGAATCCGAAGAGAGAAGCAAATCTTGGCTTGCGACAAGACAGGCGGATGACCGATGCAGATACAGGGATACCCCCATACCCGTCCCAACCAACCATCAAGCCATGCCGCAAACCCCTCGAGGGAACCGGAAGTACACTGGCTCATGGAACGCGAACCACACATAGAGTGTGGGTCACTATGGCAGGTTTTAGCACCATGTGTACTGTGAGAAAGAAATAAATAAATTTTATTTGTCCATATACAAGGCACAAGTACAATTTATTCGAGCTAATATACTGTTACTACAATAATTTACATATATAAAAGGCTTAACGGGATATACCCAATTAATCCTGACAGATACGAATATAATAATAAAATATAATATTAGCCCTGTAATATTACTGTCCCACTGCTGGGCACGGGCCTCCTCTACTAATGAGAGGGGTTAGGCCTTAGTCTACCACGCTGGTCTAATGCGGGTTGGTACACTTCATATACCTTCTAAATACCTGTGAAGAAATTCTCGGGTATGCAGATTTCCTCACGATGTTTTCCTTCACCGTTATAGCAAGCGATATTTCACAATGAAAATACACTTAACATAGAAAAGTCGTCGGTGTATGCTCCATTTTGGGGTTGGTCTCGAACCTCCGACACTTGTCTCGGCAGTCCGTACCATTCCCAACTGAGCTATCGCTGCTCCATAGCGAGATACGAATATACCACCAGCAAATAAAAACAGTATAATTAATCTTACCTCAGCTGCTCCATTTTGTTTTCTTTCTAATTCTTTAATCTTCGCTTTCAACGCTTGTATCCTCGTCTGTAAACAATATACAAATATAAATCATCATTTTTTTAACACAACATAAGCTCACGCCTGTGTCCCCGAAGGGGTAGGCAGAGATGCACTAGCGAACTAGATCACCCACATTTCGCCGAGCTTAGTTCAGTCCCAGATGTGATAGGGGGCGAGCCTATCGCCATATCGGGCACAAATTCCAGACTCAGGACTGATATGGAAAAATCCAATATCACTTTGCCCGACCCGGGGATCGAACCCGAGACCTCAGGACGGTAGTCATACCGAAATACAACTATGCCACCGAGGCAGTAAAAATTTTTTTTTATAATAAATAACACCCAACAGTCACATACATAGTCCTGAACCCACACTAAGATCGACTCTTGTGTCGTGTATCAGGAACTACTACAGGAACAGGACTTTCGGTCTCATAACACCCACACCCGAAACAAATATCTGTAGGCCATACAAACATTTGTCTCGGTCCAGGGATCGAACCCGCGGCCTCTCGCTTCACAGCCGGCTACTCGCCCGCTGCGCCACGGAGGCTCTAGTAGAATCCGTAAAAATAGTTTCATTTCAATGAATAACATTCGCTAAGAGATCATTACCTCAGCACTAGCTTCCACCAAGCCATTATGTCTTATTGGCACTTCAGTCTCCGAAGATCCTTCTTCCAAACTCTCAGGTACATCTTGTGAATTACTCTCCGCGTTTTGTGACGGATTTACGTCTGACTGCAACATAATCTTAATATTAGAGTAGCAATGCACGGCATAAAGTCGTCCATACAAATTTATTTTATTTATTTTTATTTATTTAACAATTTTAGAACGGTTTGTAAACCAATTACTCTAAAATGAACAAATTCGTAAAAACTAATACTAATATTACAAAAACATCTGAAACAATAAATATATAACTCTTCTAAGATACATTTTCGCAGTAACGAAGGCACACCGGCAAGAGACAATATATGTGTATTTTTGTCTCAGTGCGGGAATCGAACCCGGCCTCGCGCTTCACAGCAGCATATAGTGACGGGTGGCCACCGGTAGCCGAGACGTAAATGTAATGTGTATTGCCGCCTTCAACAGGTTATGCATGTAAACAGAGTGGCGCCAACATAACGACGTTAAATTAGATACTGATTTCTTAAGTTTACGTGAATATTATACATTGAAATAAAACTATTCTTACGGATTCTATCACGATTAGGTTTTAATTATTATTCCCGACGTTTTTAAGACTGCAAAGCCTTCGAAACGTCGGGAATAATAATTAAAACCTAATCGTGATAGAATCCGTAAGAATAGTTTTATTTCAATGTTAAATTAGATCATGAGTAACATAGGTTTTTTTAATTTCACATCACCAATAAAAAAACTGTAACATCCACACTGAAAAAAATCAAATTTTCAAACAAAATAAATAGCAAAATTCGGTTGCTAAATGTCACACCATTTATAGTGTGTAAAAGCGGTATAATGCGCAAAAATTTACATGTAGGTAAACTTCAGTAGGTACGCGGCGGGCACATCCGAGTCGCGCCGGACAAGTGCGTTCATGTAAGCAACAAAAGTCTTTTAATCGATAAGGTCAGCTGTTTTAGTTCGTCCCGAACGTACATCATGTGCAAACATTAACAAAACTAAAAACCAATCCTGTACCTAAACTATGATACGACAGCCTCCGTGGCGCAGCGGGCGAGTAGCCGACTGTGAAGCGAGAGGCCGCGGGCTCGATTGCCGCATTGAAACCAATGTTTGTGTGGCCCACAGATATTTGTTTCAAGTCTGGGTGTTGTGAGACTGAAAGTCTCTCATAGTCTGATACCCACGATACAGGTTATACCTAGTGTGGGGTCAGGACTAGGTGTGTGACTGCATGGGTGTATTTATTTATTTCACATATTCGTCACATTTTTTTTCTAGGCCTCGCAACGTTGTAAGGTATATCTGGTATGATTTAATGTCATTATGTCGGCGATACTCTGTATAATTGTATGTACTCACATCGGGTGCTATCCTTGATGGTGAATACTGTGGTGGTCCATATAACTCGGTATCTTCATCACCGTCCACCACCTGCAAGTTATTGGGACTTGACTATGTTTGATTTTACACATATTTATATGCAAATAAAACAAAAAGAAAATCTGTAAAAATTGCATCGAAATCGGTTGAAAAATGAGGCAGTAATTCATATTTTATATTCTGGAGTGGATATTACATATATTTTATTTTATATTCCTTTCCAACGCGCGTACCGTTATGGCGTGACGTGATTATACTGATACTTCTCTTTCCCGCAGTTTAAAGGTTACACCAAACTTCAAAGGCCTACCTTTTTATTTTTGAGAATACTTCAATATTTTGTTCTGTTCTATATTTTAGATGACGTAAATTTCGGATTCGATCCCCGGGTCGGGCAGTGATATTGGATATTTCCATATCAGCCCGGAGTCTGAAATTTGTGCCTGATATGGCGATAGGCTCGCCCCCTATCACATCTGGGACGGAACTAAGCTCGGCGAAATGTGGGTGTTCTAGTTCGCTAGTGCGCCTCTGCCTACCCCTTCGGGGATACAGGCGTGAGCTTATGTTATGTTTAAATTTTATATAAAATTAATTAAAAAAAACTGCAGCGACATCAGTTGAAAAATTAGGCAGTAATTCATATTTCAAATTCTGGAGTGAGTATATCGGAGATATCTTGCTATCCCTTTCCAAGGCACGTACCGTTATGGCGGTGATATCATTATATGTCTTAGGTTTATAAGGGTGGTGGAAATCACTTACCATCAGGTGACCCACCTGCTCATTTACTAATCACTTTCTTTCTAGCTGCCCTTATCCCACTTTAATGTGGGGTCGGCGCAACATACTTTATCAAGCATATTGCATAAAATACTTGGCTTAGTTTTTATAACCGGCCTGTCTGACGTCAACCCCTCTCTGGGATATCCAGTCCCGGAAAAATCGAAGAAATACGCTTCCCAACCTAGGAATCGAACCTAGGACCTCCCGGTCCACAGCCCATAATAATATATGCTGCGACTTGACCAAGGATTTTTACTATAGGTCCCTATAAAATTTGAGGGTTGCCCTCGATTTTTCTGGGATCCCATCATCAGATCCTGACTTGGTGCCAATTGGACCACCTGGGAAGTATACCCTTTTAAACAAAAAAAGAATTTATCGAATCAGCCTAGGCGTCTTCGAGTAATCGGGGAACATATATTAAAAAAAAAACCGACGAATTGTTAAACTCCACCTTTTTTTGAAGTCGATTAAAAATATTGCGACGAATTGTTAAACTCCTAATTTTGAAGTAGGTTAAGTGTAACATGTTTAGCGACAAGTGTGCAGACCAGCGCTTGGTCGTTGGAGGCTCTCCTGACGCAGGTGGCTCCTCGTGCCTCCACATCCTGCAGGGCGGTGGCTCTCACCCTCCACTCGCCGCACCACTGGTACTCCGCCCCGAAGCTGCCAGCTTGCGGCTCGTCATTCTAAAACACAAAAATAATTAATGGACCAACTTCAAAATTTATCCGATCGTAACCAAACTGGGACCACCCTTGGAATAAGCTCTATGGAACACAAAAATAATCTTGAAAATCAGTACACATTTGGTAGAGATATCAGGTAACATATGTATGTACAGTGGACCAAGCCGCCGCTTGATCACCCTTAAGACCAAAGTCGCGTGACAAGAACATTATTCTCGGCGTAAGCGCGCACACAACGACACGCAAAAACCAGTTTTACGGCTAGGAGGCGCGGAATCCATTACTCATGTAAATGTGAGTGTATCGAGACACTGTAAATCGTTCAAAGGAAAATGTTTAAAAACTGGATCACCGGCAACTTGGTTAACTGTACATAAAACCAGTTTTAAAACTTAACGGACCTACTTCCAATATGATCTGATTGTTACCGAATTTATATGGGACCACCCTTGGAAGTCCAGGGTAGATACCACCACCTCTTATAGCAGTATTATAATAATTTTACTTGCACCGATTCCCATACAAAACAAATGAAGAATGATTTCTTTTTCTTTTTTTTTATAGCAGAGACTGGTAAACGAGCAGATGGGTCAACTGATGGTAAGTGATCTCCACCGCCCATAGACACCCAGTGGCGTGCATTTCATATAGACAAAGAAACATTGTCTACCCTGACAATTTGCTAAAATTACATATTGAAAAAAAAAATGGTCACCAAAAAGAGATTTTCAAACAGCACTGGGTGAATAATTTTAAATCGACGTGAAAATGATCATGATAGTTAAAGTAAAACAAGAATTAGTTGAAGAAAATTACCAAGCAAGATTTTTGTCTACTCTAATCTAAGTGCATGTGCACGTCACTGTAGACACCCAAGACTCAGTAAAAATCATGGGTGCGTTTGCCAACCTAAAAAGAGGAAATGGAAGGTGAGGGAAAAGGGATTGGGAAAGGTAGGGGGGGGGGGGGAAATAGGCCACCGGATTATAATAATACTGCTATAAGAGGTTGCTGCCTGCTGCAGTGGGACAGTAATATTACAGGGCTAATATTATAATTAATTAACAATTAATTGGAGTGTTTATTCTTTACGATAAATAAAAACGAACATTAAGTACCTCTACATCAATACTCTCATCCTCGGAGCTGGTGTCAGGCACATCCTCATCCAGCTCAGCTCCCGTCCGCTTCAGACACCTGAGCGCATGCCTCTGCAGCCTGGAGGCAGCCACTGTGGTGTTGCAGACAGGACACTCCCCACTCTGGGGAGGGGGGGTGCTGCGGCGACGCGCCCGAAGACGTCTGAGACGGTTTGTGTGCACCCTCTGAAAATAAAAAAAAAACCTTAATGGACCAACTTCAAATCTGATCGTAACTGAATTTATATGGGACCACCTTTATAGAAGCTCTAGCGAACACAAAAAGAATTTTAAAAATCGGTCCACATTTCGCGGAGATATCGCGTAACATACATAAAAAAAATACAGACGAATTGAGGACCTTCTCCTTTTTGGAAGTTCGGTCGATAAATAAATACACCCGCTAGTCACACACCTAGTCCTGTCCCCACACTAGGTATAACCTGTATCGTGGGTGTCAGATACTATGAAAGATGCACAGTCTCACAACACACACACTTGAAACAAATATCTGCGGGCCACACAACATTTGTCGCAATGCGGGAATCGAACCCGCGGCCTCTCGTTTCATGGGCGGCTACTCGCCAGCTGCACCACTGCGCTGTTGTGTTTGTTTCGTTTCATTTCGGTGAGATTTCCGATGGCTCATTTCTTCCTCTCCTTTCTATTTTATTTCCTAATGTTGGCAATGAAAATGAATATTTTTGTATCTATGGGTGGTGGAGATCACTTACCATCAGGTAACCCATCTCAGGCGGGAATCGAACCCGCGGCCTCTCGCTTCATGGGCGCCTACTCGCCCACTGCGCCATGGAGGCTGTCAATAACAAAGATATATCTCACATGGGCTTTTTACCTAACTTAGTATCTTAGCTCATGAAATATTCATGGGTGTGTTGTACATCAACATAAGCTCACGCCTGCATCCCCGAAGGGGTAGACAGAAGTGCACTAGCGAACTAGAACACCCACATTTTGCCGAGCTTAGTTCCCAGATGTGATAAGGGGCAAGCCTATCAGACACAAATTCCAGACTCTGAGCTGATATGAAAAGATCCAATATCACGTTGGTCGACCTGAGACCTCGGGATTTTGATATCTCTACGCTTAATAATGCAAAAATTAAGTCCATTTTTTATTGTTTAACTTCATCGATATAATATTTACCTAGATACAGTTGACGCTCGGAAAATGGGACAGCAAAGAAGTGCTTAAGCACTCCTTTTGCCTACAGTCGGACGCCGATAGAATTCTAAATTTCAAAATTCTAATTTAAGAATGCTTGCTCATTTTGTTTAAAAAACTACTTTATTACACATGCATAGGGTTATATTTGTGTTGATTTAATTAGAACTTACGATATTTTTCTTTGTTTTATTCCTGAGACCACTTTTTAAGATATTTGCAAAGAACTGTGCATCTAGGGTACATTATATTGATGTTTATCATAATCAACATTTTTAATTGTTCTTTCCCCCTGTATGTGGAATTTTTATTGGTACCAACTTTATGAAACTTCCGTTATATGGCAAAATCCCTTACGCTGAGTTCCAATAAACAATCTCAGTTCGAATGTGCAGAGAGATTGCAAAAATTAGCCAATAAGAACATAGTTTGAACATGACTCCGTCAAATGAGTTGATTTTATTGGTTCATATTGGCGATCTATCTACACTATAAACTGAGATTGTTTATTGAGATTGATTGTTAATTGTTTATTAATGTGGTGGAGGCAAGATTTTTAGAGAATAAGAATTTAATCAATGACAAAGGAAAAGTAAGGAGCTGGCATAACTCTAAATGAAACATTAAACATATTTTTTATTCAATTTGTTTTCATTATGAGCTGTCACAATATCTTAAGGTATAATGTTTGTTTTTTGTTTTTATAATGTAAATATTGTATTACTAAGCTTGGTATGTGAAATGGCCGTTTTTTCACCAAGTCGCCATATTTTGTTCTTGCCATAAATTACATATACGCATATTATTCCATAGTTTTTCCAAGTCGTTATTTTCTTTTATCATTTTGTTTTATTCTGTTTTTTTTTAAATATCCACTGCATTACAATTATTTAGCCAATATCAAGTAGTAGACAGCATATTTTTCAATAGATTCATTTATTTCTTCCAATATTAGATCATAATGGGCATTGTCCATTTTTTTTAATTACGTGTAAATGAAAAACCATTTGGAGAATTTCTTTAGCTTGTTGCAGAAAATTGATTTTTAATGAAAAAGGATCGTGATTTACCAAGATTTTTAACAAAATATATTTGCCCTTTGTTTGACCTCTAATGACGTCATTAATGGCATGCGTTTGTTTCATTGCCTGATTTCTTTTTAGAATCTGACGACTGTTTATATGTCAGTTGTCATTTGTCAAGTACACATTATAGACGTGCGCTTAATAGTTCGCGACAAGGAGCGGTCACTTTAGTTCGTGGCTCCTCAACGAACTAGTTCATTATTTTAATTCTCGTCTCGAACCAAAGAAAGGCTCAAAAAAGATTATTCGGACGCATTTTTTTCTTTAATAATATGCTGTTATTTTTTTACTTGTACATACTTGGGGAGTAGTGACGTCGTCTAAGGGACACTCCTTATACGACGACGACGACGACGACGACGACGGTGGCCTACTTACACGGTAGGCCATCAACACCTTTAGGTTTAAGCCAATCTCATCTTCAAGTGGTACACTCTTCTGAGTAACGGACTAAGCGCTGGCGAAACCTGGGTTCCTGCCTTGCAGGTTGTGGAGGACAGACAGCACCATGTACCCAGTGTACGTCATTAGATCGTTGCGCGAGGCATGCAGGGCGGAAAAAAGCCTCTGCATATCGTCTTTTCTGGATCTGCAGACTCTTTTAACTGTTATGTTCGTTTCCGCCGCCGAATAGTATCCAGACGAGCTTTACGTGAAAACAGACAAGTTTAAGTACCTAGCAACATCAACTTCGACGTCAGGGTTTGAAGTGGCGCAGCATGGGCTACTTGCTTTAATTTTTATACCCCCCCCTCGCAGTAAACCCGTAGTATATGCCAAGACCCCCATCCTACTCTAGTTTTCCGTAGTAATTTATAAACATGTTTTATTTTTTTTATCCAAGAGATTAGAAAAAATATGTGTTGCTAAAGAGATTAGAAAAAATATATGCGAGTCAAAAAGTGCTGCAGGCTATATTTGAATATAGGTCTAAAAAGCACGAGATTTCCTTAGAAGACATTGACTATGTGACGAAAACCTAAGACTTTAGACTACCTAAGACTTTAAGGTCTCATAGACCATCATTTAGTCCGTCCTTCTGTATGGGTGCGATAAGTAGTCTGTTATATTAAGGAAATCCAGATGGCCCCAAAAGCGCTGGCTGAACGTGTTGGAAAATGATATGAGAACCAATGGTCTTACTGTGGAGGATGCTTAAGACGACGCTAAGTGGAAGCGTTTAAATAGGAAGGTGGATTAGGCATTAGGGCGGGATAACGCTAGGCAGAAAGAAAGACATCGGATAGCGCCGCGCTCTCGCTCACGTTCACTATTACATACAATTATACAATTTAGAATCTAACATATAAAACGAACTAAAGAGCGAGAAATGTGGAAACTAGTTCGTTCATTTTGTCAGTGGGAGCGGTCTACCGAACTAGTTCGTTCGAGAACTACACAAGACTAGTACCTACACAACATAACCTCTTCCTTTACGAGTAAATAATAAATACTTTTCTAGTAAATTATCGTATTATAGAACCACGCAAGAACAAAAGATACATATAACAAGTTATATTATAAGTGTTTCAATCGAACATGAAAAAATAACTTTCAGCTTGAAGACACGACATGGCATACAAATATAACTTCAGTGGAATAAAGCGTGTAAAAGAGTAATCTGCGGTATATTTTACAACCAAATCCTATTGGACTAGCGGACAGAGGTTTTAAGGAAACTGATAATCTACTTATTCACATAATTTTGGACTTTCAAGGCCACCAAGTGTGCATTCAAGAATCAAGCAAATTTTCAAAGCCTCACAGAAGCACTTAAAGTGATAGATAGTTTAAGAGTTATTTTGTTTTGAACATGTAATTAAACGTGTACTTGGGAATTTTGTGTTATTGAAACCTTGTGCTGTGATTATAAATATGTGCTACATTTAGATAAAATTGCCATCATAGTTTGTGGGATGATTACTGGTTTCTCTGTTCTGTGGATGATTATTATATGAGCTGAAATAATAAAAAGGCCCACAAAAAGGTTCGGAGGGTTTGTAGGAGGCATACTGCAGGATCACCAGTAAAATCAATGCTCCGGCCCTACCCCGGGGGTCCTAACCAACTGGCTTGGCAGGGCGTGTTTGGACAGCCGTGGGTGGATCTGAAAGATGTAAACCTGAAGAACCTCTAAGTGCTCAAAGGCTAATCTGAGAGCTACAGAAAATCTCAAATGGTGAAGCACCTCTTGGGAGCTGCTATGTACCTTTGTCTTCTTCGAAGCCAAAGTGGAATACCAACCAGACTGGGATTAAGGGTGACAACATTCTAATAGGTGAGCTGATCACCTGTCTGTGTGAATGCAGATGTCCGCATCATAAATAATAAAGCTTAAAATTTTCACATTTTTTTTTATTTAAATTCATATATTAAAACACAAACAATGAATATGAGAAAATATAACAATACATGATTTATTTGGTAGCACCAGTCATTTTAAATACAATAATAAAAAGCAATATAGGATCCATAAAATCTCTTAAATAGTGACTTATGTAATTAATGTAATATATATAATGCCACCTCCAACGGATTAATGTATACCTGTATTTTTTCTCATAGTTATTGCTTGTTTGTTTGTTACAATGCTATGTAGTTGTACTACTATATAGCCTATTAGGTAAGTATTAGTAAATATATAAACTTTTTGTCACTATAATCCCTTGAGTTTGTTGCATCAATACACCATCATTATTGTGAAGCATGAAACAGCCCAGTCATCACAATCTGAGCTGATGACATTATTCTGTTCATCAATTTGACATTAGATACATGTATGCAACTTAGGTTTGCAACAACTGTTCTATTCTGGCATTTCTGGCAACAATATGTGATCTGAAACAAGCACAAATAAATAAATGTGGAATACACACACTACTTACTTTAAATAAACCATCTAAATGGGTAAATTATGAAGTTAACCTACATAAATCTTATTTTGGAGGCTATTAATAGCGATGTATTCCAATAACATTACGGTGACTGCATTGGGAAAGATCCTTGAGTCAGTTTTATAATTAATGTAGTCATATTGATGCAACTTAGGTTTTCAACGACTGTTCTATTCTGGCAACAATATGTGACCTGAAACAAGCATAAATAAATAAATGTTGAATACACACACTACTTACATGAAATAAACCATGTAAATAGGTAAATTATGAAGTTAACTTACATAAATCTTATTGTGGAGGCTATTAATAGCGATGTATTCCAATATCATTACGGTAAGTGCTTTGGGAAAGATCCTTGAATCAGTTTTATAATGAATGTAGTCTTATTGATAGATATTATTATGATATCTATTATATTTGTATCGTAAACACGACTGTAATTAAATAACAATATCTTATTGGTCTAAAAAACTGTCGAACACTAGATTTTTCAATATTATATTATAGAATTTAATATTGTTGTTTACAATCGATCGACACATGTACACAATGGCCGATAGAGGTGGACGATCCTGGACTGAAATATAATTTCGAATCAAATCATTCGATTTTAAAACTGCAGTGAGATATATCGATTATAACCTTTATTTAATTAATAACTTTTTTAGTCACATACATACTTAAGCTGACATCTTTATCCGTACGTAGGATAATGCACATTGCCTTATCATGTATCGTATAAGCCACGTTCTGCACACACATTTTACGATTAGACCAACAGAAATTAAGACCTTCATAATGATGTAAGATTAATAGTACAAATAAGTAAAATTAAAAATACTGGCCCATTTTGAAAGTAAATTATTTACTAATTTCATAATCGATTAAGATATTTAGATACATCATTTATGATCGCGCATCTCTACTTAACAGCAGTGTAAAGTGTCATTTTATCCGTCAGCTGACATCACAGATAGCAGAAAATATAGGCAATGAAATAACACTTTTCGCGCCATTAATGACGTCATCACGTAGAATCATCAAGATATTTTCAAAAAAATATTACAAAATAATTACAGCCCTAAAAACAAAAATATTCAAATTAGTATCTTAATTTAGTCTATATTTTTAGAAAAAAATATAAAAACCAGGGGTTAAAAAATATGGACAATGCCCATTACCTGGTAAACATCACTTCCTAAACATCCAGAGACATCAATTTCTTGCTCTTGTAAATCTGCAGTACTGGATCCTGCCACAGCCAAGTTACTGGGGCTGGTGGCGCTTAACTTCCGCTTAGAACCACCAGAAGAGAGTTTCGTCAGTCTTTCTAACTCTAACGATAAGTGATTTTCTAACTCTCCGTGACGTATGGTACAACTGCATACTGGACAATTTGGTAATTCACTAACTTTCTTACGATTTCTAACACAATTTAGTATGATATTGTCGTCATAGTTCTGCCCAAAGTTGCTATTATTCGCACTGTTAGCACTAGAGTCCATATTATGGTACATAAGAATCGGTAGCATTTCAAAACGAAAATATTGTTGTCGTTACCCACTTATATTAATCGGCCTACATCGCGGGTTTTATGCGGCAAAACACGTATTTGTTAATACAAGGCGGTGTGTGAGAGTTCGACGGATACGTAGGAACTCATTTTGTTTAATTTCACCAGCTTGTTTACGTAACTTAAACGATAATATTAATCAAAACAATAGTTTGGCTCGTTTACACTTTTTTTGATTTGTGTTCAGTTCAGTGTTGCCAACTTTCGGATGCCTTACCATATTTACGATTGTTTCCAGATTCTCAGATTTTTTAAATTCAGAAACATTATATTATTATCATTACTTGATATTGGCAAAATCGCTGCAACGAGCCTTTCTTTTTATGAAAAAAATAATGTTTTCAGTAATTTGGTTTGTTCGGTATTTTTCACAGTACTTACATAATATCTATCCACTGGAGAGAAAACATATACATAAATATTGCTTACTGGTTTATCGATGTTGACATGCCACCCCGCCTAATAAGTGGTTAGCGAAGAACTGTGATAAAACGAGGAATGGGAAAACAATGCTGATTGGGAAGGGGAGAGGTGTTTGAATCATTAACTAATCTAATTTTAGGAAGACAGTCGTATTAATCTGTTCAGGCGGCAGAGCCGATTCATGCTGAAAACTAGTCTAGAGAGGGGTTTTGGCACTTATAACAAAATAGTAGAGGCAGTTGAGTTGGAAATGGTACGGAATGTCGAGACGAGTGTCGGAGGTTGGAGTTGGAACCAATCCTTTCACTTTTCTATGTTTAGTGTGTTTTTAGAAAACATCGTGAGTAACACTGCATACCTGAGAATTTCTCCATAAGAATTTTAAAGGTATGTGAAATTTACCAACTCGCATTAGCCCTTCGTGGTAAACCAAGGCCTAACAACTCTCATTAGGAGAGGACACCTTTGCCCAGCAGTGGGAGAGTAATATTAAATGGCTAATATTATATTATAATTATTATTTATTACCGGTTTCAAAATTGATAAATACCTAAACGGGTTCGACAATTTGAATAGTTCAAAATTCGTAAATTTTTTATTTCTTGGTATCCCTACACTCAAAATGGAAGTGACATTTAAGTCGTTTTATTATTGCACGTGTATGTGAACAACTACCTAAAATAATTATAAAAGCTTATGCTTAATACTGGGGCAGATGCGGTTGGTGTCTTTATCTCTTCTACGTACACACCAACCAAACAAACGTTCGCGAATCTATTCCTGTTGCACTCGCACAACAGCGAAAGTTTGTTAGTATGAACGCAACAAACATCGATTGGCTTTGGTTTTCGGTTGGTGTGTACGCGGCATTCAAGATATATACGTACAGGCTTATAGCTAGTTACTCAAACATTCGTCTTGCTTGTATGTTTTTATAACGTCCAATCCTTGCTTGATGCCATCATATTACAAATAATCGTGAATTGTAACCTGTTCCAACTGCCTCGGTGGCGTAGTGGTATTGCGTGCGAGTTGCGACTATGGTCCGAGGTCTCGGGTTCGATCCCCGGGTTGGGCAAAGCGATATTGGATCTTTCAGAATCAGCCCGGAGTCTGGAATTTGTACCCGGTATGGCGATAGATTTGCCCCTATCATATTTGGTACGGAACTAAGCTCGGCGGTAAATGTGGGTGTTCTAGTTCGCTAGTGCGCGTATGCTTACCCCTTTGGGGATACAGACGTGAGCTTATATTATGTAACCTGTAATTCGGACGTTTAATTTCGTTATTTTGTAACTCTGTCTTGTCTCTAATCTCACTGATAGTACAGGTCATGGCCGGTCTGTGTCTTCCAATAGTTATGAGATTAGACTTGGAGAGACAATAAAATATATACCTACCTTATCGGTATGTACCATGGTCGGTAACATAAGTTTAGCTGCAAAAAGCAGCGATAACGCAGTTGGTAACGAATTTTGTCGGGAAGTCTGACAGGGTGGGCGTCGCTTGTTAAAATTATTTCATATTATTCTCCAGAGCTGTGTCTGTTGTCTTTAAGTGGTGTGGTTTAATGCACCAAACTTCAGTGAAGATTGATATTTTTACAACCGGATGTTTGCCGGACGTCCACCCTTTCAACCAAATTAAATTAGAAAATTTCCTTTACCCGATCTGGAAATTGAACCCAGGACCTCACGGTCCACAGCCCTGAGCCCATACATGCAGACCAAGGAGGCGACTCAGACTGTTTTTATTTTGTATTTTATAGATAATAATATGATATCAACCCTGTAATATTACTGTCCCACTGCTGGACACGGGCTTCAAGCGGTTAGGCCTAAGTTTACCACGCTGGCCTAATGCGGGATGGTAGATTTCACATAGGTACCTTCGAAATTCTTATGGAGAAATTCCCGGGTATGCAGGTCTCCTCACGATGTTTTCCTTCACCGTTATAGCAAGCGATAATTCACAAAGAAAATACACTTAACATAGAAAAGTCGTTAATTGTAATCTGTACCAACTGCCTCGGTGGCGTAGTGTAATACCACTAGCACCATGTCGCACATCGTCCGAGGTCCGAGGTGTATGCCCCGTTTTCAACAGACTTCAAAAAAGGAGGAGGTCCTCAATTCGTCTGTATTTTTTTATGTATGTTATGCGATATCTCCGCCAAATGTGGACCGTATTTCAAAATTTTTTGTGTTCGATAGAGTTTATTCCAAGGGTAGTCCCATTTTTGGTCACGATGGGATAAGTTTTGAAGTCGGTCTGTTAAGTTTTTAAATTTGTGATTATTGACATTGACAGCCTCCGTGGGTTGTCGGGCGGTGTAGCCGGCTGTGAAGCAAGAGGCTGTGGGTTCGATTCTCACCTCCCTTTTTCAATCCCTAATCCCCTCCTTTTTGGTTGGCAACGCACCCATGAAACATTTGTGTCTGTACCATCAGGTGACACATCTGCTCGTTTGCCAGTCTCTGCTATAAGATAATAATATTTTGCTTTTTTCGTTTGCGTTCAAGGAAGCGGAGGTAATTTGTATTAAATAATGGATAGAATAATTATATTGCATGATATTTTTCTTTCTAGTTGCCTTTACTTTCTGCCATGGAAACCGCCCATTTTCCATCAGCCTCCGTGGCTTGTTGGGCGAGTAGCCGGCTGCGAAGCGAGAAGTCGCGGGTTCGATTCCCGCATTGTTAACAAATGTTTGTGTGGTCCACAGATATTTGTTTCAAGTGTGGGTGTTGTGAGAGCATGCGTCTCTCATAGTCTCTGACACCCAAGATACAGGTTGTACCTAGTGTGGGGTCAGGACTAGGTGTGTGACTGTTGGGTGTACTTATTTAAAAAAAAAATTTAGGTTCGTCTCGAACCTCCGACACTCGCCTCCCAGTCCATACCATTTCCAACTGAGCTATTGCTTCTTATTTTATAGGTATCTAATGTAAATAAAAGAATATTATAGGAAATAAAAATTTATTTCAACTGTGTTACATATTAATTCCTTATGTATAGTGTACTTAACAAGAATATTATGATATATATCAGTGATCTCCGCATTTTTTTTATGGCAATTGAAATACATTATGCCAATGTCAAGTTAGGGAAATTGTTTTCCTATATCTAAGTTTTCGCAAGTGCAATGAAGTCGGATGTGTTCGATTTCAAGGCCCTGCTGGAGTTTTGGCGTTAATTCCTTCCAGTTTGATGTTTTTTAGACGAATTTCTCGACGAGGAATCGAACATGGTCGACCCATCCACCCGACAAAAAGCATCCAAAATCACTTATTTCAAAGCTTCCACATACTGTCCATCATCGTTGATGTTTATTGCTTAGATACACATCACATTTAAACTACAAACACAACTTAAGACTAAAATTATAAAATATGAAATCATTAAAACAAGCGACCACCCGCACCGTCAGAATTCCCGCCAAAACTCGATCTCCGCATTAAGCTATGCTTATGTCGTAACGTAACTCGTAAAAATTATTATGTATAATTTAGTTTGCCGCCAAAACGCTATCTGTTAACTTTAGACACGGGTGACGTCATTGTTCCTTACCATAGATACATTTATAATTTCAACATAAAAAAAACGGGTCGGATATTTCGATCAGATATCGATCGTCGATAACATCCGCGTTGAAATTAGGCTCTGCTTTAAAAAAAAAATATACCAAATAACCTGGCAGTATGACTTTGGATCTTAGATCTAAGGCCCTTGTGGAACAAATTTAAAAGAAAGGGAGTAATGTGACATCATGCAACATGATTGGCGTTTACAGTCACGTGACACACAAATAAAAAATTAAGTACCTATTTAAATTACCAAAATAAAATATCCTAGGAGTATTTTTAATAAATTCCTATTGCACACGTTATTTAGATGATAAATCTATGTTCCTACAGAAATTCATTGATATTGGTTACTATAGTCAAGTACCAATTACGATTACGAGGTAATTTTTCAGCTTAACTAGACTTATAATCTTAGATTAATAACTCTTATAATATAACAAATATTATTATGATTATACTGAGTGGCGCCAACCTAACAGTAAATTAGATAATGAGTAGGTAAAGCTGGGATTCCTGCACTAGCTTTTTCGAAACAAAACACTAAAAACACATACGCTTAACAACAATTTTAGCTGTCACCTGCTCGTAGAACAATGGACCATAGATAAAAAAATACATGTTTTGTGTAGGTGTTTTGTGTAATGTTTTAGTGTAGGAGACCCGGCCTATCATAGACTTTTAAAAAGTTTCATCGCACAATAAACCTATAATATCAACTAATTTTTTAGACAAATTAAAAAGTATAAAGCTCGATTACTAGATGGTACAGCATTTAAATATAGTGTAAAACCGGTAATAAACTTCATCCGAGTCGCGCCAAACAAATCGGTGGCCATTTCCGCGTAAAAAAGTCATTACCGTCGTAATGGTAATGACTCATATGACCACGGTAATGACAAACCCTTAATAGTATTATAATTAATAATTGTTATTTATGAATATAACTTCAGACATCACCTGTACTCTGCATAGCATGGCATGAACGTACAAGACATGAGACACGTATAAGTATTAATAAACAATGCGAATGAGAATGATAAAGTATATACATAGACAACAATTATTAATAATACTACTAAGGGTTTGTCATTACCGTGGTCATATGAGTCATTACCATTGCCCATACTTAACGACGGTAATGACGTTTTTTTCACGGTAATTCCCGGTACATGTTTGTTACCAACAAAAGTCCTTGACCGCTATATCATCTCTTTGCATGCACACGAAACTAAACTGACCCAGCAGCCCGAGCAAGAATATTTTTGGCAATCTAATTCGTATCGATCTCGCTGCGAATCTTTTTGACATTATATTCGAATACGAATTATATATTGCCAAAAATATTTCAACTCAGGCCGCTGAACAATAAAAATATTGTGTAATTTTCATTGGTACGTACATATGCAGTGGCGGAACTATAGGGTGGTAGGGCTGGCAAAATGCCATGGGCCCCAAGCCCGAGGTGCCGCGAGCTTATGTTATGTTTTTAACTAATTCAGGTGATTTATTAAAATTCAATGAATTTGCCACGGGCCTCAGATGGTATAGTTACGCCACTGTACATATGCCAAAATTATTTTCACAAAATTCGGTTTATCATATACATATGATTGAAATAAAACTATTTTTACGGATTCTATCACGATTAGGTTTTTTTTATTATTCCCGACGTTTCGAAGGCTTTGCAGTCTTCGGTGTCACGGGTCAGACTGAGGTGTCATTTGTCCAAAAAAGGTGATAGAATCCGTAAAAATAGTTTTATTTCAATGTATAGTATTCGCGTAAACTTAAGAAATCAGTACATATACTTATGATTTATCAACTTTCTGATTTCTCCATACATCAAATAACTAAAACTAGTTATAGGAAGGTATAGCACCAATACTACTACTAACTTACGTACTTATAGAGAAACTTATTTTAACATTTGAACAAGACTTCCTTGACGTATACCTATAATAACATTTTAATGATTATAATTATTATTAAGGATATTTTGTTTGTATGGGTTTATGCTGACCTGATAGTAACAAAAAAATGGCAGTCACTTTATTAGATTTCGATCCCGGATCACTAAACGACTTTAAAATGGTACATAATTCGTAAAATATTCAATATGAATCAGAAAATATGGTAACGCCATAAATTTGAAAATCACTTTCAGGCTATAAAGAACTCCAACACACACCACACATAATACAAAAATATCCGTATATTTTGATAGAGTTGACCGATTTGAAAAAAACAAAGCCTAAATGTTATACCCAATTACATGAGGTCAGAATTAACAGAAGCTAAGAGGAAATGCCGCTTCCAACAGGTCGGTCTGGAAATCATTGACTGATGGATCTTTGACTGATGGCCTATGTCCAGCAGTGGACGTCCTGTGGCTGATGATGACGATACAGAAGAAATGAAGAGAAATGGGCGTTTTCGACTGGTTCAATATTGTCTTACAGAAATCCAACGAGAAATAGCAGTAGTATGCTGTTCGAAAATGTGAAATCCCCTTCCCTTCCAGATCTTTAAGATGTCTGTACTGATCATTAATATTAAGTGACCCACTTGTGTGGTTCTCAGGCATAGTTGTAAAAAAACGTCCGTTTGATCCAACTTAAACTTTCCTGACCAGGTTCACGGTTAAAAATGCCAATTGCTCCAATGTTGCTTTTAAATGATAGTCTTCTAGAAGCTTTCCAGCCTCCGTTATCAGTCGTTCGGTCTGCACAGATACGCCTACAATACTACATTTAGTTCTATAAATCTCGGCCAAGTTAGGAAACGTATCTTTATGTTCTTTCCACCACTGCGCAGGATCGGTCCATTGGCCATTCAGTTTTCTGGGCATTAAATCCTCCTCTAAATACATTTGTAGTTCGTGTTGAGCTCTCGCTCTGTTCACTAACTTATCGAAGTTTCTCCACGCTTCCGTGTGTTCACTGTTATTATTCGCCATAATATCGGTTATAAGATCACACACAAAGTTTTTAATAACAGAAACTGCGTTTTCTGTATAAAATCCGTAAGTTTTAAACCTGGGATCTAGGAAAGTGCAAAGTCCCAAGCTTTTAACAAACTCTGTCGATTCGACGGCGAATAAGTTCATGAGTTCTGTTTTTATAGATGCGATAACCTTTTTTATCGGCTCTTTAAAATCATTGTAGTCAGGATTTTCTAAATAGTCGTCGCATATTGCTCTCAGATTGTTTGTGAGTACTATGACCACACTGGCGGGTATACTTGGAATATACTGCTCGCTTGTCCATAACATGACTTCTTGAAATGACGCCAATACTGTGTTTAGCTGGTCAGCTATAGTCCAGTCTTCGTCGTTAATTGCGGGAAAATTGTGTACTCTTATACAAGCATTTACGGCGTCTTTCAACATTATAAACCGAAGTAAAACAAAATGTTTTGGACACCAGCGTCGCTCCCGCAGAAGAAGTTTTGGTTTCTCGTTGCCAGCCAATATTTGATGCTCGCAAAAATATTTCAAAGTCTTCACGTCACGATTGATGTTATTTACAATTATATTTATATTTTCAAATAAACTTGCCATCGGGATCAATGCATTTGTCACAATTTGGTTGAGCGACTCGTAGAAACACCAAGAGTAATGTTTCATATTCGGAAGTTGTGTTCTTCTTAATGTTTTCTCCATGTTAGAGGAATATTTTGCTACTACATGTGTTACTTTCGTAGTTATATCCCATTCATTGGCAACTCTTGCTAGATCTAGCGATAAAGACATGCTATCAAGCGGTACAAGAGCCTTACATTCCAGAAGAACATGTTTTACTTCAAAATCTTTGTTTATATAATGCGCTGTTATAGCTATAAAGTTTTGTCCCATTTTCAACGAGGCATTCCAGTAATCGAATGTTATACATATAGTATTAGCGTCTCGAGCAATAGTCTCTTTGAATTCACTTAGGTTTTTCTTATATAAATCCTGTATATTTTCCGGAGTTATGGATAATTCTGTATTTTCGATGTCATTTTGGGTTGTTTTCTCTGATTCTATTAGTGACTGATCAATAATATCTAATTCTCTTGAGGTACTAGGTATAACAGTCTCTTTCAATGTTTCATTAGTATTTATATTTTTTTGCAATGTTACTGCCAACGGATTAATCTTCACTGATGTGATTGAAATATTTGGCGTAGGCATATCATTATTATTCTCTGATGTTCGATTCATGTTTTGTGATTCTGCTAGCAAAGGGACAATATCAACTGCTGCTTTTGAAGTACATGGCGTGGGCGTACTTGTATTTGGCAAAGTTTTATGATCATAATGATTTATATATTTTGCCATTTTAGTTGCCGAAGCGTCAGTACCAGCTATGCCAGAAATGCGACGTTTAGGTGTATCATTACTATTATCGGGCGACATTCTATGAATATCATTTACCATTCTTCGCACATCTTCTACTGATATAGGAATATGATGTAAATTTTTAGAAGTACAAGGTACAGGCATCGTAGTATCTGATTTTTTTCGATTACTACTGGTCGACGCACCAATACCAAATGATACACTTGATCTACTTGGGGTCTGCATATCATTATGGTCTCCCAATGAAGTTTGATTAGCATTTTTCTTCTTATTTTGTGATTTTGCTACCGATGAGACACTCGAAGCACTTGATGTAGGAACATTATCCTCCAACGTTCCTGGATTACTATTTAAAATTCTGTGCATTTCTGCTGCAGATATACCAATTTCTTGAATTCTTGTAGTAGATTGTGTATTAGGGCCAAATAGTTCTCTCGAAGTACTTGGTCTTGGCATATTCGGTTCACGGTTGACATTATTTATGGCCATATTACAAATTTCAGCATGAGCTCTTAACGCCTGCTCTAAATCTTCGGAAGTTATGTCGTATGATGGTTCTTTAGGTTTAGTGTTGCTTGGACCCATTACAGTAAAATCTAGACGGGAATTTAAAACTTATGAGCAATGTCTCACACAATCATTTCACTTGTCCAAGAATTATACACTAAAAGAACTTCCATACAGTGTAAAATAACTATAAAGTTTAATAATTTCGACTAGATTAAAAAACTACCGTGCATCATGAAAGAGCACAGTATAATTATAATATTATTAAATATGTGGTTATAGCAATACCGAACGGCGTCGACGGCAAACCTACCGACATTAAATCATCCCGTTTATAGGTACCTTACAATATTGAGAACCCTTGTACTAAAAATTAGTCGAATGGGTAAAATAGTTTAGCTATTGGAATTATTTTTAGTTTCCTCACTTTTTGCACATGATGTATGTTCGGGCGACCTACAACAGCCGATATTAGCGGTCAAGGAATTTTGTCGATAACAAACATGTACGGACATGTCTGTCGCGACTCGGATGCGAGCGCCGCGCTGCGTACCTACTGAAGTTTACCTACATGTAGATGTGCCCGCGCAATTAATTACCTCATTTATACAGTATAATTAGGGTGTGGCAATTAGTAACCGAACCTATGCTATTTATTTTGTTTGAAAAAATGTTTTTCTCAGTACTGATGTTACAGTTTTTTACTGATGCAGTGAGATTTAAAAATATCTAGGTTACTCATATTATTTCTATTTTAGTATATTATTTCTATTCAAATAAATGTCGGTAGGTTGCCGGCACTCGGTATAAAGCAACGAATAGTATCTCGTCGCGGACTGGACAGACTGCCTATGCGAAACCAAAGCTATGCAACGTGCACAGAGACTTGAAAAGCAGTATTTTTAGTTATATTGTATCCTTCACGCAAATAGCGTTATCAATATATTACTGTTTCAGAAAGTTGGTACCAATACTACAAAAAAAAATCTACATACAGAGAGAACGATTTAAACATAATGGCAAGTTAAAAAAATTAAATTAGTCATTTTTTTTATAAATTACGAAGCATGGTGATTTTAAAATCTTAATGCGATCTATCAATCGTTGCAAGTAGCATATGAACGACTTTGTGTATTGGTAGGGGAGACTGTGGTACATCAACCTTCACTCATCTAATCTGGTTAGACGAGACATATTCTTAATCATCATCATCATCATCATAATCAGCCGTAGGACGTCCACTGCTGGATATAGGCCTCCTCCAAAGTTTTATTTTTAATCAAGTATAATTTATTTATAAACACGCCTATAATAGCTTGCCTATCAAAATGTGTTCATAGCAATTTTTATTAAATCAATTATATATATTTTAATTTTCACAGCCTTCACTCTTTTCATAACCGAAAAAAATAATGTTAGATGGTAGTTTTTAACATGGAGAATAAATGGAAGCTTGCCTACTTATTTTTCATGGCTACTTGGTAAGCAGGTATGAACAAGCATGTCAATATAAGTAACTAGTAACTACACCGATCTGATAACAAATAAAAATTGTAAATAAATTACAAAATTAATCGTATAGGCTAGAATTAAAAAAAGTTATGAAAGAAAAATAGCCATGACCACTTTTCGATAGGCAAGCTATTATAGGAGTGTTTGTAAATAATTGACATATGATAAAAAAATATGTCTCATCTGGCTAGATGAGTGAAGGTCAATGTACCACGGTCTCTTAGACCATAATTATGCAAAAAATAATTGATTACCCCATGTGATTTGCAAATGTACTATTATAGCTGTAAGTTGACCCAATGAGCCAGAAACAATTTCGTCACAAATTCAAGTTGCCATTCATCGATATATTATATACCTGCACAGCTGCCGCTCGGAAAATAAAACGGGACAGCAAAGAAGTGCTTAAGCACTCGTTTTGCCTACAGTCCGACGCCGATAGAATTCTAAATTTCAAAATTCAAATTTAAAAACGCTTGCTCATTTCGTTTAAAAAGCTACTTTATAACACGTGCATAGGGTTATAATTGTGTTGATTTAATTAGCACTTGTGACCTTTTTCTTTGTTTTATTGCTGAGACCACTTTTTATGACGATATTTTCAAAGAACTGTGCATCTATGTTGTAGATTGGCTGCTCTAATTTAATGTAAATTATTGAAATTTTTTGTTTTCTTATTTTGGTTGTGTATTAATTTCTGACTGTAAACTGGTTATTATTCTCAAAAAGAGCAACGTCAGAGTTTCTTGCCCGTTCTTCTCTGACGAACCAGCTTTCCGAATTGGCGGTAGAGTAAACATTTTAGACGGTATCTAAACAATGTGTGACATTTTATGGATTCAATAAACGATTTGATTTGATTTGATTTGATTTATTAAATCGATGTTGCCATTTTTAAAACGAGCCTTACTAAAAAACTTTATTAGCCATCCTCCCTTTAACATAATGAGCATTACTTATAAAAACACTGGACTATGAATGCCTCGGTGGCGTGGTGGTATTTCGGTACTACTACGGTTCTGAGGTCTCGGGTTCGATCCCCGGGTCGGGCAAAGTGATATTGGATTTTTCCATATCAGCCCGGAGTCTGGAATTTGTGCCCGATATGGCGATAGGCTCGCCCCCTATCACATCTGGGATAGAACTAAGCTCGGCGAAATGTGGGTGTACTAGTTGGCTAGTGCGCCTCTGCCTACCCCTTCGGGGATACAGGCGTGAGCTTATGTTATGTTATGTTATAAAAACAGTTTAGCTGAGCAAATGGTAAGAATTGTGTCACTTTTATTTTCAAACAATGTGACACAAGGATAATTACAAGTTTAAAAACTTAACGGATCGACTTTAAATCCGATCGTGACCTAAATACGGGACCACCCTTGAAATAAGCTCTATCGAACAAAAAAAGAATTATGAATATCGGTCCACATTTGGCGGATAGCGCGTAACATACTTAAAATAACAGACGAATTGAGGACCTTCTCCTTTTTGGAAGTCGGTCGAAACAGTGACATACCATTTTTAACCATTTAGGCTCAATTGCACCACTATTATTAACCTAGAGTTAGTCCTAACCGCAAGCTAAATTGACAGAAAATGTATGAATGACATGTAACTTAACTTGCGGTTAGGACTAACTCTAGGTTAATAATAGTGGTGCAATTGACCCTTACTCAGCTAAACGGTTTTTACAAGTAAGGCCCATGTGTAATTCATAGTTATTATTGACGTCAACTTTTTGACACTCTGTATAAGGTATAACGCAATAAAGTTATTTCTAGAACATTTTATCGTAAAAAAAAAATCGTTAACAATTTTCGTTTCAGTTTATATTATACTCTATACAAACATACAGGCGTCGGGTCCTAATAACTAAGCCAAATCATTTCTGCAACATGCTTGAAAAAGGGCAAATGGAAAGAGTATATATATATCCACGGCATAATTTCCTTAGCCACATTTCCGGTCAAATCCTACTAGCTTCCTATTTTTTCACGTTAATTACCCGCTAGCATTCCTGCCATATCCTGTTCCATTTCCTGCAAATCACAACCCCTTATCCTTAGGCCTTATCAAAGCTCCATCATTGGTATTGTGTCTATACCTGCCTGCATGTTTCTAAATTGATAGTGATATAACATAATTATTATTTAAATGTACCTAAACTAAACCTAGACCGTGTTTGTTGTGACCTGTCATAAATGTTTTTATATGCCTACGTGACCAATAAAAATAAATTATGAAACACGGAGTGCAGACTACAGTCTTGTTGAAGTTTTGGCGTGCTTTTTAGATCATTTTCTCGCAGCGAAGAAATCGAACACGTTCGACCCATCCACCCGATGAAATAATCAAAAATAACTTTCTTGTTTAATATAAGTTTCTTCTATTTTAAAAATTTAGCCTCCGTCAAGGGTTGATTATTATGCCAACGACAGTGTCTTTAATCCATTACTAAAAAAATGCTAACTCAAAAATAACTTATTTCAAGATTCCATACACTGTCCATATTCGTTGATATTTATCGCATAAAACCATATCAGTTTTAAAACAAATAAAACTTTAGGCTGGATTATGAAATCATTATATTATAAGCTACCACACGCACCGTCATAATTCCCGCCAAAACTCAATATTATAGTCCGATTGCTAATTAAACGGAGTAAACTGACAGATCGAAATGTCACTTTCCAAAATAATGTTGCTTACTTTCAAAACATAGTGATTGATCTAGTTAAATTTTTGTCATTCAAAGATACAATAACTCGGCACGAGTTTGCAAAATTAGAATTTTATTGCGTATTTTTAGAAATTTCAGCTTAACCCATCGATTAAAAGACCGTGTCAATAAGTTTACGTAAATAATCACAACAGATACGCGGAATGATAACGATGAAAATTACAAATATTACTTTATTATTTGAAAAAAATTACGCTCAGGACATTCATAGCTTTTGTTAAGTTTTATTTATAATGAACCATGACTATAATTCTAGTAGACATGCCATAACTTAGCATGAAATAATTTACTACGACTATAATTCAATAGACATGCAGAACTAATAACACATTAGGCAGAAATTACGACTTTAAGTTGGACTTTAGAAAATGAAAGAATGAAATGGTTCACTGAATTGAAATGTTTAAATAATCTTGATCTTTTTACCACAACACTATTTAAATTTCATAAAAAAGTGGCAACATCTGAAATGTCAGATTAGCAATCCTACTAAATTAGCAATCCTACTATAGAAACTTTCGCTGTCAATTTTTTTAAATATATAAAATTATCCTAACATGAAACTGATTTGATTAGAATAATATTTTTTGACAGTTTTATTATTTTTTATGGACAACTCACCCTTCACCATAAGTCCTAAGCCAAAATTATTTTCACAAAAAGCGAATGAATCCTAAAACGGGTTTTCAGTATCTCATAGTTACGAATTCTCTATATACTGTCCCAACTCCCAAATTAAAAAAAAAATACTCAGGGGTCATGAAATTAGGTCGCATTCATTAATATAAGGTACCTATAGTCTTGTCTTCGTCCAGTCCTAGCCTAAGAAGTTTGTTTTATACTATCGGTAACTACTTTGTTCTGTTTCGGTAACTAAAATCACAATTTACACTATTTGGAAGTTCCGTTTACTTTGCACAATAGTTCCAACATCCACTAATTATGACAAACTGAACATATCCCGGAAAAAAAGTTAAACAATAGGCAAAGGCACTTATTATTAGCATAGAAATATTATCATGTTTTATCCTGTTTGGTGGTCATAGAATGTGTATATTGTTGTATTTAAATTCGGACGGAACAGTGTTGCAAGTGTGAAATTTACTAAAATATACATAAAAATTAAAAACAAACTTCAAAATATCGAAAATAATATCTTTTTTATTTAGCCTGCGTTGGTCTGACACCGGGGACGTTTTTTTTGCTTTATGAACTCGATTTTTAAGTTTTGTTTATATTTATCAGTATCGTAACATCTTTTTGAAGTGAAATCTTCTTTATCTGCATTGCACTTTTTAGTAGAGGAAAACTTTTCTTTTGTAAGTCGGTTAAAATATAGGCTTATGTCAGAAACAAGGGAAGTGGAAAAGCATAGTCTTTACATATTCCTATAGGATAGGTACAAGTATATGTTTCATAAATTATGTTCTTTGGTTTCATAAACAATTAATTTGTGTGTGTAAATACTAATTATGCTTTACTGGGTTATAAGTATTAGACTGCCTCGGTGGCGTGGTGGTATTTCGGTACGACTACGGTTCTGAGGGTTCGATCCCCGGGTCGGGCAAAGTGATATTGGATTTTTCCATATCAGCCCGGAGTCTGGAATTTGTGCCCGATATGGTGATAGGCTGGCTTCTATCACATCTGGGACGGAACTAAGCTCGGCGAAATGTGGGTGTTCTAGTTCGCTAGTGCGCCTCTGCCTACCCCTTCGGGGATCAGGCGTGAACTTATGTTGTGTATGTAAGTATTAGTTATTTACGTTTACTTATTACTTACCCCTTAGCGATGTTAATAAAAAACTTAACCACCCGACTTGAAAATGTATTCGATCGTGACCATATACAGAGTGGCGCCATTCGCCAACATAACGAGATTAAATTTGACAATTAGTACCATAGGTATTTTAAAGTTGGCCGCTCCAATAAAAAAACTGTAAGGTCAAAATTTAATTTTTTTTATTGAAAAATTAAATTTTTCGATCAAAATAAATAGCATAAGTTCCTTTTTTTTCGGTTACTAAATGTCACACCATTTATACTGTGTAAAAACGGGATAATGCTTGAAGATGTAGGTAAACTTCAGTAGGTACGCGGCGCACGGCCCTCGCATCTACGTTGCGCAGGACAAGTCCGTTCCTGTTTGTTATCGACAAAAGTCTTTGCCGCTAAGCTCAGCGATTTTAGGTCCCCCAAACGTACATTATATGCAAAAATGGAGCAAACTAAAAATCAATCCTGTGGCTAAACTATTTCACCGATTTGACTGATTTGACTGCCTCGGTAGCGTGGTGGTATTTCGGTACGACTACGGTTCTGAGGTCTCGGGTTCGATCCCCGGGTCGGGCAAAGTGATATTGGATTTTTCTATATCAGCCCGGAGTCTGGAATTTGTGCCCGATATGGCGATAGGCTCGCCCCCTATCACATCTGGGACGGAACTAAGCTCGGCGAAACGTGGGTGTACTAGTTCGCTAGTGCGCCTCTGCCTACCCCTTCGGGGATACAGGCGTGAGCTTATGTTATGTTATGTTATGTGTTGACTGATTTTTGGTACAAAGCCTTCCAACGTTGTAAGATATACCTGGCATGATTTAAGGTCATATTATGTCGGCGCACCTCAGTATATGACCACACTTAGAATAATCTCTATTGAAATCTTCAAAATCGTTGACAATTGGCGGAGATATCACGTATCATAAAAAAACGAATTAATCATGATTGTAAAACTATATAGTACGGATATTGTACCTACCTTTTTGAATGTGGTATCCCTAAGTATAATGATAACGCGTGGTCCATACGCGCTTTAGCAGAATGAGATAGAAGATAATGTATCATAAACATAACACTGTTAGAAAGAGATCGGTAGGTAATGACAATTTAGTATTATCGTGCGTATTGTGCGTGTGCGATTTTCCTGGAATTAATTAATTAATTACTGCGTGATTGTACGATTCTGCCAATGTGCGCAGCGGTTTTTGAGCTTGCGTTGGGCTGGCGATAAAAATAAATATAATTAGTCATCTATACTCTACTAGTGGTTAGCAACCGAGCGCCGTTTTAAACCTTTTTCATAGAGTTCTCAATTGGGTACTAGATTATGTTTGATTTAATACGGATTTTTATATACAGTACGTAGACAACCTCCGTGGCGCAGCGGGCGAGTAGTCGGCTGTGAAACGTGAGGTCGCGGGTTGGATTCCCGCACCGAGGCAAATCGACCTTTCCAAAGAATAAAGTTACATATGAAAATGAATCGAAATTGCTTTCTTATTTTTCTAAGCTTATATTTACCTATATATTTAATTAGTATTTTTTATTAAGTTATGACATAATAACAAGTTAAATTATACATATATAGACATAGCTTAAATATTTACTAGTTAAATATAATGATGATATATATATATATATATATATATATATATATATATATATCATTTTCACTGTGTTTTATTTACAATACTAGTTTCGGAATCTGAAGAAGATGCATAACTAATAAATATATTATACCCCTTTGCCCTAGATGCACAGTTCTTTGCAAATATCGTCCTAAAAAGTGGTCTCAGGAATAAAACAAAGAAAAAGATCACAAGTTCTAATTAAATCAACTCAAATATAACCCTAAGTACCTACGTGTTATAAAATAGGTTTTTAAACGAAATGAGTAAGCGTTCTTTAATTTGAATTTTGAAATCTATCGACGTCAGACTGTATGCAAAACGAGTGCTTAAGCACTTCTTTCCTGTCCCATTTTCCGAGCGTCAACTGTGCATCTAGGTCTTAGAGCATTTAGGACTGGAGACGCCACTCATAGCATTTCCCCTCTGCCGAGGTACAAGATTCAAAAATCTAACACGTTTATAAAAACTGCTTGTGGAATCGATTCAGTCATTGTCACAATCGTTTTCACTGCGGATCGTCCTGTGTCGTTCTCCGTTAAAAAAACCAGTTTGCGCAGTTATCATGTACAAAAAAAAGGCCAATACATCCAGGTGACAAAAATATGGAGTTATATTTCATATGTGACTATTTTAGAAGTAATCTATTTCCATTTCACATTTCCATTTTTGTAATAAATATTACGTAAAATTGAAATACATAATCGATTATCAATTGTATACGGAGCAATCGAATAACCACATCGCCTCACAATTTTATAGTGATGTAGTATGGTGTTTAGAAAATCGACATCGATGAAATATGTTGTTTCAATATTTACCTGTTGAACATCATGTTTAGCTACGATATTAAGTATAAGGATGGTCAAACGCCTATCCGGTTTAAATTTTTTTTAAATGATAGGAAGCTTCATAATACCTTTTTATTGGGTATAATGATTTTTTAAGTATTTATATATTAGGTGCTATTAAGTATTTTCGTTTATATATTAAATTTCTTACATAACAATTCTTCATTTTTATAAAAGTTTGAATTTATATTCAGACTATCGATACAACTATCGACTGTAAATATCGACTGTAGCTGTCCCTAATCGTTATTCCTCCCCCTGACCCCTCAAAAATTGACAGACATTTTTCCTCAGACTATAAGCTCTTTGGCGTCTCCAGTCATATATGCTCTAAGATCTAGGTAAATAATATATCGATGATAGTTACGCCTATAATAGTGTTTTTCCTTCTTTTGTCCTGATGCATCTTTTCCTGTTGATTGTAAGTTCCTATAACTATAGGGCGTATACATTTTTTTGAGAATATTTCAATATTTCTTTCTGTGCTATATTTTAGGTGCCATTTTCATATGAAATTACATACATACATAAGCTCGCGTCTGTATCCCCGAAGGGGTAGGCAGAGGTGCACTAGCGAACTAGAACACCCACATTTCGCCGAGCTTAGTTCCGTCCCAGATGTGATAGGGGGCGAGCCTATCGCCATATCGGGCACAAATTCCAGACTCCGGCCTGATATGGAAAAGTCCAATATCATTTTGCCCGACCCGGGGATCGAACTCGAGACCTCAGAACCGTAGTCGTACCGAAATACCACCACGCCACCGAGGCAGTCAAATAAAATTAATAAAAAAAAAAAAATTGTAAAGTTTTCAGTATGCGCTCGATTTTACAATTTGTGGACAAAAAAAGCGTCGCTTGGTCTAGTGGCAGCATATATGGGCTGTGGATCGGGAGGTCCTGAGTTCGATTTCCAGGTCGGGCAAATCGATTTATTAATTTCATTTGCCCGGGACTGGAACTCTCGGAGACGTCAGACGTCAATCCCGTCAGGCAGGCAGCCGGTCGTAAAAACTAAGCCAAATCCTCTCTGTAACATGATTGAAAAAGTGCTGCGCCGACCCCACATTAAGGTGGGATAAGGGCAGGTGGAAAGAAAGGACAATGAAAAAGGTGAAATAAATACAAAATATTTGAAATTACAAAATATTTAATGTTTACATTATTTTATCGTATTATAATACTGTATACTTGTATATTATAATAATAATAATAATGTACACGCGTGAATCTTAAGAGGTAGGCAGAAGAGTATAGGGAATGTACCTCTATTACGTGGCCCATTTTTTACAATTGGGTACTGACTATGTTGGATTTTATACACATATTTATATGTAATAGCCATCGATATATTTGTAGCAGCACAGTGCATTCTTGAACAATGACACATATCGAAAATATGTGTGATCCAAACTGGTTTGTTTATACCCATGTCAATTACCTACTTGTGCATGGTACTTAATATGATTTGTTAATTGTTAAGTTTTACACCCACATTCCGCCGAGCTTAGTTCCGTCCCAGATGTGATAGACGAGCCTATCGCCATATCAGACACAAATTCCAGACTCCGGGCTGATATGGAAAAATCCAATTTCACTGCCCGACCCGGGGATCGAACCCGAGACCTCAGGACGGTAGTCGTGCCGAAATACAACCACGCCATCGAGGCAGCCAGCAATGTTTATTTATACCAATGGTTTGTTTATACCCATGTCAATTACCTACTTGTGCACGGTACTTAATATGATTTGTTAATTGTTAAGTTTGGTATTTACAATGTGTTCTTTGTTCTCTATGCATTCCATGGTATTTGATTTGTTATTTTAATAAATATTTGTTGAGAGCGAGAGGCACAGCGATCCCTTACGGGATAGAGCAGTTCTTTAAATCAGACTAGCCATCTTAAATACAGTGTAAGACAATTCAGTAGACAGTATTCCATTTGCATTGGTCGCGCACGCATAAGTTGCCTCTCTGAATCGCTCACACTTTACTGGCACCTAAGTCTTTTCATTTACCACAAACCATTACTGGTTAGAGACACCTGCCAAATATTATTTACCTAGATGCACAGTTGACGCTCGGAAAATGGGACAGCAAAGAAGTGCTTAAGCACTCGTTTTGCATACAGTCGGACGTCGATAGAATTCTAAATTTCAAAATTCAAATTCAAGAACGCTTGCTCACTTCGTTTAAAAACCTACTTTATTACACGTGCATAGGGTTATATTTGTGTTGATTTAATTAGAACTTGTGATCTTTTTCTTTGTTTTGTTTCTGAGACGACTTTTTATGAGGATATTTGCAAAGAACTGTGCATCTAGGGTATATTATATTAATGGTAATAGCATATAAAACAAAAAAGAAACTTTTGTAGAAATAACATCGAAATTGGTTGAAAAATGAGGCAGTAATTCATATATTCAAAATCTACAATAAGCAAGAGTGCGAGCGTAGTGGGGATATGTTGCTATCCCTTTCCAACGCACGTACCGTAATACGTGTCGTGATTATACTGATACTTCTCTTTCCCGCAGTTTGAAAGTTACACCAAACTTCAAAGGCCTATAACTACTCTCATTAATCTATATACTCATTTTTCGCAATCGGTTCATTCTGGCCCTTCTTCCTATTTGCGGGTAGTTTTAAATGTACTGTCTTTACATGAAGTTTCATTGAATTTGATTGGTTGAAGGTTTTCGAACAAAATTGACATTCGTATGGCTTCACGCCGGTGTGTACCTGTGGAAATTAAAAATTAACATTAAGAGCGCTTTAGCAAAATCTTTCCGCTCAAGTTTAGGTATTTTATGACAGCGCTGCACCTGTGTGCGTCGCACACATGCCCGAGTTGCAATCCGGCACGTAAACTCAATGTATACTTGGATTGAAAAATCTTGATCCTTAGTAGTTAGTAGTTAGAAAAATAAACTTCGATGTCGGATCGACGCATCATATTTATACACGCTTTATTTCAAGCATGTTGCTGAAAGGTGCTTTCTAACTGATTGTTGTACTCAGTCTGGGTAGTCATGCTCGTTTAAATGTCATGTTAGCGATGCCTATAGGCACAATAAATAAATAAATTGCATAATTAATTTGCCTTGCCCTTCGAAAATAATAATAAAACGTCTGTCACCTCTTTGATCTAGTGATAGCATAAATAGGCTGTGAACCAGGAGGTCCTGGTATAGATTTTCAAGTCAGACGTGTATTGTTCTAGCAAGATTTACCGGGAATTAGATCCCCAACAGAGATAAGAATGTTTTTTCCGAGCCAGACAAACTAAACGGTGGACCAAAATCGTTTGCAAATTTGAAACATGAATATAATTAAAACTAGAAATGATACAAATGATTCCTTCGACATAACAAACATCTATGTTTTTTTTAAGATGTCTCGTCGTCGGGAATCTAGCAAACATCTTTGCAAGTCTTTGAAAACTCTTTGACACATGATGCCGGTGATTTTTTCGTGGATGTTTTATTTTAATCGGGATATTGTCGTCGGTTTCTTAGACATACACAACTTTTCAGGTATCCCCACACGAAAAATTCGCAAGGTACGGGCCGGGCTCCTCAGAGACAATGGAATATCTTGTAGTTGGTATTGCCGGAGCCACCGAACGCTTATGTTTCTTACGAATGTTTCAACCTCCCAAATGTTCTATTTGCTCCTTGTTGAACGTGGCCGCCTTCTTTAATATTAGGTATGGAAACAATTGGTTCGAACTTCTTGTTGGGTCAACTTTTAATTAAATTAAGACTCACACCGGGTAATCAATATTCAATTCTACACAAGCCTCGTCTAGTAATGTTGTTTTTGTTAAATTTGATACCTGACTCACAGAAAACCGACGTAAAGTAGCAGTTTGCTATTGCGTTTGGTTCGTTGAGTGAGATCTCTGGTAGCGCAATTCCCTCGCCCCTTTCCCAATCCCTATTCCCCTCCTTTTAGCTTAGCAACGAACCTGTGGTTCTTTTCGTGTAATCGTTTTTCATATTTCGTCTGGGCACAGAGGACAACAGGCAGTATTTTGGAACACAGGCAGTGTTCCAAAAGTTCCAAAATATATTTAAAAAAATTGCTGTTACTAAAGTATTGACTATTTTTATCATAATCTAAAAATATATATAAGGTTGATTTATATAATTGTTTTGTGTTATATTTTATTACTAGCTTTTGCCCGCGGCTTCGCACGCTTATTTTATTGGGCCAACGGTAAAGGTTTTGATTTATCGATCAGCCGTGTCGTTTTAGTCTAAATATTCTACAACGGGGCGACCCAGATATCGATTTTGAAGTAAATTGGCCCAAAAACAAAGAAAAACAAAATGACGGTCTTTTTCGTAAGTTTTGACACCTGTTCCGTCGTTAGGAACTATGTGGCGACCAGATATCGATTTTGAAGTCTATCGGCCCAAAAACAAAAAAACAAATGACGGCCCATTTTGACAGTTTTAACATCGGTTCCGTCGTTTGGAACCACGGGGCGACTCAGATATCGATTTTGAAGTCAATCGGCCCAGAAACAAAAAAAAAACAAAATGGCGGTCACTTTTGACAATTCTGACACCGGTTCCGACGTTTGGAACTACGGGGAGATATCGATTTTGAAATGAATGGGCCCAAAACAAAAACATACAAAATGGCGGCCAATTTTGACAGTTTTGACATCGGTTCCGTCCTTTAGAACCACGGGGCGACACAGATATCGATTTTGAAGTCAATCAGCCCAGAAACAAAGAAAAACAACATGGCGGTCACTTTTGACAGTTTTGACATTGGTTGCGTCGTTTCGAACCACGGAGTGACCCAGATATCGATTTTGAAGGCAATCGGCCCAAAAACAAAGAAAAACAAAATGGCGGCCAATTTTGACAGTTTTTACATCGGTTCCGTCGTTTGGAACCACGGAGTGACCCCAGATATCGATTTTAAAGTCAATCGGCCCAGAAACAAAGAAAAACAAAATGGCGGTCACTTTTGACAGTTTTGACATTGGTTGCGTCGTTTCGAATCACGGAGTGACCCAGATATCGATTTTGAAGGCAATCAGCACAAAAACAAAGAAAAACAAAATGGCGGCCAATTTTGACTGTTTTTACATCGGTTCCGTCGTTTGGAACCACGGGGTGACCCAGATATCGATTTTTAAGTCAATCGGCCCAGAAACAAAGAAAAACAAAATGGCGGTCACTTTTTAGATTTTGACCGCGGATCACTTAACGACTTTAAAATGGTTCAGAATTCGTAAAATATTCAATATGACTAAGAAAATATGGTAACGCCATCTATTGATAAACTTAAAAATCACTTTCAGGCTTTATAGAACTCGACAATCGCACACATGATACAAAAATATCCATATCTTTTGATAGAGTTGACCGATTTCAATAAAACAAAGCCTAAATGTTCTTTCAAGATGTGGTCTACGATTTTCTATCCAGTTCCGTAAAATTACTTTGGTGGTTTTCATTTGATGCGCGGTCAAACATATAAACAGACAGACCGACAGACAGACAGACAGAAAAAAATCTAAAAATGATAAAAATGTATCCTATTACTAATTCTAAACCCCCCCAATTAGTTTTTTTGGAAATCTATGTAATGTACAGACACGCGATATTTACATTCTTATTATATGTATTGATGATGATGATATTGACTTGTCATAAGAGGTATTTATTAGCCTACATTTCATTTTATTTCAGTGTAGATCATTTACCATCTGGTGACCCATCTGCTGGTTTGACAGTCTCAAAAGCACGCTTAGGCTCAATCTTGTCAAAAATTGCATGTAGCGACGCATGATGCATACATAAGTTCATGATATGTTAATAAGTATAAGGATAAGTTCATACTGATTTTAAATAATATCCCTAGTCTCAGTTTTCCGCATGGCAAAGGCCTCCTCTAACTCCCTCTGTTGGGTCCTATCCCGTTTTATTCTTTTTGGCGAAGAAGTTACACGAAGAGGCAGTCATAATAACCGCATAATATCCCGCCACCCCTGAGCCCATCCCTCTTATGGTTTTCTTTAATAAACTCAAACAGACGGTCGATATTTGAAAAAACTTTTGGCCCACACTTTATACCGTATGGTAAGCGCAGTGCACTCAAAAAAACTCCAGTAATCACAAAATATTACATTCAAATGCTTGTTCACACTACGAAGAGGGAACTAGTAAATTAAATTGAGGGGCCACTGCCACTTCAACTTGCTAATCCGTTGACTTATGTCAAGAATGTTCGTTCTTCTAAGGATAGGTAGATACCCTTAGGTAGAAACCCCACGTAATAGACATTTTTCTATATCCAGAGTTTACTATACTAATTTTGGAGTGTGCACAACATGAAAATTCGACATGATCGTCGTCTTATGCATGTTCATTTTAAGACCCCTAGTTGGAACAGTTGGGAATATTATATTACCTAAAAAGAGTACCCATATACTGTTACATTTTATACTCTAGAGGGGGGTTAATGTCAAGCAATTTGTCGTAAAAACAAAGCCAAATCCTTTCTGCAACATGCTTGAAAAAGTGTGTTATGTTGAGCCCACGAGGTTGCTGCCGTGAGATAAGGACAGGCAGAAAGAAAGATATCACATTCTAAATTCTATTCAGTTGCTATCGCTTAATTCATTACAATCAATCATAATCATGAGATGAATAATTTAAATCAGAATAAAATTCAATTATGTAATTCAATAAAAATGTAGTTAGAGAAAATCTCAAAACATGAATACAAACAAAAATCGTCTAATATCAAGTCGAGTATGGTCGCGCTATAATTACTTCAAATAATTGAAAATTTCGTAATTCGAACAACTGAAAATGACGAAAAAATGCGATACGTCCTCACTCTGAGACCGCTCAGCGCGGTGTGACTTGACTGTTCAAATGGCTGGCTATTTATTCGCTGTTTATATCGATTTTTGCTATGGTTTCAAAAATATATTTTAGATATTATATCAAATAATTTGGTCCTCATATTTTTATTTATAAAAGCCAAGATATTAAACTTTATTATGCGATATTTTTTATTTTCATGTGTAGTTTATATTGCGTAAAATAAATTATGATTTCAGACGCAGTTTTCAAAATTGTGTTTGTTTTAAAAGCTATTTTCTTGACATTTTTGTATAAAACGTGAAAAAAATACAATAGCCACCACGGATAAGAAGATATTCTTGTTATGTGTGCATCAATTGTATGTCATAATATTAATGTATCGTTTCTCAAAAAGTTATCAAAAGCCACTAAAAAGTAACATTTTCGAAAACACCTCTTCTAGTACGCCGAATCATAAGGTTTTGTCTTATTTAATGAAAAAAATAAGATGTACACCACGTCCGGAATGAAATGACCTTCAAAATGCATATGTTTTTAGGATTTCTTTGGTACAAAAATTTTCAGCGAGACACTTTCAAAAGTCAAGCAAAAACGTCGAATTCACTGAAAAGTGCGAAAGCCCTCTTAACATTAATAATAATAAGAAGATCGATTGACGCGCCGGGCGATGCTTGTTGATGTCACGATTCCGCATGATGAGAACCTTGTGAAAGCCGAAAAAGACAAAATGTCGAAATTATTACGTGGAATAATAATCTCTCATTGAAGTTTGTTCAGCGATTTATTTGGGCAGCACCACTGCGTATAGTTACAATATTCTTACTGCCTACTCCTCACTACCTTACAGGTTTATATACTATCCTTACCGGAAAACGCAAACTACCATTACTTAAGCCAAGGACTTCCAAGGTATCAAAAATTAAGTAAATTATGTTGATAAATCAGCAGCTATTATATAATCAATTATCAATTATATTCATACAATTAGTATAATATTATAAATTAATACTTTTAACGGAAGTTCTGTGCTAAAGCTGATTATTACATTTTAAAGTAGGTAGGTAGTCAATTGAGTGTCGAATAAATAGTTCACAATATGACAAAATAAATTATCAATGGTTACAGTAACATTTAGGCGAATAACATCCTTGCAAATCAAACCATGGCAATAAATTATATTCACTCATGCAGGCTCAGTGTGCCCACTTGTTAACACTATATTTAGACCTGGCACATGAGGTTACTCGCATGTGGGATGTGGATTCAACAATCATTGTTCCGATAGTTATTTCTGCCCATGGTTTAATACTACTGAGCCTCGACCAACACCTCAAGAGGCTCTCGGTTAGTGTTTGGGTCAGGAGCCAGATGCAGAAGACAGTATTACTGGATACGGCACGAATTGTGAGGAGGTTCCTCACTCTGGGGTCCTAACCGCCGGTGGCTTGGGTCCCGAGCCTCGCCATTGGAGGGGAATATTTTTATATTTTTAAATGTATTTTTTTATAGCATATATTTAAAAATGAAAAAAAAAACTTTAAAAATAAAAAGTACTGAACATAATAATAAATACTCTTCTGTCTTGTAAATGATTGAAAGAGATGCACATATTTGTTTATTCATTTTGGAGTTAATATGTACCCTCCTACCAACAAATAATTATGTTGGACAAAAAAAATTACCTTTGAAATTTTTTTGAATTTCATGTGCCCGGGACTGGACCCCCCAGGGGTGGTTGACGTCAGGCAGGCAGCCGGTCGTAAAAACTATGCCAAATCTATTCTGCAACATGGTTGAGTGTGTTGCACCGACCCAACATTGAGGTGTGATAAGGGCAGGTAGAAAGAAAGATTGTAAATGAATGTTTACAATGTTTATACATAACATAAGCTCTCGCCTGTATCCCCGAAGGGGTAGGCAGAGGCGCACTAGTGAACTAGAACACCCACATTCCGCCGAGCTTAGTTCCGTCCCAGATGTGATAGGGGGCGAGCCTATCGCCATATCGGGCACAAATTCCAGACCCCGGGCTGGTATGGAAAAATCCAATATCACTGCCCGACCCGGGGATCGAACCCGAGACCTCAAGCCGGTAGTCGTACCGAAATACAACCACGCTACCTAGGCAGCCAGCAATGTTTATATGCTAAATCATCGATATATTATTTACCTAGATGCACAGTTGACGCTCGGAAAATGGGACAGCAAAGGAGTGCTTAAGCACTCGTTTAGCATACAGTCGGACGTCGATAGAATTCTAAATTTCGAAATTCAAATTTAAGAACGCTTGCTCATTTCGTTTAAAAACCTACCTTATAACACGTGCTTAGGGTTATATTTGTGTTGATTTAATTACAACTTGTGATCGTTCTCTTTGTTTTATTTCTGCGACCACTTTTTAGGACGATATTTGCAAAGAACTGTGCATCTAGGGTATAATATATTGATGTGCTAAATAAATAAATAAACTATACAATCACTACAAATCTTACCCGATAATGCCTGTTCAGCGCTGGTTTCTGGCTGAACCGTTTCCCGCAGGTGTTACAGCAGTATGGCCTCTCCCCGGTATGAGTCCTGACATGGATCCTGAGCTGGTTGCTATCAGGGAATCGTTTACCACATTCAGAGCAAGGGTACGGCCGCTCGCCTGTATGAGTCCTTTGGTGGTATTTAAGACTTGCGTTAGACTGAAATACACGATTTCTATTAAGAAGTAAATCAAACATAAGGCTAAGATCTATAGATCGAACGTCTACTAAATTAGTGTCACAAAAACGAGTAAACAGACTGACAGACTAAGCAAAGTGTTTCTTGTAAAAAACTTGACTATTTTTTGAAGTTATACTTCTTTAGGCGCGTTATGAAAAAATGATGAGAGTGAAATTTTCAGATGCGCGCGCATCTGTGAGACAAAATTAACAGTATGAAGTTGTCTACAGTATGAAGTTGTCTGCTTAACCGCGTACACGTACACGCACCCATTTGACTTCGATTGCAATTTAATATTGTTTAAATTCTTTGATAATATTAAATATATAATAATAATTAATTAATATACTTTACTTGTAACTAATGTAAGGATTGGACGTTCTGCGAATTGGACGTTTTGCGAATCGGATATTTTACGAATTGGACATTTTGCGAATTGGACATTTTGCGAATTGGACTTTTGCGAATTGGACATTGTGCAAATTAGACATTTCGCGAATTGGACATTTCGCGAATTGGACATTTTGAGAATTGGACATTTTGAGATTTGGTCATTTTGAGAATTGGACATTTCGCGAATTAGACATTGTGCGAATTGGACATTGTGCGAATTGGACATTTCGCGTTTTGGACATTTTGAGAATTGGACATTTAGCGAATTGAACACTGTGCAAATTGGACATTTCGCGAATCGGATATTTCGCGAATTGGACATTTTGAGATTTGGACATTTTGGGAATTGGACATTTTGAGAATTGGACATTTCGCGTTTTGGACATTTAGCGAATTGAACATTGTGCAAATTAGACATTTCGCGAATTGGACATTTTGAGATTTGGTCATTTTGAGAATTGGACATTTCGCGAATTAGACATTGTGCGAATTGGACATTGTGCGAATTGGACATTTCGCGAATTGGACATTTTAGGGATGGGACATTTCGCGAATTGGACATTTTGAGAATTGGACATTTTGAGAATTGGACATTTTGAGATTTGGACATTTTGGGAATTGGACATTTTGCGAAACGGACATTTCGCGAATTGGACATTTTGAGAATTGGACATTTTGAGAATTGGACATTTTGAGATTTGGACATTTTGGGAATTGGACATTTTGCGACATTTCGCGAATTGGACATTTTGAGGACTCGACATTTCGCGAATTGGACATTTTGCGAAACGGACATTTCGCGAATGGGACATTTGGGAATTGGACATTTCGCGAATTGGACATTATGAGATTTGGACATTTTGGGGACTCGACATTTCGCGAATTGGACATTTTGAGATTTGGACATTTTGGGAATTGGACATTTTGCGAACGGACATTTCGCGAATTGGACATTTTGGGAATTGGACATTTTGAGAATTGGACATTGTGCGAATTGGACATTTTGGGAATTGAAAATTGAAAAAAAAAAATTGATCTCGATATTAGTCGCGCATGTTGGTACGCTCGTCACCTCTGATCACTGTTTTCATATTTATAATATTTATCAACATGTTTCTAGTTTATACATTCACAACACGTGTTTTAGTTTCATACAAGTGCGAATTATATATGTGCTAATAAATTATATTCAGTAGTGATTTAAATTGAATATTTTGATTGATATTACTTACTATTTGTGAATATTAGTGAAAAAAATTGTGCTCATATACTTTTTCAAGTGCTCCAATATAATTGAGGTTAACTATCCGTATGTATTATTTATTGATATAAATTAAAAATTTTACAGTGGGTGGCGAATGGTGCAAAATAATGCAAATACACATATGTTGAACACTTCTATATTGTCACAAATTAACACAATTCTATTACAATCAATTTTGTAGTCACATTTACAGTACATAATCACTTAGGTAGCGTCTTGGTGGTTTTACGCGGCGCGAATGACGGCGCGGGCGCGACAGCGCAGGCGCGGGGGTCGCGTCGGGGTTCACACACCCGGACACGGCAGCGTCCCATTGGTTGGCAGAATCGGATGTTACAAAAATACTTTTATTTAATATAATTAACACTAAATATTATTAAACAAAGAAGTATAACTTCTCACGCGCGTACATAAGTACACGCACCCATTTTTTTAAAAGTATACAGGGCTTATTCATTAATTAATTCTAAGCATGTAAAAAAAAATATTTTCGTATATTTAGATTAAAAAAAGCAAAAATTATTATGTATAATTTAAAAAAATAGACGTAACTGTCTACAGCGTGGTTCTACCACTTTTAAGATCGATAAGGCGACCGTAAGTGTATGAACATTCGGCGGGTAATGTATAAAATGAAACAGTCAACTCCAATCAATCCAATTATATATGGCATGCACATGCAAAGATACTCACCGTACATTTCTTTCCACATATTTCACAAACCACATTCTTGTTATATTTGAGCCCTAAATGCACTCTTCGGACGTGAGCTCTCAAATTAGATCTACCCACGAAGTATGCGTCACACTGAAAAAATGCTCTTATAAATAAATAAATAATGAATAATGAATAATGAATAATGGATAATGAATAAGGAATAAGGAATAATGAATAATGAATAATGAATAATGAATAGTGAATAGTGAATAGTGAATAGTGAATAGTGAATAGTGAATAGTGAATAGTGAATAGTGAATAGTGAATAGTGAATAGTGAATAGTGAATAGTGAATAGTGAATAGTGAATAGTGAATAGTGAATAGTGAATAATGAATAATGAATAATGAATCTGTAAAATCATATAGGGGGGGTTTTGCCATTACTCGCCACGCTTGGCAGGCGGGTTGGCGAGCGCAGGGCGTAGATTCTCGCGCTGACGATGCTGCTGCCCATCATCAGCCTGTGACATTTATCTACGCCTTCATACTGCGATGGTTATCCCGCCATCGATCGGTTGCCAGAGCCTCGTCCGTTAGCCAGCAGGGTGCACTACGTGCAGGTGAGGTTGGCTTGGACTCCGAGAGTTGGTGGTTGGTCCCCCTTACACCCCTGAATTGATGACTTATGGCACTGAAACGTGGCCTCTAACTATGGGCCACATTAGAAAGCTCACAGTCACTCAGCGAGCTATGGAGAGGGCTATGCTCGGTGTTTCTCTACGTGATCAAATCAGGAATGAGGAGATCCGTAAAATAACGAAAGTCACCGACATAGCCCAGAGGATTAGCAAGTTGAAATGGCAGTAGACAGGGCACATAGCTCGTAGAACTGATAGCCGATGGGGCAGAAAAGTTCTCGAGTGGAGACCACGTACCGGCAAGCGCAGCGTAGGACGTCCACCTACAAGGTGGACCGACGACCTGATAAAGGTCGCAGGAAGTAACTGGATGCAGGCCGCTTCCAACAGGTCGATCTGGCAATCTTTGGGGGAGGCCTATGTTCAGCAGTGGACGATGGATGGTGGACGACTATGGCTGATGATGATGATGATGATGATGAATAATGAGTAATGAATAATGTATAATGAATAATGAATAATGAATAATGAATAATGAATAATGAATAATGAATAATGAATAATGAATAATGAATAATGAATAATGAATAATGAATAATGAATAATGAATAATGAATAATGAATAATGAATAATGAATAATGAATAATGAATAATGAATAATGAATAATGAATAATGAATAATGAATAATGAATAATGAATAATGAATAATGAATAATGAATAATGAATAATGAATAATGAATAATGAATAATGAATAATGAATAATGAATAATGAATAATGAATAATGAATAATGAATAATGAATAATGAATAATGTATAATGAATAAAGAATAATAAATAAATAAATAATAAATAAATAAATTGAAATTAAACTATTTTTGCGGATTTTATCACGATTTGGTTTTAATTTTTATGCCCGACGTTTCGAAAGCTTTGCAGTCTGACCCGTGACCACGAAGGCTATCTGTTACTCATTATAATAAATAAATCGAACCCACGGCCTCTCGCTTCACAGCCGGCTACTACGATTCCCGCATTGAGACAAATGTTTATGTGGCCTACAGATATTTGTTTCAAGTGTGTGTGTTGTGAGAGCGTGCGTCTCTCATAGTCTCTGACACCCACGATACAGGTATACCTAGTGTGGGGGCAGGACTAAGTGTGTGACTAGCGGGTGTATTTATCTATTATAATGAGTGACAGAGCTTCCTATGGCGGCCCATAGTCAGAACTCAAAGGAAATATAATATTTGTCTTCGATTAAATTTAGTTATGGTATGATTTTGACTAGAATTTTTCCATTTTCGACAGACTTCAAAAAAGGAGAAGGTTCGTCTATATTTTATTATATTAAGCGATATCTGCCTGGGTGGCGTGGTGGTATTCCGATACGACTACGGTTCTGAGCTCTCGGGTTCGATCCCCGGCGAGGGCAAAGCGATATTGGATTTTTCCATATCAGCCCGGAGTCTGGAATTTGTGCCCGATGTGGTGATAGGCTCGCCCCCTATCACATCTGGGACGGAACTAAGCTTGACGTTACATATATCCAATACAACTATAACTACGAACTAGCGAACTAGAACTCACACATTTTACCGAGCTCATTTCCGTTCCAGATTTGATTACAAGTCTATCGCCATATTGAGCACAAACAGACCCCGGGCTGATAGTGAGTGGAAAAACAATATCACTGCCATCGGCGGGGATCGAACCTAAGACCTCAATGGTTGTACGCATGCAATACCACTTCGACACCGAGGCAGTCAGAACCTCTTCGTTTTTTGGTGGTAGGGTACAAAGTTTTGTACCCTATCATCAACATATACAGTGTGTTTCATAAAGTTGGTATCCATAAAAGGTACACAGATTGAGGTTCTGTCTAACAACATATCCGTGAAGAGAAAAAAAATTGATCACGCGATTTCGAATTTGTATACGTTTCATACTTAATATTTGTGGAATAATAAGTCGTGCAACCCTAATCAGCTGACTTCATTGACGACGCGACGCGCGGTGTAGGTACACCACAGAGCGCGGTATTATCTTTGTACTCCAACAGATAGCACGGGCGGTGACGCCGCGGCAGCGTGGTGGCTTTCTATGAGGATTATTTTTTTATTAAATGTAATTTATTTCCTTTAATAGAGAAGAATCGTCATGTACTGAGTTTGTACAATGTATTAAAAGATTAGTAGTGTAATTGTCCACTTACCACATGTTGCGTTTCGTGCAGCACAAAGAACTTTGCACTACACTTTTCTATGAACACTTACTTCACAAATAGGGTTCGAAATGAGCTCCTCCTTTTTCCAAACACTTAATTATTCTGTGGTATATCAAGGACCTAGTGTTTCTTAACATTTGTGGGGTTACTGATTCAAAAGCGGATTTTGATGAAACGTGCCTCGATGAAACGCCACCGATACAGCTCCCGACCCCTACGACAGCTACCCCCAGCAGCATCGACACATAAAATCATTTCATAGTACTCGCTATTCAAATACACACTCGATCGCGACATTTTTATAAAAGTTGAGAGCGACTTCACAACTTTACGGTTAGTTAGCAACTGCCGAAATGAAGGTACATAATTTTCAATATGGCGTTAGAGTTCAATAAGGCATTATTAAGAAACCCCGATAGGCTACTATGAACTGAAGAAAAAAAAACAATCAACGGAAATTTAAAAAAACTTCTTGATACGTTTTTATTTATCCGCATCAAGCATCATTAAAAAAAAGTCAGTATTATAGGATAAAAATCAACATTAACTACAATTACAAAATTATGCAGAACCATATTATCTATTTTCATATTTTTTTAGCGTTCTGTCGTGTAGTGTGTTTTTAATTGACGGCGAAAAGTTTGCCGACAAGGAATGCGCCGGCTTCCTATCAAAGGATTGCCGCACGTAGCGGCGCATTGGCAAAGAGTTAAAAAAGTGCCGCGGAAATATGGCAGTTCGAACATAGTGATGCTTTAGTATGATCTATTCGGATAATCATTAGAACTAGGTACTAAATATTCGAATAATTTTAATGGAAATTAATACTACCTTCAGGTAGGTGAAAAAAAACCTGTATGAATGCTTAACCGAAGTCCAGGTTTGGGGTAAAGTTATTGCAATCACCACATTATTCGTATCAGCTCAGAAAATAAAATAGTTCGTAAATATTAAGACAATGCATAATATTCATACAAGTAAAAGTTGTACTTCATTTGTAGAAAGCGAAAATTACGATAAGTACGGATGTAAATTTTAATTAGAATAATGAATTAACTTTGGTATTAAATATTGAATCATTCTAATCGATTGAATCAATCAATTCATTGCATATTTAATATTCATCAACCGCCCATCCCTAGCGCGGTAATACAGGCAATACTCAAAAGACACAGCTACCGCTTTTGAAATATGTGCCGCTAATGTCTGATTGGCGATAAACTACCGACTTTTCTTTGAGTTCTTGCGACAGTCCACGTGGACTTCATAGGTATAGCAAGAGACAGTGACCTACCCCTCTGCGCACGAGACTAGCAAAGAGTAATGAATGTTCGTTGTGAAATATGGGCGATTTGATACATGCCTAATTAGTTTAGACATGTAGAGGTGCTTTAAATGAAAGAAGTGAAAAGTTGATCAATATTTTGTTGTCACTAAGCAAGTGTAATATTATAATTTACGCATTTACTTTAAAAAAATATTCGTATAAATTTTAAGTATGTAAAATACTTCAATTTTAGTCATCGCGCACAAAACTAAATCGTTCCATTCGTTCATTTCGTTAAGTTAGTAAAGTTTTGTGTGCAGGTTTAGACACATCTAGTTTTATTTAGTCTTTGTAACCATGTGTTGTTGACCGCTGCCAGCTGATCTAGGGTCATCACAACGAAAGATTTCATATTATTTTCGAAGTCTGATTGCTCAGTAACTATAAGGCTTATGGAGTTTTTAACTTCACGAAAAAGTTGCCAATCACCGGCTCTATGTGTGGACTTTTCATGGGTACCAACTTTATGAAACACCCTGTATATATACAAAAGGGCCACAAATACAAAAATATCAAAATCGTTTTTATACAAAAAATGCAACGCAACTTGACCATATTTGACCATTGACAGCCTCCGTAGCGCAGCGGGCGAGTAGCCGGCTGGGAAGCGAGAGGCCGCGGGTTCGATTCCCGCATTGAGACAAATGTTTGTGTGGCCCACAGATATTTGTTTGAAGTCTGGGTGTTGTGAGACCGAAAGTCTCTCATAGTCTCTGACACCCACGATACAGGATATACCTAGTGTGGGGTTAGGACTAGGTGTGTGACTGTTGTTTAAAAAAAATTAATGTTTAAAAAATACTTCCATTGATTTCCCATTTTAAAGTACAAAAACTGTACAATGAACAAAGAAGACAACGAAGACTACAAAGCCTTCGAAACGTCGGGAATAATAATTAAAACCTAATCGTGATAGAATCCGTAAGAATAGTTTTATTTCAATGTATAATATTCGCGTAAACTTAAGAAATCAGTATGTACAAAAACTATATAAAGACTCTTTTGCATTTTCGTGTTTGCGCGGAGTAAATGTGAACAAAACAGACATTTTGTCACTCGCGACCCTACTGTCGTTATAATCGACCGACTTCCAAAAAGGAGAAGGTCCTCAATTCGTCTATATTTTTTTTATGTTTGTTACGCGATATCTCCGCCAAATGTGGACTGAATTTCAAAATTATTTTTGTATTCGATAGAGCTTATTTCAAGAGTGGTCCCATATAAATTTGGTCACGATCGGATTTGAAGTCAGTCTGTTAAGTTTTTAAACTTGTGATTACTGCATGTTAGTTATGTTATAAATAACAATAATATTAGCCCTGTAATATTACTGTCCCACTGCTGGGCACGGGCCTCCTCTACTAATGAGAGGGGTTAGGCCTTAGTCTACCACGCTGGACTAATGCGGGTTGGTAGACTTCATACCTTCGAAATTCTTGTGGAGAAATTCTCAGGTATGCAGGTTTCCTCACGATGTTTTCCTTCACCGTTGTAGCAAGCGATATTTCACAATGAAAACACACTTAACATAGAAAAGTCAGAGGTGTGTGCTCTTTTTGGGGTTGGTCTCGAACCTCCGACACTCGCCTCCGCAGTCCGTACCATTCCCAACTGAGCTATCGCTGCTTGTTAATTATGTTAATGTGTCATATTTCAAAAAGTTTACCGAGTTAGTATAGTATATTATTTGTTGTGCAACAACGGGACAAAACACAAAAATAGAATTCCTAAACTTCAAACTGCTCCCCTGTAAAAAAATATGTGTTTGATATGTGGCCTTTTTGTACTTTGGCAGGTCGTCTCTAACCAGGTAATGTTGACGGTTAATGAAAAGACTCAGGTGCCAGTAAAGTGTGAGCGATTCAGAGAGGCAAACTATGCGTGCGTTATCAATGCAAATGGAATACTGTAAACTGATTTTTCTAACGCCGTATTTAAGGTGGCTAGTCTGAGATTGCTTTACTGCTCTATCCCGTAAGGGGTCGCTGTGCCTCTCGCTCTCACCAAATATTTATTAAAATAACAAATCAAATACAAAGGAATACATAGGGAACAAAGAATACGTTGAAAATACCAAACTAAACAATTAACACATCATATTAAGTACCGTGCACAAGTAGGTAATTCACACGGGTAAAAACAAACAAAGTTGGGATCACACATATTTCCGATATGCGTCATTGTTCAAGAATGCACCGTGCTGCTACAGTACCCTACCATCAACATATGTAAACGCATGTACCTGTTCACACGCCAGCTTGACCAACTTCCTGGCGACCATCGGCGCTTGTCTCAGAGACTTCTCATGTTCCTTGAGATGTACAGCCATATCCCCACCAATTATTTGGTGACATATCTTACATTGCGTACTGAAAATAAACAGAGTAAAGTAATCACAGATTTCAAATCCGATCATGACCAAATTTATATGGATATGAAATAAGCTACATCGAACATGACTGCCTCGGTGGCGTGGTGGTATTTCGGTACGACTACGGTTCTGAGGTCTCGGGTTCGATCCCCGGGTCGGGCAAAGTGATATTGGATTTATCAGCCCGGAGGCTGGAATTTGTGCCCGATATAGCGATAGGCTCGCCCCCTATCACATTTTTTTTTTTTTTTTTTTTTTTTTTTTTTATAGCAGAGACTGGCAAACGAACAGATGGGTCACCTGATGGTAAGTGATCTCCACCGCCCATAGACACCCAAGACAGAATAAGAATCATGGGTGCGTTGCCAACCTAAAAAGAGGACATGGAAGGGGAGGGAATAGGGATTGGGAAAGAGGGGGGGGGAACGGGCCACCGGAAATCTCACTCACCGAACGAAACGCGACAGCAAGCTGCCACTTTACGTCGGTTTCCTGTGAGACAGTGGTATCCAACCGGTCGAGCCGGCCCATTCGTGCTGTAGACGTTACTGTCTACAGCGTGGCTCTACCACTCAAAGAACAACAAAAAGATCTGGGACGGAACTAAGCTCGGCGAAATGTGGGTGTTCTAGTTCGCTAGTACGCCTCTGCCTACCCCTTCGGGGATACAGGCGTAAGCTTATGTTATGTCTATATCGAACACAAAAATAAATTTTGAAGATCGGTATACATTTGGTGGATATATCGCGTAAGTTACATAAAAAAAGTATTTTTTGTCTACCCTACTCTGAAAGTCAGTGCACGTCACTAGGTATACAGGCGTGAGCTTGTTTTGTTAAAATATTCCGTTACATACAAGCGACTCACCCGTCGTTGCTCAGTGTGTGTTTTATAGACGTCAGTATATGTCGCTTCCAAGCTTTGACTGTCAAAAACTGTACATTACATTCCACGCAGAAGCGATCTGTTATAGACTCGTCTTCTACTGGTATCTGCAATTATTTGTTATATGTTGACATTTGGGTACTGGACTATTTTTTTAAAAGTATACAGGGCTATTCATTAGTTTATCCTAAACATGTAAAAAAATATTTCGTAATTTATTTTCGTATATTTAGTTAAAAAAAAGCAAAAATGATTATGTACATGTAAATTTGCCGCCAAAACGCTATCTGTTAACCGTAGATACGGGTGACGTCATCTTTCCTTACCATAGATACAAAATCGCTCATTAAAAAAATATTGCGGAAATAACATTTATGATTTCAAACTAAAAAACGGGTCAGATATTTCGTCGATCAGATATTGATTGTCGATCACATCCGAGTTGAAATTAGGTTGAACTTCAAACAAAAATACGAAATAAATATACCAAATAGCCTGGCAATATGACTTTGGATCTTAAGTCTTAGGCCATTGTGGAACAAATAAACAAGAAAAATGATTAATGTGACATCATGCATCGTGATTGGTGTTTACAATCACGTGACACACAGATATTAAATAAGTATATAAATTACAAAAATAAAATTATTCTTGGAGTATTTTTAATATATTCCTATTGCACACGTTATTTCGATGATAAATCTATGTTGCTACAGAAATTCATTGATATTGGTTACTATAGCCAAGTATTCAATTGGGTACTTGGCTAATAATTTTTTTTATTATTATTTTATACGAAATTTACGTCATCTAAAACAGAAATATTCTCAAAAATAAATAAGTTATAAGCCTTTGAAGTTTGGTGTAACTCTCAAATTGCGGGAAAGAGAAGTATCAGCATAATCACGTCACCGCCATAACGGTACTCGGGTTGGAAAGGGATAGCAAGATACCTCCAATATGCCCCCACTCCAGAATTTCAAATATGAATTACTACCTCAATTTTCAAGCAATTTCGATGCAGTTTTTACAGAAGGGTTTCTTTTTCGTTTTATTTGCTACTAGCTGACCCGCGCAACTTCGTCTGCGTATGAGAGAGAGGGTTGAAAGAGTGAGTCTTAGCTACCTATAATCCAATAATTCTAAAGGAGGTAATGGGATGATCTACTTCGGCCGTCAGTCACCCCGTCTCTTACTCCGTCTGTCTCACCGTCTGTCACCCCGTCTGTCACCTCGTCTGTCACCCGTCTGTCACCCATCTGTCACCCAGTCGGTAACCCAGTCAGTCACCCCGTCTGTTATCCAGTCGGTCACCCCGCCTGTCACCTCGTCTGTCACCCATCTGTCACCCCGTCTGTCACCCCGTATGTCACCCCGTATGTCACCCGTCTGTCACCCCGTCTGTCACTACGTCGGTCACCCGTCTGTCACCCCGTCTGTCACCCGGCTGTCACACCATCTGTCACTCCGTCTGTCACCCCGTCAGTTACCTCGTCAGACATACCGCCCGCCACCCCATCAGTCAGCCTGTTAGTCACCCCGTCATTCCTCACGTCGGTCACCCTGTCAGTCATCCCATCAGTCACCCCATCAATCACCCCGTCAGTCACCCCTTAGTCACCCTACCAGTCATCCCGTCGGTCAACACTAAAATATTTTTTCAAATCGAACCAGTAGTTTCCGAGATATAAAATTCCCCGCTAGCAGCATTATTCATTTTTGCTCCGCTCCTATTGGTCAAAGCGTGATGTTATATAGCTTCTAGCCATTCTCGATAAATGGGCTATCCAACACAAAAATATTTTTTCAATTCGAACCAGTAGTTTCTGAGATATCAACTTCCCCGCTTTTCAACATTCTTCATTTATGCTCCGCTCCTATTGATCATAGCGTGATGTTATATAGCCTATAGTCACCCTCGACAATTGGGCTATCCAACACAAAAATAATTTTTCACATCGAACCAGTAGTTTCTGAGATATACATTTCACGATTTTGCAACATTTTTCATTTCTGCTCCGCTCCTATTGGTCATAGCGTGATGTTATATAGCCTATAGCCATCCTCGACAAATGGGCTATCCAACACAAAAAGATTTTTTCAATTCGAAGCAGTAGTTCTGTCTGAGATATAAATTTTCCCGGTTTGCAAAATTTTTCATTTCTGCTCCGCTCCTATTGGTCATAGCGTGATGTTATATAGCCTATAGCCATCCTCGATAAATGGGCTATCCAACACAAAAATAATTTTTCGATTCGAACCAGTAGTCTCTGAAATATCAACTTCCCCGCTTTTCAACCTTTTTTCACTTCTGCTCCGCTCCTATTGGTCATAGCGTGATGTTATATAGCCTATAGCCATCCTCGATAATTAGGCTATCCAACACAAAAAGAATTTTTCAAATCGAACCAGTAGTTTCTGAGATATCAATTCCACGTTTTTTATTTCTCATTTTTGCTCCGCTCCCATTGGTCATAGCGTGATGTTATATAGCCTATAGCCACCCTCGATAATTGGGCTATCCAACTCAAAAAGAATTTTTCAAATCGAAGCAGTAGTTCCTGAGATTAGCGCGTTCAATCAAACAAACAAACAAACAAACTCTTCAGCTTTATAATATTATATTATTATTATATAATTATGTACAGTATAGATTACATTTAAATATGTGTACAAAATCAAACATAGCCAAGTACCCAAATGTCACCATGAAGTGCTTCGACCCTCACCTGTTGATCCCACTTGTGGGATTTACTCTTGTGCATCAACAGTCCATGTCTCCCCACAAAACTCTCTCCGCATATATGACACACATGCTCGGTGGGGTGACGCTTCCGTTTGTGGGTTAAGTATGAAGTTGACTTCCTGTGTGGGAGAAAAAAAATATATTTATCAACGAGGAAAGAAAAATGAGGACTTGGCATAACTACAAAAAAAACTTGTATACTTTGAAACCGGTTCGGACATTTTAGTTCGCGGTCTATTCTACGTATAAACACTTATTGATTTTATTGTAAATACGGTGTTTTATTTACAATATTAATTTCAGTTTGTGAAGAAGATATCTAACTTCTATATAACTGGAATTTTTCTTTCGCAAATTCGCCATTTTGGTCTCTCCATACTTAGGCATACACATTTTTATTGTAGTTATGCGAAGTCCTTTTTCTTACATTGTCATTGGTACGACAACCGCCCTGAAGTCTCATTTTTTTGGCGAACTCGTTTTCGTCCTAGATGTGTCTGGAACGGAACTAAGCTCGGCAAAATGTGGGTGTTCTAGTTCGCTATCGCTAGTGCGCCTTTGGCTACCCCTTCGGGGATACAGGCGTGAGCTTATGTATGTAATTTAATACATCTCACCTGAATTTTTGGCCACAAAGCTGACATTCATATGTATAACCGCTGTGCCATTTTTCGTGCTCTCTTGCTTGATTCCTAAAAATATATTTTGTTAATTTATTTATAAAAAAAAATAACCTTTCTTTAAAAACCTTCAAATAATAGAAAAGAAATGATTATTTTTAAGTATATGAATATTGACGTCACGCCATAACAGTGCGTGTGTTGGAAAGGGATAGCAAGATATCCCCACTACGTCCCCACTCTTGCATATTACAGAATTTAAAATATAAATGACTGCCTCATTTTTCAACCAATTGCGACGCAGTTTTTACAGAAGGTTTTCTTTTTTGTATTATTTACTACTAGTAGTTTTTGAGATATCGACTTCCCCGGTTTTAAACATTTTTCATTTCTGCTCCGTTCCTATTGGTCATAGCATGATGTTATATAGCCTATAGCCATCGTCGATAATTGGGCTATCGAACACAAAAATATTTTTCAAATCGAACCTGTAGTTCCTGAGATTAGCGCGTTCAATCAAACAAACAAACAAACTCTTCAGCTGTATAATATTAGTATAGATTACATATAAATAATGTACAAAATCAAAGAAGCCAAGTCCCCAATTGAAGTATACTCACGCGGTATGCGACACGTGTGCACACTTGTTACATGTGTAGAGTCGCGCATGCGCGGCGGATGCATGCGTCCGCAGTAATCTCTCGGATTTGTATCGCATACGACATATTTCACACTCGTGGGGGCCGCTGCTCTGTAAATAAATGCATTAACAAATATTAGCCCTGTACTATCAGAAGTGGGATCGCATTCTTGGGGGGGGGGGGTTACCAATAGCAATATTACTATAATCTTACTTGTACCGAATCCCATACAAAAAAAACGAAGTAAGACTATAATAATACTGCTATAAGAGGTGGTGGTAACCCCCCCAAGAATGCCCTAATTTAATTTGCCCGGGACTGGATCGCCAGTGGGGGTTAATGTCAGGCTGGCAGCATGCTTGAAACAAAGTGTTGCGCCGACCGCATATTAAAATGGGATAAGGTAGAAACATATATCAGAAGTGGGATAGGCTCACTTCTGAAGACGGATCTCCTCTACTAATGAGGAGTTAGGCCTTAGTCTACCACGCTGTAATGCGGTACAGTGCTGTACACTTAATATATCGACGATATTGTGGATAAATTCTGATGTATGCAGGTTATTGTTTTCCTTCACTATTGACAGTTGACAGCCTCCGTGGCTTGTCGGCGAGTAGCCGGCTGTGAAGCGAGAGGCCGCGGGTTCGATTCCCGCACCGAGACAAATGTTTGTATGGCCTACAGATATCTGTTTCGTGTGTGTTTGTTGTGAGAGCGTGCGTCTCTCGTAGTTCCTGATACCCACGATACAAGATCTTAAACTGGGGTCAGGACTATGTGTGTCACTGTTGGGTGTTATTTATTTATTTACCGCATCATGCTTCCTCTTATGGTTCTCATAGGCGTTCACTTCCAAAAATCCTTTATAACACATCTCACATTTAAACGGCGAACTTATATAATTCAGAGACTTTGATCTATCAAACAACTCTTTCAATTGTTGTTCCTTTGTTAATAACACTTCACAAGCGTCCACTTTTAGATCTGAAACAATAATAATAATAAATACACCCAACAGTCTCACACCTAGCCCCTTACTTATAAAAATATTTGAGCGCTGCTTATCTTTATACCATAGGTTGTCCCTTTTATTTTTAAACAATGTAACGCAAGGAAAAAAGTGACAGGTTATTCGTAACCATATGCTCAGCTAAAAATGCTGTTTTAAGTAAGGCCCCTAGTCTTGACCCCACACTAGGTATAACCTGTATCGTGGGTGTCAGAGACTATGAGAGACTTTCGGTCTCACAACACCCAGGCTTGAAACAAATATCTGTGGGCCACACAAATATTTGTCTCAATGCGGGAATCGAACCCACGGCCTCTCGTGGGATATAGCTTGATTGAGAGAGTTACATACATAGTACTGACCCCACACTAATATCAAGAACTAAGAGACTTTCAGTCTCACATATTCCACACCCTAAACAACTATCTGTGGGCCACACAAACATTTGTCAGTGCGGGGATCGAACCCGCGGCCTTTCACTTCACAGCCAGACAAGCCACGGCTAAATAACATAATATCAAGAAGCTTCTTCCAAAAAACTGATTTCTTAAGTTTACGCGAATGTTATACATTGAAATAAAACTAGTTTTACGGATTCTATCACGATTAAAATTTTAATTTTGTATAATTTAAAAATGAAGGTAGATATTGTAACACTAACTTTTTTTGGACAAACGACACCTCAGTCCAACCCGTGACCACGAAGACTGCAAAGCCTTCGAAACGTCGGAAATAAAAATTAAAAACCAAATCGTGATAAAATCCGTAAAAATAGTTTTATTTCAATTCTTCCAAAAAACTTTTGATTTAGAACACAGCCAGACAAGCTGCGGCAATAATAACATAACATAACATAACATAAGCTCACGCCTGTATCCCCGAAGGGGTAGGCAGAGGCGCACTAGCGAACTAGGACACCCACATTTCGCCGAGCTTAGTTCCGTCCCAGATGTGATAGGGGGCGAGCCTATCGCCATATCGGGCACAAATTCCAGACTCCGGGCTAATATGGAAAAATCCAATATCACTTTGCCCGACCCGGGGATCGAACCCGAGACCTCAGAACCATAGTCGTACCGAAATACCACCACGCCACCGAGGCAATAATAAAATATGCAATAACAAAATATCAAGGAGCAACTTTTGAATTTGAATTCCGCAGGCTACAATTACCTTTCTCTTTCCGTTTCCTAACTTTTTTCTTCACTTTAGCTCGTCTATCGAGGGTCTGCCGCGCGCTGATACTCTTCAGAGGCATGTCATCTTCAGAGTCTGATGCTGGAGTATCACTATGATCTATAACCACTCCATCACTCTCATTTATCTCTTGTTTTGACAGTGGCACTAAAATTTAAACGATATGAGTTTTTATGTTCCGTACATCGATATATTATTTACCTAGATGCACAGTTGACGCTCGGAAAATGGGACAGCAAAGGAGTGCTTAAGCACTCCTTTTTCCTACAGTCGGACGTCGATAGAATTCTAGATTTCAAAATTCAAATTTAAGAACGCTTGATCATTTTGTTTAAAAAGCTACTTTATAACACGTGCTTAGGGTTATATTTGTATTGATTTAATTATAACTTATGGTATTTTTCTTTGTTTTATTCCTGAGACCACTTTTTAGGAGGATATTTGCAAAGAACTGTGCATCTAGGGTATAATATATTGATGGTTCCGTATGGCTCAAACGCCCCAATTTTGTGTTTAAAGTAAAATTACAATATATAATAGTGAAAATTCGCCTCGTTGGTCTAGTGGCAGCATATATGGGCTGTGGTCCGGGAGGTCGTGGGTTCGATTCCCAGGTCAAGAGAATTTTCGAATTTAATTTCACACAGAAAACCAACGTAAAGTGGCAGCTTGCTGTCGTGTTTCGTTCGGTGAGTGAGATTTCCGGTGGCCTATTTCCTCCCTCCCTTTCCCAATTCCTTTTCCCTCCCCTTTCATTCCCTCCTTTTAGGTTGGCAACGCACCCATGATTCTTTTTGTGTCATGTGTGTCTATGGGCGGTGGAGATCACTTACCATCAGGTGACCCATCTGTTCGTTTGCCAAACTGCTATAAAAAAAAAAGGTGGGAAAAGGGCAGATAGAAAGAAAGAAAGATAATAGTGAAAACTCATATGATAGCCTTTTTGAGTGAACATTACGATTATAGCACGAATAGGCCGGCTCTACCAGTTTGATACCACTGACCCACAGAAAAGCGATATAAAGTGGCAGCTCGCTGCTGCGTTTCGTTCGGTGAATGAGATTTCCGGTGGCCCAATTCACCCCTCCCTTCCCAATCCCTCGTCCCCTCTTTTAGGTTTACAACGCGTCCATAATTTAGCCTACAAATTTTATCCTGCCACTCCAATGCATCTTATTGCTCGTGTGCTTTCGTACTCAAGTACTGTGTAAGTAGGCTAGCGACTCGCGCGTTTGAGATGATTTTAATAAGGAAGATAATTAGTGAATGTAAATTCATTCTTCATCACTTACTTTTTTCGATCTCATCATCCCTGTTAGTTTCGCATTTAACTTCAATTTTTATGTCATCACATAACGAGTAACTTTCTATGGATGTGACATGGATGGAACTTATCAGACCATATGCCCCTCTGTCTATATGTGATATAGATATTGTATCAAGCTGAAAAACAACATAATACAATATAATAATAAAAATAATAGCCCTGTAATGCTATCCCACTTCTGATAACAGCCCAGCAGTGGACACTACATACATACATACATAAGCTCACGCCTGTATCCCCGAAGGGGTAGGCAGAGGCACACTAGCGAACTAGAACACCCACATTTCGCCGAGCTTAGTTAAGTCCCAGATGTGATAGGGGGCGAGCCTATCGCCATATCGGGCACAAATTTCAGACTCCGGGCTGATATGGACACTAACTGTTATAAAAACGTTATGGACCGACTTATTTGATTGTCATCCTTATATAATAATAATAATAATATAATTTATTTATTCGGATAACAACAATCCATTTAAAAATTCCAAAAACAAAAGTTAAAAAACGAAATATTATGTGTTCCACCTGTGACTTTAAAAAGTGCTAAACGCTGCGCCATATTTGAATGTAGCTCGAAAAAGCATGAAATTTTCCTAGAGGATATTGACTACGAAAAGGATATTGATTGAAAATCCCCCTCCGCCTCCCCCCACCCTGAGCGGGTCAAGTAATATGGGTATGTTCTCTAAGGGTTCAATATCTGCCAATTAGCATCTGAACCCCAAAATAATTAAAACAAACCTCATTATTTACAAAGACTTGTCGAAGTAACTCTTCCGATTTCTGTGATTTTGTGACAAGCTGGCGACAGTTCTGGAGCTGGCGGTAGCATATGAAACAGGCTGAGTATAGTGCTCCATCTTGAACCTGGGGATAATACAAAGTTATCAAGTATGACTGACAGCTGACTGAAAAGCGAGAAGAGACCATAGGCTTGATGATTGAACCCCATTGATTGGTGCACTAAAATAAAAAAAAAAATACACCCAAATGGTCAAACGGTTGCTGGGCATCCGTGGGCGGACCTGAAAGGTGCAAACCTGGAAGACCCCCATGATGTCCAAAGGCTAGTCTGAGCCGCAACCGAAACCCAACGGTGATGTGCCTCCTGGGGCTGTTGCGCGGCTCGGTTGCCTCCGAAGCGGAAGTGAAGTGCCACCCGGACTGAGATTAAGGGTGAAATAGTTCTGGTGAGTGAGCTGATCACCCGTCTGTGCGACTGCACACGTCCCCACCATAAATTAATAATGGTCAAACGGTACTCAACTTTAACGGCTTCTTACATTGATTTTCACCATACAATTTTGACAGATAAGGGGACCTTAAGTGTATGAACATTCGGCAGTTAATATTACTAACTATAGAGAGGATATCAAGCAAGATTCCATACAAAAAAAATTATCTCAAACTTCAGTACCGCCATCAACAACTTATTACAATGCCAGGGTGATTATTACAATCTACTCTCTAGAATGTTTCATAGACTGCCTCGGTGGCGTGGTGGTATTTCGGTACGACTACGGTTCTGAGGTCTCGGGTTCGATCCCCGGGTTGGGCAAAGTGATATTGGATTTTTCCATATCAGCCCGGAGTCTGGAATTTGTGCCCGATAGGCTAGGGCTAATGGGCTAATGGGATAGGCTCGCTCCCTATCACATCTGGGACGGAACTAAGCTCGGCGAAATGTGGGTGTTCTAGTTCGCTAGTGCGCCTCTGCCTACCCCTTCGGGGATACACGCATGAGCTTATGTATGTATGTAGAATGTTTTGTGAATGGTTAAGAATCATGTGAGATAAGGTCCTAGGTTTAATTCTTAAGTCAAGCAAAGATAATTTTGTAATTTAATTTGCACAGGACTGAATCCCCAGAGGGGAGGTTTACGGACAGCTGGTAATAAAAACTGAGCCAAATGACAGACTCCGTGGCGCACCGGACGAGTAGCCAGCTTTGAAGCGAGAGGCCGCGGGTTCGTTGCCGCACGGAAATAAATATTTGTATGGCCTACAGATATTTGTTTCGGGTCTGGGTGTTGTGAGAGCGTGTGTCTCTCGTAGTTCCTGATACGACACAAGACTCGATCTTAGTGTGAGGTCAGGACTATGTATGTGATTGTTGGGTGTTATTTATTATTTATTTATTATGTCCTTACTGTAACATGCTTGAAAAAGTGTGTTGCGCCGACACCACATTAAGGTGTGTTAGAGGCAGGTAGAAAGAAAAGCTTGAAAAAAGACAGTACCTTGTTATTTGATAGCTTTTCGTACACATCCTGGACTTGCGAGCCCGACAATTTATACATACGGATGTTGATATTCAAACATATTCGGCAAAAATAATCAGACATTCTTAATTCTTACACACTTCAAATAATAAATGATTTACTGGAAATATATTGAATAAACTACGATTCTGTACAAATACTGTTCAAATTATGTTAAATTAAAACTTTATTATATATATTATTTACAAGTTTTACGACCAAACACAAAACAAATCCACCGAAAACAAATAATCATTTTCTTTAATAATAGTGTAGTGTAGTAGGGATGATCGATATTCATCGATGTTTAATAAACATCGATATTTAGCTGGAAAATCGATGTTAGCATCGATGTCAACATCGATTTTTCTTAATATCGATCATCCCTATAGTGTAGTCTAGATCATGGGATTTTGAAACTCGATTCAATTTAATCGATAATCGATTCTTAGTATAAAAATTCTCAAGTTTTATGTCTATGACTAAAAAACAGAAGGATCTACGCATCGTCAAAATATTATAATTCGACGATCCATCTGTAACTAAAAACGTTTATAATAGCTATTACTTTAATTAAAAGTATGCAAAAGTCCTACGGCTGAGTTTCTGGTTCTTCTTCTTAGATCAGTGGGCTAGCTGAAGCACCAATAGATTGAATGATGCATATAAGTACCCCTAGTGGCCTATTTCGTGCCATACTTATTTAAAAATTGCATAGTATTCGACTATAGAGTTGCAATAACACTATATTAACACACTATTTTATTAAAAAGTGCAAACATTAAATAAGATTAAACATTGTGATTGTAACATATCGTAGACTGTACATCGATTAAACTCATCACTTTTTTTACGGTCTATTTGTAAGGTCCTTGATTAACGTTATTCCTAGAATCGATTTTTTTTCAAAGATTGGAAACCCTATTTTGCTGACTGCCGGCTGACTGACGCTTGCTCTTGTCAGTTAGTTTTTTATTTTCTTACGGCTCTGGATTATAGTTATTTTATCCTTTATTTATTATCGATTTTCTTAGGTATTACCAGATGTAATTTCTGAAAATCTCATACATACCAAAAATGGCGTAAAAAATAGCTCATAGAAATTCGAAGTCATATGAAATTGGATCTATCCGCCCGGGCCTTTTCCGAGTTTGTGACATGACTTGCTGGTTGTGAGTGGCAGGCGTAGATTATTCTAATAATAAGATTATTATTATTATTAGTCTAAGATGGCAGGTATGGGGATGTACTTTGTGTACTTGTCTGCATCGGGTATTGGCCTGTCCGACATTTTATTATTATCATAGAAGTACGGACAAAAAGGTTAAAAACGGAGCCGTAGTCGGTCGTAAAAACTAAGGCCATATAAACTGCAAAAAAAATTTTTACGCTGTGGGTTAAAAGCAAATAAAAGAAAATAAACACGCAAACAAAACAAATAATTTATTAAACACTTGATAATATGAAGCAACGTGAAGTATAATTATGAATAGGTTCTATGATATTTCAAAACTTAAAGTCCTTCATTTTGGTTTCAGCTGCAAGTGCAATCTTTTCGACGGTATATGGACCTTCTGGAAAATAAAATAACATAGTTATTATTATATGGCGATGAGCGCGCCTTTTATCAATCTGGGATGGAAATGATCTTAGTAAAATGTGGGTTATCTCTAGTTCGCCTCTGGCTACACCTTCAGAGATAGTAGAATTTCCGAGGCGTGAGTCTATGTAGGTAGGTCTTAGAAGGTAGGTATATCAATATGGTATGCAATATTTTTTTTAATATCTGGCAGAAGTTGTACCGTACAACTCTGTATTCTATTAGATGTTGATCGTCTTTGACTTTTGAATTTAGAACGTCATGCTTTTTTGAATTGAGAACATCTTGTTTTTTGAACTGAGAACGTCTTGCTTTTTGAATTGAGAACATCTTGCTTTTTAATTGGAACTTCCTCCTTTTTTGGTTGAAAACCTCTTGATTTGTGAAATCAGTTATGTTTTTACTAAAGTTTGGTTTTTGCTTACAGTTATAATATTACCTATTAATAGTAACTTACTAATAGGAAACCATTTTGTAGTTGGTATGCCAGAGTCGTGTCTCGCCGATGTAAGAGCCTCTCTTATAGCCAATGCTATGACCACAGATAAACAAATTGGAGGTTCACCGATCGCTGTAATAAAATAATGTTAGTTATATACAATCATATCAGCCCTTTAATATTACTGTCCTATGTCTGACATGGGCCTCCTTTACAAATTAGAGGGGTTAGGCCTTGTCTACCACAATGGCCTAATACGGGTTGGTAGACTTCAAATACCTACTTTTAAAATCCTTGTGGTGAAATTCTTAGGTATGCTGGTTTCCCCACAACGTTTTCCTTCGCCGTTATAGCAAGCGATAATTCATAATAAATATACACTTAGCATAGTCTTCTGTATATGCTTTTGTTGATCTCGAACCTTCTACACTCATCTCTGCAGTTCGTACTATTCGCAACTGAGATATCACTACAACTATCATATTATTATGTATTCCTTACTTGAATATAATGTAATTTCTAATGCTTTATCCTCATTTTTATTAGTTATAGTTATAAGCTCACGCCTTTATCCCCGAAGAGGTAGGCAGAGGCGCACTAGCGAACTAGTACACCCACATTTCGCCGAGCTTAGTTCCGTCCCAGATGTGATAGGGGGCGAGCCTATCGCCATATTGGGCACAAATTCCAGACTCCAAGCAGATATGGAAAAATCCAATATCACTTTGCCCGACCCGGGGATCGAACCCGAGACCTCAGGACGGTAATCGAACCGAAATACAACCACGCCACCAAGGCAGTCCTCAATTTTCATACAAAATAATATTAAAATTTAGGGTCTATTTATCCTAGTATTTCATACGTATTATATTTCCTTCCTGTATCCAACTTCACTTCATTCCAAATTGGCACAGCAACTCAGTACCTACTTGTAGCTATAAAAAAAATAATAACCTTTCGCGCCAAAAATTTCCTTGAAACTGTAGGATTTTTCTCTGAAGTATACCCTGAAGTCCTGCGGGATGTCTATGGCTAGAGGCACGTAGTAATTCCACGTGCGGTCCGTCAACATCTCCCCCGTATTTTTATCATAGACAAGCTCCTCGCAAGTCCAGTACCCTTGGCCCATTGTGAATGCCCCTTCAACCTGCATAAAATATACAGGTTGGAGAAAAATGGAATCAGTAACTATTTTATCAGGTAGGTACTATTATAAATGCCAAAGTTACACATTTTTATCTATGGTCCATTGTGCTATGAGCAGGAAGTTTAGCACAGAGATAGATTAAAGACTGGAATAGCCAAAGATATTTAACAGTACACTCTATTACACTCAAAGAATATTATACTACTATAATGTTTAATGTCTTTGAGAATAGCAAAGACAACTTTTTTCCCTGAAAAATGTCCAGTTCCCATGGGATAGATTTGTAAATGAAGCAGTGGCGTGGTGGGAGCCCGTGGCAAATTCATTAGATAGAGATCTTTTTAGCCCGAGAATCCCTATATGGTTGGGGGCCCTTGGCATTTTGCCGACATGCCATCCTCTAATTATGCCACTGAAATTAAGGACATATCCCGAGAATTGATAGACCCTTGACGTGGGCTAAGGGGGAGTTCAAACTCTCTAACTAACTAAGGAGGGGGGGGGGACTCCTCCCTTATATAGGTCCATGCAATATTCACAAGTTTTTAAAAACCGATTTCATTTTTAATTTTCGTCTGACTTCAACCGCCTATCGGGGATCCAGTTTCTGGCAACTCTAATTAGAAAAATCGCTATGCCCGTCCTTACATTAAAAACCAGGATCTTCAGGTCCATAGTCCATATACGCTGCCATCAGACCAAGAAGACGACTTAAGATGAACTATTTACCAAAATACTCACTTGACCAACATCAATCAGCGGACTGGTGCTACACCCCACATCCTGTTCCACATCAACCCTGACCACTTCAAATTCTCCAGTCAAAACATCAATTTCTACTTCACTAACAGCAACCCCATACACATTATAATCAAAAATTTCCACAACAGCAGCCACAAACCCATGAGTTTGTAAATTTATGTTATTCTCAAACGCCGTTTTTATCAATTCCTCCCATGTAGGATTTACTAATCTATCTTTCATTGGCTTTAGTCTTTCCAAAAGTTCTTCGCAGCACTGCGTCACGCCCAACGCGACATTTTGACCTCCCAAACTTCCAGCAGTTGCATAAGCATTGCATCCAATTACAGTATTATTCTCTTTAACAATGATTTTATGAACAGGGATATTAAGTAAATAAGCACATATCTGAATCGCTTTGGTGTTCAAACCTTGTCCCATTTCTATTCCACTGTGGGTTAAAGCAACAGTACCATCTCCGTGGTAAACCGATAGTGTCACTTGCAACTGTCCTACGGGTGCTGGCGACCAGCGCATTAAAGAACACCTTAAGCCTCTTTTAACCCATCTATTTTCGGAATTAAATTTATCTACACACAAACGTCTTTGGTAATAATTTGAGTTGTTTTTAACAGATTCGATCATTTGCTTTATTTCAGCGTGTTCCTCGCTAATGTTAGCTAATCTTACATCTAAAGGATCCAGTTTGAGTTCACACGCTATTTGCTCCATTATGAATTCTGCCATAGCTACAGCTTCTAAGTTTCCTTTAAAGATAATTATATGAGTAACCGTAACAAATATTTCGAAAATAAGCAGAGGTGCAACGATATATGTGAAACTTGAAATACAATCACGTGAAATGCGTGTTAATAGATACATTAACTATTTTTGCTAAATTCCTGTTGAATACAAAATAACAGTTTCAAAACTTTAAAGCTACTTTAAAGAACACCTATTAAAGATTAATAGTTTGAAAAGAAATAATGATTTCTTAGGTTTACGCGAATGTTATTCATTGAAATAAAACTATTTTTACGGATTCTATCGCGATTTCGTTTTAATTTTTATGCCCGACGTTTCGTAAGCTTTGCAGCCTTCGTGGGCACGGGTCGGACACGTGATTTCATTGAAAAGACATTTCAGAAAATATAAATTATTCGAGGTTAAGTCAATAATAACAATTTATTACTGTAAACCTTCTGTAAACTTTCGAGAATGATCTCATGATGATAATGAAGATATTATCTACATCACCGCCAACACCATCACCACCATCACCACCAACCCTACCATCTTCACCACACCCGCCACCACCATCTCCATCTATACATACCCGGCCCCCTACACCACGAGTTCTTATGTGTATCAGTGATAGCATTAAAACACCTGAAATCCCACGTAGTCTTGTCATAGCAACTGTTATAGCCATCCATAACTTTATTGACGAACAATTCATTTATTAAATAACCATTGTCTTCATAGAAATCGTACTTCATGTACTGGATTTTACCTGATGCGTCTACACCGACCTTGAAAGGAAAAGTTTTAATTTTAAATACATAGTCACGAATGTAGGTAGGAAGGTATGCATAAATAAATAAATAACACCCAACAGTCACACACATAGTCCTAACCCCACACTAAGATACTAGTCTTGTTTCGTAGGTATCGGGAACTACGAGAGGTTTTCGGTCTCACAACACCCAGGCCCGAAACAAATATCTGTGGGCCACACAAACATTTGTCTCGGTGCGGGGATCGAACACGCGGCCACTCGCTTCACAGCCGGGTACTCACCCACTGTGCCACGGAGGCTGGAGGCATAATCAGAAAGTTCCGAAGGGGTAATCTAAAGCGAACTAGAGAACTAGAACAATCATATTTCCCTGAGCTCATATACGTCCCAGGTTTGCTGGTGGTAGCATATTCGTATCCAACCAGATGGCGACCACCGTACACATGGTGCTAAAACCTGCCATACTGATCCACACTTCATGTGTGATTCGTGTTCCAGCATCAGCCAGTGTACTTTAGATTCTTTCGAAAGGCTTGCGGCATGACTTAATGGATGGTTGAGACGGGTATGGGTGTATCCCTGTATTTGCATCGATCATCCGCCTGACTTGTCGCAAGCCCCTCGATTTGCTTCTTCCTTCGTCGGATTCGGAGTGTGAAGAAGCGTAAATAGGCCGGCATGATTCTGAAGACCACTGATAAACCCATTGTTTGTCAGTGGTCGCTAGTTTTTCGACCGACTTCAAAAAAGGAGAAGGTCCTCAATTCGTCTGTATTTTTTTTATGTATGTTACGCGACATATCCGCCGAATGTGGACCGATCTTCAAAAATTTTTTTTGTGTTCCATAGAGCTTCTTTCAAGGGTGGTCCCATATAAATTTGGTCACGATCGAATTTGAAGTCGGTCCGTTAAGTTTTCAAAGTTGTGATTATTTGGACTGCACTACGTTTACCATCAGGTGCAGTGTAGTACTTTGCCGTGCCCGGATAAAAAAAATACAATTTGTTATGAGCCGAAAATCTCAATATCTTTACGCCACTCAGTGATCGAAACCGAAACCTCAGGACGGTGCTTATATCCCGAAGTACAACTTTCTTCATTTCTATTCTGCTGTAATACAACTAGGCCAAAAAAATAACCGTATTTACCTCAAACTCAGTGTAACATGGGAGTCTTTTTCCCACGGCTTTGGTCGCCACTTGCATGGGGACTATAAGACGACATGGCCTGTTTAGTAAATACGCGGCAAGACTGCACGCTACGGAACTCTGTATGGACCGTGTTATTTTCAAACCATAGGAACCACCTAAACGACGCATGTGGACATCGATTCTAGAATATATAAAATAATATAAATATGAGCCTTGTAATATCAGAAGTGGGATAGGGCCACTTCTGAACACGGGCTTCCTTTAGTAAGGAAAGGGGTTAGGCCTTAGTCCTTTAGGCTTTATTGTGGGTTGGTAGATTTCACATAGCTTCGAAATTCTTGTGGGGAAAGTATTAGGGACGTCCATTAATTACGTGAGGCGTTTTTGGCGATTCCGATCCAATTTCGGATTTCGATTCGAGATCCGACCTCCTTTACCCCCTGATGATATTTCATGAGATTTGGCTTTACCCCCTAACCCATTCTCCAATATCACGTAAGATTTCTAAAAATGAGTTTTTCTAGGGAAAGTGCATTGGATTTATTTTAAAAAATATAAAATTTTCTCGCAATTTTACTCTGTTTATTGCATAAATTGTATTTAAAGTGGTAGAGCCACGCTGTAGACAGTAACCTCTATAGCACGAATGGGCCGGCTCGACCGGTTAGATACCACTGTCTCACAGAAAACCGACGTAAAGTGGCAGCTTGCTGTCGCGTTTCGTTCGGTGAGTGAGATTTCCGGTGGCCCATTTCCCCACTCCCTTTCCCAATCCCCTTCCCTCCCTTTCCATTCCCTCGCTTTAGGCTGGCAACGCACCCATGATTTTTTTTGTGTCTTGGGTGTCTATGGGCGGTGGAGATCACTTACCATCAGGTGACCCATCTGCTCGTTTGCCAATCTCTGCTATAAAAAAAAATACGTTAAAACCGCCGTAACCCGCCCTCTATCCAAAGTAAGGTTAGATGAGATTCCGCTCAACCCCATTCCTCCCGAACGCCTGACGTAATTAATGGCAGCACCCTTATGTATTTTTTTTATTAGCAGAGTCTGGCACACGAGCAGATGGGTCAACTGATGGTAAGTGATCTCCACCGCCCATAGACACCCAAGACACAAAAGGAATCATGGGTGCGTTGCCAACCTAAAAGGAGGAAATGGAAGGGGAGAGAAAAAGGGATTGGGAAAGGAAGGGGGGGAAGTGGGCCACCGGAAATCTCACTCATCGAACGAAACGCGACAGCAAGCTGCCACTTTACGTCGGTTTTCTGTGAGACAGTGGTATCAAAACGGTTGAGCCGGCCCATTCGTGCTGTAGATGTAACCGTCTACAGCGTGACTCTACCACTCAAATAGTATGCAGGTTTTCTCGCGATGTTTTACTTAACCATTATAGTAAGCGGCCATTTATAATGAAAACTAATAACATAGAAGAGTCAGGGCACATGCTCTTCTTGGGGTTGGTCTCGAACCTCTGTCACTTTTCTCAACAGTCCATACCACTCGCTATCGCAGCTTTGTATAAAATTTAAGAGTAACTTTAAATTCGCCTCCAAGACCCCATCACCACCACCACCACCACCATCAGCCATAGGACGCCCACTGCTGCACATAGGCCTCCCCCAAAGATTTCCAGATCGACCTGTTGGAAGCGGCCTGCATCCAGCGACTTCCTGCAAACTTTATCAGGTTGTCGGTCCACCTTGTAGGTAGACGTCCTACGTTGCGCTTGCCGGTACGTGGTCACCACTCTAGAACTTTTCTGCCCCATCATCACATTGGAACTAAAAAAATTACCAAAGATATTAAGTTTTGAGATTAACCCAGTATTATTATTCCACTGCTGATCACAGACCTCTTTTACCAACAAGGAGATTTCATATAATAAAAATAAACAGTCAATTATAATATACCTATTCTGATTAATATCCAGCGCCCGCGATATCATAAGTTGAGTCGCATCTAGCCAATGTGCTGTAGCATGAACTTTCAGGCCTTCTTCCGAAGGCTGAACGAGGCAAGAAATATTCTCCATAGCAAAATGGTACTGCCCATAGGTACAATTACTACTTTTTATAACTTTTACCACATCACTTCCTCTCTTAGTTGCATCAACAGCTTTATAGAAAAATATTCTAGAAGGATCTGTTTTAGCTTCTTCGATAGTTAGGATTGGCTTTTTGACATTCTTATAAGTAACTTCAACTAATTTTGTAGCACTAGCAGCTATTTCTTGTGTTTCAGCAACTATTATACCAATCGGTTGGCTGTGATATCTTACTTTGCTATTACAGAATACTTCTTCGTCGCTCATACCAAATGGGTCATCTACCGGCGTAAAAGAATTTAACCCGGGTATGTCTTTTGCTGCATAAAATGCTAGGACTCCTTTGTATTTCTGAAATATGTTTTTACCGAAATCAAAACACCTTTATTTTATCGGAGCAAGGTAAAATGATTTCAATACACCTGATGGTAAGCGCAGTGCAGTCCAGAAACCAGCGACAAACAATGGGTTTGGTCACTAGAATAATGCTGGCATATTTATGCTTCACATTCCGAAGAGGAAATGATACGCAACAGCGAGTTGCCACTTTACGTACGTTTTCTGTAAGGCAGTTCTATCAAACCGATCAACCCATTCGTGCTGTAGACGTTACTGTCTTTAGCGTGACTCAACAAGTCCTACACACTACCTATATACATTCAGAAATAATATCACTACTATCGCCGATATACTTACTACGGCGACAAAATGATACCGACCGGGGGTGAATGCCAGCCAAAGAGAAATAAAAAAGACACCGTTACCAAACACAGACTTTACTCTACACACATGAAACATAGACAGTGGTAGGAATCGAACTATATGGCTAAAACCTAAATATAGGCTGCGGAGAGCGAGCCACGCACGCGCACCACCCCGGAACACGGTTAATAGGTCACTGAAGGAGAAAGCGCACGGGGTGTAGGGCGGGGGCGCGGGCGCAACTCGTAGGCTTCGGAGCGAGGCCTCCAGGGTGGTATTACGCAACGCAGGCGCGTACTTGGGCGACGCACTATACTACACTATTATATATACAGAAAAATATGAATCTCTTACCAAAGCTTTTGACGCGTCTATGTGAACGATATCTCCAGTAGGTACTGTAGTAAGGACAAATGCTGCAGACATCTCATAAGGAACATACGGAAGATCCTCAGTATATGAAGCCTCGCCTGAGCATTGAATCTACGATATTTACGTGATCTTAGCTCTATACTTAAATGCAACTCGAATTTAACAGCTAACTTTACATTAACATAGGATATAGCTAAGTTATTGTAACAAGCACAGAAAAGGCTAGAAGTGGTAAGATTCAAAATACGTATAAGAACTAGTATTGCCAAACGCAGTAGTAATAAATATTTTATGCGTTTGTACATTTAATTATTTACCTTCACTCATGTACATAAAACGTATTTTGCTATACATTTATTCCTTGCATAAATTAGTTTAATCAAAACCCACTTTTTTTGTTTCATGGCAAACACTTTATACTAAGACCGAACGTGAAAGAGATCCACAATCAGAAGTGGGATGGTAATATTACATGTGACCTCGTTCGCGTTGATATCCCATGTGATATATGCCGCACATTTTTCCGTGATAATATGTAGCTTTCTATACATTAAATTTTTTTTTAAACCTGTTCAGCAGATAAGTTTGAGCTTAATCATTAAAAATAAAAAATCTTTCCTCTTTATAATATTAAGTGTAAATTGTATAGACATACCAAAGCTTCAACTTTCTGTAAGGGCTGATTGAGGGGCCAAAGCGACGGATCCGTCTTATAGACTTGAGTACCTTTTGATACTGGACGTGTGTCATGGATCTTGACAGCCCCCGAACGGTACTCCTCGTGAAGATTGTTTTTGGGATGTAGCTTCAACAATCCCTGAAATATTGAACAGGAGGCAGTGGCGTAACTACGAGGTGGCATGGCGGGCAAAATGCCACAGGCCCTCGACCGTAAGGAGTCCTCGACCGTAAGGTGCCTTCGCCTCGACTGGAAGGAGAAAAGCCTAAAAAATTCAGCCACATACATTGTCCTGAACCCACACTAAAATCGAGTCTTATGTCGTGGGTATCAGGAACTACGAGAGACGCGCGCTCTCACAACACCCAGATCCGAAACAAATATCTGTAGGCCATACAAACATTTTCTCGGTGCGGGGATCGGACCCGCGGCCTTTCGTTTCACAGCCGGCACCGACAAGCCACGGAGGTGGTATGTACGTATCATCGTCATCATCATCAGCCATAGGACGTCCACTGCTGGACATAGGCCTCCCCCAAAGATTTCCAGATCGACCTGTTGGAAGCGGTCTGCATCCAGCGACTTCCTGCGACCTTTATGTATGTATATATGTGTGTAATAACTGACCTTATAAAATAGCGCCAATGCCAAATGTCGTCTATACTCCACTGAGTTAAAAGGGTTGGTATCAACCACCAACTCACAGTCCAAAACTTCCAGAGCTTTCTTTAAAGTATTATTCGAGAACAAATTCTTTCCAATTAAACACCGCTCTGTGTCCTTTGCTCTGACGAATTGGCTCGATAAACCTCCGTAGACAATTCTGCATTCTTTTACTGTATTACAGTCTGTTAGTTTGTACATGTATGCAGCATTTACTATAGCATGACTGGATTGACTACGGGGCATAATCTAGTAACCAAAAAATATATTTTTATCTTAACAAGAATATTGCCTCTATTTTTTTAACATTATCAATATCTGATTGAAAAAAAATCGCTAAATAATTAAAAAGTTATAAGACTTTTAAATCTGGTAGATGAAATAAGTAACAAATGATGAACAGATAAGGGCGTGACGTCACCTCCTTGAATGTCCATTACTGTGCGAGAGAGATATAAAGATGTTCTCATTACGCACCCACCTTTGCAAACAACAAAAAACAATTGCGGGCTCATTTTTGAAGTCATTTCGATTCTGTTTTGTCAATAAGGTTTCTTTTACATTTCATATTATTTTGTTTATTAAATATTATATAAATTCGATCATTAAATAAATGATTCTTTTGGTGTCTATGGGTGACGCACCTGCTCGTTTTCCAGTTTTTACTGTAAAAAAATATAAAGAAAAAGCCAATTTAACATATTTCCCATACCTTAAAAGTGACAATCTTGAATTCTTGGCTTAATGGTGGTAGTAAAATATTCACAATTATTTTTTTCCTCATGTCAGTCTGAAGAAACTCTTGCATCGTTACTTGTTTTATAACATTGGTGCCATGTGACTTTGAACCTAAATGGTAAAGGTATAAATACTTAACTAATGCCTGTTCTTTTTTGGTTTGACAAATAAACTTTCTGTCTATTCTTTCTAAAGTTTCAAATCTCATGACAGACCGACTTCAAAATTTATCCGATTTTGACCGACCGATGTTATATGGGTCCACCCTTGAAATAAGCTCTATCGAACACAAAAATAATCTTGAAAATCGGTCCACATTTGGCGGAGATATCGCGTTACATACATATATAAAAAAAATACTGACGAATTGAGGACCTTCTCCTTTTTGGAAGTCGATCGACCAATACGGGACCACCCTTGTAGTAATGGAGTGCGTCGATGGCGTAGTTGTGTTTTGGTACGACTACCGTCCTTAGGTCTCGGGTTCGATCTCCGGCGCGGGCTAAGTGACATTGGATTTTTCCAATATCAGCCTGGAGTCAGGAACTTAGGCCACATACTGATTTCTTAAGTTTACACCACAGTACAGTAGTTAAGGCCACATAGTCTGGGTACGTTCCCCTAAAGACCACAGAAATATACCGCACACGGAATACAACTGCATACCCGAGGCAGTCAGGGCATCGCAATAATATATAATAAAATAATAATATTAGCCCTGTTAAAATAGTAATATTACTGTCCCACTGCTGGGCACGGGCCTCCTCTACTAATGACAGAGGTTAGGCCTTAGTGTACCACGCTGGACTAATGCGGGTTGGTAGACTTCACATACCTTCGAAATTCTTGTGAAGAAATTCTAGGGTATGCAGGTTTCCTCACGATGTTTTCCTTCACAGTTAAAGCAAGCGATAATTCACAATGAAAACACACTTAATATAGAAAAGTCAGAAGTGTATGCTCGATTTTAGGGTTGGTTTCGAACCTCCGACACTGCTTGCATCGCAATAATATACTTACATAATGTTAGTTGGGCACCAACACATTCCAACAGTAGAAATACGTCCGATGCAAAGTCTCTGTGTTGGTGTTTTAACATTAAATTACCAGCTATTGTTGCCAACTACAAAAGTGTATTCAAGATTATTATTCGAGAATTGTAAAAAATCACATGTTTAAAAACTTAATAACCGACCGACGAATAAACGATTTCTTTGATTACACGAAAGGTACACATTGAAATGAATTTAGTTCGTTTTAAGGGATTTGGAGTTGGACCACCAACAATGTTAAACTTTCGGATAAAAAATAAAACAGATCGCAATAGAATCCGTAAAAACTAGTTTTATTTCAATTTAAGAAGCCAACTTCAAAAATTATTATATTACTAAAATATGAGAGATCATAAAAGAAACCTTTAAATGAAAACTTACGTTTCTCACAGCAACATGAGCTACTTTCTTCAAATGCTTCCAAAATCCATTTAGATATGAAAAGTTTTCTTCCTTCGACATCTTTTGGAAAAGATCCAAGACTTCAGTGAGCGTAGATCCGCCTCCGATGGTCAGGTTTTGGCCAATTTTACAACATTTAAGTTGTTCAATACAGGATATATCAATCAATACTCTGGGATATTCGTCTATTGGATATGCACCTTAAAATTAATAAACAATAATATTATCAGTGCTGTAATATTTCCATCCCACTTCTGATCTAGGGACTCCTCTGCTAATGAGGGACCTCAGTTTTAGCTGTAACACGGTACGGTACACTTCACATATCGAAATTCTTGTAGAGAAATTCTCAGCAGGTCGATTCCCTAAGGTTTCATTTGTGAAACAACGTTGCGGCATCGTTGCGGCAACGATGTTTTCATTATTGTATTCAGCAAGGTACAAAGTGCACGCACTAGCGCTAGGCGTGATGACGGCGCTTATGCAAACTAGCTCTCCTGAGCGAGGCGTTTAACATAAATGTATGGATAATGGTATTCTCTAAGACCCAACAACGGTAAACGCTCCGTCGATCTCAACGATGGGCGCTGCAGGAAGTCGTCAATCGCAACGTTGCATTGTGGTGTTTTTTAGAGAATCGACCAGCTGGTAAGCGGGTTTCCTCACGATCTTCACCGTTATAGTTAGCGATAAACCACAATTTATATGCACTTATAATATGCATGTAATATAAATCAGAGGTGCAAGCTCTTTTTGGGGTTGGTACGAAAACACCGACATCAAAAAAATCGTTTTCTTACATGCTGAGGTACCATTATCATAGTTATATATTACCTTTCCCTGTATTCCCAGCCACCAACATATAAGAATCATCTTTTTCAAATAAGTCAAATATATCATCAATTTCATCAACTCTGTACCAAACTCTGCCATCTTTTAATACAATTTTAATTCTATTTGTTCTATTTACAAAACACCAATCTTTTTCACAATCCGTTTTGCATTTATTAATGTCTTCAATATCTACATTTTTTGGCGCGTCGCATGCGAAATTTTTGAACGCTTTTAATATCGGCCTGTATCCGGTACATCTACACACGTTGCTTCCGAAACTGTGTTCTATTTCTCTCATCGTAGGTCGTTTTTTTCTTTGCAGTAAACTACAAACAAACAAAATCGTCTATTTTGTGTGTGATAAAATTAACGAGTAGTGGAGTCATATCGCTATCTCTATCGCACGTGTGCGCCGAGTTGCGACCAACGTGTATGATGACGTCATTGTATATGGCGTCCATCTTTTTATCGAAGTGAAAACATGGTGATAGACTCATCTATACCAAAGATATTTAATATTACTAAGTATAGAGGGGCTATCAAACAAGTTTCCATGCATAAAAAATATCTCAAACGTCAATACCGCCATCTACCACTTATTACAATGCGAGGGCACTTATTACAATTTACACCCTAAAGTTCTGTGAATGTTCAAAAATCACGTAAGACATTTTTTTTGTCTAAAGATTATTACGCTGGCACAAAATTGCCCGTGAATGTTTCAAATAAGACTGAGGCACTTATGACCACGAGGTCACAAAATTTAAAGTTTCGCGATATTGACCTGTCTATGTACTGTCAAATGTCTTTGTCCGGGACGAAAAAGCTCTGCGAGATGTGGGTGATCTAGTTCCCTGCCTACCCTTTCGGTACAGGCAGTGCCGTGACTACAGGGTGGCATATCTACAAAATGCCATGGGTCCCCGACCCCAGCGGTGATCGGAAGGAGGCCGCGGACTGAAAAAGCCGTGTCCATATAGCAGCCCGAGATGTAGGTTTTTTCGAAGCGGGGGCAAGGTGCCAATTAATCCAATTTCACCGCCCCTAAATCAGTACCGTCTTTACCATACCATTCAATAAGAGCATACGGGGACCCCGAAAGGCTGAAAAGGACGTTAAGGCGGCGCCAAGTTAGGGCGCCCTCCAGATTTTGCCCCCCCCCCCCCCTTCCTGCCACCCCAGGCACGTGCACCCTCTCGCCCGCCTAGATCCGGCACTGTCATATAGAGTCATGGGCTGAAAAGACCTCTATCCAATAAATTTGCCACGGGCCCCATAGTTACGCCACTGGGAACAGCAAGTCGATTTTCTAAGGTTTCATTTGTGAAAAAACATTGCGGCAACGATGTTTTCACTTTTGTATTCAGCAAAGTACAAAGCGCACGCACTAGCGCTATGCGTGATAACGGCGCTTACGCGAACTAGCTCTCTCGAGCGAGGCGTTCGATATAAATGTATGGAAAATGGTATTCTCTAAACGCAATAACGTTGAACGCTCCGTCGATCTCAACGATGTGCGATGCGGGAGCGAGGCATCGATCGCAACGTTGTGGCGTTTCTTAGAGAATTAACCTGCAGGTGTGTATCTTACCTATGCATAGCCATGATCCATCCAGGAGTACAATAACCACATTGTGTTCCGTTATTCTCTGCCAATGTTTTTTGGAGGGTGTGATAGCCCTTGTGCCGATTTCCCAAGGCTTCTATCGTTGTAATTTCCCAATCTTGACATGATGTGATGGACACTAGGCACTGAAATAATCACAAGTTTAAAAACATAACAGACCGACTTCAAATCCGATCGCACCAAATGTATATGGGACCACCCTTGAAATGAAGACTCGTCTTTAGTGTAGTATAATCGTCTTTAGTGTAGTATAATCGTCTTTAGTGTAGTAGACTCTTCTTTAGTGTAGTATAATCGTCTTTAGTGTAGTATAATCGTCTATAGTGTAGTAGACTCATATTTAGTGTAGTAGACTTTGCTTCAATCACAGGTGACCCACAGAACACACACATTTGCCAGTTACTATAAAAATAGACTGCCTCTGTAGCGTAGTTGTATTTCAGTATGACTACCGTCTACTACTAAGGTCGCGATTCGATCCCCAAAGCGGGCAAATTATGCTTATCACCACCACACACCACAATATCAGCCCGGAGTCTGGAATTTGTGCCCGATATGGCGATAGGCTCATTTACCACCTCTGGAACGGAACTAAGCTCGGTGAAATGTGGGTGTTCTAGTCTACTTTCCCCTTCCGTATACAGGTGTAAGCTTATTTTATGTGTTGTTATAAAATAACTTACGGAATTGACAGCTTGTTCAATATCTCCTGGACATCTAGTAACTGATACGACGCAGGCTCCACAGCCACCCTCGCGACACATGTACTTAGTGCCAGGAAGATTCAACACTTTTCTTATATAATCCACTAATGTCATCTTTGAAGTGACCTCACATCCCACTACAACAAATAAATAACACTCAGTCACGCACATAGTCCTGACCCCACAGTAAGATACGAGTCTTGTGTCATGTATCAACATAAATAACACCCAACAGTCACGCACATAGTCCTGACCCAACAGTAAGATACTAGTTTTGTGTCGTGATTAAATAACACCTAACAGTCAGTCCATGCCCCACAGTAAGATACGAGTTTTGTATCATGTATCCACATAAATAACACCCAACAGTCACACACATAATCCTGACCCCACACTATGATACTAGTTTTGTGTCGTGTATAAATAACACAACAGTCACACACACAGTCTCTGACCTCACACTAAGATACTAGTTTTGTGTCGTGTATCAACATAAATAACACACAACAATCATACACATAGTCCAGACCCTACACTAAGATACGAGTCGTGTGTCGTGAATCAACATAAATAACACCCAACAGTCACATATATAGTCCTAACCCTACAGTAAGATACGAGTCTTGTGTCGTGGGTATCAGGAACGACGAGACTTTACGGTTCCAATTTCGGAATCACGCCTATATCTCCGAACGGTTAAGCAAGGACCAGAGAACTAGGACCACGTTTCGCCGTGCTTTTTCCGTCCCAGATGTGATAGACGACCCTATTGCCATATAAGGGACAAATTCCAGACTCCAGTGTACTGAATAGAAAAACTCAATATGACATTCAAAGTCGGGGATCAAACCCGAGAGCTCAGTAACAAAACTAGTATCATAGTGTGGGGTGAGGATTATGTGTGTGACTGTTGGGTGTTATTTATGTTGATAAATAATACCTAACAATTAATTTTTTATATTGCACACCTCATTTCGATTGATTATAATGCAAGAATGCATGCTCAAGAAATGGTGTCGCAAAGTCATTCAGATAACAAGTGATGACTCTATCAATAAAAAAACCATTGCTATAAAAACCCAATTAAAACACTCAAAAATAAATTATCGCGACTGCCTCGGTGGCGTACTCATATTGCGGCACGACTACCGTGAGGTCCCGGGTTCGATCACGGGTCGGACAGTGATATCGGATTCAGTATCAGCCCGGAGTCTGGAATTTGTGCCATGGCGATAGGCTCGTCTATAACATCTGGGACGGAACTGAGCTTGGTGAAATGTGGGTATTCTAGTTTGCTTCTGCCTACCCTTTCGGAGATAAGTGTGAGTCTATAATTCAAGTTACATTATTTATTTATGCAGCTCATTTTATAAGCATTCATGGTCCTGACAGACTCTTTTCTTTCTGCCGGGTGTTATGCCTTATACCAGGCCCGCCTTCCTACTAAAACGCTTCCACTTCGCCCAGTCCTGAGCATCCTCCATAGTGATACCATTGGCTTTTTGGCATTGATCTTCCTCCAAAATGTCTAGCCCGTGTTGGGCTGTCCACGGGGGCGCACCCCTAGTACGATCTGGTCCAGACCCCTGCAACTGACGCAAGGCCGTCTTAAGGCATGAGGGCCCCTGGCCACACAAGAAATGGAGAGCCCCTTGAAGAGTAAAAATAATTGATCGTGTAAGGCATGGGTTCCTAAATGGTGAAGCGCGCCTCCCTGAGGGGGCGCGGTAAGGTGCCAAGAGTGGCATGAGCGTCTGGATGAGATATACTTGAATTAATGTATGAGCTGATTTCGCTAAAAAAAGCTCACCAGGCAAGCTAGATACATCGAGGGGCGTGGGCCTATACATTTAGGATTAAGATAAGATATTCTTTCAAAATATGAATGTATGAACTGAGGCGTGACAACAATAAGCTTGGGAACCCTGATGTAAGGGAATATAAGTAATTATCAGGCTTTGGGGGGGGGCGTGTGGTCGGCGGCCATAGTGAGATAGGAATATGTCAGGTTTGATATATTATTATTCTTTCTACCTCCCTTATCCCACTTTAATGTGGAGTCGGTGCACCACACCTTTTCAAGCATGTTGCTGAAAGTATTTGGCTTTGTTTTTACGACTGACTGCCTGCCTGACGTCAACCCCCTATACGGTATCCAATCCCGGGCAAATTAAATTAGAAAATTCGCTTTGCCCGACCTGGAAATTGAACCCAGGACCTCCCGGTCTACAGCCCATATATGCTGCCGCTAGACCAAGGAGGCGAGTTATATTATTATTAAAAATACAAAAATCACCTTCACAATCCATGCCGTTGACTTTAAATTTAACTTTATGCGATGGGCTCGTCATGATACACTGCTTTCTGTATCGTTGGTTGATACACTACTACTCGCTTTGAATTGTCGAATCAAGTGAAAGCCTTTACTACACTAGCTATTACTCCCGGCTCTGCTCCTATTACAAATATTTTCAAATTTTAGTTTAGGGGACATCCATAAATTATGTCACACGTTAAGAAGGGTCGACGAAATGTGGCAAGGACTGGGACGGATACTAATTTCCTGACGTGTTAAAAGACGAATATTAACGAAAACCTTAAAAATATTTTCAACTCTTATATGTATGAGGATAATGTATAAATTGTTTTGTTGGTTACATTATATTTGTGTTATGAAATTCGTGTGACGTAATTTATGGATGACCCCTCTATAACTTTTGGAACAAGCTCTATTGAACACAAAAACAATCTTGAAAAAACTTAACGAACCGAATTCAAAACTTATCTGATCGTGACCACATTTATATGGGACCACCCTTGAAATAAGCTCTATTGTATATAAAAATAATCTTGAAAATAGGTCCACATTTAACGGAGATATCACGTAACATACATAAAAAAAATCACAAACAAATTGAGGACCTTTTTGTGAAACCGGTCGTAAGTCCGTTCTTATTTGTCGGAGATGTCGCGTAACATTGATAAAACTTCTTTTTATTGAACATAACATAACATAAGCTCACGCCTGTATCCCCGAAGGGGTAGGCAGAGGCGCACTAGCGAACTAGAACACCCACATTTCGCCGAGCTTAGTTCCGTCCCAGATGTGATAGGGGGCGAGCCTATCGCCATATCGGGCACAAATTCCAGACTCCGGGCTGATATGGAAAAATCCAATATCACTTTGCCCGACCCGGGGATCGAACCCGAGACCTCAGAACCGTAGTCGTACCGAAATACCATCACGCCACCGAGGCAGTCTTTTTATTGAGAATCTTCGTATTTTGAAGTTGGTTGTCGACAATGGCATAACTACACGGTGGCATACAGGCAAAATGCCACGGGCCCCGATCTTAGGGGAGCCTGCACTTTCAGGCAGAAGGAGGCCCCTACCTGAAAATTACTTGACCATAGCCCGAAAAGACCGTAACCACAAATTTGCCACGGCCCCACAATAGTATAGATACGCCACTGGTTGTCGGACATACATAAATACTACATATTGGCCGCGACTGTTCTCGTGGAATATTTTCTATGGTATTTATTTTCCGGTATAAAAAATAGCCTATGTGTTATCCTGGTGTATAATCTATACATAGAACTGTAAAGATTCATCAAAATCGATCCACATATACAAACATTCACGTTTTTCATATTAGTAGAATTAATATGTGGACTGTGACCTATACAGTGTGTTTTTTTTAAACTGGGACAGTATGGAGAAATCAGAAACTATACGAGATTTAGAGAAATCGTCTTAGGAACCGTTTGACCTTTTTTGTAAAATACTTTTGGCATACTCATTGATTGAGGGTGATTTGTCCATTAAATCAATAAATTAGAAAATTCGCTTTGCCTGACATTGGAAACGAACCTACGACCTTCCGGTCCACACCCCATGTATGCTGCCACTAACGGCCGGTCTCAATAAACGATCTCAGTTTGAGAGTGCAGATAGATCGCGGTTGCGAATCAATTAACACCCGGTTCCTATAAACAATCTCAGTTCGAATTTGAACATGACTACGTCATTAACGACCAGTTTCAGTAAACAATCTCAGTTTAGAGTGTAGATAGATCGCGATTATGAACCAATCAAATCACGTCATTTGACGTAGTCATGTTCAAATTGCGTTCTTATTGATTAATTTTTGTAATCTATCTGCACATTCGAACTGAGATTGTTTATTGTAACCGGGCGTAAATCAAGGAGGCGACATTTCATTGTATCGGAAAAAGGTCATGCATATTTCTCTGTATCTCCTACAATTTCCTATTTCACCATAATGTTCCAGTAAAAAAAAACATACTGTATATTAACATTTTTGGAATAACATAAATTTTTATTACCATATATGTATGTCATTCAGGCAATTACAAGTTCCAAATTCAAATTAACATATTAATGTTCTTTTCCTTTTTTACCAATTAACGATCCACTTAAATAATATAATACATCATTTGTAATTGTTTTTTTAATTATAACATTTAAGTTCCACTTTTTATACACTGTGGCAGCGGCGTAGCGTGGGTTTTCGCCGCCCGGGGCCGCCCGGAAATTTGCCGCCCTTTTCAACCGACTTAAAAAAAGAGATTCTCAAGTCATCGGACTAATTTTGTACGAGTATATTACCCGACATTTCCGGCAAATGTCGACCGATTTCTAAAATTATTTTTGTCTTCAATAGAGCAGTTGGGAATGGTACGGACTGCCGAGACGATTATCAGAAGTTCGAGACCAACCTCAAAAAGAACACACTCTGACTTTTCTATGTCAAGTGTGTTTTCATTGTGAAATATCGCTTGCTATAATGGTGAAGGAAAACATCGTGAGGAAACCTGCATACCCGAGAATGTTCCACAAGAATTTCGAAGGTATGAGAAGTCTACCAACCCGCATTAGGCCAGCGTGGTAGACTAAGGCCTAACCCCTCTCATTAGTAGAGGAGGCCCGTGCCCAGCAGTGGGACAGTAATATTACAGGGCTAATATTTATAATCTTGAAAAAAAATTATAGGGTACGTCGTAAAGTTTGGATGATTTTATTTTACGATTATCACGTAGTGTGGGGTATCGTTGGATAGATCGTTCAAAAACATTACGGGTTTGCTAAAACCGTTTTTCGATCCAAGAATTCGTTTGCGAAATATTAAGCTTTAATCTGCGAATGTTTGTTAGAGTCAAGTGTCCGCACCCCCTACCACCTAAACAGTTGGTTCTGGAAATGTGAAAAAATTCATGGTAGTCGCACATACGAATTCGGGTTCCTCACTCCCGAGTGAGACCCCCGGGTCTTAACCGCCGATGGTTTGGGGTCCCGAGCCTCGCCATCGGAGGAGAATACATTTATATTTATCATCATCATCATCATCATCAGCCATAGGACGTCCACTGCTGAACATAGGCCTCCCCCAAAGATTTCCAGATCGACCTGTTGGAAGCAGCCTGCATCCAGCGACTTCCTGCAACCTTTATCAGGTCGTCGGTCCACCTTGTAGGTGGACGTCCTACGTCCTTATATTTATAAATATGTTTTTTTTTTTAATATATATTTAAAAATTTTAAAAAGTTTCTAAAATAAAGAGTACTGAACAAAATAAAATATACACCCAACAATCGCACACGTAATCCTGACCCCACACTAGGTGGAATTGAACCTATATCATGGGTATCAAGAACTACAAGGGCCTTGCGGTTCCACTTCACCCACACCTGAAGCAAAACTCACTACAAAATCTATCGCAGTCTGATCGCAGTGTGGGAATTGACACTGTCATCGGGAAATATTTGGTATCACCAACAGCAGTGCAAACTAAAGACTCGAATTGGAAGTACAGCGGCCGTGCACCCTAACGACCGCGCCGCCCCATCGCGCGCACCGCCCCAGCGCCCGCGCCCACGCCACCCCAGCGTCCGCGTCACCCAGTACCCGCGCCACTCAGCACCCGCGCCGCCCCAGCGCTCCCGACACCCAGTGCCCACGCCGCCCCCGCGCCCCAGTGCCCACGCCGCCCACGCGCCCCAGAGCCCACGCCGCCCCAGCTACCGCACCGCCCCAGCGCCCGCGCTGTTCAGAGCCTACGCCGCCCCAGCGCCTGCGCCGCCCAGCGCCCCAGGGTCCGCGCCCGCGCCGCCCCAGCGACCGCGCCGCTCCCTCTCCCACACTGCTCCAGTTCCCGCGCCCACGCCACCCCAGCGTCCGCGCCACCCAGTACCCGCGCCACTCAGCACCCGCGCCGCCCCAGCACTCCCGACACACAGCGCCGCCCCAGCGCTCCCGACACCCAGTGCCCACGCCGCCCCAGTGCCCACGCCGCCCACGCGCCCCAGTGACCACGCCGCCCCAGATTCCACGCCGCCCCAGCTACCGCACCGCCCCAGCGCCCGCGCCGTTCAGAACCCACGCCGCCCCAGCGCCTGCGCCGCCCAGTACCCGCGCCGTCCCAGCGCTCGCACCGTCCCAGTGCTCGCGACACCCAGTGCCCACGCCGGCCGCGCGCCCCAGTGACAACGCCGCCTCAGCAACCGCGCGGTCCCAAATGCCGTGCACCCCAACGACCGCGTCGCCCCATCGCCCGCACCCTCCCAGCACCCACGCCGCCCCAACGCCCGCGCCGTCCAGAACCCACGCCACCTCAGCGACCGCGCCGCCCCAACGGACGCGTCGTCCAGCGCTCGCGCCGCCCCAGCGCTCCCGACACCCAGCGCCCACGCTGCCCGCACACCCCAGTGACCACGCCGCCCCAGCGACCGCGCCGCCCCATCGCCCGCACCCTCCCAGCACCCACGCCGCCCCAACGCCCGCGCCGTCCAGAACCCACGCCACCCCAGCGACCGCGCCGCCCCATCACCCACACCGCTCCAGTTCCCGCGCCCGCGCCACCCCAGCGCCCGCGCCGCCCCATCGCTCCCGACACCCAGCGCCGCCCCAGCGCCCGCGCCGTCCAGAGCCCACGCCGCCCCAGCGCCTGTGCCGCCCCGGCGCCTGCGCCGCCCAGTACCCGCGCCGTCCCAGCGCTCTCACCGTCCCAGTGCTCGCGACACCCAGTGCCCACGCCGGCCGCGCGCCCCATTGACCACGCCGCCTCAGCAACCGCGCGGTCCCAAAAGCCGTGCACCCCAACGACCGCGTCGCCCCATCGCCCGCACCCTCCCAGCACCCACGCCGCCCCAACGCCCGCGCCGTCCAGAACCCACGCCACCTCAACGACCGCGCCGCCCCAACGGACGCGTCGTCCAGCGCTCGCGCCGCCCCAGCGCTTCCGACACCCAGCGCCCACGCTGCCCGCACACCCCAGTGACCACGCCGCCCCAGCGACCGCGCCGCCCCATCGCCCGCACCCTCCCAGCACCCACGCCGCCCCAACGCCCGTGCCGCCCAGAGCCGCGCCGCCCCGTCGCGTCGTATTGTGTCGCGTGAATCCGTCACACTCGAGGCACATGGTGCATTAGCGCATACGTTTTGATTATTTAATTTCATGAGTACCTAAACAAAAATGCTACGATTGCCGCCCCTTCTCATGTGCCACCCGGTGCTATGCCAGTGGGTAATACCTAGTGTGGGTTCAGGGCTATGTGTGACTGTTGGGCGTATTTATTTATTTTATTTTTATGCTGAAAGGAATTGCGGCGCTTGTCGCGCCGCGCCGTGTGCCGCCCCTCTTCAGGTGCCGCCTCTCTTAATTTGCCGCCCCCCTTCATGTGCCGCCCGGGGCCCGGGGCCCCCCCGGCCCCCCCCACGCTACGCCAGTGCACTGTGGCACAAATGTTAACTCATTATAAACAGTTTTATAGTAACAAAAGTTAATACTACAGTTATTTTGCCTCTGTGGTCTAGTGGCAGCATATATGGGCTATGGACTGGGATGTCGTGGACTCGATTCCCAGGTCGGGCAAACCAAATGTTCTAATTTAATTTGCCCGGGACTGGATCCTTCAGAGAGGGTTGACATCAGGCTGGGATCCAGACATACAAACTTAGCCAAGTCTTTTCGGTAACATGCTTGAAAAAGTGTGATGGTCCAACGCCACATGTATGTAGGATAAAGGCAGGTAGAAAGAAAGAAAATAATACTAAAGATATTAAGTTAACTCTATGTATTTTTTTTAAATCGTTGCACAACATATTGGATGAAGTGATATTGGATTTTTTAAATTCAGTATCAGCTTGGAGTCTGGAATTTGTGCCAGCTATGACGATAGGCTCATCTATGACATCTGGGACAAAAAAAAAACGCATAGTGTCCGACAGCGCTGCAGTACTACGAGCCCTTGACAGCAAAACTATTCAGTCTGGGCTCATACTAGAGTGCCACCAAGCACTAATGGTGATAGGTTCCACGAACCAAGTCACCTTACAGAGGATAAAAGGGCACAGTGGCTCTCTAGGCAACGACGCAGCAGACGAGCTGGCTAGAAGGGGGGTCGGACCAACGAGTAATCGGACCTAGTCCAACATTACCGCTGCCCTTCAACCAGATAAGGTCATGGCTCCGCCAAAGAACATCAAAACAACATGCTGATCAATGGGCTACAATGAGCACTTGCAAACACTCTCGGGATGCTGTGCCACACCCGGATGTTCGCTTAACTAAACGCTTGCTGTCCTTAGATAGGCCATCTCTACGCATAGTCGTAGGTACCATAACTGGACACTGCCCACTTAACAAACATTTGTATGTTCTAGGTATGACCGACAGCCCCCTGTGTAGGGGATGCCTGTCGGCCGATGAAACAGCTGCCCACGTCATCCTGGAATGCGAAGGCGTTGCTGCACAACGGGCTAAAACCCTCAACACACCGAGGTCGCTCCGAAAAGCCTGCGGAGACCCCAGGAAGATCCTGCGCTTCTGGTCGGAGCTAGGCTGGCTTAACTTTTAGCTGGCATCACGTCACGCACAATGGTCCATCATCGAAATGGGCTGATTGCGGAAAATGGAGCCCACACAACAAACAAACAAAAACAAACACATCTGGGACAGAAATGAGCTCGGCGAAGTGTGGGTGGTCTAGCTCACTAGTGCGCCTCTGCCTACCCCTTCGGGGATACAGTCGTGAACTTATTTATCTACACTAATATTAAGAGATAAATAAAAGTTTCTTTGTAGGAAGCATGTAATTTCTTGAACTACTGTAGGTATAGATATTGATAATTCTCACCATTGGAAAACTACATTATTTTTGAGTGACAAAGGCCATATTGAGGCTAAGATCTATAGAGCGAACTTCGACTAGGTCTAAGTCAAAGTCACGAACTCAGTGAGGATTTTTACTAAGTCCCAGTCATTTTCGACGAGACTTAAAAAAGCATCTACACGGTAGGCAGCGGCTTGGCTGTGCCCCTGGCATTGCCGATGTCTATGGGCGACGGTAACCACTTACCATCAGGTGGGCCGTCTGCTCGTCTGCCTTCGTTGGCAAATAAAAAAATTTAAAAAAAAATTTACAAGAAAATCTTTGCTTAGTCTGTCTGTCGGTCTGTTTTTCTTTTAAAAAATTAACCGGGCTAAGTCAAAGTTCGATTTAACAATTACAAATCCCCCCTGAGTTCGTGACTTTGACTAAGTAGAAGTTCGCTCTATAGATCTCAGCCCTTAAGCCGGGTCTCCTGCACTAAAACATTACACAAAACGTGCATTTTTTATCTATGGTCCCTTGTTCTACGAGTAGAGTGACAGCTAAAAGCGTTCTTTTCCGTATGTGCTTTTAGTGTTTTGTTTCGAGAAAGCTAGTGTAGGAGACGCTGCTTTATTTAATCTATACTTCTATATGTAGCATCATAAGTCTGTTTATATTCGTTTATACCAAAGACTTCTATGTATACTACTAGACTGGCTGTTCGGTACATAGAATGTGCGCATTAAGCCACTGTTAATCGGCCTCAACTCACTATAGTAATCTGCTTTTTCCTTAGCCGTGAAACGTCAAACACTCGCCGTCATGTGCCACAATTTTACTTCGAAACAGCTTGTCTAGTAAATACATAGAAGTCTTTGGTTTATACACGCTCATTTTCAACAATTTCAATAGGGGCATGATTTTTTTTGTAATAGGTATTATTCTAGGTGCGACAGTTGGGTATAGGAGGCAGACCAAAGACATTCAACAGTGTATAGACGTGACAACTGACAACAGGCCGAAACTTGTGATCCAAAAGTTGTGACCAGTTGGCCATAAGTCGCTCAGTCTAATCTTGTATATATGTACACGCGAAAGGTCTGTCAGCGCAATAATCTTTAGACAATGAAATTGTCTTACGTGATTCTTCAACATTTACAGAACGTTCTAGGGTGTACATAAATTATAATAAGCGCCCTCGTAGTGTTCAGGCCGGTGTAGCTGTGTAAGCCGACTCGTTCGGGCTGCCAGCTGTAGGGCCAAAAAAAAAAGAAACAAAAAAAAACTCGTATCGTATTGTAATAAATAATAGAAGGCGGTACTGAAGTTCGAGACAATTTTTTTTGTGTGGAAACTTGCTTGATAGACACTCTGTAGTTAGTGATATTAAATCTTATTGAGACCAAAGAGACGGATAAACGCAATAACAATTGACACAAAACCTAACTTTATTTAGGTTAACTTTTATACACATGTTGAACTTCTGAAACTCCCCTAACCCCTTACGATAGCATACGTCGTTTGTTGTTTAAATTCTGCAAAATAAACAGAAATTCGGCGTGTTTTCGAAGAAACTCTTGTAGAACATTCCATTCCTTACTCAATTAAAATCAGGACCATGGATGCATCAGGAATGAGCTAAAACTAACAAATTGAAATTAAATCATAAATGTAAACAAACAACAGCTGTAATCTGCTATGCTATAATCACTCTTTGTATAATCCTTAGATAAAGTATATAATAGATTGGGCGTCTAGGTACTTAAATCTTGAATAAGTGAGATAGATAAATGCAGTTTACAGTGTGAGTGATAGAGACAGACGAAGAATTTTTTATCTCGTTCTGCGTATGCGTTTTTATTGTCTGACACCAACTCCGAATGTACCCCGAGTTGGTGTCAAACATATTCCTGTGAAATGTTGACTTGCGTTTATGTGGTGTATTTCGTGTTATATATTGTGACAATTGTCATTATTCCAAAATGAGAAAACATAACCTCTCATAGGTAAGTACCGATTATTAGCGTATATCCCGCAAATTTACTTGTGATAATCTCGGTAATGATAATTAGAGTTGAAATAAATGTAAACTTTCGCGGAATTCTCAAAGTAATATAAGAAATTCACATCGAAAAGAAAATTATGTTTATCCTATAACCTTTCCAAGTTTGATTGGTTATTATAATGCAACCATGTTGCTTTGTAAACCTGCATCTTTAATTTGGTGGCATTACATAAAATTTAGGGATGCCAAGAAAACAAAAACTTAATTAACCCAAATTACGGGAAGTTTACATTGGACTGACTATAAAAATATTTTATAAGACTGAACAGTTTTTTTTAACCGACTTCTAAAAAGGGGGGAGGTTAACAATTCGTCGAAATATTTTTTATGTATGTTCCCCGGTTACTCGAAGACGCCTGGGTCGATTTATTGATAAAATCAATTTGCATAAAGTATTTAAATGTTAGAATTCATTATTCCACAAAATCTATGGTGCGATCACTTGAGTTTAACAAAAATGCGTGCTTAAAGCTTAATATTTCACAAACGAAAAAGCAAACCTTCAAAGTTTTTGAACGACCTATTCAACGATATCCCACACTATGGACAATGGAGAAAAAAATGTCATTCCTTAATTTACGTGTAGGGGAAGTACCCAAAATTGTTATTTTTTTTGCAATATTTTATTTTACACTTTTATTGGTCTGATTGATGTGTATTTCCATGCCAAATTACATCTTTCTAGTCTAAAATAGTCGTTGAGCTAATCAGCGGTCAGGCAAAAAGATAGACATGACGAAAATATAAGGGTTCCATTTGTGCCAATTGGCTTTTAGGACTTAAAAACTGAGCCTTCGCGGGACACTTAGCAGATGTGAAACATCGCAAATTAATCTTTACTAGTTTTTGCCAGCAACTATGGCCGTCTTGTCGATACGTTCTGAGGTTTTCATCCAATCTATAGGAAACATTTTAATGATTACAAAGAAATGTTAAAATATAAGTCTTTTTTAGTTTTTAAACTTGGTGACTATTGAAGTTATATATTTATTCATTGTTGATTATTGTTAAGAATGAAAGATTATTAGTTCATACTGTATTTGTAAGTATTAAAATATACTATAGTTTGTTTATTCCACTCCATCTTTTTCTTTTTTTCAATTTGCCCTTGTCACACAATGTAGGGTCGGTGCAACACACTTTAAGAAAATGTAATAATAATATAGCCCTATAATATTACTATCTCACTGCTGGACACGGGCCTCCTCTATCAATGAGAGAGGTTAGGCCTTAGTCTCTACTTTTTCAAAATGTTAATACATTAACCAAAAATAAGCCCTTTAGTTATTTCTGTAGAGTCCCCTCCTTGGTCTAGTGGCAGCATGTGTGGTCTGTGGACCGGGGGAGGTCCTGGGTTCAATTCCCAGTTCTGGCAAAGCAAATTTTCTAATTTAATTTGCCCGGGACTGGATCCCTCGTAGGGGTTGATGTTAGGCAGGCGACTGGTCGTAAAAATTAAGCCAAATCCTCTGTGCAACATGATTGAAAAAGTTTGTTGCGCCGACCCCACATTAAGGTGGGATAAGGGCAGGTAGAAAAAAAAGAAGTTATTTCTGTAGAGACGCTTCTAAATTTTTATCTTTATCTTTATTATAACGTAACATAAGCTCACGCCTGTATCCCCAAAGGGGTAGGCAGAGGTGCACTAGCGAACTTGTACACCCACATGTCGCGGAGCTTAGTTCCGTCCCAGATGTGATAGGGGGCAAGCCTATCGCCATATCGGGCACAAATTCCAGGCTTATATTGAAAAATCCATTATCACTTTGCCTGATCCGGAGATCGAACCCGAGACCTCAGGACGGTAGTTGTACCGAAATAGAACCACGCCACCGAGGCAATATAAAAAAAATATACATTTTTGTTTTACAATTATCCACATATTGAAGGGTAAATTTTTCTCACAAGGTATCCTATGTCTTATGTCTGTCCCTTACGGGTATACGCGCATGGCTACTCTATTCATTCTTTCTCTAAGGTATAATCAGTCAAATCAGTGTAAACACAGAAAATAAATTAACGTCCACAGACTGCTTAGAGAAAATAATAGTAAGCGTCTAGACGATAAGCAGACAACGAAACAATATTTATAATAAATTAAACTATACTTTCATTTATCTAGTTATAATTATATGAGTCAATTATTAAATTATTACAAAATAAATGAGAAAATAAAAAACACAACCTAATGCAACGGAACACTCCTTAGTCTCAACCAAAAAGTGAATAAGCAATTAAGCAGATAAGCAACATAAATAAGAAACTGTAAATACATTCACAGAATTCTATGCATAATATAAAATAATATATTTTGTTATTTATTTATAAATCATTGTGCTTCCTTAACATTTTACTGTGATATTATAAAAAAAAATATTAAGAAGTTATTGCAACACTGTTTTGTTTTTTAAACTATAGCAGTTTATGGCGGGAAAATCATTTCATCAACTTTGAAACCTGCTGGGCACAACAAATTCTAAAGGTAAGCCGAAATAATATTATGAAAGCAATAAATATTGAGAAATACATAAATCTATTGATAGTAATAATATAACTTAATGTTTATGTTACGTTATGTTGGTAACTTTTGGAAAAATAATGTTTCATGCTTCATGCGTATTGGTTACATTGAATAATAGATTGAAAACGTGATTAGAGAAAATAGTACACAATATAAAAGTCGTAGCTATATAAAATTGGATTAACATTCTAACATTTTACCCATTGTCCGAGCATGGATAGTAAATCATCTTTCTATGCACAAGTTCTAGAAGACAATAATGTATACCTACTTAATATTTATTAGAACGATTGCTTCAGTAGCATAGTTGTATTTCGTTACGACTACCGTCCTGAGGACGAGGACTTGGGTTTGATCCCCGGGTCGGGCAAAGTGATATTAGATTTTTCCATATCAGCCGGAGTTTGGAATTTGTGTCCGATATGGCGATAAGCTCGCGCCCTATCACATCTGGGACGGAACTAAGCTCGGCGAAATACGTGTTCTAATTCGCTAGTGTGCCTCTGCCTACCACTTCAGGGATACAGGCGTGAGTGTATGTCATGTTGTAGATGAGCAAAATGAAACTTCGTCAAAAACAACGCATCAGTTACTACGAGCCAGAAGAACCGAATTTGGATGAATATGTTTGTAAGTACACAGATAAAAAAAAACATTATGGTCGATTATTCGATAACCAGATTTACGTTTAGTGGAGATTGTAGCGATACTTTTGTTGTTTTGACCTAGAAGCACCGATATATTGTTTACCTATATGCACAGTTGACGCTCGGAAAATGGAACAGCAAAGAAGTGCTTAAGCACTCCTTTTGCCTACAGTCAGACGCCGATAGAATTCTAAATTTCAAAATTCAAATTTAAGTTTGATCATTTCGTTTAAAAAGCTACTTTATTACACGTGCATAGGGTCATATTTGTGTTGATTTAATTAGAACTTGTGATCTTTTTCTTTGTTTTATTTCTGAGACCACTTTTTAGGAAGATATTTGCAAAGAACTGTGCATCTAGGGATTTAGTCTAAGATCGAGGGTATATTATATTGATGCCTAGAACTCTAAGGTTTTGACAGATCTTTTATACGTACATATAATGACAGCCTAATGGTGCGTACACACCGGGCCGAAAGAAGGCGAACGAATCTATACCTGGACATCTACTACCAAAAACGAAATCCGTAGTTTCAGATGACGGATCGCACGTTTTGGTACTACGAAGTGTTGCGGATCCGATGTTTAGATTTTGACATTATTGACATTATTACTTTCGTCCGTCCTACTTGACGCTACTATGAAAACAAATGTGACATGAAATACATCGTTTCTTCGTTCGGATCATAACCTCGATTGTACGAAAGCTCTAAGCCTATCGTTTGCTTTTCGTTTTGGTTTCGAAATCTTCGAAATGGCTAGATTCCTTCTGTATGAAGAATTGTAACTTATTATAAGCTTACGCCTGTATCCCCGAAGGGGTAGGCAGAGGCCCACTAGCGAACTAGGACACCCATATTTCGCTAAACTTAGTTCCATCCTAGATGTGATAGAGGGCAAGCCTATCTCCATATCGGGCACAAACAGACTCCGGGATGATACTGAGTAGAAAAACCCAATATCACTTTGCCTGACTCGGGGATCGAACTCGAGACCATACATACTGCTTCCTCCAAAATAAAAGTTTTCTTGGTTCAGAAGAGAATGATTACAAGACTGCCAACTTGTTAAAGCAGCCGTGGCCAACAATATTTCCAAGTATAAGATACTCAAATACTTGTATACATACTCTCATGTCTGTTATCCCCAAAGAGGTAGGCAGAGGCGCAACTAGAGCACCTACTTTACGCCAAGGCTTTTTCGGTCTCATGATGTGGTACTAAGCAGAAAATTTTGCCCGACTCGGGGATCGAAACCGAGAGCTCAATTCAATAATTTTACTGCTTACACAACACAACTACGCCACTTAAGCACTCAAATTATTATGTATTTAGGAAAGTAAAACAACGTTTTAGCATTTTTTTTTATTACAATTTCATTAAGGTCTCTCAACTCCCACTGAATGCCCTCCAGCAACTCCTTGTTTTTAGCTTCAAAGCGAAGGGCGCGATTACGGAGGTCTGCCTGCATCGCTGGTCGCACTCATTAGTCGTAATCTCCTTGAAACTGTTAGGGGAAATAATAAGTTAAATGTTAATTGTTTCAGACTAAATATCGTTGTTATTACTCAAAAGAACAATTGCCTACATCAAAGCAGGTTAATGTGTGTAGTTATATAGTTTATGCACACACATTCAAAGCACATGCTATGGTAATGGGTAACAATAGGTGTTCGTGCATTGATTGTAAAGTGCATCATAATATTATTCTTGTAAGGATATTATCTTCTTCCACTGCTGCACAGTTTTCATTGCGCCCTCCATGCTATTAAGGTGAGACGTCAAGGTCTCCCACAACCGTTTTGATTTAGCCCGCTTCTCCAGGCTATGCACAAACCCACGACCGAGACAGGGTTTTCCGTCATAAATTATAATAACGCCTCCATCTGCACGCTCGCTACAGTCATCTTGAACTGAAATGTTTTGAAAAATAGTCAAAAACATTATACGTTAATGTTATGTAAGTAATGATCATTTTTAATCGTTCAAAACACAGAAGTTGCATTTTGTTACACAGTAACTGCATTTAATGCAATGGATCATTCGTTTAAAGGGAATAAATAACACTTTTATAATTAATTTACCAACACATACTTGACCAACACAATTAATTCTTCTAGTCAACTTGTCAGTGTCAATCAAAAATTAAAAAATGACAATATTCTACAGATTAATCATAATGCAATAGACTAGGGCAGATTGCAAAATTAGCAGAAATATTAAATATTTTATATTCAATAATTATTTCGAAATATGAAATGATATACTTATTACATAAAACCTAATTAGAGATCTATTTTATATGCATTTTTCACAAAAATGTCACAATTGGTAAACATTTACGGTTTTTGAAGATATACCTCCCTAATCCGACACAATATGTTCATTCGAACGATTGTTTATGGCTCCGAAGCCAACGGTGACGGATCCGAAGTAATTTGGTAGTAAGGTTAAATAGGAAGTTCGTCGTTTCTTCGTTTTCGGCCGACGTTTCGGCGATCGTTTTTGGTAGTAGACGCCCTGTTTCGTTCACAAACAAACTTTCGCTGTTTTGGGTTTTATGTAATAAGTATATCATTTCATATTTCGAAATAATTATTGAATATAAAATATTTAATATTTCTGCTAATTTTGCAATCTGCCCTAGTCTATTGCATTATGATTAATCTGTAGAATATTGTCATTTTTTAATTTTTGATTGACACTGACAAGTTGACTAGAAGAATTAATTGTGTTGGTCAAGTATGTGTTGGTAAATTAATTATAAAAGTGTTATTTATTCCCTTTAAACGAATGATCCATTGCATTAAATGCAGTTACTGTGTAACAAAATGCAACTTCTGTGTTTTGAACGATTAAAAATGATCATTACTTACATAACATTAACGTATAATGTTTTTGACTATTTTTCAAAACATTTCAGTTCAAGATGACTGTAGCGAGCGTGCAGATGGAGGCGTTATTATAATTTATGACGGAAAACCCTGTCTCGGTCGTGGGTTTGTGCATAGCCTGGAGAAGCGGGCTAAATCAAAACGGTTGTGGGAGACCTTGACGTCTCACCTTAATAGCATGGAGGGCGCAATGAAAACTGTGCAGCAGTGGAAGAAGATAATATCCTTACAAGAATAATATTATGATGCACTTTACAATCAATGCACGAACACCTATTGTTACCCATTACCATAGCATGTGCTTTGAATGTGTGTGCATAAACTATATAACTACACACATTAACCTGCTTTGATGTAGGCAATTGTTCTTTTGAGTAATAACAACGATATTTAGTCTGAAACAATTAACATTTAACTTATTATTTCCCCTAACAGTTTCAAGGAGATTACGACTAATGAGTGCGACCAGCGATGCAGGCAGACCTCCGTAATCGCGCCCTTCGCTTTGAAGCTAAAAACAAGGAGTTGCTGGAGGGCATTCAGTGGGAGTTGAGAGACCTTAATGAAATTGTAATAAAAAAAAATGCTAAAACGTTGTTTTACTTTCCTAAATACATAATAATTTGAGTGCTTAAGTGGCGTAGTTGTGTTGTGTAAGCAGTAAAATTATTGAATTGAGCTCTCGGTTTCGATCCCCGAGTCGGGCAAAATTTTCTGCTTAGTACCACATCATGAGACCGAAAAAGCCTTGGCGTAAAGTAGGTGCTCTAGTTGCGCCTCTGCCTACCTCTTTGGGGATAACAGACATGAGAGTATGTATACAAGTATTTGAGTATCTTATACTTGGAAATATTGTTGGCCACGGCTGCTTTAACAAGTTGGCAGTCTTGTAATCATTCTCTTCTGAACCAAGAAAACTTTTATTTTGGAGGAAGCAGTATGTATGGTCTCGAGTTCGATCCCCGAGTCAGGCAAAGTGATATTGGGTTTTTCTACTCAGTATCATCCCGGAGTCTGTTTGTGCCCGATATGGAGATAGGCTTGCCCTCTATCACATCTAGGATGGAACTAAGTTTAGCGAAATATGGGTGTCCTAGTTCGCTAGTGGGCCTCTGCCTACCCCTTCGGGGATACAGGCGTAAGCTTATAATAAGTTACAATTCTTCATACAGAAGGAATCTAGCCATTTCGAAGATTTCGAAACCAAAACGAAAAGCAAACAATAGGCTTAGAGCTTTCGTACAATCGAGGTTATGATCCGAACGAAGAAACGATGTATTTCATGTCACATTTGTTTTCATAGTAGCGTCAAGTAGGACGGACGAAAGTAATAATGTCAATAATGTCAAAATCTAAACATCGGATCCGTCGTCGAATCCGTCAGCGGATCCGCAACACTTCGTAGTACCAAAACGTGCGATCCGTCATCTGAAACTACGGATTTCGTTTTTGGTAGTAGATGTCCAGGTATAGATTCGTTCGCCTTCTTTCGGCCCGGTGTGTACGCGCCATTACAACCATACTTTTTTTTAAAAAAGCTTTAGCATTTATAATATGTACTTATAGTTTCAAGGAATACTTTGAGAATAAATAAATTTGTCGTATTCTGTACCTATGAACAACTGAATGATGTTTTGATGTCCACAGCATATGAAGTTTACGTAATAAGGCTTGTCACTATTAATTTACCTTTAGAGCTTATATTGCACACTGGTACATGTCCGGTAGAATGTATTAGAACATCATAAAATTATAAATTAACCATCTGTACCTACATACATTCCGCAATAAACGTTTTTGTATTGTATTTGTATTGTATTGTATTATGAATGCTAAAGATTATATGGATGCATTTTTGTTAAGCCGCGTTTCGTGCAGGAAAACAATACACAAAACACCTACACAAAACATGGTTTTACTACATGTTTTTATCTATGGTCCAATATTCTACGTCCATTATGGTCCATTGGTGGCGTGTGTTTTTGTGTTTTGTCTCGAGAAAAACTGGTGCCTGCAAAAACATTGTTTTGTGTAGGAGTTTTTGAGTTTTGTTTCGAAAAAACACGTGCAGTAGACGCCGCTTAATTTTATGAATGTCCTCAACATATTTATTTATAGTAATACTTATAAAGAAATTGTCCATTCAAATATTTAATGATGCCTACAGTTTGCGACAAGTGTGGTGATTTTGTATACGAGTATTGCTCTATACACGGACCTTTGCTCGTCATACCGGATGATAAGGTAAGGCATAATGCATTTTAACATCTATTTTTTTCCTCTTCAATGTAGAATCTGCGCAATGTGTTTTAGGCATCTATCTTGAGACGCTTCTCCTGCACCAAAATATTACACAAAACATGTATTTTTTATCTATGGTCCATTGTTCTACGAGCAAGTGAGCGCATATGTTTCGAGAAAACGTAGTGCAGGAGACGCGGCATAAGTTTTACAAACACTTCCCTGCATCAATCCTCTTTAAAAAAATCCAGTCGCCAATAAAAATAACAAAAATATTAGAAAAATCCAGGGATTTGAACCCAGAACCTCCCTGTTTATAGCCCATGTACCTACACTACCGTTAGATCGAGACGGCGACATGCGCATTGTTGTATGCAATAACGTCGGCCTTGTAAACAAAAGCAGTAACCCAATTTATGACTATTTTAGATTTTTTTTTTTTCATATTATATTTATTCACGAATATATTAATTTTAGTATGAGTTTTTGACATTTACGCTAGCGACTACGTAAAATAATTTGAATGAAAAATATTGATTCACCACGTAACCGCTAGAGGCGTTCGGGTGTTTGTCATTTTTTAGTCGTTAGCATGAAATACTAAACATGACCGAACTATAATAATATTAGCCCCGTAATAGATAGATAGATAGTGATAGATAGATAGATAGATAATCAATGAAAGAAGCCGTTAAAGTTGAGTAGCGTTTGACCATTCGGTAAACACTGTAAATATAAAAGATCCTTAAACCATGTCTCGTACATTTGAAATTTCCATTACTCCTAAATAATAACCAGGTGTCCAGTAAACCCAAGTTTCCACCGATCGTGCCGCGAGCCGCCCTTACCATACCTAGCGTGTTCCTTCACCTAGCTCCTTCCCGTATTCCAGGTAAATCTATCCTCTTCCTTCTATATCTTTGTGCACTTAACGGCCGGTTTCAATAAACAATCTCAGTTCGAATGTGCAGATGGATTATAACAATTAGTCATTGATATATTATATACCTAGATGCACAGTTGACGCTCGGAAAATGGGACAGCAAACGAGTGCTTAGCACTTCTTTTCCCTACAGTCGGACGTCGATAGAATTCTAAATTTCAAAATTCAAATAAAAGAACGCTTGCCCATTTCCTTTAAAACGCTACTTTATAACATTTGCATAGGGTTATAATTGCGTTTATTTAATTAGAACTTGTGATATTTTTCTTTGTTTTATTGCTGATACCACTTTTTATGACGATATTTGTAGAGAACTGTGCATCTAGGATATATTAAATCGATGCAATTAATCAATAAGAACACAGTTTGAACATGACTCCGTCAAATGACTTGATTTGATTGGTTCATAATCGCGATCTATCTGCGCTCTAAACTGAGATCGTTTGTTGAAACCGACAATTATAGTGTGTTCTTCAAATTAGTGGTTATAAAAAAATACACACTAGAAAATTAAACTTGGCCCATCTTGCATTTAGTGCAAGAAGTACTACTGTTGTTTGCTAGTGTTATTTTCACATCTCGGACAGCAACCACCGTACCCATGGTGATAAAACCTGCCATAATGACCCACACTTCTTGTGTGGATCGCGTTCCAAGATCAGCCAGTGTACATTCTGTTCTCCCGAGGGGCTTGTGACATGATTTGATGGTTGGTGGTGACGGGTATGGGGGTATATCCCTGTATTCATCGGTCATTCGCCCGTCTTGACGCAAGAACCTCGATTTGCTTCTTCCCTCTTTGGACTGTGAATAATTATGAATAAACCGATATACTAATTGTTTATCGATAGTCCCTAGTTGTATGGACTGCACTGCGCTTACCATCAGATAGTGTAGTTACATCTTTTTCTTTCTACCTGCTCTTATCCCACCATAATGTGGGGTCGGCACAACACACTTTTTCAAATATGTTTCAGAATAGATTTAGCTTAGTTTTTACGACCGGCTGCCTGCCTGACGTCTACCAGGAACCAAACGGGATCCAGTCCCGGTCAAATTAAATGAGAAAATTTGCTCAGCTTGCCCTGGGAATCGAATCCACGACCTCCCGGTCCTCAGCCCATAATATATGCTGCCACTAGACCAACGAGGCGTAGTGTAGTCACATCTGGATAAAAAAATTACTATCATCATTAGAAATACACAATATAGGTACCCATTTGTTGTATGTAAAGGCGCTGGAATAGGCGTGTTCAGTACACTGACTCTGCCGCGTGGAGTAAGATTTGGTCCATATCGCGGAAAGCGCACCGATGAAATACAATCCAAGTATTGCTGGCAGGTACGTTGTAGAATATACATTTTCTGATGGGAACTATCCCATTGGTCGACCATACTTAGGTTCTAGATTAATGGTGAATAACAGTAACTCTATTAGATCATTTCATGATCATGGGTGGTATGTAGTGACAAATGCGACGCAGCGTCTATCAAAGATCGACAATATATTTGTTTGTTTTTGGGACCACAAATCTTTTTGACATTGAAAGTCCCTCGTAGTTCCTGACACCGTTCCTTTATTATTTCTACCTTCTGCACTTTGTGTTCTACCATACATAAATGATGTATAAACATAACATAAGCTCACGCCTGTATCCCCGAAGGGGTAGGCAGAGGCGCACTAGCGAACTAGTACACCCACATTTCGCCGAGCTTAGTTCCGTCCCAAATGTGATAGGGGGCGAGCCTATCGCCATATCGGGCACAAATTCCAGACTCCGGGTTGATATAGAAAAATCCAATATCACTTTGCCCGACCCGGGATCGAACCCGAGACCTCAGAACCGTAGTCTATGTAACCGTAGTATGATGTATTAGCATTACAATTTTCTGTCGTATCTTAAAATATAGGCGATTCTTGCAATAAACCTTAAGTTTGGTTTATTTGTGTATATTTTGTATTTATTTAAATTACGCATTAGATATATGACCACAACAACAAACCGCGTCATGTAGTGGACGCAATAGACCCGAACAACTCCAACTGGATGCGCTACGTGAACTGCGCGAGGCACTGGCAGGAGCAGAACCTCGTCGCCTACCAGTACAGGGGACAGCTGTACTACAGGTAACTGGACCACCGAGTCACTCATCAACATCCTTCCCTTATACAACTGGATGCGCCACGTGAACTGCGCGAGGCACTGGCAGGAACAGAAGCTCGTCGCCTACCAGTACAGGGGACAGCTGTACTACAGGTAACTGGACCACCGAGTCACTCATCAACATCCTTCCCTTATACAACTGGATGCGCCACGTGAACTGCGCGAGGCACTGGCAGGAGCAGAACCTCGTCGCCTACCAGTACAGGGGACAGCTGTACTACAGGTAACTGGACCACCGAATCACTTATCAGCATTCAAACTTTATATGTATATCCTTAAGCAAACAAGTCTATGAATTTAAAATTTCCTCAAGTTAAAAACAAGGTTTCTCGCTTAAAGGAAAATATCGCGAAGAATACTTCATACTTAAGAAAACGTAAAATTAAAAGGCATAATAGGATGTATACTAATTCGTATTAGGCCAGTATGGTGGACTGCTGTGCCCAGCAGTGGGACAGTGTGATTTCTTTCCACCTCTCCTATACAATGGGTCGGAGTATCATACTGCTTCAAGCGTGGTGCAGAAAGAATTCGACTTAGTTTTTACGATCGTCTGCCCACCAGGCTCCCTTTTCTAAGAGCTGCCCGATTTTGGATCCGCGTAGATCTTATGTATGTATATATTTATTATATTTACGCGACAGCATTGGGACTGTGTAATAAAAAGCTAATCAATTACAGGACGATCAAAATCATCCCACATTTCACGGAACTCATGGTTTTCTACGGAACCGAATATGCACACACCCTGCACATAGATTTGAGAAGATACAATGCGCCGGTGGGCTACGCACAAAAATTTGGTGAGCATGCTAGGTTAGATCTTTGAGTAACTTGTATGTGTTTTGAGTGGTAAGGCCACGTTGTAAAAAGCTGTCTAGCCGCCGAATGCTCATACACTTAGGCTGAGATCTATAGAGTGAAAGTTAAAGTAACAAAGTCAGTGAGGATTTGGAATTGTTAAATCTAACTTCGACTTGTCAGAGTCATTTTTTCCAAGAAAAATAGACTGACAGACTAAACAAAGATTTTCTTGTAAAAATTACTCGGACTAAGTCCAAATCGTAACTGAGTTTGTTTCTTTGACTTAGACTTAGTTTCTTTGACTTAGACCTACTCAGCCTTAAGGTCACCATTTGACGTTTATGTCCGCCTTATAGATATGTCAAAATTTTATGGCGAAATCAATGTAAGAAGCCGTTAAAGTTGAGTAGCTTTTGACCATTCCGGCGTATGGCATGTTTAATTTGCCTGGACTCTTAGATTATATACCCGGACTGAAACCTTCAGAGGAAGTTAAAGGTGAAGTGACAGCTTGCTGTTGTGATTTGTAGCCTAAATATTCTGTGTTTTTCCCAATCCCAATTTCTTGCTTTCCTTCCTCGCGATAGCAGCTTGGTTGTGGTGAATAAATAAACAACATATGAAATTTTGCAGAATGGCTTCGGCTTAATTTTTACGACCGGCTGCTTGCCTAACTTAAACCCACTTCTAAGTGATCACGCATATATAAAATATTTAATATATTTGTGCCCGATATGGCGATAGGCTCGCCCCCTATCACATCTGGGACGGAACTAAGCTCGGCGAAATGTGGGTGTTCTAGTGCGCTAGTGCGCCTCTGCCTACCCCTTTGGGGATACAGGCGTGAGCTTATGTTTGTGTTTATGTTAATATATTTTTCTCTAAATTGCTAAAGGTGCACCTCCAATAAAAAAAGTTAAGCTGGACGAAAACCACAACGTTTCACAAGATAAAAACAAATCAGTTGAAAACAAGAAAAATATATCTGAAACTGAAGCGAAAACATTAATCAAAGAACATAAATCATTTCATATATTATGTCATCAAAGTCTAGTATTACACAAGAATGATAATTCCTTTATATGCAATGATTGTAGTAAAACATGTGATACGAAAGCTCTTCTTATAAAACATATTAGTGACCATAAACCTATAATTATTAAATCAAAATTACAAAAATCAATATGTAATGACAAAACAGAGATCAGTGATATAAATAAAGATTTAGATATTCAAACATGTGAAAAACGATTTAAGTGTCAATACTGTAGTCATACATTTACAGCAAATAGTAGTTTAAAGACACATATTAGAACCCACACAGGAGAAAAGCCTTATAAATGTCAATACTGTAGTTATACATGTACTGTAAAAAGTAGTTTAAAGACACATATTAGAACTCACACAGGAGAAAAGCCTTATAAATGTCAATACTGTAGTTATACATGTACTGTAAAAAGTAGTTTAAAGACACATATTAGAACTCACACAGGAGAAAAGCCTTATAAATGTCAATATTGTAGTTATACATGTACACGCAATGATATTTTAAAGACACATATTAGAACTCACACAGGAGAAAAGCCTTATAAATGTCGATACTGTAGTTTTACATGTACACAAAATGGTCACTTAAAGACACATATTAGAAACCACACGGGAGAAAAGCCGTATGTATGTCAAATATGTGACGCGAAATTCAGAGCAAGGAGTATATTAAAAGATCATTTACGAGTACATATGGATCCAAAAACTCATTAGCTGTAACTTAAATATATAAAGCTGGGTCTCCTGCACTAAAACATTACACAAAACACACATTTTTTTATCTGTGGTCCATTGTTCTACGAGCAGGTGACACCTAAAATTGTTGTTTTGCGTATGTTTTTTTAGGGTGTTTTGTGTAATGTTTTAGTGCAGGCGCCGCGGCTTAAAAGGGACTTAAAATATATTTAAGGTTTATTAATTAACCGCTTGAAATAACTACTTATTTTAAATATGTTTTTGGTACTAGAATTTAGATGCATTTATCTTCTTGGTCTAATGGCAGCATATAAGGGCTATGGACCGGGAGATCCTAGGTTCGATTTCCAGGTCAGGCAATTTTTCTAACTTGATTTGCCCGGGACTGGACCTTCCAGACGGGGGTTGGCGTCGGGCAGATAACCGGTCGTAAAAATTAAGCCAAATCGTTTCTGCGACATGCTTGAAACAGTATGTTGCGCCGACCTAACACTAATGTGGGGTAAGGGCATATAATATTAAGTTTGTCATTTATAATCTATCCCTTTTTTAAAAATTAATTTGCATTTCTTATCTTTGAGTCTGAGAATAGTTTGTCCCTTTTATTTTTAAACTATATGAAGCAAGAAAAGAATAACAAATTGTTCTTAAATATAAGAACCACTATAATAATATGATTTTTTAATAAAGATGCTGTATGTAATTATTAAAAATTATATATTAAATAGTCCTAAAATTATAATAACATGATCGTGTGACTTAAGCCGCGTCTCTCTCAGGTGTTTTTCTAAAAACAAAACACATACACAAAACATTTTTTTTTCTGTCTCCTGTTCATGGGACAATGGGCTATAGACAAAAATGTGTAGCGAAACCAAGTTTTGTTTTGTGTAGTGGCTCCGGGCTGATATGGAAAAATCCAATATCACTTTGCCCGACCCGGGGATCGAATCCGAGACCTTAGCACGGTAGTCGTACCGAAATACAACCACGTTACCGAGGCAGTCTGTTCAGTCAGTCATTCCAAAGGGTTCCAGTCTCAAATCGTGTTGGAAAAACACCTGACCGGAGATTCAAAGGCAAGACTTCCCGGTTTATTATCATAAATGCTAGACTAGACCAAGACTAGAAAAATAAACATTTTGAAGTATTGCTCAGTTTTATGCATTTGTGACGACCTCAAGTTATAAGGTCCAAGTATATATATAACTTGACGTATAATCAAAAAAATCTTTCCAATCCCTATTGAACTAGGTCAGGGATTTAAGTTAGGCCACAGGTTTCATCCCTGCACGAAGATCAAATATATACCCACGTCACACGATATATAATAGGTGTGCAAAGGACGTAAAAAAAAGATGGACGGAGCTCTAGGAACGTTGAAAGGGAAACGGGGTTTTTGGCATATTCGATCTATCGACACGTAATGGCGGTGCGGCTACTGAGCGAATGGGCCGAAAACCCTTCATTTTCAGTGTTTCTAGTGCTCCGTCAATATTTTTTTACTTCCGTGATGTATGCATTTAGTTTTTGATTTAAGATATATAAGCTCATTTTTCATACTAGGTCCTTTGTTATTTTAGGCAAAAATTTTTTTTTTCATATTATATTTGTAATAATGTTAGCGGTGTATAATCCCTTGTTCTAAAGTAAAAATGCATTTTTTTCTGGATAGGCATTATATCATACAGATTTTGATTCTCTTTATTGATATTTTTATTGATTTACATTTTAATATGGTTTGATTTTTTACTTATGTTTTTATCTTTTATGTTTGTAAGAAAATACTACGTTACTACAATCAACACATCTATTAAGCTAGCGATTGATGTCCTTTTAGTTTTAAAGCAATAATGGTTTTTTTCAGTTTCTGGTTCGGCACAAAGCTGAAAATCTAACAATAAAGCTTTTCGTTTCTTATTTTGTATTTTTTAAAGTTTTTATTGAGTTTACGTATTGTAATATTTATTTATTTTAAACTTTTATTTTAATGTGGATTGATTTTTTTGCTTAAATATGTTTTTATATATAAAAAAAAATTATACCATAAGCCTATAAGATATGAAAAAAGTAATGTTTTATTTTTTATATTTTTGGGTTATATCATTCTTTCATTAGACAACTTAGTTTTGTGAATTCTGGTTTCGATTATTTTATTCAATTCGTTTTATTTTAAATTATTACTGATACTTATTTAATTTGGTTTTTGCTGTTTTATACTTATTTGCGGATTTCATTTATGTTATTGTTTGAGTTATTTTGAATGTTTCATTTTTTTAAATTTTTGGTTTAGGTAGGTAGGTATATTATTAGACAACCTAGTTTTATGAATTCTGGTTTTGATTCTTTTATTCAATTTGTTTTATGTTGCATTGTTACCGCTATTTAATTTCATTTTTACTGTTTACGTTTAATTATTGTTTTCATTTATGATATTGTTTGATTTATTTATTAAATTTCAATAATAAAAAACGTTATTTTGGTTATTACACATTTTATTTCACATACATACATACATACACACTCACGCCTGTATCCCATAGGGGTAGGCAGAGACAATTGAGCGCCACAAGCTACGATCCTGACACACCTCTTTTGCCTCATCCACATTCATGCATCGTTTCATACATTTCCGCCGGTTGAGGGTACTCCGAACTTGCCCTTTACGAAGGAGATCGCTTATTTGATCCATATAGGATCGTGTCGGGCGCCCTCTTCTGGCTCTACCATTCACTTTAGCACGATAAATACCTTTCGTAAGTCGCCTTTCATCCATCCTTTCAACATGTCCAAACCACCTCAGCATCCCTTTCTCAATCCTAGTCACCACATCATTCTTCAACTTACAACAATCCCTTATCTTGCTATTCCTCATACGATCGGCAAGGGTGACTCCACACATACTTCGCAGGGAACGCATTTCCACCGCATTCACTCGACTTTCATGTTTCTTCTGTTTGGACTGCATTTATTTCACACATTTAATGAATAACATATACCTACATCGACTGTTATTGAATCTCTCTGTCTGTTTTATAAAGTGTATGGAAAGTTAGAAGTAAACGAATTTGGAAAAGATGAGTTTTTCCGGTCAAACATATTATGTTGACCACGGATTGACCCATTTCTGGTATTCTATCTAAACGTTTAAAGTTGTGCTCTAAGTCTAAAAAGCATCGTATTGAAAAAAAATCCATTGAAATCGGTCTCAAACTCGAGTCGCCGCTCTTGAATTTTTTTTTTAAGTATACAATAATCTATCCGGCCGAAGAACTTTGTATCCAAAGGTGTCATCGTTTGTAATAAAAAAAAGTTATTTTTATATTTTTTAATTGACATTTCCGAATAGTTCCTGATTTTTTCAAAAAAAATATTTGTTTTGCTACAGTATCTTTGTAATATTATAATCATTTAAACCATCGTAATACTCGTAAAACATTGTTGAAGCATACAAATTGTCACGAAAAATGTATGATACATTGTGTAGAATATGTCTGGACAATAACATCCGAATGCATCCGATACTTGGCTCGGAAGTTCAAGAAGTTTATGAAAAGTTAACAAACAAGAAGGTAGGTAGGTCTTTGGTTATGACTTATGACTACAACAGATATTTTTCTTTAAACATTTTTTGATACTTTAATATGTAAAATAACCGCAATAACACTTGTATTTATAACCAAGTAAAAAAGTAAACTTGCTATTACGGTGAAGGGAAACATCGCGAGGAAACCTACATACCCTAGAATTTCAAATTAGTGTGAAGTCTATCAACCCGCATTAGACCAGCGTGTTAGAGTAAGGCCTAACCCCTCTCATTAAGAGGAGGCCCGTGCCCAGCAGTGGGACAGTAATATTACAGGACTGGATTAATATAATGAATTTTCTTTCTCTATTATTAAAAAATATAGCAATTGTTACTTTGTTTACCCATTTAAAAAAGTAATATAGTTATTTCAATGAAGAAAATCATTGTTGAATTTGGTTTTTAAGTTTTGAAATATAAAACTGTAATCCACAGGTTCGAGTGGATGCAATACTACATGTAGTATGTTTTATATGCTATTGCCGTCTAAAAAAATGTCAGCAGTTTCTTATGAAACTAAAACATTCAGATGAGTTGAAGCAAACATTGCCAAATACTGAGGTAAGATTAAATACCTGCTGGTGGTAGGATATTCATATCCGACTGGATGGCAACCACCATACATAAGCTCACGCCTGTATCCCCGAAGGGGTAGGCAGAGGCGCACTAGCGAAGAACACCCACATTTCGCCGAGCTTAGTTCCGTCCCAGATGTGATAGGGGGCGAGCCTATCGCCATATCGGGCACAAATTCCAGACTCCGGGCTGATTTGGAAAAATCCAATATCACTTTGCCCGACCTGGGGATCGAACCCGAGACATCAGAACCGTAGTCGTACCGAAATACCACCACGCCACCGAGGCGGTCTGCAATAAAACTACACAAAACACCTCCGTAATGCTTTGCTACACAAATTATCCATTGTTCTACGAGAAAGAGACAACTAAAATCATTGTATATGTTATATTATGCAAGCCGGCATGACTCTGGCGACCATTCATAAACTATGTTTATCGATGGTCGTTGGTTTTTTTGGACTGCACTACGCTTACCATCAGGTGTAGTGTAGTCACTTTGCCGTGCTCAAATAAAATGAAAAAAATTTATTCAATTCTAATCGTGATAGAATCCGTAAGAATAATGATTTCTTAGGTTTACGAGAATGTTATGCATTGAAATTAAACTATTTTTACGGATTATATCACGAATTGGTTTTAATTATTTTTTATTTTTTTTATGCCTGACGTTTCGAAAGCTTTGCAGCCTTCGTGGTCACGGGTCAGAAAAATTAAAAATTAAAACCACATCGTGATAAAATCCGTAAAAATAGTTTAATTTCAATCCGTAAGAATAGTTTTATTTCAATGTATAATATTCGAGTAAACTTAAGAAATCAGAATGTATTTTTGTGTTTTGTTTCGAGAAATTAATGCAGGACACGCGCCTCAACAGTAATTTGTATTTTATAGCCATCTTCAGTGTCATTTTTGGATCGATTGACCTATGGGCTTGTAAACACCTTAAGTGTTGCCAGTATGGAATCCATAGAAATACCATATAACATGAATATAAAAAAAGAAAAAGGTGTGGTAGTGAAGGATGAACCACTGGACCACTGTGAGTTATTTGACATTATTATTAGCAGCAGACTGCCTCCGTGGCGTGGTGGTATTTCGGTACGACTACGGTTCTGAGGCCTCGGGTTCGATTCCCGGGGCGGGCAAAGTGATATTGGATTTTTTCATATCAGCCTGGAATTTGTGCCCGATATGGCGATAGGCTCGCTCCCTATCACATCTGGGACGGAACAAAGCTCGGCGAAATGTGGGTGTTCTAGTTCGCTAGTACGCCTCTGCCTACCCCTTCGGGAATACAGGCGTGAGCTTATGTTTATGTAACAATAATATTAATTGGGAAATGTACGGACTGCCGAGACAAGTGTCGGAGGTTCGAGACCAACCCCAAAATGGAGCATACACCTCTGACTTTTCTATGTTAAGTGTATTTTCATTGTGAAATATCGCTTGCTATAACGGTGAAGGAAAACATTGTGAGGAAACCTGCATACCTAAGAATTTCTTCACATGAATTTCGAAGGTACATATGTGAAGCCTACCAACCCGCAGTAGGCCAGCGTGGTAGACTAAGGCCTAACCCCTCTCATTAGTAGAGGAGGCCCGTGACCAGCAGTGGGACAGTAATATTACAGGGCTAATCTTATTATTAGCAGTATCTTGGTTAAAAAATCCCCCAGATTTTTAGGCGTCGGGCAGGCAACTATATGAAACTAAGCCAAATCCATTCTGCAACATGCTTGAAAAAGTATATTAAGCACACTCCACTTATGGTAGGATAAGGTCAGGTAGAAAAAAAAATCTATTTTTACGGATTCTATCACGATTATATCACGGCTTTGCAGTCTTTGATGTCACGAATTGGACTCGACTCAGTCCAGATGGGTCACCTGATGGTAAGTGATCTCCACCGCCCATAAACACCCAAGACACAAAAAGAATCATGGGTGCGTTGCCAACCTAAAAGGAGGCAATGGAAGGAGAGGGAAAAGGGAGTGGGGAAATGGGCCACCGGAAATCTCCCTCACCGAACGAAACGCGACAGCAAGCTGCCACTTTACGTCAGTTTTCTGTGAGACAGTGGTATCTGCCTGGTCAAGCCGGCCCATTCGTAGACGTAACTGTCGACAGCGTGGCTCTACCACATATCACTATGCTCACCGTACATGTACCTTAACGGATGAAGGTGGTCCATTGAAGCCTTAATTTAATCTTTCTTTCTACCTGCCCTTATCCCACTTTAATTTGGGGTCGGCGCAACACACTTTTTCAAGCATGTTGCTAAGAGGATTTGGCTTAGTTTTTACGACCGGCCGCCTGCCTGACGTCAACCCCCTATGAGGGTTCCAGTCCCAGGCAAATTAAATTAGAAAATTTACTTCGCCCGACCTGGGAATCGAACCCAGGACCTCCCGGTCTACAGCCCATACATGCTGCCACTAGACCAAGGAGGCGACTGAAGCCTTAATTTAATGATGTTATAATAATTTTTCTTGATTTCAAAGGTCCACCAAAGAAAACTTTGGAAGAGCAAAATATATTCGAACATGATGAAGCTAATTCTTTAGATAGGGAGCAAAATAATAATGTCTCTAAAAATGAAAGTAACAATGTACCCAAAGGTAACAAGTCTTCCCTGATAGTATGCGATAAATTGAAAATATTAGATAATGAAGAATCATTTGTATGTAATGATTGTGGTAAAACATGTAATACGAAAGCTCGTCTTATGAAACATATTATTAGACATAAATCTGCGATTATTAGACCAAATGAAAAATACAAGCAAAAGAATGTGTGTGAAGATAAATCAACAAAAAATAATTTGAAAATAAATACAGCTGTACAGTGCCAATATTGTGATTATACATCTAAATATAGAAATGTTTTAAGAAAGCATATTAGCACACATACTGGAGAAAAACCTTTTAAATGTCAATACTGTAGTTACTCATGTACAACAAATAACAAATTAAATATACACATTAGAACTCACTCTGGAGAAAAGCCTTATAAATGTCGATACTGTAATTACACATCTAGCCGCAACGATTTCAAGAGACATATGACAACTCACAGAGGCGAAAAGCCTTTTGAATGCCAATATTGTAGCTACGCATCAAACGCTAAACAAAGTTTACAAAGGCATATTAGAACTCACACTGGCGAAAAGCCGTATAAATGTGATTACTGCAGTAAAAATTTTACAGCTAGAAATGATTTAATCAGACATATTATAATTCACACAGGAGATAAGCCTTTTAAATGTCAATACTGTAGTTATAAATCTAATGACAGAAGTTCTTTAACGAAACATATTAGAATTCATACAGGAGAAAAGCCTTTTAAATGCCAATACTGTAGTTATAGATCTAATGACAGAAGTTCTTTAACGAAACATATTAGAATTCATACAGGAGAAAAGCCTTTTAAATGTCAATACTGTAGTTATACATGTGCAGTAAAGACTGGATTGAAAAGCCATATTAGATGTCACACAGGAGAAAAGCCTTTTAAATGTCAATACTGCAATTTTACATGTAAACAAGGAACATTATTAAAATACCATATAAGAACTCATACAGGGGAAAAGCCTTTTGGATGTCCATATTGTGAATATTCATGTACACAGAGTAGTAATTTAAAGAGACATGTTACAACACACATTGGGGAAAAACCTTTCACTTGTGAATTTTGCAACAAGAAATACACAAGACGTTTTGAACTCAAGAAACATTTACGTCTACATACGGGTAAGAAAACTAGCAAATATTTTAAATACATGTAACATCTAGTGGCGTGACGTCAGGCGATATAGTATTGACAATGAAATACTGCACTGACCATTTGATAATTAAATTAAAAAAACATAACGACTTCAAATCCTGTCGTGACATTTATATGGGACCACCCTTGAAATAAGCTCTATCGAACACAAAAATAATTTTGAAGATCGGTCAACATTTGGCGGAGATATCGCGTAACATAGAAGTACATAAAATAATGAATGAATTAATGCATGCATGAAGAATGTAATGAGACTGAATGAGGCGAAAGAGGTGTGTAAGGATCGTAGCAAGTGGAAATCCGTTGTCTCTGCCTACCCCTATGGGAAAAATGAGTCTATGTATGTATGTATGTAAGCAGCGATAGCTCAGTTGGGAATGGTACGGACTGCCGAGACAAATGTCGGAGGTTCGAGACCAACCCCAAAATGGAGCATACACCTCTGACTTTTCTATGTTAAGTGTATTTTCATTGTGAAATATCGCTTGCTATAACGGTGAAGGAAAACATCGCGAGGTAACCTGCATACCTGAGAATTTCTTCACAGGAATTTCGAAGGTATGTGAAGTCTACCAACCCGCATTAGTCCAGCGTGGTAGACTAAGGCCTAACCCCTCTCATTAGTGAGGAGGCCCGTGCCCAGCAGTGGGACAGAAATATTACAGGGCTAATATTATTATGTATGTATGTACATAAAAAAAATACAGACGAATTGAGGACCTTTTGGAAATCTGTCGAAAATTAAGTAATTTTTTATTTCTTAACTTCACCATTGTGCTTGAAATCATTTTCTCTGTATGTGAAATTGTTATTGGTACCAAATTTGTGAAACACCCAGTATATATATTTTGACTGCCTCGGTGGCGTGGTTGTATTTAGGTATGACTACCGTCGTGTAGTCTCGGGTTCGATCCCCGGGTCGGGCAAAGTGACATTGGATTTTTCCATATCAGCCTGGAGTCTGGAATTTGTGCCCGATATGGCGATAGGCTCGCCCCCTATCACATCTGGGACGGAACTAAGCTCGGCGAAATGTGGGTGTTCTAGTTCGCTAGTGCGCCTCTGCCTACACCTTCGGGGATACAGGCGTGAGCTTATATGTGTAATATTTTTTGTTCCTCAAGGTGCAACATCAAATAAAAATACTGTCCCGAGAGATGAAGATACAAGCAATATTGGAAGCAAGAAGATAGATAACACAGAAATTGAAAAAAATACCATGAATGAAAACAATTCCTTAAAGACATTGAATGGGCAAAATATGCAAAGAGTTACAACCAAAAAGATATTTGTATGCAATGAATGCGGTACAACTTTTGGCGGCAAAGCTTCTCTAATCAATCACGTTAATAATCACGAACTTGTGATTAAAAATACACAGAAGACATATTTGAAAAATAATGACATCAAAATACATGTTAAACCATTTACTTGTAATTATTGTGATTACACAACAGTCCAGAGAGATCATTTGATGGCCCATATTAAATTTCACGCAGGGGAGAAGCGTTTTAAATGTCAAAACTGTCAATTTACATGCACTAGTTTAATAAAACTGATAGGGCATAATAGAAGTCACACGGGTGAAAAGCCTTTTAAATGTCAATACTGTAATTATGCATTTTCATTAAAAGGTTCATTACAAAGACATAGTAGAATTCACACAGGAGAAAAACCTTTCAAATGTCAGCAGTGTAGTTATAAAACTAGAGAAAATACCAGCTTAATTCGACATCTTAGAACTCATACAGGAGAAAAGCCTTTTAAATGTCATATATGTAGTTATTCATGCATTGATAAACGTATGTTAAGAAAACACAGTAAAGATCACATAGGAAGAAAACCTTTTAAATGTCAAAACTGTGACTACAAATGTGCCTTATATGCCAATATGAAGAAACATAAGAGAATTCATTTGGATTTGCCTTTTAAGTGTCATTTTTGTGATGATAGATTTAAGAAGAAACATCCTTTAATTGTACATATTAGAACACATACAGGAGAAAAGCCTTTTGTCTGTGGAATATGTGACAAAGCATACAGAGTAAATGTCAGCTTAAAAAATCATATGCGAGTGCATTCTTGACTCGTTCCAAAATACAACATTTCTGCTGTTCTCAAGCTAAAAAAGTCGTTAAATGCATAAACCTAATTTTGTAATGTCTCCAAATACCGTGGAAAATATGGTTCCTAGAGATTTCATAGATTTAGGCAATTTTAATCTTAAAGTAAACAAGTTATTAAGTTTGTTAAATATAAAAGCCACAGAGACTGCCTCGGTGGCGTGGTGGTGTTTCGGTACGACTACGGTTCTGAGGTCTCGGGTTCGATCCCCGGGTCGGGCAAAGTGATATTGGATTTTCCATATCAGCTCGGAGTCTGGAATTTGTGCCCGATGTGGCGATAGGCTCGCCCCCTATCACATCTGGGACGGAACTAAGCTCGGCGAAATGTGGGTGTTCTAGTTCGCTAGTGCGCTTCTGCCTACCCCTTCTGGGATACAGGCGTGAGCTTATGTTATGTTGTTTTATGTTAAAGCCATAGTCTAACTTCTCTAAGCATATTATTTCCCACTTTTTTGGAGACGTCTCAAAATTAGATTTATTTACTTAACGGCATTTTAGCAACCCGTCGGAGGCGGCACATAATATATATGTTACATAAGCGTATGGGCCACCGGAGGCCGAGCCGCCCGTGACTATTTAAGGACGGCAGATTTATAGAGATATCGCAATATGGCGAACTGAAAGTTCTTATGGTATGGTGATAACTAACAATAACAAATCGAGAACAAAAAATGGCGGGACCGCCGCTGACTATCTAAATCTAAGCTTTTCTTTGTGCCAAGTCCGTGTTCTTCTTTTGTCAATAAGGATCATGTTTTCCTCGGATTACACAAAACATGGTTTCGCTACATATTTTCCTATATATTCATTGTTCCATGAGTGGACAATGTGTGTCTAAACAGAAATTGTCGTAAAAACTAAGCCGAATTCTTTGTGCAACATGTTTGCAAGTGTTTCACCGACCCCACATTGTGGTGGGATCAGTGCAGGTAGAAAGAAATGAGAAAAAATAGTATCCATGAGAGCTTCCATTTAAAGTACACTCATATTAAAATAAGGATCAGTTAGTACTGATTTTGGGTTGATTTAACATTGTTACTCGTTAACACTACTCGTCAACTATTTGGATGAATTGACATGGATTTTGGTGAATGTTAAATCATCCCAAAATCATTAAATAGGTGGAAATGTCTAGCCACAGGATTGATTTTTAGCTTTCTCAATTTTTGCACTTGATGTACGTTCGCAGCGACCTAAAACAGCTGATATTAGCGGTGAAACACTTTTGTCGATGGCAAACATGTCCGCCGCGACTCGGAGCCAACGCCGCGCCGCGTACCTACTGAAGTCTACCTACCTGTAGACTTGCCGGCGCATATTAAATCTCTATACAGTACAAATGCGATGTATAGTAAACAAACCTTGCTATTTATATAAATAACACCCAATAGTCACATACATATTTATTTTGTTTGCGATTTTTTTTTCAGTATTGTATTTGTGTTGTAAGTTTCCTCCTTGGTCTAGTGGCAGCATGTATGGGCTGTGGATCGGGAGGTTCTGGGTTCGATTCACAGGTCGGCCAAAGCTAATTTTCTAATTTAATTTGACCGGGACTGGATCTCTTATAGATTAGAGTGTTGACGTCAGACAGGCGGCCGGTTGTAAAAACTAAGCTAAATCCTCTCTGCAACATGCTTGAAAAAGTGTGTTGCTCCTACCCCGCATTCAGGTGGGATGAGGCCAGGTAGAAAAAAAATATAGTACCTATTTATATTACAGTTTTTTATGGTGTGCCGAAAGTTGAATATCTAGGTTACTTATTTAATTATAATTTAATTTAATGTCGTCAATTTGGCGCAATTCGATACACAAATAATAAAATAGAGTTGTAACAACTTGTTTAATATATTTACTTATGTTATAATATGACAATTATATTAAATTAGTTTCATATAAAGTGGTTTTATTTTGGTCCTAGCTTTATTTTTATCAGAGCGCGGCGTAATCTATGTACTACATCTGATGGTCATACTTAAACCGCGTCTCTTGCACTATCTTTTTAGAAACAAAACACGAAAAACCTTAGATAAAAGAATATAGAGGATAGGGCATAACTACGAAAAAAATGAAGCATTCCTAATGTATGAAACGAAACCAAAATGGCGACTGCGAAAGAAAGATCCCATTACTATAACAGGGATCTTCCTTATATTTTGAAATAAGTATTCTAAATAAAAGACCGTATTTACAGTAAAATCGATAAATATTTATATGTAATTATTATTCTTATGATACGGTGACAACTTAGATGTAAATAGATCGCGAAACTAAAATGCCGGAACCGGCTTCATAGTAAACACGTATTTTTGGAAGTTATGCCGGGTCCTCTTATTTATTCTTTAGTCATTGCTAAAAACACATACGCAATACGCAATACAATATTTAGTCTAAGCAATACAACCATTTGAGCTGTCACCTGCTCGTAGAACAATGGACCATAGATAAAAAATGCATGTTTTGTGTTGGTGTTTTGTGTAATGTTTTAGTGGAGGAGACCCGGATTTAGTAGTGCATTCCAAAATCAGCTACCACCGTCAAGCAATGAGTTTATCGGTGGTCATCAGAATCATGCCAGCCGTTTTATGCTTCTTCACACTCCGAAGAGGGAAGAAGCTCCTAACTTGACATTGGCATAATGTATTTCAATTGCCAACAAAAAAAAAAGGTAAGAAGCAAATCGAGGGGTTTGCAACAAGACAGGCGAATAACCGATGCAGACAGGGATGTATATTGTATACCCTATGTATATAAATATGTAGCTTTATTATAAATCATACCGGTTCCTTGCTGTCGACTGATAAAACTATGGTAAGAACTAAGAACCCTTGGTAAGAATACATGCGTAAGATGCTTCTATGTATGTAGCTTTATTATAAAACTCCGTGATTTATTGGCAACCTAGATGAGCTGTGGATCAGGAAGGCGATCCTGCAGGTTGATTCTCTAAGGTTTCATTTGTGAAAACATCGTTGCGGCAACGATGCCGCATTTTTGTATTCAGCGAGGTACAAAGCGCACGCACTAGCGCTATGCGTGATGACGGCGCTTATGCGAACTAGCTCTCTCGAGCTAGGCGTTTGACAAATGTATGGAAAATGGTATTCCCTAAGACCCAACAACGTTGAATGCTTCGTCAATCTCAACGATGTGCGCTGCGGGAGCTCGTCGTCGATCGCAACGTTGTAGCGTTTCTTACGGCCGGTTTCAATAAACGATCTCAGTTTAGAATGCAGATAGATCGCGATTATGAACCAATCAAATCAAGTCATTTGACGGAGTGATACTTCAAACTGTGTTCTTATTGGCTAATTTTTGTAATCTATCTGCACATTCGAACCGAGATTGTTTTATTGGAACCGGGCGTTAGAGAATCGACCTGCAGTATCGGTAACTTTTAACTGTCTCACAGAAAACCGACGTAAAGTGGCAGCTTGCTGTCGCGTTTCGTTCGGTGAGTGAGATTGCGGTGGCCCATTTCCCCCCTTCCTTTCCCAAGCCCTTTTCCCTCCCATTTAATTTCCTCCTTTTAGGTTAGCAACGCACCCATGATTCTTTTTGTGTTTTGGGTATCTATGGGCGGTGGAAATCACTTACCATAAGGTGACCCAATACCAGTAACTGCTATAAAAAATACTCAATTCGCTTTTGACTACGATTCGGTTTCATTTCTATCTTTCTGCCTGGCGTTATCCAAACCTTCTGCCAGGGTCCGCCTTCCTACTTAAACGCTTCCACTTCGCCCGGTCTTGAGTATCATCCATAGTGAGACCATTGGTTCTGATATCCTCCTCCAGGAAGTCCAGCCAGCGCTTTTTGAGCCGTCCACGGGAACGCACCCCTACGTACGTACTCGTCTACTTTCACGGCCAGCTCGTTCTCTATCTGGATACTGTCCGGATCTGCACTCCCGCAGCCCATGAACTCGATATTTACATTTAGTTTCAGACCGCCATTCTCAACATCTCCTTCCACAGGTTTACCCTCTACTCTAGGCGCTGATTGTCCCCATCTGTCAAAGCTTAATCATCGGCATACATACGTACCCACGGAGGCTGCTTCAGTACTTTTTTTTTTTATTAGCAGAGACTGGCACACGAGCAGATGGGTCACCTGATGGTAAGTGATCTCCACCGCCCATAGACACCCAAGACAAAAGGAATCATGGGTGCGTTGCCAACCTAAAAGGAGGAAATGGAAGGGGAGGGAAAGGGGATTGGGAAAGGAAGGGAAGTGGGCCACCGGAAATCTCACTCACCGAACGAAACGCGACAGCAAACTGCCACTTTACGTCGGTTTTTTGTGAGACGGTGGTATCTGCCCAGTCAAGCCGGCCCATTCGTGCTGTAGATGTAACTGTCTACAGCGTGACTCTACCACTCAAAAACTACTGTCGCTATTGTGACGTTGAGCACTACATTCAATAGAAAAGGTCTCAGCGCCGAGCCCTGGTGCACCCCCACGGTTATCGGGAAGGAGTTGGTGTCGCCAACAGCAGTCCGTACCAAAGACTCAGATCGGAGGTACATGTCCCTGATAATGTCAACATAGGTTTCTGACACTCCTTTGACCCTTAATGCCCACCAGATCGCCTGACGGAGCACAGTCGAAGGCCTTCTGCAGATCTAAAAACCGGGCAAGTGCATGCTGAATATCTGATCACGCAGAGTACAGGGTTCCGAAGTAAGGGTGACTGTTACTTAAGGTCCTCAATTCGTCGGTATTTTTTTTTATTTTTTATGTATGTTACGCGATATCTCCGCCGAATGTGGACCGATTTTCAAAATTATTTTTGTGTTCAATAGAGCTAATTTCAAGGGTGGTCCCATATAAATTTGGTCACGATCGGATTTGAAGTCGATCTGTTTTTAAACTTATGATTATTGCCATTTGGCTTCGGAATCCTAAAAAGGCGATATGCAGAGGCTTCTTCTTCGCCTTGTATTCCTCGCTTAGCAATCTAATAGCGGAAATGGGGTACATGGTGTCACATCCAGGTTTGAAGCCATATCGGGTAACATACATAAAATAATCACAAGTTAATATAACAGACCGACTTCAAATCCGATCGTGACTAAATTTATATGGGACCACCCTAGAAATAATCTCTATCGAACACAAAAATAATTCTGAAAATCGGTTCACATTTGGCGGAGATATCGCGTAACATACATAACAAAAAATACATACGAATTGAGGACCTCCTCCTTTTTGGAAGTCGGTCGAAAAACATTAGGCTTGCTTGTCTGGTCATTTGATTGAAATAAAAAAATATGAATAATAATATTTATTTCACAATGTTACATATTCATTTATGTACCTATAGTTTACAATGTTTCTCGAGACATAAGGCTAAATATGTTTTTCTTTCTACATAAAACATAACATAAGCTCACGCCTGTATCCCCGAAGGGGTAGGCAGAGGCGCACTAGCGAACTAGAACACCCACATTTCGCCGAGCTTAGTTCCGTCCCAGGTGTGACAGGGGGCGAGCCTATCGCCATATCGGGTACAAATTCCAGACTCCGGGCTGATATGGAAAAATCTAATATCACTTTGCCCGACCCGGGGATCGAACCCGAGACCTTAGAACCGTAGTCATAGCGAAATACCTCCACGCCACCGAGGCAGTCTTTCTTTCTAATTAACAAAAATATTAAACATTTGTTTTGGTGGCAGCAAATTATAATAGGATTGCTAATTAAACAAAGTAAACTGACATTTCGAATGTTGCCACTTTTTCATGAAATTTAAATAGTGCTGCGGTAAAAAGATCAAGATTATTTGAACATTTCAATTCAGTGAACCATTTCATTCTTTCATTTTCTAAAGTCCAACTCAAAATTTACAATAGCTACGAATGCGCAGCACGTAATTTTTCTCAAATAATAAAAGTAATATTTGTAATTTTCATTGTTATTATTTCGTGTATCTGTTGTGGTTATTTACGCAAAATTATTTACACAGACGTTTAGTTGAAGGGTTAACCTGAAATTTCTAAAAAATACGCAATATTATTCTAATTTTCCAGGCTAGTGCTGAATTATTATTTCTTTGAATGATAAAGATTGAACTAGATCACTATATTTTGGATGTAAGCAACATTATTTTGAAAAGTGACATTTCGATATGTCAGTTTACTCCGTTTAATTAGCAATCCGACTATAGTAAATATACAATGATTACACACTAAGCTATGCTTGTATCATAAATAATGCCTATAATAAGCCTGTTTTTTATTGTTGTTTTTTTTAAGCTATTGCATAGCTTCTATCGCGGGCCTGAGCGTTCGTGTCGTGCCAGATAAATTGCAGAAATGTCGCTCGAGATGGTATGGCCACGTTTTGAGGAAACCACAGGAGTACGTCGGTCGCATGTGTCTGGCCCAAATCATGAGGTGCGTTCCCGTGGAAGACCCAAGAAGCGCTGGTTAGATGTTCTGGAGGAAGATATGAGAGGAATAGTCTGCTGGCTCACGTGTTCCCTCGCTCCTATGACATTGGGTCCTTAAAGCGAAGCGTGAAGAAGCATTTATGTAGGCCGGCATAACTCTGGCGACCATTCAACTATGTTTATCGATGGTCGTAGGTTTTTAAGCTATTGCATAGCTTCTATCGCGGGCCTGTGAGCGTGGAGACCGAATCCAGAAATTCCGTAACGAAAATAACCTAACATCCCCCACTCCGACCGGCACAGCGGTGATACTTTTTACTTTTGCCATCTATCGATGAATAGCAGAACTTTTAATGACTTTTTTGAAATATCACGCTTGTCTCTTTAGTTCAGCAACTCGCCTCTAGGTGGCATTCGTTGTATCGGCGTTACTGCGCATGCGTAATCCCCCTCTTCGCCACGCAATTTGGTGACTCATGCCTGCTTAGAGTTTCGGCGTTAGGGCACCTCCTCTTTGTATTTACTTCATGGTACGACTCTACGAAGCTCGCACGAATCGAGACGAGCTGCTCCGAAATCGGACGAATACGTAATCAGCCGTTTGTGAGAAAGTATATAGGTGTATTGATTTTGGATGCTATGCAATAGCTTTACCGCGGCAGTCCCCGTGTGCCATACGTTTGCTTTTTTTATATAACCAATTGTTCCTTGCTTGTTTTTTCTCGCAATTTTAGACAAAGTATGTATATTGATTATTTATACGTATTTGTGTCCTTATCGAAATGGTCAAATAAATATTTTTTCTTTCTTTCTTCTTTCTTATGATTTTTTTGATGTTTCTCGCTCGTGATTACGTAAAACAGTTTGTATTTTACACCCGAACGCCTCTAGCGGTTACGTGGGCAATTAATGTTTGTCATAATTAATAAATACACCCAACAGTCACACACCTAGTCCTGCCCCCACACTAGGTAAAACCTGCATCGTGGGTGTCAGAAACTGTGAGAGACTTTGGGTCTCACAACACCCAGACTTGAAGCAAATATCTGTGGGCCACACAAACATTTGTCTCAATGCGGAAATCGAACCCGCGGCCTCTCGCTTCACAGCCGGCTACTCGCCCGACAAGCCACGGAGGCTGTCATAGAAATTATATTACGTCAAAAACTCATGATCGAGCTTCTGAGTAAACCTAACTCAGCATATTTCGTTGGGCATATGTACCTATTCTTAAGTGATGGTTCAAGCCACAATTTGTGCTAAATTTCTTGTCGCACATACATTTATGATTTTTCTCCCGTGTGAGTTCTAATATGTCTGTTTAGACCACTAACAACTGAAAATCCGACATTACAGTATTGACATTTATGCGGCTGTTCTCCCGTGTGAGTTCTAATATGTCTCTTTAGAGTACCAGCAGCTGCAAATTCAACACTACAGTATTGACATTTAAAAGGTTTTTCTCCCGTGTGAGTTCTAATATGTCTCTTTAGCATACTAGACTCTGAAAATCCAACACTACAGTATTGACATTTAAAAGGCTTTTCTCCCGTGTGAGTTCTAATATGAACCTTCAAAGAAGATTTGATTGAACATCTATAACTACAATATTGACATTTATAAGGCTTTTCTCCCGTGTGAGTTTTAATATGATAATTCAAAGTATTATTGTATTTACACGTATAACTACAATATTGACATTTATAAGGCTTTTCTCCCGTGTGAGTTCTAATATGACTAATAAGAGAACCAGAAAGTGAAAATCTAGCACTACAGTATTGACATTTATGCGGCTTTTCTCCCGTGTGAGTTCTAATATGAGCCCACAAAGTAGAATTTTGTTTACATGTAAAACTACAATATTGACATTTATAAGCCTTTTCTCCCATGTGAGTTCTAATATGATTCTTCAAAGTAGTACTATTTCTAAATGTACAACTGCAGTATTGACATTTATAAGGCTTTTCTCCTGTGTGAGTTCTAAGATGAGTCTTCAGTCTATTAGATACTGAAAATTCAATATTACAATATTGACATTTAAAAGACTTTTCACTGGTTTTAATAACCGAGTTTGATTTTATGTTATTTCTTCCTGTAAAATCTCTAGACTTTGTATTATCTGGTTTTTTCAATGAAGTATTTTGTTTAGTAGGTTTATAACTATTAATATGTTTGATGAGAAGAGCTTTCGTATCACATGTTTTACCACAATCATCGCATATAAAACGTTTATCGTCTACTAGCTTAGTATTTTCACATACTATCTGAGTTTTATTAATTATTCTCGTTTTAGTTTCAAAGTTTTCATTCGGCCCACTTGAAACAGGCTCGTTTATATCTTGTTCAGAGTTTTTCTTATACAGCCCAAGCTTTTCGCTAGCGGGAACACCTAATAGGAAAAAACATAACATTATTTTATACTACAAATGTTATCATAGCAAATTTCAAGGTTTTGTTTATTGATTTATCAACACAATTTCTCGTTATATTTTTTTTGCAAGTTCCCCTGAGAAACAAATCTTGATCTCGCGCCTGTATCCCCGACGGGCAGGCAGAGGCATACTATCAAAGTTATGGCATGTCTACTAGAATTATAGTCATGGTTCATTATAAACAAAACTTACAAAAACTATAAATGTGCCGAACGTAATTTTTCTCAAATAATAAAAGTAATATTTGTAATTTTCATTGTTATCATTTCACATATCTGTTGTGATTATTTACGCAAAAATATTTACACATACAGTCGAAGGGTTAAACTGTTTCTAAAAATACGCAATAAAATTCTAATTATGCAAGCTAGTGCTGAGTTATTGTTTCTTTGAATGATAAAAATTGAACTAGATCAATCACTATGTTTTGAAAGTAAGCAACATTATTTTGGAAAGTGACATTTCGATCTGTCAGTTTACTCCGTTTAATTAGCAATTTGACTATAGAGACGTTCGACCTGTTTGTCATACACATATCTTACGTAGACACTGGCGTGAAATGTTAAATAAATTCATAGCTTGGGCATATGTACTCTTAAGTGATGGTTCAAGCCAGTTTGAATTTCTTATCGCATATCGCACATACGTATGATTTTTCTCCAGTGTGAGTTGTAATATGACACTTTAAAGTAGTATTTCGTGTACATGTATAACTACAGTATTGACATTTATAAGGCTTTTCTCCCGTGTGAGTTCTAATATGTTTCTTTAGTATACTGGAAGTTGAAAATCGGACACTGCAGTATTGATATTTATACAGCTGTTCTCCAGTGTGAGTTCTAATATGTCTCTTTAGAGTACCAGAAACTGAAAATTCAACACTACAGTATTGACATTTATAAGGCTTTTCTCCCGAGTGAGTTCTAATATGTGTCTTCAGACTAGAAGATACTGAAAATGCAATATTCCAGTATTGACATTTAAAAGGCTTTTCACCTGTGTGGATTCTCATGATCGCTTCGATTTCGGTTTTTCGGTTCGATTCCCAGGTCGGACGAAAATTCGCTTCCGAACCTGGGAATCGAACCGAAAAACCGAAATCGATAAATCGAACCGAAAAACTGAAATCGAAGAGGAATCCAGAGCAAACCCTTTAAGTTTTGCCTGATCTGAATTTTTATGAATCATAATATCTCTTTAATTCGCTATTTCGTTAACATACATAATTACAATATTGAAATTAAAGGCTTTTTCACCTGTATGAATTCTAATACGTCTTTTTAAATCGTCATTTCGTTTACATACATAATTACAATAATGACCTTTAAAAGGCTTTTGATCTGAATGAATTCTAATGCCTCTTTAAATCGCCATTTCGTTTACAAACATAATTACAATATTGTAATTTTTTAAATCTGAATTTTTATTCAAGTTCCTCCGCTTCATACCATAACATTATCAATATAAATAAACTCTGTGAAATTTCTTATTCATATGTACATCATCATCAGCCACAGGACGTCCACAGCTGGACATAGGCTTCCCCCAAATATTTCCAGGTCTGGAAGTGGCCTGCAACCAACAACTTCATGCTACCTTCATCAGACCATATGTATGCGTAGATGAACAGCGAGCTATGTTGACTATACTTCGCACCACATATTTTACATGATTACAGCTTTTCTCATGTGTGAGTTGTAAGGTGTGATTTCAAAGTACTAATTTGAACACATGCGTAGTTACAGAATTCACATTTAAAAGGCTTTTCACCTGTGTGAATTCTAATATGTTTCTGTAAATCACCTTTTTGTTTACTTGCATAGTCACAATGATCACATTTATAAGGTTTTTCACCTGTATGAATTCTAATATGTCGCTTTAAATTAGAGTTTTGTGTACATGTAAAATCACAATATTGACATTTAAAAGGCTTATCGCCTGTGTGAATTCTAATATGATTCTCTAAAATACAATTTCGTGTACTTGCAAAATCACAAAACTGGCATTTAAAGGACTTTTCGCCGGTGTGAGTTTTAACATGTCTATTTAAATGACCATTTTGTGTACATGTATAGTCACAGTATTTACACTGTAAAAGCTTTTTTCCTGTGTGAGTTCTCATATGTGCCCTTAATTTATATTTCACTTTACATGCATAACTACAAAGTGGACATTTATGTGGCAGTTCGCCTGTGTGAATTCGAATATGTACTGTTAAATTTGTAGAATTTGTACATTTATAATCACAGTAGTGACATTTAAACGGTTTATCACCTGTGTGTGTTCTCACATGTCTCTTTAAAGCACTAGTATCTACACATGCATAATTACAGTATTTACATTTAATATGCTTTTCACCTGTGTGAGTTCTAATATGTATTTTTAAAGCATTGCTTTGTATACATGTATAAGTACAATGTGGACATTTATAAGGCCTTTCACCTGTGTGAATCCTGGTATGTACCTTTAAGCGGCTAACCTCCGCAAATTTAGAATCGCAAAATTGGCATTTAAATTGCTTTTCACCTGTGTGATTTCTGATATGGATCTTTAAATTATATTTTCTTTTACATGCATAATTACAGACATGACATTTAAATGGTTTTTCATCAGAATGAACTTTAAGGTGCCTCCTCAAAATGTATTTTTTTTTACATGCGTAATCACATTTTTGACATTTAAATGGTTTTTCACATGTGCGATCATCTAAATTCGAATAAGTTTTTGTAATTTTCCCATGATGTGAAGAACTCTTAACGTTTACAGATGTAGTATTTTGTTCAGTAATCACAGGTTTATGCTGACGAAAATGTTTGACAAGACAAGCTTTCGTTTCATACATTTTACCACAATCATCGCATATAAAATATTTCTTATTATCAACTAATACTACTTTAGTATTTGTATCGCTTGCTATCTGGGGTGACTTATTGTTATCAGCCACTATGTTTGTTTCATATGCAGATATTTTCTCAATCTTCACAATTTCACATAATATATTGGGCTCATAATCTTCTCCAAAGTAGTCTTCCAGTTTTATCTCTTTTTTCGGGGGTGTACCTTGAGAATACGAAAAATGCTATGAAACCTGCCATAGTGACCCACACTCCGCGTGTGGTTCGCCATCAGCCAGTGTACTTCCGGTTTTCTCGAGGGGCTTGCGACATAACTTGTTGGTTGGTTGTGGCGGGTATGGGGGTATCCCTGAATCTTTATCGGTCATCCGCCTGTCTTGTAACAAGCCCCTCGATTTGCTTCTTCCCTCTTCGGTTTCGGAGTGTGAAGAAGCATAAATAGGGCGGCATCATTCTAGCGACCACTGGACTTGACACAGTGTTTGTCAGTGGTCGCTAGTTGTTTGGACTGCACTATATGCTTACCATCAGGTGCAGTGTAGTCACTTTGCCGAGCCCGGATAAAAAAACCAAAAATGTTCTTAAAATAGGTATAATAATGTTGAAATTCGGGAATGTTGAAGGCCTAACTATTCAAAAGGGGTTTTATGCTGTAAAGAAGGGATAGGAAACCCAGTACTTAAAAATGCCTTCCCTAAGGTACCCCCGAATCAATTTTGAAGTCGATTTCAGTTTTTTTGTTTTTGTATATGTTCCCCGATATCTTCGCCAAATATGGACTGCTTTTCAAGATCATTTTCGTGTTTAATAGAGCTTATTCCAAATGTGGTTCCATAAATAAAAAAAATTATGAATTTGGTCACGATGGGATAAATTTTGAAGCCATTCCGTTAATTACTACTTAAAATTGTCAGACATTGTAAGACACTCCAAGTGACAATTAGGTACTTGACTATAGTAATCAATATCAATGAATTTCTGTAGGAACATAGATTTATTATCTAAATAACGTGTGCTATAGGAATTTATTAAAAATACTACAAGTATAATTTTATTTTAGTAATTAAAATGCTTAATTTTTTATCTGTGATTCACGTGACTGTAAACACCAATCACGATGCATGATGTAACATTACTTATTTTTTTGCACATTTGTTCCATAAGGGCCTAAGACCTAAGATCTAAAGTTATACTGCCAGGTTATTTAGTATATTTTTTTCCTATTTTTGTAAAACATAACCTAATTTCAACGCGGATGTGATCGATATCGGATCGACGAAATATCTGACCCGTTTTTTTTAGTTTGAAATCATAAATGTTATTTCCTCAATGTTTTTTTTATGAGAGATTTTGTATCTATGGTAAGGAACAATGACGTCACCCGTATCTACACTTAACAGATAGCGTTTTGAGCGGCAAACTAAATTATACATGATATTTCACAACGAAAACACACTTAACATAGAAAAGTCAAAGGTGTATCCTCCATTTTGGGGTTTGTCTCGAACCTCCGACACTCGTTTCGACAATCCGTACCACAGCCAACTGAGCTATCGCCGCACAGTGATCACAAAGACATAAGCACTTATGAGTGGCGGATTTGCAGTGTTGGCCGCCCTAGGCCCGGTACTATAGTCCGATTGCTAATTAAACGGAGTAAACTGACAGATCGAAATGTCACTTTCCAAAATAATGTTGCTTACTTTCAAAACATAGTGATTGATCTGGTTCAATTCTTATCATTCAAAGAAACAATAACTCGGCACTAGCTTACAAAATTCGATTTTTGTTGTGTATTTTTAGAAATTTCAGCTTAAATCTTCGACTAAATGTCTGTATAAATAATTTTGCGTAAATAATCACAACAGATATACCAAATGATAACAATGAAAATTACAAATTATTTTTGTTATTTGAGAATAATTACGTTCAGCACATTCATAGCTTTTGTATATTTTGTTTATAATGAACCATGACTATAATTCTAGTAGACACACCATAACTTAACATACAGTAATTTACTATGACTATAATTCAGTAGACATGCAGTACTAATCATACATTAGGTAGGAATTACGACTTTGAGTTGGACTTTAGAAAATGAAAGATTGAAATGGTTCACTGAATTGAAATGTTTAAATAATCTTGATCTTATTACCACAGCACTATTTAAATTTCATGAAAAAGTGGCAACATTCGAAATGTCAGTTTACTCCGTTTAATTAGCAATCCTACTATAGCTGCCACCCCTTCTTTTTAACCAACTTCAAAAAGTGAGATGGTTCTCAATTTTATTGTAGACTAGCTTTTGCCCGCGGCTACGGCCGGACGTAACTAAGCTCGGCAAAATGTGGATGTTCTAGTTCGCTGGTGCACCTCTGCCTACACCTTCGGGGATAGAGCTGTGTTATGTACGATGCCAAGTCCTTATTTTTCTTACATCGTTGGCTCAATGGCCCAAACAACAGTTCTTTCAGCTTACTTTTGCCAGATCATAGAGAAACTAGCATCGGCTTGCTTAGAAATTTTCACCTGAATTGTTTAAAAAATAAACTTACTGTTATCATGATCTTCAACAATCTCTTCAAACGTGTCACCCTCGTCCAAATACTCTGTGTCATCATCTGGTCCCGGTAATTGTAAGGATTGTACATCGGTGACCAATAACGGATCCACCAGACCATGTTTCAGCCTGTCCAAAAAACTGATCGATGCTGAATTGAGCTGCAAAAATATATATTATACTACTTTTTTTACAACTACCTTGCTTTTTCTCTGCACCACCCAAAGATTGACTGATAGAGAATGCCTCAGGCATTAATTCTTAATTGTAAAAGCAGCGATAGCTCAGTTGGGAATGGTACAGACTGCCGTGACGAGTGTCGGAGGTTCGAGGACAACCACAAAATGGGGTGTACACCTGTCTTTTCTATGTTAAGTGTGTTTTCATTGTAAATTATCGCTTGATACAATGGTGAAGGAAAACATTGTTAGGATATCTGCATACCCGAGAATTTCTTTACAAGAATTTCGAAGTTATGTGAACTCTACCAACCTGCATTAGGCCAGCGTGGTAGACTAAGGCCTAACCTGTCTCATCAGTAGAGGAGGCCCGTGCCCAGCAGTGGGACAGTAATATTACAGGGCTAATATTATGTGTTGAGTGTGGTTGGACAGTGGAGGTCACTTACCATCAGGTGACCCATTAACTTGTTTGCCAGTCTGTGTTATAAAAATTAAAATAACATCAGTGGTTCTTAACCAGTGGTTCCTGGAAGCACCCAGTGGTCCATGAAGGCATCAAAAAAATATTTAAAAAGTAAAAACGGAAGTGTTAGTAAAGAAAATACTGCTGGCTGTGATTTTGCAGAGTTGGTGATCCATGACAAGACAAAATGTTAAAATATGGTCCCACATCACTAAGCCTTACTTATAAAATCATTTTAGCTGAGCAAATGGTTAGGAATAATTTGTCCCTCTTATTTTCAAACAATATGACAAGGAAAAAAGTGACTATTTAGCCATTTGCCCAGCTTAACTCTTTTTATAAGGCTCATTATACGGGTATATTCTCTAAGAAGCGCTGCTCTATATGATAATTCATACCTCACAATTTGTTTCCAGAATCTGTTTGAGAAGCTCCTCAGACTTGTGTGATTTAACAACAAGCTGCCGACAATTCTGTAACTGACGATAGCATATGAAGCATGCAGAGTATAGTGCTCCATCTTCAAGAACCTGGGGGTTATAGAACAAAAGATTATTATTAAAAAAAAATATGGTATTATCAATATATTATTTACCTAGATACATAGTTGACAGTTGGAAAATGGGACAGGAAAGAAGGGCTCAAGCACTTCTTTTGCCTGCAGTCGGATGTCGATAGAATTCTAAATTTCAAAATTCAAATTTAGAAAGTAGAAATCAATTTTCAAGATGTCTGACTAAAGTACGATTGCTAATTAAACGGAGTAAACTGACAGATCGAAATGTCACATTCCAAAATATTGTTGCTTATTTTCAAAATCTAGTGACTGATCTAGTTCAATTTTTATCATACAAAGAAACAATTACTCAGCACTAGCTTGGAAAATGAGTTTTTCATTGCTTATTTTTATAAATTTCAGCTTAACCCTTCGACTAAATGTCTGTGTAAATTATTTTGCGTAAATAATCACGACAGATACGCGAAATGATAACAATGATAATTACAAATATAACTTTTATTATTTGAGAAAAATTACGTTCGTCACGTTCATAGCTTTTGTAAGTTTTGTTTTTAATAAACCATGACTATAATTCCAATAGACATACCATTACTTAACATGCAGTTATTTACTATGACTATAATTCAGTAGACATGCAGTACTAATCAAACATCAATCAGGGATTATGACTTTATGTTGGACTTTAGAAAAAGAAAGAATGAAATGGTTCACTGAATTGAAATGTTTAAATAATCTTGATCTTTTTACCGCAGCACTATTTAAATTTCATGAAAAAGTGGCAACATTCGAAATGTCATTTTACTCCGTTTAAATAGTCACGGGCGGCTCGGCCTCCAGTGGCCCATACGCTTATGGAACATATATATGTGCCGCCTCTGACGGGTTAATTAACAATCCTACTATAGCTGTTTTTTTGAGTAATGGATTTATTAAACACTGTCGTTGGCAAAATCATCAAACTTTGATGGAGGCCATATTTTTTAAATAAAGAAGAAATTCAAATTTAAGAATGCTTGATCATTTTGTTTAAAAAGCTACTTTATTACACATGCATAGGGTTATATTTGTGTTGATTTAATTAGAACTTACTTCTACTACTATCTTTTTCTTTGTTTTATTCCTGAAACCACTTTTTAGGAGGATATTTGCAAAGAACTGTGCATCTAGGGTATATTACATTGATGTATTAGCCCTGTAATAGGCACCGGCCTTCTCTACTGGGTTAGGCCTAGGGACCACTTGCAGCTCCGCGATAAATCTCCATTTATCCCAAATCTTAGTTTAAAGATAGGAGTGAGCTGTAGGATAAATCGAGATAAGGTTTAATTCTAGATTAGTAATACACACCGGCCGAACGAAGGCAAAAGAATCTATACCTATTACGTTCACACAAACGAACTATCGCTGTTGGGAATGAAACAGGCATGATTCGTTCGCCTTCCTTCGGCCGGTGTGTACGCGCCATAAGTCGCCCCTTAGTCTACCACGCTGTAAAGAGGTACCTACGATACACTTCACATACCTTCGCATTGTTGATAAGGCAATACTTCATTTAATGAACCTACCTTGTTTGTTATCATTTCAAACACATCCTGCACTTCCGAGCCCAATATATGGTGCATTCGGGCGTTAGTGTCCAAACATATTCGGCAAAGTTCAAACATTTTTACAAGCAAATCACGTACATCAAGTAGGTTTAATATCTATTAGGTTTCGACTTTTGATAACAAATTCCGAGTTCCGACCCTTTTTGAAAGTACTTAGGCCAAGTACCAACAGAAAAATAATATTTTTTTCTTAAAGGACAATGGACATGACCAATGACCATAGAATTAATGGAGTAGCCATACGTATTAAAATCAATAAGTATTTATACAATACAAATACAAATACAAATAGCCTTTATTTCTGATAATATAAATATATAGGTACATTCAATTTCTAATATTACATTATTTATTTTTTATTTCTATCATTTGAGTGTCATGCATTAAATTATTAGATTACTGATTAATAATTATTATAACAATATTAATTTTAATCTTCGACATCGGTAACAATATTATCAGCTTGCCTTAAGGCTAGGCCTATATAAGTATTTATGCGTTATTTAATTTTTATGACACGGTGACAACTTTTACGATACTTTTACATGTAATTTGCAATTTGCATGTGAATAGATCGTTCATCGCACTTCTATGAGATCGCAAAACTAAAATGGCGAAACCGGCAAAGTAAATACGTATTTTTCATAGTTTTGCCAAGTCCTTTTTTTTTAAATCATTACTTGCCACTGGCAAGTGAGAGCGACATGCTGAGTGCTGCTAATCATAGCGTTATAACGAAAGCGGTTTATATAATAGTATTATTTTTTAAGGCACATTAGTGATGATTTTGAAATAGCTACTAACGTTATTGTTCAGAGCTTTTTTTATTGTAATGAATCACCATCAAAGATATCATAAAATAATTATAACGTTACAAAATTATTGTGTTCTTTAGTTGACAAAATTATACACAATATTATATACTTTATCCAAAATAATAAACAAATATAACTTAATGTGACATGACAACCATCAAACATCGATAAACAAAACGACCGCGGTTTATAAAACATATTACAACGAGAAAAACGGGTTTTAAAATAAAACTTACAGCTATCAAGACAACTGCGGCGATTCAAGAAGTCGCTATATACAAAAGTAACATATAGTTATAGCTCCTTGCCTAGACCTACGTTATTAAACTGCGCGGCGCAAAATAGCTGGGAGCTTTAAATAACAAATTAAAATAATAGCTTTGTAAAAAAACCTAATCGACTTGGCATTATGAAAAAAACTAGCCGTTAATTGATATTTCATTCACGCTAGCTGTGTTGCGAAAAAAAAATACCGAGACAGATTTTTGATTTTTCCCAATGAGCTAAATTGATGATGGCTTGGATGTATTTTAATAAATAAATAGAGCACTATTTAGCAATATGTAATTTTTTTTTGTCATCACAGTGTTGCACAGTGTGTTCTTGAACGTTTAACGTTAATAACTGTAAAAGTTATTGCAGAAGAAATGTGATTTTGCTATATTGTAAACAAAAATTCAAAAATGTTAGAACTTTGCCGAATATGCTTGGACACTAACGTCCGTTTGCATCGTATATCGGGCTCGGAGGTGCAGGATGTATTTGAAATGATAACAAACGACCAGGTAGGTACATTAATATGTCGTTTATCAATATTAGTAACTAAATCTTTTTGGGTGGTAGAGCCACTCTGTAGACAATAACATCTACAGCACGAATGAGCCGGCTCGACCGGTTTGATACCACTGTCTCTCAGAAAACCGATGTAAAGTGGCAGCTTGCTGTAACAATTCGTTCGTTGAGTGTGATTTCTGGTGGCTCAATTGGCTACCTGACAATTTTTTTTAAATTGATTTTATACGAAATTTACGTCATATGAAATGTAACACAGAAAGAAATATTGAAATACTCCCAAGCCCGTGCGCAGCAGTGGGACAGCAATATTACAGGGCTAATATTATAGATACTTACTTAATTTTTGGTATATAATTTTGGAGTAAGTAGGTAAATAAAATCACAAGAATTGTTTTATTTATATATTTCAAAATAAAAAAAAACTTTTTATGATAATGAGTAGGTACTAATTGGGTATTTGACAATATTTTTTTATTAATTCTATATGAAATTGACGTCGTCTAAAACATAGAACAGAAAGAAGTATTGGAATATACTCAAAAATAAAAAAGTTATAAGCCTTTTTAGTTTGGTGTAACCTTTAAACTGCGGGAAAGAGAAATATCAGTAAAATCACGTCACGGCCATAACGGCGCGTGCGTTGGAAAGGGATAGCAAGATATCCCCACTACGCCCCCACTCTTGCTTATTGGAGAATTTAAAATATGAATTACTGCCTCATTTTTGAACCCATTTCGATGCAGTTTTTACCGAAGGGTTTCTTTTTTGTTTTCCTTGCTATTACATATAGAAATTTGTATGAAATGAAACATATTCAAGTAGCCAATTCCATAATCCTTATTCCCCTCTTTTTCGGTTAAAAACGCATTCTTGATTTTCATGTCTTGGATGTCTATGAGAGATTGAGATAACTTACCATCAGGTGACCCATCTGCTTGTTTCCCAGTCTCTGCTATAAAAAAAATGGTGTAATCCCCAGGTTCAAGAGGATGGTGCACTATACTCAGCGTGTTTCATATGCTATCGTCAGCTACAGAATTGTCAGCAGCTTGTTGCTAAATCACACAAGTCTGAGATGCTTCTGAAACACATTCTGAAAACAAGTAATAAGGTACTGTATAAATACTAGCCTCAGGGTAAGTCTGTCACTGTCTCACAGAAAACCGACGTAAAGTGGCAGCTTGCTATCGCGTTTCGTTCGGTGAGTGAATTTCCGGTGGCCCATTTTCCCACTCCCTTTCCCAATCCCCTTCCTTCCCCTTCCATTTTCTCCTTTTAGGTTGGCAACGCATCCATGATTCTTTTTGTGTCTTGGGTGTCTATGGGCGGTGGAGATCACTTACCATCAGGTGACCCATCTGCTCATTTGCCAATCTATGCTATAAAAAAAAAAATCTAAAAAATTATAACCCTTTAAAGTTTGGGGCAACCTTCAAACTGCGGGAAAGAGAAGTATCAGTATAATCACGTCACCGCCATAACGGTACGTGCGTTGGATAGAGATAGTAAGATAACTCTACTATGCCCTCACTCCAGAATTTAAAAATAAATTACTGCCTCATTTTTAAACAAATTTCGATGCAGTTTTTACAGAAGGGTTTCTTTTTTGTTTTATTAGCTAATACATATAAATAAATATGTGTATAAAAATCAAAAATGCGGACGGCAGCACAGACAGAGGGCGTCCTTCGGCGGTGGGGGCTTCAGAGTCCCCCCCCCCCACTCGGAGACGGCACCGCGCAGGGGCGTTTCCGGTAGCAATCCGAGTTCATCTCCGGAGGCCGCCCCACTGAAGCGCCGAAGTAGGCCACCGCGGGGTTTTTAGTCGGTATTGCCAGTGTAGGGCATTTGATAGGGACGCGGCCTAGCGTCGCCCGGATGTCGAAAATCTCTCCCAGGCATCACGGCGCTGGGTCGTAAGGCCGGCGAACCCGACATAGGTACCCGCCGCGTCCACCCCCGGGCGCACAATTTTGACAGATAAGGCGGCCTTAAAAGACATAAGGCCACCTTAAGTGTATGAACATTCGGCGATAAGGCTAACAAAAAATATATTGGAACAAAACTATTTTATGCGGATTCTATTACAATTTGTTTTTATTTATATGCTTATCTGAAGAAATCAACTTTTTTTTATTAACTTGTTTATAGCCATGGATAGTGTCCTTCAGCAGTATACTTTTATAATTGGTTATACTTTGTTTCCTACATCTAAATTTCGCTAGTGCAATGAAGTCGGATGTGTTCGATTTCAAGGCCTTGCTGGAGTTTTGGCGTCAATTCTTTCTAATTTGATGCTTTTTAGATGATTTTCTCGCAGCGGAGGAATCGAACATGGTCGACCCATCCACCCGATAAAAAGCATCCAAAATCACTTATTTCAAAGCTTCCACATACTGTCCATCTTCGTTGATGTTTATTGCTTAGATACACATCACATTTAAACCACAAACACAACTTTAGACTAAAATATGAAATCATTAAAACAAGCGACCACCCGCACCGTCAGAATTCCCGCCAAAACTCTATACTATTTATTCTATGTAACAGCGCGGTACAATGCGCGAAAATTGGGTACTTGACTATGTTTGAGTTTATACACATATTTATATGTAATAGCAAATAAAACAAACAAGAATCCCTTCTGTAAAAACTGCATCGAAATTGGCAAAATGAAAAATGAGGCAGTAATTCATATTTTAAATTCTGGAGTGGGGGCGATATTGGAGATATCTTGCTATCCCTTTCCAACGCACATACCGTTAAGACGTGACGTGATTATACTTATATTTCTCTTTCCCGCAGTTTGAAGGTTACACCAAACTTCAAAGGCTTATAACTTTTTTATTTTTGACAATATTTCAATATTTCTGTTCTATATATTAGACGACGTAAGTTTCATATAAAATTAATTTAAAAAAATTAGTCAAGTACCTACCCAATTGTCATGTAGGTAAACTTCAGTATCACTATTCAAGTTTTGCTGGACAAATCCGTTCATGTTTGTTAAGGGAGTGTGTTTTATTCTTAGGGATAGCCACGAAATGCCGACGCCATTATTATTGTTTCAATATGTACTCGTAATTGACATGTTAAAGCATCGATATATTATTTACCTAGATGCACAGTTGACGCTCGGAAAATGGGACAGCAAAGAAGTGCTTAAGCACTCGTTTTGCCTACAGTCGACGTCGATAGAATTCTAAATTTCAAAATTCAAATTAAAGAACGCTTGCTCATTTCGTTTAAAAACCTACTTTATAACACGTGCTTAGGGTTATATTTGTGTTAATTTAATTAGAACTTGTGATCTTTTTCTTTGTTTTATTCCTGAGATCACTTTTTAGGACGATATTTGCAAAGAACTGTGCATCTAGGGTATAATATATTGATGTGTTAAAGTGATATAAAATATCCTATTTGCAGAATAATTTATTTGAATTTGAATATCGACTAAAGACTGATCGCTAATATCAGTTGTTTTATTTACAACGTACATCATGTGCAAAAACTAAATGGTGGCTGGACTATTTCACCTATACAACTGATTTTTGGTACAATGCCTTACAACATTGTAAGGTATATCTAGGATGATTTACGGCCGGTTTCAATAAACGATCTCAGTTTAGAGTGCAGATAGATCGCGATTATGAACCAATCAAATCACGTCATTTGACGGAGTCATGTTCAAACTGTGTTCTTATTGGCTAATTTTTGTAATCTATCTGCACATTCGAACTGAGATTGTTTATTGAAACCGGACATTAATGTTGTTATGTCGGCGCCACTCTGTATAAAAACAAATATTTTCCAGCTGGATTTGGAATCGTTCAATTATATAGACAGACTAGCATCCAGACTGATAGCTCCGTTGTTGGTCACCGATGTACAATCCTTACAAATACCGGAATCAGACTATGTGACAGAGTATCTGTATGATAATGAAATGTTTGACGATATTCCTGAAGATGTACCTGATGATGACAGTAAGTGTTTTCTTTCTTTCCATCTGCCCTTTTCCTACGTTAATGTGGGGTTAGTGCAACACACTATTCAAATGACTTCCGAAAAGAATTTTTCAGCTGTATTTTTCGACCGATTTCCACAAAAGGAGATGGTCCTTAATTCGTCTGTATTTTTTTTTATGTATGTTACTCGATATCTCCGCCTAATGTGGACCGATTTTCAAAATTCTTTTTGTGTTCGATAGAGCTTATTTCAAGGGTGGTCCCATATAAATTTGGTCACGGTCGGACAAGTTTTGAAGTAGGTCCGCCAAGTTTTTAAATAGTCACGGGCAGCTCGGCCTCCGGTGGCCCATACGCTTATGGAACATATATATGTGCTGCCTATATGGGTTAAACATGTGATTATTTTTATTTTGTGATTGGACTGTTGGGTGTATTTAATCAGAATTTCTGGTGGTTCAAGGTATACAAAACAAAGAATCTAAGGAGGAAAATATGTTCAAACAAGATGAATGCTCTATAGAAAATGAGAATACAAGCATCTCGACAATTAATATAAATACAGTACCTGCTGTATATGACGCATTCGAAATTAAACAAACTGAAAGAGATTTTGATAAACAAGTAATTTGCAATGAATGTGGAAAGTCGTTTGATACAAAATCTGGCCTAATCAGACACATTCATCGACATAAACCCGGTATTATTAATCTAAATGACCTGTATAAGAATACACCGAATTATATTAATAGTGAGATACCAGATTCGTTAAAAAATATATCATTTTCTCTCACGTCTGATAATCAGTATAAATGTCATTACTGTAATTATACATCTAAACGTAAATATATTGTACAAAAACATATTAAAACACACACAGGAGAAAGGCCTTTTAAATGTCAAATCTGTAGTTATGCATTTCCCACGAAATGGAAATTAAAGATGCACATTAGAACGCACACAGGAGAAAAACCTTTTAAATGTTCATACTGTACTTTTGCATGTTCAGACGATAGCCAATTAAAGTATCATATTAGAATTCACACAAAAGAAAAGCTTGTACAGTGCGAATACTGTAGTTATAGTTGTTTAAAACCGAGTTATCTAAAGAGACATGTTAGAACTCACACAGGCGAAAAGCCTTATAAATGTCAGTACTGTGATTATGCATGTTCGTTTAAAAATTCTTTACAATATCATAATATTATGAAACATGCCACAGAAGAAATTCCTTTTAAATGTCAATACTGCAGTTATAAAACTGTATATAGCAGTCACTTAAAGGTTCATATTACAACACACACGAAAGAAAAGCCTTTTATATGTCATTACTGTAATTATGCATGTGCAACCAAGGCCAAATTAAAAAAACACATTCAAATTCACACAAGAGAAAACATAAAATGTCGGTACTGTGATTATACATGTGCGACCAAGCCTAATTTAAAGAAACATATTAAAACTCACACAGGCGAAAATACTTTTAAATGTCAATACTGCAATTTTACAACTTTACTAAAATACAGATTGAATGTACATATTAGAACACACACGGGAGAAAAGCCTTTTAAATGTCAATATTGTAAATATAAAACTGCTGAAAAAAGATATTTAAGGAAACATATTAAAATTCATATGAAAGATAATCATTTATGCGAATTGTGTGGCAAGAAATATAAAATAAAAATCGCTCTGGAACGCCACGTACGCGCACACATGAAGAAAACCACGTTAAAATAGTATCCACATAAGCTCACGCTTATATCCCCGATGGGGTAGGCAAAGGCGACCTGGAGAATTATAACACCACATTTCGCCTATAGTACGATTGCTAATTAAACGGAGTAAACTGACAGATCGAAATGTTACTTTCCAAAATAATGTTGCTTACTTTTAAAACATAGTGATTGATCTAGTTCAATTTTTATCATTCAAAGAGATAATAACTCAGAACTAGCTTGCAAAATTAGAATTTTATTACGTATTTTTAGAAATTTCAGCATAATCCTTCGACTAAATGTCTGTGTAAATAATTTTGCGTAAATAATCATAATAAATTCGCGAAATGATAACAATGAAAATTACAAATATTACTTTTATTATTTGAGAAAAATTACGTTGGCACATTCGTAGTTTTTTAAAGTTTTGTTTTTAATGAACCATCTCTATAATTCCTGTAGACATGCCATAACTTAGCATGCAGCAATTTACTATGACTATAATTCAGTAGACATGCAGTATTAATCATACATTAGGCAGGAATTACGACTTTGAGTTGGACTTTAGAAAATGAAAGAATGAAATTCATCACTGAATTGAAATGTTTAAACAATTTGTATCGTTTTACCGCAGCCCTATTTAAATTTCATGAAAAAGTGGCAACATTCAAAATGTCAGTTTACTCCGTTTAATTAGCAATCCTACTATAGCTTATTTCCGTCCCAGATGTAATAGAGGGCAAGCCTAGCGCCGATCACGTCGCGGGCTCTTCAATTTGTGTCCACCATCTTTGGAGTATGAAGAAGCATGTATGCACTTTGCCATGATTCTGGTAATTACAGATACACTCATTTTCTGTGTACATTTCGACTGCACTGCGCTTATCTTCGGGAGTTTTGTATACATTTTGCCGTACTTGAAAAAAAAAACATGGTACTTGTTGATTTTAAGCCGGGTCTCCTGCACTAAAACATTACACAAAACATGCATTTTTATCTATGGTCCATTGTTCTACTAGCAGGTGACAGCTAAAATTGTATTTTAGTGGGTTTTTTTCGTAAAAGCTAGTGCAGGGGATCAGCAGGTCGATTCTCTAAGAAACGACACAACGTTGTGATCGACGCCTCGCTCCCGCAGCGCACATCGTTGAGATCGACGGAGCGTTCAACGTTGTTAGGTCTTAGAGAATACCATTTTCCATACATTTATGTCAAACGCCTCGCTCGAGAGAGCTAGTTCGCATAAACGCCGTCATCACGCATAGCGCTAGTGCGTGCGCTTTGTACCTTGCTGAATACAAAAATGAAAACATCGTAGCCGCAACGATGTCGCAACATTGTTTTCACTAATCAAACCTTAGAGAATCGACCTGCAGGCTTTAGAAGAAAACGAAAATTTTTAACTTAAAATTTCACATATCCGGATCCGATCGTATCGGCTGAAATCCGAACCAGATTGCAGTCTCTACCATGGTCACTACAAGAAAGTGAATGAACGTATTTGTCAATGATGTAAGTTGACTAACGTATTTGTTCTTTTAAATTTAATTCATGTAATTAATCTTAGAAAAAAGAACTAAAAGAAGATAGACATGGCATAAGTACGAAACCATGAAGCATTCGTAACATAGGGCTTTACTTAAAACAGCATTTTTACGCTCGACTGGTCAAACGCTACTCAACTTTAACGACTTCTTACACTGATTTTCGCCATACAATTTTGACAGATAACGCGACCTTAAGTGTATGAACATTCGGCGGTTAGCTGAGCAAATGGTTAAGAATACCCTGTCACTTTTTTCCTTGCGTTATATTGTTTAAAAATGAAAGGGACAACCTATGGTATAAAGATAAGCAGCGCTTAAATATTTTTATAAGTAAGGGGCATAATGTATGGAACGAAACCAAAATGGCGACTTTGCGAAAGAAAGATCCCATTAATATAACAGTTGGCATCTTCTTCATATTCCGAAATCAGTGTTATTGTAAATAAAAAACCGTATTTACAATTAAATCAACAAGTATTTAATTCATAAGACACCGTGACAACTTACATGTAAATAGATTGCGAAACTAAAATGGCGGAACCGGCTTCATTGTCTTGTTCATAGTAAACACATATTTTTCTTAGTTATGCCGGGTCCTCTTAATTGTTCTTTAGTCATTGTAATTAAAATATTCAAATAAAAAAAAAGCAAACGTGTGGCATTCGGGGACTGCCGCGGTAAAGCTATTGCATAGCATCCAAAATCAATACACCTATATACTTTCTCACAAACAGCTGATTACGTATTCGTCCGATTTCGGAGCAGCTCGTCTCAATTCGTGCGAGCTTCGTAGAGTCGTACCATGAAGTAAATACAAAGAGGAGGTGCCCTAACGCCGAAACTCTAAGCAGGCATGAGTCACCAGATTGCGGGGCGAAGAGGGGGATTACGCATGCGCAGTAACGCCGATACAACAAATGCCACCTAGAGGCGAGTTGCTAAACTAAAGAGACAAGCGTGATATTTCAAAAAAGTCATTAAAAGTTCTGCTATTCATCGATAGATGGCAAAAGTAAAAAGTATCACCGCTGTGCCGGTCGGGTGTTAGGTTATTTTTGTTACGGAATTTCTGGATTCGGTCTCTACGCTCAGGCCCGCGATAGAAGCTATGCAATAGCTTAATATGCTTATGGACCTTTACATCCCTTGTCTTATGTTATATTGTAAAATTGGGTACTTGACTCTGTTTGATTTTATACATATATGAAATGGCAAATAAAACAAAAGGAAACCCTTCTGTAAAAACTGCATCGAAATTGGTTGAAAAATGAGGCAGTAATACATATTTCAAATTCTGCAATGAACAAGAGTGGGGGTGGACTGGGGATATCTTGCTATCCCTTTCCAACGCACGCACCGTTATGGCCGTGACGTGATTATACTGATACTTCTCTTTCCCGCAGTTTGAAGGTTACACCAAATTTCAAAGGCTTATAACTTTTTATTTTTGAGAATATTCCAACATTTCTTTCTGTTTTATGTTTCAGACGACGTAAATTACATATAGAATTAATAAAAAAATTGTCAAGTACCCAATTAGTACCTACTCATTATCATAAAAAGTATTTTTTTATTTTGAAATATATAAATAAAATAATTATTGTGATTTTATTTACCTACTTATTATAAAATTATATACGAAAAATTAAGTAAGTAGGTATTTATAATATTAGCCCTGTAATATTACTGTCCCACTGCTGCGCACGGTCTTCGTCTACTAATGAGAGGGGTGAGGCCTTAAGCCGGGTCTCCTGAACTAAAACATTACACAAAACACCTACACAAATCACGATTTTTTATCTATGGTCCATTGTTCTACGAGCAGGTGACAGCAAAATCGTTGTTTGGCGTATGTGTTTTTGATGTTTTGTTTCGAAAAAGCTAGTGCAGGAGACCCGGCTTTAGTGTACCGCGCTGTAATGCTGGTTGATACAAGTGTATCAACCCGCATTTGCTCACCTAAAATGTTTTTATACAGCCGGGTCTCCTGCACTAAAACATTACACAAAACGTATTTTTTATCTATGGTCCATTGTTCTACGAGCAGGTGACAGCTAAAACTGTTGTTTTGCGTATGTGTTTATGTGCGTATTTGTTTCTAAAAAGCTAGTGCAGGAGACCCGGCTTAATTAAGGCCCCATAAATCAAACTTATGGAGAAATTATCAGATACCGTATGCAGGTTTCTTCACTGTTTCCTTCACCGTTATAGCAAGCGGTAATTCATAATACACACATGAACCTATAAAGACACTACGAAATGCCCCCGCTACACACCCACGACCCCAGACTGGTCCCTATAGGAAGTCTAACACCCGGTTTTAATAAACAATCTCAGTTCGAATGTGCAGATAGATTACAAAAATTAGCCAATAAGAACACAGTTTGAACATGACACTTAAATGACTAATTTGATTGGTTCATAATCGCGATCTATCGGCACTCTAAACTGAGATCGTCTTCCTCCCCTCGTCAGCAAAAGTAAGCAAAGCTGGAAGGGGATCACCGGATATAACTGCCAATATATTTTGCTGAAAAAGCCTAGGGGCCCCGCAAACCTATTGACGTTCAATTTTAGTCTAGCGCCGCCACTGTTTCGGATAATTGTCATTACTCCGGGCTACACGGCGGACTCCACCCCATAGAGATTTAACATTATATACATGTTTAACAACAACCGCTTCCAACTGGTCGATCTGGAAATCTTTGGGGGAGGCCTATGTTCAGCAGTGGACGTCCTATGGCTGATGATGATGATGATGATGATACATGTTTAATGTCTCTGTTCCACCCCGACTATGCAGAATGCGGCACCGATACGAGCTGAAGCTACCGTGGAAAGTAAGTACCTTTGTCGATCGAGTTCGATCCCCGCACCGAGACAAATGTTTGTGTGGCCCACAGGATATTTGTTTTGGGTCTCGGTGTTGTGAGACCGAAAGTCTCTCGAGTCTCGTGGTTCCTGATACGACACAAGACTCGGTATAGGGTGATTGATATTCAACGATGGTGAATAAATATCGATATTTAGCTGGAAAATATCGATGTTTTGACATATCAATTATCCCTAACTCGGGTATCTTACTGTGGGGATTATTTAGTCTAAGGTGGGGATACATCTCATCCTCATCTCATGTATGTAGTTTGTGCGGTGGGGTGTGACAGTTAGGTGTTTTTTATCTATGGTCCATTGTTCTACGAGCAGGAGACTGCTAAAATCGTTGTTTTGTGTAGATGTTTTTAGTGCTTTGCAGGTGACGCGTCTTTAAAGGTTCTCCAGCCTAAGAAGCCACTTCTCCACAGTGACTCTTCGGAGAGATCCATTATATCCTCCTCGCGTGCTAACTGAGTTAAGCCAATCTCAGTTCCAGTGTCCAAGGAATTCCGTGGAAGGTGTGGCAAAAATGCAAATGTGTCCCCAGTGACCTTCGCAATAATGAAAGATTGGGAGACTACGGATTTCGTTAATAAGATGGTTTAGCCCAGTGAATCCCTAAGCCGCGTATCCTGCACTAAAACATTACACAAAACATTTATTGTGTTTTGTTTCGAAAAAAAACAAGTGCAGGAGATGCGCCTTAATTGTCAGCCATTATATCGATATCGCAAACGAAATATCGCCTATATCGATACATGGAATAATTTATTATATTTTTTAATAAGTACAACCCTATAGAAATCGACATACTTCACGCTCACAGATTGTCTAAAAATAAGATAATCTAAGTCTAAAAAGCATCAAACTAGAAGGAATTGACGCCAAAACTCCAGCAGGCCTTGAAATCGAACACATCCGATTTCATTGCACTTGTGAAAAATTAGATATAAGCAAATGAAGACATAAAAAGCACATAAGACGAGGCTGTATGGGCTAGATTGTTTTGCCTTCCCGAAAGGGAAAAAAAAAAAGTCGCACTCACACAGAAGTGAGAAGATTGTATTATTGAATTTGAATGTATAATAATATAAGATTGAATGGTTTATTGCTATTTTTTGGTTTATATTTATCATGCATTTATGAATATAAAAAAAATATTCCAAGTAAGTCTGTACTTCAATATATTACTATGATTGTTGTATGAAGAATGACCGTGGTACGAATTTGACATTTGGTCCGACCGTCCAAATCTTCTAAATACTCTTATTTATTTATTATTTTATCTTAATTTATCACTGTTTTATGAGGTAATTTGATCTTATACGGTGGTTATTAACAAATAATACGTGACTTGTTATGTATGTTAACAACAAAATCTATATATGTATAAAAATCCATTGCTGTCTTTTTATCTCGTTAAAAATCGAGAATTGCGGGACCGATTTGGGCTAATTTTGGTCTTGAAATATTTGTGAAAAATATGGTCAAACTTAAGCCTGACAAAACGAATTAATAGGGCTAAACAAAAAATAAGTGAAGCACAAATTAACATCAAAACAAAACTCGTCACTTTAATCGCTGATGGAGTAAGTTTTCCAGATATAGGGCCTTACTCTTAGATTAATAACTTATAAAAGCATTTTTAGCTGAGTAAATGGTTTAGAATAACCTGTCACTTTTTCCTTGCGTTACACTGTTTAAAAATGAAATGGACAACCTGTGGTATAAAGTTAAGCAGCACTTATTTTTATAAGTAAGGGACAATAATATAACCCCTAATGGCGGGTACACACCGGCCGAACGAAGGCGAAAGAATCTATACCTGCGGCCTGAGCAGGAAAATTTCTGACAACCGTAAATGTATTCAAACTCGATGCGTGTCTATGAAATTTGTATGAAATATTAACCAAACGTCATCAGTGCGCAGCGAACTCGAATACATTTACATTAGTTTTTGGTGCTCGGGCTACTGTTGCATTCACACAAACAAACTTTCACTGTCATGGGATTGAAACAGGCATAATTCGTTAGCCTTCGTTTGTGCCGTTGTGTACGCGCCATAAGAATTTAAAGTATAGAAAATGACCGAAGCCAAGCTTGGTCCTAATAGCAAGCCAGATTTTCCTTCACCGTCAGATTCCTGTGAAGAAAAAAAGTTTGAAATTTTTAGTATTTTGCTTTCTTTATTTTTATGGTTCTCACTGTTTAACCCGTCAGAGGTGGCACATATATATGTTACTTAAGCTTATAGGCTCCCAGAGGCTGAGCCGCCCGTGACTATCTACACCTTCCCTGAAATTTCACAAATATTTCAAGATCAAAATTAGCTAAATTGATCCAGCCATTCTCGAGTTTTAGCCAGACAAATGAACTGCAATTAAAAATTTTCCATTTTTGTTTTATAACAGAGATTGGCATACGAGCAGATGGGTCACCTCATGGTAAGTGATCTCCACCGCCCATAGACACCCAAGACACAAAAAGAATCATGGGTGAGTTACCAACCTAAAAGGAGGGAATGGAAGAAGAGGGAAGGGGATTGGGAAAGGGAGTGGGGAAATGAGCCACCGGAAATCTCTCACCGAATGAAACGCGACAGCAAGCTGCCACTTTACGTCGGTTTTCTGTGAGACAGTGGTATCTAACCGGTCGAGCCGGCTCACTCGTGCTATAGACGTTACTGTCTACAGCGTGACTCTACCACTTGAATGTTACATGGATAGATATTGTTCTTATACAGTTGTTATTAAAAATTTATTGGGTACTTGACTATTTTTTTAAAAGTATACAGAGCTACTTATTAGTTTATCCTAAACATGTAAAAAAATATTTCGTAATTTTTTTAGTTTATAAAAGCAAAAATTATTATGTAAAATTTAGTTTGCCGCCAAAATTCTATCTGTTAACAGTAGATACGGGTGACGTCATTGTTCCTTACCATAGATACAAAATCTCATAATAAAAAAAAATTAGGAAATAACATTTATGATTTCAACCAAAACAAAACAGGTCAGATATTTTGTTGATCAGATATAGATCGTTGATCACATCTGCGTTGAAATTAGGTTGAGCTTTAATCAAAAGTAATAAAAAATACACCAAATAACCTGGCGATGTTCATGTTCATGTTTGCCGACACCCTAACAGGGTTATGTTCATAACTATATGATTATGTAACATTATGCGCAAAAAATAAATAAATAAATATGACTGGATTTTAGGACTTGCCCTTGTGGAACAAATACAAAAGAAAAATGAGTAATGGGACATCATGCAACGTGATTGGTGTTTACAGTCACGTGACGCACAGATAAAAAATTAAGTATTTAAATTACCAAAATAAAATGATCCTAGGAGTATTTTTAATAAATTCCTATTGCTCACGTTATTTCGATGATAAATCTATGTTCCTACAGAAATTCATTGATATTGGTTACTATATTCAAGTACCCAATTGTTTTTTATTAAATTAAAAATTAATTATAAATAAATAAATAAATACACCCAACAGTCACACCTAGTCCTGACCCCATAGTAGGTATAACCTGTATTGTGGGTGTCAGAGACTGAGAGACTTTCGGTCTCACAACACCCAGACTTGAAACAAATATCTGTGGGCCACACAAACATTTGTCTCAATGCGGGAATCGAACCAGCGGCCTTTCGCTTCACAGCCGGCTACTCGCCCGCTGCGCCACGGAGGCTGTCTTCTGGTTATATGACATTTTTTTCCCGCGCATTCAGTCTCATGCTCGTTAATATATAGCCATGAGATTTTCGACTGCCTTAAAAAAAGAAGGAAGCACTCTTTTCCTCTGTATTTTTTTTATACAAAGCTATATCTCTGCTAAATGTGGACCAATTTTCAATATTCTTTTTGTGTTCAATAGAGCTTATTCCAAGGGTGGTCCCATAAACTTTGGTCACAGTTAAATAAGTTTAAAAGTCAGTCTGTTAAATTTTTTATTGATGTATGTAATATGTTTTCTTTTCTTTTCAGATGCATCTACACTTGGTGTTTTTGATATTGATAAGACTAGCATTTGTACTGTACTGCACATCTACTGTGGAAAAACTGCATAAAATAAAGTTTTCCAGTCATTTCATCTCTAAATATATGTAGACCTAGGCTGGTGTATTTCTGTCAAAATTTAGCTGTTATAATATAGACTTAGAACAATGAATTTACTTGACTATGTTTGTGATTACTGCAGCAGGACTTTCACAAGGAAATACAATCTTCAAATGCACATAGAGAACTATCACATAAATTCTACATGTTTTTGTGACATATGTCAGAAGCAATTTTGCACCCCAGCTGGGTTACAACTGCATCTCTCCCGAGGTCACAACAGGTACGGCCAACCGCTACCGGAATGCGATATCTGTGGACGCATCTTCACAAGGAAGCAGAATATCATGTCTCACATGATCACCGCACATTTACAAGGGATCAGGCCGGATATACGATGCAAATTGTGCGACAAAACCTTTACTACCGAGAGGAATTTGAAGCGCCATGTCACTCAGTTACATAACCCCGATGTGGAGTATCCAACTTGTGACGATTGTCATAAAGTATTCAGAGTAAAGCAGTCTTTAATAGCCCATATACAAACTGCACACAACTCTTGTAGAGACCAGATAAGTTGTGGCCTATGTGATAAAGTATATACAAACAATAGAAATTTAAAAAGGCATATTGAGATGTACCATGGAGAAAAAGGAGAATTTCGTTGCGATATTTGCCCTAAAACATACACATCAAATCAGAGTTTGCGTCGTCATTTACGTACGAGACACAACTCTGAAGATCAGGAATCGTTGCAGTGCAGTTTCTGTAACAAAATCATATATGGGAAGGATAATTTTGAGAGTCATGTACAGTTATATCACTGTCAAGATGATGAAATGAGTTTCACTTGTGAGCGATGTGATAAGAGTTTTAAAGAAGAAGTACTGTTAAGAAGACATGTTAAAAACGACCACTCGTTTAAAACATTCTATAAATACTGCAAAGAGTCGTTGTTAAAGCAGATGACGGAGTCTCAGAAGAAATTTTTGTACAACTGTGAGTTTTGTTCAACATCCTTTCCGAGTGTTTATGAATTAAAGGATCATATGAGAGGAAGTCATGACAAGGAGTACATACTCTCCACCTGCAATGTATGCTTTGAGAAATTTTATAGTAAGGAAATTTTCACACATCATAAGAAATTTTGTCTGCCCCCACCAAACGTTTACTCATGCATCCACTGTGACAAATTATTCACAGTTGTGTCAAGCCTTGAGTTTCATACCAGAATATTCCACCCGCAGTCACAGATAGCCGATTCTAATATAACTTCAACAAATGATGAAACTGAGATTGGATACTTTAGATGTAATCATTGTGACAGAGTATATTATAGTGAACGCTCTCTCAAACACCATATTAAGTTGAAACACACAACAGATGTCGCTATGGAGTGTGAATACTGTGGAAAGATATGCAGTAACAAATACTACCTTGCTTCACATATAAAAATAGTCCATAGTAACAATTCATGGTCGAAATGTGATTATTGTGAGAAAGTGTTTAAATCCAAAAGGAATATTCGACGTCATATAGAGTATACGCATTTGGGGATGCAACGGTACAAATGTATAGAATGCGAGACGCTTTTCAAAGAGAAAAGGAGTTTACGGAAGCATGTACGGACAAAACATCCAAATTCCGCATCGTTTCCGCAGTGTCATATATGTTACAAGAGATTTGAGTCTGCAAAGTCGTGTAAAATACATTTAAAGTTACTGCATTCGTTCAATATGAACACATTTCCGTGTGACTTGTGTCCGGTATCATTCGGGTCTAAAGAAGCACTCACAATACATCTCCAAACCAAACATTTAGCCGAAGACGAGATTTACAAATGCGAAGAGTGCAACTTAGTTTTCAAAGGGCAAGATAAATTTGAGCAGCACAACGAAATATGCCACGTCAGCCTATTCCCTAACATAAAACAGAAAGTTCTACCACGGTGCATTCTGTGTATAAAAGATTTCAGTACGAGAAAGACTTTGAAGCGTCATATAAAAAAGTTCCACGAAGGATTTGACGTTGATGAGCTAGCCACGTTCGGTTCAAAACGAAGAAATTTCAATATAGATTGTGAGGAATGCATAAGAAACTTTAGTGACGATTCACATAACAATATTTATAACAAATTAAAACACATAAGAGATTCCGTGATTTTCAAATGCGAGGAGTGTAAAGCTTCGTACAATAGCTTGGAGTATGCGATACAGAGGTACAAGCTTCTGAATGTTGACGCCTGTAAGAGTAAAATGATTTTGAGCGAGCTGTGTACTACGGAGATGAGTGATGATGAAGCTTCGTACTCAGGTTTTGGATCTCTTCACGAGCTGGTGGAGCCTGTGAGTACCACATCTGAGATAAAAATTGAGTTGATAGACGACTGCGACATTAAGACTGAACCCTTATCGCCATAATATATCATATATTTTTGTGACCGACTTCCAAAGAAGAGAAGGTCCTCAATTCATCTTTTTTTATACGTGATATCAGCGCCAAACGGGGACCGATGTTAAAAATTCTTTCTGTGTTCGATAGAGCTTATTTGATAAGGTCCCATATAAAGGTCACGATCGGATTTGAAGTAGGTCCGTTTAGTTTTTAAACTTGTGATTATTATGATTTTAATAGCTTATGTTACTCATATTTCATAATCAAAAGAATTAAAAATACTTAAGTTATAAAACCTCGTTTCCTGCAATAAAACACTACACAAAACACCTACACAAACCTTGTATTTTTGAAGTTATACTTCTTTAGGCGCGTTATGAAAAAATGATGAGAGTGAAATTTTCAGATGCGCGCGCATCTGTGACACAAAATTAACAGTATGAAGTTGTCTGCTTAACCGCCCATTAAGTCTCGAAAAAAAAGTTACCAACAAAATAGAAATTGAACCTCGATATTAGTCGCGCATGTTGGTACGCTCGTCACCTCTGATCACTGTTTTCATATTTATAATATTTATCAACATGTTTCTAGTTTATACATTCACAACACGTGTTTTAGTTTCATACAAGTGCGAATTATATATGTGCTAATAAATTATATTCAGTAGTGATTTAAATTGAATATTTTGATTGATATTACTTACTATTTGTGAATATTAGTGAAAAAAATTGTGCTTATATACTTTTTCAAGTGCTCCAATATAATTGAGTTTAACTATCCGTATGTATTATTTATTGATATAAATTAATGACAAAGAAGTATAACTTCTCACGCGCGTACATAAGTAGGTACACGCACCCATTTTTTTTATCTATGGCCTATTGTTCTACAAGCAGGAGTTAATGAAAAACCTTGAGTGGTAGAGCCACGCTGTAGACAGTAACGTCTACAGCACGAATGGGCCGGCTCGACCGGTTAGATACCACTGCCTCACAGAAAACCGACGTAATGTGGCAGCTTGCTGTCGCGTTTCGTTCGGTGAGTGAGATTTCCGGTGGCCCATTTCGCCCCTTCCTTATCCCTCCCCTTCCATTCCCTTCTTTTAGGTTGGCAACGCACCCATGATTCTTTTTGTGTCTTGGGTGTCTATGGGCGGTGGAGATCACTTACCATCAGGTGACCCATCTGCTCGTTTGCCAGTCTCTGCTATAAAAAAAGCCTTGTTTTATGTAGGTATTTATAGTATTACCACTGCCCGTTAAAAAATGGACCATAGACAAAAAAATTAGATGTACCATGTTTCGTGGGTACATACATGGGTTGATTTAAAGCCACGTCTCCTGAACTAAAACACGTACATACAACGTGGTATTTATACATTTTGTTGTCTACGGCCTCCGTGGCGTGGTGGTATTTCGGTACGACTACGGTTCTGAGGTCTCGGGTTCGATCCCCGGGTCGGGCAAAGTGATATTGGATTTTTCCATATCAGCCCGGAGTCTGGAATTTGTGCCCGATATGGCGATAGGCTCGCCTTCTATCACATCTGGGACGGAACTAAGCTCGGCGAAATATGGGTGTTCTAGTTCGCTACTCTGCCTACCCCTTCGAGGATACAGGCGAGAGCTTATGTTATGTTTTTGTCTATGGTCCATTGTTATATAAGCAGGAAACAATGAAAACTCTATTTTGTGTAGGTGTTTTTAGTGTTTGGTTTCGGAAAAACATGTGCAGGGGTTACCACCACCTCTTTTAGCAGCATTATTATAATCTTACTTCGTTTTGATTGTATGGGAATCGGTATAAGTAATTTACAATAATACTGCTTTGAAATAAAACTATTTTTACGGATTCTATCACGATTTGTTTTTTTTTATTCCCGACGTTTCGAAGGCTTTGCAGTCTTCGTGGTCACTGGTCGGACAGTCCGATAGTTTTATTTCAATGTATAACATTCGCGTAAACTTAAGAAATGAGTAAATAATACTGCTATAAGAGGTGGTGGTAACCCCCCAGGTGGCGCGGCATTAGCAGAGCTGTTAGTTTGAAAATCTGTCTTTGGTTATGATTTTTATTATTTGTCTGTGTAAATAGAAAATTGACACAGAGACAGAGACTCGTCTATACGGATTGCACGCCACTGGTGTATAATTGAGTAAAAATCTGATGCATTTAGGCTCAATTGCACCACTATTATTAACCTAGAGTTAGTCCTAACCGCAAGTTAAGTTACATGTCATTCATACATTTTGTCAATTTAGCTTGCGGTTAGGACTAACTCTAGGTTAATAATAGTGGTGCAATTGAGCCTTAGTAAATATATTATATGATTGTTGAGATCTTTCTAGAGTTAAGAATTGACTAATGTCCACCATTTACGTGCTCGGCCTCGAGGTCCGAGACCTGGCTTTACCTAGATCGCCTACGCGTACTCTTTCGGGGATACTGGCGTGAGCTTATGTTAGTATTGAGGAAATACGACTGGTGCAGATTCTAAAATGACGCATACATAACATAAGCTCACGCCTGGGTAGGCAGAGGCGCACTAGCCAACTAGTACACCTACATTTCGCGGAGCTTAGTTCCGTGACACAAATTCCAGACTCCGGGTATGGAAAAATCTAATATCACTGTCCGACCTGGGGATCGAACCCGAGACCTTAGGACGTTAGTCGTATCGAAATATAACCACGCCACCGAGGCAGTTTCTGAAATGATTTGTATAGAAGTAAAAATACAAATAAACTTTATACTAATAGACAATAATTGTTTTATTGATAAACTCCTTTATACTATACAAATAAGTAACATACATTTAAAATATCTTAAAATATATCTATAGTACTAATAAGTATAATAGCTATAGCTCAGTTGGGAATGGTACGAACTGCCGAGACGAGTGTCGGAGGTTCGAGACCAACCACAAAAAGGAGCATACACCGACGACTTTTCTAAGTTTTTTTCATTGTGAAATATCGCTTGCTATAACGATGAAGGAAAACATCGTGAGGAAACCTGTATACCCGAGAATTTCTCCACAAGAATTTCAAAGGTATGTGAAGTCTACCAACCCGCATTAGGCCAGCGTGGTAGACTAAGGCCTAACCCCTCTCATTAGCAGAGGAGGTCCATGCCCAGAAGTGGGACACTAATATTACAGGGCTAATATTATTTTCTTTATTATGTAAATTATACAAAAAATACATTTAATACTACATCATGCTGTAGGCGTAACTGTCTACAGCGTGGGTCTATCTCACTAAAAATCAATGTGACGGGAAGTGACAAAGTTTGAGTGGTAGAGCCACGCTGTAGTCAGTAACGTCTACAGCACGAATGGGCACGACCGGTTTGATACCATTGTCTCACAGAAAACCGACGTAAAGTGGCAGTTTGTTGTCGCGATTCGTTCGGTGAGTGAGAATTCCGGTGGCCCATTTCTCCGCTCTCTTGCCCAATCCCTTTCCCATCCCCTTTCATTCTATCCTTTTAGGTTGGCAATGAACCCATGATTCTTTGACTTGTTTGTCTATGGGCGATGGAGATCACTTACCATCAGGTGACCCATCTGGTCATTTGCCAATCGGCTAAAAAAAAAGTTTTAAGATACGAAGCATGTAACTGTTTTTCTTATAAGGAGCTATATTTCCCCAGCGGGGTTGACGTTCAATCAGTCGTAAAAATGAAGCCAAATCCTTTCCGCAATATACACGAAAGTGTTGCACTAACACCTACATTGGAGTGATAGGAGTGTGGATGTGTAATTAATGCCATTTACAATAGCTAAGATAACTTATCCAAGGAGGATACCTATACCCTGGTTCATTCTGATTATCTGAACCAAAATGTCAGGCAGCCAGTCGTAGAAACATAGCCAAATCCTTACTGCAACATGCTTGAAAGTGTTTTGCGCCAACCCCACATTAAGGTGGGATAAGGACAGTTTGAAAGATACACATATAACCAATTCGGAAATACACCATAATCTAAGACAAAAGCTTAATATTTTCCTTCCCTAATCCTTACTAAATAATAAAAGCAAAAGTAACTCTGTCTGTCTGTCTGTGGCGTTTTCACGTCTAAACCGCTGAACCGATTTTGATGAAATTTGGTATGTGGGTACTTTTAACCCCAAGGACGGACATAGGGTACTTTATTTTTTTTAAATCAACCCCTAAAGGCATGAAATAGGGGATGAAAGTTTGTATGGGAATTTTGGAACCGCTTAATGGATTTTGATCAAATTTGGTATGAGGATACATTTGACCCTAGGGATTAAAATGGGGTACTTAATTTTTTTTTATCAACCCCTATAGGGATGAAATAAGGGTTAAAAATTTGTATGTGGATTTTAGGTCCAATTAATGGGTTTTTATGAAATTTGGTATGGGACAGTGGATACCTTTGAGTTTAAGGATACAAATGGGCCACTTTTTTAAATCAACCTCTAATGGGATGAAATAGGGGATGAACGTTTGTATAGGAATTTTGGGCCCACTTAATGGATTTTTATGAAATTAAGTATGGGATAGTGCATCATCTTTGAGTTTAAAGACACAAATGGGCTACTTTTTTAAATCAACCCCTAATGAGATGAAATAGGGGATGAAAGTTTTTATGGGAATCTAGAAACCGCTGAACGGGTTTTTAAGAAAGTTGGTATGAGGATAGTTTTAGCCCTAAGGACAGAAATGGGGTGCGATATATTTTTATCCTATAAAGGGATGAAATAGGGGTTGAAAATTTGTTTCTTTGTTTTTGGGCCGATTGACTTCAAAATCGATATCTGGGTCGCACCGTGGTTCCGAACGACAGAACCGCTGTCAGACCTGTCAAAAGTGGTCGCCATTTTGTTTTTCTTTGTTTTTGGGCCGATTGACTTCAAAATGGATATCTGAGTCGCCCCGTGGTTCCGAACGGCAGAACGGCTGTCAGACCTGTCAAAAGTGGTCGCCATTTTGATTTTCGTTGTTTTTGAGCCGATTGACTTCAAAATCGATATCTGGGTCGCCCCGTGGTTCCGAACGACAGAACCGCTGTCAGACCTGTCAAAAGTGGTCGCCATTTTGTTTTTCTTTGTTTTTGGGCCGATTGACTTCAAAATCGATATCTAAGTCGCCCCGTGGTTCCCAATGACAGAACCGCTGTCAGACCTGTCAAAAGTGGCCGCCATTTTGTTTTTCTTTGTTTTTGGGCAGGTTGACTTCAAAATCGATATCTGAGTCGCCCCGTGGTTCCGAATGACAGAACCGCTGTCAGACCTGTCAAAAGCGACCGCCATTTTGTTTTTCTTTGTTTTTGGGCCGATTGACTTCAAAATCGATATCTGGGTCGCCTCGTGGTTCCGAACGACAGAACCGCTGTCAGACCTCTCAAAAGTGGTCGCCATTTTGTTTTTCTTTGTTTTTGGGCCGATTGACTTCAAAATCGATATCTGAGTCGCCCCGTGGTTCCGAATGACAGAACCGCTGTCAGACCTGTCAAAAGTGGCCGCCATTTTGTTTTTTTTGTTTTTGGGCCGATTGACTTCAAAATCGATATCTGGGTCGCCCCGTGATTCCGAACGACAGAACCGCTGTCAGACTTCTCAAAAGTGGCCGCCATTTTGTTTTTCTTAGTTTTTAGGCCGATTGACTTCAAAATCGATATCTGGGTCGCCCCGTGATTCCGAACGACAGAACCGCTGTCAGACCTCTCAAAAGTAGCCGCCATTCTGTTTTCTTTGTTTCTGGGCCGATTTACTTCAAAATCGATATCTGGGTCGCCCCGTGATTCCGAACGACAGAACCGCTGTCAGACCTCTCAAAAGTGGCCGCCATTTTGTTTTTCTTTGTTTTTGGGCCGATTGACTTCAAAATCGATATCTGGGTCGTCCCGTGGTTCCGAACGACAGAACCGCTGTCAGACCTGTCAAAAGTGGCCGCCATTTTGTTTTTCTTTGTTTCTGGGCCGATTGACTTCAAAATCGATATCTGGGTCGCCCATATTTGGATTAAAACGACAGGGCAGATCGACAAATCAAAAGTTTTTTCCGTTGGCCCTACAAAATACGCGTGCGGAGCCGCGGGCAAAAGCTAGTAATGGAATAAATGGATAATAAACCCTGCTTTTAAAAGATATAAAGGCTGTAAACGACAGCCTAGGAATGAAAAGAATTTACTTTTTACAAAGACTTCTATGTATTTACTAGACAAGCTGTTTCGAAGTAAAATTGTGGCACATGACGGCGAGTGTTTGACGTTTCACGGCTAAGGAAAAGAGCAGATTTCTATAGTGAGTTGAGGTCGATTAACAGAGACTTAGTGCGCACATTCTATGTACCGAACACCCAGTCTAGTAGTATTAGTAGAAGTCTTTGACTTTTTATTACTTTATTACTTTTAATGAACATGGGCTAGTTTTAGTGAATAGTATCGCTTTTATTGTGTTACGATTTAAATAGATTATCAAAAATTCATGAAAAACCCGACGAAATATCCCAATGCTGGTAGTTAGAGAATCATACACCGAACACCTGGTATCAGCTTTCGGTAGGCTGTTGTTTACACTATATATGACATTTAAGAAACGCGGAACCAAAATAATATAACCATTTATTTTTAGAATTTAGTGCTTTTCCTGCGTAATGGTGGCTTGTGAAGTGGCAGTTTTAACTGGGCGACTTTTTTACTCCCCACGGTGACCAAGCTTGCTCCTGTAACGGTAATCTTTGTTGCTACAGTTCTCGTTGTGAGTTTTAGCTGTTTACAGAGTTCCTCCACTTCAAATCGTAAGTTATTTATCAATAATAAGAATACTAAGGCATGACATAGTGCCTTGTCTTTCATTTGCGGTGTACGAATCCTCTTCAAATTCGATAGTCCGAGAAAATTCTTCAATACAAGTTCGTTGAGTGTTACCGAATATGGGCATGCAATATAGCTCTTTTTCACTATATCTTTCATCAACGTACCAAATAAATTCAACAAAGTGTTCGCATATACTGCCAAAACGGTCTGCTTGTCCGTCAATTTGTTTACGACCATGGCTTTTATGAAAGGAATTAAGCCGTTTAAGTAATCCGTATCTTGTATTTCTTCATAAATCTTTTCGTATAGATCTTCTGAGAGTATACTGTTTATATCGTACACATTGCTGGCTTCCGTCGCCTCCCTGTTTATTGGAGGGATGTAAAAGTCTTCATCAGGTTTGTTATACGTTGTTAGATCCAATTGGTCTTCTGATATGTTGTGACGAATGTCATTCATTTGCTCGGTCACCGTTTCAACATTAACCTTGAGTTTTTCGCGCTGTTCGACGTCTTTCTTATGTTTTTTTGAGCCAAACTTCCTGCTTAGCTCTAGATATGATGTCTCGTGTGCCTGAACAGACTCCAAGTCAGTTTGTATTTGAGGTTTTAGCACACATTGATTTGTTCCGAGCAACCTCACTTTCCCGGTCGTTTTGTCCCGTACCAACAGTAATATTTGTTCGGGCTCTTCCCGCGCTTCTTCTTCTCCAGCGTAAACGACGCCAGAAATCTCTGTGACTACGGATTGTTTACTGGTCTCGGTATTTTGAAGTAATAAACATTGTTGTTGTGTAAAGTTGTCATTTAATTCCGCGTTTTGAAAATCTACCACCATTGGGCACAAATTTTCTTGTGGATACACATTGTCGATATGTAATGCGTCCATTTTAATGTATTTCTGTATTTTCTTTGTTTACAAATATATAAATTATAACCTCAAAAACAAATGGTATTTGTCAATTGTCACTTTGACGTGCAACTGACAAATGTAGTGATGAACGATTTTTTTGGAATCAATCGAATTACCAAAATAATTCGATAAAAACAAAATATTATCAATTTGGCCTAATAGGTTTAGTGGTTCTATTCGTTATGGTATAGGGATATAATCCACATCTTCTAACAATTTATATTACTCAATACAACCATTTATCTTTTATCTTTAAGGTCTATTTTTGAATAGGTAGCCATTAACTACCAAGGCCTTTATTCATAATAACTTAGTGGGACGCTATAATACCGCTGTAGGACGTTTCCGAAAAATTGTTATTCATAATAGCTCAATAGCGTTAAAACGTTCCCAAAATCTCCCATAAAATGTCTGCAATTTATAGAAGCTGGCACCCTACTTTAACGCTTCAATAGCAAAAAATATGACCGATTTCGATCAACTGATTCGTATTTGACGTTCCACCAGTTTTGGTTGAGATTAATTTGAGGGTGCCTGCGACTTCTATCATAAACATAAAAAAATAAGCTCACACCTGTATCCCCGAAGGGGTAGGCAGAGGCGTACTGGCGAACTAGAACACCCACATTTCGCCGAGCTTAGTTCCGTCCCAGATGTGATAGGGGGGGAGCATATCGCCATATCGGGCACAAATTCCAGACTCCGGGCTGCTATGGACAAATCCAATATCACTTTGCCCGACCCGGGGATCGAACCCGAGACCTCAGAACCGTAGTCGTACCGAAATACCACCACGCCACCGAGGCAGTCTTCTAGACTTCAGAGAGACTTCTATCAAATGCAATTAATGTTATAAACACGATAGTTTGTGAGGTTGTATGGATGTTTTGTTGCTCTTTCACACCAGAATGGTTGAACGGATCTGAATTTAATTCGGTAAATAAATGGATTATAGTCTAGAATAAAAATGCCTAGGACAACAAGACAAATAAATGTGATGCAAAAGTTATGACCTCATGGTCATAAGTCGCTCAGTTTATTTGAAATATACGCGCCCCAGGTCGGACAGCGTAATAATATTGAGAGAATAAACTTGTCTTAAGTGATTCTTCACCATTCACAGAACATTCTAGGATGTATTTATTTATAGAGGAATAACACATAGGCTACTTTTTTCCATAAATGTAGGGTCTCCGTAGGATAAATTTGTTTGAAGTCAGCTAGTATTTAATATTTTCCGTGTGATATTAATTACATACCTTGATTTCAACAAAACATCTTTTTCTTCAATATCATCATTATCTAAGCACGAATAAATCAAGAGAAATAAAACACTTCAAAAATACAATGATGAATTTTATTAAATCTGATTCAACAAAAAATACTTATGCACGCATGTTGCCTAATTATTCTTCAATACAATGTTATGTTGAAGCCGCTGTGAACTGGAAAGTCCGGTCCTGAATGCCATTCTCAAAGAAGGCAGGGTATTTTTCTTACACGATTTGCAAAGACTGGAAGCTCCCTTTCATTCATACGCTCCAAGGAATATCCTCCAAATCTAAATTTCATTTCCAAATATCCATAATCTACCCATCTTCGTTGATGTTTAGGTATTGCATATAACAAAATCACTTCACATGCAACAAATATAGTTTTAGGCCTTTATTCATAATGACTTAGTGGGACGCTATAATACCGCTGTAGGACGTTTCATAAAAATTGTTATTCATAATAGCTCAATAGCGTTAAAACGTTCCCAAAATCTCCCATAAAATGTCTGCAATTTATAGAAGCTGGCACCCTACTTTAACGCTTCAATAGCAAAAAATATGGCCGATTCGATTAGCTGATTCGTATTTAACGTTCCACCCGTTTTGGTTGAGATTAATTTGAGGGTGCCTGCGACTTCTATCATAAACATAAAAACATAAGCTCACGCCTATATCCCCGAAGGGGTAGGCAGAGGCGTACTAGCGAACTAGAACACCCACATTTCGCCGAGCTTAGTTCCGTCCCAGATGTGATAGGGGTGAGCCTATCGCCATATCGGGCACAAATTCTAGACTCCGGGCTAATAAGGAAAAATCCTCAGACCTCAGAACCGTAGTTGTACCGAAATACCACCACGCCACCGAGGCAGTCTTCTAGACTTCAGAGAGACTTCTATCAAATGCAATTAATGTTATAAACACGATAGTTTGTGAGGTTGTATGGATGTTTTGTTACTCTTTCACACCAGAATGGTTGATCGGATTTGAATTTAATTCGGTAAAGAAATAGATTATAGTCTAGAATAAAAATGTCTAGGATAACAGGACAAATAAATGTGATGCAAAAGTTATGACCTCATGGTCATAAGTCGCTCAGTTTATTTGAAATATACGCGCGCCAGGTCGGACAGCGTAATAATATTGAGAGAATAAACTTGTCTTAAGTGATTCTTCACCATTCACAGAACATTACATTCTAGGATGTATTTATTTATAGAGGAATAACACATAGGCTACTTTTTTCCAGAAAATGTAGGGTCTCCGTAGGATAGATTTGTTTGAAGTCAGCTAGTATTTAATATTTTCCGTGTGATATTTAATTACATACCTTGATTTCAACAAAACATATTTTTCTTCAATATCATCATTATCTAAGCACGAATAAATCAAGAGAAATAAAACACTTCAAAAATACAATGATGAATTTTATTAAATCTGATTCAACAAAAAATACTTATACACGCATGTTGCCTAATTATTCTTCAATACAATGTTATGTTGAAGCCGCTGTGAACTGGAAAGTCCGGTCCTGAATTCCATTCTCAAAGAAGGCAGGGTATTTTTCTTACACGATTTGCAAAGACTGGAAGCCCCCTTTCATTCATACGCTCCAAGGAATATCCTCCAAATCTAAATTTCATTTCCAAATATCCATAATCTACCCATCTTCGTTGATGTTTAGGTATTGCATAAAACAAAATCACTTCACATGCAACAAACATAGTTTTACTTTGATTAAATTAATTAAATAAATATATAAACAAACTAAACTGGTCGCCATGGTCGCCATTTGCCATTTCGAATTGCGCGCGCAAGACGCGCGTGAATGATTGTTTTTTTTATTAGGCCATCGTTCCATGCCTTTCCAGAGACAAAACTTGTTAAAATTACGTTTTATCTATGTACTAGCAACATTGTGACACGGTAAATATATTTTAGGTAATGGAGCTATAGTAAACTATTATGAATAAAGAATTTTATCGAACCTTCGATAGGCTTAAAATGCATTTTTACCAATATGAGTTTATATCTTCATTAGGGGTTTTATTATGAATAAAGGCCTTACTTTGATTAAATTAATCAAATAAATATATAAACAAACTGGTCGCCATGGTCGCCATTAGCCAACGGGTGTGTCGAATTGCGCGCGCAAGGCGCGCGCGAATGATTGTTTTTTTATTAGGCCATCGTTCCATGACTTGCCAGAGACAAAACTTGTCAAAATCACGTTTTATCTATGTACTAGCAACATTGTGACACGGCAAATATATTTTAGTTAATGAAGCTATAGTAAACTATTATGAATAAAGAATTTTATCGATCCTTCGATAGGCTTAAAATGCATTTTTACCAATATGAGTTTATATCTTCATTAGGGGTTTTATTATGAATAAAGGCCCAAGTATTTAATCACTTTTTAACAGACTTCAATAAAAAGAGGTTATCAATTCGACCCGTATGTATGTAATATTGTCAGAATTGCATATTTTTTTAATATTAACATTACGGCCCCATAACACTAACACCCGAAACAAATAACCGTGGATCACAGAAACATATATCTCAGTGCGAGGATCAAACCCGCACTCTCGTTTCACAACTAGCTACTCACTCGTTGCGCCACGGAGGCTATCAAAATAATAGTATGGTTGCCCTAGAAATAAAATAACACTTGAAACGGTTTTATACAATTTATACTTTTTAAAAAATCATAGTAACAAATATTAAATCAGTTGATGTTATGTAGTTGCAATATAATAATAATATTAGGCCTGTAATATTACTGTCTCACTGCTGGGCACGGACCTCCTCTACTAATGAGAGGGGTTAGGCCGGTAGGTCGGAACATGCGTGACTGAATTTTGCTGAACCATGTTTCTAATTAACGAAATAACGGTCAAGAAGCGAATCGACTTCTAAAATCTGCCTTATAGTATATGTAATCTTTTTTTATGACGATTCAAGTTATCCTTAGTAGTAGTTAAAAAATAGCATATATCGCAAGCATAGTGGTTAGCTTGTGTGTGTATTTCTACATGTCTTCTGTATTGAATCTCTATTTTAGTTTTGTATGGACATAAACCACATTTAAATTTAATTATATGCGTAGAGTAATGTTCTCTTCGGCGGGTTTTCTTACTCAAAACTCGGTTACAGATATCACATTCCCAAGTTTTATTTTCCATCTTCTCTTTTTTAGGGGCGTTATTTTGTGTGTTTTCAAATATATCACACTTATTTACTTCAAAATAATCTGCAATTCCATTTTCAAAGATCATTTGAGAATCGCTTGTATGGTATGAATTTTCTTTCATTTCTAATATTGCCTCAGTGTTAATATAAGTAGATATAGTAGGTTGCTTAGTGTTATAATTACGTAAATCTATGTTGAGTGTGTTTGCGTATTCTACACCATAGAAAACTAAGAGCTCAGTAAATGCGGGGATGAGTTTAATGGTCCTGCAATAAAGCGTATTTTATTATGATTTTTATACTCCTCGATAGCCACGGCGCGGTAGCGTGGTTGTATTGCTTGCGCGGTACGACTACCCGCTTAAGGTCTCGAGTTTCTCGAGAGTTCTCGAATTTTCTAGTAGCAGACTCCGCAAGTCTTGAATTTGTGCCCAACAGGGTCGCCTCTATCATATCTGGGACGTGTGTTCGGCGAAATGTAGATAATATCGGGTCAAATTCCAGACTTCAGGCTGGTACTGAATAGAAAAATCCAACACCACTTAGCCCGACCCGGTGATCGAACAAAAACCTCAATACGATAGTCGTACCCCATATGCAATACAACTACACCGTCGAGGCAGTCAAGAGAAAGAAGGAAATTGTCACGTTAGTTGCAGTTGTTGCCAGTGCCTCGCGCAGTTCACGCAGCGCATTCAGTTGTATAAGGGAAGGATGTTGATGAGTGACTCGGTGGTCCAGTTACCTGTAGTACAGCTGTCCCTTGTACTGGTAGGCGATGAGGTTCTGCTCCTGCCAGTGCCTCGCGCAGTTCACATAGCGCATCCAGTTGGAGTTATTCGGATCTACTGCGTCCACTACGTGACGCGGTTTTTTGTTTTCATACATCTAAGTCAAGGTAAATTACCTCTATATTATGAAAGTTTAATTACAAATCATAAGGGATTTTATGGGTAAGCACGTTAACTGTCTCACAGAAATCCGACATAAAGTGTAAACTTGCTGTTGCGTTTCGTACAGATTTCTGGAGGGCCAAAATAGCCCGTCTTTGCAATCCCCATTCCTTGTCTTTTCACGAAGCAGCAGATTGGCTGTGGCCCTGACATTTACTATCCGAGTGTTTTGCCTTACTGACAATAAAATGCTTCATTTCCCTTGTTTTTATTCTGTACCCCATCCAAAGATATTACAGTATAGTAGGTACATTAAATCTCTTTGAACCATAGACGTATAATTTAAGCTTTGACCCTATTCAAAGGTTGACTGGCATAAAATGCCTTTTAAATATATATGAACATACCTATATGTATACTCTTTTATTTAAGATAAATAGTTACAAGTAAAATAATTCTACCTGCCAGCAGTACTTGGATTGTATTTCATCGGTGCGCTTCCCGCGGTACGGACCGAATCTTACTGCACGCGGCAGAGTCAGTGTACTGAACACGCCTATTCCAGCGCCTTTATATTATAAAGAACAAATAAGTACCCATGTTGTGTATTTCACCAAGGCCATAGGCAGGAGGGTTGGGGTTCAAACCGCGCCCCCCCCCCTCCAAAAATTCCTTGACCTTAATGAGACCTTGAGATTTGGAAGTCTGTTTTAAACGTTATTTTATTTGAAGCTTTACCAAATGTATGAGTATATAGGATCAACCATGCCTATGGGATCAAATCTAAAAATACTCTTTCAAACAAAATAAGTCAAGTTTGTGTCTTAGGTGTCTATGGGCGTTGGAGACCATTTACTATCAGGTGACCCATCTGCTCGTTTGCCAGTCTCTGCTATAAAAAACCGCAATAACCGACCATCAAGTTATGTCGTAAGCCTCGCAGAACTGGATATACAGTTTATATATTCTGATTCTGGAACACGAACCACACAAGGACTGTGGGTCACTATGGCAGGTTTGAACAATGTGGGCTTACTAAAGCCGGGTTTCCTGCAGAAGCTTTTTCGAAACAAAACACTAAAAACACATACGCAAAAGAACGATTTTAGCTGTCACCTGCTCATAGACAATGGAATGTATAGATAAAAAATGCATGATTTGTGTAGATGTTTTGTGTAATGTTTCAGTGCAGGAGACCCAGCTTTATAAAAACATTTTCGCCTATCTTTTGCTAAGAATAGCCTGTCACTTTTTTATTTGCGTTACATTTTTTAAAAATGTAAGCGACAACCTATTGTTAAAGGTAAGCAGCGTTTAAATATTTTTATAAGTAAGGGGCTATGTGTATGTTGAACGCCATCCGAGTGCATACGAATATCCTATGACCAGCACCTTGCACTAAACGCAAAACTTTTAACACTATAATATATAGAAACATACATAAATGTGCATCAGACAGAGATGGAAGAAGATAGATTTACCTGGAATACGGGAAGGAGCTAGGTGTAAGAACACGCTAGGTATGGTAAGGGCGGCTCGCGGCACGATCGGTGGAAACTTAGGTTTACTGGACACCTGATTAAGTAAGGTTTAAGATCGAAAGAAAGAAACTTAAAAAATAGGAATAAATAAATAAGAATCATTAATTCTCATAAGATTACATTAAACCACTCACTGAGAAAACTAAATAACAATTCATTCTAGTATCTATTCAATATGCCTGTACGCCAAGTGCAAAAAATACACAAATAAACGCGTAGATAAAATTGGGACATTATTATTTTTGTTGTGATTGAGATTTCGAATGATCTTAATCTTCCTCACTTTCCCATCCCTATTCCTTAGCTAAGATTTTTTTCTGTGGTTAAACCATAAAACGTCATTGAGTACCCATGGTTTGTCGCCTCCGTGGTATAGCGGCAGCATAGGACTAGATAGTACGAGGTTCAAATCCCATGTCAACCAAAGCGCGTTTTTACACGATTTCCACACATCAATATAATATAGGTACCCTAGATGCACAGTTCTTTGCAAATATCCTCCTGAAAAGTGGTATCAGCAATAAAACAAAGAAAAAGATCACTGGTTCTGAACAAATCAGCATAATTATAACCCTATGCACGTGTTATAAAGTAGCTTTTTAAACAAAATGAGCAAACGTTTTTAAATTTGAATTTTGAAATTTAGAATTCTATCAACGTCCGAATGTATGCAAAAGGAGTGCTTAAGCACTTCTTTGCTGTCCCATTTTCCGAGCGTGAACTGTGCGTCTAGGTAAATAATATATCGATGTTTCCACAATACTGGATAAGCCTTATGGGAAGTCGACGTCAGAGGTTGTAAAATCGAATGATGTTTTCTGCAACATGGCCCACACCTCTAAAAATGCATGTTATTAGTTTTTCAATTTAGCTATTAATCCTTATAATCACAAGTTTAAAAACTTAACAGACCGACTTCAAATCCGATCGTGATTAAATTTATATGGGACCACCCTTGAAATAAGCTCTATCGAATACAAAAAAAAATTGAAAATCGGTCCACATTTGGCGGAGATATCGCGTAACATACATAAAAAAAAATACAGACGAATTGAGGACCTTCTTTTTGGAAGTGGGCCGGAAATGTAAGTACATTTTACTACCTCTAGTTACCTTATCGTCTGGTATTATAAGGTACGGTCCATGTATAGAGCAGTATTCATAGACAAAAGCGCCGCATTTTTCGCAGTCTGTAAAAATAAATACATCAAATCATAAGTGATATTGGATTTTTCCATATCAGCCCGGAGTCTGGAATTTGTGCCCGATATGGCGATAGGCTCGCCTCCTATTACATCTGGGACAGAACTAAGCTCGGCGAAATGTGGGTGTTCTAGTTCGCTAGTGCGCTTCTGCCTACCCCTTCGGAGATACAGACGTAAGCTTATGTGTGTTCAAATCATAAAAATAAATAAATAAATGTGTAACACACATTTAAAGACATTAGTTTGAACCTGTATCGCAGAGGTTCCCAAACTTATTTTGTCTAGTGCCCACTTTGAAAAGAAATTATTTTTTTACCTACTTTTTTAACTTCTTTGAGTGGTAGAGCCACGCTGTAGACAGTTACATCTACAACACGAATGGGCCGGCTCGACCGGTTTAATACCACTGTCTCATAGAAAACCGACGTAAAGTGGCAGCTTGCTATCGCGTTTCGTTCGGTGGGTCAAATTACCGGTGGCCCAGTTTCCCCCTCCCTTTCCCAATCACTTTTCCCTCCCCTTCCATTACCTCCTTTTAGGTTGGCAACGTACCCCTGATTATTTTTGTGTCTTGGGTGTCTATGGGCGGTGGAGATCACTTACCATCGGGTGACCCATCTGCTCGTTTGCCACTCTCTGCTATAAAAAAACACTATAATTTCAAATTAAATAAATTATTGTGAGCTATATATAACTATATATTTTTCTTTGGGGAGGCCAATGTCCAGCAGTGGACGAACTGTGGCTGATGATGATGATGATGATGAGCTATATCAGCGGAGATACCTTTTTTCTGGGTTTTTCTTTAGGCATACAGCCTACAAAGGGGCGTTATCTTCGGGAAAGACTGCTGTATCGTATCAATTAGAAACAACTTACGGTACCACAACATCTAGAGCTGAAATAAATATCTATGTATCACATTTATCTCGCCGCGGGAATCGAACCCGCCGCCTCTCGCTCGTAGCCGACTATTCGCCGAAGTCATTTTAACGCAGTGATGGGTTTTTCAAAGATTCCTTACATAAATATTCATCGGTAGGTGATCCCTCTGACTTGCGGCAATCAGTGTTAATTATTTGGACATATCTGTCCATTCCAAACATTTATTTATTAAGAAAAAATTAACGGTAAAAAGGATGAGGTAAAAAGCAATGCGTAATTCTGTTTTCGCGCTCTTTTTTATTTTTATTTTTTGGTACAGGGCAGATTGCGAATTCGCCAAATGCTAGGGTTGCCATTTTGAAATTTTCGGTAAACATTGTAATTATTCGATGTATTCTTACTTCTTAGCAATAGCTAAAGATATTAAATATTATCTACTAAATATAAAGAGGCTACCAAGCAAGTTTCCATACAAAAAAATGATCTCAAACAGTATCCCCATCAACCATTATTACAATGCGAGGGCAATTATTACAATTTACACCCTAGAATGTTTTGTGAATGATTAAGAATCACGTAAGACAAGTATATTCTCTCAATATTATTACGCTGGCACGAGTATATTTCAAATAAACCGAGCAACTTATGACTACTAGGTCATAACTTATGGATCACAAGTTTTGTTTTTGTCCCATCTAGTCTTTGGCAACAGCAGTTTCTCCCGACTCTCTGGAGTAAGAAATTCGTGGGTAACTACATATACCATTCGATTATTGTTAGTATTTCCTACATGTCTATGGTATTCCCGTTTTATTAGAGAACGACACTCGGAGAGTCGAGGCATTAGACCTAAATTATAATAAAATGTAGCTAGCAGTGCTCGAAATGGCCTAGAACGCCTGGGAACGGCGCTTTTGCCTTTCGTAAAGATAAAGTCCCGGCGTTCCTTTTCGTAAAAAAATATCAGCTTTCCCTCATACCAAATTGATGTCGATTATAAAATCGGAATCCGAAATCTCGTGAAAATTTCGAGCACTGAATGATAGCTTTATAAAACCGGGTTTCCTGCACTAAAACAATTGAACAGGTCGATCTGGAAATCTTTGGGGGAGGTCCATGTCCAGCAGTGAACGTCCTGTGGCTGATGATAATAATGATTCGTTATATGCACAAGCCAAATCAGGAATGAGGAGATCCGTAAAAGAACGAAAGTCACCGACATAGCCCAGAGGATTAGCAAGTTGAAATGGCAGTGGGCAGGGCACATAGCTCGTAGAACTGATAGCCGATGGGGCAGAAAAATTCTCGAGTGGAGACCACGTACCGGCAAGTGCAGCGTAAGACGTCCACCTACAAGGTGGACCGACGACCTGATAAAGGTCGCAGGAAGTCGCTGGATGCAGGCCGCTTCCAACAGGTCGATCTGGAGAAATCTTTGGGGGAGGCCTATGTTCAGCAGTGGACGTCCTATGGCTGATGATGATGATATGCACAAGCCAAAGAATATTAGATCACATTCATCAAAGGCACAAGGGATACTAAAAAATAAGACACGAGAGTTCGGAAAATAAATATATTCATATTCTACATTCATGAAAATCAGTGGCGTAACTATGCTGTTTGGGGCCCGTGGCAAATTCATAGAAGGGGACCCTTTTGGGCGCGCGTTTCCTTTTTTTGGCCCGGGACTTTCTTCTGGTCGGTACTGGGCCCCTATGGCCAGGGGCCTGTGGCATTTTGCCGACATGCCACCCTGTAGTTACGACACTGATGAAAATCAAAATCGTCAAACCTTAGACTAAGCATACACATATTTCCTTAGCTAATTTTAAAACTCACACAACTATTTTTTTTTTACTGGAGGGGGGGGGGGGGGCTGTGACCAAGTGTGGTATTTTGATGACCCCCTTCTCCCCTGAAAGGGTCATGTAATATGGGTATGTTCCATTTTGGTATACTCTTTGGGTATATAGAACGCACAGTCAGCTCCGATTTAACTTAAACTTACCGTCTGAATTTTACTTCACGCATTTCAATTTATTATAACATTAAAAGCAGACATTTATCCGATCTTAACCTTTATATGGGACGACCCTTGGAATAAGCTATCAAATCTAACAAAAATAATCTTGAAATTCGGTCCTTATTTGGCGGAGATATCGAGTAACATATTATGCTATCAAATAACAGACAATTTAGACTACTTCGTTTGAAATCGGTTGAAAATAAGTTACAACACACACAGCAAACATAAGCCTGTATCCCCGAAGGGGTAGGCAGAGGTGCACTAGCGAATTAGAATACCCATATTTCGCTGAGCTTAGTTCCGTCCTAGATGTGATAGAGGGCGTGTCCATCGCCATATCGGGCACAAATTCCAGACTCCAGGCTGATATGGCAAAATACAATAACACTTTGCCCTCGCCGGGGAACGATCCCGAGACCTCAGACGATATTCGTACCGAAATACAACCACGCCACCGAAATATTCCGGTGGTCAAATTAAAAAAAAAAAGAAATTTCGATAAGATTCCGTTGCTACTTCCGACGTCTCCACGCTCTAACTTTACTTTTAGTCTTATGTATAAGTATATGAGCGTTTAAATTGCTTGTCGTCCTAAAACTTTTCCCACAAATTTCACATATATATGACTTAATTTCCATATGCGATAGCAAATGTCTTTTCAAATGAGAACCGTCTGAAGATGCATAACCACAGTGCTGACATTTATAAGGCTTCTCTCCTGTGTGAATTCTCATATGTCTTGTTATGCTTTGTTCAGATTTAAAATCACAGTATGGACATTTATATAATTTGTCACCAGTGTGCCTTCTAATATGTGTCATCAGTGTTTGTTTTAATGTACTTGCATAGTTACATAGATGACATTTGAAACGCTTTTCCTCTGAGTGAGAGTTCATATGTACTTTAAAATCTTTTTTATCTAAAGCTGTATATTCACAGTGTTTACATTTCATATGTTTTTGGTAATCGTGTATCCTAATTATATGTTTCTTTAAATATTCTTTTTGTGCAAATGCATTATTACAAATTTGACATTTAAAAGGTTTCTCTTCTGTCTGACTTCTATGTTTCACTGTAATGTTTCCTTCTTCGTTATGTGATTTAATATGTTCATCTAAATATGTTTGAACACTGCTTGTAAAACTACAATATTGACATTTCAAAAGGTTTTCTTCTGCCTGGCTTTCAATTTGTTTTTGTAATATAATCTTTTCTTCTTCACTGTGTGTTTTAATATGTCCATCTAAATTTGCCTGAACACTGCATGTATAACTGCAATATTGACATTTAAAAGGGTTTTCTCCTGTGTGACTTCCAATTTTTGACAATAATTTAACCTTTTCTTCTTCACTGTGTGATTTAATATGTTCATCTAAACGCAACTGAGTACTACATATAAAACTACAATATAGACATTTAAAAGGGTTTTCTTCTGTGTGAGTCTTCATATGACCGTCAAAACGAGTCTTTTTCATAAACGTAAAATGACAATATGGACATTTAAACACATTTTCTCCAGAATGTGTTCTAATAATATGTTTTTTTAAGTTCTTCATTTGTCTAAATGTTTTATTACAGTGTCGACATTTGTTGGGCTTCTCTCCTGTGTGAATTCGTATGTGACTTAATAACGAACATTTGTCTCCAGATGAGTATTCACAGTATTGACATTTAAAAGGCTTTTCTCCTGTGTGAGTTCTGAGATGTCTTTCTAAATGAGTTTTTCTTGTGGTCCTGTGTTCACAGTAATCACATTTAAATGGTCTTTTAATAGCATAAAGTTCTCTTTTCCTTTTGTTATTTTGTGTATCTTTCTTCTTTTTAATTTTTTTAGTGATGACAGAGTTATGTCCAATAATATGTTTGGTAAGATGAGCTTTCGTATCAATTATTTCACCACAATCATCACATACGTAATATTTACCAGTCTCAATTAATAATTCATTACCCTTTTCAACACTGTCTATCTTGAATTCGTTAGCTGTGTTTGTTCCATCATCAGAGTTGATTTCCTCCTTTTCAATTTCTAGAAAAGGAAATATTTTTTCTTCCTTAATTTCCTGTTCATCATCCAGCTCAGGATCATTGTATTGAGGTTCACCTTCAAAAGAAGAAAGAAATTCATACAATCATAACAAAATAATACAAAACCTTATGATATAATTAGACCTCGCACATGTGGAATGTGGAAACTACAATGATTCCCTAAAATCAGTCGAAAATAACTGTCTTTGTGTGTGGTGGCGTAGTTGTATTTTGGTACAACTGTCGAGAGGTCTCGAGTCCAATCACTGGATCGGGCAAAGTGATATTAGGATTCTTTAATATCAGCCCAGTCTAGAATTTGTGCTCAATGTAGCGATGGGCTCCCCTATCAGATCTGGGACGGAACTAAGCCTGGCAAAATGTGGGTACAAACGTGAGCTTATGTTATGAAAATCATTTTCACACATTTAAGTCCATACCTTCAAACTATTGCACCAATTTCGATGAAACTTGCACTATTCCCTAATTTGGAAGATACGTAGTCCAATGAAAAAGATCCATCACAATCAGATTTATAGTTTCTGAGATATACGTGGACATACATACAGTTACGATATTGGATTTCTCCATATCAGCCCGGAGTCTGGAATTTGTGCCCGATATGGCGATAGGCTCGCCCGCTATCACATCGGGGACGGAACTAAGCTCGGCGAAATGTGGGGTTCTAGTTCGCTAGTGCACGCTTATGTTATGTTACATACGCTTATGAAATTTGGCACATATATTCAGAAGCCCAAACAGACTAACATACGCGAATATTGTGGAATTCTAACAACATACACACGGATCGAATTGATAACCTTCTTTTATATGTTGGTTAATAAGATGTCACTTACTGTTATCCTCTGGCTCAACTTCGATAAACACTTCAGGAAGATGCTCCTCATCTTTAATCTCATCTTTAATCACTACTTCACACTCTGGTATTTGAAATGACTGTATTTCGGTAAGTATCAGCTTTTCTAGATCATATTGATATCTGTCTACAATAGCGATGGATTTCAACTCGAGCTGAAAATTAAACTAAAATTAAGAAGGTTTCCTGCACTAAAACATTACACAAAACATGCATTTTTTATCTATGGTCCATTGTTCTACGAGCAGGTGACAGCTAAAATCGTTGTTTTGCGTATGTGTTTTAATGTTTTGTTTCGAAAAAACTAGTGCAGGAGACCCGGCATAATTCGCACGAGAGCTATCAACGCGAGTTAAAAAATCTTTGAAATGAAACATACGAGTCAGTGGCGTGCAGTCCATATAAACAAAGAGGCACTGTCTACCCTAACAATGGGGGGACTTGCACAAAAATTATAACACATATGATAAAGCAATAAACAAAACCATGAAATATGCTATCATGAAATTTGTAGTTTAAAATAATTAAATATGTAGTATGAAATGAAACCGAGTCGAATTGAAATTCAAATCAAGTGTCAAGAGTCAGGCGTCTGGTCCTGGAGAAAAAAAAAAACTAAATAAAATAAACATTGTCTATCAATTACGTGCACAGGTGCAGTTACAGTACAGTTAGGTTAGACAAAAATTTTGCATAACCATTTTCTTAATTTATTCTTGCTTTACTTTAACCTTCATGACCATTCTCACGTCTATTTGAAATAATGCACCCAACGCTGTTTGAAAAACTCTTTTTGGTGACCATTTTTTTCTTTCATTATGTAATTTTAGTAAATTGTCAGGGTAGACAATGTCTCTGTGTCTATTTGAAATGCACGCCACTGTTTTCTACGGCCTATGTCCAGCAGTGGACGTCCTGTGGCTGATGATAAAAATAAACATTTGATCATACCTCATTACTAATATGAGAATATTTCTGAAACAACTCTTCAGACTTCTGTGATTTTGTGACAAGTTCTTGACATTTCTGCAGCTGATGGTAGCACATAAAACATGCAAGGTATAGTATTCCATGCTCTTGAACCTGTGGATAACATTCATGTAAGTACTACAGTGTGTATAACGAATTATAATCACAAGTTTAAAAACTTAACAGACCAACTTCAAATCCAATCGTGACCAAATTTACATGGGACCACACTTGGAATAAGCTCTATTGAACACAAAAGGAATTTTGAAAATCGGTCAACATTCGGCAGATATATTGTAAGATACATAAAAATATACAGACGAATTGAGGATCTTCTCATTTTTGGAAGTTGGTCGAAAACTATCACAGCTAAACAGGCTTTACAAGTTATATTCGACCAAAGTAAAAGCAAACATACAAATTATATTGATCAACATATATGTAGATCTGTCATCCTCAAGCTAAAATGCCATTAAGTGAATAAAGTGCAAAATAATTATGATATCTAGAGATTTCATAGACTTATGGTTATTTTTACTCTTCAAGTATACAAGTTATTAAGTCTATTAAATATAATATCCACAGTCTAATAAACCTTTAAGGATAATATTTTCCACGTTTTTGGAGACATTTTTAAATTAGGTTTATTCACTGAACGGCATTTTAGCTTGAGCATGGCAGAGATGAAGTTGTTAATTAAATAAAATACCTATGTAATAAATATAAGTTTTTGGATAATGTCCTTAAAAATTTATTTCAGTAATATTTAACCTTAGGTACTTCAGAATCCTGTAGTGTGCAGGGTCAGATATGCAGCATGCATTTGACCGGTTTTTATTTATTATTTCATTTGAAAAAGACAAAGACTTCTAAATATTTAGTAGACAAGCTGTTTCAAAATTGTGGCACATGACGGCATATGTTTGACGTTTCACGGCTAAGGAAAAGAGCCGATTTCTATAGTGAGTTGAGGTCGATTAACAGAGACTTAGTGCACACATTCTATGTACCGAACAGCCAGTCTAGTAGTATACATAGAGGTCTTTGGAAAAAGCTAACAGTTTCTCTGGGTTTTATACTTTGAACATATTACTCAGGCCACCGAGGCGGTGACGGGCGACTTGGCTTCCAGAGGCCAAGACACTTATGTAACATATATGTGCTGCCTCCAATGGGTTAATATATTCAAAAAGTACACATTGACTTTGAAGTAAGATTCTAGGCCGCCTAGTATGCGCACCATTAGATATTTCGATAATTGATTGTCGAGATGTTGTCTACGTGTTGTCTACAATAATGTATGAAAATAAAGAAGGACGCATGTTAGTGTCCGTATACAAATAGAGAAAACCGGTTATAACAGGACAAAAAGCATAGACAACTGATGATGAAATGAATGAAATGAAATATTTATTTAACCCTCTGTTACAAATATAGATATATATAGATACATGATTAGGATCTTCTATTAAGTATTCATAGATACTTGTCAGAAGACCCCGCTCTTCCACATTGTAGTAACATTGAATTTGTAATTGCTAAGTTAACTTGCTAACTCATAACAAAGATGCTTAGTTATATTCCTTCTTATAATCTGAATGTTATATTAACCCGTCGGAGGTGGCACATATACCTATATGTTACATAAGCATTTGGGCCACTGGAGGCCGGGCCGCCCGTGACTATTTAATTCATTTCATCATAAATAATCACAAAAAAGGTTAGCTCAACAGTTTTCTCAAAAATGTTATTATTCTATAAAAGATTCTGGATAACATTTTCGGAATTTTTGCTTAGACATTTTCAGAGGCCCTGTATCTTGGGGGCCTTGTACCATTGATACGGCGGTAGCTACGCCACCGTTCCTAAGATCTAGCCAATAAGGGCATCTTGCGCGGTCCCAAACACGCTTTTAAATTTGTGACATTTTAAAAGACTGCAAAAAAAGGAGGAGGTTCATAATTCGTCGGAACCTTTTTTTAGAGCGTAAACGCAATCAAATTAATTGGTAATCTGTGGTGGTCAAATCTGAGGAATCGCAATTAAAGGAGCTCGGCGAGAGGTGAAGCTATGTGCAAGGGTCCATTTCGCCCACGCCTTGCCAGGGTACTGGCTGAATTTTCACAATATATACCTATAATATTAAAATATCAGTACAAACCTTCTTGTTTGTTAACTTTTCGTACACATCCTGAACTTCTGAGCCCGATATTGGATGCATTCGGACATTATTGTTGAAACATATTCGGCATATTTTTAATTCAGTCATTTTCATATATTACAAATTCACTCGAAGGCACATTTGAATGCCGTTATATTGCAAGTGCTCTTTTTTATTATACAAACAAACAAATTAACACTTGCACAAAAATATTTTAATTTTTCAACTCAAATTAATTATTTATAAATCGCTTTCGGGAAAGCAAAGGGATCTAGCCCATACAGCTTCGTCTTTGTGCTTTTTTTGTCTTAAGATCACTGATGTTGGAGCCGTTTAAAGGCGCGTGTCCTTCGCCTGTTTTCCTCGAAACACTTTCTTTGAAACTTTCTTTGTTTATGGCCCGTAGTTTTGTCTATATCGGACGGAACAATGTTTTTTGCTTTCTTAGGACTATAGAAAACATCTTATTTCGCCTCCACACAGGGAAGGGGAGCGTTCAAAATGTGAATCTTTTGTGTTTTATTGATCATATTGTAAACATCACATTATGCCGCGTCTCCTACACGTGTTTTTCTTGAAACAAAACACAAAAACACCTACACAAAAAATGTTTTCGCTGTCACCTTAAGGGACAATGAGCCAAAAACAAAAATCTATAGTGACTAGTGAAACCATGATTTAGGTAGGTGTTTGTGTAGGTGTTATTGTTTTATTTCGTGAAAAACACGTGCAGGAGACGGGGCTTTGATTACCCAAAGAGAACCAGCTAAGGTCGGCGACGAAGCTGCCAAGTCAATAAATTATTACATTTGCATTGATTTGCATTTATTGATACTTATTATATTTCTGGTTTATGCCAACGACGGTAAAATATTAATATTTAAAATTAGTCTCGTCTATTTTTACATGGTACTACGTGCTTATAATTTTTAAGTATCAAGTATGATCTTTGACCTTAGCATGTTTCATGAAAAAAAAACAAGAAAATTGACATTTTTCTTCAGCGATTTGCAGGGTTTTGGATTGTTTTTTAGAAAACTGCAATCAATGATATTTTAACTGCATCGTAATATTTGCGATAGCGGATAACGTTGATTAACCAAAATGTCTGAATTACAAATATGCCGCATATGTCTGGTTACCAATGTCCGGATGCATCCGATATTGGGATCGGAAGTTCAGGATGTGTATGAAAAGTTATCAAACAAAAAGGTTTGTGCTATTTATTGTTTTAATAGAAAAGTATGATTGTGAGACAAATTATTGTGTATGCATGTTTCATCTCGAAGTTTTCCTTCACGGTTATAGCAAGCTTTCTTTCTGCCTGCCTTTATCTCGACGTAATACTTTTTTAAACATGTTGCAGAAATGGTAGGTATGGTAAATCTAGTATGGTAGTCACTCAATGGAGTAATACTCAAATCATACAAACACTTGAAACCATCTGATTAAAGCTGACGAGCCGATTGCAGATAAATAAATAAATGAATAAAAAAAATGTTGCAGAAAAGAGTTTGCTTATTTTTTACGACTGGCTGCCTGCCTGATGATCACCCCCATTTGGGGATCTAGTCACAGGCGAATAGTGTTAAGCCATGTCTCCTGCACTAAACATTACACAAATCATGGTTTCGCTACACATTTTTGTCTATGGTCCATTGTCCATATGCAGGAGACACAGAAAAACATTGTTATGTATAGGTGTTTTGTCTTTTGTTTTGAGAAAACTCATGCGGGAGATGCGGCTTCAGATGAACACTACACCCAACTGGGAATTAAATCCAGGACATCCTGGTTCACAGTATATATACCTATGCTGCTATTGGACCAAGGAGGCATAATATAACATAACATAAGCTCAGGCCTGTATCCCTGAAGAGGTAGGCAGAGGTGAACTAGTACACCCACATTTCGCTGAGCTCAGTTCAGTCCCAGATGTAATAGGGGGCGAGCCTATCCCCATATCGGGCACAAATTCCAGACTCCGGGCTGATATGGAAAAATCCAATATCACTTTGCCCGACCCGGGGATCGAACCCGAGACCTCAGAACTGTAGTCGTACCGAAATACCACCACGCCACTGAGGCAGTCAAGACAAGGAGGCAATCTCACTATATTTGAATTACTCCTCAGGTTCAAGACGATGGAATGCAATACAAGGCATGTTTCATGTGTTACCGTAAACTACAGAAATGCCAACATCTTGTTATAATGTCGCAGAAGTCTGAGGAGTTGCTTCAGAAATACTTGCCTATTAATAGTGAGGTATGACTAATTATTAATTTATTACAGTTTTACATAAGATCACACCTGTATCCCCGAAGGAGTAGGTTAGCAAACTAGAACACCCACATTACGCAGAGCTTAGATCCGTTCCAGATGTGATAGGGGGCGAGTCTACCGCCATATCGGGCACAAGTTCTAGACCAGACCACTGTCTAATGGCGAGGGGGACTGTGGATTTGGAATTTTTAAATCAAACTTTGACTCAGTCCGAGTAATTTTTTTATAAAAATCTTTTATCTGTCTGTCAGTCTGGCAAAAAAAAAATGGCTCGGACTAAGTCGAAGTTCGATTTAAATAATCTAAATCCTCACTGAGTTCCTTTTTTTGACTCAGACTTAGTCGAAGTTTGTTCTATAGACCACAGCCTTAAAAAGAGAAACCAATTTTAAGCTCAATTTTATTATATTTACCAGTGATGAAGGATGAAATTATCAAAAGCTATATTACAATCTGGTAAAGAAAAGCTGGTACGAATTTATTATTTAAATAAAACTATTCTTACGGATTCTATCACGATTTGGTTTTAATGTTTATGCCCGACGTTTCGAAAGCTTTGCAGCCTTCGTGGTCATGGGTCGGACAAATCGTGATAGAATCCGTAAAAATAGTTTTATTTCAATGAATAACATTCGCGTAAACCTAAGAAATCATTAGGAATCTATTATATTCGCCACTGGACTTTAGTGTGAGCAACGTTTATGTCAAAGCATGTCTCCTGCGCATATTTTTCTCGAAACAAAACACGAAAACACTTACCACAATACAAGTATTTTCGCTGTTTGTGTCCAAGAACAATGGACCAAAGATAAAAATGTGTGGCAAGACTATGTTTTGTGCAATATTTTAAGAAAAACATGTGCAGGAGATGCCTTAATTCTTTCTTTCTACCTGCCCTTATCCCACCTTAATGTGGGGTCGACGCAACACACTTTTTCAAGCATATTGCAGCAAGAATTTAGCTTAGTTTTTACGACTAGCTGCCTGCCTGATGTCAGCCCCTCTGAGGTATCCAGTCCCGGGCAAATTAAATTAGAAAATTTACTTTATCCAACAGCAGGGTTACCACCACCTCTTATAGCATTATTATTATAATCGTTCTTCGTTTGGTTTGTATAGGAATCGGTACAAGTAAGATTATAATAATACAGCTATAAGAGGTGGTGGTGACCTCCCAGCACTAGACAAAAGCCAAGCCTGACGTTTGATAACGCCAGGCATTAACGCTAATGTTTTTTTTTGATACTGGCGTCTAAAAAGTCACATGACTGTTGCTAAACAAAAAAAAAACGTTAGCGTGAATGCCTAGCGTTATCATACGTCACGCTTGGTTTTTGTCTAGGGCCTCTGGAAATCGAACCTTTGACCTCCCGGTCCACAGTTCATATATGTTGTCACCAGACCACGATAACAACTTCAGCGAGTCACATCTTAATTAATAACAATTTTAATTGTCCGACTGCCTTGGTGGCGTAGTTGTATTTCAGTATGACTACCGTCCTGAGGTCTCGGGTTCGATCCCCGAGTTGGCCAAAGTGATATTGGATTTTTCCATATCAGCCCGGAGTCTCGAATTTGTGCCCGATATGGCGATAGGCTCGCCCCCTATCACATCTGGGACGGAACTAAGCTCGGCGAAATGTGGGTGTACTAGTTGGCTAGTGCGCCTCTGCCTACCCCTTCGGGGATACAGGCGTGAGCTTATGTTATGTTATGTTAAATTTGCAGCTGGATTTGAAATCTATCAGCCTTACCGACCGATTGGAATATATAGGTTTACAAAATTCATTGGCAATTACTAAAATGGAGTCTTTTGAAATATCTGAAGCAATAGACAATGTAAAAGATGAAAGTGAGGAAGATCATCACACGGAAGTGATGATTAAAGTGGAACGCGAGGATAGTAAGTAACATTTTTTTAATAAATAAATACACATATGACAGTGAAAGCTCAGTTGGGAATGGTACGGACTGCTGTGACGAGTGTCAGAGGTTTGAGACCAACCACAAAAACAGCACACACCTCTAACTTTTCTATATTAGGTGTGTTTTCATTGTGAATTGGGTACATGACTATAATAACCAATATCAATCAATTTCTGTAGGTACATAGATTTATCATCTAAATAACGTGTGCAATAGGAATTTATTAAAAATACTCCAAGGATAATTTTATTTTAGTAATTTAAATACCTAATTTTTTATCTGTGAATCACGTGATTGTAAACACCAATCACGACCCATGATGTCACATTACTCATTTTCCTTTTATATTTGTTCCACAATGGCCTAAGACCTAAGATATAAAGTCATACTGCCAGGTTATTTTGTATTTTATTTTCGTATTTTTGTTTAAAGCTCAACCTAATTTCAACGCGGATGTGATCGACAATCAATATCTGACCGATGAAATAACTCACCCGTTTTTTTAGTTTGAAATCATAAATGTTATATCCGTAATATTTTTTAATAAGCGATTTTGTATCTATGGTAAGAAACACCGTGACATGACGTCACCCGTATCTACAGTTAACAGATAGCATTGGCGGCAAATTAAATTATACATAATAATTTTTGCTTTTTTTTACTAAACATGAAAAAAAATTATGGCGTAATTTTTTTACATGTTTAGGATGAATTAATGAATAGCCCTGTATAATAATAATAATATTATTAGCCCTGTAATATTACTGTCCCACTGCTGGGCACGGGCCTCCTCTAATGAGAGGGTTAGGCCATAGTCTACTATGCTGGCCTAATGAGGGTTGGTAGACTTCACATACCTTCGAAATTCCTGTGAAGAAATTCTCAGGTATGCAGAGGTTTCCTCACGATGTTTTCCTTCACCGTTATAGCAAGCGATATTTCACAATGAAAACACACTTAACATAGAAAAGTCGTCGGTGTATGCTCCATTTTGTGGTTTGTCTCGAACCTCCGACACTTGCCTCGGCAGTCCGTACCATTCCCAACTGTGCTATCGCTGTATTATATAGTTATGCCCTGCCCTGTATAGTTTTAAAAAAATAGTCAAGTACCCAATTATTGCGATATATGCTAATATTTGATAAGCATTCATATTATTATTTAATTCTGATTGTATATTCTAGGTGAACCTCCACAAAAGAAACCCAAGCTGGACGATAAACACAATTTCAAAGAAGATAAAATAACGCATTTCATAGAAATTACAAAGGTGGAAAACACTTCTGCAACTCAAACAAACACAGCTACTGAATTATCCCAGATAGATGATGTAAAATGTAAACAATTGTTTATTGACACTGGTAAATACTTTATATGCGATGATTGTGGTGAAATATTTGATACAAAAGCTCGTCTTATCATACATATAATTACACATAAATCTGCCATTAAACCTGAGATTAAACGAAAATCTATAATAAGGAAGAATATTAAAAGAAGTATAAAAAAAGAAAATGAGGATTATACTGGTGATAGACCTTTTAAATGTGACCAATGCGATTATAGATCTAAATTGAAAATTACGCTGCAAAGGCATGTTAGAACTCACACAGGAGAGAGGCCTTATAAATGTCCATACTGTGTATATAGCAGTGCTGAGAGAGGTGGTTTACAAAAACATATGATTTCTCACACAGGAGAAAAGCCTCATAAATGCAAGCATTGTGATTATGCTAGTACCCAAGCATATAACTTAAAAAAACATATCATAAAATCTCACTCTGGAGAGAACGTTTTTAAATGTCCATACTGCGTTTATACATTTTTGGGAAGTGCTCGTTTGAAGAGTCATATTAGAACTCACACAGAAGAAAAGCCTTTTAAATGTCAACAATGCAGTTATACGTGCAGTGCGCAGGCGCTTTTAGAGCGACATGTCAGAACTCACACAGGAGAAAGGCATTTTAAATGTCAATACTGTAATTATAAATCTGTGAATGATGTTACATTACAAAAACATATGAAGACCCATACTGTCGAAAAGCCTTTTAAATGTCAGTTCTGTAGTTATGCAAGCGTGAAAAAGTTTTATTTAATGACCCATATGAGAAGGCACACAGGAGAAAAGCCTTTTAAATGTCAATTCTGTAGTAATACATTCACTCAAAAGCATTCGTTAAAGGAACATTTGATGAGAATACACTCAGACGAAAAGCCTTTTAAATGTCAATTCTGTCCATATAAAACTTCACAAAATAACGATTTGAAAAATCATATGAAGTCACATTCTGACGAAAAGCTTTTTATATGTCATTTCTGCAGTCACGCGTGTAGACTAAAAGGCCAACTCAAAGCACATATTAGAACGCACACAGGAGAAAAGCCTTTTAAATGTCAGTATTGTGAATATACATCAGCACATAGTTTTGGTTTGAAACGACATATAAGAACTCACACGGGAGAAAAGCCTTTTAAATGTCAATACTGTGAATACATGTCAACGGAAAGTTCTCGTTTAAAGAGACATATGAGAACCCATACTGGAGAGAAACCATTTATATGTGAATTATGTGGAAAGAAATTCGGTATGAGCAGTAATTTAAAAGCTCATCTTCTTGTACATAATCCTAAAATGAAAATTAAATAATGCAAGAAGAAATAGGGCGAGATTAGATAAAGAAATAAAAGCAGTGTAACAGCCGAATGTTCATACACTTATCGCCTCATGTCGTTTAATGCCGCCTTATCTGTCAAAATTGTATGGCGAAAATCAATATAATAAGCCGTTAAAGTTGAGCAGCGTTTGACCATTCGGGCGTAAGTTCAGTTGGGAATGGTAAGGACTGTCGAGACTAGGGTCAGAGTTTCGAGACCAATCCCAAAAAGAGCATTCACCTCTGATTTTTCTATGTAAGGTGTGTCTGCATTATGAATTATAGCTTGCTATAATGGTGAAGGAAACCTGAGAATATCTCCACTAAAAATGCGAAGGGATGTGAAGTCTACCAACCCTGCATTAGATTAGGCCTAACCCCTCTCATTAGTAGGCATTCAAATCTGGTGAAAGGGTAACTGTGAGACTATTGAAAAGGATAGATAAAGACGTGACGTCACTTCCTTGCATCGTCGCTACCGTGCAGATGTGCGAGGGAGATAGTAATATCCTAATCATAGATGATCAGTCGACTAACGCCTTCTGTGTTCCTAATAGTCCTGGCAGAGGTTTGTTAAAAGATAAATAATATACGAAAATTGTATTCTAACAGCTAAATATAAATACTAATGTAATAAATGTTAAACTTGTAATATAATGTTGTTTAAAAAATATCTTTTTAGTATTCCTTTTTTTCTACCTGCCCTTATGGCACATTATGTTTATAGATTTTAGTATAGGCACTTTACTTTTTTGTTTACGCCCTTTTTTACTCTCGAGTAAAACAAATCGTCATAGGACGAATCTGAAAAATATTAAACTTTACAGAGCACCATTCCAATTATAAATTTTTCTTCTGAATCCGTAGTTATGAAATGGGCATATATCTAAAATACGTAGGTTTTTTAATATACCTATTAATTACCTATAAAAATATACCTAGTAATTTTAGACAACAACAAAATATAAATAAAAAAAAAATAAATAAATAAATTTTTTGTGACCAAAATATTTCGCATGGAACAGCAATTAACTGTCTTCTGAAGTCTATGGTTACTTGCAAATGTCAATCAATCGTGATATTTTGTGGATTGTGGTATTTTTTTGCAAATTCCGATTTTGTGTTTCTTGATCTGAAATCTCATTGTTAAACTAATAAAATGCAGATTAAACTACGATTTACCGTATAATACAGTGAAATAAACCTTCGAGTGTATTAATAAAAAATGTCTGAATTAAAAATATGCCGCATATGTCTGGTTGCCGACGTCCGAATGCATCCGATATCGGGATCGGACGTTCAGGATGTGTACGAAAAGTTATCAAACAAAAAGGTTTGTAGTTTGTACTATTAGTATGTTTGGTGAGAGATTCTGCCAGCAATCAGCAAGCTAATAAAGGTGTACATACATGATGCATGTTACATGTATGTATCGATTTCCCGACACTATGGTGCAAAACTTATATTAATCATCTAGGCGAAATTTCACGATCAGCCAGTGTAAATAATGGCGTGCGGTCCATAAAGACAGGGACACAGTCTACCTTGACAATTTGCTATTTAAATATTCTTTTTCTACCTGCCCTTATCCTATCTTAATGTGGGGTTGGCGCGACACATTTCACACGTCGCAGAAAGAATTTGGCTTAGTTTTTACAACCGGCTGCCTGCCTGATGTCAACCCCCTCTGAGGGATTCAGTCCCAGGCAAATTAAATTAGAAAATTTGCTTTGCCTTACCTGGGAATCGAACCCCGGTACTCTTGGTCCGCAACCCATATATGCTGCCACTAGACCAAGGAGGCAATTGCTAATTAAATAATAAAAGGAAAAATCTGCTGCTAAAACTATTTTTTAAACTATGTATACAGTCCTCGGCTTATATTTTACATCGACATGGGGATGATGAGGACGATAATGAAACAAGAATTAAACATAATTCTTGCCTCGGTGGCGTGGTGGTATTTCGGTACGACTACGGTTCTGAGGTCTCGGGTTCGATATCCGGGTCGGGTAAAGTGATATTGGATTTTTCCATATCAGCCCGGAGTCTGGAATTTGTGCCCGATATGGCGATAGGCTCGCCCCCTATCACATCTTGGACGGAACTAAGCTCGGCGAAATGTGGGTGTTCTAGTTCGCTAGTGCGCTTCTGCCTACCCCTTCGGGGATACAGGCGTGAGCTTATGTTATGTTATGTAATTAAACATAATTCTTGGAAAAGGAAATTATGTATACTTTTAATGAGACGTTTATTCGACCATTGTTATTGACAGAATGAATATCAAACATTAATTCACACCTTACTTATACGAACAAATTCAAATTCAAGTATTGATTTGTTTCTTCTTAATTTTTTAATTCAGCCGGTGTGTTGCCATGCCAGCATTCACCATCTCAAAGAGGTTTTGCTAGCCGACAATAATCATATAGGTTTTTGTCTATCCTGGATTGAATGCCAGTGCAAGTCAGTGTAAATCCAGTAAAAAATACACCACATGTCTTAAAAATGTTAAAAGCTATTCTGTTTAGTATGGGCTAGTTGCTGGATCCCTCAGATGGGAAGAACTAATCCAAATCCTTTCTGCAACATGCTTGAAAAAGTTTGTTACGCTAACCCCACATTAAGGTGGGATAAGGGTAGGTAGAAAGAAGTATAGAAGTATAGAGGTGGTGTCAAGTAATTTGTATGAAAAACATCAATTACTCACATAACTACTAGAGATGTTATACAAATATTTTAGATATTCACTCGAGAGAAGTTTAAAAAAGCCTCATGGTCAAGTTACTTATGAGTTTTATCTGTTAAGCTATTGCACGCAGCTACGCTTGCGTGAGAGACTTGACAAACATTCAATGCCCCATTAGATCCCTTGAGGGGATGAATTTATGCATGTATTATAAATATAAACCTTCCTATTGAATCACTCCATCTATTAATGAGTGACGGGTGGCTCGGCTTCTGGAGGCCGAGACACTTATGTAACATATACATGTGCAGCCTCCAACATGTAAAAAAAATGCATCAAAATCTGTTCCATAGTTTTAAAGATCTAGCATACATAGGGACAGACAGACAGCGGGAAGAGACTTTGTTTTATACTATGAATATTTATACTATTTATAATCTTTAGATTCAACATACAAATCTCCACCAGATCTCAAAGGCTCAATTTTTTTATTTAGCAGTGTATCTTAATGGAGGGCACACACCGGCCAAACGAAGGCAAAAGAATCTATACCTGTTGCGTTCACACAAACAAATGTTCGTTGTTGTGGGAATGAAACAGGCATGATTTGTTCGCCTTCATTCGGCCCGGTGTGTATGCGCCATAATATTTCTTTATCTCATATTTTCGTCAAAATTATTGAAAGTAAATTAATTCATCATTATATACAATGGGTTTTTTATTAGTGTTGACATACTGACACAATAAAAAATACTGTATATACTGTAGTTCAATGGCTCTCAAACTTTTTGACACCCCTTCAAAGACTGAAATTCTTCTGGACTACCAAATGGACTTCGAAAATACTTTTGCTCAAATTACTGATACATTTCGACATGCGATTCATGTTTCGACAGCCTTCGTGGCGCAGTGCCCGAATGGCCGGTTTTGATGCAAAAGGCCGCGGGTTCGATCCCTGCAGCGAGTTTTCTTTTGTGTTGCCCACAGATATTTGTTTCGGGTCTGGTTGTTGTGAGACCGCAAGTCTCTCTTAGTTCCTGACACCCATGATACAGCTTATACCTAGTGTGGGGGGTCAGGACTATGTGTGTGACTTATTATCATTATTTATTAGCTTTTATTGTCTAATTTGTGGTTAATTACCAATGTAGTGGTTTACAAAGCAGAGCTTATAGTTCAGTAAAACATTTGGTATCCTTATTTCCTTGACACATATGTATGTATATTGTCGCCTTCTTGATCTAGTGGCAATGTATATGAATTATGAACAGGGAGATCCTGGATTTGATTCCCAGGTCAGGTAGAGTTAAGTTAACCACTAAAAACACCCACCTTGTAATTTTGTGAGGCTTTATTCTTACATGATTTGCCCTGAACTGGATCTCCCCGAAAGAGTGTTCACATTAAGCAGGCAGCTAGTCATAATTATTAAGCCAAATCCATTCTAAATTTTTTGTACATAAGTTGTTGCCTGTCCTTTTTGTTATGACACAATAAACCTTTCTTTCTTTCTTCTTGACAAAGTGTGTTTTGCTGACTCCACTTTGCACAGAACTCTTGTGAGACTAAATATTAATATTTTCGACTGACTTCCAAAAAGGAGAAGGTCCTCAATTCGTCTGTATTTTTTTTATCTATGTTACTCGATATCCGCCAAATGTTTTTCTTTTGTGTTCGATAGAGCTTATTTCAAGGGTGGTTCCATATAAATTTGGTTACAATCGGATTTGAAATCGGTCCATTAAGTTTTTAAACATGTGATTATTGTATATTTTGTTTTCCACAGGTGCAAGAAGATGGAACGCCGTACTTAGCATGTTATATATGTTTTTATCAACTAAAGAAATGCCAACGACTTCACATAAAGGCACAGAAGTCTGAGGAATTGTTTCAAAAGTATTTACCACTTAGCAAAGAGGTATGACCAGACTTATTTAAATTATTGCATTTAGGGAGGCATCAGTTTTTCAAGATTAACAAAAAACAGAGGACCCTTGGATCTCAGCTTATGTTCTTACATCTGCATCGAGTTAAAAATTCTACAATGTTTGTATTGTATTTGACGTACTAGTGTGCGTAAAATTGACGTGTTGATTATGTATGGGCTATGAACCGGGAAGTCCTGAGTTCGATTTCCATGTCAAGCGGATGTTTCCTGACACTTTTGCTCGGTTTCTGGACCTCTAGACATATTACGTCGACATCAGCAAATGGTCGTAAAAATATTTTTTTGCAACAGCTTTGCGCCGATCACACATTGGAATGAGGTAAGAGCGGGTAGAAAAAAACGAGTCAAATTATTTCTTTTTGCCTGGCGTTATCCCGACTTATGTCCGCTTCCTACTTAAACGTTTCCACTTCGCCTAGCCATGACCGTCCTCCATAGTGAGACCATTGGGTTATGGGTCAAAGTCTTTCTTTCTTTCTACCTGCCCTTATCCCATCTTAATGTAGGGTCGGCGTAACACACTTTCAAGCATGTTGCCGAAAGGATATGTCTTAGTTTTTACGACCGGCTGCTTGCCTGACGCCAACCCCCTCTGAGATATCCAGTCCCGGGCAACATAAATTAGAAAATTCGCTTTTCCTGACGTGGGAATCGAACCCAGGATCTCCATGTCCGTAGCCCATATATGCTGCCACTAGAACAAGGAGGCGTGGAGGAGTGAATGTCAATGAATCAAAATAACATATTTAATTTTATTTACAGCTGGATTTGAAACCCCTGGCTTTTAATAGGCTGAAGCATGGTCTACAGACGATGACGTTTACTGAAATAAAGTGCTATCAGATGCCAGAATCTATTGATGATGTAAAAACGGAGAACCAAGACGAAGGTCGCATTTACGAAGTGTTGATCAAAGTTGAACCTAGTGACAGTAAGTGACATCTATACACACACACACATATAGAGTGGTGCCAACCTAACGACATTAAATTTGATAATGAGGGTCGGCGCAACACACTCTTTCAAGAATGTTGCAGTGAGGATTTGGCTTAGTTTTTACAACCGGCCGCCTGCCTGACGTCAACCACGAGGGATCCAGTCCCGGGAAAATTAAATTAGAAAATTTGCTGTGCCCGACCTGGAATTCGAACCCAGGACCTCCCGGTCCACAACCCATACATGCTGCCACTAGACCAAGGAGGCGAAAATTTTATAATGAGTAACATAGGTATTTTTAATTTTCGCCGTACCAATAAAAATCTGTAACATCAATATTGAAAAAACTTTTTGCAAACAAAATAAATATGAAAAGTTCCTTTACTAAATGTCACACCGTTTATACTGTATAAAAGTACTGTATAAAAGTTTTATGCACTGACAAACCTATATGTAGGTAGACTTCAGCAGGTACGCGGCACGCTCGGCGTTCGATCCCGCACAGACAGATGTTCGTGTGGCCCACAGATATTTGTTTCGGGTCTTGGTGTTGTGAGGCCGAAAGCCTCTCCTAGTTTCTGATAACTTTGATACAGGTTATACATAGGGTGGGGTCAGGACTATGTGTCTGTCGGGTGTATTTATTTACCTATTCTGATTTTATATTTTCCTTTCTCAAGGTGAACCCTCACCGAAGAGGCCTAAGCTGGACGATGAAGAAGACTCTGAAGAGGAAAAAATAAATTTTATAGAAACCGGAAAGCAGGAATACTTTCCTGAAACCCAATCTAACATAAATGAATTTAAAACAGACAGTGATGAATTACCAGTGCAGATATTAGTTGGTGTGGAAAAGTATTTCGTTTGCGACGATTGTGGTGAAACATTTGATTCGAAAACCAGTCTTATAGAACATGTTAGAAATAAACCTACATGTGGGAAGAAAAGCGTTGGATTCAAACCAGAGCCAGAATATGACCCCATCGAAAGACCATTTAAATGTGACTTCTGTGAATATAGATCTAAGTTGAAGATACATTTGGAAAGGCATATTAGAACTCACACTGGAGAGAGGCCTCACAAATGTGATTATTGTAGTTATACATGTGCGGAAATTGGAACATTAAGGAATCATGTCAGAAGACACACAGGAGAAAAACCGTTTAAATGCCAACACTGCACTCTTGCTTTTACGCAAAGAATTAATTTAAAGAAGCATATGCTTAGAAACCATCCTGAAGTTATTCTGAAATGCTCGTACTGTACCTATACGTTTACAGATGATATACAATTAAAAGCGCATATTTCAACTCACACAGGAGAAAAGGCATTTAAATGTGATTATTGCGATTATGTAAGTGCAACGTATAGCAAATTACAGCTTCATGTTGCTATACATACTGGAGAAACACCTTTTAAATGTCAATATTGTGATTATGCAAGCAGTGTTAAGCTCCGTTTGGACAGACATCTTAGAACTCACACTGGGGAAAGGCCGTTTAAATGTCCGCACTGTGATTATAGCTCAGGAGAGAAGGCTACATTGCAGAAACATATTAGAACTCACACGGGAGAAAAACCTTACAAATGCCAATTCTGTGATTTCGCAAGTGCACAAAATATCAATTTACAGAAACATATGAAAACACATACGAAAGAGAAACCTTTTAAGTGTCAGTTTTGTTACCGTTCGTTTACACAAAGTCATTCGTTAAAGGGGCACATAATTAGACTACACACAGACCAAAAACCATTGAAATGCGAATTTTGTCCTTATGCAACTTCACAAATCGGTGATTTAAGGAAGCATATCAAATCTCACACAGGTGAAAAACCTTTTAAATGTCAATACTGTGATTATACTTGTGCGCAAAACGAACGTTTGAAAAGACATGTCAGGAGTCACACAGGGGAAAAACCTTTTAAATGTCAACATTGTGACTATACATGTGCGCAAAGTACTAATTTAAAGAGACATAGTAGATGTCACACAGGAGAAAAGCCTTTTAAATGTCAATTATGTGACTACACATCCACGGAGAGTGGTCACCTAAAGAGACATATTAGAACTCACACGGGTGAGAAGCCATATATATGTGAAATATGTGGAAAAGATTTTAGAGTTAACAGTAATTTAAAAGCTCATTATCGCGTACATGTACCTGAAACTTCAATGCAATGAACGACAGACCGCAGATTCTATTCCCACATCCTATAATCCGATTGCTAATTAAACGGAGTAAACTGACAGATCGAAATGTCACAAAATAATGTTGCTTACTTCCAAAACATAGTGATTGAATTAGTTCAATTTTTATCATTCAAAGAAACAATAACTCGATATTAGCTTGCGAAATTAGAATTTTATTGCGTGTTTTAGATATTTCAGCTCAATCCTTCGATTAAATGTCTGCGTAAATAATCACAACAGCTACGCGAAATGATAACAATTAAAATTACAATTTTTATTTTTATTATTTGAGAGAAATTACGCTCCGCACATTCATAGCTTTTGTAAGTTTTGTGACTATAATTTCAGTAGACATGCAATAACTTAGAATGCAGTAATTTACTATGATTATAATTCAGTAAACATGCAGTACTAATCCCACATTATGCAGGAATTACGACATTGAGTTGGACTCTAGAAAATGAAAGAATGAAATGGTTCACTGAATAGAAATGTTTAAATAATCTTGATCTTTTTACCGCAGCACTATTTAAATTTCATGAAAAAGTGGCAACATTCGAATTGTCAGTTTACTCCGTTTAATTAGCAATCCGACTATAGACAAACTGGTGGTTGTAGGATATTCGTATCAAAGTGATCCATACTCCCTGTGTGGTTCGCATTCCAGGATCAGCCAGTGTATATGACTCTTGTGGCATGCGACATGACTTGATGGTTGGTTGTGTGGCTTTAGGGATACATCCCTGTGTCTCCACCGGTAATCGTATTGTCTTGTCGCAAGCCCCTCGACTTGATTCTTCTCTCTTTGCAGCGTGAAGAAGCATAAAATAGGCCGGCATGATTCTGGTGCCCACTGAAATACTCATTATTTGTCGGTGGTATTTTGGCCTGCACTGCGCTTCCCATCAGGTGTAGTGTACTCACTTTGCGATGCTCGGATAAAAAGGATGCAAGATCAAATATTTATATCATCTGTGTGCGTGTGTTGTGCATATTTATGTTTCTTAGTTGATATCCACGACCAGTATTTTATTGTGGGGTCGGGATTATGTGTGACTGGTAGGTGTATTTAATTTTTCATTCCGAAAATAGGCTAAACTGTCATGTGTAGCTTAATATAATCGGCCTTCCTTATAAAAACAGTTTAGCTGAGCAAATGGCTAAGAATAGGCTGTCCCTTTTTTCCTTGTGGCACATCGTTTAAAAATAAAAGGGACAGGCTATTTACCATTTGCCAAGGTAAACTATTTTTATAAATAAGCCCCAATGTTGTTAGTCTATTGTAGTATAAGTAGCTATCGCTCAGAGTTTGAAAATATACTCAGGAGCATACTTCTTAAGCTTTTCCTATATTTTAACGTTCGCTTTATCGGTGAAGGAAAACATTTTGAGGATTTTACGCCTAAGCATTCTTTATAAGCAATTTGTGAAGTTATTCTAGTGTAAGCTTGATAATGACTGCCTCTTATGGCTGAATAATTGTTAGGAAGACTTAATATTTAGGAGTACCTACATATTGCTTATATCATGGCGTGCGCGGTACAAATACCGTTTTGAGGTCTATGATTGGAATCCCGGGCGGCTAAAGAGATAGACTTTTCTACGGAGTAGGAAATGTGAGTTTTCTAGTTTGCTAGTGCGCTTTTGCCTACACCTTCGAGTATTCAGGCGTGAACTTATGGTAAACATCACATAATCTTACGCTGTAGCTCTGAAAGGGTAGGCAGAGACGCACAAGCGAACTAGAACATCCACATTTCGCCGAGCTTAGTTTCGTTCCAGGTGGCGAGCCTATCAACATATCGGGCACAAATTCCAGACTTCGGGATGATTTGGAAAAAGTCAAAATCCCGGGGATCGAACCCGAGACCTCAGGACGGTAGTCGTACCGAAATACAACCACGCCACCGAGGCAGAACCTCCCCTCAGAGACGGCACGGCCTCTGGCCGCCGAGCGGTTAATAAAAATGCATTATTATTTTTATTAATAATAAGGCCGCTTACGTCAGGCATACAACACCTGGGACGGAAATGTGTGTTATACTTCGTTAGTTTACCTCTGTCTATCCCTTCAGGGATACAGGCGTGAGCCTATGCATAACTAGATTCGTGTTTCTGGAGCAGTGGTTTAAGTATTTTATTTATAAGTTAGATGCATAGAGCTACAGAATGAGAAGGATCCATGATGAATACAAAATTTCCCCACTTTTTGTTTAACACTCGTACTTCATAAGCACTCAATTCTGTAGGTCTATGGTTAGATGCTAAATATAAAAAATCAAACACATGTCCCTAAATCTTGTCTTTAATAATAGTTACTTGTCACCTTGTTTGAAAATGATAGGGAGAAACTAGTTTTAAAGTTAAGTGCGTGAATATTTTTATAAATTATTGTCATTACTCAAACACTCAAGATCGCCTTGTCTCATTTAAGGGCGACTTGCATGTCAAAATGGCGAAAAACGATGTAATAAGCCGTTAAAGTTGAGTAGCATTCCGGTTTTCGGGCGTAAAGTCAGTTTAAATATCATTAACGATTGCCGTTTATAATATTGCTATAATAAAAAATATCTTTTGCAAAAATCTCCTTTTGTTTTACTTAGTATCCTGTATAAAGCTACGCCTCCTGCACTAAAACACTATACAAAACACCTACACAAAACATGGTATTTCTACCATTTTTGTCTATTGTCCCTTTTTATATAAGCAAGACAATAAAAAACCTTGTTTTCATATAAGAGTTTTGTTTCGAAAAAACATGTGTAGGAGACGCGGCTTGCCCCAGTCTTTTACAGACGTCACATCACGACTCAGTCATTTAAAAAAATATATATATCGTAAATGTACCTCTAAAGAAAAGAATATAAAGGCGAAAGTTTGTGAATATTTCTGTGCGTTTGTTAAGCCCGGTCTCCTTCACTAGCTTTTACGAAACAAAATACTAAAAACACATATGCAAAACAACGATTTTAACTGTACTGTCACTTGCTCGTAGAACAATGGACCATAGATAAAAAATGCAAGATTTATGTAGGTGTTTTGTGTAATGTTTTAGTGCAGGAGAAACGGCTTAACTTCTTCACGCACAATTCACAAATTACTGGACAAATTTTGATGGAATTTAGTATGGAGGTACCGGTGGGCCGACACCCTGGATTAACATAGAATTTTTTATCTCAGAGAATAATTTTCCACGCGAATGGAGTCGCGGGTAACAGCTACTATTGTATAATACAGTGGCAGACGTTTGCGACTCATTTAAACTGTGCCCTTAAAACTTGGTCCCCCTCGGGCGGGGGGTTGAAACCCACAGTTTGAAAAACATCGACGTCTCTGTGTTCATGAAACCGTCTATGAAACTGTCATAAATGCTCTAAGATGCAACTAGATCTGTGAACTAGATGCAAGTTGCAACTGCCGTTAGACAACGTTCTGTCTATCTAGTATCTATGGTATGAGTTTTGGCGGGAATTCTTACGGTGTGGGTGGTCGCTTGTTTTAATGATTTCATATTCTAGTCTAAAGTTGTGCTTGTGGCTTAAATGTGATGTGAATCTAAGCAATAAACATCAACGAAGATGGACAGTATGTGGAAGCTTTGAAATAAGTGATTTTGGACGCTTTTTGTCGGGTGGATGGGTCGACCATGTTCGACTCCTCTGCTGCGAGAAAATCGTCTGAAAAGCATCAAACTGGAAGGAATTAACGCCAAAACTCTAGCAGGGCCTTGAAATTGAACACATCCGATTTCATTGCACTTGTGAAAAATTAGATATAAGCAAATAAAGAAATAAAAAAAGCACTTAAGACGAGGCTGTATGGGCTAGATCCCTTTGCCTTCCCGAAAGGGAAAATTAAAAAAAAAAATATCTATGGTATCTATAGCGCTGTCAGCTGTCATGTCATTCATTTGTCACTACTGTCATCTGTGTTTATGTGAGATTTTTTGCAATAATTTGCGAAATACAAATTCATTTACGACGATTTGGGCTGAGCTTCACTTCTAAAATCCCAGATCTTTTAATAATTTGAACAATGAATAAAGCCTCACACTACTAGTCATTCAATATTTATACACAAACATTTCATTTCGTTAAACATGCCGAATGTTAAGAAGAAAGTATCTAATAAGACTGTTAAAGTGGGTATTTTAGATTATACGCATAATTTTCCACTATTTGGTTGTTCAGTGTGCTTACTGTGAGGTTTTCTACCAATTCGATCGCACTAAAAATTTCCAAAATAACTGGATTTTATTTTACGAATTTGTATGGAAATATACAGCGCCATCTGTTGTCTATAATCTGTAACTATAATTCTCACGTTATACCTACAGGTGTTTTAAAAACCTGGGGCAATTAATAATATATATAGAAAAATTCAATTCAAATAAGCATATAAATCACTATTTGCTATCTTCTCGGTCATACAGTAGTATAGATAAGCTATGAACTGGGTTCAATTCCCAGGTCAGAGGATTTGCATAGGAATAGATCTTTTTTTACCTAGAATATTTATTGATACCAACTTTTTGCAACATCTAAATAATAATTAGAGTGTCGGAGGTTCGAGACCAACCCCAAAATAGAGCATACACCTCTGACTTTTCTATGTTAAGTGTATTTTCATTGTGAAATATCGCTTGCTATAACGGTGAAGGAAAACATCGTGAGGAAACCTGCATACCCGAGAATTTCTTCACAAGAATTTCGAAGGTATGTGAAGTCTACCAACCCGCATTAGGCCAGCGTGGTAGACTAAGGCCTAACCCCTCTCATTAGTAGAGGAGGCCCGTGCCCAGCAGTGGGACAGTAATATTACAGGGCTGATATTATTATTATTATAAATAATTAATAATAAAGTAAATTTTATATATTTTAACTACATGTACATTTATTTTTCAATATGATTATATATCCTGGAATTTAAATAAATTGCCATTATTCAACCTTTAGTAGCAAGTTGCAGAAATGATTCGGATTTTTTTTACAACTACTAACACAGTTTTGGTTTTTCTAACACAATTCGTCTGACTTGGGATTTGAACCCTGGACCTCCTGGGCTACAGCCCGTGTACACTGACGCTTGACTTTCTTTCTACCTGCCCTTATCCCACCTTAACGTGGGGTTGGCGCAACACGCTATTTTAAGCATGCAGAAAGGATTTTACTAAGTTTTTATGACCGGCTGCCTGCCTGACGTTAACCCCCTCTAGGGGAACCAGCCCTGGCCAAATAAATTAGAAAATTCTCTTTGTCTGACCTGGGAATCGAACCCATGACCTTAGGGGGATACAGGCGTGAGTGTATGTATGTTAAATTTGTTTCAGGCATGCAGAATTTGTTTATCGATGGACAGGAAAATGTATCACATGAAGAAATACAACCTAGCAGCTAGTTATAAAGATATCACTGGAATTGATGTGAGTTTATTATTTTTTTCTTACTACCATCCTGAGATCTTGGGTTCGATCCCCAGGTCAGGCAAAGTGATATTGGGTTGAAATAAAACTGGTTTTTACGTATTGTATCGCGATTTGTTCTTTTACTTATATTTAGTCACCCCTTTTATCTAGTGGCAGCATATTTATGGGCTGTGGACCAGGAGGTCCTGGGTTCGATTCCGTGGTCGGGCAAAGCAATTTTCCAATTTAATTTGCCTGGGACTGGATCCATCACAGGGGGTTGACGTAAGGCAGCCGGTCGTGAAAACTAAGCCGAACCTTTTCAGTAAAATGCTTGAAAAAGTGTATTGCGCCGTCCCCACAAGAAGGTGGGATAAGGACACGTAGAAAGAAAGTCCCGACGCGAAACAAATCACGATAGAATCCGTAAAAACCAGTTTTATTTAAATGAATAACATTCGCGTAAACCTAAGAAATCATTATGATATTGGGTTTTTCAATTCAGTATCAACCTGGTGCCTCGGTGGTGTGGTGGTATTTCGGTACGACTACGGTTCTAAGGTCTCGGGTTTGATTCCCGCGTCGGGCAAAGTGATATTGGATTTTTCCATATCAGCCCGGAGTCTGGTATTTGTGCCCGATATGGCGATAGAAACGCCCCCTATCACATCTGGGACGGAACTAAGCTCGGCGAAATGTGGGTGCTCTAGTTCGCTAGTGCGTCTCTGCCTACCCCTTCGGGAATACAGGCGTGAGCTTATGTTGTAATTGCGGGTCACTCCCTAACTGCATTTTATTCCAGGTGGGCGATAAAAAAGACAGCCTTCCAATCAAGTTGTGCTGGGAGTGCGCCCACCGACTGGTGTCTTGCACACAGTTCAAAAATAAAGCCTTGCGTAGTCATAAACTAATGTCTGAACTACTAAAATCAAAATATGTAAGTATATAAAAATTAATTTGCTTTCTTTGGAGTCTTTGCCAGGGGCCAAAGCAGATCATATGAAAAGTGCAACAACTATTTTGAACTTTTTGAAGTAAGCTTTAAGATTCTTTTTACTTTTTTTTCAGTTAACATCCAAAAATATAGCCTTTGTTGATAGATAATCCAATTCATTAACAACAAATTTATCAATAAAGATAATTGATACAGAGTCCGACATTATTCTACGGCGTCCTATAGAATTGGCGCGAATAGACCTACCAGAGGTAAAAGACGAAATGGACATAAAAAAAGAATCTGATGGGTATTCGTCTTGTGATGAGATTTTGGTGAAAAGTGTGGACGTTTTGTCGGAGAATATCGATGTTGTTATCTCTAGTGATGGGATTCTATCGAATACTGTTGATGTTTTATCGAAAATTGACTTCTACAGCGCTAGTAATGGAACTGAATCGATGAATGTCGATGTTGTACCAAGAAGTACCCACGATAACACCTCTAGTGATAAAGTTATATCCAATAATGTTAACACCTCGAAAAATATAGATGATTACAACTGTAGTTATGAACTTTCATCGAAAAATGTCGTTTACTCATCTAGTGATGAGATTCTATCGAAAAGTGTCGGTAAAGTGAAAATTGATAGACGGAGGAAACCAGCCAGAGTTACTTTGAACCAAGATATATTCGACATTACTGATTTAAGCTTCGATGAACAGTTGTACGAGATAACTAAAAGGACAGAGACGGCGAACTACAAAAATTCAGAGTACAAATGCAATGAATGTTATAAAGGATTTTTAGATGTAGATGCATTCAGAGGTCACATGGCTAGACATTCGGATGTGAGTATAGTAACACAAAGCCCCACGTTTTCTCTGACCGTCCTAATTTTTATTCCTGTAGCTTATACAGCGTGTTTCATAAAGTTGGTATCAATAATAATTACACTTAAGGAGAAGGTGGCAAGCAATCAAGCGGTATAGTTTAAAATTTCGTAAAACTCATAGTTTTTGAATAATGGGAACTTAATTTTGTGATGAATTTTTTTCCTGGCTCATTGAGTCAGCTGCAGTACATTTGCAAACCACCTATGGCGGTAACTACGGCAAACGAGCAGGTGGGTTACCTTATGGTAAGTGATCTCACCCGCACATTGACACCGAAGACACAAGAAGAATCGTGGGTGCGTTGTCACACTAAAAGGAGGGAATGGAAGGAGAGGGAAAAGGGATTGGGAAAGGGCGGGGGGTTATTGGGCCACCGAAAATCTCACTCACCGAACGAAAAGCGACAGAAAGCTGCCACTTACTTCGGTTTTCTGTGAGACAGTGGTATCAAACCGTTGAGCCAGTCCATTCGTGCTGTAGACGTTACTGTCTACAGCGTGGCTCTACCACTCAAATATATTACTAATAATGATGTAGCTTCCATAGCTGAAAGAATTTTTAAAATAGGTTTAGTAATTGTTTGAGACTTCATTACAAACAAAAATACTTTTTTTTATCTAATTTAACTTTACAGGTGAGCGGTGTATATCAATGTAAAATTTGTAAGATTCGTTTCAAAAAACAACATGCTTTAAGAAACCATACAACGTCGCATATACAAAAATTTTGCTGCAAACTGTGTCCGTACATCACTACACGACGGTAAGTGTTGTTCAGTTGGGTAATTGGAGCTTTTTAATTATATAGGGTGTTGCAAAATTCGTGTGTCAATAATAATATTATAGCGACAATTATTTCAGTAAAGATAGATATAATTATGATTATACGGACTAGGGATGATCGATATTAGAAAAACATCGATGTTGACATCGATGTTAACATCGATCCAAAAGTATCGATGTACGATAAACATCGATAGCAAAACATCGATATGTCAAAACATCGATGTTTTCTGTAGCAAATAAAACTGTATATTCCATTTATTTTTTATTCATTTCTTATTTTTTAATTTATGTGTTTATTGTTATTGAAAACACAATACAGGATTTTTTTAACATTCTCAGTATTTTTTGGGCACACTCTGTAAAAAAATATTTTTTTCCAGGTGTTTTCCCTTTATGGCGGGTTTCAATAAACGATCTCAGTTTAGAGTGCAGATAGATCGCGATTATGAACCAAACAAATCAAGTTATTTGACGGAGTCATGTTTAAACTGTGTTCTTATTGGCTAATTTTTGTAATCTATCTGCACATTCGAACTGCGATTGTTTATTGGAACTGGACGTTAGTCTGTGCATTGAAGTTGACATTTTTTTTTAATCCCTTAGGAAATGCAAAAAAATAACTATTCGTATGGCTTACTTCGATGATGTTGATCAGTGTCATCTAGTGCTAAATAGTTGAACTCATAGTTATCTAGTCCCCAGCTAGTCCATCCAACGCTAGATGGCCCTAAAGAATATATTGACGTTTCGATATTTTATTCTCATAACATCGATGTGTCGATGTTATCGAAATCAAAACATCGATGTCAAAACATCGATATTTTCCAGCTAAATATCGATGTTTCTTAAACATCGATGAATATCGATCATCCCTAATACGGACTGCCTCCGTGGCGTGGTGGTATTTCGGTACGACTATGGTTCTAAGGTCTCGGGTTCGATCCCCGGGTCGGGAAAAGTGATATTGGATTTTTCCATATCAGCCCGGAGTCTGGAATTTGTGCCCGATATGGCGATAGGCTCACCCCTATCACATCTGGGACGGAACTAAGCTCGGCGAAATGTGGGTGTTCTAGTTCGTTAGTACGCCTCTGCCTACTCCTACGGGGATACAGGCGTGAGCTTATGTTATGTGTTAATTATGATTACTTGCTGTTGGAATTTAAATTCAACACCTTCACGTCGCCTCCTTGGCCTAGTGGTAGCATATCTGTCGACTGGGAGTTCCTGGCTTCGATTCTCAGGGCGGGCAAATCAATTTTTGACTGGAACCTCCAGAGGGGGTTGACTTATCAGGCAGCCGGTCGTAAAAACTAAGCCGTATCCTTTCAGCATCATGTTTGTAATAATTTTTACTATATTTTGTTTCAGACATGCGGCAAAATTACACGAAGAATATCACAACGGCACGCAATATCAGTGTCCACAGTGTCAGGAGAATTTCGTGTGAGTATAAAACGGGGTGAATAGAAATTCGCGGGTAAAATAAAACGTCATTTTTAGTGATCGCTCATTTTTCGTTGTCGCAAATGAACGATATACATATAATTGAAATAAAACTATTTTTACGGATTCTATCACGATTTGACTGCCTCCGCGGCGTGGTGGTATTTCGGTACGGCTACGGTTCTGAGGTCTCGGGTTCGATCCCCGGTTCGGACAAAGTGATATTGGATTTTTCCATATCAGCCCGGAGTCTGGAATTTGTGCCCGATATGGCGATAGGCTCGCCCCCTATCACATCTGGGACCGAACTAAGCTCGGCGAAATGTGGGTGTTCTAGTTCGCTAATACGCCTCTGCCTACCCCTTCGGGGATACAGGCGTGAGCTTATGTATGTATGTAGTATCACGATTTGGTTTTAATTTCTATCACGTTAATTTTCAGTCCAACCCGTGACCACGAAGGCTGCAAAGCTTTCGAAACGTCGGGCATAAAAATTAAAACAAAATCGTGATAGAATCCGTAAAAATAGTTTTATTTCAATGAATAACATTCGCGTAAACCTAAGAAATCATGATATACATATAACACAAGTTTGATGGATATACACTATACAGTGTGTTGTTTAACTGGGACAGTACGGGAAAATAGGAAACTATAGGAAATTGCTCTTTTTTAGTGAAAATAATTTTGGCTTACTAAAATTTTTGGTCACGGGTTAGTTGTCCCTGGGAATTAATGAAAAGGACTAAACATTTTTATTGTTCTGATCAATTCAGTTTAATGTCAGGATCATTTCATTGTGTCGTAAAAAAATCGTGACAGCGGATGTTGGGCAAAAACTAATAAAATATTTTTCATACAAATTGTTAGTAATCCGGTAATCTTAATACTGTTGTGCCAATTAATGTTCAATATGACCTCAATCTTACTGAATGTAGATTTGGACATACTTCAGAACAGCTCTAGTGTTCTTAGATAACGATTTTTCAAGCAGATATTAGCAAACGATTATCGCCCAGTTCCAATAAACAATCTCAGTTCGAATGTGCAGATAGATTACAAAAATTAGCCAATAAGAACACAGTTTGAACATGACTCCGTCAAATGATTTGATTGGTTCATAATTGCAATCTATCTGCACTCTAAACTGAGATCGTTTATTGAGACCGGCTGTATGTGGGTCATCTGATGATAAGTGATCTCCACTGCTCAAGACACCCACAATATCAAAAGCATCATGGGTGCATAGGCTAAGGGCAGGTGGAAAGAATAACCGTGAAGTCAGTTTATTTAGATAAAAACAAAAACAATATTGTTTTTCAGCCGCGAGTTTCAAGCTGTCGTCATCAGAATCAGTTTAATTAAGCCAGTGTTTAAAATAACCTCACGCCTTATCCCTGAAGGGGTAGGCCCACTACCGAACTAGAACACCCACATTTAGCCGAATTCATTTCCGTCCTAGAGTGATAGACGAGCCTATCGCCATATCGGGCGCAAAATCCAGATCTTAAAATAAAAAACACAATATCACTGCTCGACTCAGGGATCGAACCCGAGACGTCCGGATGGTAGTCGTACCGAAATACAACGGATTTTTACGGATATCAGCCCCGAGTCTGGAATTTGTGCCCGATATGGCGATAGGCTCGCCCCCTATCACATCTGGGACGGAACTAAGCTCAGCGAAATGAAATGTTTTAGTTCGTTAGTGCGCCTCTGCCTACCCCTTCGGGGATACAGGCGTGAACTTATGTAGTATGGATTATGTTTTTGCAGCAAAGTCTCAACATACATGAGCCATTTAAGAATCAAGCATCCGTCGGACTTTGTGTGCGAGTTGTGTGGGAATTCATTCGTCAGCGCCAAAGGCCTGGGGCTCCATAAAAAGCTGAAACATAGATTTGAAGATCATACGGTTAGTACCAATCGCATAACTCACGTTAACGTCGGTGGCCGGCTGTGAAAAGTAAGCCGACGCCTTTATACATGCTTAAAAGTGTGTTGCTCCGACCCCAAATTCAGAATAAATAGTCCTTCTACCTGCCCTTATCACAGATACAATCACTTTTTCAAGCATGTTGCAGAAAGGATTTGGTATAGTTTTACAACCGGCTGCCTGCGAGCGTGACGTCAACCCCCTCTGAGGGATCCAGTCCCGGGCAAATTTAATTAGAAAATTAGCTTTGCCTGACCTGGGAATCGAACCTAGGACCTCCCGGCCCACAGCCCATATATGCCGCCACTAGACCAAGGAGGTGACTAAAGTAAGCCCAATCCTTTATATCCACCCCAAATTCAGAATAAATAATATGTGGTTAGAGTGGTAGAGCCATGCTGTAGACAGTTACGTCTACAGCACGAATGGGCCGGCTCGACCGGGCAGATACCACTGAACAGAAAACCGACGTAAAGTGGCAGCTTGCTGTCGCATTTCGTTTGGTGAGTACGATTTTCGGTGGCCCATTTCCTCTACCTTTCCCAATCCCTTTTCCCTCCCCTTCCATTCCCTCCTTTTAGGTTGGAATCGCAACCATGATTCTTTTTGTGTCTTGGGTGTCTATGGGCGGTGAAGATCACTTACCATCAGGTGACCCATCTGCTCGTTTGCTAGTCTCTGCATAACATAACCTCACGCCTGTGTCCCCGAAGGGGTAGGCAGAAGGTGTGTGTGCGACTGTTGGGTGTTTATTTATTTATTATTATTATTGATACCGAGGCAGTCTAAAAAAATATCCCAATATTTTATGTCTTATTATTTATTGATACCTTTCTGTAACATCCTGTATATGCTTTCTAAACAGCCATAGATAATTCTCTTCATTACATTTTGACCTTGATTCACCAAGTTGTAGTGCAAGTTGGTGGATCATTTATCAGCAAATGATCTACAGGGTGTGTTTTTTTTCAGGTACCAAAAGACGGACCTAGTTGCGTAGAATGTGGTGTTAATTTCACATCAAAAGAGGCTTTAGATAATCATTTGAAGGTGTCATCGAAACATAATGATTTTATGTAAGTATCTGTGGTCAGTGACGTGCACAGAATTTCAAATTAGAGTAGCCAAAACATCGTGATGTGGCATAAGTATTTTCGACCAACTTCCGAAAAGGAGAAGGTCCTCAATTCGTCTGTATTTTTTTATGTAACATGATTGATTTTCAAAATTCTTTTTGTTTTCGATAGAGCTTATTTCAAGGGTGGTCCCATTTGGTAACGATCGGATTTGAAGTAGTTCTGTTCAGTTTTTGTTTATTTATGTCATTAGCACATTGTCACCTCCTTGCTCTAGTGGCAGCATATATAGGTTGTGGACTGGGAGGTCGTGGGTTCGATTCCCAGGTCGGGCAAAACGAATTTTGTAATTTAATTTGCTCGGGACTGGATAGACTAACGAGGCGACAAAACATTAATAATGCACAATATTTTTAGTACGACACCACGCAAGCGAATTCGTGAGGCGAATGAAAATAAAAGAGATTTGGGAAAGACGAAAAAGCGTGGGAATGTTAAACATGAGGAGCCTATACCTTGTGAACAGGTAATGAAATGGTAATACAACAATTGAGATTTCCTGTGGCCCAATTCCCCCCCTCCCTTTCCTAATCTATATTTCCCCCTTTTAGGTTGGCAACACACTTATGATGTCTGGTTCTAGTGCATTATTTTTTTATATTCGCCGCACCAATAAAAAACTTTAAAGTCATCACTGAAAAAAACAATTTTTCGAACAAAATAAATAGCTAAAGTTCGGTTACTAAATGTCACACCATTTATACTGTGTAACACCCAAGCAGCGATAGCTCATTTGGGAATGGTATGGACTGCCGAGACAAGTGTCGGAGGTTCGAGACCAACCCCAAAATGGAGCATACACCTCTGACTTTTCTATGTTAAGTGTATTTTCATTGTGAAATAGCGCTTGCTATAACGGTGAAGGAACACATCGTGAGGAAACCTGCATACCCGAGAATTTCTTCACAGGAATTTCGAAGGTATGTGAAGTCTGCCAACCCGCATTAGGCCAGCGTGGTAGACTAAGGCTTAACCCCCCTCTCATTAGTAGAGGAGGCCCGTGCCCAGCAGTGGGACAGTAATATTACAGGGCTAATATTATTATTATATTTAACACCCGTATAATGTGCGGAAATCTACATGTAGGTAAACTTCAGTAGGTACGCGGCGCGCGCATCCGAGTCGCGCCGGACAAGTGCGTTCATATTGTTGCCGACAAAAGTCTGACCGCTAAGATCAGCTGTTTTAAGTCACCCCGAACGTAGAACATCATGTGCGAAATTGAGAAAACTACAATCAATCCTGTATCTAAACTATTGTACCTATTCGATTGATTTTTGGTACAAGGCCTTCCAATGTTGTAAGATTTATCAGCGGGCTTAAACAAGTGGTTTATGCACTAGTCGAATAGAATAAATGACATAAGAGTACGCCACATATACCGTAGCTCTACCACTCTTAATGTAAGATTCTGACCTATAAGACCGCCGATTGTACTCGAATTTTGTTGTACAATCTCGCTCTTCTCAGCTTTAATCCCACTCTAAATGTACGATAAAGATTTTAAATAAATAAATCGTGAATACACTTTAAAAGCATAATTTATTTCCAGTGTGATTTACAACTGCCGGATCCATTGTCATACTATAGACACTTCAGAAGGTCGCATCCTGACAAGAATCGAACTAACTACCCATCGATGAAGAGCAAAAGCATGTGCGAAGTGTGCGGGAAAATGTTTCAGGTGTGAACTTTACTTTACTTTTTATCTTAATTTTTGCCTTATTTCACTCAAAGTGTTCCAGGTGTGACAGCATTTTTCAATACATTTTTTGTCTCTTTTACTGAAGAGCGAGACCTTTCACCAGACTTTCACCCTTCAGAGACTACTACTTTCCTGAAATCGATCAAAAGATTCATCTTTTTTGATACGATAAGAACAGACCAATCCTTTCTCTCAAGTCGATAAAAAGACACAAATCCTATTTTATTATTCCCATCATATTTCACACTCCATAAAAACAGACCAATTATTTTTCAAACTCAATAAAAACAGACCAATTATTTTTCAAAGTCGATAAAAATTGACCAATCATCTTTCAAAGTTGATAAAAAAGAGACCAATCCTTTTTTAAAGTCGATAAAAACAGATAGATAGATAGATAGATTTTGTGCTCGATATGGCGATATGCTCGCCCCCTATCATCTGGGACGGAACTAAGCTCGGCGAAATGTGTCCTCTGCCTACCCCTTCGGGGATACAGGCGAGAGCTTATATTATGTTATACAAACAGACCAATCATTTTTGAATTTGATAAAAACGGATCAATCCTTTTTAAAAAACGAAACACTTTCACAAAGTCGATAAAAACGGACCAAATATCGTTTATCAAGGTCCCCGGTTGTTCCAGAGCGTGGCCCTGCTCCAGGACCACAGCTCGACGCATTCCACTTCGCAACAGTTCCGCTGCGTGGTATGCGACAAGCAGTTCCGCCGACAGTACAGGCTGCGAGCCCACAAACAAATTAATAATCTCCTCTTTTTAACCGCTCCCTTTTTGGAGTCCGTTAATAAATAGGCAAATTGATAGCTTACTTTATTAAAGTTGATAGAAACACCCATCCTTTTTCAAAGTGTATAAAAACAGACGAATCTTTTCTCTGAAGTCGATAAAAATACACAAATCCTTTTTTATAGTCGATAAAACAGACCAATCCTCTTTTAAAGTCGATAAAACAGACCAATCGTCTTTCAAATTCGATTTCATTTCGTCGAAATCCTTTCACAAAGTCGATAAAAAGGGATCAAATATCGTTTATCAAGGTCCCTGTTGTTCCAGAGCGTGGCCCTGCTCCAGGACCACAGCTCGACGCATTCCACTTCGCAACAGTTCCGCTGCGTGGTATGCGACAAGCAGTTCCGTCGACAGTACAGGCTGCGAGCTCACAGACGAGTGCATCTCGCTCATAGACGCACGCATAAATGTCGACTCTGTGAGAAACGGTTCACGACATCCAGTAATATGCAGAGGCATATGTCTGTGAGTAGCTTTGTAAATCACACTTCATATTAGCTTCAGTATAGCAGCGATAGCTCAGTTGGGAATGGTACGGACTGCCGAGACGAGTGTCGCAGGTTCGAGACCAACACCAAAAAAGCACACCTCTGCCTTTTCTATGTTAAGTGTGTTTTCATTGTGAAATATCGCTTGCTATAATGGTGAGGGAAAACATCGTGAGGAAACCTGCATACCCGAGGATTTCTCTATAAGAATTTCGAAGGTATGTGAAGTTTACCAACCCGCGTTAGGCCAGCGTGGTAGACTAAGGCCTAACCCCTCTCAATAGTAGAGGAGGCCCGTGCCCAGCAGTGGGACAGTAATATTACAGGGCTAGTCCTTGGTCTAGTGGCAGCATGTATGGGCTTCCAGATCCCGATCTACAGATTGGGAGGTCCTGCCGCCTGACTCTTGACGCTCGATTATAATTTGATTTTGATTCGGTTTCATTTATTGACTTAAAATGCCACCAAAGTCGAGTTAAAAATTTCGCTAATATTGCATTAGATTCGAGAACTTGTCATTTGGTAATTTTAACGTGACATTAGTGCACTTTTTAACTCTATTTCGTTGGAATTTTAAGTCACTAAGGCTCAATTGCACCACTATTATTAACCTAGTGTTAGTCCTAACCGCAAGTTAAGTTACATGTCATTCATACATTTTCTGTCAATTTAGCTTGCGGTTAGGACTAACTCTAGGTTAATAATAGTGGTGCAATTGAGCCTAAATGTAGTCGAATCGAAATCAAATTCGAATCGAGTGTTAAGAGTCGGCCCCTGGGTTCGATTCCCAGGTCGGGTAAAACTAGAAATTTTAAAAAATGGGTCACTTAATATGGGTACGTTCCCTTATATGTATATATTTTCCAGAGTCATACAGGCCTTAAGCCGTTCAAATGCGAGATATGTGGCAAGGGATTCATGCACGCCAGTGTAAAGCGAGTACACATTACATACGTCCACATGAAGAAACCCTGGCCCAAGCGAAATAAAAGGAAAAACAACGAGAAACAGGTGATTTAAGTGAAGCTTAAACTTTGCTAATTTATATTTATATTTGTTTCAGTAGACTGCCTCGGTGGCGTGGTGGTATTTCGGTACGACTACGGTTCTGAGGTCTCGGGTTCGATCCCCGGGGCGGGCAAAGTGATATTGGATTTTTCCATATCAGCCCGGAGTCTGGAATTTGTGCCCGATATGGCGATAGGCTCGCCCCCTATCACATCTGGGACGGAACTAAGCTCGGCGAAATGTGGGTGTTCTAGTTCGCTAGTGCGCCTCTGCCTACCTCTTCGGGGATACAGGCGTGAGCTTATGTTATGTATGTGAAAAAGAGGTTAACAAGTGTGGAATTGGAAAAAAAGAACAAATCTTGAGGCTGTAATTACTTGTTGAGTGTATCAATTATGCATCTCTTGAATTTAGAGACAGACAGGCAATGACGATATTATAGAATTTACAATTGTGTATGTCTACTTTCTTGATACTTGACACAAGACTTGTATCTTAGGCTGAGATCTATAGAGCGAACTTCAACTAAGTCTAAGTCAAAGAAACGAACTCAGTAAGGATTTGGAATTTTTAAATCGAACTTTGACTTAGTCCGAGCTATATTTTACAAGAAAATCTTTGCTTAATCTGTCTGTTTTTCTTGACAAATGGCTCAGACTAGGTCGAAGTTCGTTTTAAAAATTCCAAATCCTGACAGAGTTCGTTTCTTTGACTCAGACTTAGTCGAAGTTAGCTCTATAGATCAGCATGAGTGGGGGTCAGGAGTATGTGTGTGACTGTCGGGTGACATTTTTTTTCTATCCGGGCACGGTAAAGTGACTACACTGCACCTGATGGTAAGCGTAGTGCAATCCAATACTAGCGACCACTGACAAACAATGGGTGCACCAGGGGTCGCCAGAATCATGCCGGTGCATGCTTCTTCACGCTCCGAATCCGAAGAGGGAAGAAGCAAATCGAAGGACTTGCGATAAGACAGGCGGATTACATTTATTTTAATTGCAGGTTGAACCGCCATCTTTACCGCAAAATCCACAACTGGATCTCATACAACCATGGGCTGCGTGTAGTGATACAAAAGTAACAATGGTTCAAGACAAACCTGTGTATTATAAAATATAGTGACACTAGCTTTTGTCCGTGACAGTGCCGGATCAAGGGGGCGAGATGGTGCACATGCTCCGGGCGGCAGGATTTGGGAGATGGTAGAATCTGGAGGGGCCCTAATTTGTGGGCGGTAAAATCGGAAAAATTGACAGCTGGCCCCGCTTTGAAAAAAACCTAGATTGGTACTGGTCCGCGACTACGCTCGCGTGAGAGTTTGTGCCGTCTTATTTCCATTTTCACCCCCTTAAGGGATGAATTTCCAAAAATCCTTCCTTAGTGCTCCGCTACGTCATAAAAGAATTGTATTTTCACGTTCCTAGTTCCAATAGTTTCGGCTGTACGAAAATACGTAAGTCAGTTTCTCCTTTTGTATACCGAGTGGCGCCGACACAACGATATTAAATCATTCCAGATATACCTTTCAACGTTGGAAGGCCTTATATAAAAAATCAATCAACTAGGTGAAATAGTGTAGGCACCATTATTGGTTTGTGGTTTTCACAATTTTTGCACATCATGTACATTTTTTTTTTTTTTTTTTTTTCATTTATTTAAAAGGCTTTTAAACACAGTTTATGACAGCCCTATACTGTAAACAAAAGAAATATTCTCTGACATATAAACAACCAACTTAAAATATACACCTCTAAATAAAGAAATAGTGGTCAGTGCACATGCGCACCCGTGGACGCCTGTCCACCTCGATGCGCACCCGCACCCCCCACATATTTATAAGTAAAATTATCATAAACACTAATTATCTGTATCGACTAATTTATACACCATTAGGGCTTCCTTTGAATTCGGGTTGCATAATATAGACTGAAACATTCCAATGTCTTCAATATTAGCATCCAACTTCCTTAGAATGTTTTGCCGCTCAGTTTGGTTCCGGACACATTCCATTAAGACATGGTATACATCTTCCGGTTTATTACACGTTTCACAATTCGGTGACGGTACTTTTCCCATACAGAATGCAAATTTCTTCAGTGGCATATGTCCGGAACGAAGTCTGTGTGCAATAACAACATGTTTTCTACATATGTCTCCCATGAACCACGGCAGACGAGGTGGTTGACTTTGGATAATTTTGTACCAGATCCCCTTTGTTCTCGATCTTTCATCAAAATACTCTCTCCAGTGATCATAATACATTTTGTTATATTTTGGTAAAAGTTCCGTGTATGAAGGTAAAATGTATATATTTTCTGAGTTGTCTGACACAGCTAATCTAGCTAATTGGTCTGCCACCTCGTTGCCATACAATCCTATATGTGATGGGATCCATTGTAGTACTATTTGGATATTGTTTACAGAAAATTCTTCCAGTTTTCGGAGAATGCTATAGGCTATCGCCGTACCACGATTCCCTTGAGAACAGCTAACTATATGTTGTAATGCACTTTTACTATCACTGTATATTACAATTTTTAAGTGCGAGTTGATGTGGTATTTTATATATGTTAAAGCTTCTGAGATAGCGAATAGTTCCATCGACATTATGGATACATTAGATAAATTCTTAAACCGTTCCCCGTACCCAGAAGCGGAGTCATATAAAGCGGCGCCAGAAACGCCAGAGCTTTTTGAACCATCTGTGAATATTTTAAACCATGTTCTATATTTTACATCTAGTTCACTTAGTATTTCAACTTTTAATAATGTTTTATCATAATCTCTTTTTGCCGTTTGTACACATTCTAAACTGCATTTAACCATATTTTTAACATTAATCTTTGAGGGCCACATGTCAAGCCGAAACATTTCAAGGGGGTTTGACGACGATATTTTTTCATCTTTTATAATATTATATGTCTCCATTAATAACGGTTTTTTTTTATTTGACCAATATCTACTAGCAAAAAGAGCACTGAGCGATTTCAAGCAATTAAGGGTTATACCATTTGTCCATGATTTAGCTTTAAGACAGAATTTAAGTGACAAATATTGTCTTCTTAGAAATAGAGGAGGTACGCAGACCTCGCTCTCCATCACATGTATGGGTGTTGTTTTGATGAACCCACCTATTATTCTAAGGGCTTGATTTTGGACTTTATCTATTTTGTAAGTATGCGATTTTGCGCTATTGTCATATAAAAAACTCCCAAAATCTATACGACTTCTAATAACGTTGATATATAATCTCCGCAAGTGCTTGGGGTGGACTCCCCAGCCAGATCCTGCTAGGACTTTGAGGATATTTAAAAACTTGAGTGACTTTTCTGATACTTCATTAACATGTTTACCCCATCGAAGTGACCGATCTAACCAAATACCTAAGTATTTAATATTGGCTTCACGGGATAGCGGTATATTGTTTACGTTTAATTCTATCTGATGACGTTTATGTCCTCTAGTGTATAAGCAAAATTTTGTTTTATTGGTAGAGATATGTAGACCAATTTTAGCTAAAGTCTTTACAATTATGTCTAAAGAATTTTGAATTATGTAAACGCTATTTTCAATGTTCTTGTTGCTTGTAAAAATAACAATATCGTCTGCGTACTGTGAGATTTCTGATGGAATATTCTGACATATTTGAAAAGTAACAATATTAAACAATAAAGGCGAGATTGGATCTCCTTGGGCGAGCCCTTTCGAGGACCATCTGGCTATGGATGAGCTATCTCCCAAATCGTCTATTATTTTCAAATGTCTCTCACTCAAAAATTCCCATAAATAGTTACATAAGATGGCTCCAACGTTTAGACTGTCCAAGGTCAATACAACCTTATCTATAAGTACGTTGTTATATGCATTTTCAAGATCAAGGTAGCATGCAAGAGTAGGTATGTTATGCGTAAATCCGATTTGAATAGAAGATACTAATCGAGCTACTGAGTCTATACAAGATTGAGCTTTTCTGAAACCGGTTGTAAATGGTGCTAATATATTGTTTTTTTCTATAAACCATTCTAATCTTTTCGCCAACATTACATGGAAAATTTTACAGATGCACGATATCAAAGATATAGGTCTTAACTTGATCTCTGTCGAGTCAGATTGAACTGCTTTAGGGATAGGTACAATTTTAATATCTCTCCATTGTTTTGGTACATATCCAGAATAAAATATATCATTATATAAATTAATTAAAAATTGTTTTCCGACTAAAGGTAAATTAAAAATCATTGAATATGTGATATTATCATTTCCGGGAGCCGAATCTTTCTTTTTTAGGCAAATTTCAAATTCATGCAAACTAAATTCTTGTTCTAATATACTATTTCGCGATACAAACGACGGTTTTTTAATTCTAACGTCATCAGGAGCAAGACTACGTAACAACTCTAGTTTCTTTTCAGCGGGCGCTTGAAACTTATTTTTGCGATATCCCTTTAACCACCGCATTCGACGCCACATATCCGATAAAGAGGTGGATTCATTAGCAGAATTGCAGAACTCCCTCCAATACTTTGATTTTGCCAGAGATAATTCTGTTTTAACAATTTTATTCTTGTTTTCTAATATCGTGAGGTTATCAGGCGTTGGATTACGACGAAAAGTACTAAGTGCTAATCGCCGTTGAGCTACAATTTTTGATAAGGCAGCGTTCCAGTACGGTTTAGGTATAAATTTGCGCTGTGGATCAGTACATATTTTAAAATTCGGGATACTGTTATCAGCTGATCGGTTAATTATCCCTACAAACTCATTGTATCTATTTTGTATATCTAAATGATTATTACAGGAACTACGTTTTATTGCATGGTCTATCAATTCCGAATATAAACTCCAGTCCGCCTTTTTGTAATTTCGTCTTTTAATGTAATGATTTATATCTTGATAGTTAGTACAAATTTTTATAATAAAGTGGTCACTGCCTAAATTTTCGTTAAGGACAGTCCAATCAAAATTAATAATTATATCCGAAGACGCAAATGTAATGTCTGGAGATGATTTTTGTAAGAAATTATCAACGTATTCGGTTCGCGTTACACTACCATCATTCATGTAAATAAAGCCATGCTCTAAAGAAGAATCCATAATTTTGAATCCTCTATTATCATTTTTATAAGACCAATTCTTATGGTGCCCATTAAAATCGCCGGCTATTAATGTTTTAGTACTAAAGTGTGAAAATAATTCATCCCAATCAGATTGGGTTGTACAAATCGATGATGGGCAGTAAATGCATACGATTTTTGAAATAAAGTTACAATTTAACGTGCTAATTGCTATGGCTTCAATACCAGTGTTAGTCAAATTAAACGGACAGACCTCAACTTTAATAGACTTGTGAGCGAGTATACCCACTCCGCCGTATGAGTCACATCGATCTTTTCTATACCAATTATAGTTACTTATATTAATATTAATATCGCTATTTAACCAAGTTTCTGTAATAATAGCTATGTGCACTTTATGTTCAATTAAAAAACATTCGAATTCTGACTGCTTCGGTTTGATGCTTCGAGCGTTCCACTGGACTATGTTAATAAAACGTTGTACTGAACAACTGTTATCCATTTTTAATTATGGATAGGATTTTACCAACACAATCCTCTACTTTGAAAACCTCGGTTATATAAGTGTAACACTCTTCAAAAACGACACATAAAAGGTTATTTATTTTATCTTCCAGTGATCTCTCTGAACCAATTATCTCCTTTAATTTATTATATATTCTCATAAAACTAAATCCTGTCTTCTTTGGTTTATCCCCCTTATTATTTATAATTTTATCTTGTAGGTCTCTGCTGCTCTCTGCTTCTATCTCGCTTTGAATTTCAATATTCTCGTTACTTATCTTCTTTTGTTTCTTTTTCTTTAGTTGTCCTTCTTTTTTTGAAAATTCTTCGGTATAGACATTGCCATCCTCGTTCCCGTTTATAGCTGTTGTAGACAACAAAGCATCCCTATACTGTCCCGATTGTATCTGTTCTAAAACATTTTCTGTCACCTCCATCGATTCCAGGTCTATCACAATGACATTATCCTTTGATTGAAGTTTAGATTTTTCAGCTTCTTGATATATATCGAAGGCTTTTTTGTATGAACAGTTTTCATCGCTCATTATAGATCGGATACCTTTTTCTCTATGAAATGCAGGGCATTTCGATTTTTCTATTGACATATGAGGACCTTTACAGTTGATACACTTGAAATCTTTTGTCTCGCAGTTAGAATGATTCAAACCACACTTTGGGCAAAAAATTTTCTTAGTAGGGCAAAATTTTACTCTGTGTCCAAACCTCCAGCACCCCGAACATTGGGAAACGGGAAAAATGTACGGTTCCACCATAAACCTGCAACCATATGCTTCAACATACGGAGGTATAGTGATACCTTTAAAACATATGCGAACAGTTTCGCTTTCGACCCATTTACCTTCACTTGTTTGTCGTTTTAAACGTAAGATTGATACAATTTCAGAATAGTCACATTCAAATATGTTTTTTAATTCTTCTTCTTCTAACTCAAGGTCCACTTTCTTTACGATTCCGTATCTAAAATTCATTTCGTCCGATCCTTGAAATTTATAACCTTTTTTTTTTAATTCTTCACATCTCAATAGTCCCTCTGCCCTCATTTTATTTTCAAAAGAAAAAACTACTTTATGATTACCCTTGTACTTAATTTTTATTATATCTCTGATGTTTAAATTTTTTAACATTTTTGCTAATGCCATTTGCTTAGGCAATGACTCTGTTGAGGTTACAATTACTTCGTACATGTCCCGGGTATGTGTCGGTAACGATCCCCATTGTTTATCAGATTCGACTGATTCCATATTATTTCCATTTCTATAACGCCGCTTTGGTTTGCGAGTAACTGGAATAAATTCGTCCTCTTCGAAATCGTCACTTCTCAGTCGTTTCAATCTCGATAAAGAACTGTCGGATAAGATATTATCCGGCGATAATATAAATTCTCGCTCGTCCATCTCCGCCTCGTTTGCCATAAGTATTTATTCGATACGACGCACTCGCGTGCGCTGCGCCGCGCCGCGCGCGCTGCTAAATAACAATGTAATGAGACGCACTGGTTATCACTCTATACGCGTGCGCTTCTCACACCGATCGGCGCGCGACTGTGATCATGTACATTTGGGGCAACTTAAAATCTTTTCGCTCAAAAACTCTTGTCGACTAAAATCATGAACGAATTTATCCGGCGCGACTCGGATGCGCGCGCCACGTACCTACTGAAGTTTACCTACATCTAGATTTTCGCACATTATATTGCTTTTACACAGTTTTTTATAAATGGTGTGCCATTTAGTAATCGAACTTAGGCTATTTATTTTGTTTTAAAAAAAATATTTCTTCATTTTGATGTTAGTTTTTTTATTGTTATGTTACTCATTATCAAATTTAATGTTGTTATGTTAGCGCCACTTGGTATAATTTTAATCGTTATTTTTGTCCCACAGCAATTTAAGAGCTTATTTTCCTTTATATTAATTTAGGTCTTATGTTAAATAAAAAATGCATTTACAAAATATTGTTTTATTATACATCTTACAATATAAATAAATAATACACACACATACACACAATATTATAAAATCACTCAATTATATCCATTATGTCAGAATTTATAACCTACATTTCATTTTGTATAGGAAAATTGAATACTGGGGCGTTACCACCACCTCTTATAGCAGTATTATTATAACCGTTCTTCGAAATTATTTTTACGGATTCTATCACGATTTGGTTTATTTTTTTATGCCCGACGTTTCTAAAGCTTTGCAGCCTTCGTGGTCACGGGTCAGACTGAAATCGTGGTAGAATCCGTAAAAATAATTTAATTTCAATGAATGACATTCACGTACACCTAAGAAATCATAACCGTTCTACGTTTGTTTTGTATGGGAATCGGTACAAGTAGTATTATAATAATACTGCTATAAGAGGTGGTGGTAACCTCCCTGGTGATAAAAGGTCTATACAGGATGTTGCATAAAGGCGGTATCAATAATAAATACGCTTTAAGGGGGATGGCTAGCAATTGGGTACTTTAATCATTTTTTTAAATTAATTTGATATGGATTTTACGTCGTCTAAAATATAGAACAGAAAGAAATATTGAAATACTCTCAAAAATAAAAAGTTATGAGCCTTTGAAGTTTGGTGTAACCTTGTAACTGCGGGAAAGAGAAGTATCAGTATAATCACGTCACGCCATAACGGTACGTGCGTTGGAAAGGTATAGCAAGATATCTCCAATATGCCCCAACTCCAGAATTTCAAATATGAATTACTACCACATTTTTCAACCAATTTCAATGCAGTTTTTAGAGAAGGATTTATTTTTCGTTATATTTGCTATTACATATAAATATAAATATGTGTATAAAATCGAGCATAATCAAGTACCCGATTGCGACAATTCACAGGTCGAATTTCAATTTCCAAATTCCTATGCTAAATTGTTAAAAAAAATTTTACGTTATTAAATAGCAACACCCTGTATACAACGATTACCACCGACTTGCTAATAAATATAAATAAAATAATAATATAGCATAGATTTTCCTTTTGGAAATTATCATGCTTTACTGAATATATCGGGATTTTCAAAGTCTTAACACTAAAAAAGTTTAACAAAAACTTAAAACCGTCTTCACCATTTTCACACAAGTCCATATCTCCAAAATTATTAAACTGATTTCCATGAAACTTGCACTATTCCCTAAGTTGGAAAATACCTAGTCCGATAAAAAAATTATAGTTTCTGAGCAATATGTGAACAAACATACATACACTTATGAATTTTGGCACATCTGTTCAGAAGCCCATATACAGGATGTTTTATAAAGTTGGTACCAATAACAATTCCACACACAGGAAGAACGATTTAAAGTTCAATGGGTAAAAAACAAAAATTAACTTATTTTTTTTTTATTTATTAAGCATGGGGAATTTAAAACCGGAATGCGACATGTAATTCGTTGCAATTGTGTACTTGACTATGTTTGATTTTATACACATATTTAAATGTTATAAGAAATAAAACAAAAACCCTTCTGTAAAAACTGAATCAAAAGACATAAGTATAAAACATAAACATAAGCTCACGCCTGTATCCCCGAAGGGGTAGGCAGAGGTGCATTAGCGAACTAGAACACCCACATTTCGCCGAGCTTAGTTTCGACCCGGATGTGATAGGGGGCGAGCCTATCGCCATATCGGGCACAAATTCCAGACTCCGGGCTGATATCGAAAAATCCAATATCACTTTGCCCGACCTGGGGATCGAACCCGAGACCTCAGAACCGTAGTCATACCGATATACAACTACGCCACCGAGGCAGTGAATCAAAATTGGTTGAAAAATGAGGCAGTAATTAATATCTTAAATTCTGGAGTGGGGGAATATTGGAGATATCTTGCTATCCCTTTCTAACGCACGTACCGTTATGGCGTGACGTGGTTGTACTGATACTTCTCTTTCCCGTAGTTTGACGGCACCAAACTTCAAAGCCTTATAACTTTTTTATTTTTGAGAATATTTCAGTATTTCTTTCTGTTCTATATTTTAGACGACGTATATTTCATATAAAATCAATTAAAAAAAAAATTGTTAAGTACACAATTATTAACCCATAAGTGGTTTGCGAAGCTACAAGGTGGACCGACGACCTGATAAAGGTTGCAGGAAGTCGCTGGATGCAGGCCGCTTCCAACAGGTCGATCTGGAAATCTTTGGGGGAGGCCTATGTTCAGCAGTGGACGTCCTATGGCTGATGTTGATGATGATGATGATGATGAAGTGGTTTGCATATGTACTGCAGCTGACCCAATGAGCAAGGAAACATTTTCCCGTCAACAATTCAAGTTTCCGTTATTCAAAACTATGAGCGTTACAAAATTTTAAACTTAACCCATAGATTGTAAGCCTCCTCTTTTAAAGTATAGTTATTATTGATACCAACTTTATGAAACATCCTGTAGACTATCATATGCGAATATCGTGCAATTCTATACATACTGGTTGAATTGATACACTCCTTTTTTAAAGTCGGTTAATAAAATAAAATCACAAGTTCACACTTCACATACCATTTACCCAACTGCTGAATAGGAAGATAATGATTCTGTTCATTACACTCTATATAAAACCATATTAATCAATCCACACACTAATTCTAATACATTATTGAGATCTTTTCTAAGTTTTATCATACAGTAGTTTAAGCATGAGTTTTTTGACATTTCTCGCTAGCGAATATCCAAGACTGCCTCGGTGGCGTGGTTGTATTTCGGAACTACTGTCCCGAGGTCTCGGATTCGATCCCCGGGTCGAGCAAAGTGATGTTGGATTTTTGCATATCAGCCTGAAGTCTGGAATTTGTACCCGATATGGCGATAGGCTCGCCCCCTATCACATCTGGGACGGAACTAAGCTCGGCGAAATGCGGGTGTTCTAGTTCCTACACCTTCGGGGATACAGGCGTGAGCTTATGTTATGTTATGTGTCGAATACCTAAAACATTTGTATGACAAACACTCCAGCGCCTCTAGCGGTTTAGTTGGGAATTAATGTTGTCATACAAATTACTTTACGCACTCGCTAGCTAGGAACGTCCAAGAAACTCATGGTTTTAAGTCACGAACATAAAGGTGGGCGGAGCGCTAGGAACATTTAAAGTGAAGCATGATTTTCGGCCCATTCGATCTATCGACACGTAATGGCGACTGATCGAATGGACAGCCTCCGTGGCGCAGCGGGCGAGTAGCCGGCTGTGAAACGTGAGGTCGCGGGTTCGATTCCCGCACCGCGACAAATGTCTGTGCGGCCTACAGATATTTGTTTCGGGTCTGGACCAAAGGTCACTAGGTTCCTGATACACGACACAAGACTCGATCTTAGTGTGGGGTCAGGACTATGTGTGTGACTGTTGGGTGTATTTATTTATTTATAACATCCCTAGCGCTCTGTCCAGCTTTTTTTGACGTCCGTGTTTTAAGGTATAGTTCGTGAATCCGGAGACACTTGCACTCTATGACCGACATCTATAGAGCGAACTTCGACTAAGTCTAAGTCAAAGAAACGAACTCTGAAACTGAGGATTTGGGATTGTTAAATCAAACTTAGACTTAGACCGAGTCGTTTTACAGACGTCAAGTTGCAGCTGGCTGTCGTGAGATTTCCGGTGGCCCGATTTCCCCCCTCCCTTTCCCAATCCCTATTTCCCGCCTTTTAGGTTGCCAACGCACCCATGATTCTTTTTCTCTTGGGTGTCTATGGGCAGTGGAGATCACTGATCATCAGGTGACCCGTCTGCTCGTTTGCCAGTTTCTGCTATAAAAAAAATTAGCAAGTATCTTAAAATGCACGAACTATAGTTACTAACCTAAAAATATTTTACATAGCTTTCATTGTAAATTTAGGAATAAAATTAGATAAATTAACATAATCATAAATACATACATAAGCTCACGCATGTATCCCCGAAGCGGTAGACAGAAGCGCACTAGCGAACTAGAACACCCACATTTCGCCGAGCTTAGTTCCATCCCAGATGTGATAGGGGGCGAGTCTATCGCCATATCAGGCACAAATTCCAGACGCCCAGCTGATACGGAAAAATCCAATATCACTTTCTCCGACCCGGGAATCGAACCCGAGACCTCAGAACGGTAGTCGTACCGAAATATAACCACGCCACCGAGGCAGTCATAAATAATTTAAAAATATACAATCAATTGAAAATATTCTTTTCATAATACAATAATCATTTCATTAAACATTTTCCAATAGTAGATAAAGGAAAACTTGGCCAACAATTTGAAATAAATTAATTTTCATTATTAAAAATTGTAATAAAACTATTCTTACGGATTCTATCACGATTAGGTTTTAATTATTATTATTATTCGTTTCTGACCCGTGACAACGAAGACTGCAAAGCCTTCGAAACGTCGGGAATAATAATTAAAACCTAATCGTGATAGAATCCGTAAGAATAGTTTTATTTCAATGTATAATATTCATGTAAACTTAAGAAATCAGTATATTAAAAATTGTGATAATTTTTGTGATGAGTTTTACAAAACTAAAAACTATTCCTAAGGCGTGGATTACAATTGTAAGTTTTACTCAGCGTTAACAAATTACCTATCTGACTTTATTGTAAATTACCTAAGTCAACTTACATAATGTTTTATGTTTACGCGAATATTACACATTTAAATAAAACTACTTCTACGGTTTTTAAACTAATTTTATAAAAATAAAAACAAATCATTTCGAAAAAAAAGGCATTTCGAACTCGGTGAGTAAAACTTACAAAAGTAAGTCCTTACAATTCAGATCCTATTATTTACTTATAAAATAGCCTCTGAGTATTTAAGTCAGTATTGTGATGATTTTCATTATTAAGTCTGCTGCTATACAGGATGTTTCAAAAATATAGTACCAACTTTCTACCTGCCCTTATCCCACATTAATGTGGGGTCGGCGCAACACACTTTTTCAAGCATGTTGCAAAGAGGATTTGGCTTAGTTTTTACGACCGGCCGCCTGCCTGACGCCAACCCCCTATGAGGGATCCAGTCCCGGGCAAATTAAATTAGAAAATTTACTTTGCCCGACCTGGGAATCGAACCCAGGACCTCCCGGTCTACAGCCCATACATGCTGTCACTAGACCAAGGAGGCGACCAACTATCACTAGAATAATAAATATGATTAAGAATTAGTTTTTTAATAATCAGTATGTTTAGGGCATTGGACCAACTATTACATATTAACAAAAAATTACATTATATAAATCACACCAAGTAATTAATTTAAAATCGGTACTACATTTACAGGGAGTGAAATTATAAACACAAAAAAAAAGATTATATAAACATAACATAAGCTCACGCCTGTATCCCCGAAGAGGTAGGCAGAGGCGCACTAGCGAACTAGTACACCCACATTTCGCCGAGCTTAGTTCCGTCCCAGATGTGATAGGGGGCGAGCCTATCGCCATATCGGGCACAAATTCCAGACTCCGAGCTGATATGGAAAAATCCATATCACTTTGCCCGACCCGGGGATCGAACCCGAGACCTCAGGACGGTAGTCGTACCGAAATACAACCACGCCACCGCGGCAGTAAAAAAAGATTAATATTGTCAAAACAAAAAGTCAATATATATAGATCAATCGAACCGGAGCAACCATTATTACCATTTGGCTTTTCTTTAATTTTAAACAATTTCTTCCTGAAATTACATAATTAATTATTGATACCATATTTTTGCAACATCCTGTATATCACTTAAAGATCATTTGTAAGATAATATTGTCACACAAAATACGTTTTAACGACTATAAACGAATCCCACATACCTCAGTCTAGTCTCTTCCCATCCCACATCCCTAGTCCTCCATCCTATCCCCACATTTGTGCCTCCAAGCGTCGTGCTGGTCCATCCTATCCCTCGAAGCTCGAGCTCTCTTCGGCCAGGGCTTCTTCATATGTACGTGGGATATGTGGGCTCGCTGCTCACCGGATGTGGTGAAACATTTGCCGCACGTGTCGCATTTGTATGGTTTTAAACCGGTGTGAATCTAAAAATATGTAAATAAATAAATATGTAAATTAATAAATATGTCAAAATTTGTACATATAAAAGGAGAAACTGATTGACTGGCTGACGTATCAGCGTATAGCTGAAACTATTTGAATCAAGAACGTGAAATTTTGAATGATCGAATCATTGACCGATCTATCTAACAACACAATTTATCATGGATCGAACTATCATTGACCGATCTATTTATTAACACAATTTTTTGAGTGGTAGAGCCACGCTGTAGACACTAACGTCTACAGTACGAATGCCGGTTAGACACCACTGTTTCACAGAAAACCGACGTAAAGTGGCAGCTTGCTGTCGCGTTTCGTTCGGTGAGTGAGATTTCCAGTGGTCCATTTCCCCCTCCCTTCTCCAATCCCTTATCCCTCCCCTTCGATTCCATCTTTTTAGGTTGGCAACGCACCCGTGATTCTTTTTGTGTCTTGGGTGATTATGGGCGGTGGAGATCACTTACCATTAGGTGACCCATCTTCTCACCAATTTCTGCTATAAAAAAACAAAATTATCATTGACAGATCTATTTATTAACACAATTTATTATGGATCGAACTATCATTGCCGAGCTATCTAACGCCCCATTATCACTGACCGACCTATCTATTAACAGAATGTATTATTGATCGAACTGTCTATCCTTAACCGATCTATCTAACGGTCAATCTATTATCGACCGAACTATCTACAATACTCACAAACATATGCCTCCGTCGGTTGTTGTAGAACGCAAAGTGTTTCCCGCACAATGGACACTCGTAAGTAGGCCTAGTGGCGGAGTGCACTCTCATGTGGAACACCAGGTTCGTTTTCTGAGTGAAGCTTTTCATATATCTATCGCATTTGATAACTACTAGTTTAATATTTGATCGAATTAACTTGCCTTTACTTAAAACGTCCAATCTATCTATTACCATTACCTTTGATGGACCGAACTATCATTGACCGATGTATCTAACTGTGTATCAGTAACCAACCTATCTATCGACACAATTTATCAATGATCGAACTGTTTATCACTGACCAACTTATCTAATGGTCCATCATGACTGACCAAGCTATCTATTAACACAATTTATCGGACTATCATTGACCGATCTATCTAACGGTCAATGTATTATCGACCGAACTATCTACAATACTCACAAACATATGCCTCCGACGATTGTTGTAGAACGCGAAGTGTTTCCCGCACAATGGACACTCGTAAGTAGGCCTAGTGGCGGAGTGCACTCTCATGTGGAACACCAGATTCGTTTTCTGAGTGAAGCTTTTCGTACATCTGTCGCATTTGAAGCGTTTCTCTCCTGTATGGACCCACATGTGGTCTTTTAGGAGGGCCATGCTCTGTGGAAAAAGGGCCTTTGTTAGATATTAGATTTTCGACATAACATAAGCTCAAGCCTGTATCCCTGAAGGGGTAACAGAGGCGCAGTAGCGAAACTGGAACACCCACATTTCGCCGAGCTTACTTCCGTCCCAGATGTGATAGATGAGCCTATCGCCATATCGGGCCCAAATAGCAGACTTTCAAATTCAATATCGCTTTGCCCTCGCCGGGGATCGAACCCGAGATCTCAGAACGGTAGTCGTATCGTAATACAACCACGCCACCGAGGCAGTCGAGGCAGCAGATTTTCGACCAAATTCAAAAAGGGAGAAGATTCTCAAATCGTCTATATTTTTTTATGTATGTTATGCGATATCTCCGCCAAATGTCGACTGATTTTTAAGATTATTTTTGTGGTCGATAGAGCTTATTTCAAGGGTGGCCCCATATAAATTTGGATACGATCCGATAAGTTTTGAAGTCGTTCCGTTGTTTTTAAACTTGTGGTCACTATTATTATTGGGTATTTTAACTAAAAATTAGGGTTTTTGAACTTTAACATAACATAACATAAGCTCACGCCAGTATCCCCGAAGGGGTAGGCAGAGGCGCACTAGCGAACTAGGACACCCACATTTCGCCGAGCTTAGTTCCGTCCCAGATGTGATAGGGGGCGAGCCTATCGCCATATCGGGCACAAATTCCAGACTCCGAGCTGATATGGAAAAATCCAATATCACTTTGTCCGACCCGGGGATCGAACCCGAAACCTCAGAACCGTAGTCGTACCGAAATACCACCACGGCACCGAGGCAGTTCTTGAACTTTAATATAAACAAAAACTCATGTTGTATACAGAGTGACGCCAACCTAACGACATTAAATTTGATAATGGGTAACATCATCATCATCATCAGCCATAGGACGTCCACTGCTGGACATAGGCCTCCCCCAAAGATTTCCAGATCGACCTGTTGGAAGCGGCCTGCATCCAGCGACTTCCTGCGACCTTTATCAGGACATGGGTAACATAGGTACTTTTAAATTTCGTCGCAGAAATAAAAAAAACTGTAACATCAATACTGAAAAAGTCAATTTTTATAACTAAGTAAATAACAAACGATTGGCTACTAAATGTCACACCATGGATACTGTGTAAAACCGGTGTAAAGTGCGAAAATCTACATGTAGGTAAACTTCAGCAGGTACGCGGTGCGGCGCTCGCATCCAAGTCGCGTTAGACAAGTCTGTTCATGTTTCTGTATCGACAAAGGTCTTTGACCACTTATATCAGCTGTTCGGGTCTCCCCAGCGTACATCATGTGCAAAACTGAGAAAACTAAAAATCAATCCTGTGGCTAAACTATTTAACCTATTCGACAGATCTTTTTTATAGCAGAGACTGGCAAACGAGCAGATGGGTCACCTGATGGTAAGTGATCTCCACCACCCATAGACACCCAAGACATAAAAATAATCACGGGTGCGTTGATTGGGAAAGAAAGGGGTGAAATGCGTCACCGGAAATCTCACTCATCGAACGAAATGCGACAGCAAACTGCCACTTTACGTCGGTCTTCTGTGAGACAGTGGTATCAAACCAGTCGAGCCGGCCCATTCGTGCTGTAGACGTTACTGTCTACAGCGTGGCTCTACCACTCAAAAATTGGTACAAAGCTTTGCAACGTCCTAAGGTATATCTAGTTTGATTTAATGTCGTTATGTCGGCGCCATGCGGTATAATACCCACTTGGAATATCTTCCCGCACTGTTCGCACATGCAGGGTGTCTTCATCGCGGGGTACTTGGTTCGATTCTTGTCCGGGTGCGCCCTCCTGAAGTGTTGTGCATACAGCCTCAAGTCCCGAAGTTGTATACCGCACTAGAAGCAAAAGAATAACATATTTGTTATATTTTGTCGTAAAATCAGAGTAAACATTCTTGCAAGTTGGATACCCCGTAAGCTTATGCCTATATCCCCGAAGGGGTAGGTAGAGGCGCACTAGCGAAGTAGGACACCCACATTTCGTGTAACTTAGTTCCGTTCCAGATGCGATAGGGGGCGAGCCTATCGTCATATCGGGCACAAATTCCAGATTTCAGCCTGATACTGAAAAATCCAATATCACTTTACCGGACCCGGGATCGAACCCGAGACCTCACGGCCTGCCTGTTCATGTTCATTTACATACCTGTTCACACGCCACTGGTCCAGCCTGTTGATGTTCATTTACATACCTGTTCACACGTCACCGGTCCAGCGTGTTAATTAGAGATGAAACGGATATCCGGTAACTATTCGGTATCCGGCCTATCCGGCATTGTTTTCACTATCCGGCCGGATACCGGATAGTAAGTCGATATTCGGCCGGATACCGGATAGTGATATTTAAAAAAATCTCATTATTTTAAACAAGGAAAACATACCACAAGGTTATGGACACCGTTTATTTTTATAATGGCACGTCAAAAATTTTTGTTTTATTAATTAGTTTAGTACGCAAAATGAACAAGTGGCAAATTGTGGTGAATGAATACAAAATTTTCCGCATTTTTTTTATAGCAGTGACTGGCAAACGAGCCAATGGGTCACCTGATGGTAAGTAATCTCTACTGCCCATAGACACCCAAGACACAAAAAGAATCATGGGTGCGTTGCCAACCTAAAAGGAGGGAATGGATAGGGAGGGAAAAGGAGGGGGGAAATGGGCCACCGGAAATCTCACTCACCAAACGAAACGCGACAGCAAGCTGCCACTTTACGTCAGTTTTCTGTGAGACATTTGTATGAAACTGTTCGAGCCGGCCCATTCGTGTGACGTTACTGTATACAGCGTGGCTCTACCACTCAAAGCATTTGTTGGTAAGAAGCTACTCCGCTTGGCTTCATACACTAGACCAGTTTCTCAAAATAGCCTTTCGCTGTAAACGCTACTGTCAGATGCTGAAATATAAATTCTAGCAAACCTCGACAACTGCGGGTATTGATTCAAATTAAATGTCCACCAAATGTATGGATCTTGATTGCGATCGATTCAAGATGTCTTTAAAAAAAGTCAATCTCGTTAGCAATTGGATTTTGTTTTTCTTGGTCACGACATTATTTTTTTTTGTGTTATTACAATGTCCAATTAATTAACACTGTGGCGATGCTGTATGAGTTTAGTAGCAATGGTATGATGGTGGTCTCTTTCTATTGTAATCTGTGATCGGTCTAGGTAGTCATGCTCACTTAAAAGTCCATGCTTGTGGCGACGACGTGTGCCGTGTCGGTCAGTTTCCTGCAACATGGTTGAGAGGCCGATGGCTGGCACATGCCACATAATCGTGAACGGGTGCTGCTTGTGGGGACTGGTCTGCTCGACTTTTTTATTATTTTACTATTTGTATCCATCGGTCTAGTTTATTGTTTTTTCGCCGTGCTTGTGGGAGTCGCTCAGCAATCGAAATAGTACGTTTTATTGGTTTTATTTTACATTGAGGCAACTTTGTTGTAAATTAACTGCTCTAATCTAATGAAATATGTTTATGATTTATTGTTTGTTTATTAATATCTAATTGTAAACTGCTTACTATTACTTTTTTCTCGAAAAGCACAACGTCACAGTTTCCTACTCGTTCTGCTCTGACGAATCAGGCTTCCAAACTGGCGGTAGAGTAAAATTTTTGACGGAATCTAAATAATGTGTGACATTTTATGGATTAAATAAATTATTTTGTTTTTGATTTTTTTTATATACAGGTTCAGTTCAGGCCGAATATCCGGTAGCCGGATATCCGGCGCTCCGGCCTTGTAACTTGCCGAATATTCGGTATCCGGTATCCGGTCAAACCACTATCCGTTTCATCTCTAGTGTTAATGTTCATTTACATACCTGTTCACACGTCACCGGTCCAGCCTGTTGATGTTCATTTACATACCTGTTCACAGGTCACCGGTCCAGCCTGTTGATGTTCATTTACATACCTGTTCACACGTCACCGGTCTAGCCTGTTGATGTTCATTTACATACCTGTTCACAGGTCACCGGTCCAGCCTGTTGATGTTCATTTACATACCTGTTCACACGTCACCGGTCCAGCCTGTTGATGTTCATTTACATACCTGTTCACACGTCTCCGGTCCAGCCTGTTCATGTGCATTTACATACCTGTTCACACGTCACCGGTCCAGCCAGTTAATGTTCATTTACATACCTGTTCACACGTCACCGGTCCAGCCTGTTCATGTTCACTGTTGACATCGTGTGGGTCACGCGGGTGTATCACGGGCCGTCTCTCGATCTTCCTTATTACGCGGCCGTTCTTCTCAGTGTTCATGCTTTGAGAGTCGTTACGTATGCGGTTGCTGAAATTAATGTTAATTTGAGGCATCACTTTAAAGAGCTCACGCTTGTATCCCCGGCCGGGTAGGTAGAACATGAACATAAGCTCATGCCTGTAACCCCGAAGGGGTAGGCTGAGGCGCACTAGAGAACTAGTACACCCACATTTCGCCGAGCTTAGTTCCGTCCCAGACATAGGGGGCGAGCCTATCGCCATATCGGACACAAATTCCAGTACCAGAGTCGGTCGAAAAATACCGACGGATTGAGTACCTCGTTTTTGAAGTTGATTATATGAATGATGTACTCACGGGTCGTTATCGCTGCTGTGTCGCGACGACAGCTTCAGATGCCTGTCGTGCGCCTCCTCGCTCACAAATCTGACATCACATACCTCGCAGTAAGGACCCTCCACTGAAACCTACGGGGATAGCAATGAATCTTGTAAATCGGTCTACATTTGGCAGATATATCGAGTAACATACATAAAAAATACAGACAAATTGAGGCCCTCCTTTTTTGAAGTGGGTCTAAAAATGAGTGACACTCACCGATTTCTCCGCGAGTCTGTGTTTCTTCTTCTTGTGAACTTCAATACCCTTCTTGCTGACAAACGTGTATCCACAGAGTTCACATACGAAGTCAGACACGTGCTTTATACGTATATGGCCCATGTACGTCGTTAACTTACTGCGAAAAATGAGGTATTATTTATTTACGAGTGATAAAGTGCCATAAACCAATGAGAAAATAAAAATTAGGACTTGGCATAACTACGAAAATATAGACATTTAACAGTATATTGACGGAACAGCACAAAACTTGTGATCCAAAAGTTATGACCTAGTGGTCATAAATCGCCAACTTTATTTGAAATATAAGCGCGCCAGGTCGGACAGCGAAATAATATTGATGCAAACTTTGAAACAAATAGGAAGTCTTGGCTGGAAACAATCAATAAAAATTTATATCAATCTTAGATGGGGACTTATACTATAACAAAATTAATGTCATTAAGAAAGAACATCAAACTTGAAACCGGTTTTTCAAGATGTCTGACTAGCTATTTTTTGAGTGATGGATTTATTAAACACTGTCGTTGGCAAAATCATCAAACTTTGATGGAGGCCATATTTTTTAAATAAAGAAGAAGAAACTTGAAACTGCTGATCGGAATCGGCCATGTTTTCACTATCGAACGTTGGAATGTTTTACCGCTATTGAACGATTATGAATAAAAATTTTATGAAACGTACTATTGCGGTCTTATTACGCTCTACTAAGTTATTATTAATAAGGGGGTAGATTTTTACTACATACATGATGAATACAGTGATGTTACAGCCAAATTTCGGCCTATATGTTAAATGTACACAACGGTATTCACCCCTCTCATTAGTGGAGGAGGCCCAGTCGCCTAGCACATACGGGGTGTGGACCGGGAGGTCCTAGGTTCGATTCCCAGGTCGGCAAAACTAATTTTTTAATGCCTGAAAATAGATCTCGCAGAGCATACTTGAAAAAGTGTGTTGCGCCGACCCCGATAAGGGCAAGTAGAAAGAATTAGTGGAGGAGGCTCGTGCGCAGGAGTACTATTATATATATAATACACGTAATAGCAAACAATACGAGAAAAGAAACCCTTCTGTAAAAACTGCATTAAAGTTGCAATAAAATTAATATTTTAACGTAATGGACTATAGTGGGCGCGTAGTAGGTATATCGTGCTATCCCTTTCCAACATAAATATATATGATTAATGAGAGTGTAAAATAATTCATAATAATTTAATAATAATATTAATGTGGGTGTTCTAGTTCGCTAGTGCGCCTCTGCCTACCCCTTCGGGGATACCGGCGTGAGCTTATGTTATGTAATATAATTAAAATATAATAATCATAAAATAAGAAATAAATTGTAATTAATGAAAAGATGTAATTAAAAATATATATATATGTAAGTAACAGATTATGATAAAAGCATGTCAGAACTCAATATTGCCATAAAATCAATAATGGCAGAATGATTTATTGACATTATATTTATTACAGACAATTATGAAAAAATCAATAAAAAAAAAACGTTCGAATCGTTATGGCCGTGACGTCACTGATACATTTATTTCCTGTCATTTCACAGTCCCAGAAGCCAGATCTCAGTTTTATAACGTTATAACTGTGATTAGAAATATCGCTGAAATTTTTTAAAATAAAAACAATGCTCTGGTGCCGTATAAAAAAAATCCTCTCCGGCGGGGAATCGAACCCCGGTCTCCCGCGTGACAGGCGGGGATACTGACCACTATACTACCGAAGACTTGCTACGATATGCCGAAATTATACTTCAGTAAAGTGTAAAGCCTCCGTGGCTTGTCGGGCGAGTAGCCGGCTGTGAAGCGAGAGGCCGCGGGTTCGATTCCCGCACACACAAATGTTTGTATGGCCTACGATTTTTTTTTTTAATCCCCTTTGGTGAACTGCAGGGGTCCCTGCTAATGGGATACTGGAAACCCCTGCAGTATCTCACCATTGGGGCGATGAGGGTAGGAAGAGGGTATTTGTTTCATGTGGAAGGGAGTTAAGGGGTGCAAATGGGGATATTAAGGGAGAAAAAAGGTGGTGGGATTAAGGGAGGAGGGGGAGGAGGGGGAGGAGGCCTACAGATATTTGTTTCGGGTCTGGGTGTTGTGAGACCGAAAGTCTCTCTAAGTTCCTGATACACGACACAAGACTCGATCTTAGTGTGGGGTCAGGACTATGTATGTGACTGTTGGGTGTTATTTATTTATTTATTATTGACTGCCTCGGTGGCGTGGTGGTATTTCGGCACGACGACGGTTCTGAGGTCTCGGGTTCGATCCCCGGGTCGGGCAAAGTGATATTGGATTTTTCCTTATCAGCCCGGAGTCTGGAATTTGTGCCCAATATGGCGATGGGCTCGCCCCCTATCACATCTGGGACGGAACTAAGCTCGGCGAAATGTGGGTGTCCTAGTTCGCTAGTGCGCCTCTGCCTACCTCTTCGGGGATACAGGCGTGAGCTTATGTTATTTTATAATATAATTTCATACGTACTCAAACTCACTGGGGCAGTGAGGACACTGGTATTTGGTCCCGGCGTGCCATTTTTCATGTTCCCTCGCTACACCTCTGGAAAAATAACATTTTTGAGTGGTAGAGCCACGCTGTAGACAGTAACGTCTACAGCATGAATGGGCCGGCTCGACCGGGCAGATACCACTGGCTCACAGAAAACATAAGTAAAATGGCAGCTCGCTGTAGCGTTTCGTTCAGTGATTAAGATTTCCGGTAGCCCATTCCCCCCCCCACCTTTTCCCTTCCCTTCCATTCTCTTTTTAGGTTGGCAAACCCATGACTCTTTTTTTTCTGATTTGCACATAATAAAAATCGTTGTTTTATTATCATTATTTTTATTTTTTTATATAATCTAATATTGTATGTGCTTTCACAAATAAACTATTTCTTTCTTTCTTTCTTTTTGTCTTGGGTGTCTATGGGCGGTGGAAATCTGTTGATCAGGTGACACATCTGTTCGTTTGCAAGTTTCTGCTATATATAAAAAAAAATCGCACCTGTTTCTGGTGACAAACGGACAGCCTTTACAGCTGAATTTCTCCGTATGCTGGGCCGTGAGATGTTTCCGTAGTGCTCGGCCAGTCTTCAGTCTAGTTTTACATATGAAGCACTCGTAGGCGCCGCTTTGCTGTAACATAAATAATAACTACAGTAGGATTGCTAATTAAACGGAGTAAACTGACATTTCGAATGTTGCCACTTTTTCATGAAATTTAAATAGTGCTGCGGTAAAAAGATCAACATTATTTGAACATTTCAATTCAGTGAACCATTTCATTCTTTCATTTTCTAACAACTCAAAGTCGTAATTCCTGCCTAATGTGTTATTAGTACTGCATGTCTATTGAATTATAATCAAAGTAAATTACTGCATGCTAAGTTATGCCATGTCTACTGGAATTATAGTCATGGTTCATTATAAACAAAACTTACAAAAGCTATGAATGTGCGGAACGTAATTTCGACCTATGCAAAGAATAAAGTTACATATGATAATGAATCGAAATTGCTTTCTTATTTTTCCGAGCTTATATTGACCTGTATATTTAACGAGTAAATTATTTATTTTAAGTCATGACATAATAACAAGTTAAATTATGACATAGCTTAAAAATAATATTTACTCGTTAAATATACAGGTCAATATAAGCTCGGAAAAATAAGAAAGCAATTTCGATTCATTATCATATGTAACTTTATTCTTTGGATAAGTCGATTTTATCAAATAATAAAAGTAATATTTGTAAATGTCATTGTAATAATTTCGCGTATCTGTTGTGATTATTTATGCAAAATTATTTACAGAGACATTTAGTCGAAGGGTTAAGCTGAAATTCTGTGTTTGTTGGTAAGTGATGTGGTTTAACGCATTAAATTGCAATGAAGATGGGCAATAAAATGTGGAAACATTTTAATCGGTGATCTTTGATGAGTTTTGCTTGGTGCGTTAGCTAGCTTTGTTCGGTCGAATCGCCGAGTGAAGGTCATCTGAGGGGTACCGCACTGGAAGGAATTACCGTCATAATCCCAGCAGGACCTTGAGATCATCCACATCTGGGTCTCATACTCATTGTAAAAACATAATTGCTCTGTTTACCTTGACATTGGCTAAATCATCGCATATGTGTGGAAGCCATTATTTTTAAAACAAGAAGCTAAAAAAATTGGGGGCGCTAAAAATAATTTATTTTCAAAGTGGGCAGCAGACAAAATAAGTTTGGGAACATGTGGTCTACAGCGTTGCTTTCAAATATATTTTTCTCACCTCACTATGCCGTATTACATGGGCATCGTATCTATCCTTGATCTGGAACCCTCGGTAACATATTGAACACTTGTATATCGCGTTCCTATAGCTGGTGGTCTCTTGTCGCTTCTGAATTTCGGCGATTTGCTCCTCATACGACAGACTTGTAATAGTAAATAGGGATTCGTCGAGACGGTCTTGTGTCTTACGGCGTTTCACATCTGTTGTTTTATACCTAAAATAACATAACAAGCTCACGCCTGCATCCCCGAAGGGGTAGACAGAGGTGCACTAGCGAACTAGAACATACACATTTCGACGAGCTTAGTTCCGTCTTAAATGGGATGGAAGAGCCTATCGCCATATCGGGCACAAATTCCAGACTCTGAGCTGATATGGAAAAATCCAATATCACTTTGCTCGACCCGGGGATCGAACCCGAGACCTCAGGACAGTAGTCGTACCGAAATACAACCACGCCACCGAGGCAGTCCATACTTAAAATAAATGAAAAAATATTTTAAAAAGCTATTAGTCGCCTCCTTGGTTTAGTGGCAGCATGTATGGGCTATGGACCGGGAGGTCCTGGGTTCGATTCCCAGGTGGGGCAAAGCGAATTTTCTAATTTAATTTGCCCGGGACTGGATCCCTCAGAGGGGTTGACATCAGCGTAAAAACTAAGCCAAACTCTTTCTGCAACATTCTTGAAACAGTGTGTTGCACCAACCCCACATTAAGGTAGGATTAGAGAGAACCATGGATAACCTTAGTCAGAATTATCCAAAATTAGTCAACTACATTCCTCATACCTATCCATAGTACTGGTGGGGCTGTCATCATCACATTTCTTCACCATCTTAGCCTTCTTCTCCAATTTCAACTTTTTCTTCTTCACTTTCTTCGGCTTCGAGTACACCTCACTCAATTTCTTATCATCAGAATCGTTGTACTCATCAAAATATATTTCATTTGTGTTTTCATCCTTTATATCCACTTCCGTGATGGGGATATTGTCACTTTCCATAGTATAGTCATTAAAATCGTCTGAGACGTCAATTTCCGGTTTTATTGGTATTATGACCTCGTTGTCTTTTATATGTAGGTCACAATCGTCAGAGTCAAAGATTTTTGTGATTAATGATGATTTTATTTGATTGTGTAGCCGGTTTATTGATTTAACGTCGCGTACCGTTATCTGGAAATAAGGTTTTATGTGCTAAATCATTTGTGTACATACATACATAAGCTCACGCCTGTATCCCCGAAGGGGTAGGCAGAGGTGCACTAGCGAACTAGAACACCCACATTTCGCCGAGCTTAGTTCCGTCCCAGATGTGATATACGAGCCTATCGCCATATCGGGCACAAATTCCAGACTCTGGGCTGATATGGAAAAATCCAATATCACTTTGCCCGACCCGGGGATCGAACCGGAGACCTCAGGACGGTAGACGAAATACAACTACGCCACCGAGGCAGTCATTATCATTTGTATATAATCATGTAACTGTTATGGCAGAAAACTCTAAGGCGGAAAGTTCATTACTATTATAACTTACGAAATTGGGTACTGCCTCGGTGGCGTAGTGGTATTTCGGTACGCCTACGGTTCTGAGTTCTCGGGTTCGATCCCCGGGTCGGGCAAAGTGATATTGGATTTTTCCATATCAGCCCGGAGTCTGGAATTTGTGCCCGATATGGCGATAGGCTCGCCCCCTATCACATCTGGGACGGAACTAAGCTCGGCGAAATGTGGGTGTTCTAGTTCGCTAGTGCGCCTCTGCCTACCCCTTCGGGGATACAGGCGTGAGCTTATGTATGTATGTATGTATGTATGAAATTGGGTACTTCACTATCTTCAATTTTATACACATTTTTATATGTAACAGCAAATAAAACAAAAAAGAAACCCTTCTGAAAAACTGCATCGAAATTGGTTGAAAAATGTTGCAGTAATTTATATTTTAATTTTTGCAATGAGCAAGAGTGGGGGCGTAGTGGAGATATCTTGCTATCCCTTTCCGACACACGCACCGTTGTGATCGTGACGTGATTATACTGATACTTCTCTTTCCCGCAGTTTGAAGGTTACACCAAATTTCAAAGGGTTATAACTTTTTTGTTATTGAGAATATTTCAATATTTCTTTCTGTGCTTTTTAGATGAAGTAAATTTCATATAAAATTAATTTCAAAAATTAGTACTGTACCCAATTTAAATTTATTGTGGGTTTTGTCAATAGCAGCTCAATCTTCAAACTTGAAACAGCTGATCGAAATAGGCCATGTTTTTACTATCGAACATTTATAAGCTCCACTAATAATATTAGCCCTGTAATATTACTGTCCCACTGTTGGACACGGTCCTCCTCTACTAATGAGAGGGGTTAGGCCTTAGTTTACCACGCTGGCCTAATGCGGGTTGGTAAACTTCACATACCTTCGAAATTCCTGTAAGGAAATTCTCGAGTATGCAGGTCTCCTCACGATGTTTTCCTTCACCGTTATAGCAAGCGATATTTCACAATGAAAATACACTTAACATAGAAAAGTCAGAGGTGTATGCTCCATTTTGGTGTGGGTCTCAAACCTCCGACACTCGTCTCGGCAGTCCGTACCATTTGCAACTGAGCTATCACTGCTACTAAGCTCCACTGAGCTCCACTAAGCTATTATGAATAAGACCGTAAGTCTCCTTTTTGTGTCATGCTAAGTGAAGTGAAATACAAAAACACTTTTATTATTTCAATTTTATGATGCATTTGTAAACATTTTTGGAATAAAGCTTCTGAATACAATCTACATACTTACATATCTTTCTGGTTGTAACAGATTCATGAGTAGCGCTTGACTCCGCAGTGCTTTGTTTCTAAAACCATTGCTCCTAACCAATCTATGGGCACATTCCCAACACAACTTTTGAGGTAATTTGTCATCCTCGCTTAACTGAAACAAACATATTACACAACTGAAATAAACATATGACAGCCTCCGTGGCGCAGTGGGCGAGTAGCCGGCTGTGAAACGTGAGGTCGCGGGTTCGATTCCCGCACGGAGACAAATGTCTGTGTGGCCCGATATTTGTTTCGGGTCTGGGTGTTGTGAGACAGAAAGTCTCTCGTAGTTTCTGATACCCACGATACAGGTTACACCTAGTGTGGGGTCAGGACTATGTGACTGTTGGGTGTATTTATAAAAAAAAAAATATTTGGCGCCATTCATTTATGACGTAATTTGCTAGTTTTTTGTCCCTCCCCGCCCCTATATATAGGAAAAATTGTAATAGGTTAACCCCTCCTGACTAATATTTATTACATAAGAATTTAAAGGAAAGTCTTTTATAATCTGAGCACACCAGGCAATTGTATTATTGTACGCGGTTTTTTAAAAGTATAATGTTAACTTTGCGTATTTTTATGATCTTACGTAAGAACTAAGGTAATTATAAAATGTAATGCTTACCCATGACTCCCATAGGACAGGCGTGGGGGTGGACTAGTGTGGGGGTCAATGATAAAGGAATATCAAAAACAGTACCTACTGATAAATTTGTTAAATAAATAAATAAAATAAATAAAGAACTAACAAGACTCCGTCCCGCCCCCTTGTATGAAAAAATGAGACATTCGAACTGAGATTGTTTATTGGAACCGGGCGTTAGTCAAATTTCGATTTATAAATTCAATATCCTCACTTCGTTTCTTCGACTTAGACTTAGTTGAAGTTCGCTCTATAGATCTCAGCCTCAGAACATAACATATTAACTTACATAGATTCCTGTTACATTTTCATACAACTCATCGAGCTTTTGATCTCTTATGTGATACATATGTCCTTCCATTGCTAAACAAATTCTGCACACCTGAAAATAAAAAACGGTTTGTGCTTAGACACAACGACAAAAAAAGAATAAGGACTAGGCGTGACTATGGAAAAATTAAACATGCCTAAAACCAAAATGGCGACTTGACGACAGAAAGATCCCAGTAATATAGCAGTTATGCATCTTTACATTCCGAAATTGGTATTATTATAAATAAAACACCGTTTTTATAATAGAATTATTAACTGCACTTAACGGCGGCATCTTACATTTAAATATACCGCGAAACTGAGAAAGCCAAATCCTAATTTTTGTTTTGTCATTGGCTAAAGACCTCAAGACGACAGAAGTGAAAACTTCATGAAGGCGAGGATAATTTCGCTATTTACTATTGATTAAATTTGGTTTATTTAGTTAAAGTCACTTCAATGTACTTAATAATTAATAACGTAACATAATTACCTACTTTGTAATATTGTCAACTCGTCCTTTATAATTAATATTACTTTAAACACATGTTTTGGGTCACAACTAGAACTAAGCATATTTTGTAACAATAATTGTGTATTAATGGTTGTAACCTGTTTTGTGTGAAATAAATAAATTAAATTAATTTCGCAAGACACAGCAAGTGTCTGTCTTGTGATCATAACTGGCAGGTAATAAGTATTACAATTATAATTTCTTACCCTCAACGCAGCCGGCGCGTCGAGATCTTCCGACGAATCCTGCAAGATGAAGCGACATATATTTTTGAGTAATGGATTTATTAAACACTGTCCCAGGCACATTTGATGGAGGCTATATTTTTTAAATAAAGAAGAAAACATATAATACAAAATAGCGTCCGTCAACTATGGGCAAGTAGCAGGCGGTGAAGCGAGAGGCCGCGGGTTTGATCCCCGCACTGATTGTCCCATTCAGTCTTATTACATTCTTCATGCATGCATGTCAGTTTAGAGTACTTCTAGCTTGACCTTTCTCGAGTAGATCTCTGACTTCTTTATTTATCAAAATCCACAGCCCTTAAAGTATGTACAATTGGGTACTTGACTATGTTTCATTTTATACACATTTTTATATGTAATAACAAATAAAATTAAAAAGAAACCCTTCTATAAAAACTTCATCGAAATTGGTTGAAAAATGAGGCAATAATTCATATTTTAAATTCTGCAATGAGCAAGAGTGGGGGCGTAGTGGAGATATGTTGCTATCCCTTTCCAACGCATGCAACGTTTAGGCCGTGACGTGACTTTACTGATACTTCTCTTTCCCGCAGTTTGAAGGTTACACCAAACTTCAAGGCTTATAACTTTTTTATTTTTGAGAATATTTCAATATTTCTTTCTGTGATACGTTTTAGATGATGTAAATTTTGTACAAAATTAATTTTAAAAAAATTTTCAAGTACCCAATTGCCATCATTTCTTTTTATTCTTTTTTTCCTTTTTTTTATCGATGTTGAATGTTCTATGAGGTCTTCCCCTTCCAACCAAATGTACAGTTTCCAAATACAAACAAACAAAATCACAAGCAACAGCTAGTACTTACTAAGGTAACAACGGGCACCGCACCATCCTTTATCTTCCGTAGCCCACCCTTCGTCTCATAGAAGTCCTCATTCCTGAAATGCTCGGAACATATGGTGCTTCTGTCTTTGGGCTCCCAGTCTAGCATGCCGAGGGCCTCCACCCACGCTGAACGGAGGTTTGGGTCTTTGGGGAACCTAGAATATGGAATAAAACATAATAGACTCACGCCTCTATCCTTGATGGGGTAGGCAGAGACAAACTAGAGAACTAAAACACCAGCATATTGCCAAGCTTATTTACATCTTAGATGTGTTAGGTGCCTGTGACTGCTTTGGTGGTGTATTGCCTATGTGGTACAACCACTTTACTGAGGGCTCAGGTTCGATCCCTAGGTTGCGTAAAGTGATTGAAACTGATTCTTTCTTTCTACCTGCCCTTATCCCACCTTAATGTGGGGTCGGCACAACACACTTTTTCAAGCATGTTGCAGAGAGGATTTGGGCTAGTTTTTACGACTGACCGCCTGCCTGACGTCACCCCCTATGAGGGATCCAGTCCGGGGCAAATTAAATTAGAAAATTAGCTTTGCCCAAACTAGAACTAGAATTTATTTCTAATTAACTTCTAAAAGAACATTCTGAATTTGTCTATATTTTACATATTATGTTCTGCGATATCTCTGGCAAATGTTGATAGATTTTCAAAATTCTTTTTGTGTTCCATAGACCTTACTTCAAGCTTGGTCCCATATAAATTTGGTCAAGCCCAATGAATTATGGACTCAATTTTTAAGTTTTGAAACTTATGATAATGACTTTTTTGTTTATATTTATGATTTTATAAACTCTTACACAAAATACTAATAAGTATCCCAAATTGATCTAAACTACTAACACATATGGGTAAGGAGTATATGCATCTATTGTTAGCTAAGGTAAGCTAAGGTTTTTTATGGTGGAATTATTGTTTATGAGCGTGAAAACTGCGCAGTCCTCTCCAGAAATTAAAGACTTATTTTTATTAATAATTTACTAAAAGTAGAATGAAAGAGTACAATACTTACATATGAAATGTAATTCCATGACTTTTAGTTGTTTTTTTCGTATCGTTGCTGCAATTTTGTACGCTACACCTCATTTTAAATCACTTTTTAGTTCCAATTATTTTCCAAAAAAACAGATGTTTATTTTATTTGATATTTTAGTCATTATTGCTATTATGAAACACTAGTAGGTATTAAATAGATTGAAATTAAATCACTGCATAATGTACTTGTAGTAATCTTCACTTTTTAATACAAAAACCAACAAAAACCTTAAAATTCATCAATAAAATTTTTTTCACTATACGAAATGTCAAACAACCGCTCAAGTCGCCATTTTTGTTTTTGGTACATTTTTAATTTTATGCACAGAAAGGAACTGTGTAATATATTGCTTTTTTAATTTAAAAAATACAGAATATGAAAAATATATAAAATATGGATGTAGGCTACTCCCAAAAGTTCTCATTAGTTTTTTTGGGGGAGGCCTATGTCCAGCATTGGACTTACTGTGGCTGATGATGATATAAAATATTAAAACGGTTAACGGTTTATTTTACATTACCGATTGATCATTACATGGTTCATCTCTAGGCGCCGCGTTCGGTTTAGCCATCTCTTTCTATCCTAAGAAAATGACTTTAACTAGAAAGAGATACTTAATGATATTAATGTTTACATATGTAATATATTAACCAACCCATTTCAAAATCTTTCGTTGAGACATAACGCTTTTAACTTTTCTTCTCCTCTTGTAGTATTTGTAGTATGTGCAAAAGAGAAAGACTATCTATCAGTTGTATTCTTATACGTATAATCACTATTAGGCTAACACGTAATGTCAATTTCTATGGTCAATTTCGTACAAGCAATAAGAATTGTATTATTATTTTACTATTTTTATATAAATTAGGAAAGGAAATCTGTATCTTAATGTGTGTGCAATAAATATTAAATGCAGTAAAAGATGCGATAAAACATTCAGGCTGTTTTAGTAATTGCTACTATATAAGTATAAAATAATCATGCGGTGATCGTATCTGATTTTGTAATTAAATTATTGTACTTTATAATGCGGTGCTGTGTTACTGGCTGCAAGAATGACTCCAGACATATCTCTAAATCTCAGGGGATCACATTTCATGTGTAAGTTTATTTACAATGACTTATAATACACGAATAACATGAAAGTAACCAGCCTCGCTATTTTTCATTTCCTACTTGATATATGCCTCTAATAATAGCAGGACACAGTCTTTGCCATTAAAAAAGAAAACTTCAAGGATGGGCCAAATATTTCTAAATCTGATAGAGTATGGAATAAACTCCTTAACAGACTAAAGTATAAACATCGCAATGGGTTTGAAGTTCTTAGGTTTGGGTGGAAATGAGGTGAGTTGTGGATGTTCTAGTTTGCCTCTGCCAACCCCATCAGGTATACAGGTGGTCTATGTACGACATATGACCTCAGACTGATACTGAGTAGAAAAACCCAATATCCCATTATCCAAATTGGGAATCGAACCTGAGACCTCAAAATGGTAGTCATACCACATGCAATACAAGTACGTTACTGAAGCAACCATTTCCGATGTTTCAAAAAGTTGGTATCAATAATGACTACACTTAAAAAGAGTATAGCTAGCAATCTAGCGGCAAAGTTAACTTTGAGTATTCTGAAGAATAGTCCGTCACTTTTTTCCTTGTGTCACGTTATTTGAAAGTAAAAGTGACAGGGTATTCTTAGCCACTTGCTCAGCTATACTGTTTTTATAAGTAAGGCCCTTAATAACAATAATAATTGTGATAATTTACCGTTTGCATTCTGATTTTAAAAACCCCAAGCGTAAACATTGATTTAAAAAATTAAGTATTTTTTTTAATTCTAACCTTACCATTAGGCTTTAAATCGTTCTCTCTGTACATGGAGTTGTTATTAGTACCAAATTTATGAAACACCCAGTACAAAACGACCACATAATCGTTTTTAATGTTGTTGCAGGTTCCCTAATGAGACAATTTTACGTAAAACCTGGCTTCATGCCCTCGGCAAGGTTGGGTGGGAGCCGAAGGAACGTAGTGCGGTGTGCTCCGAGCACTTCCTGCGTGAAGACCTTTATGAGACAAAGAGTGGACTGAGAAAGGTCAGGGTTGGAGCTGTACCGTTTATCCAGCAGGTTTGTAACTTTTACCGTCTTCTTCTTTATTTAAAAAATATGGCCTCCATCAAAGGTTGATGATTTTGCCTACGACAGTGTTTAATAATTAAATGAAACTATTTTTACGGATTATATCACGATTTGGGAGTTGGGGTCAGACTGACCCGTGACCACGAAGGCTGCAAAGCTTTCGAAACGTCGGGCATAAAAATTAAAAACAAATCGTGGTAAAAATAGTTTAATTTCAATGAATAACATTCACATAAACCTAAGAAATCATTATAGTGTTTAATAAATCCATTACTCAAAAAAATTGTCAGACATCTTGAAAAACCCAAAAAAAAGTCAAAACAAAAAATCTTTTACCGTCGAATATTCATACATTGAAATAAAACTTTTTTACGGATTCTATCACGATTTGTTTTAATTTTCGTCCCCGAGGGGGGGGTATAAAAATGGTAAAAAATGGGTCATGTAGTGTGGGTACATAGATACATACATACATTAACATAAGCTCACGCCTGTATTCCCGAAGGGGTAGGCAGAGGCGCACTAGCGAACTAGAACATCCACATTTCGCCGAGCTTAGTTCCGTCCCAGATGTGATAGGGGGCGAGCCTATCGCCATATCGGGCACAAATTTCAGACTCCGGGCTGATATAGAAAAATCCAATACCATTTTGCCCGACCCGCGGATCGAACCCGAGACCTCAGAACCGTAGTCGTACCGAAATACCACCACGCCACCGAGGCAGCAGAGGGTATATATCGGGCATAGATCGGTCTGGAAATCTATGTGGATTCTAATGATATCACTTTGATATTATTTTTCAGGATACACAGACTTGTCAATACAAAGAGCCTTCTGATTTGAATGTAAGTTATGCATTTTATCTTTTATTCGAGTGGCTTGTGACATGACTTGATGGTTGGTTATGTTGGTATAGGACATCCCTGTGTCTGCATCGGTCATCCGCCTGTATTTCGCAAACCCCACGATTTGGGGGTCTGGATGAAAATCAGCATCAAGCACCTAGTACTTGACATATGCTGATCTAGATCCTTTTGGCATGGTTGTGATGGGACATATATTGTCATCCACATGTTTGGGTGATCTGATAATTGATATTTAATAATTAGGTACATACATACATCAATATTTGTATAATTAACACAAGAAACCGACGTAAAGTGGCAGCTTGCTGTCGCGTTTCGTTCGGTGAGTGAGATTTCCGGTGGCCCATTTCCCCTTTCCTTTCTCAATCCCTTTTTCCTTCCTCTTCCATTTCTCCATTTAGGTTGGCAACGCACCCATGATTCGTTTTGTGTTTTGGGTGTCTATGGGCGATGGAGATCACTTACCATCAGGTGACCCATCTGTTCGTTTGCCAGTTTCTGCTATAAAAAAAAAAAAAAAAATTATGTTTCTACGTATTGTATCTGTACGCCACCACACTTGTGTCAATAAATAATTCTTTCTTTCTCTCTTTCTTTCTCTCTTTCTTTCTTTCTATTTGCTTCTTCCAGAATGTGAAAAAGCATAAATAGGACGGCAATCGGCGTGATTCTGGTGACTCATAACCCCATTGTTTATCAGGTGCAATGTTGTCACTTTGCTGTGCTCAAAAAAAACGTTTTAAATGTATTGTACCTCTGTCTGTCCTTTGGGGATAGGGGCTATTCAAGTATTACAGAAGTACTATGGGGGCTTTGCTTATTTCTGATGTCATGGGTGATGGGACAAGGGTGATGGGACATGTGTGATGGGGGATCTGGATAATGATTGCGTCAGTAGTTGTTTTTTACTTTATAGTTTTTTTTTTAATAAAGAAACCAGAACACATTGAAAAATCCATGTACCATGTTCACGTAAGCATTCAAGACACCCTTTACATATTAGACGACGTAAATTTCATATAATATATGTCGGATGGCCAATGCTGGCGTTATTTTTTAAAAACGGTGGCGAATAAGATGATCACTCATCTTATTTATCAACCGTGATCACTGAAATTCACCGACTTCCTTTATTAACGGTGCTCAACAGTACCGTCTAGTTAGGGATGTGGACAGTCCGAGTGCCGGAGCACGACTGTGTCGAATTTGCTCTGAACACTCCTTTTATAGGGTGCATATTTGCAACTACCTACTCGATACCGAATATCGAATGTCAAAGAAATAATTACATAAGCTCATAAGCTCATGCCTGTATCCCCGAAGGGGTAGGCAGAGGCGCACTAGCGAACTAGTACGCCCACATTTCGCCGAGCTTAGTAAAAAAAAAATAATTATAACGATTATTTTAACTTTTTAGAATCTTTTAACGATTCAGCAGTTTAACAATTGTAAAATGAATTAATAACGTGAAATAACAACGGCTTTTTAAATAAGCTTGCGATTTTGCGCCGATATATAATAAAAAAAAAACTAGTCAACTACCAAATTGTAAAAAGTCTGCTTACGTAATACTTGAGTAGCCCAATGTGTTTGAGCAAACATTTATTTATTTTGTTTATTTTTCAGGTATGTAGAGTGTGCCTGGCGATGGACTGTAAATTATTTTCCATAAACATGTACAATCTGAAGCAATCATACGAAAGGATTACGGGTGCTGTGGTAAGTTTAGTTATATTTAATAATCATTTTATAGCGACCTAGAACACCCACATTTCGCCGAGCTTAGTTACGTCCCAGATGTGATAGGGGGCGTGCCTATCGTTATTTAATAATCATAGTGTGTATGTATGTGTTTTTTATAACAGAGTGACAAACGAGCAGATGGGTCACCTGCTGGTAAGTGATCTCCACCGCCCATAGACACCCAAGACAAGAAACTCATGGGTGCGTTGCCAACCTAAAAAGGTCTTGGGTTCAATCCCCAGGTCGAGCAGTTACATTGAGTTTGTCTACTCACTATCCACCTGGAGTCTGGAATTTGTGGCCGATATGCTCGTCTATAATTTTTTTTTTGTGTAGGTTTTTGCATCCCACAATGTCATTTCAACTTTTCATCATTCTTTCGGTACTTACACCTCCAGTGGTATTGAGTATGCGTGAATCCATATAAATATGATTATTATCAATTGTATCGACAATTTGTAAATGAAATGATAAAAAAGAAAAAAGACAAAAACTGGTGACAATTGATGATGAAAAAAATAAGCCCGGAGTTTCTTTCTGCCTTTCTTCTTCGGGTCGTCATCTGTAGGTAGCTAGAGAAAGTCTGGTAGGTTAGCTAGGATAGGGCCTCATGCACTAATCCCAACTGCTTCCAGTATTTCCAGTCAATCCCCTGCCACCATTCCTGCCATATGCCATTCCCATACAATCCATTCCCTTACACTCTATTCCTATCTCCCCTTATCACCCTATCTTAGCCATCCCATCGTTATTATGTCCATACTTGCCTGTCTTCAAATTTATAGCGAGATAATGTAAATTATATTAATCTTAGTCAAAATTTGCTTGTGTTGACTTGTCATAAGTGCTTTTGTAAATGCCTACGTGATCAATAAAGATGTTTACATCTGGGACGGAAATTAGCTCGGCGAAATGTGAGTGTTTTAGTTCTCTAGTTCGCTTCTGCCTACGCCTTCTGGGATACATACGTGAGTCTATACATGTATATTTACAGATGTATGAAGATAAGTTACCGCAGATGCTGTGCTATGAATGTGTTGCTAGACTAAAAAAATGTAGCCGATTTCGGAGTCAGTGTTTACGGGCTAACACATTAATGGTGGAAATCATCAGAATGGAAAATCAGGTGAGAAGTTATTGACCAATGGGGTACTTGGCTAAATTTTTAATTAATTTTATATGAAATTTACGTCGCCTAAAATATAGAACAGAAAGAAATATTGAAATATTCTCAATAATAAAAAAGTTACAAGCCTTTGAAGTTTGGTGTAAACTTCAAACTGTGAGAAAGAGAAGTGTCAGTATAATCACGTCATCGCCATAACGCTACGTGCGTTGGAAAGGGATAGCAAGATATCTTCAGTATGCACTCCAATTATTTGTCTGTAAGCTTTCTTTAAAATAATAAAAAAAATATATTAATTAATAAACTTCATTCCAGCTCACAATAGAAAACATAAAATCAATAAACAGACAAACTAGTAAGTTAACATCATCATTATTATGGGAAGTGTATCCACCTGACCATTGCAACTACCATTTTGATCACGAAACGGCTAAAATTGAACTGACAGATGAAATAAAAAGCGAAAATTGCGAAATTTATCTTACCGATGAGGAATTACTTGATGATATACCGAATGCTGTTGGTTTACAGCATGCTATAGATACGCGTGCTGTAAACGATTCATTACACCCTGTAAATGATTCATTATGTGCTGTAAATGATTTATTACACCCTGTAAATGATTCATTACACGCTGTAAATGACATGCAGGAACTTTCTAACGAAAATCTGCTTTCGGATAATGAATATTCCACGGACGATAGCTTGCCACTAGAAAATGCGAGGAAAAAGAGAAAAATAGAGAAGAAAAGTGTGAAAGTGAGGAAGACACAGGTGAGTTTTTCCTACTTTTTTTTCTACCTGCCCTTTTTAATGCCCACTTCAATGTAAACATAGTAAGAGATTTATAAATTGCATATTAAATCCCATTATTCGGAGAAACATATTTCATAAACGCAATAAAATACCCAAGATGTAATTGTAAAACGTCGTAGATTTGTTATATAATAAGAAATAATATGTGATTGGTCATATTGCCCCTTATAAAAATATTTAAGCGCTGCTTATATTTAACCATAGGTTGTCCCTTACATTTTTAAACAATGTAACGCAAGGTAAAAAGAGACAGGCTATTCTTAGCGAAAAGATAAGCGAAAATGTTGTTATAAGTAAGGCCCATTAAGGGCGACTTGCGGCACTTAATTAATCTCGATTTAAATATAGGAATGTGTTATAGGTTAAATCAAGCTTAGGACAAACTGCTTTAAAAGTTAGTGTTAGTAATATAATTTTTAGTTATTGATGTATAATTTCGTCACAACTTAAGAAGTCTTCGGTAGTATAGTGGTCAGTATCCCCGCCTGTCACGCGGGAGACCGGGGTTCGATTCCCCGCCGGAGAGACTTTTTTGTTTATATTATTTTTTAGATTTTTGTGTGCATATTTCAGCATTTCTTAAATTAGTATTTTTTATTTCCGGTTTCTCCGACAACAGCTGTGTACCAACACATTAACATTATTTTTAAACATATAAGTCTTTCCTAATTTCATTTATTCTTAATCGGGATCTGATGGAGTATGCGCTAAACGCCTTCGAAGATGTCGCGATTGGGGTTTAAGATAAAATACATTTTCAGATAAAACGCGACCCAATGGAGCCTAAAATCGACCGTCGCCGCAAACCGTTCTTAAATGGAGACCTCAATGAGACGTTATTCACAATAACGGACCTCACACATGACGAACAACTGGCTGAGATAGACAAACGCCGCGAGACCTCCAACTACAAGAACGCTGTGTTTAAATGTACAGAGTGTTACAAGGGGTTTCTGGACGAGGACGCTTATAACACGCATATGACGAGGCACACTGATGTGAGTATAAAAATGTTTCGATATATCCGGTTTCGTTATAAGCGGTGTCGATATATCCGGTTTCGTTATAAGGGTGTCGATATATCCGGTTTTGTTATTAGTAGGTTTTGATATATCCGGTTTCGTTATAAGCGGTTTTGATATATCCGGTTTCGTTATAAGAGGTGTCGATATATTCGGTTTCGTTATAAGTGGTGTCGATATATCCGGTTTTGTTATTAGCGGTTTTGATATATCAGTTTTTGTTATAAGCGGATTCGATATATCCGGTTTCGTTATAAGCGGATTCGATATATCCGGTTTCGTGATAAGCGGTTACGATATATCAGATTTTATTATAATCGGTTTCGATATATCCGGTTTCGTTATGAGCGGTTTCGATATATCCGTTTTTGTTATAAGCGGATTAGAAATATCCGCTTTTGTTATACGCGATTTTGATAAACGTTGTTTCGTTATAAGCAGTGTTGATATACGTGGTTTCATTATAAACGGTTTTGATATATGTGGTTTCATATAACATTATTTCGTTATACATGGTTCTGATATATACGGTTTTACCGCCGAATGTTCATACACTTAAGGTCGCCTTATGTCGTTTAAGGCCGCCTTATCTGTCAAAATTGTATGGCGAAAATCAATGTAAGAAGCCGTTAAAATTGGGCAGCGTTTGACCATTCGGGCGTTAGAGTGTCTGTTTTCGTTATGGTCCAGTTTTATATCCGCAAGCGGTCCGAGATTTTAGTTATTATCTATGAACAAGACAGGTTCTTACTGTGGGGCCAGGATGACGTGTGTTACTGACACTGTTGGGTGTTACTTATGTGTACTAATTTACCCCAGATTCATTGTACGCGCATTCACAATACGCGTATATCTTTAACAGAAATGCGGCGAGCATGCGTGCGATATATGCAAGACCCACTTCAAACATCCTCACGCGTTACGCAAGCACATAACCGCTCACCACACGCAGCGGTTCAGCTGCAACCGCTGCATGTACGTGACCACGCACCGGCAGACCGCGCGCCTGCACGAGCGCTGGCACAACGGCACCAAGTACCGCTGCCCGCACTGCCAGGACGAGTTCGTGTGAGTCGCACCGTGTACACACACTCACTACACACACTACACACGCACGCACACACACATACTCACACACCCACACGCACACGTGCACACACACACGCACACGCACGCACACACACGCGCGCACACGCCCACACGCACACGCACACACGCACACGCACACGCACACACGCACACACACACACACACTCACACACTCACACGCACGCGCACACACACTCACGCGCACACGCACACACACGAGCGCACACCGGAAGACCGCGCCTATAGAGGTACACTCACAATTACACTGACACGCACACTAACACGGAAAACTCCCTCAAACACACATACATATATATACACACACAAACTCACGGATTAAAAACATTACACACACACACACACGCACACACGCGCCCCCACACATACACACACACACACACACACACACACATACATGCAAGCACGCACGCATGAACACACATACACACACAACACGTACACATTCACGCTTCTTACATACATAAACAAGACAAATATATTTATGATGAGTTGAGTAGTAGTCACGCTGTAGACGCCAGCCCCCTCTGGAGGATTCACATTCATAGCCATAGTACACCGTCATTAAAATATTATGCTCTTTTCTAGTAAGTTCACTACATACATGGGCCACATACGCATCAAGCACCCCTCAGACTTCGTGTGCGAACTGTGTGGGTACTCATTCGTCAGTATCAAAGGCATACAGCTGCACAAGAAGCTGAAGCATCGGCTCGAAGATGGTCACGTGAGTATTAACTATAAAAATTACACAAACACACACACACACACACACACACACACATACATTTTAAAGCTTCTAAACTATACATGACATATAACGTTTCTAACAGGCATTAATCCAAAAGGATCCGATGTTTCTTAACGGTCGATATTCTAGGTGCACTGTTACACTGTAATCTGTTTAGTTACACTGTAATCTGTTTAATTACACTGTAATCTGTTTAGTTACACTGTAATCTGTTTAGTTACACTGTAATCTGTTTAGTTACACTGTAATCTGTTTAGTTACACTGTAATCTGTTTAGTTACACTGTAATCAGTTTAGTTACACTGTAATAAGTTTAGTTACACCGTAATCAGATTTGTGTGCACTTTAATCACTTTCTTAAACTGTAATCAGTTAAGATACACTGTAATGATTTTAGGTACACTTATATCAGTTAAGGTACACTGTAATTAGTTCATTGCCATACGGATATATTGAAGAGTTTCCCTCTGGGGCAAAAAATAATATCAGATTAGCATTACCGATGTCCATCGCTAACGATGACAGTATTCATTGTAAGGTAATAATAAAAATGTTTTTTCAAGGTTCCAGAAGACGGTCCTTTGTGTGAGTTATGTAACGTACGTTTTGTGTCTATGGAAGCGCATAGACGACATCTGAACGTGTCAGCGAGGCATAGTGCAGGTGAGTACACGCCGGCAAAGTTACTGCGACCAGCGACCGGCATCGTTAATCTTAGGATTAAGTGCGACTTCCTCTGCAATTCAGATTTAAGCGTTAATAGGTTTCTTAATTTTTTTTTCCTACCTGCCCTTATCCTTTCCTTAATGTGGGGTCGGCACAACATACTTTTTCAAGCATGTTGCAGAGAGGATTTGCCTTAGTTTTTGTTACGACCGGCCGCCTGCCTGACGTAAACCCCCTATGAGAGATCCAGTCCCGGGCAAATTAAATTAGAAAATTTTCCCGACCTGGAAATCGAACCCAGGACCTCCCGGTCCACAGCTCATATATGCTGTCACTAGCAGGTGACATAAGGAGGAATGTGTATTCATTTGAACTTCGATATTAATGATATTATGTGATCGTGCACTTCTGATGTAATAAAGGTCGGGAAGCGAACAAGCCCAAGGGTAGGAAATCGAAAGAGACGATGGAGAGAGAGAAGAGAGAGAGGGAGAAGAACAGAGAGCCGGAGTCTAAGAGGAGATATCCCAGTCAATTGAGGAAGGCGGAAGGGCCCATACCTTGCGAACAGGTTAGTGGATTGAAATAACGCCTCTCCTGCTGTTATTATCGATAATTTACACAAAAACACCTACACAAAACAATGTTTTTGTTTAGATAAATATCTCCTTGTCATGGAATGTATAGACAAAAATGTTTTTTTAATAGCAGAGACTGGCAAACGATGGGTCACCTGATGGTAAGTGATCTCCACCGCCCATAGACACCCTAAGACACAAATAGAATCATGGGTACGTTGCCAACCTAAAAGGAGGGATATAGGGATTGGGAAAGGGAAGGGGGAATTGGGCCACCGGAAATCTCACTCACCGAAAGCCAGCATGGTAGACTAAGACCTAACCCCTCTCATTAGTAGAGGAGGCCCGTGTCCAGCAGTGGGACAGTAATATTACAGGGCTAATATTATTTATTAAGCAGCGATAGCTCAGTTGGGAATGGTACGGACTGCCGAGACAAGTGTCGGAGGTTCGAGACCAACCACAACATGGAGTATACACCTCTGACTTTTCTATGTTAAGTGTATTTTCATTGTGAGATATCGCTTGCTATAACGGTGAAGAAAAACATCGTGAGGAAACCTGCATACCTGAGAATTTCTTCACAGGAATTTCGAAGGTATGTGAAGTCTACCAATCCGCATTAGGCCAGCGTGATAGACTAAGGCTTAACCCCTCTCATTAGTAGAGGAGGCCCGTGTCCAGCAGGGGGACAGTAATATTACAGAGCTAATATTATTTATATACAGTGTGGACTGCAGTTGGAAGACTCGAGGGCGTACCATGGTCACTTTAGAAAGGTGCATCCTGACAAGAATCGAACCAAGTACCCGTCTATGAAGTCCCCATGTATGTGTGAAGTATGCGGCAGGATGTTTCAGGTGAGTTTTATACTAGAGTCTGGAATTTGCGGCCGATATTTTTTTTTGCTATAGCGCATCAATATTATATACCCTAGATGCACAGTTCTTTGCAAATATCCTCCTAAAAAGTGGTCTCAGGAAAACAAAGAAAAAGATCACAAGTTCTAATTAAATCAACACAAATATAACCCTATGCATGTGTTATAAAGTAGCTTTTTAAACGAAATGAGCAAGCGTTCTTAAATTTGAAAATTGACATTTAGAATTCTATCGGCGTCCAACTGTAGGCAAAAGAAGTGCTTAAGCACTCGTTTGCTGTCCTATTTTCCTAGTATAGGTATATAATATATCGATGCTATAGCGGATCAAATCCAATCTTTTTTTATGTAATTCTTTTCTTGTTTTATGTATGCGTTTTTATTAACGTTTTAATACCAAGGATGGAATCACATTAAATGGGTTCAGGTGAAAATCAGCGCTGTAGCGTACTCGTTCCAGCATTATGCTTAGTTGAGTCCATTTTGGTTTTTCACTTATTTTTTGTGTCTGTAGTTTTTGTAATATCTCTTCAGAAAAAACAAATAAATATTTTTTTCTTTCTTTCTACATAGCGGTAGGCTCGCCCCCTATCACATCTGTGTACTAGTTGGCTAGTGCGCCTCTGCCTACCGCTTCGGGGATCTAGGCGTGGGCTTATGTGTTAATAACGATAGACACGATATTTGCTTCAGCTTTTTGGGTGTTACTTGTTTTAATATATATAAATAAATTCATTTGTATGTATTTTCTTGGTGGTTTAGCTGCTCTAATTTATATATCTTTTTTGTATATGGTACTTTATAAGCATTTATTGTCAACTGGCATTTAAAAGAGCAACGCCAGAGTTTCTTGCCCGTTCTTCTCTGGCGAAACGGGCTTCCGAACTGGCGGTAGAGGAACTTTGACGGAATCTAAATAATGTAGTAACATTTCATGGATTCAATAAATATTTTGATTTTGATTTAGACCGCACTGCGCTCATCACGTGTAGGTACCTACACATTTTGATAAAATATAATTTCAGAGTTACGCCCTTCTCAAAGACCACAGATGGGTCCATACGGGAGAGAAACCGTTCAAATGTGACGCCTGTGATAAATCCTTCAGAATGAAACAGCGTCTAGTCGCTCACAGAAGAGTGCACAGTCAGATGAAGGTGTCGTACCCGTGTACACTCTGTGGGAAGAACTTCTCCACACACAGCAACAGGCAGAGGCATATGTTTGTGAGTATAGCGGATAGGATATAAAATAATCTCGTTTTGTAAGCTATAAGATTCCATTCTTAAGATAAAATATAGCATTTCCGAAAAAAAATTTTTTTTATCATACTTACTAGTTTTTTTTTCTATATGGATAGATTTAAAAAAATATATCCCTAAGGACTAAGGATGTGCAAAAAAGGTTAAACCTAACAAGGTCTAAGAAAAATTACGAAAACATCCGGTTCGAAGGACCATATTTTGTACAGGTCAACAAATACCTTATTTATTATGAGTTTAAAAAAAGCAATTTTTGTATGCAATTTTATACAAAAATATCATTCATAAGAACGTCAAAACTAACGTAAAAAGGTGTTTCCTTATTAAAATCTAATTGTTGTTTGCAATCTAGTTCGAAGGACCATTATTTCCACAGATCCACACGGGTCTCAAGCCGTTTAAATGTGAGATGTGTGGCAAAGGGTTCAAGCATGCCAGCGAGAAGCGAGCTCACATCACATACGTGCATTTGAAGAAACCATGGCCTAAGAGAAGCAGGGGCAAGCGGAGAAGCGATAGTCGTCAGGTATGTATGTCAGCCGGCTCGACCGGTTAGATACAACTGTCTCACAGAAAACCGACGTAAAGTGGCAGCCTGCTGTCGGGTTTCGTTCGGTGAGTGAGATTTCCGGTGGCCCATTTCCCCACTCCCTTCCTTTCCCAATCCCCTCCCCTTCCCTTCTCTCCTTTTAGGTTGGCAACGCACCCATGATTTTTTTTGTGTATTGTGTGTCTATGGGCGGTGGATATCACTTACCAGCAGGTGACCCATCTGCTCGTTTGCCAATCTCTGCTATAAAAAAAAAATGTATTAACTGAGAGCAAAATTTAATTTTAGCCCTATAATATTACTATCCCACTTCTGAACACGGGCCTCCTCTACTAATGAGAGGGTTTAGGCTTTGGTCTAAGCTGTTATGCAAATACACTTCACATATTGAAATTCTTGTAGCAGGCGGTAATTCGTAATGAAAACATACTTAATATAGGATATTCGTATCGGACCGGATGGCGGCCACCGTACACATGGTGTTAAAACCGGCCATAGTAACTCACACTTGTGTGGTTCGCGTTCCATGATCAGCCAGTACTTCCGGTTCTCGCGAGGGGTTTGCAGCATGACTTCATGATTGGTTGTGTTGGTATGGGGGTATCCCTGTGCCTTATCATCAGGTGCAGTATAGTCACTTTGCCGGGACGGATAAAAAAAAGTGGTCGGTGCATGCTCTTGTTAGTCTCGAACCTCCCACATTTGTCTAGGCCCTACTCACAATTAAGCTATCGCTGTTTTAGTAATTAGCCCTAATATTTTCTTCCAGGGCATGTTACCCCCACAATCCATGCCCACCAGTATGGATCCGGTGCAACCAATATGGCCGCCGTGTGACCCCAAAATGGCGGACATGAACATGATCGAAGACAAACCTATATATTACTCGTTGAAGATATAGCGAACTGCTAATTATGCATTGTGATAAATATATAAATAAATGGGGTAGTTGACTGATTTTTATTGATTTTATCTAAAAACGTCATCTATAATATAGAGGGAATATTGAAGGAATATTGAAATATTCAAAAGTTATATGCTTTTAAAACTGGTGGAAGGGGTGTAACGTATCAAATGACGGAAAAAAGATGCATCTGTGGACTGTCATATACTGAGAGGCGGGATTGTTACGATCCCAGGACACCAGGCAGGCTGCCGGTCGTAAAAATTAAGCCAAATCCTTTCTGCGACATTCTTGAAAAAGTGTGTTGCGTCGACTCGATATTAGGTGGATTAGGGCAGGTAGAAATTATTAAAATTTTAAATTCTGCAATGAGCAAGATTGGACGCGTAGTAGCGATATCTTGCTATACCTTTCCAGTATTCGCATGGTCGTGACGTCAGTATACTGATACATCACTTTTCTGTTTTTTGCCGGTTACACCCCTTCCACAAGATTTCAAAGCAGTTTGCATATAACTTTTTATTTTTAAGGTTTGGATGACGTAAATTTTAGATAAAATTATAAATCAACTATCCAATTGGTAACCTTAAAACTACTTGCCTAGTGTGTACAGTTACTTAATGAAAAATAATCTCAAAAAGAACAAAATAGGAATTGATGTTCCATAATGTATTATTAATATAGTTATTTATATGAAATTATTGCTATGCTTAGATTTGTACTGAAATACGTCTTAGATCTCTTATGATTATATTTATAGTGTGAAGTGATTGTTTTCTTTATTTTTTGCCCATTTTCAGCCGAATTCAGAAGGGGCATGTTCCCATTTCGTCATAATTATGCAACGACACGCTGTGTGACACACACATGTCGCAATATAGGCGTCCGACATTTATTTATTTATTTAATTATATCAATATATTCATAACAGGATTTATACCCAATGCGATATATATTGTCATACATTCTAAAAATCACAAACATATACATACATACATACACACTCACGCCTGTATCCCATAGGGGTAGGCAGAGACAATTGAGCGCCACAAGCTACGATCCTGACACACCTTTTTTGCCTCATCCACATTCATGCATCGTTTCATACATTTCCGCCGGTTGAGGGTACTCCGAACTTGCCCTTTACGAAGGAGATCGCTTATTTGATCCATATAGGATCGTGTCGGGCGCCCTCTTCTGGCCCTACCATTCACTTTAGCACGATAAATACCTTTCGTAAATCGCCTTTCATCCATCCTTTCAACATGTCAAAACCACCTCAGCATCCCTTTCTCAATCCTAGTCACCACATCATTCTTCAACTTACAACAATCCCTTATCTTGCTATTCCTCATACGATCGGCAAGGGTGACTCCACACATACTTCGCAGGGAACGCATTTCCACCGCATTCACTCGATTTTCATGTTTCTTCTGCCAGACCCAGCACTCACTTCCATATGTAAGCGTCGGTATCAGCACTCCATTGTGGACAGCCATTCGCGCCTTTTGCGACACTGCCTGGCTACCCACTATGGAGTGCAAGGCACCGTTCACTTTATTACCAGCCATCACTCTCCATTCAATATCCGCATCACACTTTCCATCTCTCGTTAACATACTTCCCAGATACACAAACTCATCCACTTGTTCCACTCTTTCACCATCTATACTAATGTTACACTCAGTAACATCGTCCTCTCTTTCTGTCACAAACAATATATTATTTATTATTCTATTTCTGGGATTTATTAATTAGTGAGAATGTCAATCGTCACCTTCACGAATTCCGTCATCTTACAATTGGACCGTGTTGTGCAGAAATGATCCAAGCCACATTTATTTTTTACATCAATATGGTCTATAATGGCTTAGACTTTAAGATCATGTTGGCATCAATAAAAAATGTGGGTTGGATCATTTCTGCACAACACGGTCCAATTGAAGACATATATGTGGAATTCAGTTTGGCAAAAATCAAACACTTTGAGTACTTTTCGTCGTTTATTCTTAAAAATCTCTAGTTGCGCACTCACTCGTTAGCCGTTCGTCGTCTATCTCGCCCTTAGAGCATTTAGGACTGGAGACGCCACTCATAGCATTTCCCCTCTGCCGAGGTACAAGATTCAAAAATCTAACACGTTTATAAAAACTGCTTGTGGAATCGATTCAGTCATTGTCACAATCGTTTTCACTGCGGATCGTCCTGTGTCGTTCTCCGTTAAATATGCCAGTTTGCGCAGTTATCACGTACAAAAAAAGTCCAATACATCCAGGTGACAAAAATATGGAGTTATATTTCATATGTGACTATTTTAGAAGTAATCTATTTCCATTTCACATTTCAATTTTTATAATAAATATTACGTAAAATCGAATAACATAATCGATTATCAATTGTATACGGAGCAATCGAATAACCACATCGCCTCACAATTTTATAGTGATGTAGTATGGTGTTTAGAAAATCGACATCGATGAAATATGTTGTTTTAATATTTACCTGTTGAACATCATGTTTCGCTACGATATTAAGTATAAGGATGGTCAAACGCCTATCCGGTTTAAAATTTTTTTTTTAAATGATAGGAAGCTCCATAATACTTTTTTATTGGGTATAATGATTTTTTAAGGATTTATATATTAGGTGCTATTAAGTATTTTCGTTTATAGATTAAATTTCTTACAAAACAATTCTTCATTTTTGTAAAAGTTCTAATTTATATTCAGACTATCGATACAACTATCGACTGTAAATATCGACTGTAGTCTGTCCCTATTCGTTATTCCTCCCCCTGCCCCCTCAAAAATTGACAGACTTTTTTCCTCAGACTATAAGCTCTTTGGCGTCTCCAGTCATATATGCTCTAAGATCTCGCCATCTTGCTTTTCTCTCTTTCCATCCTTCTCGCACACATACTGCTCTCTCATTTCTTTACTTTCACGTTCCATGTACACTTCGTTCCATTCCCAAGGCCCACATCTATTATCTGTCCAACATCATTAATTATCTTTATGGCTCTTACAACTGGCGCACACTTAGCTGTCTTAGTGCGGGTAGATGGGACTTCAAGTGTCGTCCGCCGCACATTGAGTCGCAATTTAGTGTTGGGGACAATCAGTTTCAATGAGGCCAATACTGAAGGGTTCATTTGGTTCCAATTGACATCTGACAACACATCCGACTATAAAATCGAATGAAGCGGAACGTTCAATACATTTAAATAACTACCGACGGCATCTGACAACACATCTGACTATAACATCTGATATAGCGGACCGCTCAATATATATACAAACCTGTACCGATCACATCTGACTATAAAATCTAATGTAGTGGAACCATCGATATATTATTTGCATTTGTGCATCGATGCACAATTGACGTTCGGAAAATGGGACAGTAAAGAAGTGCTTAAGCACTTGTTTTCCCTACAGTCGGACGCCGATAGAATTCTAAATTTCAAAATTCAAATTTAAGAACGCTTGATCATTTTGTTTAAAAAGCTACTTTATAAGGCGTGCCCTATGCACGCCTTATAAAGTAGCTTTTTATATTCATGTTGATTTAACTAGATCTTGTGATCTTTTTCTTTGATTTATTCCTGAGACCACCTTTTACGAGGATATTTGTAAGGAACTGTGCATCTAGGGTATATTATATTGATGAGTGGAACGCTCAATACATTTCTTCTTCTTTATTTAAAAAATATGGCCTCCATCAAAGTTTGATAATTTTGCCAACGACAGAGTTTAATAAATCTCTGTTAATACCACACGAAGTTGCAGTAAAGAAGTAATAAAAAATTTTGTGCATAACATTTTATTTATTCGATATATCATCATCATAATACGACATCGCAAAGTTTTTATTTACATTACTTGTATTCATTTCTGTCTCGTCCTCATTTTCATTTTGTCGCATAACCATTTTATTTAATAATTTTATCATATCCGAGAGAAATTCGTTAGCTCTAACCAGCTGAAAAAATATTAAGTATTATTGTTCAAAATCTTTCTTTCTAAAATTGTAATTAATGAAAAGATGTAATAAAAAATATATATGTAAGTAACAGAAATCAATATTGCCATAAAATAAATAATGGCAGGTGTAAAAGAAATCATTAAAAAAAATCTTTCTTTCTACCTGCCCTTATCCCACCTTAATGTGGGGTCGGCGCAACACACTTCTTCAAGCATGTTGCAGAAAGGATTTGGCTTAGTTTTTCCGACCGGCTGCCTGACGTCAATTATATTTATAGGGAATCCCGTCTCGACTTGGGAATCGAACCCAAGACCGTCCGGACCATCCAGGACAGCATAAATGCAGCCACTAGGCCAAGGAAGCGACAAGTAATATTATTAAAAACAATTAAATTTATATAGTTTATTTGAGTTGTATTTGTGTTTATGTGTGTGTGGAATTTGTGCCCGATATGGCGATAGGCTCGCCCCCTATCACATCTGGGACTGAACAAAGCTCAGCGAAATGTGGGTGTTCTAGTTCGCTAGTGCGCCTCTGCCTACCCCTTCGGGGATACAGGCGTGAGCTTATGTATGTATGTATGTATTTGAGTTGTAAAGCTACTATGTAGACAGTTATCAGCATGAATGTGCCGGCTCAACCGGTTTGATACCACTGTCACACAGAAAACCGACGTAGTGTGACAGGTCACTGTCGCGTTTCGTTCAGTGAGTGAGATTTCGGGTGTCCCAATTCCTCTCCCCTTCACAATCCCTTCTGTTCCCGAGCAGGCAAGCACCCATGATTCTTTAGGTATCATGGGTGACTATGCTGATCACTTACCATCAGCGGGCTTAGCCAAGTGACTTATGCGCTAGTCGAATAGAATAATTGAATAGAATAAATGTATGTATGTCATTATATGTCATTCCCATACATGTACTATTCTACTTGACTAGCGCTTATACCACTTGGCTAAGCCCACACTGCTTGTTTGCTAATCTCTGCTGTCACATTTTATTATAATTTTGTTGTTAATATTTATAACAACAAATTAATAGAAAAATGAAAAAAAATTACATTCTACTAATTTATCTCTCGGCAATCGACATTACCCAAAATTTAAATTATTAATTCAAAAGCCGGATAGGCCAAACACGATACCAGGATGTTAGACCGGACACTCGTAAAAAGCCGGACATCTGCCATCCCTATTCAATAGTTTCCGCAGAAATAATTACCTGCTCATAAGAATTTAAAATCTTCAACACATTCCAAGCTTTTCCATTATCATCCAAGTATTTATACATATCTTTTAAACCATCATGTGTCTTATTAATATAACTAACGACATAACCAATTTTATAAGTTGTGTTATTTTTGTAAAACGCGTGCACTGTCTCGATTCGCGCCATTTTCTTATCTATGGCGCTTTTTGATTGACTAACCATAGACAATAATTTGTTTTTAATTTGCTCTTCGTCGGTAGGACTGGGGATTTCTGGCGGTAATACTTCGGAAACGGGACCATCCCGACTCTGCCAGTTTCTTGCTTTGGCGGTTACAAAGAATAAAGTAAGAAAGTCTGTAATAAAATAAATAAATACACCCGCTAGTCACACACATAGTCCTGACCCCACACTAGGTATAACGGCATCGTGGAACTACGAGGGACTTTGGGTATCACAACACCCAGACACAAATAATATCTGTGGGCCACACAAACGTTTCTCCGTATGGGAATCGAACCCGCGCTCTGGCTTCACAGCCGGCTAATCGCCCACTGCGCCACGGAGTCTGACAAAAATATAAATACATAGTTACAATCATAGAAATATTATACAGTTACAATCTTAGATTAATAAAGTCAGTTACAATATAATAAAGTTATATGTTTTAATACTGCATTCATGCGGTATTCGTTTTGCATTATCACTACGACTACCGCCCTGAGGACTCGGGTTCGATCTCGACGAGGGTATAGTTGTGAAATTGGCTTTTTTTATTCGGTATCAGCCCGGAGTCTGGAATTTGTGCCCGATATTACGAAATTCGATTTATTAAATTAAATAACTAACTGCCACGGCGCGGTGGTGTGGTTTATTATGGTACCTACGACTACCGTCCAGTAGTATAGGGATTAACCATACCCAGAGCAAGTATGGAGACCTTTGAATGTATGGGACGAGGTACCTCCATAGTCTGCACCAGTGTCGGTCATAGGTACTGCCCGCGGATAAACTTAATTAGGTCGCGAATTAACTTGATTGGGCCGCGGATTAAATTGATTGACTCGCGGATTAAATTAATTGAGTCGCGGAAAAATCTTATTGGTTCCCATTCTTATTGGAGCGCGAAAAATGTCTTATTCTGCCGTGGGTTACTTTTATTGGACCACGGATTTCTTTAATGAAATCGTATATAAAACTTATTATTTCCCATATAAATCTTATTGGATTATAAGGATATTGGTGTTACATTGTTATTGCACATCGGTTCATTGTATGGTTCCACGGCATTGTTTTGTCAGACCCCCATGGAAAAGTTGTTAGGTCCACGTGTTATAGGATCGCGGATAATCTTGATTACGTCGCGAATCTAAATCGCGGGTTTTATGTTATTACCTCATGACTCAGTATGTTACGTTACTTTTCACCGGAACGCGATCACATACAGAACTTTATACTTTGAACATGCTTTTTGTATCACGTAATAATTGCGTCATCAATCAATTTAATCCAACTGCCGACTACTTTATTACGACGTGAGTCGTTTAGGTAGCGTCTCAATTGCAAAACCTCGCAATATTCCGCGGGCTAGATACGGGCGGTGTTTCATTTGTGACAGGTTACTACATATAGGTAATAGGTATTGCATTGATTCGCAATACGATCAACATATTCTGCGTCCCTTGAAGGTGAATTAACCTTATATCAAGTTAATACCTATTATTGATTACATTTATAAATATCCAATTAAATTTATACCTAGTGCAGATTAGTTTTATAATGGTCTTCATTTTAATTTATTCTTTCGACTCCACACGTGGCCTGCCGAGAGGCAATTTGTCCTTCTAAAAGGTTTATAATTCAAATATTCGAACAAAAGACACATTTTTGTATCACCCTTTTTATAAACAATTAACTGAAGTTTCTTATTGTTATAAGAGAAATCGGGTCTTCATTGTTTAAATGAACAAATAATTCATGATGCATATTAACGTCGAGTCGTGTTTAAACGTGTTTGTCTGTTAAAATTAAGGATACTCATGGAATTTTGTACCTGTTTTTATTGTGCAATTTATATTTATTACCTCCCAACTCCACATGTGGTCTCCTTAGAGGCAATTTGTCCTTCTAAATGGCTCATAATTCCAAGATTCAAACAAAAGATTGACACATTTTTGTATCGCTCTTTTTATAAACAATCAACCGAAGTTTCTCATTGTCATAAGAGAAATCGGGTCTTTTATTTAACCGAACAAAGAATTCATAACGCATCTTAACGTTTGGGTCATGTCTATACGTGTTTGTCTGGTAAAATAACCATTTCTTCCCCATATAAACGACACACCGAAATTATTTTGCACCGTATTCCAAGCTGTGCTCTACACTACATAACATCTCCAAAGTTCCTGACCAGTGAAGTGTTAAAAGAGTGACGCTGCTATAAAATGAATGTAAGTAACTATTATACATGTTTCTTATACTGTTGATATTGTTTTGTACAAAGGACATCATATGTGTAATACTTAGTATTAAAATACTTCTGTTATCTGATTACTGTATTGATTGTAATTATTTTAACATACATTATTCCATGTTTATACTTATCTCTAAACTGTTATTTAATATACTGTTTTCTATTGTTTCAGTTCTCTGAAAACACCTTTAAGAATTATTATTATGAAGATAATGTCGACGAACCAAGTGATCAAGAGGAAGGAACTCTCGCTTTCAAAGTAAAAAAGGCGATATCAAAAAGACCTCACAGCATTGACGAGTTTTTTGAAAAACCCAAGAAGAAGAAACTTACAAAAAAGTCATCGAGTGTTGGCCGATCTACGAGTGGTGGAATATCGTACATAACGTCGAACAAAGACGACAGTGCTGACGCGTCGCATCTTATCAAAATTGAAGTTTATGATGTGAACAAAATAAAAAATGTTGCACAAACGGAGCAATGGAAACACGCTGACGTGCGTGTTAAATTTTTTACGGAGAGTGAAGCCGACCGAAATTTGCTAAGTGTGAGAGACATTATATATAATATCACCAAACAATTGGCTACCCAAGAAGAGTGTAAAAAGTTTTTTATAGATACCGACAAATAAGCTAGCGTTATATTTTTATTTTAATATTCTTTGTAATCATTTTAATAGTGTATAGAGGTATAAGTATTGTTTTGTAATTAATTGATTTGTCTTTTTGCTATATGAAATAATTGTCTTATTGAAAAAGTTGTTGTATAGGATTATAATTTTTTAGAGTAAGGATATATGATCATTATCGTAATTTGAATAGTAGAGCAATTGCAAATGTTTATAAATTAACTAAAAATCGAAATTAACTGCACAACAAACAATTATCACCATGGATAATTTAAACTGTGATTTCTACGACTGGCATCTCGTCGCCCTTCTTGACAACATCGAATCAATGGATCTGATGTCAACATTATTCGATGCTGAACTCTACGGGCTTTGTGTCGAAACAGAACAAAATCATACTGAAACGTAAGTAAACTTGTTATTACATGTTTTAGTAGTATCAGGAGGGGATACGTCTATTGAGTATTTAAAAAGACAAGGACGTATCTTAATGTCATTTCTTAATTTTTCGAGTAGCAATTTCTTTCTAAAACTATCCAAAAATGTATCACACCCTTGACATTAATAGTTTATCCCAAAGTGACATTGCGAGTTTAAATAAAAATCTTATTTTAAAAAAATTTAATCGATTTATACGACTTTGGTATCTACAAAATGTTTTACCGAAATCAATGTTGGACGATCCTGATATTATTCCGTATTACACACCATGTAAAGGACATAGAACTGCAAGTGTTAGTAGATTCAATGAAGATGAGATTGATGGTGTTTTGCCAATGCAAGCATATTGTTCACGATGTACTTAAATAAAAAAAAATGTTAGTAAATCCAATTTATTTATAATGTCTGATGTTATGGGATGGTAAGGTTTGATAATTTTTTTGTTTCATTTTCTTATTAGATCTAAACAAAATGGAGGTACAATGAAGAGGCCAGCGCAATCGATATTGATTGAGGGTGAACCTGCAAGAAAGAGGATAAATCTTGAACTTGAAGCTCCTTTATCATCATCACCGTCAGCTAGCTCCATACAAAATGTAAGTACAGAAAACAGTGATAAAGTTCTATGTCCTGAGTGTCATATACTTGTATCAAAAAAGTATATGATGAATCATTTAAAAAGTAATACACATAAAAATAATTTCATAAGGAGAGATAATGAATTCGCAAACGTTCAAATAATTGATAGTGCATTCGGTAATAGAATTCTTACATATAGAATAAAATCTAACGGAACTTCTGGTCAAACATTTGAAACACCCGAGTTGTTTTTACAAAAGACTAAAGATTTAATATATAAATTATTAGAACGATCCATCTCAGAACACTTAGTCTTGAAAGTTAATTTCATTCTTAATGCAGACTTTATACAAGAAACCAAAAATATATCTAATAATTTTGACTTTCAGATTTCTAATTATCTTATTTGTCAAGGAGATGATAAAGATATTATTTTTCCGTTTATAGCTTCTGAAATAATTAAGAAAATATCAAATTTTGAAAAAAAAGGTAGTGGGTGGAGTTTAGTTAAAATAAATCACTTGGATATAAATGTTAACAGATTTAACCCATTACGTGGATCATCATATATAGATTTACCCTTAGATATTAAACGTAAGAAGGCTATAATCAATGTAAAAAATACTGATCATGAATGTTTTCGTTGGGCAGTATTGTCGGGTTTATACCCAGCCACTCATAGCTCTAATAGGGTATCATCTTATATACTGCATAAAAACAAGTTAAAATTTGGTAATTTATGTTTTCCTATAAAAATCAATGAAATTCATAAATTTGAGAAACTAAACAATATAAGTATAAATGTTTTTGGGTTGCATTATGATTCAAAGAGAAAGATTAATAATGTAGTAGGTCCATTACATTTAACAAAACATAGAAGAAATACTCATTTAAACTTATTGTACATAACTAAAGGGAGTAACGGTCATTATTGTTATATTAAAAACCTTTCGAGATTAGTATCTAAACAATTATCAACATCAGAACATGCAGTTCATATTTGTGATGGTTGTTTGTTACATTTCACATCATCCAAAAATTTACAACGCCATCAAGAAAATGATTGTTTTAACGTTTGCACAGATTTACCATCGGAAAATGATAAGAAAAGAAATTGGTTTAATGAACTAATTCCAACGAATCAAATCTCATTTAATAATTATGAACGTAAGTTAAGAGTTCCATTTGTGATATATGCTGACTTTGAAGCCTTTTTAAACCCAATACAAAGTTGTTCTAATAATCCAAATAAATCTTCAACTGCTAGTATACAAAAACATGAAATGTATAGTTTTGGTTATTATGTTAAGTGTTCGTACAATGATAATTTATCAGTGTATAGATCGTATACCGGAAGAGAGTGCGCACAAACATTTATGAAATTAATTAAAGAAGATTTAGAAAATATATGTAAAAAGAATTCATTTAACAAATCACCACTACCATTAACCAATGAAAATAAAATGAACATCAAACAAAGCAAGACATGTTATATCTGTAATAATTATTTAAATGAAGATGTCACAATTTGTTATAATTGGCATACTGGTATGTATGAAGGTGTCGCTCATCAACTTTGTTCCGAGAAGTACAAGACGCCTAATTTTGTACCAATATTTTTTCATAATTTGAGTAATTATGATGCTCATTTTATAGTACATGGTCTCAATTTTGAGGGTGGTGAAATAGAACTTATTCCAGAGAATAAGGAGAAATATATTTCTTTTTCTAAAGTTTTGCATATTAATAACCGAGTTATAAAATTACGATTTCTTGATTCTTATAAATTCATGTCCAGTAGTCTTGATAAATTAGCTCAAAACTTACTGCCTGAACAATTTCATGAACTTCACTTACAATATCCATCTCATGAAGACTTTAAACGATTAATACGGAAAGGTGTTTATCCATACGAGTACATGACTTCATTTGATTCATTAAACATAACTTACCTTCCTACACGCAATAAATTTTATAGTTCTTTAAATGATAATAACATTTCTGAAAATGATTACAATCATGCTCAAGATGTATGGAATCACTTTAATTGTAAAAATATGGGTGATTATTCTAACCTTTATTTAAAAACTGATGTATTACTACTGGCGGACGTATTTGAAAATTTTAGGAATGTGTGTCTTAAAACGTATGGCTTAGATCCTGCTCATTACTTTACAGCTCCCGGATTGAGTTGGGATGCTATGTTAATTTACACTAAAATTAATTTAGAGCTCCTAACAGATATCAATAAAATTACTTTTATCGCGAATAATATTAGGGGTGGTATTTCACAATGCAGTAATAGACATGCTAAGGCTAATAATTTATTTATGATAGATTATGATTGTAATAAACCATCCTCTTTTCTCATGTACCTAGATGCAAACAATCTTTATGGGTGGGCTATGTCTCAGTGTCTTCCAACTGCTAAATTTGAATGGGTAGATGTAAAAACAGATTTTAACGTCCCTGATGATGCTGAACATGGTTATATTTTAGAAGTAGATTTGGAGTATCCCGAATTGTTACATGATATTCACTCAGATTTTCCCTTTTGTCCTGAAAACATATGTTTAGGAAATAGCAAACATAGAAAACTAATCCCCAATTTAAATAATAAAAAGAACTATGTTATCCATTATAGAAATCTTAAACAATGTATAAAAAATGGTCTACGATTACTTAAAGTTCACAGAGTTCTTAAGTTTCAACAATCTCCGTGGTTAAAATGCTATATAGATTTAAACACACATATGCGTTCGTTAGCAACTTCAGACTTCGAAAAAGATTTTTTTAAACTTATGAACAATTCCGTTTTTGGTAAAACAATGGAGAATGTAATGAAAAGAGTGAATGTTAAATTAGTTAACCATTGGTTAAACCATGGGAAATCTCAAGGAGCTCAATCTTTAATAGCTAGACCTGAATTCCATAGTCTTACAATATTTTCGGAAAATTTAGTTGCTGTTCAATTAAAGAAGACAAAAGTTTTATATAATAAACCAATATACCTCGGTTTTTGTATATTGGATCTATCAAAGACATTAATGTACGAATTTCATTATGATTACATGAAATCGAAATATCGAGACAATCTCAAGTTACTCTATACGGACACTGATAGCTTAATATATCAAATATTTACTGAAAATTTCTATAACGATATTAAAATTGACTTAGAAAATTATTTTGACACATCTGACTATCCTCCTGATAATGAATATGGAATACCATTAATTAACAAAAAGAAGTTAGGATTCTTCAAAGATGAAAACAATGGAAATATTCTTAAGGAATTCGTAGGCCTACGTTCAAAAATGTATGCAATGGATGTACAAAATAAATGTATATGTAAAGCAAAGGGTGTTAATAAAAGTGTTACGAAAAATTTTTGTCTTTCTGATTATAGGTCTTGTTTATATGATAACAAAACGTTGTATAGTGAAATGTTAAGATTTAAATCAATAAAACATGTTATATATACACAAAAAATTAATAAAATATCTTTATCTTATAATGATACAAAACGTTATATATTAAAAAATTCTACTGATACACTTGCATGGGGACATTACAAAATAAAGGACATTTAATTTCATCATGACTTTCTGTACAAATAAAGTATGGAACCGTTATAGTGAATATTTTTTGTAGCATAAAATAATATTGTAGCTGGTAAAATAAATTTATAACATTACGTATGTGTCTATATTGATTTATATTAGTTTTAATTTTTATGCGATTTTGTGAACAACTGAAATATGTACACCTAGGTAATATTTTAGAAATTATTATACATATATAAGATATTATTTTCACCAATGTGTTTTATTCATTCCAATATCCCCCAAAGGATTACACGTGTATATAAAATGTTCCATTTTATTCATCCTTTTACTGCAATAGTCGCAGGTCCGAGTGGTTGTGGAAAGTCTAATTTTGTGACAAACTTCATTAAATACAATAAAGAGTTATGTAACAGAACTTTCAACCAAATAACTTGGTGTTTTGATGAAATGCAACCATTGTATAATTTACCGAACGTGAACTATTTTCAAGGTATACCAGATTTGAACATGTTCGATGGAAACGAAGCAAACCTTATTATCATTGATGATCTTATGAGAGAATCTGACGGTCGCATTGTCGATATATTTACTAAAGGTAGTCATCATAGAAACTTAAGTGTATTTTACATTACTCAAAATTTATTTCATCAGGGTAAAGGTCAAAGAGACATTTCTTTAAATTCAAGTTATATAATTTATTTCAAAAACCCTCGAGATAAAACTCAAATTAGATATTTAGCACGTCAAGTTTCACCTGAAAACAGCAAATTCATCGAAGATGCATATAAAGATGCTACTAAAGATGCTACTAAAGAAGCACATGGATATTTGATGATTGATTTAAAACAAGACACTTTTGATATGTGTCGAATTAAATCCAAAATATTTCCTTCTGAAGGTTATTGTACAGTATATATTCCCAAGAAAGAGTTTAAATACGTCAAGAACCAAGAAATACCCATCATTTACAAATGATGGATCGACGCCTCAAGACGCATAAAGATTTGTTATCCGCTCTATATAAACTAAAACCAAAACATCAACAAGCTCTTTTAAAATCCTGTAGCGAAAACGAAATTAATTTTATCTGTGAGTGTATACACAACGTTTTACAAGGAAATATAATTCTCGAAGAAAAATCAAAGAATAAACTAAAAAAGTTTAAAAATTTATTACGGAAGTTAGTACGTAAAAGTACAAATAAAATACGCAAGACTATAATAGTCCAAAAGGGTGGTGCATTTCTACCGATTATATTGGGTTCCATATTGAGTGGATTAGTGAGTGGATTGATTTAAAATGGAACACGCAAAAAAAATGCTGCTGGTTGAACCAGGCTTAATCGATAAAATAAATAAAAAAAGAAATGAAAATCCTTCCTCTCGCTTGGACGTGGAAATGCAAAATATTTTGGATAGTGATATGGATGATAGAAAAAAATGTAAATTGTACTTACAAATTTTACATAGATATCTCCACTTTATGGAAGAAAATCGTCGACCGTTTGAGATTCCTGTAATTTCAAATAATGATTTTGATGAAACCGCGGTTGAAACTTTAAAAAATTTAAATATAAGCAATGACATCAAAAATAAAGATCTAGTTGCCGTCCAGACATTGAATAATGAAGATAATCAAGAAGAAAGTACTTTACTAGAAAGAAACCCTCCTTATACAAAAAATAAAATTCTAAGCTTGATACCTAAATCATATTTGAAAAAAGGTGAGTTATTATTGGATTCCGTGTCATTAAGTAAAAATAAAATTTTCTGGAACGATGATGGTACAGTTATGATAGATAATGAAGTAATCCCCGAAAGTAATATTATAGATTTAGTGAATGATATGCTACGACCATTAAAAAGAAATGATCCAGTAGGTTGGGAAAAATTTGCTAAAGCGTTAAAAGACTTAAAAATACCATTAACCTATATTGGAAACCCCAAAAGACGTGAATACATTGTTCAAATTCAAAAAGATATCGGAGAATCTCTTACAAAAAACAAAGATATATTTTTATCACCAAGAGGCAACGATAAGCATATAAAAAAAATAAAGAAAAAAATTGATTGGGAAAAATGGACCCCTTATTAGAAATAAATCGCATGTACTATGATGTATCACACCCGGCTGGATATGGCAGTATTGAAAAATTATCAAAAGCAATGAAAGGTAAAATGAATAAAGAAGATGTTAAAAAATGGTTACAGACCCAGGAAACGTATACACTTCATAAACCAGTACAAAGAAAATTCCCTCGTAACAGATACATTCTATCTAATTTAAATGAACTTTGGCAAGCTGATTTAAGTGATATGAGAACTTATTCTAACGATAATAAAGGTTTTAATTACATCCTTTGTGTTATTGATGTATTCAGTAAATACGCATTTGCTAGACCCATGAAGAAGAAAAATTCGGAAACAATAAAACAATGTTTTGATAGTATATTTAAAGAAGCGAATACAACTCCAACACACATACAATCTGATAAAGGTACTGAGTTCATTTCAAAAGATGTACAGAGATACTTTAAATCAAAAAATATAAATTACTATACAACAAATAATCCTGATATTAAAGCAAGTATTGTAGAAAGATTTCAAAGAACTCTTAAAATGAAGATGTGGCGTTATTTCACGCATAAAAATACTCATAAATATATTGATGTTTTGCAGGATTTGATACACTCTTATAACCATAGTTTCCATTCTAGTATAAAAATGTGTCCTTGTGATGTTAATTTTAACAATATAATGACAGTTTGGACAAATTTATATGATAGGAAAAACAATTATAAATCATATGAAACTATCCAACCTAAGTTAAATGTTGGTGATCATGTAAGAATAACCAAATATAAACATATATTTCAAAAAGGTTATGAATCTAATTGGAGTGACGAAATATTTATAATATCTTCTGTAATAGAACGAAAACCTTGGGTTGTTTACACTATTAAAGATTTAGATGGAGAAGAGGTAGTAGGAACCTTTTATGAACGAGAGTTACAAAACGTAATTTATGACCCCACCATAGAACATAAGATAGATAAAATAATTCGCTCTCGTTACACTGGTAACAGACGCGAAGTGTTAGTTAAGTGGAAAGGTTATCCGAATAAGTTTAATAGTTGGATTTCAGCTTCTAGTATAAAACAAATATGAATAAAGATTTCTATTTAACTTTACTTAGTAATAGTTCAGTGGAATATTTTCCTGATAACAAAACAGCAAGATTTTCAACAAAATTACCTAAACCTATAATATTGGAGGGGGAATGGTGTGTAGGAATTGTTGAATTTCAATATCCATGTACCATGCTTACTGTTCAAGATCATGAAAACATTGTGTACATTACAAGAATGACTACAATGCCTAATCAAGAATCTACAGTATCCTGTCACAAACAGATGTATATACCTATCACAAACTATGATAACATTCACCATCTACTAACAGCATTGAACAACGTTAAGGAAAAAATTGATTTTAATTATGATGAATTTTCTAAGTTTGTATCGGTTTCTGTGTTAGACGACTCCATAAAGTCTTTAAAATTATCACCTAAATTAAGTTTACAACTAGGATTTGAGCCAAATAGAGACCTTGTAGAAAACAATTATGCAACAAGTCCTGCAAATTTACATTTGGGCTTACCATCTCAACTATTTGTCTACTGTGATATAGTGGAACCACAAATTGTTGGTGACGTAATGACTCCCCTTCTAAGAATTATACCATTAGATCTTTCAAACTACATCTATGGTGCAAATAAAATGCATGTTTTATCACCGCCTCATTATTTATCTGTAATGCGTAGACAATTTGACACCATCGAAATAGATATAAGATCAGACACGGGTCAAAAGATACCATTCCAATTTGGAACTGTGTGTGTTAAACTTCATTTCAAAAAATTATAATGCATTCTCAACATAATAATATTACTTGTCCTTATGAACGCTATTATTCTCATCAAGCTGGTTCTGGTATAGGAGTGGTTTATAAAGGAGCACCATACCAAAAGGGTCATGGAATTGGTAGTTTTCTTGGAGGATTATTTAGATCAGTTTTACCATTACTATCTGGTGGTGTTCGAGCTATTGGTAAAGAAGCATTAAGTGCCGGTGTAGGTCTTTTGACAGATATGGTTAGTGCGCGACCCATGGAAGATTCGATTAAGACACGTCTAAAGGAAGCTGGTTCAAATTTAAAACGAAAAGCTGATGAAAAAATAGACAGGATCAATATGTCTGGATCGGGATATATAACAAAACGAAAACGTTTGTCTGCATTCAGTCCATCGTTGACTTCCAAACTGAAAGCTACCAAAAAATCAAAATTTAACTCGAAACAAATCAAAGATATTTTTTCTAATTAAGAAATATGTCATTTTTACATAGTCACTCTTGTGAATGCATTAAGTCAGAATTGGATTTGTTTGCATTACCATCTACTCAAACTAGTATTGAAAGTGGAATATGGATCCATTACAAACCTATTTCATCTCTTGCTGATGATGGTCCCATAGAATTTCAAGTGCCCGGAGCAGGTGATGACTATATAGATCTATCTCATACACTGATCCATGTAAAAGCTAAGATATTGCATCAAGATAATACTAAATTAATGTCATCAACAGTTGTGGCTCCAGTTAATAACTGGTTGCATTCACTCTTCAGTCAACTTGATGTTTATTTAAATCAAAAACTAGTATCGCCACCCAATAATACATATGCCTATCGTGCATATATTGAAAATTTGCTGAACTATGCTCCTGCAGCTAAAAAGTCTCATCTTACTTGTGGACTATGGTATGAAGATACAGCTGGAAAAATGGATTCTACTGATGAAACCAATAAAGGATTTATTAAAAGACAAGAATTGGCAAGTGAAAGTAAAGAAATAGAAATGATTGGACACTTACATGGTGATTTATTCAACCAAGAAAAATTTTTAATTAACGGTGTTGATATGTGTGTTAAATTAGTTCGTTCTAGGGAAAACTTCAATTTAATGGCTTCTTTAGCTGATACTAAATTAAAAGTATCGATTACAGATGCAACTCTTATTATTCGTAGAGCTCGAATCAATCCAACCGTGTTGCTTGCACATCAAAAAGTGTTAGCATCTACTTCAGCTAAATATCCAATCACACGGGCTGAAGTAAAAGTTTTAACTATACCATCAGGTGTTCAAGGAAAAACTCTTGACAACATTTTTCTGGGACAAGTACCCAAAAGGTGTATAGTGGGATTTGTAAACAATGCAGCCTTCAATGGAAACCTAACTAAGAACCCATTTAACTTTGAAAATTATGATATTAATACATTTTGTTTATATATAGATGGTAATCAAATACCATCAAAAGCTTTACAACCATCATTTGGGAGCAATATTTATACAACGGTCTATCACACACTATTTTCTGGTACAGGTATTCATTTTCTTAATGAAGGTAATGGGATATCCCGAGAACAATATGCTAATGGATATTGTATGTTAGCATTTGACTTAACACCTGATTTATCAGCGAATTCTTCCAATCATTGGAATCTGATTAAACATGGAAGTGTACGATTAGAGGTTCGTTTTGAAACAGCTTTGATACAAACCATTAACTGTATTGTGTATGCAGAGTTTGATAATGTTATAGAAATAGATAAAAACCGTAATATTTCTGTGGACTATAGTAGTTAAGCAAGAAATGTTTATAGATTAAGTATAAATTACTTTTATTAATTGTCTCCACGGTCTTTCCTGTACTCACTTTGAACTGTTTAATAAAATACGAAACTAAATAAGTTATTTGTTTTACTGTTATTAGTCCTTGTAACCCCACAAATTGAGATACATATTTTAAAATAGAAAGTACTATTATAATCAGTTGCTAACATTATTGATGACATTTCTTGTTTGTCTTTCAACTGGATAAGAATTCTGCAACAATTCCGTGAAATAACATGAATACATTAGAAATACAGACCTACTTAAAGAAAATTGATTCAAGTATCGAATATAACGTATATGCAGCTAATCGTTTGCCAATATATGTTGTAAATCCCACTTACATAGTAAGTAATTTGGATACTGATAATAAACCAGGATCCCACTGGATCGCCATACATATCGATAAGAATGGTTTTGGTCAGTATTTTGATTCATATGGGCGACCGCCTCAAGGATATCATAGGATGTTTTTAACAAGAAATTCAAGAATGTGGAATTATAATACTAATCGAATTCAAAATGACTGGACTACAGTTTGTGGTGAATACTGTGTAATGTATTTGTATTACAAATATCATGATATGAGTTTGAAAGATTTTCAACATTTATTTTGTAATGATACTATGTTAAATGATGTATTATTATCTGATTTGTTTCAATCATGTTTTGAAATAAATAAATGAAATCCAAATATATAGAGTTTATTGAACTTTTTATTCAATTTCGAAAATCTTATATTACTTTACAATTCAAATTACGATAATGATCATATATCCTTACTCTAAAAAATTATAATCCTATACAACAACTTTTTCAATAAGACAATTATTTCATATAGCAAAAAGACAAATCAATTAATTACAAAACAATACTTATACCTCTATACACTATTAAAATGATTACAAAGAATATTAAAATAAAAATATAACGCTAGCTTATTTGTCGGTATCTATAAAAAACTTTTTACACTCTTCTTGGGTAGCCAATTGTTTGGTGATATTATATATAATGTCTCTCACACTTAGCAAATTTCGGTCGGCTTCACTCTCCGTAAAAAATTTAACACGCACGTCAGCGTGTTTCCATTGCTCCGTTTGTGCAACATTTTTTATTTTGTTCACATCATAAACTTCAATTTTGATAAGATGCGACGCGTCAGCACTGTCGTCTTTGTTCGACGTTATGTACGATATTCCACCACTCGTAGATCGGCCAACACTCGATGACTTTTTTGTAAGTTTCTTCTTCTTGGGTTTTTCAAAAAACTCGTCAATGCTGTGAGGTCTTTTTGATATCGCCTTTTTTACTTTGAAAGCGAGAGTTCCTTCCTCTTGATCACTTGGTTCGTCGACATTATCTTCATAATAATAATTCTTAAAGGTGTTTTCAGAGAACTGAAACAATAGAAAACAGTATATTAAATAACAGTTTAGAGATAAGTATAAACATGGAATAATGTATGTTAAAATAATTACAATCAATACAGTAATCAGATAACAGAAGTATTTTAATACTAAGTATTACACATATGATGTCCTTTGTACAAAACAATATCAACAGTATAAGAAACATGTATAATAGTTACTTACATTCATTTTATAGCAGCGTCACTCTTTTAACACTTCACTGGTCAGGAACTTTGGAGATGTTATGTAGTGTAGAGCACAGCTTGGAATACGGTGCAAAATAATTTCGGTGTGTCTTTTATATGGGGAAGAAATGGTTATTTTACCAGACAAACACGTATAGACATGACCCAAACGTTAAGATGCGTTATGAATTCTTTGTTCGGTTAAATAAAAGACCCGATTTCTCTTATGACAATGAGAAACTTCGGTTGATTGTTTATAAAAAGAGCGATACAAAAATGTGTCAATCTTTTGTTTGAATCTTGGAATTATGAGCCATTTAGAAGGACAAATTGCCTCTAAGGAGACCACATGTGGAGTTGGGAGGTAATAAATATAAATTGCACAATAAAAACAGGTACAAAATTCCATGAGTATCCTTAATTTTAACAGACAAACACGTTTAAACACGACTCGACGTTAATATGCATCATGAATTCTTTGTTCATTTAAACAATGAAGACCCGATTTCTCTTATAACAATAAGAAACTTCAGTTAATTGTTTATAAAAAGGGTGATACAAAAATGTGTCTTTTGTTCGAATATTTGAATTATAAACCTTTTAGAAGGACAAATTGCCTCTCGGCAGGCCACGTGTGGAGTCGAAAGAATAAATTAAAATGAAGACCATTATAAAACTAATCTGCACTAGGTATAAATTTAATTGGATATTTATAAATGTAATCAATAATAGGTATTAACTTGATATAAGGTTAATTCACCTTCAAGGGACGCAGAATATGTTGATCGTATTGCGAATCAATGCAATACCTATTACCTATATGTAGTAACCTGTCACAAATGAAACACCGCCCGTATCTAGCCCGCGGAATATTGCGAGGTTTTGCAATTGAGACGCTACCTAAACGACTCACGTCGTAATAAAGTAGTCGGCAGTTGGATTAAATTGATTGATGACGCAATTATTACGTGATACAAAAAGCATGTTCAAAGTATAAAGTTCTGTATGTGATCGCGTTCCGGTGAAAAGTAACGTAACATACTGAGTCATGAGGTAATAACATAAAACCCGCGATTTAGATTCGCGACGTAATCAAGATTATCCGCGATCCTATAACACGTGGACCTAACAACTTTTCCATGGGGGTCTGACAAAACAATGCCGTGGAACCAATACAATGAACCGATGTGCAATAACAATGTAACACCAATATCCTTATAATCCAATAAGATTTATATGGGAAATAATAAGTTTTATATACGATTTCATTAAAGAAATCCGTGGTCCAATAAAAGTAACCCACGGCAGAATAAGACATTTTTCGCGCTCCAATAAGAATGGGAACCAATAAGATTTTTCCGCGACTCAATTAATTTAATCCGCGAGTCAATCAATTTAATCCGCGGCCCAATCAAGTTAATTCGCGACCTAATTAAGTTTATCCGCGGGCAGTACCTATGACCGACACTGGTGCAGACTATGGAGGTACCTCGTCCCATACATTCAAAGGTCTCCATACTTGCTCTGGGTACGGTTAATCCCTATACTACTCCGTCCTGAGGTCTCGGGTTCAATCCCCGGGTCGGGCAAAGTGATATTGATTTTTTCCATATCAGACCGGAAACTGGAATTTGTGCCCGATATAGCGATGGGCTCGCCCCCTATCACATCTGGGACGGCACTAAGCTCGGCGAAATGTGGGTGTACTAGTTGGCTATTGCGCCTCTGCCTACCCCTTCGGGGATACAGGCGTGAGCTTATGTTATGTTAAATAACTAACAATTATGCTTTTTACATAAAATGGAAGGTACATATACTTACACATTATTTTTGAAGTCATTTTTAAAACTCTGTCGCGACAAATCGATATGATTGCAAAATCAATTTGTACTAAATACGTGTAGCTAATATAGCTAATAGCTTATTTTTAAATCATACAATGCCTAATTAACTATGGAACAAATGAAGAACAAGACGATTTCAAGGTGGTAGCTAATCAATTAACGTACACACTGACGTTAAAAAAAGATGGACTGCGCCGAAAACCATGCTTCAATGTTCCTAGCGCTCCGACCATCTTGTTTTACGTCCATGACATACACTTTCTTTATACCTGCCCTTATCCCTTAATGTGGTCGCAATACACTGTTTCAAGCATGTTGCAGAAAGGATTTGGCTAAGTTTTTACGACCAGTTGCCAGCCTGACATCAACCCCCTCTGGAGGTTCCAGACCCGGGCAAATTCAATTAGAAAAATTGCCTTGCCCGACTTCAAAATCTAACCCAAGACCTACTGGTTTACAGCCCATATATGCTCCCATTAGACCAGGGAGGCAATCCTAAAAAAATACTAAACCGTTGCCTCACGCCTGGTAGATATGAAACATCATAACTATTTTGTATATAAATTATACAATGTATTACGTAAATACATAAGTTCACGCCTGTATCCCCGAATGGGTAGGTAGAGGCGCACAAGCCTACTAGTACACCCACATTTCGCTTAGTTCCGTGACCGTCCCAGATGTGATAGATAGCGAGCCTATAGGGCACAAATTCTCGACTGCGGTTTGATATAGAAAAATCCAATATTACTGCCCGACCCGGGATCGGACCCGAGACATCAAGACGGTAGTCGTACCGAAATACAACCACGCTACCGAGGCCGTCAATATAAAAGTATATAATAATTTATATTATACAATGTATGTATTACGTAAATACATATGCCAACGCCTGTAACCCCGAATGGGTAGGCAGAGGTGCACCAACGAACTCTAGTTCATCCATATTTCTCCGAAACATTACACAAAAACGCAAAACAATTTTAGCTGTCTCGTGCTCGTAGAACAATGGACCATAGATAAAAAAATACATGTTTTGTGTTATGTTTTAGTGCAGGAGACCCGGCTTTACAGTAATATTACTACGGCAAAAATATAGAAAAAAAAAACTTTCCTTTTTTTTTAATTACTGGAGACGGTTAAGGTCAGAGACCACACTGCCAAGTCACTTTTGTCATCTGACAAATCATGTCTGTGAATATTATGTATATTTAAGTTTTTATAATTCATATTCTATTGTATTTTGTATTTGAGCGGAAATAAATTTATTTTCTCTTTCTTGCTTATTATACTAGTATAGCTAATAAGATACATATAAGAAGATAAAAATAAAATAATATTAGCCCTGTAATATTACTGTCCCACTGCTGGGCACGGGCCTCTTCTACTAATAAGAGGTCTACCACGACCACGCTGGTCTAATGCGGGTTGGTAAACTTCACATACATTCGAAATTCTCGGGTACGTAGGTTTCCTCACGATGTTTTCCTTCACCGTTACAGCAAGCGATAATTCACAATGAGAATACACAACATAGAAAAGTCGTCGGTGTATGCTCCATTTTGTGGTTGGTCTCGTACCTCCGACACTCGTCTCGGCAGTCCGTACCATTTCCAACTAAGCTATCGCTGCGTATATAAAAAGATAGATAGATTATTATACATAGATATTAGATAATATAGATATAGAATATGAATAAGACACAGTATTTTCATAGCAATTTAATAATAAAAAATAAATATTTCAAATACAATCCAGACTAATACTACGGAAAATAACAAAAATTATTATAACAAATTATAACCTTAAAATAACATTATTTATACCTAGTATATGAAATGAAATTTTCCTTTGGAACATACGTGAAATATAATAAAGTATGTATCTCATAACGCCCGGTTTCAATAAACAATCTCAGTTCGAATGTGCAGATAGATTACAAAAATTAGCCAATAAGAACACAGTTCGAACATGACTCCGTCAAATGACTTAATTTGATTGGTTCATAATCGCGATCTATCTGCACTCTAAACTAAGATCGTTTATTGAATCCGTAAAACGGGCGCCTCATCCAAATCCAGGCAATTTTTTTTTGTCAAACAAGGCAAAACAAAACACCTAGAAAAAATAAGATTTGTCATTGTCTCTTGCTCACATAACAATGGACTATAGACAAAAAATGTAGTTTAGTGTAATGTTTTACTGTAGGACACGCGCCTTTATTGAAACTTGGCCATTTTTTTTTAAACTTGTAACTCTTTGATTCCCTATACGAAATTATAGGGATGATCAAAGTGCAAAAAATATCGATATATCGCGAACAATATCGATATGTATTTTTCGATCTGGCATTTTTAACAACACATATTTGATATTGTTTTTAAATAATAGATGATAAAAATTACTGATGTATCAAAATAAATTAAATTGTGAAAAGAATCAATATACCTACGAAAAAAGTAATGATCGATATTTGTTCAAAAAGATAAGTAAAACAGGGTGAATAGAAACGTCTTTTTTATGAAATTTTAACACGAAAGGATTGATGAATATATAATAGAGGTATAACATAATCACAAGCAAAGAATTTTAACGCTGTTTTAAAACTTAACTGACCGACTTCCAATATACCGATCGTGACCAAAATTATATGGGATCACCCTTGAAATAAGAACATTATTAATTAAGAACATTATATTTATCGAACACAAAAAGAATTTTGAAAATCGGTCCACATTTGGCGGAGATATCGAGTAACATACATAAAAAAAATACAGACAAATTGAGGACCTCCTCCTTTTGTGGAAGTCGGTTGATTAGCCCACGCCTGTATCCTCGAAGGGGTAGGCAGAGGCGCACTACCGAACTAGAACATTTCGCCGAGCTTAGTTCCGTCCCAGATGTGATAGACGAGCCTATCGCCATATCGGGCACAAATTCTACACTCTGGGCTGATATGGAAAAATACAATATCACTTGCCTTCGCCGGGGATCGAACCTGAGACCTCCGAAATATAACCACGCCACCGAGGCAAAGATGAAAATATTATATTAAATAATATTACCCCTGTAATATTACTGTCCCACTGCTGGGCACGGGCCTCCTCTACTAATGAGAGGGGTTAGGCCTTAGTCTACCACGCTGTGATGCGGGTAGGAGTATAAACTAACATAACTTAGGTCCGTGAATTTGTGCCCGATATGGCGATAGGCTCGCCCCCTATCACATCTGGGACGGAACTAAGCTCGGCGAAATGTGGGTGTTCTAGTTCGATAGTGCACATCTGCCTACCCCTTCAGGGATACAGGCGTGAGCTTATGTTATGTAATTTATATCCAAAATTAATATTTTTTGATAACAGGTAAGCCAGTTATGTTTAAAAAAATATTTTTTCTATTCATCCTATTTTACTGTATTGTATTTCTCCGAAGTAAAAATATTTATGAAAACAATAATATTCAACCACACATAAAAAACATCGAAATATTAAAATAATACAAAGATTTTTATACAAAATGCTGAATAAAATTAACATAACTTAAAATACAGAATAAGTAATACAGAATTCGCATCGGCAATTTTAAAATTATACTTAAAAGGTACATATAGGAATGTAATGATTATATTAGTTATTATATAATATAGTAAAAAAAATTAATGTAATATTAAGGCGTAAACAGGCTATATTTTAACATCAGACACCACTCCACGCTAGAGATGTAGCACTATCGATAAATGAAATATCGATTATTGAACTTCAATATAGTGTGTTTATGTAATTGTATTGTGTAATTCAATATAGACTTTGATAGTGATATCGATAATCATCATATACATAATCATCAGAATTAAAATGCTATAATATCGATAACATTTTCTACTATGAATAATAATTATATTAATGAGAGTTTATCAGTCGCCTCCTTGGTCTGGTAGAGTATATGGGTGAATCGAGAGGTTTCGGGTTCGATTCCCAGGTCGGGCGAGATGTGTTATCAAACACTATTTGCCGGGAGCGGATCCCTAGAGGACGGCTGACAGAAGGTCCTAAAAAGTTAAATCCATTCTGCGACTTGCTTAAAAATAAATGTTGCGCCGTTCCACATAAAAATTGGGATAAGGGAAGTAAGAAAATGTGACTGTATCTGAAATGTCGATGCAACCATCGATAGAGCTGCACCACTAGTTACACTATCGATAGTTTATATCAATATCATACTATCATAACGCGATCGTCCAATCACACACCAAGTGGGTACTTGACTATGTTTCATTCCATACAAATTATATGCAATATCAAATAAAACAAAAAAGAAACCCTTCTATAAAAACCGAATCGAAATTGGTTGAAAAATGAGGCAGTAATTCATATTTTAAATTCTGCAATGAGCAAGAGTGGGGACGTAGTGGGGATATCTTGCTATCCCTTTCCAACGCACGCGCCGTTATGGCCGTGACGTGATTGTACCGATACTTCTCTTTCCTGCTGTTTGAAGGTTGCACCAAACTACAAAGGCTTATAACTTTTTTATTTTTGCGAGTATTTCAATATATCTTTCTGTGTTATGTTTTAGATGACGTAAATTTGGCATAAAATCAATTAATCAATTACCCAATTGTGCCAGCGCCACTTGCGGAAACTAGAAGTAACTAAAAATATATGAAAATGAAAACTATGGTGGATTTCTAGAAGCTAGACAGTGGCGTAACTTGGGGGCCCGTGGCGAATTAATAGTCATGGCTTTTTCGGCGAGGAGCTCGGTATCGTTACGGTTAGTACGAGGGCTCCCTAAAGACAGGGCCCCGCGTATTTTGAAGACCCCTTATCCCCCCAGAATGGGTCTGGTAATATTGGTACGTACCCTTATGGTGAAATGGCGGAACCGGCCTGAAAGTAAACACGTTGTTTTCGTAGTTATGTCAAGTCCTTATTTTTTTTTATCATTGGAATATGATGAGGAAGGTAGATTTTCTTATTGTGATATTTGTGGAAAGGTCGAGGATGTGCAACATCTTTTAGCGGAATGTGTCAGGGACGAAGACAAGAGAACAAAGATGATAAACGATTTAAAAATCAATAAGATGGACTTGGGTATTTTTCAAAGTATTTTAGCGCAACCGAGCTCACCTCAAGCGAAAGTTGTATATGATTTGGTTACCTTTCAGTATTAGTTTACAAAACATGATATAAATACGATCTTAGGTTACGATGGAGCCGACGTGAACATGTTCAAAGGCTCCTAAATAAATAAAGAAAAAAAAAACATTGGTATACATGCCCCCTTGTAGTTACGCCACTAAAGCTAGAACTAACAAAAATCTATTGAATAATGTAAAATATAAAATTGCCGATGCCATTCTAGTAACCCTTAAATCTAATCTAATTCTACGATCAAGCTGGTATGGGCTCCTCTTGCGCCAGTTCCTCTTCCTCATCGAAGACTGCATCATCATCGTCGACGTTGGCCTCCTGGAACGAAGAGTATTTGAAGAGGTTCGATTCCCATGTTGGGCAACAGTGCGAGTTTTACCATTAGGATTGTTTGAGTGATAGAGCCACGCTACAGCACGATTGGCCGGCTCGAACGTTTTGATATCACTGTCTTACAGAAAACCGACGTAAAGTGGCAGCTTGCTGTCGCGTTTCGTTCGGTGAGTGGGATTTCCGGTGGCCCATTTCCCCCTTTCCCTTTCCCAATCCCTTTTCTCTCTCTTTCCATTCCCCCTTTTAGGTTGTGAATGCACCCGTGATTCTTTTTGTCATGTGTCTAGGGGATGGTGGAGATCACTTACATTCAGGTGACCATCTGCTCGTTTGCCAGTCTCTGCTATATTAAAAAAAAATACATCGAGGGGGGACGTGCGCTTATACATTTAGTGACTCTCCAATTCCTGTGTGCCCAGTGGCCCTTGCATGCCTTAAAACGGCATAGCATTCTCCGAAACGAAACTTATAGCATCGATATCGGACGGACACGTGACTGCCGATACTCTACCGCACAGAGTAATATAAATGCACGTGGATCAAATAAATATCAAACACCGAAGAGTGGGCTGTCAAACGGTTTACAGCATAGCATTCTCCGAAACGAAACTTATAGCACCGATATCGGTGAGACACGTGGGCCATATAGAACAGCAAAACTGCGGATTTCGTTTTACAAACTAGGCCCCAGTCCTTACCTGATACTGCTGGTATTCGGAGATGAGGTCGGCCATGTTGCTCGCAGCTTCCGTGAACTCCATCTCGTCCATACCCTCACCGGTGTACCAGTGGAGGAAAGCCTGTGACGTCATAATATATTTTAGTGGCGCGTACACACCGGGCCGAATGAAGGCGAACAAATCATCCCTGTTTCATTCCCACAACAGCGAAAGTTTGTTTGTGTGAACGCAACAGGTATAGATTCGTTCGTCTTCGGTCGGCCGGTGTGAAGCTGCCATAATATTTTACGCTCGAATGGTTTTTACGTCCTGTGGCTGATGATGTTGATGATGATGATGATGAACTCTATACTCTACTAACTCTATACTCTCTCTGCTATAACCGCCGAATGCTCATACACTTAAAGTTGCTTTATGTTTAAGACCGGCATTTGACGTCAAACGCTACTCAACTTCAACGGCTTACATTTTGACTGATAAGGCGGTCTTAGACGACATAAGATGACCTTAAGTGTATGAGCATTCGGAAGTTATAGCAGCGATAGAGTTTATCATCATCATCAGCCACATGACGTCCACGGCTGGACATAGGCCTCCCCAAAGATTTCCAGATCGACCTGGAGTTAGAGATAGAGTTGCTATGCGTTAAATAAAAAAGCCGGACTCTATTTTTGGCCGCTCATTTTAGGCTCACATACATAAGTTTACACCTGTACCCGAAAGAGTAGGCGGAGGCGCACAAGCGAACATACATACAAAAATACAGACGAATTGAGGACCTTCTCATTTTTTGAAGTCGGTCAAAAATAAAGATATTATCTTTATGACGTATCGCCTCTAGATATAATTTTTGAGTGGAGCCATGCTGTTGACAGTAACGTCTACAGCACGATTGGGCCGGCTCGACCATTGTCTCACAGAAAACCGACGTAAAGTGGCAGCTAGCTGTCGCGTTTCGTTCAGTGAGTGAGATTTCCGGTGGCCCAATTCCCTCCCTTCCTTTTCCAATCCCTTTTTCCCTCCCCATTTCCTCCTTTTAGGTTGGCAATGCACCCATGATTCTTTTGTGTTTATGGGTGGTGGAGATCACTTACTATAAGGTGACCCATCTGCTTGTTTGCCAGTCTCAGCTATAAAAATATATATATAAAAACTGAAATAACAAACAGGCTTCATAGTTAACCCGTATGTTTTGTAGTTATGCCGGGTCCTCTTTTCTTTCTTTAGTCATTGAAAATATAGACGAATTGAGGACCTTCTCCTTTTTTAAAGTAGGTCGAAACGGAATTTTTATGACATATCGCCTCTATAATCTGTGCCACTTACCCGTCTTCTGAACATAGCAGTGAACTGCTCAGAGATGCGTTTGAATATCTCCTGTATAGCGGTGGAGTTTCCTATAAACGTGGCGGACATCTTGAGACCACGTGGCGGCACGTCACATACAGCCACCTTCAGGTTGTTGGGGATCCACTCCACGAAGTAGCTGCGGAATTGAGTTTAACGCCATCTAGTTATCGGGGAAGGGAACTGTTTGGGGAATGGAAATGGGTACTTCACGATAGTCCCATTGCTAATTAAACGGAGTAAACTGACAGATCGAAATGTCACTTTCCAAAATAATGTTGCTTACTTTCAAAACATAGTAATTGATCTAGTTCAATTTTTGTCATTCAAAGATACAATAACTCAGCACTACTTTGCAAAATTAGAATTTAATTGCGTATTTTTAGAAATTTCAACTTAACCCATCGATTAAAAGACCGTGTCAATAAGTTTACGTAAATAATCACAACAGATACGCGAAATGATAACAATGAAAATTACAAATATTACTTTGAATTTTTGAGAAAAATTACGCTCAGGACATTCATAGCTTTTGTAAGTTTTATTTATAATGAACCATGACTATAATTCCACTACACATGCCATAACTTAGCATGAAGTAATTTACTATGACTATAATTCAATAAACATGCAGTACTAATAACACATTAGGCAGGAATTACGACTTTAAGTTGGACTTTAGAAAATGAAAGAATGAAATGGTTCACCGAATTGAAATGTTTAAATAATCTTGATCTTTTTACCGCAGCACTAATTAAATTTCATAAAAAAGTGGCTACATCTGAAATGTCAGATTACTCCGTTTAATTAGCAATTCTACTATAATTTATTTTTATTGATTTTATACGAAATTTACGTCATCTAAAACGTCACACAAAAAGAAATATTAAAATACTCCCAAAAATAAAAAAGCTATATAAGCCTTTGTAGTTTGGTGTAACCTTCAAACAGCGGGAAAGAGAAGTATCAGTAAAATCACGTCACGGCCAAAACGGCGCGTGCGTTGGAAAGGGATAGCAAGATATCCCCACTACGCCCCCACTCTTGCTCATTGCAGAATTTAAAATATGAATTACTGCCTCATTTTCCAACCAATTTTGTTGCGGTTTTTAGGGAAGTGTTTCTTTTTTGTTATATTTGCTATTACATATAAAAAATTGTATGAAATTAAACATAGTCAAGCACCCAATTATTTAAGCCTCCGTGGCGCAGCGGGTGGGTCGCCGGCTGTGAAACGTGTCGCGGGTTCGATTCCCGCACCGAGACAAATGTCTCTATGGCCCACAGATATTTCTTTCGGGTATGGGTGTTGTGAGACCGAAAGTGTCTCGTAGTTTCTGATACCCACGATACAGGTTACACCTAGTGTGGGGTCAGGACTATATGTGCAACTGTTGGGTGTATTTATTTATTTGTTTGAGTGGTAGAGCCACGCTGGAGACAGTTACGTCTACAGCACGAATGGGCTTAACCGGTTTGATACCACTGTCTCACAGAAAACCGACGTAAAGTGGCAGTTCGCTATCGCGTTTCGTTCGGTGAGTGAGATTTCCGGAGGCCCAATTCCCCCCTATATTTCCAAATCTCTATTACCCTAATTTTAGATTGGCAATGCACCCATGATTTTCTTATCTTGGGTCTCTATGGGCGGTGGAGATCACTTACCATCAGGTGACCCATCTGTTCGTTTGCCAGTCTCTACTATAAAAAAAAACCGAAGGGGCAGTTAGAGTCGATCTATAGAACTAGAACACGGGCACATTTCGCCGATCCAAGGTACGTCCCAGATATGATAGACGAGCTTATCGCGATCATCATCATCATCATCATCATCATCATCAGCCATTAGACGTCCACTGCTGAACATAGGCCCCCCCCAAATATTTCCAGATCGAACTGTTGGAAGCGGCCTGGATTCAGCTTATCGTCATATCGGGCACAAATTCCAAACTGCGGGCTGTATTGAAAAAACCAAACACTGCCTGACTCGGTATCAAATCCGAGACCTCAGGGCGGTATTCGTACCGAAATACAACCACGCCACCGAGGCAGACAATAATGTAACATTCAGTGGCGTAGCTATGGTATTGGGGGCCCGTGGCAAATTCATTTGATGGAAGTATTTCGACGCGGACGGAACTAAGCTCGGAGAAATATGGGTGTACTAGTTGGCTAGTGCGCCTCTGCCTTTCCCTTCGGGGATACGGGCGTGAGGTTATGTTAACATTGGTACTGGGGAGTTTTGGCGGGAATTCTGACGGGCGGGTGGTCGCTTGTTTTAATGATTTCACATTTTAGTCTAAAGTTATGTTTGTGGTTTAAATATGATGTGTATGTTTATTTAAGCAATAAACATCAACGAAGATGTACAGTATGTGGAAGCTTTGAAATAAGTTATTTAGGATGCTTTTGTCGGGTGGATGGGTCGACCATGTTCGATTCCTCCGCTACGAGAAAATCGTCTAAAAAACATCAAACTGGAAGAAATTGACGCCAAAACTCCAGCAGGGCCTTGAAATTGAACACATCCGACTTCATTGCACTTGCGAAAACTTAGATGTAGGAAAAAAAACCCTAACTTGACATTGGCATAATGTATTTCAATTGCCATAAATAAAAAAAAAAAAAATAGCATTGGTACCTGGAGTTCTTGTTCTGTATGGCGAGAATCTGGTCGTCCACCTCTCTCATGGACATGCGGCCCCTGAATATGGTGGCGACGGTCAGGTACCGCCCGTGACGAGGATCCGCAGCAGTCATCATGTTACTCGCGTTGAACATCTGGAAACGGTTGAGCTTTAGTACATCGGTTTTAGCCAGACATGAAACATTGAAATAAAACTATTTTTACGGATTCTATCACGATTTCGTTTTAATTTTTATGCCCGATTCGAAAGCTTTGCAGCCTTCGTGGTCCCGGGTCGGATTAACGGCCGGTTTCAATAAACGATCTCAGTTTAGAGTGCAGATAGATAGCGATTATGAACCAATCAAATCAAGTCATTTGACGGAGTCATGTCCAAACACATCGATATTCCAAACAACATAAAACATACGCTCACGTCTGTATCCCCGAAGGGGTAGGCAGAGGCGCACTAGCAAACTAGTACACCCACGTTTCGCCGAGCTTAGTTCCGTCCCAGATGTGATAGGGGGCGAGCCTATCGCCATATCGGGCACAAATTCCAGACTCCGGGCTGATATGGAAAAATCCAATATCACTTTGCCCGACCCGGGGATCGAACCCGAGACCTCAGAACCGTAGTCGTACCGAAATACCACCACGCCACCGAGGCAGTCATGTCCAAACTGTGGTCTTATTGGCTAATTTTTGTAATCTATCTGCACATTCGATCTGAGATTGTTTATTGAAACCGGCCGTAAGTTGTTCAAAGCAAATCGTGATCGAATCCGTAAAAAAGGTTTTATTTCAATGAATAACTTTCGCGTAAACCTAAGAAATCAGACATTAAACAGTTGAGTACTAGACGGGGCATCACCACAAAACTCGCGATCTAAAACTTGTGACCAAGTGGTCATTCATGAGTAGAGGTGGGCGTTTAAACGAAAGCAGATAACAAAGCAGTGCTTATTAAATTAAGCCAGTGGTAGGTAACCTTTTGGCAGGCAGGGGCCGCAAGGTGGCAAAATACAGTAAAGGCGCGCCTCACCTCATATTTTCTATCTATAGAGGTATAATCTATAACATTTTAGATATTTATGAATAATTTACAAAACAATCACGGGCTCCAAATAGGACTTCACGGGCTGTAAATAGGATTTCACGGGCTGTAAATAGGATTTCACGGGCTTTAAATAGGATTTCACGGGCTGTAAATAGGATTTCACGGGCTGTAAATAGGATTTCACGGGCTTTAAATAGGATTTCACGGGCTGTAAATAGGATTTCACGGGCTGTAAATAGGATTTCACGGGCTGTAAATAGGATTTCACGGGCTTTAAATAGGACTTCACGGGCTGTAAATAGGATTTCACGGGCTGTAAATAGGATTTCACGGGCTTTAAATAGGATTTCACGGGCTGTAAATAGGATTTCACGGGCTGTAAATAGGATTTCACGGGCTTTAAATAGGATTTCACGGGCTGTAAATAGGATTTCACGGGCTGTAAATAGGATTTCACCGGCCGCATGAGGCCCGCGGGCCACGCGTTGCCGACCGCTGAATTAAGCAAATAAGCACTAAATGTGATAAGCTTTACGTTGAATGGTTATTCGAAATTAAAACTTATTAATACAAATAGGACACCCAACAGTCACACACATAGTCCTAACCCCACACTAAGATCGAGTCTTGTGTCGTGTATCAGGAACCTAGAGACACGCACGCTCTCACAACACCCAGAACCGAATCAAATATCTGTAGGCCATACAAACATTTGTCTCGGTGCGGGAATCGAATCCGCGACCCCGCGTTTTACCTAGTCGCCCGCTGCGCCACGGAGGCTGTCAGTTTGGGATCAAACATTTTGTATGGAAACTGACTTAATAGCCTCTCTAGTTCTGTAGTATTAAACCTATTTGCTATTAAATTACAGTTTGTCAGTAAAAAAAAAATTAAATAATAATTAAAACTATTCCCTTACCTGGCTCATCAGTTCAGGCACTGTTTGAGGTCTATAGTTGACGGAATTCTTAGCTGTGAGCGGAGCGAAACCTAGAATCAATCAGAGACGTGCACAGACATTCTGATCAGGGTATACAAAAACCACAAGTTTAAAAACTTAACGGACCGACTTCAAATCCGACCGTAACCAAATTTATATGGGACCACCCTTGTAATAAGCTCTATCGAACACAAAAAGAATTTTGAAGATCGGTCCATATTTGGCGGAGATATCGTAACATACATAAAAAATAAAAACACAAGTTTAAAAACTTCCAACTTGATCTGTCCGTGACCAAAATATGGTACCACACTTCAAATAAGCTCTAAAAATACAGACGAATTGAGGACCTCCTTATTGGAAGTCAGTCGAAAACAAATCGCGATAGAAACGGTTAAATCTAGTTTTAATTGGTAGATACCTGTCATGAAGAAGTGGAGCCTCGGGAATGGCACCATGTTGACGGCGAGCTTCCTTAAATCTGCATTCAGCTGTCCCGGGAACCGCAGACATGTCGTCACTCCAGACATCGTCAGCTGGACCGAAATGTTACCATATCTTACTACTATTATTGTGGTAGAGTGAGAGTAGAGTGGTAGAACCACGCTATACCAAATCAAATCAAATATTAATTGAATCCATAAAATGTTCAAACATCATTTAGTCAAATTTTAACTCTACCACCAGTTGAAGGCTGTTTCGCCAGAGAAGAACGGGCAAAAAACTCTGATGTTGCTCTTTTTAACACCAATTTACAGTCAGTTACTAATACATTACAGCACCAGATGCAGAAAGACCTTAAATTACAGCAGCTAAGCCATGATAACAATACATTTTATTAGATGTAGGACCAAATAACATACAAGATACATGGAGTAAGTCCCACAGCCATGGCAAGTTGAGCTGAAACGGACGGTAGCCAGTTACGTCTAAGGCACGAATGGGCCGGCTAGACCGGGCACTAGATAACACTGTCTCACAGAAAACCGACGTAAAGTGCAGCTTGCTTTGGTCGCGTTTCGTTCGGTGAGCGAGATTTCCGGTGGCCCAATTCCCCCACTCCCTTTCCCTCTTCTTCCATTTCCTTTTATTTAGGTTGGCAACGCACCCATGATTCTTTTTGTGTCATGGGTGTCTATGGGCGGTGGAGTTCAGTTACCATCAGGTGACCCATCTGCTCGTTTGCCAGTCTCTACTTAAAAAAAAATCACGACCGTACGCCTGAATGGATGTGGATGAAAGACAAGTGTCCGTCTTGTCATCTTAACCATACTATGGGTGAGATATATAGAGCGGACTTTCACTAGCGCTGAGATCTATAGAGCGAACTTTGACTAGCGCTGAGATCTATAGAGCGAACTTTGACTAGCGCTGAGATCTATAGAGCGAACTTTGACTAGCGCTGAGATCTATAGAGCGAACTTTGACTAGCGCTGAGATCTATAGAGCGAACTTTGACTAGCGCTGAGATCTATAGAGCGAACTTTGACTAGCGCTGTGATCTATAGAGCGAACTTTGACTAGCGCTGAGATCTATAGAGCGAACTTTGACTAGCGCTGAGATCTATAGAGCGAACTTTGACTAGCGCTGAGATCTATAGAGCGAACTTTGACTAAGTCTGATTCAAAGAAACGAACTCAGGCTGAAATCTATACCTAGTTCTTACTTAAGTCTTGTACGAAAGTCGACTCAACGTAGTCGTATCTTTGGAGTGAACTAAGGGAAAGCCAACTTCTGCGTATTTATAGTTCGAACTCGTACTTAGCTGGCCATAGTCGAACTTTGCATAGTCTATTCAGGCGTTATCGATTTCACGCAGTTCCTTTGACAAAATAAACTTACGATTTTTATAAAATTACATAAACAGGGGTGACTCCTGACGCTTGACTCGAACTTGAATTCGATTCGGTGTCATTTATTGACTTAAAATTCCACCGAAATAGAGGTAAAAAGTGCATCAATCACGTAAAAAATTACCAAATGACAAGTTCACGAATATTATGCAACATTAGCGCACTTTAAAAGTAGATTTCGGTGTAATTTTAAGTCAATAAATGAAACCAAATCGAAATCACAATCGAATCGAATGTCAAGAGTAAGGGGGCATGTGCAGGAGACGCACCTTAATATTTGTACTGCCTTGGTGGCGTAGTTGTATTTCGGTATGACTACCGTCCTGAGGTCTCGGGTTCGATCCCCGAGTCGGGCAAAGTGATATTGGATTTCATCATCCATATCAGCCCGGAGTCTGGAATTTGTGCCCGATATGGCGATAGGCTCGCCCCCTATCACATCTGGGATGGAACTAAGCTCGGCGAAATGTGGGTGTTCTAGTTCGCTAGTGCGCCTCTGCCTACCCCTTCGGGAACATAGGCGTGAGCTTATGAGCTTATGTAACGGAATGTAACTAACAGCTGACAAAATGGCAGACATTTGACAATAAAATAATGATTAATGATTTCGAATGTTTTAAATCGAACTTTGACTTAGTCCGAGTCATTTTTACATGAACGAGCGTTACATAGCACAGCGTGACGGTTCAATCTCATTCAGTACACACAAAATAAAGTGCTCAGCGCGCTTACAGTTTTAACTTCAATAACTTACAGATATAAGATGGTTGAGGTCCCCATAGCTCGGGCTGCTGAGACGTAAAGTCCTGAAGCAGATGTTGTACAGAGCCTCGTTGTCGATGCAGAACGTCATGTCCGTGTTCTCGACGAGCTGGTGCACTGACAGAGTCGCGTTGTATGGTTCCAGTACCACCTCGCTCACCTGCCAAAAGGACATTATCAAAGTGTGAAAGTAAAGAAATGACGTTATCAAAGTGAGAAAGCAATGACGTTGAAATCGCTCCGCCTGTGAAAGTAAAGAAATGAGAGAGCAGTATGTGTGCGCGAAGGATGAAAAGATATAAAAGCAAGATGGCGAGACAGACGACGAACGGCATACGAGCTTTGCTTACGAGTGAGCCTGTGCACAAGATCACGAACGAAGGCGATAACGAAAGAACGACGATAAACGAAAACAAAATCCCATATGTACCTATTATTAAATTTCGCCAATACAAATTTCACCAATAAAACTACTCTAACATCAACACTGAAAAAAACAATTGTTGAAACAAAATACATATCAAATATTCCGTTACTAAATGTTACTATTAAATATACTACAGTGGGGTTACCACCACCTTTTATAGCAGTATTATTATAATCTTACTTGTACCGATTCCCATACGAAACAAACGAAGAACGATTATAATAATACTGCTATAAGAGGTGGTGGTAACCCTGCTGTAAGCGGTAATATGTGCAGGCAAATTTACATGTAGGTAAACTTCAGTAGGTACGCGGCGGGGCGCTGTCATCCGAGTCGTGCCGGAAAATTACCAATTACTACTGCGAATTCAGAAGGCCGTTTTGCCAGAGAAGAACGAGTATGAAACTTTGGCGTTGCTCTTTTAAATACTAGTTGATGACCTTCATTCTACCTGACGTTATCCTGGCCTTATACCAGGGTCCGCCTTCCTACTTAAACGATTCCACTTCACCCGGTCTTGAGCATCCTTCACAATAAGACCATTAGTTCTCATATCATCCTCCAAAACGTCCAGCCAGCGCTTTTTGGGCGATCCACGGGAACACACCCCTGGTACGATTTGGGCCAGACACTTGCAACCAAATGCTGTTTGACAATTACTCAAAATACTGACCTTAGGCGATGGCACAACGCTGAAGGTGTCCATGATGCGGTCAGGGAACTCCTCGCGGATCTTACTGAGGAGTAAGGTGCCCAGACCTGACCCGGTGCCGCCGCCCAGCGAGTGGGCCAGCTGGAATCCTGGACAACAGATATTGAGGCTGTGGCGTGATTGCAGACATTCAGATTAGGACAAAGAAAAACCTTGCATAATTATTTCCTGCAACTCTTACTACAGCGTCGTCTTAAGGCATGCTCCTGTGCCTTCCTGGGAGTAAAAATAACTGACAACGTACCTATAATAATCTTTTTTATAGCAGAGACTGGCAAACGAACGAGAGGGTCACCTGATGATAAGTGATCTCCAGCGCCCATAGACACAAAAAGAATCATGGGTGCGTTACCAACTTAAAAGGATGGCATGGAAGTGGAGGTAAAAGGGATTGTGAAAGGGAGGGGTAATTGGGTCACCGGAAATCTCACTCACGGAACGAAACGCGACAGCGAGCTGCCACTTTACATCAGTTTTCTTGGAGACGATGGTATCAAACCAGTCGAGCCGGCCTATCGTGCTGTAGACGTAACTGTCTATATCGTGACTCTACCACTCAACGTTTGACCATTCGAGCGATAGACAAGAAAGGTTGTCATATGTGTTCAAACAAAAATCGATTTTTTTTCTAGAAAATCAGATAAAGTAAAAAAAATAATAAGATAATTACCATGCAGACCCCCCCTGTCATTAAAAGTAGGTAAAAAAAGACCCATCTGCCCCCTGTAGTGCTTACTTAATACTTCAATGCCCCCCTAGCTATGATCAGCTTGACAAGTGATGTCAGGAGTACAAGCCTAGTATGTTACCTTGCAAGCAGTCACAGGTCTCCGCCTCCTTCCTGATGACGTCCAGCACCGAGTCTACGAGCTCGGCGCCCTCCGTGTAGTGACCCTTGGCCCAGTTGTTACCTGCGTTAAAAACATCTATGAACACCGGATCCATCCTTCGGACCTACGCGACGGGACGACCCAGATATCAGTTTTAAAGTTAACTTGAGTCCAAAAATAGATTAACACAAGCGTGTACTTTTTTCAGGTTTTGGCTATACAGATTTTGAACTCAATTTGCCCTAAAACAAAATGGCGGCAGATTTTTCAATTTTAGTGTCGGATCCATACTTTATATTGAACTAACCTGCGCCACTTTGTCCAAACACGAAGTTGTCTGGACGGAATAGCTGTCCATACCGCCCAGACCTGACGGAGTCCATGGTCCCCGGCTCCAGGTCCACAAGCACTGCGCGAGGGACGAACTTGCCTGAAACAATGTAGTTATAAAAAGGTTTAGTAAAACCGAAACACGGACGTTGAAAAAAGAGGACGTAGCGCTAGTAACATTGAAAATGATTAAAAAAATTCTGCCGATCCAATCTATCGACACAATTGTTGTGATTTCGGATAATTGTGGTGACTTAGTACACGATATTGAAGAGTAGTATGTTAATTATATTTATTTCAACTACCCTCTAAGTAATTCATAATATTTGTAGAAGGTACTTCTTTATTAACTAAAGCAAAAGGTATAAAAGAGCGGGAGCTATCATTATGGAGTTAGTCTCCCTTTGGAGCTGGAAGTGTACACAACTACTGTTTGAGATATACAGTAAAGTTGTGTAGCGAATATAGTGCATATAAGAGGCACGTTTTAACCAAGTCTTTTTACACAATGGCGACGAATGAGTTTAGTGTGTGCGTCGGACACTTTTGTACAGGCGTGTTTGTGTGCGTGGCTTATCTGTGGCGTCCGTTCAACTATAGGCGAGACGGTTTCCCTTTTTTTTATACGTCCAAGAAACGAAAGTAGTTTGTTACATACATACATACATAAGCTCACGCCTGTATCCCCGAAGGGGTAGGCAGAGGCGCACTAGCGAACTAGAACACTCACATTTCGCCGAGCTTAGTTCCGAAAGTAGTTTGTTCATCGGAGTAATATACAATACTATAATTAACAAATTATTACCACGTATGTTATGTTTTATCTTAAAACCAGAATAAACACTCAATTTTTTTTCTACCTGCCCTTATTCAACCTTAATGTGGGATCGGCGCAACACACTTTTCAAGCATGTTGCAGAAAGAATTTGGCTTAGTTTTTACGATCTACATGCCTGACGTTAACCCCTTCCGGGGAATCCAGTCCCAATAATTAAATTAGAAAATTGCTTACCCGTCGGAGGCGGCACATACATTTGTTACATAAGCGTATAGGCCACTGGAGGTCGAGCCACCTGTGACTATTTAAAACGAACCCAGGACCTCCCGGTCCACAGCCCATATATGCTGCCACTAGAAGGCGACGTCTGTTTTATTAAAAACAAATACCTATACATACCGCTAGAGGCTTCATTGTAATAAACATTCAGCCGTTCAAACTGCAAGTCACTCTCTCCGCGGTACACGCCGTCCGTGCCGATGCCATGCTCGTCCGAGATGATCTCCCAGAACTGGAACAAAGTAGTACCTGCTTTTTAAAGTCGGTGAAAACTAATGACTAAAGAAATGATCACAAGTTTAAAAACTTAACAGACCGAGTTCAAATCCGATCGTGACCAAATTTATATGGGACATAACATAACATAACATAACATAACATAAGCTCACGCCTTTATCCCCGAAGGGGTAGGCAGAGGCGCACAAGGGAACTAGTACACCCACATTTCGCCGAGCTTAGTTCCGTCCCAGATGTGATAGGGGGCGAGCCTATCGCCATATCGGGCACAAATTCCAGACTCCGGGCTGATATGGAAATATCCAATATCACTTTGCCCGACCCGGGGATCGAACCCGAGACCTCAGAACCGTAGTCGTACCGAAATACCACCACGCCACGGAGGCAGTCATATGGGACCATCCTTGAAATAAGTTCTATAGAATACAAAAAGACATTTGGCGGAGATATCGCGAACATTATACATAACACATATATAACAAAATTAAAAAAAATACAGACGAATTGAGGACCTTTTCCTTTTTGGAAGTAGGGCGTAAAACACCGAATATGAAATAGAATCAATAAATATTAGTATAAAGACAGCCACCGTGGCTTGTCGGGCGAGTAGCCGGCTGTGAAGCGAGAGCCCGCGGATTCGATTCCCGCGTTGAGACAAATGTTTGTGTGGCCCACATATTTGTTTCAAGTGTGGGTGTTGTGAGAGCGTGCGTCTCTCATAGTCTCTGATACCCATGATACAGGTTATACCTAGTGTGGGGTCAGGACTAGGTGTGTGACTGTACGGGTGTATTTATTTATTTATTATTCACGTACACGTTACGTAATTCTTATGTCACGGTGACTTGCATGTAAATTAAAATGGCGGAACCGGCATAGTACGCGTAGTTTTCGTAATTATTTATTGTCCTTTTGTCGACCGAATTCAAAAAAGGAGGTCCTTAATTCGTCTGTATAAATCGACTTACGTCATAAATGAATAGCTCATGTATACTGATATGACTGCCTCGGTGGCGTGGTTGTATTTCGGCACGACTACCGTCCTGAGGTCTCGGGTCCGATCCCCGGGTCGGGCAAAGTGATATTGGATTTTTCCACATCAGCCCGGTGTGTGGAAATTGTGCCCGATATGGCGATAGGCTCGCCCCCTATCACATCTGGGACGGAACTAAGCTCGGCGAAATGTGGGTGTACTAGTTCGCTAGTGCACCTCTGCCTACCCCTTCTGGGATATAGGCGTGAGTTTATGTCTATGCCGTCATGTATAGTGTAATAAAAAAATCTTATCGACTGACTTCCAAAAAGGAGAAGGTCCTCGATTCGTCTGTATTTTTTTATGTATGTTACTCGATATCTCCGCCAATTAATGTGGACGGGTTTTCAAGATTGTTTTCGTGTTCGATAGAGCTTATTCCAAGGTGGTTCCAATTTGGTCATGATGGAATAAATTGTGAAAACAGTCCATTTAAACTGATTATTCATTGATGTCAGGTCCCAAATACATTTGGTCAGGATCTGATAAATTTTGAAGTTGGTCGGCTACGATTTTTAAATTGTGATTGCAGTGGCGTACCTAACTACATTGTTGAGGGCCCGTGGCAAATTCATTGGATGTAGGGGATTTCAGTGACGAGTCCTTATATAGTCAGTCACGGCTTATTCTGTCCGAGGACTCCTTCCGATCGCCACTGGGGCCCCCTACGGTTGGGGGCCCGTGGCATTTTGCCGACATGCCACAATGTAGTTCCGCCACTGTGTGATTGTCATATTATCGAAATCGCGGACATAAAGGTGTGTTGTGACTTGTGACTAATGTAACGGCCTTCCGCAGAAGGTAACGATTAAATAACGATTAACATTCACTTATTTAGCAAAACACGACATTCTGACCTTTTTATGAAGTTTATTTAAATACCTACAACCCGCAACTTCATTCGCGTGGAATTCATCCCTAAACCCTATAAATTCAGTTAAAAGCAACATTTATAATTTATTTTGTTATTATTTCGCGCATCTGTTATGTTTATTTGCTCAATATACATTTAGTCGAAGGATTAACCTGAAATAAAAAAAAAAAACAATAAAATTCGAATTTCGCGGGCGACTGCTGATCTTGGGCCGTATGAGATTTTTTGTAAAACTGAACAAAAATTGCATTTTAAGTATTTATTTCGTTATTTTTGGTATTTATGTGATATGTAAAACATAAAAAAAAATATTTGTTTAGTCACACCCTTGTTTCATAACATTAAATCAGACCACCACTCGGGCTGTATGGTCCACGGTTCCTTTGCCCATTAGAAATTTGAAGAAAAAATAAAATAAAACAAAAAACTAATTTGCCGCACGGGTAGATTTCTTATTTTCGTGTTATCAGAATTAAGAAGTATTTGAAAACAAAATTAGTACCTACACTGCGATATTTTGCCAAATTATAACGCCTTATTAGTTAAAACAGCCGAAAATAAGCTACTTTACACATAATTACCTACTAGATGAGTAATTTTAGGGTTACAAAATGTCCATTTCTAAGATATTCTCAATTACATACCTTCGAACCAATTTGATTTCCGCATTGTCCAACCTGAACGTGCACAATTTCCCTCATTTTCACTCACAGAAGTTAATTTTAACCACGAATGCACACTTGGCTAGAATTTAGGTTAGTTTTTACAGTGTAACCTTTTTACAAGTTTAATTCAAGCCGTAGAAGACAGTGATGTAACTTCTTATCAACTTATCACAATTCACGTTAAATTGATATCGTTGAAGTGATAACGATAAAGTGGGCTAGCGTATTTGATACACATATAGAAATGATGAATGCACTTAAAATTTTACTACAGATTGCGTAAAATACCATAGCATATAAATTTTTTACGTTTTTAATAATATCGAGACAATATTGAATTAATTTTCGCAAGTTCGTACTACATTTGAGCAAGGTGTTTCCGAAATTGGAAATTGTGACGTGTGTAACCTTGGTGCAGCGCCATCTGTTATTTAACGTCGGAACGAGTTCAAGTTAAGTTAAGCATTTAGTATTGATCTTCGGACCGTGGCCTTCACCGCTTGAACGACTCTCACGACCTAACTCAAGGCTCTTGCAATTAATACCACTTGATACCTGTGATGTTGGTTAGTGATATCATCACTTAAGGCTCAATTTAGCTCGCTTAACCGGGACCGTTATTTATTAGGACCAGAATATGACCGCGTAACACAGTCAATCTTGTCTTGTTAGCTCGTAAAAGCATTCTCTACAATATCGACAGTCGAAAGCATATTTGTATTAACTAGAAAAATCCTACTTTACAGGAAAGCCAAAAAACTGTTTTAAAAAAACATAACTTTTACACCAAAATATATATTAATGCCAAATTTGGATTGCGTTACTCAATTTTAGTTCTACAGTTATTTTATCAAAGACTTTTGATGAGATACAGCAATCGATATTTTAATCCTAAGCAGCAAAAACGTTGTATATCTGAGGTGAGTTCCACGGGGACATCAAATCGCTCAGAATTCACGTTATACCAACGTTGTAACTATATTCAACTATTTGAATACGTTGTACGTCGTGTGTTGGATGTCTATAGAAAATACTGGAAGCGATTTAGGCGTACCTGTTAAATAAGCGAATAATTTTTTACTAATTACATCGTTTTGAAGTATGTTTTTTTTAAGAAAGTGGGTATTTTCAACGTCATATTAAAGTTTTTTTAATCATATAAGAACAAATGTGAATTCAAATTCAAATTGAGTGTCAGGAGTCAGCCCCCTGTCTTGACGCAAGCCCCTCTGATTTGCTCAAGCATAAATTTGTAGTCCGGCATGATTCTGGTGATCCATAAACCCAATGTTTGTCGATGCTCGCTGTTTTTTCTTGTACTGCACTGCGCTTCCCATCAGGCGAAGTGTAGTCACTTTGCCGTCCCGGATAAAAAAGGTAATCCAATGAAATTCAAAGATCCAATGCATTTGTTATTTAAGAAAGATTCCGTTATCTACATGTTATTTGTATAGGTTTATCTAATCGGCTTAAAGGTGTGGTGAATATGTTTACGTTTGATAATGGTTAGTTGGGGTGGGTATGGATTAGTATGGAAGTATATCCGTGTTCATGTGCTTTTATGGGCTGAACCAGTTTCGTCATCAGAAAAAATACTGCAGAATATAGGTCTCTCCCACAGATTTTCAGACCAGCCTGTTGGATAGCAGATATCTGATGGGGTAGAACAGTTCTCGGTTAAAGACCACGTACCCCAAGTACAGCGTTGGACGCCCACCTGCAAAGTGGACAGATGACCTGATAAAATATTATGTAGCAGGAAATGAAAGTATATGAAATGGATTAAGCTGCCTTCTTCTGGATAACGCCGGGCAGATAAAGAAGTTATGAACTGGATTTGACCATGTAGTGTAGTATTTCCGGAAGTTGGTATATAATCATACTTTTTAGTTATGGTGGTTTTAGGCTTGTATAAGTTTTGGGTTTGCGTCATCAACTACCTATGTATGCTAGTTGACAAACGACAATTTTTTAAGTAACTTTTGTAAAATTCAAAACCTTTACGTAGTGTTGGACCCACCTTGCAATCTTCTGTATATAGCTTAGATAAAGTGCGTTCTGAATCTCACTTTACGTTTTTATACGTAAATATGAAAATATATTTCTGCCTTAGGTTTAGAATTAACTAACGTATTAATTAGATTGATAAAGTTGTTAGAGAATATTGATAGTTTTAATATTTTGATTCATAATTTTGATCTTTATTACATAGTAGGAAGACTAATACACTCTCACATATAATTTCCGAACGGAACCAAAACAAACAGCTGTCAAAAATACGTAAAATTACCAAGTGTTGTTTTTCCGAAATTACTTATAAAATCCTAAAAAACAATCATGTCGTGCCCGTAAAACACCATAATTAACTCACATACAACGCAATAAACCAAAAAAATGCGATTTTACATCACAAATCCTTGCAAAAACATAATGCAACAAAAATGAAGTTTGCGAAAGCCTTTCTCACATTAATATTAATAAGCACGGCTTTACTTGGAGATTACGTTGTTTTCAATTCAAAATACTCCAATTCTCAAGTGTTTCGCGCGTTTTCTGATACCTGTGTACATGGAATTATTGGCTGTTTATCCTCAATAGTATTTTTTAGTTACAATCACGGGTTAACGCTGGAAGAATATATTACTAACGTTATATTCTGTACTATAGTGTCTTCTTTGATCGACATTGATCATGTTATTGTAGCGAAGTCACTGCAGTTGAAGGTAAGCATCATGGCATTGATATATTATATACATAGATGCACAGTTGACAGTCGGAAAATGGGACAGCAAAGGAGTGCTTAAGCACTCCTTTTGCCTACAGTCGGACGCCGATAGAATTCTAAATTTCAAAATTCGAATTTTAAAACGCTTGATCATTTCGTTTAAAAAGTTACTTTATAACACATGCATAGGGTTGTATTTGTGTTGGCTTAATTAGAACTTGTGATATTTTTCTTTGTTTTATTCCTGAGACCACTTTTTAGGAGGATATTTGCAAAGAACTGTGCATCTAGGGTATATTATATGACTATGAGGCTTACTTATAATAACAAATAAATACACCCAACAGTCACACACCTAGTCCTGACCCCACATTAGGTATAACCTGTATTGTGGGTGTCAGAGACTATAAGACTTAAAAAAAAAGTTTAACAACAAATGGCAAATACAGTGGCGTGCATAGGCATTATGGTCAGGTTAGACAAAAAACTTACAAAATGATTTTCTTCATTTCATGTTATCGTAATCATCACCATGGACCCTGTGTCGATTTAAAATATAAGCCAGACACCCTTATTTTGTAAAATGGTTTTTGGTCAAGATTCTTTTTCTTCTTCTTCTTTCTTTAAAAAATATGGCCTCCATCAATGTTTGATGATTTTGCCAACGACAGTGTTTAATAAATCCATTACTCAAAAAAATAGCTAGTCAGACATCTTGAAATGAAAACAATTTAACATTCTTTATTTAGGTAAATGGCAAACTGTCAGGGTAGACAGTGTCTCTTTGCCTATATGACCGCACGCCACTGGGTAAATAATAGCCTGTCCCTTTCATTTTCAAATTATGTGACACAAGGAAAAAAGTGATCTATTCTTAGCCACTTTCTCAGCTAAACTGTTTTTGTAAGTAGGGCTCTATATCATAAGCTCTATGCAGCACAAAAAAGATTTGGAAAATCGGTCCACATTTGGTGAAGATATCGGGGAACATAGGTATTAAAAATATACAGACAAATTGAAGAATTTTTTTGAAGTCGAAAAAACTTAACAGACTGACTTCAAAAGTTCACCGATCTTGACCAAATTTATTATGGGATTATGGGAATTAATTTTTATATGGGACCACCCTTGAAATAAGCTCTGTGGAATACAAGAAGATTTTTGAAAATCGGTCCACATTTGGCAAATATATCGAGTAACATACATTAAAAATTAAATTGAGGACTTTCTCCTTTTTGAAATTGATCGAAAAATAATCACAAGTTTATTAACTTAACTGACCGACTTCCAATTTACCGATCGTGACCAAATTTATATGGAAATCGGTCCACATTTAGCACATAAAAAAATACCGACGAATTGAGGACCTCCTCCTTTTTGGGAAGTCGGTCGATAAATGATTTGAATTCACAATAATTTTCAAACCGTTGTTACAGGACATCACAAACGCAAAACATCGTGGGATATTTCATTCAACAACATTTTTCATCATAATAACAATTATTCTAACAATATACAGTAACATAAAGAAAAATATAAACATATACCTATTAACGTTAATGCTTTTCATAGCATCTATAACTCATCACCTAAGAGACGGCAATAGACGAGGCTTATGGTTTCCCCCTTTTGGGTCCACCCCCCCATTAAATAAGTTGTTATATGTTATTTTATTAGGTATATGTCCACATATATTTGCTGTAATTTATGGATGGACTAGGGGTAGTTTTCATAAGAATGTTAGTGAGAGATTTATTGTTTAAAACATAACATAAGCTCACGCCTGTATCCCCGAAGGGCTAGGCAGAGGCGCACTAGCGACCTAGAACACCCACATTTCGCCGAGCTTAGTTGCGTCCCAGATGTGATAGGGGGCGAGCCTATCGCCATATCGGGCACAAATTCCAGACTCCGGGCTGATATGGAAAAATCCAATATCACCTTGCCCGACCCGGGGATCGAACCCGAGACCTCAGAACCGTAGTCGTACCGAAATACCACCACGCCACCGAGGCAGTCAAAAAAAGTTGTTTAAAAGTTAAATGATAATAGCCAATCCCGATCAATTAATAAAAGGGCATCAACTTCAAAGAAAGTAAGAAATTCATTGAAATTAAACTATTTTTACGGATTATATCACGATTTGGTTTTAATTTTTATGCCCGACGTTTCGAAAGCTTTGCAGCCTTCGTGGTCACGGGTCAGACTGTGAAAACCAAATCGTGATATAATCCGTAAAAATAGTGTAATTTCAATGAATAACATTCACGTAAACCTAAGAAATCATTAAGTAAGAAATTGTTGATATTTTTAAGCTATTGCATAGCTTCTATCGCGGGCCTGAGCGTGGCGACCGAATCCAGAAATTCCGTAACGAAAATAACCTAACACCCCCCACTCCGACCGGCACAGCGGTGATAATTTTTAGTTTTGCTATCTATCGATGAATAGCAGAACTTTTAATGACTTTTTTTAAATATCACGCTTGTCTGTTTAGTTCACCAACTCGCCTCTAGGTGGCATTGGTTGTATCGGCGTTACTGCGCATGCGTAATCCCCCTCTTCGTGCCGCAATCTGGTGACTCATGCCTGCTTAGAGTTTCGGCATTAGGGCACCTTCTCTTTGTATTTACTTCATGGTACGACTCTACGAAGCTCGCACGAATCGAGATGAGCTGCTCCGAAATCGGACGAATACGTAATCAGCTGTTTGTGAGAAAGTATATAGGTGTATTGATTTTGGATGCTATGCAATAGCTTTACCGCGGCAGTCCCCGAGTGCCACACGTTTTTTTTTACTTTAAGTGTTCAGCAAATACTTCTATGTATACTACTAGACTGGCTGTTCGGTACATAGAATGTGCGCACTAAGTCTCTGTTAATCGACCTCAACTCGCTATAGAAATCTGCTCTTTACCTTAGCCGTGAAACGTCAAACACTCGCCGTCATGTACCACAATTTTATTTCGAAACAGCTTGTCTAGTAAATACAAGTCTTTGGTGTTCAGTTTTGAAGTTGGTTTTAAGTTTTTGTGAAAGTTTATTAGGAGAAACGAATCAGTTGACATTGCTTTGTGTTCTATAATAATATACTGTAAAGAATAATTCATAAATCTATAAAAATAAGAATGTTTACTCGTATATAATATATTATATTTATGAAGTGTTTAATGAGTGTTTTATTGCAGTCACCTCACTTAATTTTAAATAGATTAAAGTTAATAAAAACCTTAGACTAAAGAAGACAGAGGACAGTGCTTTACTGCGAAAAAATTATGCATTCTTAATCTTAATGTATGGAACGAAACCAAAATGGCGACTTGCGAAAGAAAAATCCGATTAACAGTTAGACAACTAATATTCCGAAATTAGTATTATTGTCAATAAAACCACCGTATTTACAATTAAATCAATAAGTATTTATACGTTATTTCATTGTTATCACACGGTGACAACTTACATGAAAATAGATCGAGAAACTAAAATGGCGGAACCTGCTTCATAGGGCCTTACTTAAAACAGCATTTTTACGCCCGAATGGTCAAACGCTACTCAATCTTAACGGCTTTTTACATTCATTTTCGCCCTTAGAGAAAGAACGAACAGAGTAGCCAACCGCGTATACCCGTAAGGGACAGAATATAAGACACAGGGATACCGTGTTGGAAAAATGTACCCGTCATTTATTTGAAACTTAGATAGAATAATCTAAGATTTGAAATGTAGTTCATATTAAAAAAAAATGGGTGCGTGTACTTATGTACGCGCGTGAGAAGTTATACTTCTTTGTTTAATAATATTTAGTGTTAATTATATTAAAAAACTAAAAACATACGCAAAACAACCATTTTAGCTGTCACCTGCTCGTAGAACAATGGCCCATGGTATAAGATGCATGTTTTGTTCGTTTAGGCGCAGAATGTCCAATTCTCACATGGTCCAATTCGCACAATGTCCAATTCTCAAAATGTCCAATTCTCATAATGTCCAATTCGCGAAATGTCCAATTCGCGAAATGTCCGTTTCGTAAAATGTCCAATTCCCAAAATGTCCAAATCTCAAAATGTCCAATTCGCGAAATGTCGAGTCCTCAAAATGTCCCAAATCTCAAAATGTCCAATTCGCACAATGTCTAATTCGCGAAATGTCCAATTCTCAAAATGACCAAATCTCAAAATGTCCAATTTTAAAAATGTCCAATTCTCAAAATGTCCAATTCGCGAAATGTCCAATTCCCAAATGTCCCATTCGCGAAATGTTCGTTTCGCAAAATGTCCAATTCGCGAAATGTCGAGTCCTCAAATGTCCGATTCGCGAAATGTCCGTTTCGCAAAATGTCCAATTCCCAAAATGTCCAAATCTCAAAATGTCCAATTCTCAAAATGTCGAATCCTCAAAATCTCCAATTCGCGAAATGTCCAATTCGCACAATGTCCAATTCGCACAATGTCTAATTCGCGAAATGTCCAATTCTCAAAATGACCAAATCTAAAAATGTCCAATTCGCAAAATGTCCAATTCGCAAAATGTCCAATTCGTAAAATATACAATTCGTAAAATGTCCAATTCGCGAAATGTCCAATTCCCAAATGTCCAATTCTCAAAATGTCCAATTCCCAAATGTCCAATTCGCAAAAGTCCAATTCGCAAAATGTCCAATTCGCAAAATGTAAATTCGTAAAATGTCCAATTCGCGAAATGTCCAATTCCCAAATGTCCCATTCGCGAAATGTCCGTTTCGCAAAATGTCCAATTCGCACAATGTCTAATTCGCGAAATGTCCAATTCTCAAAATGACCAAATCTCAAAATGTCCAATTCTCAAAATGTCCAAATCTCAAAATGTCCAATTCTCAAAATGTGCAATTCGCGAAATGTCCGTTTCGCAAAATGTCTAATTCCCAAAATGTCCAAATCTCAAAATGTCCAATTCGCAAAATGTCCAATTCTCAAAATGTCCAATTCGCGAAATGTCTAATTCCCAAAATGTCCAAATCTCAAAATGTCCAATTCTCAAAATGTCCAATTCGCGAAATGTCCAATTCTCAAAATGTCCAATTCGCGAAATGTCTAATTCCCAAAATGTCCAAATCTCAAAATGTCCAATTCTCAAAATGTCCAATTCGCGAAATGTCCAATCCTCAAAATTTCCAATTCGCGAAATGTCCAATTCGCACAATGTCCAATTCGCACAATGTCTAATTCGCGAAATGTCCAATTCTCAAAATGACCAAATCTCAAAATGTCCAATTCGCGAAATGTCTAATTTGCACAATGTTCAATTCACTAAATGTCCAAAACGCGAAATGTCCGTTTCGCGAAATGTCCAATTCTCAAAATGTCCAATTCCCAAAATGTCCAAATCTCAAAATGTCCAATTCGCGAAATATCCAATTCCCAAAATGTCCAATTCGCGAAATGTCCGTTTCGCAAAATGTCCAATTCCCAAAATGTCCAAATCTCAAAATGTCCCATTCGCGAAATGTCCGTTTCGCAAAATGTCCAATTCGCGAAATGTCCAAATCTCAAAATGTCCAATTCCCAAAATGTCCAAATCTCAAAATGTCCAATTCGCGAAATATCCGTGCAATCGAAGTCAAATGGGTGCGTGTACGTGTACGCGGTTAAGCAGACAACTTCATACCGTAGACAACTTCATACTGTTAATTTTTTTCGTCACAGATGTGAAAATTTCACTCTCATCATTTTTTCATAACGCGCCTAAAGAAGTATAACTTCAAAAATTTTCTTTTTTTGTTTGGTAATAAACATTTAAAAGCGTTAGTACAGCAATAACTAACAAGTTTATTTTTGGTTAATAATCCCTCAGAAGTCGCCTCCTTGGTCTAGTGGCATGTATGGGCTGTGAACCGGGAGGTCCTGGGTTCGATTCCCAGGTTGGACGATTCTTATTTAATTTGCCCGGGAGGATCCCTCATAGGAAGTTGACGTCAGGTAGGCGGCCGGTCGTAAAAACTAAGCCAAATCCTACCTGTAACATGTTTGAAAAAGTGTGTAGCGCCGACCCCACATTAAGGTGGGATAAAGGCAGGTAGAAAGAAATAAAAAAATCAAAAAGATATAGAACACAAGTTGTACATTAAGCCGCGTCTCCTGCTTTAAAACATTACACAACACATGTATACAAAACATGAGGAGCTGGGCGACACATGGTTTCTTCTTCTTCCGGCCTTAATCCCATTTCTATTTGGGAACGGCTCTCCTAATCGTTTGTCTCCGAAGGTGTCTATTCTAGACCGTCGACGGGTCTATATTATTATATTATAGGTCTTTACTACAGCAATCCATGTTAGTCGGGTTCTTCCGGGCTTTCTCATTGTGTTTTTGTGTTTCAGCACTTTTCTGGTCATGTGGTCCTCCGGTCTTTTCATGACGTGGCCGTACCATCGCAGTCGCGACTCCGTAAGTTTGTCCTGAATAGGCATTACTTTAAAAATTACGCAAAACAATTAATTTCGCTGTCTCCCCCTCAAAGAACAATGGACCATAGATAAAAATATGTAGTGAAATCATCTCTTGCTTAGGTGCTTTGTATTGTATATGTACTAAAACATTATTTTAGTGCAGGAGACGCGACATAATGAAAACTTCCCATTATTTGGGAAATTAAGTTTTTGTTTTCCTGGTAACACTAAATTCAAAGTTGGTGTCGGACAATAAAAACGTATACGCAGAACGAGATAACAAATTTTTCGTCTGTCTCTATCACTCACACTGTAAACTGTATTTATCTATCTCACTTATATTTGATTTTACTACTTAGACGCCCAATCTATAGTATTCTTTATCTAAGATTTTCGCCATACAATTTTGACAGACAAGGTGGCCTTAAACGACATAAAGCGACCTTAAGTGTATGAACATTCGGCGGTTAGCTGAGCAAATGGTTACGAATAACTTGTCACGTTTTTTCCTTGCGTTACATTGTTTAAAAATGAAAGGGACAACCTATGGTATAAAGATAAGCAGCGCTCAAATATTTTTATAAGTATGGGGCATTGTTTTTCGTTGTTATGTGGGGTCCTCTTATTTTTCCTTTAGTCATTGCAGTCACTTCATATGGGTTATGTAGTTATTATTATCAGTTATTGTGTCGTATAATGCTGTGCCGAATAAATATTTTTTCTTTATTTATATCTTTCTTTCTTTCTCATTGATACAGCATAAATACATTCTAAATAGTTTTAGGGTGCCTCGGTGGCGTGGTGGTATTTCGGTACAAGTACGGTTCTGAGGTCTCGGCTACATCCCCGGGTCGGGCAGTGATATTGGATTTTTCCATATCAGCCCGGAGTCTGGAATTTGTGCCCAATATGACGGTAGGCTCGCCCCCTATCACATCTGGGACGGAACTAAGCTTGCGAAATGTGGGTGTTCTAGTTCGAAAGTGCACTTCTGCCTTTCCTTCAGGGATACAGGCGTGAGCTTATTTTTTTACTTGATTATAGATGGTTTTAGGGTAATAAAAACACGTTTATCCAAAAATATTTATTCCCCTGGCCACACAGTGCTCTCTATCCAGTCTAAGTAGCTGGCAACCCTGGTGTACACAGCGGGGTGACCAGCCTCCGCGCAGTTCCTTCCAAATGACGTCACCCCGATCACGAAGAATACGCAATGGTTGTCCGTTGATACTACTTGGAGGGGGGAACCCGAGTCACCCTGGAATGGAGCATAATTAAATTACTTTTTTTATAGCAGAGACTGGCAAACGAGCAGATGGGTCACCTGATGGTAAGTGATCTCCACAGCCCATAGACACCCGAGACACAAAAAGAATCATGGGTGCGTTGCCAACCTAAAAGGAGGGAATCGAAGGAGAGGGAAAAGGGATTGGGAAGGAGGAGAGATGGGCCACTGGAAATCTTATTCACCGAATGAAACGCGAATTACCACGTCGGTTTTCTGTGAGACAGTGGTATGAAACGTGGTAGACGTAACTGTCTACTTTCTATAAATACTTTGATAGCCTCGTTGACGTCAGGCAGGCAGCCGCTCGTAAAAACTTTGCCAAATCTTTTCTGCAACATGCTTGAAAATGTGTGTTGCGCCGACCCCACATTGTGGTGGGATAAGGGCAGGTAGAAAGGAAGATAGCCCCTTCGCAGCCAGCTACTCGCCCGACAAGCCACCGAGACTGTCAAACATGTACAGGAGATGGAGCTTAAGACACATATTTAGATGTGGGTGTTGTGACACCGAAAGTCTCGTTAAAACACCATAAAAAGAGACAGAATATTTTTTGTCTCTTTTTATCAAATTTGAGAAAAGTAAAGTAGTTAATACCTACACCATAAGAAGAGACAAATTATCTCAAAATAATACAACATAAAAATCTATTTTTATCAAATCTGAGAAAAATAAAAGCGTACCTGACAAGTATCCTTTCCCCCCCTCAGTTCTCCAGCACACATTTGACTCGGCACAAATCCGTCCCACTTCCTGTTCTTGAAGATTTCTAAGAAGCGATCACATCGGTGGTTGTCTAATAACGAGAGCGATACTTTTTGGAGCTCCTTTGATGTTTCCTGGGTACCTGTAAACATACAGTGACTTGGTTGGATGGGGGGATGTTGTTTAAAGGGTGACGGCCCTTGGCGCCATTTCTCTGAAATAACCTAAATAGTTCAAACCTAAAACACTCCGGTAAAGTTGGCTATTTTTTTGAAGCTGGTTACCCCCATAACAATCATACATACATACATAAGCTCACGCCTGTATCCCCGAAGGGGTAGCCAGAGGCGCACTAGCGAACTAGAACACCCACATTTCGCCGATCTAAATTCCGTCCCAGATGTGATAGGAGGCGAGCCTATCGCCATATCGGGCACAAGTTCCAGAATCCGGGCTGATATGGAAAAATCCAATATCACTTTGCCCGACCCGGGGATCGAAACCGAGACCTCAGAACCGTAGTCGTACCGAAATACCACCACGCCACCGAAGCAGTCATAACAATCCATTCTCATAAATATGGAAGTTGGTATGAATGTTTGTGGAATCACTCCAAAATGGCTGAACGGATATGAATGAAATTAGGTACGGACTGTTCTGCATACGGGGAGACCTATGTTCAGCAGTGGAGTGGATGGCGGTGACGATTACGACGATGATGATGTTGCTGATGATGACATTGACGATAAGGATAGGGATGGCAGTGATGATGATGACATTGAGAGTGCAGATCGCGATTACGACGATGATGTTGATGATGATGACAATGATGGTAAAGATGGGGATGGCAGTGATGATGATGACATTGTGGGTGCCGATCGCGATTACGATAATGATGATGGTGATGATGACATTGAGGATGCGGGTTTTTTTTATAGCAGAGATTGGCAAACGAGCACATGGGTTACCTGATGGTAAGTGATCTCCACCGCCCATAGACACCCAAGACACAAAAAGAATCATGGGTGCGTTGCCAACCTAAAAGGAGGGAATGGAAGGGGATTGGGAAGGGAGTGGGGAAATGGGCCACCGGAAATCTCACTCACCGAACGAAACGCGACAGCAAGCTGCCACTTTACGTCGGTTTTCTGTGAGACAGTGGTATCTAACCGGTCGAGCCGGCCCATTCGTGCTATGGACGTTACTGGCGGCGGGTGGCGATAACATTGAAGATGAGGATGGCGATGACGCTGACGATGACGATGATGATAATGACAACGATGATGACATTGAGGATGAAGATGACGATGATCATTCGACGTTGGTTGATAACTTACGCACCTATATCAGTGACGCCCCACCCCGTAGCCAGTGCTTTGGTATGGCTTCCGAAGTCGCTCCTCGTCCACAGACACGCTGGTCTTATGGCCGCTTTGAATTCAACGTCAGTAGCCAATTCCATCAGAGCGATGTCGTTGTAAACTTTCGGAGGTCTGTAATCTGGATGCTTGATGATTCTTCTGATCGGTACCTACAGAAACGGAAAGTTATAAATAAAGAAATACACCCAACAGTGACTGCCTCGGTGGCGTGGTTGTATTTCGGTACGACTACTGTTCTGAGATTCTGTCTCGGGTTCGATCCCCGGGTCGGGCAAAGTGATATTGGATTTTTCCATATCAGCCCGTAGTCTGGATTTTGTGCCCGATATGGCGATCGGCTCGCCTTCTATAACATCTGGGACGAAACTAAGCTCGGCGAAATGTGGGTAGGTACTAGTTGGCTAGTGCGCCTCTGCCTACTTCTTCGGGGATACAGGCGTGAGCTTATGTAATAGCATTCGCGTAAACTTAAGAAATCAGTAAGAGTTACTTACATCAATGGGATCAGCTCCATCATTCACACTAGGGTCTATGTTCTGGTCTCCAAGCCTCACGATCACTGGATCAGGATCTTTAGCGTTGGCATACTTGATGCAGTGACCAGCTGTCAGCACGAACCTTGGGCTTATGAGGGTCCCCCCACAGGGAAACGAATACCCACCTTCGAAGTTCGTCCAGCCTATCGCAGCCTGGAAATATAAAATGTATTGTCATGTCTCAAACAGTGTTTATTAGATTTTGGTAGAGCTACGCTGTAGACAGTTACGTTTACAGCACGAATGGCTCGACCGGTTTGATACCACTGTATCACAGAAAACAGACGTAAAATGGCAGCCTGCTGTCGCGGTTCATTCGGTGAGTGAGATTTCCATTTTCCATCCCCTTCCATTCCCTCCTTTTAGGTTGGCAACGCACTCATGATTCTTTTTGTGTCTTGGGTGTCTATGGGAGGTGGAGATTACTTACCATCGGTCACCTGATGGTCATCTGCTCGTTTGCCAATCCCTGCTATAAAAAAAGTGTTTATGTCGATAGTGAATGCGACGGATGCGTCATGCTCTCTTATGTAACGCTCGCTGAGTGAGTATAGCAGTGATGCGTTGACTATATATCTTTCGCTCCCTTAGTCGACTTTACCCGAACGAGCGTTACATAGCGTTACATAGAAAGAAAAGAAAGAAAGAAAGAAAGAAAGAAAGAAAGAAAGAAATAAACTTTATTCAGCCAATGTCTCAGGCAACAATAAGTGGGAGAACACAAAAAAAAACAAACAAAATATGTAACACTAATAGGTAACAAATTTGTTAGTTATAAAGTAAAAAAAAAGAAAAAGAGCACACAAAAAAAAAAAAAAAGAAAAAAATCATGAACGTGCACATATCCTAAACCATCCGTGCCCGAGACATGACTAAAAAGGCCACAGGCTCAGTATTCGCCAAGTAGAAGTAGGTATCTACCTGACACTGGTATTCTGCCAGGGCCAAAAGAATAGTAAGAAGGCGACATAGCCGAGGATGACGGCTCAATATACTTCAATACCCAAAAGTTTTACAAAAACTTAAAACCGACTTCACCATTTTCACACATTTAAGTCCATATCTGCTTCATATCTGAACCAATTTTGATGAAACTTGCACTATTCCCTAAGTTGGATGATACCTACTCCAATAAAAAAATCCATTGCAACCCGATTTATAGTTTCTGAGATATACGTGGACAAACATACATACATACATTTATGAAATTTGGCACGTCTATTCAAAAGCCCTTAGACTAATATAACACCCAACTGTCGCATACATAGTCCTGACCCCACACTAAGATCGAGTCTTGTGTCGTGGGTATTAGGAACTACGAGAGACCTTTGGTCTCACAACACCCAGACCCGAAACAAATATCTGTAGGCCATACAAATATTTGTCTCAGTGCGGGAATCGAACCCGCGGCCTCTCGCTTCACAGCTGGCTACTCGCCCGCTGCGCCACGGAGGCTGTCATAATATATCCGATTATCTTGCAATTCTAACAATATTACATACATACAGGTCAAATTGATAACCTCCTTTAAATCGGTTAAAAATTAATCAACAAAAAATTACATAATATCCGTATTTGAATGAATTTGTCTGTGATATTCATACCCGGTGACTTTTTAAGCTTTTTTCTTTCTTTCTTTCTTCTTTCTAAAAATAGTTTTATATGAAGGTACATACCATATGCGGGAATTCCCCCTGCACGGCATTCTCTCCCCCCACAATGAGTTCGACTCCCGTGTAGTCACATTTGGCTGCTGTGATGGAGTAGGCCTCAGGGTCTGGCACCAGGGGGATGTAGTCCACTCGCTCCACCACACCGCGGCTGTACTCCTCACATTCTGGGAAGGTGGTGGTATTTTAAGATAGCATTAATGAACAAACGGACCGATTTCAATAGGCTTCACGATAGGCTTACCCTCTATCATATCTGGGGCGGAACTAAGCTCGGCGAAATGTAGGTTTTATAGTTCGCTAATGCGTCTCTGCCTACCCCTTCGGGGATACAGGCGTGAGCTTATGTTATATTATACACTATGCACTGCCTGCAGGCAATTGTCAATTGTATAAACTAAAAAGAGTACTTACTTCTTTCACTCACTCTTTTTGAACTACCGCTACTGCCCCATATAGGACGATCACTGAAAAATTTGTTTTAGCATTTAGTAGGGTAACTTTAGACACTCGATTCCATTGCGACTACGATTCCGTTTCCAATTCTTTTTAAAATTCCACCGAAATAGAGTTAAGAAGTACACTAATGTCACGTTAAAAATTACCAAATGACAAGTTCTCGAATCTAATGTTACATTAGCGCCCTTTTTAACTCTATTTCGGTGGAAAAAGTCAATAAATGAAACTGAATTGTAGTCAAAACCGAATCGAGTTTCAAACGTCAGATGGCATTTCTTAAATCAGAAATATCCGCGTGAATGTCCTCTGTCGACCTCCGTACACATGGGGCCTTACTTATAAAACATTTTAGCAAATGGTTAAGAATAGTCTAGTCACTTTTTTCCTGTTTTTTTATAGCAGAGACTGGCGAACTAGCAGATGGCTCACCTGATGGTGATCTCCACCGCCCATAGACACTCAAAACACAAAATGAATCATGGGTGCGGTGCTAACCTAAAATAAGGGAATTGAAGGGGAGGGAAAAGGGATTGGGAAAGGGAGTGGGGAAATGGGCCACCGGAAATCTCACTCACCGAACGAAACGCGACAGCAAGCTGCCACTTTACGTCGGTTTTCTGTGGGACAGTGGTATCAAAACGGTCGAGCCGGCCCATTCGTGCTGTAGACGTTACTGTCTACAGCGTGGCTCTACCACTCAATTGGGTACTTGACTATGTTTGATTTTATACACATATTTATATGTGATAGCAAATAAAACGAAAAAGAAACCCGTTTGTAAAAACTGCATCGAAATTGGTTGAGAAATGAGACAGTAATTCATATTTTAAATTCTGGAGTGGGGGCATATTGGAGATATCTTGCTATCCCTTTCCAACGCACGTGCCGTTATGACGTGACGTGGTTGTACTGATATTTCTCTTACCCGCAGTTTGAAGGTTACACCAAACTTCGAAGATTTATAACTTTTTTATTTTTGAGAATATTTCTATATTCTTTCTGTTCTATATTTTGGACGAAGTAAATTTCATATAAAATTAATAAAAACCAATTGTGTCACATTGTTTGAAAATAAAAGGCACACACTATTCTTAAGGCAGATAATACTTGGAGTTACTCACTCAACGTTTGCAGATCCTCTGTTCAGGATTGAACTACCGTCCAAGCAGCATATCAGAGTACTTCCAAAGGCATTGTACGCGCAGAATGTTGGCTGGATACCGTTGCGCCTAAAACGGTTACAATGTAGGTAATTAACGACCCCTCATTAAGGTGGGATAAGGGCAGGTAGAAAGAAAGGACGTATAAAAAAGCAGGACACCACCTTGCCTATAGTTAAATGGCTGTCACGATAATCCACGCATACAAATGCGCCTTACAAAAGTCGCCGCTATTGTGTCGATAAATTAAATCGGCAACCCTGCTTTACTTTCAATTTCCCTAGCGCTACGTCCTCTTTTTTTTACGCCCGTGGTAAATACATAAAAACCTGACTTCCAAAACTAAGCTCCATCTTCACACCAAATAATTAAGATTGAAAAGATGAAAATAATGTGTATTTATTTCTTACAGGGACGAAGTATGGGGACTAGAATATAAAAAGTGAATGCCGGTGCCTATCAAAAAAGCCTTTCACTACTCTTTTTACGTCGGTTAAACCGTATCAACCATATTTTTTTTTTGACATGTCACGCCATCGAACTAACCACTAGAGGCGTTCGGGCGTTTTGTTTTGTCATACAATTTTTTTTACGCATTCGGAAGCGCTGTAGCGTACTCGTTCCAGCCTTATGCTGAGTTGAGTCCATTTTGGTTTTTCAGTTCTTTTTTGTAATATCTCTTCAGAAAAAACATTTTTTTTTTCTTTCTTTCTTTCTTATTGTTGAGTGAAAAGGAAAATAATATAATTTGCGTGTTTTAAACTTGAAACCATTATTTAAAAAAAAATATATCTGAAAAAAAAGAAAAAGAATCTCTCCGGCGGGGAATCGAACCCTGGTCTCCCGCGTGACAGGCGGGGATACTGACCACTATACTACCGAAGACTTATTTTACATAGTCGAAATTATCTATTAGATGCTTACTCAGCTGCTATCCTAGCTGACTGACACTCGTTGATTGGTCGGCAGACACCAGCTGTGTTTGTAACTTTGTCTGCACATGAATCACCAACTGGAAAATGAACAAAGTTTAAAAACAAATGTTGAAAATTTGGCGGAGATATCGCGTAATATACATTAAAAAAAAAGAACACAGACGAATTGAGGACCTTCTCCTTTTTTGAAAACTTAACAGGCCGGCTTTAAATCCGATCGTAGCCCAATTTATATGGAACGACCCTTGTGATAAGCTCTATCGAATAGAAAAAGAATTTTGAAAATCGGTCCTCATTTGGCGGACGAATTGAGGAACCTTCTGTTCTTTGGAACTTAGTAGAAAATACTTTTTATAGCATATTTTGTCATAGATTATTTACATAACAATGGAGCCACATTTTAAATTGACAAGTCAGGCGGATGACCGATGCAGACACAAGGATGTACAGGTGTACCGCCACAATCAACTATCAAGACATGTCGCAAGCCCCTTGAGAGAGTCGGATATACACTGGTTGATCCTAGCACGCAATTCACACATGGTCATGCGTCTCCTGCACTAGAATATTACACAAAACACCTTCACAAAACATGATTTCTCTACACATTTTTATCTATGGCCCATTGTTCTTTGAGTAGTACGTAGACAGCAAAAATCATTGTTTTGCGTATGTAATTTTGTGATTTGTTCCAAGAAAAACATGTGCAGGAGACGCGCCTTAAGTTTAACTCTATTTAGCGCTAATTTGCACAAGGAAAATAGAAAATACATAACTGCATAGAATGACGTATTTTTGTTGTCGTTATACGTTCAATAGGTTATCGTAAAATATAAATATGTTTATTATTTACCAAATACTTAGTACATAGACGGGACAACAGCGCAGCTTGTGATCCAAAAGTTGTGACCTCGTACGACTGAGTGACTTATGAGTCGGAAGTCACATATATTTAAAACATACGCGCGTAAGAACCATATATATACCACCCGTCATCGATTCATCCGTTCTACCTGGAACCACCTACTTCCAGTACAGTGCGTTTCCAGAGATCATTTCTCCCACGAACCTGCAAACTCTGGAATGAACTCCCCTCATCGGTGTTCCCGCAGCGCTATGACATGTCCTTCTTCAAACGAGACTTAAAAAAGCATCTACACGGTAGGCAGCGGCTTGGCTGTGCCACTGGCATTGCCGATGTATATGGGCGACGGTAACCATTTACCATCAGGTGCCGTCTGCTCGTCTGCTTTCGTTGGCAAAAAAAAAAAATAGAAAAAAGATCGTGCCAGCATAATAATGTTTAGACCTGGAGTTTTGGCGGGAATTCTGTCGCTTGTTTTAATGATTTCATATTTTAGTCTAAAGTTGTGTTTGTGGTTTAAATGTGATGTGTATCTAAGCAATAAACATCAACGAAGATGGACACTATGTGGAAGATTTAAAATAAGTGATTTTGGATGCTTTTTGTTGGGTGGATGGGTCGACCATGTTCGATTCCTCCGCTGCGAAAAAATCGTCTAAAAACATCAAACTGGAAGGAATTGACGCCAAAACTCCAGCAGGGCCTTGAAATCGAACACATCCGACTTCATTGCACTTGCGAAAACTTAGATGTAGGAAAACAATTTCCCTAACTTGACATTGGCATAATGTATTTCAAGTGCCATAAAAAAAAAATGTTTAGACTACATGTGGTTTAAACAAGAAAATTGGAGTTTTGGCGGGAATTCTGACGGTGCGGGTGATTGCTTGTTTTAATGATTTCATATTCTAGTCTAAAGTTGTGCTTGTGGCTTAAATGTGATGTGAATCTAAGCAATAAACATCAACGAAGATGGTCAGTATGTGGAAGCTTTGAAATAAGTGATTTTGGACGCTTTTTGTCGGGTGGATGGGTCGACCATGTTCGACTCCTCTGCTGCGAGAAAATCGTCTGAAAAGCATCAAACTGGAAGGAATTAACGCCAAAACTCCAGCAGGGCCTTGAAATCGAACACATCCGATTTCATTGCACTTGTGAAAAATTAGATATAAGCAAATAAAGAAATAAAAAGCACTTAAGACGAGGCTGTATGGGCTAGATCCCTTTGCCTTCCCGAAAGGGAAAATTAAAAAAAAAAAAAAAAGGAAAATTTACAAAAAAAAAAAAACAAGAAAATTGTCTTACGTGATTCTTGAACATTCACCGAAAATTCTAGGGTGTAATAAGCGCCATCGCGAGGTCGCTCCGAGAAGCCTGCGGAGACACCAGGAAGATCCTGCGCTTCTGGTCGGAGCTAGGCTGGCTAAACTTTTAGCTGGCATCACGTCACGCACAATGGTCCATCATCGAAATGGACTGATTGCGGAAAATGGTGCCCACACAACAACAAGCGCCATCGCATTGTAATAAATGGTAAATGGCGTTACTGACGATTGATATCAATTTTTTTTTATGGAAACACGCCTTTAAGGGTAGGCAAAAGCGAAGTAGAACAAAATACTTCTATGTATACTACTAAACTGGCTGTTCGGTACATAGAATGTGCGCACCAAGTCCCTGTTAATCGACCTCAACTCACTATAGAAATCTGCTCTTTTCCTTAGCCGTGAAACGTCAAACACTCGCCGTCATGTGCCACAATTTTACTTCGAAACAGCTTGTCTAGTAAATACATAGAAGTCTTTGAGTGGAACACAGGGATGCAGGCGTGAGCTTATGTTATGTAATTTTATTTACTTATGTGACAACTTCCTGCGACCTTTATCAGGTCGTCGGTCCACCTTGTAGGTGGACGTCCTACGCTGCGCTTGCCGGTACGTGGTCTCCACTCGAGAACTTTCTGGTCGCAGAAAGTCGCTGGTCGCCGCTTCCAACAGGTCGATCTGGAAATCTTTGGGGGAGGCCTATGTTCAGCAGTAGACGTCCTATGGCTGATGATGATGATGATGATGATGATGATGATGTGACAACTATAACAATCTTCAATCCCGAATAAAACTCACCATTTCTTTGTGTCTCTGCGTAGTATATGTGAACGAACAGGAAAATTAAAAGCGAATATTTTTTTAACATAATTGTTTGGGCACCTGCAACAACAAAATAACCTTGGGTTAAGAGGATAATTCTGACGTATGGTGACGACCTATAGGAATTTTAATTCTTTTTATAGTTTGGCGTTTGGCTTTACTCCTCACATGGAGACTCCTTCTCACTGAGACTGGCAAACGAGCAGATGGGTCACCTGGGGCGGACTCTTGACATTCGATTCGGATTTGTCTTCGAATCGGTTTCATTTATTGATTAAAAATTACCACCGAAATTGAGTTAAAAAGTGCGATATTGTTACATTAGATTCGAGAACTTGTCATTTGGTAATTTTTAACGTGACATTAACGCACTTTTTAACTCGATTTCGGTGACATTTTAATTCAATAAATGAAACTGAATGGTAGTCAAAAGCGAAGTGTCAAAAGTCAGGGGACTGCAGGTCGAATCTTTAAGGTTTCATTTGTGGAAACAAGGTTGCGGCATCGTTGCGGCAACGATGTTTTCATTTTTGTATTCAGCATGGTACAAAGCGCACGCACTAGCGCTATGCGTGATGACGGCGCTTATGCGAACTAGCTCTCTCGAGCGAGGCGTTTGACATAATAATGTATGGAAAATGGTATTCTCTAAGAGCCAACAACGTTAAACGCCCGTCGATCTCAACGATGTGAGCTGCGGGAGCGAGGCGTCGATCGCAACGTTGTGTTGTGGAGTTTCTTAGAGAATCGACCTGCGTTTATAAAACACGTTCCTAGTTCTAATAGTTTCGGCCCTACGTTGATACGTCAGTCAGTTTACCTTTTTATATACAGAAGATATATTATGAACTTGGACCTCTATAATTTATTATACTGCCCCCAACAAAGGCAATCATATCTGTACAATGAGTTGAGTATATTTGAGTAGTAGAGCCACGCTATAGACAGTTACGTCTACAGCACGAATGGGCCGGCTCGACCGGGCAGATACCACTGTCTCACAGAAAACCGACGTAAAGTGGCAGCTTGCTGTCGCGTTTCGTTCGGTGAGTGAGATTTCCGGTGGCTCAATTACCAACCCCCCTCGTTTCTCCAATCCCTTTTCCCTCCTCTACCATTCACTCCTTTTAGATTGGCAACGAATGCATGAACGAATCTTTATGTGACTTAGGTGTCTATGGGCGGTTGAGATCACTTACATCAGGCGACCCATCTGCTCGTTTGTCAGTGTCTGCTATAAAAAAATGAACTTTTAAATACAAGTCACAATTACCCAGTATTCAATTCCAACAACTTCTTACAAAACATGTTTACCTTTGAATCTTAGTCATTATTCTCAGAAATAAGATAATTTATTAACGACGAAAAAGTCCCCTTTTTTGCAAAATGCCTACCTTTTTGCGTGAACTTTGAATCGACTTCAAAAAAGGAGAAGGTCCTCAATTCGTCTGTATTTTTTTATGTATGTTTTGTGATATCTCCGCCAAATGTGGACTGATTTCCAAGACTCTTTTTGTGTTGGATAGAGCTTAATTCAAGGGTCCCATATAAATTTGGTTACGATCGGATTTGAAGTCGGTCCGTTAAGTTTTTAAACTTGTGATTATGTTCAGACTCCTTTTTCGTTATTTGTCTATCATTCATTTCCAGAATCTCAAATAACTTTCACATTTTAAGAAAACTTAATTATTCTGAGTGTTCACGCATAATTATCACTTACCATAAAGTGACCCGCTTACTCGTTTGCTATATTTAACCTTATTAACAAAACAACACAAGAATCTCAAATAACTTTCTCATTTTAAGAAAAATGATTCTAATGAGTATTCTGGCACAACGATCGTTTACCATAAGGTGACTCACTTACTCGTTTGCTATTTTTAACCTTATTAACGAAACAAAACAAAGAAATACCTTGTACGTATCACAGATCACTTAAGTTTTTGCGACAATACGTGCGTCCTACACTGATCTTTATGAATAACTGGTTATGTCATACATAAGAGTGGTTAAGGATAATAATGTATAAGAATCGATTTTTATTGATAGCTTAAACTGATCGATTTTTATATCGATTTAAAGTATTTTGTTACTGCACTGCACTTCCACCAGGGAGAATTCTGGTGCCTACCGACATCAATATATTATACCCTAGATGCACAGTTCTTTGCAAATATCCTCCTAATGAGTGGCCTCAGGAATAAAACAAAGAAAAAGATCACAAGTTCTAATTAAATCAACACAAATATAACCCTATGCACGTGTAATAAAGTAGCTTTTTAAACGAAATGAGCAAGCGTTCTGAAATTTGAATTTCTGAAACACACGACAGCCTCCGTGGCTTGTCGGGCGTGTAGCCGGCTGTGAAGCGAGAGGCCGCGGGTTCGATTCCCACATTGAGACAAATGTTTGTGTGGCCCACAGATATTTGTTTCAAGTGTGTGTGTTGTGAGAGCGCGCGTCTCTCATAGTCTGTGACACCCACGATACAGGGTATACCTAGTGTGGGGTCAGGACTAGGTGTGTGACTAGCGGCTGTATTTATTTTTATCTATGGTCCATTGTTCTATCAGCAGGAGACACCGAAAATCATGGTTTTGCGTATATGTTTTTGTGTTTTGTTTCGAGAAAAACAGGTGCAGGAGACGAAGAAAGAAAACTATTATCGATGTTGATGATAAACAAAAGTAAACAAAGTACTACACTAGCACTAATAATAATTATTGATTAAATTATGACATTATCCGTCGAATGTTCATACACTTGAGGTCGCCTTATTTCGTTTAAGGCCGCCTTATCTGTCAAAATTGTATGGCGGAAATCAATGTCAGAAGCCGTTAAAGTTGAGTAGCATTAGACCATTCGGGCGTATGACAATTATTGCCGCTAATCGGTGTAATTTAAAAAGTACGTACTGTTTGGCTAAAAGTTGAAATTGTTTGTTATAATCAAAGACTTCTATGTATTTGCTAGACAAGCTGTTTCGAAGTAAAATTGTGGCACATGACGGCGAGTGTTTGACGTTTCACGGCTAAGGAAAAGAGCAGATTTCTATAGTAAGTTGAGGTCGATTAACAGAGACTTAGTGCGCACATTCTATGTACCGAACAGCCTGTTTGTAGTATACATGGAAGTCTTTGGTTATTATTGAATATTATCAATTATTCGTGACAATCGATGTATTTCTGCCTAGTACCACCTCACTAGTAACCGGTACTATACCGGTTTGTCGATAAATATTCAGATGCAGTATACAGTTTATTATTGTTGGCTTTTACGTAAATCATTGTCATACGAATTTTAACATATTTAAAAGGATGTATTAAATTTTTTTTCGCCCAACTTCAAAAAAGGAGAAGGGCCTCAATTCGACTGTATGTATTTTTTTAATGTATGTTACGCGATATCTCCGCCAAATGTGGACCGATTTTCAAAATTCTTTTTGTGTTCGATAGAGCTTATTTCAAGGATGGTTCCATATTTTGGTCACGATTGGATCAAGTTTAGTCAGTGGTAGAGCCACGGTGTAGACAATTACGTCTACAGCACGAAAGGGCTGGCTTGACCGGTTTGATACCACTGTCTCACAGAAAACCAAAGTAAAGTGGCAGCTCGCTGTCGCGTTTCGTTCGGTGAGTGAGATTTCCGGTAGCCCAAATCCCCTTCCCTCTACCAATCCCTTTTCCCTCTCCTTGCATTCCATCCTTTTAGGGTGGCAAACGCACCCATGATTCTTTTTGATTCTAGAGTGTCTATGGGCAATGGAGATCACTTATCATCAGGTGACCCATCTGCTCGTTTGCTAGTCTCTGCTATATAAAAAAAATTGGAAGTCAGTTCAGTTAATGTTTTTTCCCAAATTAGGTAGTCATTTTGTTCTTTTACTAACCCAAAATGCAAATCTCTCGTGATTTGCGTAAAATTATTTTCATAGACATTTGATCGAAGGTCCTTCGGGATGAGGCCACAAAAAATAAAAAAAATTGAATTTCGCTGGTTTGCTTTCGCCAGAGTCCAGTCTCGGATTTACCTTTTAGATAAGAAAGAACAGATAGATAGATAAATTGTCAAAGCTGTTCCTTTGAACTCTATTTTTTAATATCAAATTGAATTATCAACGAATTTATTATCATTTTGCTCGTCAGTAGACGCTAACCCTACACTTATGCGCTATGGCAATCTTGTAACATGTTATTAATAATCGTTTGTTTCTATCAGCCCTTATCCCACCTTAATGTGGGGTCCGCGCAACATACTTTTTCAAGCATGTTCCAGAAAGGATGTTGCGTAGTTTTTACGACCGGCTGCCTGCCTGACGTCAACCCCCTATGAGGATCCAGTCTCGGGCAAATTAAATTAGAAAATGCGCTTTGCCCGACCTGGGAATCGAACCCAGGACCTCCCGGTCCACAGCCCATATACTGCCACGAGACCAATCAGTTATTAATCACAAGTTTAAAAGAAAATACGCATATTATTCAAAAGTTCTTTTATTATTCTCCTGGCCACACCGTCTGTTCAATCCAGTCGAGGTAGCTGGCAACCCTGGTGTAGACTCCTGGATGTCCCTGCACTGCGCAGTACCTTCCAAACGATACCACGCCCATCACGTAGAAGATGCACTGGTTAGCATCAGAGACCACCTGTAGAGGACCTCCGGAGTCACCCTGGGAAAAAATCGGTGTATAGATTTGTAATCCATAAAACCATCATCATCACCGTCAGCATCATAATCTTTCTTTCTTTCTACCTGCTCTTATCCCATCTTTTTTTTCTTTTCTTTATGGCAATTGAAATACATTATGCCAATGTCAAGTTACGAAAATTGTTTTCCTATATTTAAGTTTTTGCAAGTGCAATGAAGTCGGATGTGTTCGATTTCAAGGCCCTGCTGGAGTTTTGGCGTCAATTCCTTCCAGTTTGATGTTTTTTAGACGATTTTCTCGCAGCGGAGGAATCGAACATGGTCGACCCATCCACCCGACAAAAAGCATCCAAAATCACTTATTTTAAAGCTTCCACATACTGTCCCTCTTCGTTGATGTTTATTGCTTAGATACACATCACATTTAAACCACAAACACAACTTTAGACTAAAATATGAAATCATTAAAATAAGCGTCCACCAGCACCGTCATAATTCCCGCCCTTATCCCATCTTAATGTAGGGTCGGCGCAAATTCCATGGCCTCCCTTTCCAAGAGGCTGACTCTTGACACTCAATTTCGTTTAGTGACTCAAAATTCCACCGAAATAGAGTTAACTACTCTAATGTCATGTTAAAATTACCAAATGACAAGTTCTTGAATCTAATGCAACATTAGCGCACTTTTTAACTAGATTTCGGTGGAATTTTAAGTCAATAAATAAAACCGAATCGAAATCAAATTTGAATCGGGTCTCAGGGTCAGGAGGCTGATCATGCAAGTACAGGGTTCCAAAGCCGGGTTAAATATTATTGAAATATGATTTTATTGGTCATATTAGTGCACACATGGGCCATACATTTATATTTACTACCTATTTTACATAACTAACAACTTCATCTATGTAGTATTCAATAGAATTTGTACGAAATTTTGTTTTTTACTTTGGTCTCTTTTTTATATGGTGGTTTAGCTGCTCTTATTTATATATCTTTTTTTTGTATATGGTACTTTATAAGCAATTATTGTCAACTAGCATTCAAAAGAGCAACGCCAGGGTTTCTTGTCCGTTCTTCTCTGGCGAAACGGCCTTCCCAACTGGCTGTAGAGGAACTTTGACGGAATCTAAATTATGTAGTAACATTTCATGGATTAAATAAATATTTTGATTTGATAAGTCTGTGGGAAGTATACCGAGTGGCGCCGACATAACGACATTAAATCATACCAGATATACCTTACAACGTTGAAAGGCTTTGTACCAAAAATCAGTCCAATATGTGATATCGCTTAGCTACAGGATTAATTTTTAGTTTTGACAACTTTTGCACATGATGTACGTTCGACATATAACAGCTGATATTAGCGGTCAAGGACTTTTGTTGACAACAAACATTAAAGGACTTGTCCAGCCTTGGATGCGAGGGCCACGCGCCGCGTACCTACTGAAGTTTACCTACATATAGATTTTCACGCATTATACTGCTTGTACACAGTATAAATGGTGTGACATTTAGTAACCGAACATTTGCTATTTATTTAGCTCAACTTATTTTTTTAGTATTGACGTTACATTTTTTTTATTGCTGCGGCGAAATTTAAAACTAAGTTACCCACAAAGAATTTCACGCAGTTATTAATCTAAGGTTATCCATTATGAAAAATGTCGTTGCGTTGGCACCACTCTGTATATTGGGGAAGGAAGAGGGGTAATGTAAAGGTAATTATAATTTTTTTGAGTGGTAGAGTCACGCTGTAGACAGTAACGTCTGCAGCACGAATGGGCCGGCTCGACCGGTTTGATACCACTGTCTCACAGAAAACCGACGTTAAATGGTAGCTTGCTGTCGCGTTTCGTTCGGTGAGTGAGATTTCCGGTCGCCCATTTCCCCCTTCCCATTTCTCTTTTAGGTTGGCAACGCACCCATGATTCCTTTTGTTTTGGGTGTCTATGGGCGGTGGAGATCACTTACCATCAGGTGACCCATCTGCTCGTGTGCCAGCCTCTGCTAACAAAAAAAAAAATTACCGCGCAAGTGTCCTTCCCTCCTCTTAGTTCGCCTGCACACATCTGGCTCGGTATGAACCGGGGCCACTTCTTCTTGTTCTGGAAGTTCTTCATCAGTGGACTGCAGAAGCTATTTTCCAACAACGACAGCGACACTTTAAGCAGTTCCTTCGAAGTTTCGCCTGTTCCTGAAATATTTATTGAATAACATAACATAACATAAGCTCACGCCTGTATCCCCGAGGGGGTAGGCAGAGGCGCACTAGCGAACTAGAACACCCACATTTCGCCGAGCTTAGTTCCGTCCCAGATGTGATAGGGGGCGAGCCTATCGCCATATCGGGCACAAATTCCAGACTCTGATTGAATGTTTTTCTTTATTCGAGCACGGAAAGTGAATACACTTCATCTGAGGGTAATCGCAGTGCTGGGAGGTTACCACCACCTCTTATAGCAGTATTATTATAATCTTACTTGTACCGATTCCCATACAAAACGAACGAAGAACGATTATAATAATACTGCTATAAGAGGTGGTGGTAACCCTGCTGTTCAAAACCAGCGATCTTCAACAAACAATGGGTTTATCGGTGGTCACCAGAATGCCGGCATATTTCATTTTGATTTCTTAAGTTTACGCGAATGTTATACATTGAATTAAAACTATTTTTACGGATTCTATCACGATTTGATTTTTAATTTTTATTCCCGACGTTTCGAAGGCTTTGCAGTCTTCGTGGTCACTGGGCGGACTGACGGCCGGACGGCAGTCCGCCTCATTTCATTTTGGTAGGAAATAAGCTCCAGGGGGTTGACTCTGACACTCGATTCGAATCTGAATTCGATTCAGTTTCATTTATTGACTTAAAATTCGACCGAAATCGAGGTAAAAAGTGCGTTAATGTCACGTTAAAAATTACCAAATGACAAGTTCTTGAATCTAATGCAAAATTAGCGCACTTTTTAACTCTATTTCAGTGGAATTTTAAGTCAATAAATGAAACCGAATGGAAATCAAGTTCGAATAGAGCGTCAGGAGTTATCTCCCTCATTTCTTAAGTTTACGCGAATTAAGTCACTTCACCGTCTGTTGAACATAACATAAGCTCACGCCTGTATCCTCGAAGGGGTAGGCAGAGGCGCACTAGCGAACTAGAACACCCACATTTCGCCGAGCTTAGATCAGTCCCAGATGTGATAGGGGGCGAGCCTATCGCCATATCGGGCACAAATTCCAGACTCTGGGCTGATATGGAAAAAACCAATATCACTTTGCCCGACCCGGGGATCGAACCCGAGACCTCGGAACCGTAGTCGTACCGAAATACCACCACGCCACCGAGGCATTTCTGTAATACAATAGAGGTATATACGCGCGACTGCAGCGCGCTTTTATCGCCGTATAACGCGTTTGTATCCATACAAACGCACGTACGATGCCAATTTACCCACTTATTCATAATGAAATCTTGGTCTTATCGAAAGCATAACCCTATTTTGCCTACTTTAGCTAAAAGTGAACTAAAATATGTTTATCGAATACAATGTTGCTGGGTACAGAAAAAAAAATTACCTCTGGCAATCTTTGAAACAAATAGGAAGTCAATGGAATCAATCAATAAAATATATATATCAATCTTAGATGGGGTCCTAGACTATAACAAAATTAATGTCTAAGAAACAACGTCAAACTTTAAACAGCTGATCGGAATCGGCCATGTTTTCACTACCGAAAGTTGGAATATTTAAACGCTATTGAACGATTATGGATAATTTTTTTATAAAACGTACTATTGCGGTCATATTACGCTCTACTAAGTTATTATGAAGGGAATTTGTGCACAGGATCTAACAGTAAGTAGTAAGCTAGGACTTACGATCATCAATGACCCCCCACCCAGTCGCCAGGGCGTTAGTGTGCCCCCCAAACCCTGTGTCCGTCCACAGACACGCAGGCCTGATGAAGTCACCGAACTGGACGTTTGAAGCCAACTCCATCAGGGCTATATCGTTGTAGGTTAGCGGTGGATTGTACTCCGGATGCTTTAAAATTCTTTTGATGGGAATCTGGAAGGTTAAAAAATATATAAACATTTTATTTGAACCATCAACTTCATTTGAGAACGAGAGAGCACCTCATTTCACATCACCAGTGAGGCGTGACTCATTTGAGGTGAAGTGGTGTCGGCTGCTCGTTTACTTCAATTAGTTAAACAAAAGGAAAATTTGTCGCGAGTTAAGCCTAGTTTTCAAATGTTTCAATGCATACCTCTATAATTGAATTCAGTTTTAGACATCATGTTAGACTCTCGATTCGTATTGTATTATTATCGATTGACTTCAAAAAAGGAGGAAGTCATCAATTCGTCAGTGTTTTTTTGACCGACTTCCAAAAAGGCGAAGGTCCTTAATTCGTCAGTTTTTTTATGTATGTTACTTGATATCTCCGCCAAATGTGGACCGGTTTTCAAAATTATTTTTGCGTTCGATAGAACTTATTCCAATGGTAGTCCCATATAAATTTGGTCACGATCGGATAAGTTTTGAATTCAGTCTGTTAAGTTTTTAAACATGTCATTATTTTATGTATGTTACGCGATATCTCCGACTAACATGGACCGATTTTCAAAATACTTTTTGTGATCGATAGAGCTTTTTTCAAGGGTGTTTCCATATAAATTTGGTTACGATCGGATTGAAACTCGGTCCGTAAAGCTTTTTAAACTTGTGATTATGTGATAATACTTACATCAACCGGGTCGGCCCCATCATTAACATCAGAGTCAATGTTCTGGTCTCCAAGCCTGGCTACAACAGGGTCTGCCTTTTCAAACTTGATGCAGTGTCCAGCTGTGAGTATAAAGTTGGGGCTGATGAGGGACGCTCCGCAGGGGAACGTGTATCCACCGGTACTGGTCGTCCAGCCTATCGCCACCTGTAAAGAATATTGCCTCAAGAATTCCAAATCACGTCGGGGTCACCAATGTACTTCTAGAAGAACGGGTGTCGGTGATCCTCCACCAGAGGGGGATCTCCTCGTCAGCCGGGTGTAGTGCCTCCGCGACCCCACCAATGATTCATTTTTGAAGGTTGTACATATGCTACGTCTGCTGTAAACTTTGCCACCGTGATTTGGAATTTGGTGGCTCCATCTGTTGTAGCAACTGCCGTTGTGCGCTCACGCTCGATGCTTGTAATTTGTTCGGCGCGTATTGCAGAGATTTTGCCACATCACTCCCCCTATATCTCCTACGACTCTTACTTATCGATTGTCTTCCAAAAAGGAGAAGGTCCTTAATTCGTCTGTATTTTTTTATGTATGTTACTCGATATGTCCACCAAATGTGGACCGATTTTCAAAATTATTTTTGTGTTCGATAGAGCTTATTTCAAGGGTGGTCTCGTATAAATTTGGTCACGATCGGATTTGAAGTCGGTCCGTTAAGTTAAGCTTGTGATTATTATCAAGATTATAACATATACATAAAAATAACAAACACACAAATTGAGGAGCTCTTTTTATGAAGTCAGTCGAAAATGCTCACCATATGTGGAAACTCCCCTCTAGTAGCCTTTTCCCCTCCCACAATAAGCCCAGTGCTCAGGTAGTCACATTTGGCCGTGGTTATGTACTTCACATCAGGACGCTGTAGAGCTATGTATCCGATCCTTTTCACCACACGCTCGCTGTATTCTTCGCATTCTGTGGACAAAGGATTGAGAAAGTACACTGATGTAGTCAAAATTATAACTCTATTTCTTTTTGCCTGTCGTTATCCCGGCTTCTACCAGGGTCCGCCTTCCTACTAAACGCTTCCACTTCGCCCGGTCTTGAGCATACTTCATAGTGAGACCTGGATCTCATATCTTCCTCCAGAACGTCTAGCCAGCGCTTTTTTGGGCCGTCCACGGGATCGCACTCCTGGTATGATCTAGGTCAGACACATGCGATCGACGTACTCCTGTGGTTTCCATAAAACATCACCATACCACCTCAAGCGACATTCCTCTTTCAAATTATTTTATAACAGAAGCTATCAAACGAGTATGTGGATCACCTGAGGCCCGAACAGGAAAATTTCTGACAACCGTAAATGTCGAGCTTGATGCGCTTCAATGAAAGTATATGAAATTTACGTCGTCTAAAATATAGATAAGAAAGAAATATTGAAATATTCTCAAAAATAAAAAGTTATAAGCCTTTGATGTTTGGTATAACTTTCAAACTGCGGGAAAGAGAAGTATCAATATAGTCACGTCGCGCCATAACGGTACGTTGGAAAGGGATAGCAAGATATCTCCACTATGCCCCCACTCCAGAATTGAAAATATAAATTACTTCCTCATTTTTCAACCAATTTCGATGCAGTTTTTACAGAAGGGTTTATTTTATGTCGTATTTGCTATTACATATAAATATGTGTATAAAATCAAACATAGTCAAGTACCTCATTGATGAAAATATGACTTACTTCTTACGCTTACTCGTTTTGTTGATCTGTCACTGTCATTCCAGACTGGGGCGTCTCTGAAAGTAAAGATCATCAATATAATTTTTTTTTTTTTTTTTAATTTTAGTACAGAAAACATACAGTGTTACAAATATGTTTAGATAATACATTTAAAAAGCAACTTAACCAAAATAGTTTCCAACATAATACACCCTAGATGCACAGTTCTTTGCAAATATTCTCCTAAAAAGTGGTCTCAGGAACAAAACAAAGAAAATGATCACAAGTTCCAATTCAATCAACACAAATATAACCCTATGCACGTGTTATAAAGTAGCTTATTAATTGACATGAGCAAGCGTTCTAAAATTTGAACTTTGAAATTCTGCCTACCCTTTCGGGGTACAGGCGTGAACTTATGTTATATTAATAGATATTGTCATCGTCATCGTTATCATCATCCTCACTACCATCGTAATCATCAGCCACAGCACGTTCGTTTCTGAATATAAGCCTACCAATATAATTATATTTAGCCCGGTAATATTACTGTCCCACTGCTGGGCACGGGCCTCCTCTACCAATGAGAGGGGTTAGGCTTTAGACCACACTGGCCTAATGCGGGTTGGTAGACTTCACATAACTTCGAAATTCCTGTGCAGAAATTCTCGGGTATGCAGGTTTCCTCACGATGTTTTCCTTCACCGTTATAGCAAGCGATATTTCATAACGAAAACAAACTTAACATAGAAAAGTCAGAGGTGTATGCTCCATTTCGTGGTTGGTCTCGAACCTCCGACACTTGTCTCGGCAGTCCGTACATTCCCAACTGAGCTATCGCTGCTGCCTACCAATATACTTACTGTTTTTTACTCCCAACTTCTTTAAGTATTGTGCTGCCGCCCACACAGCACACCAGTGTGGGGCTGAACGCCTTGTACGCGCAGAATGTCGGTGGAACTCCATTACCACTGCAAAATAATAATCATCATCATCATCATCATCATCATCAGCCATAGGACGTCCACTGCTGAACATAGGCCTCCCCCAAAGATTTCCAGATCGACCTGTTGGAAGCGGCCTGCATCCAGCGACTTCCTGCGACCTTTATCAGGTCGTCGGTCCACCTTGTAGGTGGACGTCCTACGCTGCGCTTGCCGGTACGTGGTCTCCACTCGAGAACTTTTCTGCCCCATCGGCTATCAGTTCTACGAGCTATGTGCCCTGCCCACTGCCATTTCAACTTGCTAATCCTCTGGGCTATGTCGGTGACTTTCGTTCTTTTACGGATCTCCTCATTTCTGATTTGATCGCGTAGAGAAACACCGAGCATAGCCCTCTCCATAGCTCGCTGAGTGACTGTGAGCTTTCTAATGCGGCCCATAGTTAGAGGCCACGTTTCAGTGCCATAAGTCATCACTGGTAACACACACTGGTCGAAGACTTTTGTCTTTAGGCACTGAGGTATTTTGGACGAGCACTGAGGTATTTTGGACGAGGACGAGAATCACCTCAAAAAAATAATAATCACAAGTTTAAAAACTTAACGGACCGACTTCAAATCCGATCGTGACCAAATTTCACTGACACTCGATTCGAATTTGACTTCGATTCGATTTCATTTAGTGACTTAAAATTCCACAGAAATAGATAAAAAGTTCACTAATGTCACGAAAAAATTATCAAAGGACAAGTTCTCGAATCCAAAGCAACATTAGCGCACTTTTTAACTCGATTTTGGTGGAATTTTTTGTCACTAAATGAAACCGAATCGAAATCAAATTCGAATCGAGTGTCAGGAATCAGGGGACAGTTTACATTTACCATATAATATTGTGGAAAATAAACATTATTATTATTATTATAATGGCCGGTTTCAATAAACGATCTCAGTTTAGAGTGCAGATAGATCGCGATTATGAACCAATCAAATCAACTCATTTGACGGAGTCGTGTTCAAACTGTGTTCTTATTGGATAATTTTTGTAATCTATCTGCACATTCGAACTCAGATTGTTTATTGAAACCGACCGTTAGTGTTTTGACACCTGTCCTCAGCTCTCATGTTACTCCAGTCAGTCGCCTCCCATCCTTCATTTTGTGAACTAGTATTAATTTACTGCCTCGTTTGGAGGGAAATTATTTTTCGGGACACTTATTTTCCGGAATAAAAAGTAGCCTGTGTTATTCTTATGTATAATTAATACAAATGTGAACTGCTCGGTGACTACCTCGGTGGCGTGGTGGTATTTCGGTACGACTACGGTTCTGAGGTCTCGGGTTCGATCCCCGGGTCGGGCAAAGTGATATTGGATTTTTCCATATCAGCCCGGAGTCTGGAATTTGTGCCCGATATGGCAATAGGCTCGCCCCCTATCACATCTGGGACGGAACTAAGCTCGGCGAAATGTGGGTGTTCTAGTTCGCTAGTGCGCCTCTGCCTACCACTTCAGGGATACAGGCGTGAGCTTATGTTATGTTATTAATTTAATAAACTACTTGCAATTAAAAACTTTTTTTACTTTAGCTCGTACTGTTTCGAAAAGAAGCCAGTAACATTCGTACTTACACAGAGGCCTGCTGCGCCGAAGGACAGTCCGGTACAAGTTTACAAGTACCAACTGTCCCTGTGTAAGAGTCTTCACATTGGTCTCCCACTAAAATACGAAAGAAAGAAAGAAATAAATTTTATTCAGCCAACATGCTACTTAACTTATAAAAATAATTAAGCGCTGCTTATCTTTAACCATAGGTTGTCCCTTTCATTTTTAAACAATGTAACGCAAGGAAAAAGGTGATAGATTATTCTTAGCGAAAATAATTTTATAAGTAAGGCCCTCGAGTTTTTCTTCACCCTAAAGCTTAAATACCTCACGACAGACTTCCAAAAAGGAGGAGGTCCTCATTTCGTCTGTATTTTTTATTTTATGTATTTTACTCGATACCTCCGCGGAATATGGATCGATTTTCAAAATTCTTTTTGTGTTCGATAGAGGTTATTTCAAGGGTCCCATATAAATTTGGTCACGATCGGGTTTGAAGTCGGTCCGTTAAGTTTTTAGACTTGTGATTATTTTGAACATAAAAGATCAGAAGAAATACAAAATAATGATTCAGTTTACCCGAACGTTTAGGCCTCATTCTCACGAGACCTTTTTCAATGCGCGTTAAAAAAAGCGTTGAAATGGAATATATGAGTTTTTGTAAAGTTTTTCACTTGCCGGCGCTTTTAAAACGCGTCGTTTTTGGGCGTTATATAGAAATATATCTTATTAGAAACAAAGCAAGAATGATTTTCAAACAATCATATGAACAGACACATGGAGACGCTATTTTAACGCGCGTTCAAAAAGCTCTTGTGCAAATGCAGGCTTATACATTAAAATAAAACCAGTTCATACTTTATATTACAAAACTAGCTGACCCGCGCAACTTCGTCTGCGTATGAGAGAGAGGGTCGAAAGAGTAAGTTGTAGGCCCCTATAGCACAATAATTCTAAAAAGGTAATGATATGCTCTACTAAACTTCGAAGAGATAGTACGTGACTTCGGTGCGGTTCCGTCAATCACCCCGTCTGTCACCCCGCCTGGCACCCCGTCTGTCATCCCGTCTGTCAACCGGTCTGTCACCCGTCTGTCACCCTGCTGTCACCCAGCCTGTCACCCGTCTGTCACCCCGTCTGTAACCCGTCTGTCACCCCGTCAGTCACCCCATCAGTCACCCTGTCTGTCACCCTGTCTGTCACCCCGTCAGTCACCCCATCAGTCACCCTGCTGTCACCCAGCCTGTCACCCGTCTGTCACCCCGTCTGTAACCCGTCTGTCACCCCGTCAGTCACCCCATCAGTCACCCTGTCTGTCACCCTATCTGTCACCCTGTCAGTCACCCCATCAGTCACCCTGCTGTCACCCAGCCTGTCACCCGTCTGTCACCCCGTCTGTAACCCGTCTGTCACCCCGTCAGTCACCCCATCAGTCACCCTGTCTGTCACCCTGTCTGCCACCCCGTCAGTCACCCCATCAGTCACCCTGTCTGCCACCCCGTCTGTCACCCCGTCTGTCACCCCGTCTGTCACCCCGTCTGTCACCCCGTCTGTCACCCCGTCTGTCACCCCGTCTGTCTTTCCGTCTGTTATCCCGTCTGTCACCCCGTCTGTAATCGTCTGTCACATCGGCTGACACCCCATCAGTCACCCTGTCTGTCACCCTGTCTGTCACCCTGCCTGTCACCCTACCTGTCACCCTGCCTGTCACCCCGCCTGTCACCCATCTGTCACCCCGTCGGTCACTCCGCCTGTCACCCAATCTCACCCAATCTGTCACCCAGCCTGTCACCCGTCTGTCACCCCGTCTGTAAACCGTCTGTCACCCCATCAGTCAACCTGTCTGTCACCCCGTCTGTCACCCCGTCAGTCACCCCATAGTCTATAGCCACCCTCGATAATTGGGCTACCTCACACAAAAATAATTTTTCAAATCGAACCAGTAGTTTATGTCTGAGATATAAATGTTCCCGATTTTGCAACATTTTTCATTTCTGCTCCGCTCCTATTGGTCATAGCGTGATTATATAGTCTATAGCCATCCTCGATAAATGGGCTATCCAACACAAAAATATTTTTTCAATTCGAACCAGTAGTTTCTAAGATATCAACTACCCCGCTTTAAAACATTTTTCATTTCTGCTCCGCTCCTATTGGTCATAGCGTGATGTTATATAACCTATAGCCACCGTCGATAATTGGGCTATCGAACACAAAAAGAATTTTTCAAATCGAACCAGTAGTTCCTGAGATTAGCGCGTTCAATCAAACAAACAAACAAACAAACAAACTCTTCAGCTTTATAATAATTAGTATAGATATCATTGACTTTATATAGATTCTATGATAATTTGTTTTTAATTTTTAGTTCCGACGTTTTGAAAGGTCATAACGGTTGTTAAATTTTTGAAACGTCATAACTCTAGTATTTGTGGCCGATATGGCCACAGGCTGGCCCCCTATCACATCTACCCTCCAACTTTTGACACTCAATTCGAATTTGACATCGATTCGGTTTCATTTATGAACTTAAATTTAATAATAATAATAATAATAATAATAAATGCTTTATTGTACACACACTACAAAGAGATGAAAAACAAAAAAAAAATATGTTTAAATTATGTACATACAATGGGCGGTCTTATCGCTTTAAGCGATTTCTACCAGACAACCATAGGATGGACAGAGAATACTTTTTAACAAAAGAACGATGGTGCACAAAAGTTACAGAAATACTTATAGTATATTATGCTAACATACACAAACACACACACATATATACATACATACATACATACATACATACATACATACATACATACATACATATATCTATATATATAACATACATACATGAATCGCACTATAATAGTTTTAGTAATAAATATTATATAGCAATACAGTAACAGACATTAAATAAGCATAAATAACAGTGAACAACTTATGTTAAGAAGGAAAGGTAGTGTTTTTTTAAAGAGTTTTTGAAAGATAATAGAGATTTACTTTGTCTTATGGAAACAGGTAATTGATTCCAAAGTCTGACAGCTTGTACTGAGAAGGATTTGTCGTAAAAGGAGGAAGTGTGGACCGGCGTTTTAAGCTGATAGGTGTTAGCAGAACGAAGGGAGCGTGAATTAGAAAGATGTAAAAAGTGAAAGCGTTCTTTAAGATAGGAAGGTGCTAGAGGATCAAACAGGATTTTAAATAAAAGACACAAGATATGAGTGTTCCGGCGAAGTCGGATGGGTAACCACTTAAGCTTTCTGCGAAATTCGGATACATGGTCATATTTGCGCAAGCCGAATATGAACCGAATACAGAAGTTTTGGAGACGCTCGAGCTTATTTAATTGTTCTTCAGTTAAATCCAGATAGCTGGCATCAGCATAATCAAGAATGGGAAGTAAAAGGGATTGAGCGAGATTAATTTTGGTGGCAATTGGCAGGAAATTACGCAGTCGCCTGAGAGATGCAACAGAGACGAATAGCTTTCGACTAACTTCCGTTAGCTGAGGTCCCCATGAAAAATGCTTGTCAAATAAAACACCCAAGTTCTTGACAGTATCGCTAAACTCAACGTGGGTTCCATCAAATATTACTGGCGGTAGTCTGAACCAGTCAATTTTGGAGATCATACGGGAGCTCCCAATAACTATCGCCTGGGTCTTCAGAGGATTGACACAAAGCCCATACGATTTACTCCAGTTCAGAATCCGCTGCAAATCTTGGTTAATAGCTTCAATCGCTGTGTCTAATGAATTCAATGAAGCCTGATTATAAATTTGTAAATCGTCTGCATATAGATGGTAAGAAGAAGATAGTTGATGGGAAATAGAATTTATGAAAATTGCAAACAAAAGAGGAGATAAAACGCCGCCCTGCGGGACACCGGCAGTTAAATCACACCATGAAGAATAGGTGTCATCAACACGTATACGCTGCCGTCGCCCCAGCAGGTAACTACGAAACCAGTCCATTACTGTTGGAGATATGTTAAGAGAGTTTAGAAGTGCTAGAAGGATATCATGATCAACATTGTTGAACGCATTACTGAAGTCCAGCAATGACAGCACAGTCAAGTGACCATAACTCATTCCAGATCTAATATCGTCTGTGATTTTCACAAGGGCAGTAACAGTGCTGCATCCAGGGCGAAAACCAGATTGAAAAGGATTCAGAAGGCTGTTTTGGTTAAGAAAGGATGATAGTTCTTGATGCACAAGGCGTTCTAAGACTTTAGATAGGAACGGAAGAATAGAGATAGGTCGATACTCAGAAAAAGAAGAAGGATTAAGTTTCTTAGGCAAAGGAATAACTTGTGCATTTTTCCAGCTTGAAGGAAACATACCATTGGAGACAGAAAAGTTTAAGATGTATGTGATCACTGGTAAGACTTCATCGAGAATGAGCATAATCATCTTGCGACTAATACTGTCACTGCCGACTGCGTTTGATGAAATTGATAATATACTCTTCTTAACACCACAATCAGTAAAATGACTAAACACAAAAGGAGAGTAATTGGGAGTAGGCCTTGATGAAAGATAATCCAGTGTGGTAGACTTGGCTTGTCCACCGAAGTAAACAGATGAGGAAAAGTGTCGATTCAATAGATCAACATCTAAATCTCTAGGAATGTTGTTTTGTCGTGCCTTTCCAACTCCCAGTGACCTAAGAAATTTCCATATTTTAGCAGGCTCTTCGTTTGTAACTGACGCATGAATATGTCGGCGTTGTGCGTCCCTACACAATCTATTGCAGTGATTTCGACGTTCGTTATATTTATCTTTGTTCATGTCTAATGGGCATCGCTTAACCTTAGCCTTGGCAATGTTTTTTCTCTGCATAGCAATCCTTATTTCACTGGTGAGCCAAGGTGCTGGAGCATGCTTCATTTTAACTGCGCGTATTGGTGCATGAACATCGTACAGGCTGGTGATAATACCATTGAAGCCACTAACCATGTCGTCGATACTTGTAGCAGCAGTTACCGTCGACCAATTAAGTTCAGAAGCATCTTTCCGTAAACTTTCCATGTCAATGCCATTGAAATTTCGTTGTAAAAGAACTTTGGGCTTGGCTTTCGGCGGTCGAATTTTATAAGAAAGAAATATTAAGTCGTGATAAGAGAAAGCATCCGCCGAACATTGTCCATGCTTGTGGACATGGTTAATAGAAGAAACAAGGATTAAATCAAGAAGAGATGGTACAGAGTTAGGAAATTTATGAGTAGCGTTTAGTGGTAGAATAGACAAGTTGCAAGCTCGGATAACAGAATGAAATAGGTTTGATCTATGATCTTGTTTTAATAAACAGGTATTAAAGTCTCCCATTATAATTGTGTGATTATAAGAGTTAATATTGTCTTCTAAAAGTTTTTCGAAAGAGGTAAAAAAATTGATACGCAGTGACGGGCAATAGTAAACACCGAGAAGTATTTTGGTGTGTGAAAGGACAACTTCTATAAAAAGGTGCTCACCGGCGCTAGGAGGAGTTGGCTGAGCTGACACACTCACTATAGAGAAAGGAATATATGCACGGAGATAAATGGCAACTCCACCACCTACATTCCCAGCACGGTCATTGCGTATCAATTGAAAACCTGGCAACGAATACGAAGTAGAAGGGAGACAAGGTTTTAACCATGTTTCTGAAATTAAGATAGCATGAACATTCTTATGATCAAATGATGCCAACAAATCGGAGTAATGAGCCGGAATACTCTGCGCATTTATATGGAGTACATTAAAGTTTTTAGCAAAATCACCGACAACTGAGGAAATGGAGTCGGTTAAAGTTGGTATACTATTAAGACTATCAATGCTTTCATTCAGATCGTCAGAAGAGGAACAGGAAAAATATTCACTGTTTTCACTATCATTGTCGCTGTACAACATAACACATATGTATTATAAATATATTAATATTTTATATATACTAAACTAAAAACAAACAATAAAATAAAAAATATATAAATAAAAACAAAACTTTAAATTTAGTCTGTCCACCCGCCAGTTGTGTCTACAGATTCATAAAAAAAAAAGATCAAAAATTAAACCACACAAAAATAAAAAATATACTTAACAGATTTGATAAAAACTAAATGCTGGCACTAAAAGGTAAAACCATAAAACATATAATATTATAAAGCTTTAAAAAAAAATAAAATAGAAATAGTTTTTTAAAACATGCAACACAGTAATTACGACTTGTGAGCATACTGACTAATAATGATGGTACGAGGGTAAGTCGGAAAAATAGTGATACAAAACATGTCAGTTCGGCGGAGTAAATTAACAGTACAATCAATTATAACGCTAAAAATATTGTTGCAAATACCACTCAGAAACATTTACTGTGCCAGTGAAGTAATAAAAGGATATAAGAATAATTAATTAATACAAATAGCATGAATTCTACTTCTTTCCACCTCGCCGGGGTTTAGCAGTTTTGGTCGTTGGCTTAGCCACGGATTCCTTGACCGTCGAAGTGGCCGGAGCCGCGATCGTGGGAATTGCATCCAGCTCCTGAGAGCAACTAACCCGATACCGTTCGCCTTCAGGACCCAGAACATAAACGCGGCCTTCACGCGTCCAACATTTGCTAACTCCAAATTTGTGGCGCGCCGCCATAAATACATCGTGCCTTGATTTAGTGAGGAACTCAGATACAGTTATACCCGAACCTTTCAGACTGGTTTTAGCCGCCCAAATCTTATCACGAAGAGCTACATCATGCAACTTAAATAAAATCGGGCGCGGGCGGTCTGCATTTGATGAGCGACCCATTCTATGGCAGCGGTTGATGTTACTCGTTGTGAAATCAGACATCTCGAGATGATCTACTATAACCTTTACCACGGAAGCAGCTGTATTTTCCTGTCGTGTCTCAGGCACGCCGTGTAACAAAAGAATTTTGCGGCGTCCCTGCATCTCCAGCTCATCCACCTGCTTTGCCAACAGTCCGATTTGGTTCTGGAGAATCGTCATGGATTTAAGCATGAATTCTCTGAAGGTGTTGAAGCTAGTAGTGATCACGTCGGCTGTAGCGTCTGACGGCGTACCTGATTTGGGCAACTGGCTTACAAATGCCTCCATTTGCTGATTAAACGTTTGGACAATCTGATTCATAGACTGTGAAACGATAGCTTCCATCCTTAAGAGACTTCAGGGATTGTTGCGGCACTGTTATAGGAGGTGTGATAGTAACGGTTTTTCAATGTGTGGTTTACTGTGAAGAACACTTAGTGGCAGGTGTTGTACCTTAACAATAGCATGTATGCATAACACAGGTCAGTAAATACAAGTTTTTGTAAGTAATTTGAGAATAAATATGAATTTTCAAAATTTACGCGTTTCACTTTGCCACCACCAGAAAAAAAAAAAAAAAAAAAAAAAAAAAAAATTTACACCGAAATCGAGTTAAAAAGTGCGCTAATGTTGCATTAGATTCGAGAACTTGTCATTTGGTAATTTTTATCGTGACAGAGCACTTTTCAACTCTATTTCGGTGGAATTTTGAGTCATTAAATGGAGTCGGATCGAAAACAAAGTCGAATCGAGTGGCAAAAATCAGCCCCTAGGACGGAAATAAGTTCGGCGAAATATGTTCTAGTTCGCTAGTCCGCCTCTGCCTTCCCATTCGGGGATACAGGCGTGAGCTTATGTATGTGACTTATAACTTTGGTGTGGGGGAAAAAGGATTCCCCTTTTGCGAAACAATTAAAATAAATTACTTACCTTTAGTCTGACATCTTGCGGATATAATACACGTGGAGAGGAAAATCAACACAAAATATTCTTTGAACATTATTGGTCGGTTGGACGCCAAAATCTGTAAAAATATAATATTTAGGACGGGCCTATTCTACTAATGAGAGGGGTTAGGTCTTATTCTACCAAGCTGTAATGGAGTACCATAAATATTCAACTGTATATAGAAGGGATAACAGCACGAAACTTGTGATCCAAAAGTTGTGACCTCATGGTCATAAGTCGCTCAGTTTTATTAGAGATAATTTTTCAATTCGAACCAGTAGTTTCTGAGATATCAACTTCCCCGGTTTTAAACATTTTTCATTTCTGCTCCGCTCCTATTGGTCATAGCGTGATGTTATATAGCCTATAGCCACCGTCGATAATTGGGCTATCCAACACAAAAATAATTTTTCAAATCGAACCAGTAGTTCCTGAGATTAGCGCGTTCAATCAAACAAATAAATAAACAAATAAAGTCTTCAGCTTTATAATATTAGTATAGATATACACGCGCAATTTCGTGCCAGCGTAATAATGTTTAGCCAATAAAATTCGCAACGCACTTTTTCAAACCTCTTCCAAAAAGTAAAAGGCAAAGACTTCTATGTATACTACTAGACTGGCTGTTAAGTACATAGAATGTGCGCACTAAGTCTCTGTTAATCGACCTCAACTCACTATAGAAATCTGCTCTTTTCCTTAGCCGTGAAACGTCAAACACTCGCCGTCATGTGCCACAATTTTACTTCGAAACAGCTTGTCTAGTAAATACATAGAAATCTTTGGTAATAGGCCTAATTTTTACGACCGGCCTACATGACGTCAGCTGACAATCCCATCTGGGGTATCCAGTCCAACCGTTTCGGAAATAGCGGGGGAGGGACGCCCTACTCTATCAAAAATTTCAATAACCCGTCGGAGGCGTCACATAAATATGTTACATAAGCGTATGGGCCACCGGAGGCCGAGCCGCCCGTGACTATAGTTTAATATTTCGCAAACAGAGCCTCTAATCGAAAAATGGTTTTGCAAAACCGCATTGTTTTTGAAAGACCTATCCAACGATGGAATAGTCGAGAAAAAAAGTCACCCCCACTTTACAGGCACCCTAAAAATATTAGGATTTAATTCCACGACTTTTTTTAGTGTTATAGATATGTATATCATGCCAAATTATAGCCCTCTAGTACTTATAGTCTTTGAGATAAACAATGGCCAGGCAGACAGACAGACAGGCGGACGGACGGACGTGGCGAAACTATAAGGGTTCCTTTTTTGCCATTTAACTTCGGAACCTTAAAAAATTAAAAAAGGTATTAAAAAAATATGACTTGGCAGCATGGTCTCAGACACTAGCCGGTTCCGTAGGGAACGAACAACAAAAAAAACGTGAGTTTTGGCGGGAATTCTAACGGTGCGGGTGGTCGCTTGTTTTAATGATTTCATATTCTAGTCTAAAGTTGTGCTTGTGGTTTAAATGAGATGTGAATTTATGCGATAAACATCAACGAAGATTGATAGTGTATGGAAGCTTTGAAATAAGTGATTTTGGACAATTTTTGTCGGGTGGATGGGTTGACCATGTTCGATTCTTCCGCTGCGAGAAAATCGTCTAAAAAACATCAAACTGGAAGGAATTGACGCCAAAACTCCAACAAGACCTTGAAATCGGCACATTCGTGTTTCATTGTTCTTGTGAAAACTTAGTTATAGTTAGTTCATAAGTTAGGTTATGTTAAAAAGAAAAATATGTAACTAACTAATGACTTGGTAGCATGGTCTTTGATCTAAGCCGGTTCCCTGTGGAACAAATGTAAAAAAATGAAAAAAAAGTATTAAAAAAATATGACTTGGCAGCATGGTCTCAGACACTAGCCGGTTCCGTAAGGAACAAGCAATAAAAAAAATAAAAAAAATGTATTTTTGTTTGTAATCAATAGGCTCAAAACTACTGCACTGATTTTAACAATTCTTTCACCTATGGAAAGCTACGTTATCGGGGAATAACGTAGGCTACTTTTGGGACATACACGCAAAACAACTCGCGAGCAACAAAACAAAAACTTACCAAAAAACACACTACAATTATTTTATTAAACTATTTTTTATCATTTCGCACGACTCGATTTCACGACCGCCGGATCATAAGTTGAAAACAACTTTACATGAGATCAAAAGATAATTATCTCAAGTGATGTATTATTACTCGATTATTGTAATTATCGAGTGCGAGGACAATCGATTAGGATTTCACAGCACATCATCAGCCATAGGACGTCCACTGTTGAACATATGCGGAGGCCTATGTTTAATCTGGATTTCCAGATCGACCTGTTGGAAGAGGCTTACATCAAGCGACTTCCTGCAATCTTTGTCAGGTCGTCTGTCCACCTGGATTAGGATTTAGAATACTTAATTTATTTGAGTTTATAGTGGTCACCAGAATTATGCTGGTCTATTATGCTTCACTCCAAAGAGCGAAGAAGCAAATCGAGGGACTTGCGGCAAGACAGGCTGATGACTGATGCAGACACATGGATGAAACACCAAATTGCTTGCACAATTAGGTACTTGACTAATTTTGTTTTATTAATTTTATATGAAATTTACGTCGTGTAAAATATAGAACAGAAAGAAATATTGAAATATTGTCAAAAATAAAAAAGTTATAAGCCTTTTTAGTTTGGTGTAACCTTCAAACTACGGAAAAGAGAAGTATCAATACAATCACGTCTCGTCATAACGATACGTGCGTTGGAAAGGGATAGCATATATTTCCACTCTAGAATTTAAAATATGAATTACTGCCTCATTTTTCAACCAATTTCGATGCAGTTTTTACAGAAGGGTTTCTTTTTCGTTTTATTTACTACTAGCTTTTGCCCGCGGCTCCGCACGCGTATTTTGTAGGGCGAACGGAAAAAACTTTTGATTTGTCGATCCGCCCTGTCGTTTTAGTCTAAATATGGGCCCAGCTATCGATTTTGAAGTTAATCGGCCCAAAAACAAAGAAAAACAAAATGGCGGCCACTTTTGACAGGTTTGAGAGCGATTCTGTCGTTCTAAACCACAGCGCGAATCAGATATCAATTTTGAAGTCAATCGGCCCAAAAACATAGAAAAACAAAATGGCGGCCACTTTTGACAGATTTGACAGCGGTTCTGTCGTTCCGAACCACGGGGCGACCCAGATATCGATTTTGAAGTCAATCAGCCCAAAAACAAAGAAAAACAAAATGGCGGCCACTTTTGACAGGTCTGACAGCGGTTCTGTCATTCGGAACAACGGGGTGACTCAGATATCGATTTTAAAGTCAATCGGCCCAAAAACAAAGAAAAACAAAATAGCGGCTACTTTTGACAGTTCTGACAGCGGTTCTGTCGTTTGGAACCACGAGGCGACTCAGATATCGATTTTGAAGTCAATCGGCCCAAAAACAAAGAAAAACAAAATGGCGGCTACTTTTGACAGTTCTGACAGCGGTTCTGTCGTTTGGAACCACGAGGCGACTCAGATATCGATTTTGAAGTCAATCGGCCCAAAAACAAAGAAAAACAAAATGGCGGCCACTTTTGACAGGTCTGACAGCGGTTCTGTCGTTCGGAACTACGGGGCGACTCAGATATCGATTTTGAAGTCAATCGGCCCCAAAAACAAAGAAAAACAAAATGGCGGCCACTTTTGACAGGTCTGACAGCGGTTCTGTCGTTCGGAACCACGGAGCGACCCAGATATCGATTTTGAAGTCAATCGGCCCAAAAACAAAGAAAATCAAAATGGCGGCCACTTTTGACAGGTCTGACAGCGGTTCTGTCATTGGGAACCACGGGGCGACTCACATATCGATTTTGAAGTCAATCAGCCCAAAAACAAAGAAAACAAAATGGCGGCCACTTTTGACAGGTCTGACAGCGGTTCTGTCATTCGGAACCACGGGGTGACTCGGATATCGATTTTGAAGTCAATCGGCCCAAAAACAAAAAAAAACAAAATGGCGGCCACTTTTGACAGGTCTGACAGCGGTTCTGTCATTCGGAACCGCGGGGTGACTCAGATATCGATTTTGAAGTCAATCGGTCCAGAAACAAAGAAACAAATTTTCAACCCCTATTTCATCCCTTTGTAGGATAATTTGTGTCTTTAAACTCAAAGATATGGACTATCCCATACCAAATTTCATAAAAATCCATTAAGTAGGCCTAAAATTCCTATACAAACGTTCATCCCCTATTTCATCCCATTAGGGGTTGATTTAAAAAAGTGGCCCATTTGTATCCTTAAACTCAAAGGTATCCACTGTCCCATACCAAATTTTATAAAAATCCATTAATTGGACCTAAAATCCCCATACAAACTTTTAACCCTTATTTCATCCCTATAGGGGTTGATGAAAAAAAATGAAGTACCCCATTTTAATCCCTAGGGTCAAATGTATCCTCATACCAAATTTCATCAAAATCCATTAAGCGGTTCCAAAATTCCCATACAAACTTTCATCCCCTATTTCATCCCTTTAGGGGTTGATTTAAAAAAAATAAAGTAACCTATGTCCGTCCTTGGGGTTAAAAGTACCCATATACCAAATTTCATCGAAATCGGTTCAGCGGTTTAGACGTGAAAACGCCACAGACAGACAGACAGACAGACAGACAGACAGAGTTACTTTCGCTTTTATTATTTAGTAAGGATTACATATTAATATATGTATAAAATCAACCATAGTCAGCCCAATGCTTATCGGTAGTAATATAAATTGCAATGGTATTTACGGACGGACTTGAGCTTGTAAGACCTACCAACGGTATAATCAGTAGGAATTGTTATCATGAGTTATTAGTTCACTCGATAGTTGCGAATGAATCGATTTAAATCGATATATTTTTCGGATATGTCGCATCACTATTATACCAGTTTTTTGCAACCAGACGCAGTATGCGGAAAATAATAAATATATATGTACATATAATATAAGTATTATAAGTTTGTGTGTATCTTGTAAACATACGTTGCTTATTTATCTAATCTAATATTATAAACGCGAAAGTTTGTGAGGATACTGATTTCTTAAGTTTAGGCGAATATTATACATTGAAATAAAACTATTCTTACAGATTCTAAAAAAAATAAATAAACAAATCCTCGCCAAAGAACACCGATTCCTCCCTAGGATGATACGCGAGGCTATTGAAATTAAAAAACATCCTAATTTCAATAGAGAAGATGGTTGGAAGCTTGCACAAACCTGGGATCCAATTATACATCTTATTAAATCGCAACCCAAAATACCAGCTGCCAGAACTCAAGACACCGTGAGCTCGTACTGCATAGATCGGAACACAAATAATTAACCTTTTTTGATTATGTATAATTTTTTAATGATGGTAGATATTGTAACACTAACCTTTTTTGGACAAATGACACCTCAGTCTGATCCGTGACAACGAAGACTGCAAAGCCTTCGAAAAGTCGGGAATAATAATTAAAACCTAATCGTGATAGAATCCGTAAGAATAGTTTTATTTCAATGTTTGTGACGATGTAAGTGTAGATGTCACTCATCACGCAAAAACGAATGAATGTATTGAAATAAAACTAATTTTACGGATTCTATCACGATTTGGTTTTAATTTTTATGCCCGACGTTTCGAAAGCTTTGCTGCCTTCGTGGTCACGGGTCAAACTTACAGTCCGAACGTCGTCCGTTTTATTTCAATGAATAACATTCGCGTAAACCTAAGAAATCACTAATAATATTATAATATTAGCCCTGTAATATTACTGTCCCACTGCTGGGCACGGGCCTCCTCTACTAATGAGAGGGGTTAGGCCTTAGTCTACCACGCTGGCCTAATGCGGGTTGGTAGACTTCACATACCTTCGAAATTCCTGTGAAGAAATCCTCAGGTATGCAGGTTTCCTCACGATGTTTTCCTTCACCGTTATAGCAAGCGATATTTCACAATAAAAATACACTTAACATAGAAAAGTCAAAGGTGTATGCTCCATTTTGGGGATTTCTCGAACCTCCGACACTTGTCTCGTTAGTCCGTACCATTCCCAACTGAGCTATCGCTGCTCTTCAAGAAATCACTAATGAATGTATTTTAACGAAACTTTACATTAATATTAATTATACATAAGAATAACACAGGCTACTTTTTATCCCGGAAAATAAATGTCCCGAAAAATAATTTCCCGCGAAACGAAGCGAAGGCAAAAGCTAGTAACTTACTCTTGCTATAAAAAATATAATACAAAGGAAACCAGATACATTTTGTTATAACACATTTAATTTTTTCAAACAAAAAATAAGAAGCAAATCCATATAGTCTGGTGTTGCCTTCGTTTTGTAATTTTTAAAGTTTAAAAATAAAAAATATGTAAACAAGTATTTTGTATCTGCATCAATGGCATAGCATTGCGAGCGTTGTCCGACTATCGTCCTGAGGTCCCGGGTTCGATCCCCTGCAGGGTTACCACCACCTCTTATAGCAGTATTCAACTACGATCCTAGTTTGGGCGGGAATTCTGACGATGCGGGTGGTCGCTTGTTTTAATGATTCCATATTTTAGTCTAAAGTTGTGTTTGTGGTTTAAATGTGATGTGTATCTAAGCAATAAACATCAACGTAGATGGACAGTATGTCGAAGCTTTGAAATAAGTGATTTTGGATGCTTTTTGTCGGGTGGATGGGTCGACCATGTTCGATTCCTCCGCTGCGAGAAAATCATCTAAAAAACATCAAACTGGAAGGAATTGACGCCAAAACTCCAGCAGGGCCTTGAAATCGAACACATCTGACTTCATTGCACTTGCGAAAACTAATGTAGGAAAACAATTTCCCTAACTTGACATTGCCATAATGTATTTCAATTGCCATAGAAAAAAACAAAAACGACGATCCATATTATGTCTATGGCAATATAATTATAATCTTTCTTCGTTTGTTTTGTATGGGAATCGGTACAAGTAATATTATAATAATACTGCTATAAGAGGTTGTGGTAACCTCACAGGTCGGGCAAAGTGATATAGGGTTTTTTCAATTCAGTAACAACCTGCAGTCTGGAATTTGTGCCCAATATCGCGAGGACCGGACAAGGTGGTGTGATGATGAAGGTCACTTCCTACAGGTCGATCTGGAAATCTTTGGAGGAGGTCTATGGTCAGCAGTGGACGTCCTATGGCTGATGATGATGATAATGATGATGGCGACAGGCTCGTCTATGACATTTGATTCGGATTCTTTTGGTCTTGTCTTTGGTTGGTCTTGGGTGTCTATGGGCGGTGGAGATCACTTACCATCAGGTGACCCATCAGCTCATTTGCTAGTCTCTAGTATAAAAAAAATATAAGCTCGGCGAAATATGGGTGTTCTATTTCGCTAGTGCGTCTCTGCCTACCCCTTTTTATGGCAGAGACTGGCAAACGAGCAGATGTGTCACCTGATGGTAAGTGATCTCCACCGCCCTTATACACCCAAGACGCAAAGAATCATGGGTGCGTTGCTAACCTAAAAGGAGGGAATGGAAGGGGAGGGAAAGGGATTGAGAAAGTGAGGGGGTCAATGGGCCACTGGAAATCTCAGTCACGCATAGACACCGGCAAACGAGCAGATGGGTCACCTGATGTAAGTGATCTCAACCGCTCATAGACACCTAAGACACATAAAGATTCGTTCATTCATTCGTTGCCAACCATAAAGGAGTGAATGGTAGAGGAGGGAAAAGGGATTGGAGAAACGAGGGGGGTTGGTAATTGGGCTACCGGAAATCTCACACACCGAACGAAACGCGACAGCAAGCTGCCACTTTACGTCGGATTTCTCTGAGACAGTGGTATCAAACCGGTCGAGCCGGCCCATTCGTGCTGTAGACGTTACTGTCTACAGCGTGGCTCTACCACCCAATAAACACCCCTTCTGGGATACATTTTTTTTATTTATTTATTTAACAAACAATGTTACAATGTTTAATGCATTAAGAACTATGGCAGGTACGAAGATTACCAATATATTTACCAATACGTATTACAAATTATAAAGTATTAAAAAGGTTCGCAGTATTTTATTTAATGTTATTAGTGTCCAGTAGAACCTGATTTGCAGATGCTAACGACTTGGTAGTGTTTAAAGCTTGACCGACTTTGTGCGTGTGACGGGGATCCGACTAGCATTTTATACATCATAATATGATTAATTGCATTTATTTTATTCAATTCCTTAGCAATTCGATGTCGACTTTAATACAAAGAAGACACGGTGTCTTCATAACATAAGCTCACGCCTGTATCCCGAAGGGGTAGGCAGAGGCGCACTAGCGAACTAGAACACCCACATTTCGCTGAGCTTAGTTCCGTCCCAGATGTGATAGGGGGCGAGCCTATCGCCATATCGGGCACAAATTCCAGACTCCGGGCTGATATGGAAAAATCCAATATCACTTTGCCCGACTCGGGGATCGAACCCAAGACCTCAGAACCGTAGTCGTACCGAAATACCACCACGCCACGGAGGCAGTCGGTGTCTTGATTATTGAATTTTTCGACCGGCTTCCAAAAAGGAGAATTCAATTCGTCTATTTTTTATGTATGTTACGCGATATCTCCGCCGAATTTGGACCGATCTTCAAAATTCTTTTTGTGTTCGATAGAGCTTCTTTCAAATGTGGTTTCCCATATAAATTTGGTCACAATTGGTAAGTTGAAAGTCGGTCAGTTAAGTTTTTAAACTTGTGATTATTCGATTCCACAAAAGGAGGAGGTCCTCAATTCGTCTGTATTTTCTTTATGTATGTTACGCGATATCTCCGCCGAATTCGGACCGATTTTCAAAATTCTTTTTGTGTTCGATAGAGCTTATTTCAAAGGTAGTCCCATATATTGGTCACGATTGGGTTTGAAGTCGGTCAGTTAAGTTTTTAAAGTTGTGATTATTCGATTCCAATAATCAAAGTCCATTTACGTATCTAGGTATTTATATGAATACAATATAATTTTAGTTCCCCATTTTAGAACATTAATTTTAAAAAGCTGACAGTTTTGAGTAGCTAGGATTTATCTTAACACTCAGTTCGATTGTGATTTCGATTTGGTTTCATTTATTGACTTCAAATCCCACCGAAATCGACTTTTAAAGTGCGCTAATGTTGCATAATATTCGAGAACTTGTCATTTGGTATTTTTTAATGTGACATTAATGTACTTTTAAACCCGTCGGAGGCAGCACATATGTATGTTACATAAGCGTATGGGCCACCGGAGGCCGAGCCGCCCGTGACTATTTCGGTGGAATTTTAATTCAATAAATGAAGCCGAAACGAATTCAAGTTCGAATCGAGCGTCAGGAGTCACCCCCCAGAATTCATTAAGGTAATATTATTTTTTGGAGTAGTAGAGCCACGCTGTAGACAATAACGTCTACAGCACGAATGGGGCAGCTCGACCGGTTGGATACCACTGTCTCATAGGAAACCGACGTAAAGTGGCAGCTTGCTGTCGCGTTTCGTTCAGTGAGTGAGATTTCCGGTGGCTCATTCCCCCCCTCTTTCTCAATCCCTTTTCCCTCCCCTTCCATTTCCTCTTTTTAGGTTGGCAACGCACCCATGATTCTTATTGTGTCTTGGGTGTCTATGGGCGGTGGAGATCACTTACCATCAGGTGACCTATCTGTTCCTTTGCCAGTCTCTGCTATAAAAGAAAAAAACATTTTCCAATAGGTCATAATGGACATTTTCCGTTTCACCATACGCACAGGAAAGTTTGTCAAACTATAGAGTTACATCAAGTCTCGTCTAATAAACGACGTTTCGTGCCGCGTTCAAGTTCAAGGTTTTAACACTGCGGCCAGTCCTCGGGGCCGTGTTAAAAACACGTTGCGGCAGTGACGTGCACAGGCATTTAGATTAGGGTAGACAAAAATTTGCATAATTCTACTGATTTAGACAGCCTCCGTGGCTTGTCGGGCGAGTAGCCGGCTGTGAAGCGAGAGGCCGCGGGTTCGATCCCCGCACCGAGACAAATGTTTGTATGGCCTACAGATATTTGTTTCGGGTCTGGGTGTTGTGAGACCGAAAGTCTCTTGTAGTTCCTGATACCCACGACACAAGATTCGATCTTAGTGTGGGGTCAGGACTATGTATGTGACTGTTGGGTGTTATTTATTATTTATTATTTATTTATTTATTTCTTAAGTTGACGCGAATGTTATACATTGAAATAATACTATTTTTACGGATTCTATCACGATTTGGTTTTATAAATTAAAAAAATAAACCCAAATCGTGATAGAATCCGTAAAATAGTTTTATTTCATTGCATAATTATTTTCTTTGCTTTATTCTTGCTTTACTTTAACCGTCATGATAATTCTCATGTTGATTTAAAATAATACACCCAGCACTGTTAGAAAAACTCTTTTCGGTGAACATTTTTTTCTTTCATTGACATTTTAGAAAATTGTCAGGGTAGACAATGTCTCTTTGTCTATATGAAATGCACGCCACTGGGTTGCGGGCATACACTTGACTTATTAATTACTAGCTGACCCGGCGAACTTTGTTCCGCCTAACAGTCGATTCTTAAATTTTTTATTTTTTTTTTATTGTCTAAAATAAACGTAGCCTAAGTTACTCCTTATTACATCAGCCAATAAAAGCCCTGTCAAAATCGGTCCAGCCATTTCAGAGATTAGCCGGAACAAACACTGTCTATTGTTGACTGTCCTCAATTCGTCGGTATTTTTTTTATGTATGTTACTCGATATCTCCGCCAAATGTGGACCGATTTTCAAAATTCTTTATGTGTTCGATAGAGCTTATTTTGAGGGTGGTCCCATATACATTTGGTCACGATCGGAAAATTGGAAGTCGGTCAGTCTCACAGAAAACCGACGTAAAATGGCAGCTCGCTGTCGCGTTTCGATTGGTGAGTGAGATTTCTGGTGGCCCTGTTTCCCAATCCCAATTCACCTCTTTTTAGGTCGACAACGTTACCCATGATTCCTTTTGTGTTTTGGGTGAGATCACTTATCATCAGGTGACCCACCTATTCGTTTGCCAGCCTTAGCTCAATTTGTTTTTGTCTACCCTTATCGGAATGCTTATCAACGTCACTGCATTGGTGATATACACCGCGGTCAGACAGATTGACGGACATGGCGTAAATATAAGGGTACTTTGTGTGTAATTTGGCTTCGCAATCCTTAATATCGACTATAAAAGTCAAATATATTTTCTCTCTGGATTCAGTGCCAGTGCAAATCAAATTTTAAATGTCGGTGTTCCTTCCTTTAGAAGTGTAGTAAATTAAAATCGTCACATTTCTTCAAATTATGATTATTCAAAGGTTACAAACACCTATAGTGACAAAAGTACAAGTTGGCAAGTTCAGACAAGTCTGACAAGTAGAAAAGGGCGGGAAACCCCACAGACAATAATAAACGCAGATACATAGACAATTTGAGTTGCCATAATAAAACAATGATATATAAAAAAAAATACTCTTCAACAGTCGGTACCTATACTGTTTACACCATTTTTAACTGACAATTATTACTGTTATCCACATGTATGTATAATATTAATCATCATCATCATCATCAGCCACAGGACGTCCACTGCTGGACACCGGCCTCCCCCAAAGATTTCCAGATCGACCTGTTGGAAGCGGTAATAATATTGTATTATAATATTGCCTGCATTTTGACAGGCCAATTTATTTTGACTAATTCTTAAGAGTTTTTGTGATGTTTTTTTCCAATTGTAATGAGGAAAATGAATTTAATAATATAATTAAATATATATGTATCTTTTATATATCTTTTTGATTGGAGATAAAGGTCATGCTAGTCGATGACTGTTTTTACACGTTTTATATTACCTTCACCTGTATGTGACGCTCTGAAAATGGGACAGCAAAGGAGTGCTTATGCACTCGTTTTGCATACAGTCCGACGCCGATGGTATTCTAAATTTCAAAATTCGAATTTAAGAACGCTTGCTCATTTCGTTTAAAAAGCTACTTTATTACACGTGCCTAGGGTTATATTTGTGTTGATTTAATTAGAACTTGTGATCTATTTCTTTGTTTTATTCCTGAGACCACTTTTTAGGAGGACATTTGTGAAGAACTGTGCATCTAGGGTATATTATATTGATGGGTCAGACAGACAGACAGAGAGGACGGACATGGTGAAACTATAAGGGTTCCTTTTTTACCATTTGCCTTCGGAACCCAAAACAGATTTCTGATATCTTAATCCTTAATGCTATTAAACGACGGTTACTGCACTAGGCTCTAGGCCTGTATCGCAGGAGCCAAACTGTATGCGATTGTGAGATAAGCTACCGAACACAAAAATAATTTTGAAAATTGGTCTATATTTGGCAGAGATATCGTAACATAAATAATATGAAAAACAAATTGTAGATCAATTCAGTACTTAATGAATAAAAGGCAAAAATGTGATTCCGGCCAGGATCGAACTGGCGGCCTTCTGCGTGTAAAGCAGATGTGATAACCACTACACCACGGAACCAGTTGTTTGCTTAATCTAAATTAAATATCCCAATAAAAAAATACATTGTTGATATTTTTGTGTCGAAACAATAAACTTTATGTATCAATTATGATTTTGAAAAAATTGATACAAAGCTTGATTTAAGTTTTTTATTTCGCAACATTTTTGCCCCGAATGTTAATTTTTAAATACAAAATGTTGTGTGCATATACAGATTTATTAAAGTGACATCTGTTGGAAATTTAATGTATTTTATTGTCAGGTTGCTGACTTCATATGCATACAGTTGAGATTTATTATGTAACACTAGATGACGCTATTATAGTAATTTAAACAATTGCATTTGTTATGTTATATATTATAACATAACATATAACATAACAAATGCGTATATTATAACATAACATAACATTCAATAATATTTCACGAATATTTACAACTTTAGCAATAATTTTTTCCATAGCATTATTGAAATAATAATTAGATTATTAGCGCCATCTGTTTAAAAGTATAAGTACTGCAACATCTGTTAACTACACTCAGTTGTAATAGTACTTTGCTAATTCAATAGATGGCGCTATCCTAAATTAAACCTTCACCTCTAAAAATGTTTAATTATGGAGGTTTCAAGATTAATATTATCATAATTTGAATATATTATAACTTTTCGCTTTTTATTGTTTATTTAAAGGTCGTAATAATCGTAGACTATGTACTCAGCAGGTAAATACAAGATGTCGCAAATAAGTTAAAAATTTGCATATTTTTTTCACATGTTAGTGTTTGTTTACTTCATTAAATGCAAGATGACGTAACTGATCAGGATCTTAAACCAGTTTTATACAAAAACACACGAGTGCAGTAAAAGATTTATTTTTAGTGCTATCACTTTTTTATTGTTTTTATTGAGACTGCTGACTGCTAAGTATATGATACTGATATACGAGCATATGGGTCACCTGATGGTAAGTGATCTCCGCCCATAGACACCCAAGACACAAATCTATCATGGGTGTGTTGCGAAATGAAAATAAGGGGAATAGGGATTGGGAAAGCGTGGGGAAATTGAACCACGGGAAATCTTACTCACCGAACGAAAGCGAGCTGCCACTTTACGTCGGTTTTCTGTGAGACAGTGGTATCAAACCGGTCGAGCCGGCCCATTAGACGTAGACGTATCTGTCTACAGCGTGGCTCTACCACTTTTGTCTTCAGTCTCTGAGCTAAACCGAGGTCAGACAAACGCACAGATAGACTTGCCAAAATTATAAGAACTCCTTTTTTGCCATTTCCCTTCGGATCTCTAAAATTAACAGCCCTGTTCCGAAGGTCGCTAGGATTTCCAGCCCAAAATCGCTGCCGAAAATACATTCTTTTAATGATAGTTATATCGATCGAGTAATATTAGTCAGTGATAGCTTATCTATAGATGAACACCTGCATAAGATATACATATTGTAATATTTATTACGCTTTACAGATTAGTCTGCCTTTAAACCGACATTAATTAATCACAAGTTTAAAATCCGACCGACTTCAAAAATCCGATCGTGACTCAATATGAGACCACTTAGGCTGAGATCTAGAGCGAACTTCGACTAAGTCTAAGTCAAAGTCACGAACTCAGGGGGATTTGTAATTGTTAAATCGAACCTTGACTTAGTCCGGGTCATTTTTTACAGAAAACAGACTGACAGACAGACTAAGCAAAGATTTTCTTGTAAAAAATTACTCGGACTTAGTAAAAATCCTCACTGAGTTCTTCACTTTGACTAAGACTTAGTCGAAGTTCGCTCTAGATCTCAGCCTTAGAATAAGCTCTATAAAACACAAAAAGAATGTTGAAAATCGGTCCACATTTGGCGGAGATATATTGATATTTTATAAATCTTACTCGTAAGATACATACAAAAATACAGACGAATTGAGCACCTCCTCCTTTTATTGCAGTCGGTTGAATTCGGTTCACAAGTCTGCGTGGTCTAGTGGCCGTGTAGGGCTGTGAACGGGGAGGTCCTGGGTTCAATTCCAAAGTAAAAATGATGGACGCAGCGCTAAGAGCATTGAAAGTGAAGCAAGGTTTCCGGCTCATTTGATATATCGACACGTAATGGTGTGTGTGTGTAGGAAACTTTTGTACAGGCGCGTTTGTGTGCATGGCTTCTTTATGGCGTCCGTTTAGGTATAGGCGATATGGTGTCTTTTTACATCCGTGACTGCCTCGGTGGCGTGGTGGTATTTCGGTACGACTACGGTTCTGAGGTCTCGGGTTCGATCCCCGGGTCGGGCAAAGTGATATTGGATTTTTCTATATCAGCCCGGAGTCTGGAATTTGCGCCCGATATGGCGATAGGCTCGCCCCCTATCACATCTGGGACGGAACTAAGCTCGGCGAAATGTGGGTGTTCTAGTTCGCTAGTGCGCCTCTGCCTACCCCTTCGGGGATATAGGCGTGAGCTTATGTTATGTTGTCACGTCCGTGGATTCGAATTCTAGACCTTCTGAAACCGTACGTGCCACAAAACCCACGCGACACCTAATCTACCGATACTATATCTAAATATGTATGTTATCACGCGATGATTTTTTGTTTCTTTACAAGTTGAGTGGGGACTGGACGCACGTGTATCATGTATTTGCTTGTTATTTTGGGTGAGTAATGAAATAAAAGTATTAATAACGCTTAAACACGGTCCCTAGCCTCTTCAAATATAATTAGACCTTTTTAATAAAGATTATAATACTGATTTTTTAAGTTTACGTGAATATTATACATTGAAATAAAACTATTCTTACGGATTCTATCACGATTAGGTTTTAATTATTATTCCCGACGTTTCGAAGGCTTTGCAGTCTTCGTTGTCACGGGTCAGACTGAGGTGTCATTCAGAACTCAAGACACCGTGAGCTCGTACTGCATAGATCGGAACACAAATAATTAACCTTTTTTGATTTTGTGTAATTTTTTAATGATGGTAGATATTGTAACACTAACCTTTTTTGGACAAATGACACCTCAGTCTGACCCGTGACAACGAAGACTGCAAAGCCTTCGAAACGTCGGGAATAATAATTAAAACATAATCGTGATAGAATCCGTAAGAATAGTTTTATTTCAAAGATTATAATATTTATAAACAAAATGTTTAATGTTTTGATTTGTTATATAGATAGTTTGAATTGTATTTCGTACGTAAGGCCACGTCTCCTGTACTAAATCATATATTTTTGTCTATGGTTCATTGTTCTAGGAGCAGGAGGCTAACTCTTGACACTCGATTGGAATTTGACTTTGATTTGCTTTCATATCGCTATTACGGCCGGTTTCAATAAACGATCTCAGTTTAGAGTGCAGATAGATCGCGATTATGAATCAATCAAATCAAGTTATTTGACGGAGTCATGTTCAAAATGTTCTTATTGGCAAATTTTTGTAATCTATCTTCACGTTCGAACTGAGATTGTTTATTGAAACCGGGCGTTAGTGAGTTAAAATTCCACCGAAATTGAGTTAAAAAGTGCACTAATACATGTTAAAAAGTATCAAATGACAAGTTATCGAATCTAAGGCAACATTAGCGCACTTTTTAACTCGATTTTGGTTGAATTTTAAGTCAATAAATGATATCGAATTGAATTTAAAATCGAATCGAGTGTCAAGAGTCAAGCCCCTGGTTTTTGTGCATTTATTGGTGTAAAATACATGATTTTGTAGACAAATTAGTTACTATTGTATCCCGCAGAGGTATATATATTTAGTTGTGACAGCCTCCGTGGCTTGTCGGGCAAGTAGTCGGCTGTGAACGAGACACCGCGGGTTCGATTCCCGCACCGAGACAAATGCTTGTGTGGACTGCATATTTTCGGTGTTGTGACTTGTGAGAGCGGGCGTTTCTCGTAGTTCTTGATACCCATGATAGAGGTTATACCTAGTGTGGGGTCAGGATTATGTGTGTGACTGTTGGGTGTATTTAATTTTGTATGGGGCCAACTTTAAACAAAGAAAATATCCTCCTATTTTAAATCGGTTAAAACAATGAACATGCTTAATAGCTACTTAATTATGCACTTATTATTTAATCAAAACATGTTAAAACTGGTTTTATATTTAAAGTTTTTTAATAATCTTGATTGTGTATATTCAGTGAATTGTTTAATTATAAACTTCCATAATTTAAATAGATATTAATTTAAATTATTCGCCTCTTCACTCTAGTTGTAGATTGATATGCTGGTGGCTGGGCCGGTCGTAAAAATTAAGCCGAATCGTTTTGGCATACAAGTATAAAAAATTCGGACCGACTTCACAATTTATCCGATCTTGACCAAAATAGGAGTAGGCAGAGGCGCACTAGCGAACTAGAACACCCACATTTCGCCAAGCTTAGTTGCGTCCCAGATGTGATAGGAGGCGAGCCTATCGCCATATCGGGCACAAATTCCAGACTCCGGGCTGATATGGAAAAATCCAATATCACTTTGCCCGACCCGGGGATCGAACCCGAGACCTCAGAACCGTAGTCGTACCGAAATACCACACCGCCACCGAGACAGTCGGGCAAATATGGGACTACCCTTGGAAAATGATCTATTGAACATAAAAAATCGGTCCACATTTGGCGGAGATATCCCGTAACATGCATAACAATAATCGCAAGTTTAAAAACTTACGAACCGATTTAAAATCCGATCGTGATCTTTATATGGGACCACCTTTGAAATAATCTCTATCGAACACAAAAAGAATTTTGAAGATCGGTCCACATTCGGCGGAGATATCGAGTAACATACAAAAAATATACAGACGAATTGAGGACCTCCTTCTTTTTGGAAGTCGGTCGAAAAAGTCGATCAGGGGGTTACCACCACCTCTTATAGCAGTATTATTATAATCTTACTTGTACCGATTCCCATACAAAACAAATTTTAATTTGTTTTGTATGGGATTATGGGATATGGGATTGATTAATAATACTGCTTTAAGAGGTGGTGGTAATCATGTTGAGGACCTTCTGCTTTTTTGGACGTCGGTCTTAACCTTTTGCTCAGCTAAAATGTTTTTTATCAATAAGGACCTATCATCATCATCATCATCATAATCAGCCATAGGACGTCCACTGCTGAACATAGGCCTCCCCCAAAGAAGGCCCTTTATAATAATAACTCTTGAGTTTGTTTCGGCATTTCTTCTCAGGGATAGCCACGAAATGCCGACGCCATTATTACTTTATCAATATCTTAAAATCAATATAAACTCGTAATTGACATGTGAAAGTGGTATAAAATATCCTATTTGCAGAATAAATTATTTGAAATTTGAATTTGAATTTTGCGTAGTTAAATGTGTGGTATTGATATTCCAGGATGTATCTTCCACATTCAGTCAGCAGTTGCTCTGTGGTCGTGCTCACAAGACGCGGATTGTTCGAGTCTCGCTGGTAGCATTTGTAATGACGGCAACTGTGTGTGTCCTCCGGGCAGCGAGTCAGTTCTTGGAGGGACTTTGTGTGCTGAAGGTAAAAAAGTTATGTTTTTTTATCAGTTCACGGCATAGTGGCTACACTGCACCCGATGGTAAGCGTAGTGTAGTCCAAATAATCAGAAGTTTAAAATTAAACGGACCGACTTCAAATGCGATCGTGACCAAAATTTGGAACCACCCTTGAAATAAGCTCTATCGAACACAAAAAGAATTTTGAAAATCGGTCCACATTTGGCGGAGATATCGCGTAACATACATAACAAAATACAGACGAATTGAGGACCTTCTCCTTTTTGGAAATTGGTCGAAAATCACAAGTTTAACAACTTAACAGACCGACTTCAAATCCGATTGTGTTCCGATCTACGTAGTACGAGCTCACGGTGTCTTGAGGTCTGGCAGCTGGTCTTTGAGTTTCCGATTTGATTAAATGTATAATTGGATCCCAGGCTTGTGCAAGCTTCCAACCATCTTCTCTATTGAAATTAGGATGATTTTTTAATTTCAATAGCCTCGCGTATCATCCTAGGTATGAATCGTTGTTCTTTGGCAAGGATTTGTGGCTTGTCGAATCTTAAGGTAATGTTTGGAGCCTCCTCTGAATGTTCGGCAACTGCAGACTTCGTAGAGCGTCTGTGTTTCACGTCAGCGATACGTTCATTTAACAAATCGTGATAGAATCCGTAAAAATAGTTTTATTTAAATAAGTATTTATCTTAGAGTAAGTCTTATACTTCAATAGTTACGGTCCTAGGGAGCCCCAAATTCTTGTGTGCCCAGGCCCAGACATCTCTTAAGACAGCCCGGCAGGACGGTAGTCGTATTGCGGCCCGAGCAGGAAAAATTCTGACAATCGTCAATGTATTTGAGCTCGCTGCACACTGGGGGGATTCCCACCACCTCTTATAGCAGTATTATTATAATCTTACTTGTACCGATTACCGTACAAAACAAACGAAGAACGATTATAATAATACTGCTATAAGAGGTGGTGGTAGGGTTGCCACTGATGATATTTGGTTAATATTTCGTACAAACATAGATACCCATCGAGCTCGAATACATTTACAATGAAAATCACGAATGGGTCGGGTCGACCGGTTGGATACCACTGTCTCACAGAAAACCGACGTAAAGTGGCAGCTTGCTGTCTGTCGCATATAGGTCGGTGAGTGAGATTTCCTGTGGCCCATTTCCCCTCTCTTTCCCAATCCATATTCTCTCCCCTTCCATTTCCTTTTTTAGGTTGGCAACTCACCCATGATTCTTTTTGTGTCTTTGGTGTCTATGGGCGGTGGAGATCACTTACCATCAGGTGACCCATCTGTTCGTTTGTCAGTCACTGCTATAAAAAAAATGCAGTCTTGCTTGCTGTGCTCTTCACTTGTCGATACTTGACAACCTCCGTGGCGCAGTAGGCGAGTAGCCGGCTGTGAAACGTGAGGTCGCAGGTTCGATTCCCGCACCGAGAAAAATGTCTGTGTGGCCCACAGATATTGGTTTCGGGTCTGGGTGTTGTGAGACTGAAAGTCTCTCGTAGTTCCTGATTCCCACGACACAAGACTCGATCTTAGTGTGGGGTCGGGACTATGTGTGTGACTGTTGGGTGTATTTATTTATTATTTATTTATTTACTTATGAGCGATGGTAGTTCTTACTAGATAGACACAGCAACAGATCTAGGTTTTTTCAAAGAGGCAGGCTGTCAATTTGCCCGATTTTACCGCCCCCAAATAAGGGCGTCCTCCAAATTTTACCGCCTCCTAAATCCGCCGCCCGGGGCACGTACCCCCTAGATCCGGCACTGGATACACACAGGATACCAAAATAATCATGGGTACAACCTAAGATGAAGGGAAATTATTGGGAAGGGGATTTGCAGCCAATTATCGTCGGTTTTCTGTAAGACAGTTATATCAAACTGTAGCCCGAGCACGAAAAACTAATGTAAATGTAAACTCGCTGCGCACTGATGACATTTGATTAATATTTCATACAAATTTCATAGACGCGCATCGAGCACGAATACATTTACGGTTGTCAGAAATTTTCCTGCTCGGGCTGCTGGTCGAGCCGGCTCAATCGTGCTGTAGATATAGCTATACACATTTTATTGTTATAATTTCGTGGTTAATTTCGAAACGTAATTAGTTCATTGACTCTTTTAATCGAATTTTAAACCCCCACCTGTTCGATAAGATATTACACTTTGTAAGATTAAATACATTGTATTACGATAAGAGATATTTTAATGAATATTATATACACAGCTCATGCCTGTATCCCCGAAGGGGTAGGCTGAGGCGAATTAGCGAACTAGAGCATCCACATTTCGCCGAGCTCACTTCCCAGTCCCAGATGTGCTAGGGGCCTATCGCCATCATCATCATCAGCCATAGGACGTCCACTGAACATAGGCCTCCCCCAAAGATTTCCAGATCGACCTGTTGGAAGCGGCCTGCATCCAGCCATATCTGGCACAAATTCCAGACTCCGTGCTGATGTTAAATAGAATAATCACAAGTTTAAAAACTCAACGGACCGACTTCAAAATTGATCCGATCGGGACCAAATCTATATGGGACCATCCTTGGAATAAGCTTATCTCGAACACAAAAAGAACCTTGAAAATCGGTCCACATTTGGCGGAGATATCGCGTACTACAATATACATAAAAAATACAGAAATAAATAATACAAAAATACTAATTCTTTTTTTATTAATTTCATAAGAAATTTACGCCATCTTAAATACAGCACTGAAAGAATTATTGAAATATTCTAAAAAATAAAAAAGTTATAAGCATTTGAAATTTTGTATAACCTTCAAACTGCGGAAAAGAGAAGTATCAGTAAAATCACGTCAAGGCCATAACGGTACGTGCGTTAGAAAGGGATAGCAAGATATCCCCACTACGTCCCCACTCTTGCTCATTATAAAGATGCAGAATTTAAAATATGAATTACTGACTCATTTTTCAACCAATTTCGATGCAGTTTTTAAAGAAGAGTTTCTTTTTTGTTTTATTTCCTAATACATATAAAAATGTGTACAAAATCAAACATAGTCAAGTACCCAATTGAGGATTTTGTTCTTTTTTGAAGTCGGCCGAAAACCCAATATCACTGCCCTCGCCGGAGATCGAACCCGGGACCTCAGGACGTTAGTCGTTCATACAACTACGCCACTGTGGCAGTCTTGTATCTTAAACATAAACAAATATAGACGCAACAACAGCACGGAACTTGTGATCCAAAAGTTATGACCTCGTGGTCATAAGTCACTCAGTCGTATTTGAAACATACGCGCGGAAGGTCGTGCCAGCGTAATAATGTTTAGACAGTACAATTGACTTACGTGATTCTTGAACATTCACAAAACATTTCAGGGTGTACATAAATTCGACCTATCCAAAGAATAAAGTTACATATGATAATGAATCGAAATTGCTTTCTTATTTTTCTGAGCTTATTTATTGACCTGTATATTTAACTAGTGAATATTTTTTTAAGCTATGTCATAATTTAACTTGTTATTATGTCATAAATTTAAAAAAATACTAGTATTAGTTAAATATATAGGTTAATTTAAGCTCAGAAAAATATAAAAGCAATTTCGATTAATTATCATATGTAACTTTATTCTTTGGATAGGTCGAATTGTAATAATCGCCCTCGCATTGTAATAAGTGGTAGATGGCGTTACTAACATTCGAGATCCATTTTTTTGTATGGAAACTTGCTTGATAGCCCCTCTATAGTTAGTAATATTATATCTGTACTCTTTTTGTACTGTTGAATATCTTTGGGTTCGAAGTAGTTTTTTTAAGTTTTTTTTTTATATCAGACTGGCAAACGAGCAGATGGGTCGACTGATATTAAGTGATCTCCACCGTCCATAGACACCTCAGACACAAAAAGAATCATGGCTGCGTTGCCAATCTAAAAGGACGAAATGAAAGGGGAGGGAAAATGAATTGGGAAAGGCCTTCCTTTCCCAATAGAAATGGGCCACCGGAAATCTCACTTACCGAACGCAACGCGACAGCAAGCTGCCACTTTACGTCGGTTTTCTGTGAGACAGTGGTATCAAACCGGTCTAGCCGACCCATTCGTGATGTAGACGTTACTGTCTACAGCGTGGATAATTTTTTTATTTATTTTTTCAGTGGCACCATACCACACGTCGTATTGCGTCGAGGATCATCAGTGTTCCAGATTAGTGACATCGTTTGAATGTAGACGTGCCAGCTCTGATGGTAAGCTCAATATTTATTTATCCAATCACTGCAAAGTGACTATACTACACCGCAGCGGCCCGAGCAGGAAAAATTCTGACAATCGTAAATGTATTCGAGCTCGATGCACACTGATGACATTTGGTTAATATTCATACAAATTTCATAGACGCGCATCCACCTCGAATACATATACAATTGTCAGACATTTTCCTGGTTGGGGTGACTCTCGATTCGAATTTGACCTTGATTCGATTCCATTTAGTGACTCAAAATTCCACAAAAAGTGCACTAATGTCACGTTAAAAATGACCAAATAACAAGTTTTCGAATCTAATGCGACATTAGCGCACTTTTTAACTCGATTTCGGTGGAATTACAAGTTAATAAATGAAACCGAATCGAAGTATGCTCCTTTCTTTAGCTGTCAAACGTCAAACACGTCACTCGCCGTAATGTGACAGAATTTTACTTCTAAACAGCTTGGCTAGTAGAATATGTACATAGAAGTCTTTGTTATTTAATATAGTAGGATTGCTAATTAAACGGAGTAAACTGACAATTCTAATGTTGCCACTTTTTCATGAAATTTAAAAAGTGCTGCGGTAAAAAGATCAAGATAATTTAAACGTTTCAATCCAGTGAACCATTTCAAGTCTTTCATTTTCTAAAGTCCAACTCAAAGTCTTAATTCCTGCCTAATTTATGATTAGTACTGCATGTCTTCTGAATTATAGTCATAGTAAATCACTGCATGCTAAGTTATGACATGTTTGCTGGAATTATAGTCATCGTTCATTATAAACAAAACTTAAAAAAGCTTTGAATGTGCCTAACGCAATATTTCTCAAAAGATAAAAGTAATATTTGTAATTTTTATTGTTATCATTTCGCGTATCTTTTGTGATTATTTACGCAGAATTATTTACACATACATTTAGTCGAAGCGTTAAGCTGAAATTTCTAAATTACGTATTTTTAGAAATTTCTAAAAATACGCAATAAAATTCTAATTTTGCAAGGTAGTGCTGAGTTATTGTTTCTTTGAATGATGAAAATTGAACTAGATCAATCACTACGTTTTGAAAGTAAGCAACACTATCTTGGAAAGTGACATTTCGATCTGTCAGTTTACTCCGTTTAATTAGCAATCGGACTTTATTAACTAGCAAGATTATTCATTTATTTCAGGAGGCAACTGCTTCTGCCGCGAAGGTTTCCACTACTACCTGGGCAGGTGTTGGAACTCCATAGACTTCGGCGAGCCGTGCCAGAGGAGCGAGGAGTGCATGTCTGTGCTGCGGAACCCTCACAGCCTCACGTGCAATCAGACTTGTGGCTGTGCTGACGGATACTACCTCAGGCAGAGGGGTGAATGCAGAAAGATTGGGTTTGGTAAGGAATATTTCTTTCTCCCTGCCCTTATCCCACCTTTAGGGGACGTACCTATACTTTGTGACCCATTCTTTTTGACCGACTTCCAAAAAGGAGAAGGTCCTCAATTCGTCTGTATTGTTTATGTATGTTATGCGATATTTCCGCCAAATGTGGACCGATCTTAAAAATCTTTTTGTGTTCGACAGAGCTTATTTCAAGGGTGGTCCCATATAAATTTGGTCACGATCGGATTTGAAATCGGTCTGTTAAGTTTTTAAAGTGATTATAACTGTTATATTAATGGGATCTTTATTTCGCAAAGTCGCCATTTTTGTTTCGTTCCATACATAAGGAGTGCTTAATTTTTTCGTAGTTATGCCCTGTCTTCTATCTTTTTTGGTCTATGATGTATCGTGAATCGTGAATACACTGTTTAATATTGTTTCAGACGTCGGTGACGGGTGCGTGTTGGACCAAGATTGTCAGTTTCCCAACGCGGCTTGTGACATTTCCACATTTAGATGTTATGATACTACATATGGTAAGTATTAACCAACTTGAAAAAAGCGGTTCTAAATTGGTCTATTATATTTATTTATTTATGTTGCATCAACTAAGCAACACCATTGAAACATTACACAAATTAATTACATGGGCGAGTGTTACCTTTACAAATAAAGATACAAACGACATTTACAAAAACATAGTCTCAAAGTACAGCAAAAGCAATTTCAAATATAATTTTTATTGAAATAAAACTATTCTTACGGATTCTATCACGATTAGGTTTTAATTATTATTCCCGACGTTTCGAAGGCTTTGCAGTCTTCGTTGTCACGGGTCAGACTGAGGTGTCATTTGTCCAAAAAAGGTTAGTGTTACAATATCTACCATCATTAAAAAAATATACAAAATCAAAAAAGGTTAATTATTTGTTAATTATTATTATTTAACGTCGGGAATAATCAAAACCTAATCGTGATAGAATCCGTAAGAATAGTTTTATTTCAATGTATAATATTCGCGTAAACTTAAGAAATCAGTATATAATTTTTAGTTATAATATTTAGATTATTAATTAATAAATAGGTAAAAAAAAATTATGTATGTATAGCAATAAAGGATGTTGCCAAATGTGGCCCAATGGTCATATAAATATGATGACGATCAGATTTGAAGTCGATCCGTTAAGTTTTTAAACTTGTGATTATTTTGGGTGTTCAGTTCTCTATTTCGCCTCTGCCTACCCTTCGGAGTTACAGGCGTAAGCTTATATACGACAGCCTCCGTGGCGCAGCGGGCGAGTAGCCAACTGTGAAGCGATAGGCCGCGGGTTTGATTCCCGCACCGAGACAAATGTTTGTACAGTTATTTGTTTCGGGTCTGGGTTTTGTGAGAGCGTGCGTCTCTCGTAGTTCCCACGACACAAGACTCGATCTTAGTGTGGGGTCAGGACTATGTATATGACTGTTGGGTGTTATATATTATTTATTATTATATATTTTAGTTCCAGAGCCAGATAATTCAACGGACACCGATGAGGTAACGATGCGTCTGATGTACCAAGTATCTTCACGGCAGCACGGCGCAGGGTGTACAGTATCGTATCCTTGTCCGGAGCCGTTTATCTGCAGCTCAGGAGCTTGTATATGTCCCGTGGGGTATTATGCTGTAGGCAATGGATCTACCTGTTTCGCTGGTAAGTGATATTGAAGTATTTTCTTTTAATTCGGAAAAAAAAGTGTAAAATAAAAATATTGTGACTGCCTCGGTGGCGTGGGGGTATTTCGGTACGACTACGGTTCTGAGGTCTCGGGTTCGATCCCCGGGTCGGGCAAAGAGATATTGGATTTCTCCATATCAGCCCGGAGTCTGGAATTTGTGCCCGATATGGCGATAGGCTCGCCCCCTATCACATCTGGGACGGAACTAAGCTCGGCGAAACGTGGGTGTACTAGTTCGCTAGTGCGCTTCTGCCTACCCCTTCGGGGATACAGGCGTGAGCTTATGTTCTGTATGTTAAATATTGTGATTAACTTTTACTTAGTCTGAGTCATTTTTATAAGAAAAACAGACTGACAGACAGACTAAGCAAAGATTTTCTTGTAAAAAATGACTCGGACTTAGTAAAAGTTCGATTTAAACATTCCAAATTCTCACTGAGTTCGTTTTGGTAGACTCAGACTTCGAAGTACGCTCTATAGGTCTCAGCCTCAGAATAAATGGGTTGATTTTGATTTATTCAAGAACTGGGCTCCCCATCCACGGCGGAGCAGTGCGTGGGTCTCTTCGCAGAAGTTAGAGATGGGATATGCACTTGCAGAGCGAACTTCTTTTTCGAAGAGAACATGAGAGACTGTATTAAAGGTAAGTACATAATTCTTTCTACCTGCCCTCATCCCACCTTAATGTGGGGTCGGCGTAACAATTTTTCAAGCATGTTGCAGAAAGGATTTGGTTAAGTTTTTACGAACGGCTGCCTGCCTGATCCAGTCCCGGGCAAATTAAATTAGAAAATTTGCTTTTCCCGACCTGGGAATCGAACCCACGATCTCTCAGTCCACAGCCCATATATGCTGCCACTAGACCAAGGAGGCGATAAGGGTCAGTTCTCGTAATATTTTTTTCTATTTATTCGAGCATAGCATAGCATATTTATAGCTGGATGCAGGCCGCTTCCAACAGGTCGATCTGGAAATCTTTGGGGGAGGTCTATGTTCAGCAGTGGACGTCCTATGGCTGATGATGATGATGATGATTTATCCGAGCACGGATAGTGACTACACTGCACCTGATGGTAAGCGTAGTGCAGTCCAAAAAACTAGCGACCACTGACAAAGACTGTGTTTATCAGTGGTCGTCAGAATCATGCCGGTCTATTTATGCTTCTTCACACTCCGAATCCGAAGAGGGAAGAAGCAAATCGAGGGGCTTGCGACAAGACAGGCGGATGACCAATGCAGATAAAGGAATACCCCCGTACCCGTCTCAACCAACCATCAAGTGACGCAAGCTCGAGAGAACCGGCAGTACACTGGCTGATCCATGGTCGACAGCGCGAGGTCCTGGCGTGCGGTGGCCGCCTTTTGCGAGGGGGTCATCTCGCAGAAGGAGAGTGCCGAGAGGGATCGGGAACTATCCGACCCCTTCCGCCGTCAAAGAAGGCGGAGGAGACGCCGGAGTAACGACTAACCGGCGTCTCCCGCCCTGTGGAATGGGGGCGTTTAGAGAATTCCGCCACGGTATCCCCTGCCTGTCGTAAAAGGCGACTAATAGGGGCTATCTGTCTATCAGAGGTCGTGGGCGCGCAGCGGGGGGCTGTTTCAGCGCCTGCACAAGACGACCATAAGATGGACAGTAGGATGTGTTGGCTTCGTCGCTAGCATTGACGCCGATGGCGTCTTTTGGTGTAGGGGGCGTTAGAGCCCTTCCTATAAACAGAGGTAGGCCGCAATGCGGCACCGCGCAAGGGCGGCTCCGGCTGAAGCCGAGGCGCTTCTCGTCTTGGGAAACCCGAAGCCGTCCTTAATGCGCCGATGGGGGCCATCGCGGGGTTTTGGTTGGTGTAAATAGTGTTAGGGACTCGGCCCAGCGATCGCCTGGATGTCAATCATCCTTCCCAGGTGGTTAAATGCTGGGTCGTAAGACCGGCGAGCCCAACATAACCATCCCACTTTCCCCCGGAATAGGTTGGTAGCGATAAATCGTTTTACCCGCGTAAACAAAAAAAAAAAAAAAAGTACACTGGCTGATGGAACGCAAACCACATAATTGTGGGTCACTATGGCAGGTTTAGCACCATGTGTACGGTGGTCGCCATCCAGTCGGATACGAATATACCTACCAGCTGTAATATTTCATTGTGAAATATCGCTATAACGGTGAAGGAAAACATCGTGAGGAAACCTGCATACCCCAGAATTTCTCCACAAGAATTTCAAAGATGTGAAGTCTACCAACCCGCATTAGGCCAGCGTGGTAGACTAAGGCCCTCTCATTAGTAGAGGAGGCCCGTGCCCGGCAGTGGGACAGTAATATTATCTTTAATATAAAAATGAATCTCTGAATGTGTTCCTTAGCGCAAATCTCGAGAACAGCTGAACCAATTTCGCTAACTATTTTCTAGAATATTCCTTGAAGTACGAGGATGGTTCTTACGGAGAGAAAAAATAAGAAAATGCCTGAAAAAGTCTAAAAACAACACTTTTCTATACTCCCATACAATCGATTCGTAATAATACTTTAAAGTTAATTTGAATTTTTAATACCATACCATAAAGTTTAAGTGTTAGTAGAGAGGTTCCGGGAAGGCAAAACAATTGAGTGACGTTAGTATCGTATAAATATTAATGTCAGCGGTACACAATGTGTATTATTTACACAGACATTTAGTCGACGGGTTAGCTGAAATTTCTAAAAATACGCAATAAAATTCTAATTTCGCTAGCTAGTGCTGAGTTATTGTATCTTTGAATGATAAAAATTGAACTATATCAATCACTATGTTTTGAAAGTAAGCAACATTATTTTGCAAAGAGACATTTCGATCTGTCAGTTTACTCCGTTTAATTAGCGATCGGAGTATAGTTATATTTATTAATGTTACAAATTATTTCCAGCAACTCGTCGCATCACAGACTCTTGTGTGACGGACTCTAATTGCTTCACATTTGGCGCGGCGTCTCGCTGTGGACCTCCACAGGAGCCCTGGTCTCTCAGGAACTGTGAATGTGTCCCAGAGCTGGCTGTATGGGACGCTGACAGGAACATGTGCAGGTTGTTCGTGGGTAAGGTGGACTTTAGAACAATTAAAAAAAATCTCAATATGGCGATATTTTTATCGAATTCAAAAAAATAAATTCGTCTACATTTTGATTCAGATTTTTTTGTGTTCGATAGAGCTTAAAACCGTTCAAGGATTACGTAAGCATTTTTTTTAAATAACCCCTCAGCGAAGCTCTTATAATGCTTACGCAAAAGTTGGTACATGCATTTTTTTATGTGTTCTGCGGCCTTACTGCCTCGGTGGCGTGGTGGTATTTCGGTACGACTACGGTTCTGAGGTCTCGGGTTCGATCCCCGGGTCGGGCAAAGTGATATTGGATTTTTCTAAATCAGCCCGGAGTCTGGAACTTGTGCCCGATATGGCGATAGTCTCGCCCCCTATCACATCTGGGACGAAACTAAGCTCGGCGAAATGTGGGTGTTCTAGTTCGCTAGTGCGCCTCTGCCTACCCCTTCGGGGATATACGGCATGTGAACTGGGAGATCCTGGGTTCGATTCCTAGGTCGGGCAAAGCGATTTTTCTAATTTGACCTGGGACTGTAACCTCCAGAGGGGAGTTCACATCAGATAGGCTGCCGGTTGTAAAAAATAAGGCAAATCCTTTCTGCAACTTGCTACTGTTAGATAGTCGATATCATTAGGACTCATTTGAAGACAAAAAAAAAAGAGCTTCTCAGAGAAAACTAACGTAAAGGGGCATATCGTTGTTGCGCTACGTTCGGTGAGGTAGATTCCCGAAAACCCAATCCCCTTCCCGATCCCTATTTGCCTTCTTTTTGGTTAGCAACCCATGATTATTTTAGGCCTTGGGTGTCTATGGGCGGTGGAGATTATCATTAGGTGACCCACATACTTGTTTGCCAGTCTACTATAAACAAATCTTCTTCACCCTCCGAAGAAGGAAGAAGCAAATCTCTATGCCTGATGTCAGACAGGCGGATGAGGCAAGCAAAGGGACACAAGGATGTACCACACTTTTTATCAAGCTTTTTTCTTTCTTTCTACCTGCCCTTATCCCACCTTAATGTGGGATCGGCAACACACTTTTTCAAGCATGTTGCAAAGAGGATTTGGCTTAGTTTTTACGGTTCTAACGACCGGCCGCCTGCCTGACGTCTCCCCCTATGAGGGATCCAGTCCCGGGCAAATTAAATTAGAAAATTTGCTTTGCCCGACCTGGGAATCGAACGTTTTTTCAAGCACCGTTCATAAACTATCGCTTATCTATATTATTTTAGGTCTACATAATATTATCTTTATCTATAAATTATCTTTAATATTGTGTTGTCATTACACACCTGTGAGATTATGATAATGCATGTATATAACGTGACATGGATTAGTTAAAGATGCCACTGGCACATGCGTCATACTCGTGAACGGGTGCTTGTAGTCTGCTTACGGCCGGTTTCAATAAACGATCTCAGTTTAGAGTGCGGATAGATCGCGATTATGAACCAATCAAATCAAGTCATTTGACGGAGTCATGTTTGAACTGTGTTCTTATTGGCTAATTTTTGTAATCTATCTGCACATTTTTTTTTAATATTAAATAGGAACCATTTCTTATAATAATTCCCGTCATGATATATAATATACCTCTATATATATGTATGTAGCTCTAATTTAGTGTGGGAAAATCTTTTATCATTATTTACTGGATTACTAATTGATATAAAATATACAGATAAGCTCACACCTGTATCCACAACGGGGAAGGCAGAGGCGCTCTAGCGAACTAGAACACCCACATTTCGCATAGCTTAGTTCCGTCCCAGATGTGAAAGGGGCGAGCCTATGGCCATATCGGGCACTAATTAAAAAATCGCTGAATTGGGAAAACCCAATTCTAATTTTATCCACAACAAAGTTATAGAGGTCGAAATTGGCATGAATTGCTTCAAGAAAAGGATGGTAAGGCCGTGCCCCAGATTGACTTTGCCTAACCCGGGGATCGAACCCGAGATCTCAGGATGCTAGTCGTACCGCGCACGCAATATCGCTACGACATCGACGCAGTCCATCTCTTTCTCCTCAGATATAGGAAAACAGTGCGAGGAAGACAACAGCGCCGGCAGCATCTGCTACATCTATATCTATCTCTTTCTGCCCTCAGGTATTGGAGAACAGTGCGAGGCAGACAGCGACTGCCTGGCTGGAGACATGGAGATCCTTTGCGTGGAGAATGATGACGGAGTCGGGGTCTGCACATGTCCCGAGGGGCTGGTAGCTGTTGATGGACTCTGTCTTACCACTGGATTAGGTATGAAGTAAATTCCTCTATGAAGCAGTGATAGTTCAGTTGGGAATGGTAGACGAGTATCGGAGGTTCGAGACCAACCACAAAATGGAGCATACACTTCTGAATTTTCTATGTTAAGTGTCACTTGTTTTCATTGTGAATTATCGCTTTCTATAACGGTGAAGGAAAACATCGTGTGGAAACCTGCATACCCGAGAATTTCTTCACAAGAATTTCGAAGGTATGTGAAGTCTACCAATCCGCATTAGGCCAGCGTGGTAGACTAAGGCCTAACCCGTCTCATTAGTAGAAGAATCTCGTGCCCAGCAATGGGACAGTAATATTAATTATATTCCTTTACAAAAATAAGATAGAAATATCTGTAGTTCTATACTTAGTATTACTCTACGTGTTGAAGTACGAGGAGATTAGGAATGTGGAGATCCGTAGAAGAGCAAAAATTGCTGACATAGCCCTCTGGCCTAACTCTGGGCTAAGTAGGTTAGCAAGTTGAAGTGGCAAGGTTCAAACTTTAGGGCATATAGCTCGTAGATCTGATAGCAGATAGGCAGAAAACTTCTTGAGTGGAGATCACGTACCTGTAAATGCTATGTTGGTCTGTGGTAATGATATTGATAACGATGACGATGACAATGATGGTAATGAGGATGAGGATGGTTATGACGGTGATGGTAATAATCATGAGGATGGTAATGACGATGATTTTGATGTTAAGGTGATGATGGGATGCTTCAACGCATATCAAGCTGAAATGAGATCTTTTGCGGCCTCACACAACTGAACTTTGGGCACACCCTGCCTAATATACCTGTTGCCATTTAGTCTCCTTTTTGTATTAGCTTAGTTTAGGTATAATTAAGTAACTTAACCATCTTTTTGTATTTTTATTGGTGTGAGATGCCGCAATAAACTTGTTTTATTTTATTGATGAGGATCATGATGATCAGCTAAAGTTTCCCCCCAGCTTTGAACGACACCTGCCAAGCTTCGAGAGAGTGTACTGCGACTCCGCACACAGTGTGCACAGACGGACGATGCTCCTGCGACTCTGGATATCAGGAGATGGATGACTTCTGTGCCCCTGGTGAGTACTCCACTGTGTAGAAGAGAGAGCTTATAACGTGATTATGTATTAACGTGATAACTCCGGTAAATATGGATCGATTTTCAAGATTATTTTTGTGTTCAAAAGAATTACTTCAAGGACCCTATGTGAATGGTCAAGATCGGATATAAGTATAAAAATAGAGTAGTATAAAGCACAGCCTCCGTGGCACAGTAGCCGGCTGTGAAGCGAGAAGCCGCGGGTTCGATTCCCGCATAGAGACAAATGTTTGTGTGGCCCACAGATATTTGTTTTGAAGTCTAGGTGTTGTGAGACCGAAAGTCTCTCATAGTTTCTGACACTCACGATACAGGTTATACCTAGTGGGGTCAGACTAGATATGTGACTGTTGGGTGTATTTATTTATTTTTGGTCCTTCGAGCCGGATGTGACCCATTTTTTGTTGCAGTGATCGGCGGCACTTGTCTCAACGACACACAATGTGTGGTCGAGAACACAGTGTGTGTGAACAACACTGATGTGTATACGTGCCAGTGTAGCCAAGGGTTTATAGAAGATAAAGAACAGTGTTGGCCTGGTAAGAAAATAAACTTCAAAAAAGAAGTCAATACTTGGCTACTTGATTATGTTTGATTTTATACACATATTTATACGTAATATCCATCGATATATTATTTACCTAGATGCACAGTTGACGCTCAGAAAATGGGACAGCAAAGGAGTGCTTAAGCACTTCTTTTGCATACATTCGGACGCCGATAGAATTCTAAATTTCAAAATTCAAATTTAAGAACGCTAGCTCATTTCGTTTAAAAATCAACTATGACACGTGCATATGGTTATATTTGTGTTGATTTAATTAGAACTTGTGATCTTTTTCTTTGTTTTATTCCTGAGACCACTTTTTAGGAGGATATTTTCAAAGAACTGTGCATCTAGGGTATATTATATTGATGGTAATAGCAAATAAAACAAAAAAGAAACCTTTCTGTAAAAACGGCATCGAAATTGATTTAAAAATGAGGTAGTAACTCATATTTCAAATTCTGGAGAGGGGGTATTTTGGAGATATCTTGCTATCTCTTTCCAACGCACGTACCGTTATGGCGTGACGTGATTATACTAATACTTCTCTTTCCCACAGTTTGAAGGTTACACCAAACTTCAAAGGCTTATAACTTATTTATTATTGAGAATTTTAAAGAATTTTAAAAAGAAATTTAAAAGGTGGTAGAGCCACGCTGTAGACAGTAACGTCTATAGCACGAATGGGTCGGCTCGACCGGTTAGATACCACTGTCTCACAGAAAACCGACGTATAGTGACAGCTTGCTGTCGTGTTTCGTTCGGTGCGTGAGATTTCCGGTGGCCCATTTGCCCACTCCCTTTCTCAATCCCCTTCCCTCCCATTCCATTACCTCCTTTAAGGTTGGCAACTCATCCATGACTCTTTTTGTGTCTTGGGTGTCTATGGGCGGTGGAGATCACTTACCATCAGGTGACCCATATGCTCGTTTGCCAAAATCTGCTATAAAAAAAAAGAAACCCTTCTGTAAAAACGGCTTCGAAATTGATTTAAAAATGAGGCAGTAATTCATATTTCAAATTCTGGAGAGGGGGTATATTGGAGATAAGATATCTCTTTCCAACGCACGTACCGTTATGGCGTGACGTGATTATACTAATACTTCTCTTTCCCGCAGTTTGAAGGTTACACCAAACTTCAAAGGCTTATAACTTATTCATTATTGAGAATTTTAAAGAATTTTAAAAAGAAATTTAAAAGGTGTTAGAGCCACGCTGTAGACAGTAACGTCTATAGCACGAATGGGTCGGCTCGACCGGTTAGATACCACTGTGTCACAGAAAACCGACGTAAAGTGGCAGCTTGCTGTCGCGTTTCGTTCGGTGAGTGAGATTTCCGGTGGCCCATTTCCCCACTCCCTTTCCCAATCCCCATCCCTCCCCTTCCATTCCCTCCTTTTAGGTTGGCAACGCACCCATGATTTTTTTTTGTCTTGGGTGTCTATGGGCGGTGGAGATCACTTAAATAATATATGTATTCGAACTCGATGCGCGTCTATGAAATTTGTATAAAATATTAACCAAACGTCATCAGTGCGCAGCGAACTCGAATACATTTACATTTACATTTACATTAGTTTTTCATGCTCGGGCTACTGATTTGATCACGTAGAGAAACTCCGAGCATTGATGATGCAGGCCGCTTCCAACAGGTCGATCTGGAAATCTTTGGGGGAGGCCTATGTTCAGCAGTGGACGTCCTATGGCTGATGATGATGATGATATTCAAATAACAAAAAGGCGATTGTATTTTCTTCAACCTCATCAATTTTGTTTCCAGTGGCCGCCGGATTTGAATCCCAGTGTAACGTGAGCTCCCAGTGCACACAGATCCTCGGGGAGAACAGTGAATGTACCAATGGAGTCTGCGTGTGTATGGCCTCATATCACCATAGGGACGGAGGATGCTGGCCTAGGATCGGTAAGATTACTACATAGACTCACGCCTGTATCCCCAAAGGGGTAGGCAGAGGTGAACGAGATAACTACGAAAAACTGCATTGTTCTACGAGCAGGTGACAGCTGATATCTTTGTTTTCGACTGACTTCCAAAACGGAGAAGGTCCTCAATTCGTCTGTATATACGCGATATCTTCGCCAAATGTGGACCGATTTTCAAAATTATTTTTGTGTTCGATAGAGTTTATTTCAAGGGTGGTCCCATATTGGATCGGATTTGTCTAGTGTATGATATGTTTGATCTAGTGTAGGAGGCCCGGTTTAATATTATTTTTAAGTGTGTTAAGTAAGTAATCATAATAAGTTCTATAATCGTATGTTTTGGGCAGGATTGTTCGAGACCTGCAGGAGACGGAGTGAGTGTTACCTCTCCGGCATGTCTGAGAGAGTCACCTGCAGAAACAGCATCTGTCAATGTCATTTCGACTACCCATACTCCGAAGAACTACATACGTGCAGTAAGTGGACAATTTCCCGCCAAAATATTATTTGAGTAATTGGCAAAGGAATTTGTGAGCATGCCAACTGTCAAATGTTAGACAAAACTTTTTTATGAGTAATTAAGAAATTGGCAAAGGAATTCATGAGCATTCCAACTGTCAAATTATTAATTGGCAAAGGAATCCATATACATACATACATATATTCCAAATGAAATAAAATGAATCTTTTATTATTGTAGATTTCACCTAAGTATTTTTTTTTTGTAATTAACAATAATTTTTTTTTTGAAACTCGTTCAATATTATTTTATTTTTACAGGATCATCGGCCAGCTCTCTCTTCACCAGTACATGGATCCTGTTAACAGCACTAATTTATTTATACTCATTATGAAAGTGATATTATAATAATTTAATTCTAGTAATAAATAAGTTTATAATAAACGTTTTGTCGTTTTAATAATAAGTATATTATTAAAACATTAAGTTATTAGACCTGGCACATGAAGTTACTCGCATGTGGGATGTGGATTCAACAACATTGTTCCGATAGTCATTTCTGCCCATGTTTACATACCAATGAGCCTCGACCAACACCTGAAGAGGCTCTCGGTTGGTGTTTGGGTCAAGAGCCAAATGCAGAAGGCAGTGTTACTGGATACGGCACGAATTGTGAGGAGGTTCCTCACTCTGGGGTCCTAACCGTCGGTGGCTTGGGTCCCGAGCCTCGCCATCGAAAGGGAATATTGTTATATTTTTAAATGTATTTGTATTTTTGTAGCATATATTTAAAAAAAAACTTTAAAAATAAAGAGTAAGTAAATCATAATTATTTACGAAGGTAACTTTTAAATAAAATAATGTAAAAGTTAATCTTTAGTAGGTCTCCGAACAATATCATTTGTATTGTCATCGATTAAATAAAATAGATTTTTCTTTCTTTCTCCCTGTCCTTATCCACCCAAATGTGAGGTTAGTGCAACAAACTTTGTCAAGCATGTTGCAGAGAGGATTTGGCTTGATTTTTTATTCTTTAATTATGGCATGACGCGGTTTGCTCTTTTGCCAGATTCTAAGTAATTTTTACTTCATTCTCGCATGGAATATTAAATTATCATCAAGAAAGATGGGTATGGTCGACTACTTTTCTTGGTCGAGTTTTGGCGTCAATTCTGCAGGATCATCATCATCAGCCATAGGACGTCCACTGCTGAACATAGGCCTCCCCCAAAGATTTCCAGATCGACCTGTTGGAAGCGGCCTGCATCCAGCGACTTCCTGCAGGACATTACTTTTCAATTAATAAAAAAGTATTTGCATAATAGCCAATGGCGGCGTAAAATTTACTCTATGATTAATAATTTGTATAAAATTATGGTTATCAGAATATTACCATCGGCAAATAGGTTTATAATACACTTTTTTATTCATTTAATAGTTCAAACACAATCTTTGTGGTTCGATGGTTGAATAGCTGGTTATGAAACGAGAGGCCGCGGTTTCAATCCCCGCACTGAGACAAATATTTGGCCCGCAGATATTCGTACCGGGTATGGGTTTTGTGACCAATCCATCCACAAACTGACGTCGCTCCGAAAAGTCTGTGGAGACCCCAGGAAGATCCTGCGCTTCTGGTCGGAGCTAGGCTGGTATATAGCCGGCATGCACGCAGTACACATACACATAAGCTCACGCCTGTATCCCCGAAGGGGTAGGTAAATACCACCACGCCACCGAGGCAGTACGTCACCCATAATGGCCCAATTTATGTGGAGCTGAGTGCGGAAAATGGAGCCCACACAACATGAGTTTTGTGACTGAAAATCTATCTACCTGGGGGGTCACCACAACCTCTTATAGCAGTATTATTATAATCTTACTTGTACCGATTCCCATACAAAACAAACGAAGAACGATTATAATAATACTGCTATAAGAGGTGGTGGTAACCCTGCTGTCGTAGTTCATAGTTAACACAAGACTTGTATCTTACTGTGGGGTCAGGACTATGTGTGTAATTGTTTTGGTGTTTTTTGGTAACTATACAGAACATTTTTTTTTTTTACAACAGTCACACGCCTAGTCCTGACCCCACACTAGGTATAACCTGTATCGTGGGTTTCAGACACTATGAGAGACTTTCGGTCTCACAACACCCAGACTTAAAACAAATATCTGTGGGCGACACAGACATTTGTCTCAATGCGGGAATCGAACCCGCGGCTTCTCGCTTCACAGCCGGCTACTCGCCCGATGCGCCACGGAGGCTGTCATTATGGCTGCATTAGGGCCTTACTGAAAGAGGTAGGCAGGAGTGATCTAGAGAACCAAACCATACATATCTCTAGCCCTAAAATTAAAATTAGCCTCGCCTACTTACCTCTGAATTTCTCTTAAAAATAGTAGAACCTCACGGCTCTAAACTTTTTGCATACTGGCATTATAAAGCGGTTTACGTTAGCAATTAAAAAATAATTTTCGAATGCAAATTTTCAAATGAAAAACTTTCATGCATGTGTTAAATTATAAATTATTTAAATTATCAAATCTAATTGATTTTTGATGGCTTGCATTTATGTGTTGAACGAAAAATAAATAAATCAGCAATTTCAAAACGGTTTTTCAAAACGTTCAGGTAGCGAATAAAAGTTCTTTTTTATAGAGTAACATACAATGCATAAAAATTTCTAAGTTACAATAATTTAGGGTCAATTAACAATCCAGAATTGGTACCTACGTAAATATGGGTGTGAAATGTGGATGTTCTAATTCGCTAGTGCGTCTCCGCCTACCCCTTCAGGGCGACATGCGAAAGCTTATGTATGTATGTGTGTATGTATTTGTAAAAAACATCTACAAAATTGCTTTATCTATAATTAATTTCGGCTCTACTAACATAACCAGCCTCCTTTTAACACTCGATTTTGACTACATTTCAGTTTCATTTATTGATTAAAAATTCCACCAAAATCGAGTTAAAAAGTGCTTTAATTTCGCGTTAAAAACTACCAAACGACTGTATGTAAATAGCTGTATATATACTGTTACTGTGGGTGTTCTAGTTCGCTAGTGCGCCTCTGCCTACCCCTTCGGGGATACAGGCGTGAGCTTATGTTTATATACTGTATATTCAGCTCTCGTACATTTTTTTCCTCGAGGAATCTATTTACAGATCTCTCCATGGAGGTATGTCGGACTCACCGGCCCTAAAACCGTCCTACCGACTAAACCCCGCGGGTCCTCTCTCTCCTTATTACGAAGGTCACGGGGTACGCAGTTACATGCAGACGCAACCTTTTTTTTTATAGCTGAGATTGGCAAACGAACAGATGGGTCACCTGATGGTAAGTGATCTTCACCGCCCATAGACTCATGACAATATGAATCATGGGTGCGTTGCCAATCTAAAAGGAGGGAATGAAAGGGGAAGGAAAAGGAATTGGGAAAGGAAGGGGGGAAATGGGCCACCGAAAATCTCACTCACCGAACGAAACGCGACAGCAAGCTGCCGCTTTACGTCGGTTTTCTGTGAGACAGTGGTATCTAACCAGTCGAGCCGGCCCCGTGGCTCTACCACTCAAAATACTCCTACTCCTACCTCCGCAGGAGTCGGCTCTTGAGCAGGGGCCACTCGCGGCCTGAGGACTGCTCAGACGGAGCGCAGTAATAAACGCATTCCACGCTTCCCTACAAGCCTTTTGCAAGATGGCGGGCTAAGTTCTCATACCTAATGTAAATTGTGTACTTGACAATTTTTTAAAATTAATTTTATATGAAATTTACGTCGTCTAAAATACAGAACACAAAAAAATATCGAAATATTCTCAAAAATAAAAAAGTTATAAGCCTTTGAAGTTTGTTGTTACCTTTAAACTGAGGGAAAGAGAAGTATCAGTGTAATCACGTGACGCCATAACGGTACGGGTGTTGGAAAGGGATAGCAAGATATCTCCAATATGCCCCCACTCCAGAATTTAAAATATGAATTACCGCCTCATTTTTCAACCAATTTCGATGCAGTTTTACATAAAGGGTTCTTTTTGTTTTAATTGCTATTACATATAAAGGAGAATGCCCATTCTATATGGGAAAAAGTATACACCTCATGATTGTTGTGTCAACATCAAATTATGTCTGTTCTACTCTAAGATGTCCCTAAATACTACTGTAGAAATATGGATTCAATTGATATTAGGGTTTAAGAAATATTTGGAAAATAAAATAAAATACATTTTGACGTTCATCGTAACCTTAAATTGAATTACGAAGCCATATCCTAGATTTTCTATTGCTAAATGTATGCACAAACTATTTTAGTATCCACATTTCAATTATTAACAAACTATGGCCTAAACCTGTCTAAATCGGAAAAATATTGGGAATTTCTAACAGCATTTCACTTCCATTGGACGACTGATAACAATATTATGACATTGATAATGTTCTTTTTGGATAGACTTGAAGTACACAGCTTGGCATCAAAAAGTATTTAACTTAACGTGACCGTTAAAGTAGGGATGTTAACATATATCGTCAATAATCGATAACTTTTGTTCGACTAATATACTATTTAATTCCTATAAGAGACTACAGCGGCCTGCCCTAATGTACGTGAGATTTAAGTGTGTTTTAGTTATGCAAATAATTCTGTTGCCTATAGGTGGCTTGTTTTTTAGCGTAAAACGAAAATGATCCATTGCATCCACTACGCAAATTCCTTGCATTTTCTTCAGGACAGGTAATAGCACTAGTCACATAGTTTTGGATGTTTGCAATGCAAGTTGTATGCAAGTATTGTTACAAACAACACATAAATTATTCGTAGATTAGTTTATTTTACATATGTAAATAAGCTCACACTTGTGTCTCTAAGGGATAAACACAGGTGAACTAAAACACCCACATCGGGCCGAGCGTATTTTAGTCACTTTAAGTAACTTCCGACGAGCCTGTCGCAACAATTAATTGATCCCAAGCAATTTATGTTATGATTTTTCGAATTGGAAAAGTTGAAACACAAGCTATGATGACTATGATGATGGCATAATGGATAAAGCAAAGTGATGAAATGAACCCAGGTTATATGATTTGCAGCTGCCTTTGCTTATTATTTAAATCTAGCACTATTTGGGAATACAGTTTTACCTGAAGAAAAACCTGACTAAAAATTCTTGGCGTTCCTCTTCTGACGCAATATATAATATACATTAAATTAGTTAATACATAATTATACTGTTTACTTGAGGTACGGTTCATCATTAAACTACTATATTGGTACTTTTTATCTACGGATGGATTTAATCATCTTTATGAATATAAAGGTAGGTACTTCCGAATTAGTTAAATCTTTGCTAAGTACATTTTCTGTCAGGATTACGATGCCGGTGTATTTCACTGTTTTCTTTTTATCACCTTACGCCCCAGTCGTGATGACCATTTAACGTATGCAGACGCTACCGGGATAATCTTCATCATACAAACAAAGCTACTGATAAATGCTAGTTGGTCGATATTTAAGTAACGTCTACCTAAGTAATGATTCTACACATCTCTAATTCATAGTATGTGATATCTAGACTCTTTAATGTATCCTTTTTGGATACGTATACACTATGGTCAGTTGCTATGGCGACGTTGGTTTGTTATTCAGGTAATCTGTCCAAATAACGAGAAAGTGATGTTTAATATAAGGGTATGTGGGCACTAGTGATTTTTCGTAACTCTTCTCAAATGTATGAAATGTGACTCCATATGGCAAAGCGTGTCTTTCTAGTGTATCGTAACACGTACAGTTGACTTTTGTCACTTGCCCCTTCCATGAAGAGTGCAGCGCTCTCTTAGCAATTGTGGGAGCCATAATCGACAGCAAGAGGTCCTGGTGTACGGTGGCCTTCTGAGGATGAGAGGGCCCCATAAACGAGGTTGGGCCACAAGGCGGCAATGCGCAAAGGCTGCTTCGGCGAAAGCCGAGGCGCTTCTTGTTTTGGAAATCTGGGGCCGTTCCTAACGCACCGAAGAAGGCCACTGCGGGGTTTTTGTTCGTATTTCCGGTGTAGATTATAAATTACGAAATGCCTACCATCCTGACTTCTCGGGTTGGATCCCCGGGTCGGGCAAAGTGATATTGAATTTTTCAGTATCAGCCCGGAGTCTGGAATTTGTGCCCGAAATGCCGATAGGCTCGCCCCTATCACATCTGGGACGTATATGAGCGCGGCGAAATGTGGGTATTCTACCTCTAGTTCTCTAGTTCGCCCCTGCCTACCCCTTCGGGGATACAGGCGTAAGTCAATGTATGTGTGTATGCATGCGTAAAGTTACGAGGCGACGACTGGATGACATTGAAACATTTCCCTTTTCATTACTCGAGACTGTACAAGAGTCACGGTGACAAAAGTCATCTGTGTGCACTGTGCACTAGCTTTTTAACATTTGATATCTTCAAAACCATTTGATTATTGTCAAGTTACCATAGTAACAATAAAAAATGGTGTATTTAATTTTTGCAGAAATCTATTAATTATTCTTGTTTCCCAATGCAGATTCAGCTAATACCCGCACCAAACATTATGATTTTTTTTTCTCTTTTTTCCAGTGGTACCATTGTTGAGACACAAACTATCACATATATCTGTCAAACTATACTCGATATGGGCATTCTCCTTTGTGTGCTATTACATATAATGTTATGTTATGTTATGTTATATAAATTTGTGTATAAAATCAAACAAAGTCAAGTACGCAATTAAGTGTCAAAAGTTACCCTACAGGAGTCAAAACGCGAGACTTTCGAGTTCCTACAAATCTCGTAACGTGATAAAACAATTCGTTTTTAAAGAAAGAAGAAGAAGAAAACAATTCGTGTGTTTTACCAATAAAAATGTAGGTCTGTTTACTAATTGTTATAATTTATTGTAATAAAATAAGTATTTGTACTTTATTTATAAGAAACTGGGCTTTTAGTAAAATAAACAACACCCAATAATACAATGACTAAAGAAAAAATAAGAGGACCCGACGTAACTAAGAAAAGTACGTGTTTACTATGAGCCGGTTCCGCCATTTTAGTTTTGTGATCTAAATAAATAATAATAAATAAATACACCCAACAGTCACACACCTAGTCCTGACCCCACACTAGGTAAAACCTGTATCGTGGGTGTCAGAGACTATGAGAGACTTTCGGTCTTACAACACCCAGACTTGAAACAAATATCTATGGGCCACACAAACATTTGTCTCAATGCGGGAATCGAACCCGCGGCCTCTCGCTTCACAGCCGGCTACTCGCCCGCTGCGCCACGGAGGCCGCCAAATAAGTTCTATCTATTGACATAAACGACGACCTGATAAAGGTTGCAGGAAGTCGCTGGATGCAGGCCGCTTCCAACAGGTCGATCTGGAAATCTTTGGGGGACGCCTATGTTCTGCAGTGGACGTCCTATGGCTGATGATGATGATGATGATGATGATTGACATATAAGTTGTCACCGTGTCATCATAACAATGAAATAACATATAAACACTTATTGATTTTATTGTGAATATGATGTTTTATTTACAATAATACTAATTTTGGAATATAAAGATGCCTAACTGTTATATTAATGGTCTCTTCCTTTCGCGATGCGCCGTTTTGTTTTTTTTCCATACATTAGGAATGTTTTACTTTTTCCCAGTTATGCCCTGTCCTCTATCTTCTTTTGTTTAAGCAATAATCACACATAGAACAAGGAGATCTAGTGACTGCGTAGGAGGTCCTGGGTTCGATTCCCATGTCAAGCGTGGTGATTTTTAACATTATTTGTCTGAGACTGGATCCGTCAAATGAGGGTTGATATCAGGCAAGCAGTCATAAAACAAATCCTTTTGAAATAAATAAAAGGTTACTGCGATTTTTTTTTTTGATTTTTTTTTTAATTTGTTCCACAAGGAACCGGATAAGGTCGGAGACCATGCTGCCAAGCCATTATTTACATATTTTTCTTTCTAACTTAACCTAACCTATAAACAAATTATAAGTTTTCACAAGAACAATGAAACACGGATGTGCCAATTTCAAGGTTTTGTTGGAGTTTTGGCATCAATTGACAGCCTCCGTGGCGCAGCGGGTGAGTAGTCGGCTGTGAAACGTGAGGTCGCGGGTTCGATTCCCGCACCGAGACAAATGTCTGTGTGGTCCACAGATATTTGTTTCACGTCTGTGTGTTGTGAGACCGAAAGTCTCTCTGATACCCACGATACAGGTTACACCTAGTGTGGGGTCAGGACTATGTGTGTGGCTGTTGGTGTTTAATTTTTCATTTTCATTGGTGTATTTATTTTTTTATTTTTGGTCCTTCGAGCCAGACCTGACCCATTTTTTGTTGTAGTGATCGGCGGCACTTGTCTCAACGACACACAGTGTGTGGTGAATGTGTGTGTGGTGTGTGTGAATTCCATCGCAAATATATGCAATGGAATCGGGAAATATGCAGCCTCAGTTGCACCAACAAGTATAACTATGATATTAATATATTACTTAGTAAAAATTATAATAGTCGCCTCCTTGGTCTATTGTCAGTGTGTATGGGCTATGGACTGGGAGGTCCTGGGATTGATTCCCAGGTCGGGAAAAGTAAATTTTCTAATTTAAGTTACCCGGGACTGGATCCCCTTAAAAGGGGTTGACGTCAGGCAGGCGGCCGGTCGTAAAAACTAAGCTAAAATAATTTCTGCAACATGCTTGAAAAAGTGTGTTGCGCCGACCCCACGTTAAGGTGGGATGAGGGCAGGTAGAAAGAAAGAAATAAAATTAGGATATAGAGGTTTAAGAATTTATATTATAGCCCCATGTGTTTTTTTTTACGGAACCGGACATTATACGGTCATTGTAACAAAATTGTTCTGCCATGTTTTCTTGTACATTTGAAAAGAGCACTGGCTGATTGGCGTCGGCGCCGAAATTCCAAATTCAAATTAACAGTAAAGAGCGAACACGCACGTAACAAGGTCGATAAAAAAATAAGAAACATATCTTTACGATCATATTCACTTCATTTTCAACTTCAAGTGTATGACCAAAGAGTTTTAAATACATTTGACAAATGCGATTCGAAAATATAAGGAAAACGTTTATGAAAATTTACGTCATTGAAAATTGACTTTCACACAATAAAAATAAAGTTTATATTTGTTTAAAAAGTCAGTTTACATCCCTTATCAAATGGATGCTTAATTACATACCGTAATACATGGTAATAAGGCAGAAATTAGAATATGTTGAAAATTATATTTTTTCAAAGAAAAGCGGCCGAGGCAAAGGAACTAACGTGTTATGCCAAAGGTCAAATAGCTAAACATATCGCCCTTTGTGTTGGATTTATTGGAAAAAATTTACTTCTTCGTGTACATTGATACTTTGTTTTTAAGTGTGAATATTAAATACTTATGGCCGAGGGGATAGGCAGAGGTAAATAAGATCACAAAGAATATGTTAGTTTTATTGTACACTTGATGGTAAGCGTAGTGCAGTACAAAAAAACCAGCGACAACCGTCAAAAAATAGGTTTCTCTTTTGAGTGGTAGAGCCATGCTGTTGACAGTAACATGTACAGCACGAATGGGCCGGCTCGACCGGTTTGATACCACTGTCTTAAAAAAAAACACATAAAATGGCAGCTTGCTGTCGCATTTCGTTCAGTGAGTGAGATTTCCGGTGACACAATTCCCCTTCTTTTCCCAATCGGAATCCCTATTTTCCCCTCCTTTTAGGTTGTTAACGCACCCATGATTCTTTTTGTGTCTTGGGTGTCTATGGGCGGTGGAGATCACTTAGCATCCGCTCGTTTGCCAGTCTCTGCTATAAAAAAGGCAAAAACAAAGAAAAGTAATGTAGAAATAATTGTCGTGTCACCGACGCTTTATCGCGAAGAAATCAAAATGGCGTCCAATACAATACGGAAAAGTTTTCAATCATACAAAGTGAAATGGTGTTTCATTGCAAATGACTTTATTCATCGTATGAGTTAGCGTTATATTTAACCGATTCCAAAAAAACGATGAATGCTACTGTATTTTTACAGGCTTTGTATTAGCTTCACCTGTTTAAGTAACAATCATCATCATCATCAGCCATAGGACGTCCACTGCTCCTGCTCCTGCTGAACATAGGCCTCCCCCAAAGATTTCCAGATCGACCTGTTGGAAGCGGCCTGCATCCAGCGACTTCCTGCGACCTTTATCAGGTCGTCGGTCCACCTTGTAGGTGGACGTCCTACGCTGCACTTACTCCTAAGTAACAATGCGTCTATGTAATGGAATATTTCAAAGTGATTTTCACCATCTTGGCACACGTGCCACGGATCGATGAGAATAAATAAATAAATAAATAACACCCAACAGTCACATACATATTCCTGACCCCACACTAAGATCGAATCTTGTGTCGTGTATCAGGAACTACGAGAGACGCACGCTCTTACAACACCCAGACCCGAAACAAATATCAATAGTAATACAAACATTTGTCTCGGTGCGGGGATCGAACCCACGGCCTCTCGCTTCACAGCCGGATACTCGCCCGACAAGCCACGGAGGCTGTCAAGAATAGTTAGATAGAATAACATAACATAACATAAGCTCACGCCTGTATCCCCGAAGGGGTAGACAGAGGCGCACTAGCGAACTAGAACACCCACATTTCGCCGAGCTTAGTTCCGTCCCAGATGTGATAGGGGGCGAGCCTATCGCCATATCGGGCACAAATTCCAGACTCCGGGCTGATATGGAAAAATCCAATATCACTTTGCCCGACCCGGGGATCGAACCCGAGACCTCAGGACAGTAGTCGTACCGAAATACAACCACGCCACCGAGGCAGTTATAGATATAGCTATAGTTAAATACGTCAAGAGTTGCGTAGGGGTTCTAGGATCGCATGTCGGTAATAACTCTCTTACTATACTATACTCAGAGAGGTGTGGTGTGAGTTATAGCGGATACGGAATATGTTTTAGTCTGAGATCTATAGAGCCAACTTCAACTAAGTCTGAGTCAAAGAAATGAACACAGTGAGGATTGGGAATTTTCAAATCGAACTTCGACTTGGTCCGAGTCATTTAAAAAAAAACAGACTGACAAATAGACTAAGCAAAGATTTTCTTGTAAAAAATGACTTGGACTAAGTCGGTTTAAAAAATTCAAATTCTCACTAGTTTCTTAGTCGAAGTTTGGTCTACAGATCTCAGCCTTAGTATCATCTGACCTTAATATTAGCTCTGTAATGTCCCACTGCTGGGCACGGGCCTCCTCTACAATGAGAGGGGTTAGATGTAACGCCATATCGGGCACAAATTCCAGACTGATACGGAATAATCACAAGTTTAAAAACTTAACAGACCGACTTCAAATCCGATCGAGACCAAATTTATATGGGACTACCCTTGAAATAAACTCTATCGAATGCAAAAATAATTTTGAAAATCGGTCCCCATTTGGCGGAGCTATCGCGTAACATACATAAAAAAATACAGACGAATTGAGGACCTCCTCCTTTTTGGAAGTCGGTAGATTTTTTTTTTATACACGAAGTATGAAATCGTACCAAAATATAACTACGCCACCCTGCATCAAACTTCAGTGAAGATGGACAGTATAATGTGGAGAATTTTTAACGGGTGATCTTCGATGAGATTTGCTTGGTGCGTTGGTTGGCTTTGTTCGGTCGATTCGCCGAGTAAAGGTCATCTGAGGGGCACTGGACTGGAAGGAATTACCGCCATAATCCCGGCAAGGCCTTGAGATCATCCACATCTGGGTCTCATGGTCATTGTGAAAACATAATTGCTCTATTTACCTTGACATTGGCTAAATCACCGCATATGCGTGGAAGCCATTATTTTTAAAAGAAGAAGAAGAAGAACTACGTCACCGAGGCAGTTTCTATATAATTATTATTAAAGTTATTGCGTGAGACATACCCGCTCGAAGTGAGAACGTACCCCAAGAAACCTATTAAATTTTTGCTTAGCGCCTAACGTATAAAATATTACGTAGATTCGTGTTATTTATAGCACGGCACGTATTAGAAGTGTATGTTGCAGTCATTGTGCAAAATCAGATCATTTGGAAAAGGCCTAATTGGTTTTACCGACTTAGGAAAATAATCCGCCTATTTTCAAGCAACTTCAAAAGGTTTTGAATTCTGTATTGGTCGTTACACTTATATATGCTCACGGCTGTATTCCCGAAGGGGTGGGCAAAAGTGAATTAGCGAACTGGAACGCCCACATTTCGCCGAGCTCATTTCCGTTCTATGTGTATGTGATAGGTGACGAGGTCGCTTTATCGGGCATAAATTACAAACTCCAAGCTGATATAGAGTAAAAAATCTCAATATCATTGCCAAGGATTGAACCCAAGACCTCAGGACGGTAATCGTATTGCGTACACAACACTTCTACGCCACCGAGGCGAGGGTCATTTGAAAAATTAAACGTCTTCTACGAAAACATGCTTTTTTAATTTGTTTCAAACCGATTATGCGTCATCTTACATAATTTCTTCCATCTTGTTTTTGAAGTTATACTTCTTTAGGCGCGTTATGAAAAAATGATGAGAGTGAAATTTTCAGATGCGCGCGCATCTGTGACACAAAATTAACAGTATGAAGTTGTCTGCTTAACCGCGTACACGTACACGCACCCATTTGACTTCGATTGGAATTTAATATTGTTTAAATTCTTTGATAATATTAAATATATAATAATCATTCATTAATATACTTTACTTGTGACTAATGTAAGGATTGGACGTTCTGCGAATTGGACGTTTTAGGAATTGGATATTTTACGAATTGGACATTTTGCGAATTGGACATTTTGCGAATTGGACATATTGCGAATTGGACGTATTGCGAATTGGACATTTTGCGAATTGGACATTTTGCGAATTGGACTATTTGCGAATTGGACGTTTTGCGAATTGGACATTTTGCGAATTGGACGTTTTGAGAATTGGACATTCTGAGAATTGGACGTTTTGCGCACGCTGGACATTTTGCGAATTGGACATTCTGCGCCTAAACGTTTGAGGATTGGACATTGTGCGAATTGGACATTTCGCGATTTGGACATTTTGAGGATTGGACATTGTGCGAATTGGACATTTCGCGAATTGGACATTTTGACGATTGGACATTTCGCGAATTGGACATTTTGAGAATTGGACATTTTGAGAATTGGACATTTTGAGAATTGGACATTTTGCGAATTGGACATTTTGCGAATTGGACTTTTGCGAATTGGACATTTTGCGAATTGGACTTTTGCGAATTGGACATTTCGCGTTTTGGACATTTTGGGAATTGGACATTTTGAGAATTGGACATTTCGCGAAACGGACATTTCGCGTTTTGGAAATTCAGCGAATTGAACATTGTGCAAATTAGACATTTCGCGAATTGGACATTTTGAGAATTGGACATTTTGAGATTTGGTCATTTTGAGAATTGGACATTTCGCGAAACGGACATTTCGCGTTTTGGAAATTCAGCGAATTGAACATTGTGCAAATTAGACATTTCGCGAATTGGACATTTTGAGAATTGGACATTTTGAGATTTGGTCATTTTGAGAATTGGACATTTCGCGAATTAGACATTGTGCGAATTGGACATTGTGCGAATTGGACATTTCGCGAATTGGACATTTTGAGAATTGGACATTTTGAGAATTGGACATTTTGCGAAACGGACATTTCGCGAATTGGACATTTTGAGAATTGGACAATTTGAGAATTGGACATTTTGAGATTTGGACATTTTGCGAAACGGACATTTCGCGAATTGGACATTTTGAGAATTGGACATTTTGAGGACTCGACATTTCGCGAATTGGACATTTTGCGAAACGGACATTTCGCGAATGGGACATTTGGGAATTGGACATTTCGCGAATTGGACATTTTGAGAATTGGACATTTCGCGAATTAGACATTGTGCGAATTGGACATTGTGCGAATTGGACATTTTGAGATTTGGACATTTTGAGGACTCGACATTTCGCGAATTGGACATTTTGAGATTTGGACATTTTGGGAATTGGACATTTTGCGAAACGGACATTTCGCGAATTGGACATTTCGCGAATTGGACATTTTGAGAATTGGACATTGTGCGAATTGGACATTTTGAGAATTGGACCATGTGGGAATTGGACATTCTGCGCCTAAACGAACAAAACATGCATCTTATACCATGGGCCATTGTTCTACGAGCAGGTGACAGCTAAAATGGTTGTTTTGCGTATGTTTTTAGTTTTTTAATATAATTAACACTAAATATTATTAAACAAAGAAGTATAACTTCTCACGGGCGTACATAAGTACACGCACCCATTTTTTTTTTATTTATTTCTGCCCCCTGTCAACCTTTCTTCCTTCGTCTCTCCCTCACACCCATAAGGCTCGCTCTCTCAATTCCTCTTACGTTCCGTTTCCCACAGTATTTTTCCCAAAACATCTGGTTTCCTTCATTCCCGCGTCACATCAACCACGTCTGACCTCCATCACTCTCTTCGCCTTGTCCAAACCACAGTTTATTAACACCTAGTATAAAGAAAATTATATTCACAAACTTCAAAAGGTCTTGAGGTCCTGGGTTTGATTCCCAGGTCGGGCAAAGCGAATTATCTAATTTCATTTGCCCGGGACTAGATCTCTTAAAGGGAGTTGACATCAGGCAGGCAGCTGTTCGTAAAAACTAAGCCAAATGCTTTCTGCAACTTGCTTGAAAAAGTGTGTTCCGCCGACCCCACATTAAGGTGGGATAAGGGCAGGTAGGAAGAAAGATTTTATAAATTTGCTCAGATTAATTTAGTTTCTTCCATGTCTTTTTTATCCGTGCACGACAATGACTACACTGCACCTGATGGTAAGCGTACATTTTTTATAGCAGAGACTACCAAACGAGCAGATGGGTCACCTGATGGTAAGTGATCTCCACCAAGACACCCAAGACATAAAAAGAATCATGGGCGCGTTGCCAACCTAAAAGGAGATAATGGAAGGGGACGGAGAATGATTGGGAAAGGGAGGGGTTATTGGGCCACCGGAAATCTCACTCACCTAACGAAACGCAAGCGACTTCACGTCGGTTTTCTGTGAGACAGTGGTATCAAACCGGTCGAGCCGGCCCATTCGTGCTGCAGACTACTCTACAGCGTGGCTCTACCCCTCAAACCTGGAACGCGAACGCAACTATGGGACACTATGGCAGGTTTTATCCCTGCTTAACCCGTTGGAGGGGGCACATATTACCATAAGCGTATGGGCCACCGGAGGCCGAGCCGCCCGTGACTATGCTTATGCCCTAAATCAAAGCAACTATGACCTTACTGCTTTACTGTAAGGACGCATAAAGAAAGCTCCCCTTGGCCCCGAGTAGGCCGCTTGCTTATAATATATTACAGGGTGGGGGTGGCATAACCCCTAATTTTAACTATTATGTACAGGATGTTCTAAAATGTAATGATTATTTTTATTACTTTTTGTACGGAACACAAGGAGACGGCGCTTCGCATCGCGGCGATGGTAAGTGGTACCTATTACCAATAGACATTTATATCATGAACAGCTAAGCCATAATCTACAGTGACAAGAAAAATAATGGGGATTGAGGGGGTTGTGGACCTCCCGAAATATCGGTAGTTTACCTACCGTGGACTGCCTCAGTAGCGTAGTTGTATTTCGGTACGACTACGGTTCTGAGGTGTCGGGTTCGATCCCCGTGTCGGGCAAAGTGATATTGGATTTTCCATATTAGTCCGGAGTCTGGAATTTGTGACCGATATGGCGATAGGTTCGCCCCCTATCATATCTGGGACGGAACTAAGCTCGGCAAAATGTTGGTGTACTAGTTTGCTAGTGCGCCTATGCCTACCCCTTCGGGGATACAGACGTGAGCTTATGATTGAGGAAATGAGGGGGTTTTGGACCTCCCGATCGGTAGTCGTTTTATGCGAAATGTAAACGGTACGACTACTCCTAAACAGCAACACCACTCTTGTATATTTCTTCCTATCTGCCCTTATCTCACCTTAATGTGGGGTCGGTGCAACACACTTTTTTAAGCATGTTGCATTGATTTTGCTTAGCTTTTGCGGCTGCCTGCTTGACGTCAACCTGGAGATTAGACCCGACAAAATTTAAAAAGAAATATCGCTTTGCCCAACCTGGGAATCGAACCCACGACCTCTCGGTTAAAGGCCCATATATGCTGGCACTAGACCAAGGAGGCGATTCCGTATATCTTTTGGATGTACGAAGATACACGAAGTCGCCTCTTTGGTGTAATGGCAGCATGTCTTTTATATGTTTTTTTTTTACAGCAGAGATTGGCAAACGAGCAGATGGGTCACCTGATGGTAAGTGATCTCCACCGCCCATAGAGTGATCTCCACCGCCCTTATTAATAAAAATTATGTTTTTTGTACACCCTGTACATTCAAAGGTGTTCAGCGCTGCCGTCTTGGAAGTCAGTTGATCGCGCCGAGCCACCGCGTCACCACGAACAGTAATAAACCACAGTTGCCACCAGTGAAATAAAAAAAAAACTTAAAAAGAAAGTTGACCATCATTATAAAAGCGGATTTTAAAAATAAAACACGCTTTATGCACGCTTTATGGGCTGTTTGTTTAATGACCTTCGACTGAGGTAAAAACTTTTTTTTATTTCGAAAAAATTAGAATTAACAATTTACAAAATAAAAAATTATTTCAAGTTCATATATATATTTTTGTTTTAGACTATTTAAAAAATTAGAATTTAAAATATGTAAAATTAATATTTATTTCGCTGTCTTGCAAGAATAAATGTAATGTAAATTAATTAATACCTTTTCGAAGAACTATTAATATTGGTATTTGTTGTTATAAAAGTTCATTAAAAAAACAACCCAGTTACATAAATTATTTCTTTGTTTTGTTGTTTAACACGCTGCCGCTTTTTGCACATAATATTAAGTTAACATGTATAACTACCATTCGCACATAAATATTTCAAACTTACAATCCAGGTGAAAATGGGTAAAAATAAGTGTTAAATTATCTGTTTTTAAATTCAGCCGCCATCCGATTTGTTTTTTACCGTAAATTAAAAAAAAAAATTTTTTAGTTTGGTAAAGTTAAAAGTATCACAAACCACGGCTCTTTTAAGATTATTTTTTGAGAAAATGCTTCTCTAAAATAATTTATTCATAACTCGATTATAATTATTTTAATAAGTAGTTACATATGACGGGTGTTCAAGTTCTCTAGTTCACCTCCACCTCTGCCTACCCTTTCGGGGATACAGGCGTGAATCTATCTATGTACATACATAGATAGTCATAGATATGGTTAGTTATAAAGTTACAGGCTATTTAAATAAGTAAAAGACAAAGACAAATTCTTGAATTTGCGCCATTTTTAAAAAAAATATTTCCATAAAACTCTATTTTAAAATTATTATGTCATTGAAATTAGTTGTTTTGCCTTAACTTTATAGTAGCAAAACATAAATAAATGTCGTAATTGGGCGTCCTTAAAATATATTTTTGTTGATGATTTATTCTTAACTTTTTTGGGTTTTATAATATTTAATATTCTATTTCACATTTATATTTGCTCAAAGGTTTTAGGCATCCGCGATTTTATATTTCAGTATTTTTTATTGAGATTTAATGTAACTAGTTAGTCAAAGTTTTAATGTACAAATCAATATATTTTTATATTGAACTAATTAAACTACGATGATTGAATATCGTGGAATCCTAAGATTTTCATAATGAAATCCTTATAATAAAATTCAAAGAGAATGCTTCCTTCTTGGTATGTAGATACTCAATAATAACCCCATATTGGTGTCATATCCAAAATAATAAATAAATAATAATAAATAAATAACACCCAACAGTCACATACATAGTCCTGACTCCACACTAAGATCGAGTCTTGTGTCGTGTATCAGGAACTACGAGAGACGCACGCTCTCACAACACCCATATCCGAAACCAATTATCTGTAGGCTATTCAAACATTTGTCTCGGTGCGGGGATCGAACCCGCGGCCTCTCGCTTCAGTCGTTTCAAAAGGTTTTTAGTTTTACTTCGAAGGGAAAGTACTTTCTGTTCTAATAATTATATCCAGTCTTTTTCGCAACAACCATTGTCTCACTCCAATGTGGGGTTAACACAACAAACTTTTTCAAGAAAGAAAAGCTTTTGCAGAAAGCATTCGGGTTAATTTGATCGATCGCCTCCTTGGTCTACCAGCATATATGATCTGTGGACTGGGAGCTCCTGAGTTCGATTCCCAGGTCGGGGAAAGTGAATTTTCTAATTTAATTTGCCCCGGAATGATGCTTCAGAGAGGGTTGAGGACAGGCAGCCGGTCGTAAAAACTAAGCCAAATTCTTTGTGCAATATGCTTGAAAAAGTGTGTTGCGCCGATCCCACATTAAGATGGTATAAGAGCAGGTAGACTTCCTGACGCCAATCCTTTCTAATTCAATTTTTTCATTAATAAAAAGGCAATGTGAAGTAAATGTTACGTTAAACATTAAATAATTTGTTTTATAAGGATTTGATTGTTCAAAATTTCGTTTCATAATCACCATTTTTCATAATATCACCATTTATATTTAATATTGACTTTTTTCAAGCGTCTTTTGTAACCAAATACACTTTATTAACACTGAAATCTGTTATCATACTGACTTCTAATCTTTATCATTGTGTCTTCTATATATATACATAAATATAGGTATTAGTAACTTATTTTGGCATCAGAAAATAAAAAACAGTTAGAAGAAGTAATAAAAAAAGTTAATTGTAACTAAACTCAATCATTTAGCTAGGATCGCTTGGAAATACAAAAAAAATCAGGGACATAACCTCACTTCAAAACCGTTTGAAAAAAGTCAGTCCGCCATCTTGGAAACAAGTCGCCATTTTGAAAAACGGACATTGAGAGTGTAAAAATGTTTCTATTAATCGAGATGCAACGGAGAGAAGCTGCTTTGGGGATCCTTCTCCTCCTTCTCATGTCACTGACGCGGGACTCTTCTGAAGCTCTGAGCACATTTGGAGTATCGAACACCAAGCCACCCGTTGCGAAGCCTACGACGCCTCCCGGTAAGCACTTTCTCTTATAATGGGACACTGTGCACTATCACTTTTCACTATCACTTGTGTGTGGCACGTTTTAGTGACAGAGACTGAGTGGGTTTGAATTTTCGGCAGTCTAAATCCAATTCCCTTTTTTTAAGGTTGGCGGCGTGACTATTTTAGTATTATGCCTGGGGGCAATGGGATCTCTTAACAGGTGACCCACCTACCCGTATTCTAATCTTGGATATAATAAATCTCTCCACGGAAGGTCTCTTAGGCTGAGATCTATAGAGCGAACTTCGACCAAGTCTAAGTCAAAGAAACGAACTCATTGAGGATTTGGAACTTTTAAATCGAACTTGGACTTAGTTTGAGTCATTTTTACAAGAAAATTATTGCCTAATCTGTCTGTGTTTCTTATAAAAAATAACTCAAAGTAAGTTGAAGTTCGATTTAAAAATTCCAAATTCTTTCTAAGTTCATTTATTTGACTCGGAATTAGTCAAGTTCGGTCTATACATCTCATCCTAAGTCCTAATCAGCTTGAGCTATATATACTACCGGACTTTAGCAGTGTTTAAATAAATTTAAACTCTATTACTGTATTTATTATCTGTATCTCATTCCTAATCATATTTGTAATATACACCGTATATAAAATGCTACCTTAGATAGTCCTTAATGCTAACTTATACACAGTTTCGTGCTACTACGAAGAAAAATATATTAACAAATATTTTCATCATAATGATAAATTCTCTAAATCGTATTGGGCCAATAGTAGGTATTTATTTTATAGTTCGTCATTTTGCCTCTTGATTGATGTCTTGAATTTTATTTTGTTCTTATTAACCCTCTTGTGTCTCAGCGAAAAAAGTAATGTACGTGCATGTTTTTGAATTTTGTTGTTTTAATGAATAAAATCTAACACATTATACGTATAAAAATATCCATCTATCTCTAACAGAAAAAGTTGCTTAAGCTGCCGAAAAGGTAGCATTCATTAATCTAAGAGCATCACTAAAGTGAAAAAATAACATGGATTCCACTCACTCAGTCTCGAATAACGCATATAATAAAATGATAAATAAATAAAGGTTTGTCCCATTATATGAAGAAATGCTTACCAAATACTCATTACATTTCATACAAAAATCATTCAAATTCTGAGTCATTTTTCAGTCAATGTCGCTTCGACTGCGAGAATGAAGACTCACGTCAAAAAACGTCCCAATGGAATTGGATTTTTAAAAAATAGACGGAAAGCTACAAAATGTTGCCCTCTAAATCGTTTTAAATACTGATTATTTGATTTTGAGTAATTTCCGCATCGCAAATAGTCATTATGTACATACATCATAATATATAGCTTGAATTTTATATTAATATATTTTTCATAGACAAAATATGCCAAATGATTTGCCCATCCATCATAAACGTTTTGTAGTCATAATTGATGACTTCACTGTACATAACATACTATAGAATTTATTGTGTAAAACTTGACTATTTTGTAATTATTTTATTCAATTATTCAATTTATTTGATTTACAAATAAACAAAAAAAGTGATTGAAAATAGACTCAATATTTTTTTATTCAATAAATAATAACACGATTTGGAAATCTATAAAGAATCATTACATAATATGAAAATAAGACAAATGTAAAAAAATAATGTTGCAAATCTTGTAAAAATTTTTGACTAAATGTTAAAACAAAAAAAAAACATTGAACTACTAAGACTATTCCTATAAAATAAAAAGGAATTACTTTTTCAGACTCAAGATTTAACGTAAAAATGTGGCGAAATTCCGTTATCCTTCTATTGGTCTTACATTTCGGGCTAAGCCTGGCTGCTTTTAGCCCAGCATTTGGTATTATAAAACCGGATACACCACTGCCACCGTCTCCCACTACACCGTCCGGTAAGATTCAATATAATGGGACAAAAAATGTAAAAATAAATAATTCTGAATTTTTAGCTTTGTATATGCTTGTGTCGTGTGTTTTACATTTTTTTCAAAATGGATTTGGGGTAAGTTTTTCTATAAATATTATTTAGTTAAAATAGATGAATATTGTAGATAGTGGTACTTAATAAAATATCTTAAAAAATATTTTTATAAAAAAACGAGCTAAAATGAAACAAAATTACAGTTGATAGAACAATTCATAAAATTAATTATTTCGGTCATTGTTATTCAAAATTCTAGTTATTTTTTTGGAAAAAATACCATGGCTAACAAAAATTAAACTTAAATCAGTAAATTACATTTTTCATTTCATACATAAAAATCATACCAATAAAAAGACATGTAGGCACAGCCTAACACGATAAAAAAAAAGCTTTCGCATAAAAACAGTTCCCATTCATAGCTTTGTCATCCATAGATACAAATATAACATGTAAATATAAATAAAATATATATAAAGAACAGTAGTAACGCCTCATTAGTAAAATCCGCTGTTAATCCCATAAACAAAAATGGGAATGTGGTATAATAAAAAAACAGCCATATTTTTACTGGTTTTGATAAATGGATGGCTAAAAATACAGTGTACAGAAGGGTTTGGGATATCTTCGTTTGGTAAAGCGTATACAGAACCACCAAAAGCTATGACAACGACTGCATCGCCTGGTAAGAAAATTAATTAATAAACACATGCAAATATAGTTTCTGGATATGTTGCAGATTCTATTAAATACACTTTTAGTATATTGATTTTTTTTTGCCTTTTTAGAAAGGTAAAATGGGATTTTTATATAAATCATAATCAAGAAATTATGTTTGCATAAAAATAGATAAACCATTAAACTCAAAAAAAATCTGAAACTTGCACCCACTGATTAGATGCTTAGCTTTAAAAATATATAAAAGCAAAAAAAGTAATTAATAAGTGCCGAAGAGTGTGGGAATACTTAAAAAACAAAACTAAATTTGAGCGGGTTTTTTATTTTTTAAATTCCAAAATAGATTATATTAAAATAGAGACCCTGTTATAATTAATATTGATATAAATGTAATTTAAATAGTAATTAATTTATTAATTATTATTAAAAGTCATCACCCATTTTAGACATTCTAGGAAAACGACCAAAAAAGAAAAATATAAAGTAAATTATAAGATAAAAAATCTTAGATTAAAATAATATACTTTTTGTCGCTTATTAGATCGCTAGATAAAACCAAAAAATACTTGGTATTAAATAAAACGTAGCAAATGCTTTCGTAGTGGTAGATAGAAACTCTTTATTGTAAGTAACGTTATAATGTATAGTTGCTTTTAAAATAGATGTAAAAATAACTACGGTAATAACTAAGTTTGCTTTTGTAAATAAAAGAAACACCACATCTTAATGCGAGGTTGATACAAAACACCGTGGAAACAAAGCTATGAGGATTTTCAAAACACCTTTGTAATATTAATGTGCTATTTAATAGTAATACTACTTCAGAATTAGGTACTTGACTATGTTTGATTTTATACACATTTTTATATGTAATAGCAAATAAAACAAAAAATATACCCTTCTGTAAAAACTGCAACGAAATTGGTTGAAAAATGAGTCAGTAATTCATTTTAAAGTCTGTAATCAGCAGGAGTGGGAGCGTAGTGGAGATATCTTGCTATCCCTTTCCAACGCACGGACCGTTTGGCCGTGACGTGTATATACTGATGCTTCTCTTTTATGCAGTTTTAAGGTTACACCATACTTCAAAGGCTTGTAACTTTTCGACCGACTTCCAAAAAGGAGGCGGTCCTCAATTCGTCTGTATTTTTTTATGTTACGCGATATCTCCGCCAAATGTGGACCGATTTTTAAAATTATTTTTGTGTTCGATAGAGCTTATATCAAGGGTGGTCCCATATAAATTTGGTCACGATCGGATTTGAAGTCGGTCTGTTAAGTTTTTAAACTTATGATTATTTAATTTTGAGAAAATTTTAATATTTATTTTTGCTATATTTTAGATGACGTAAATTTCATATAAAATCATAGAAAAAAAAATTCAAGTACCCAATTCCCCAAAGGATTTCGAAGGTATGTAAAGTACTTAGGTCGCTAGTGGAATGTGCAAATAAACTGCAAGAATGTCTCGCGATGGTATGGTCATGTTTGAGAAAACCACATGAGTACGTTGGTTGCAAGTGCCTGAACCAGACACTCGATTATTTGACACTCGATTCGAATTTGAGTTCGATTGGATTTCTTTTATTGACTTAAAATTCCACCGAAAATAGTTAAAAAGTGCGCTAATATTGCGTTATATTCGAGAACTTACCATTTGGTAATAGTTAACGCGACTTTAGTGCATTTTTTGACTCTATTTCGGTGGAGTTTTAAGTCACTATATGAAGACGAATCGAAGTCTAATTCGTCAAGAGTCAGCCCCTTGATCATACCCGTTGGGTGCGTCCCCGTAGATTAACTAAAAAGCGCTGGCTGGACGTCTTTGTGGAAGATATGAGAGCCAAGAGTCTCACTGCCGAGGATAGACAAGATCTGGCGAAGTGGAAGCGTTTGAGTAGGAAGGCGGACCCTATGTCTAGGCCGGGATAACGTTGGGCTGAAGGTAGGTGAAATTTAGGGAAATGAGTACCGAAGTTAGTATGGAAAATATTCTTTTATTGTGCATATTGTACTTTAATACAAGAAAAATTAAGTATTTAAACAAAAATATTTTTTTTTATTAAAGTCAATCATTGATAAAAATAGCATTCACAACTTTATTTATAATATAATGTAAAAAAAATTACAAGAGTATAATCAAGAGAAAATGATGGGATTTCTTAAGAAAAAAATACTTATAGGTCAAATAGATACAGCTTAATACAATTGATTATAGCCCAAAATAAAAATGGCGATTTGTTACTTATTTTATTACATTTAATATGAAAATATGTCATTTTAATGTCAAATACAATCCTACATTTTTATAACTAATTTACATTCACAATGATTTCAAACTACACTGTTTATAACTTACTAACACTATCACAAGTTCCAAATTTCTCTATTTTATCTTCACATACAAATTAATCAAAATACGTATTTTACACAATTTTACTTATCACATTTTTAAAACATACAGCTCTTACAAAATACAGGTAAATAATTATCACAGAGTTCACACAAACAATTGACTCAACAAATAAGTGACCAAAATAGTCATACCAACGACTCACTTCATTAAGTGACCAAAATATTTTGACATAAGACTGACACATAAAAGGCGAAATACAAGTGTACAAAAATGCGCATGCGTATTCAGATGTGGTGTAGGCGGCAAGTAGCGGCGGCCGTCCTGCCGTTACTTTTGACAGGTTGGCTGGCCAGTGACATGTCAGAGGCTCTGACAACTTTCGGCAAGACTGTCACATCGGCACCCAAGGAAGAAGGCCCCAAGGTGCCTCCAGGTATGCTTTTTATATGATCGATTTGATTTTAAAATATTCTATTATCGATTTTGCTTACGTATGCGTTGAAGAATCAAATGATTTTGTCGACTTATCGGTGGTGGGTTAAGTGAGAGATTTCGATTTATAGCTAATACATAGAACAGTTTTATACAACTTTATTCATTTATTGATTTTGTTGACTCAATGCTGATTTTGTTGGCTTAACGTTAATTAATCCGTCGATTTATTAGTAACAAATTCTATCGATTTTTGGAGTCCTTGTCGCTTAATCGATTGATTTTTTACTCCTAATTACGAGATTTATCTTTACCATTAATAAAATTGAATCAATCGAATTTGTTCAAAGTATTCCGCGTTATTTATCGAAAATAAAAAGTATTACAAAATTGAGTATTGCACTATAATAACTACACCCGGGCGGCAGGATTTGGGAGGCGGCAAAATCTGGAAGGCGCCCTAATTTGAGGGCGGTAAAATCGGGCAAATTAGCAGCCTGCCCCCTCTTTGAAAAAAACCTAGATCTAGTACTGCTATTTCGGTAGGTATATGACGACCACGCAGGCGAATCCGTAGCGCCTTGCTAGTGTACTGGTATCCACGCAATATTAGCATAAAACCTTTTGTTGTAACGTAACCTCGGTTATATCGATCTATAACATTCGTAAACTGCGTAATAACTTAATACTCAAGAAATAACGACTTAAATACTTACTTAAGACGACCTGATAAAGATCGCAGGTAGTCGCTGGATGCAGTTTCCAACAGGTCGATCTGGAAATCTTCAGGGCAGGCCTATGGACATATCCAGCAGTGGTCGTCCTGTGGCTGATGATGATGATGAAAGAAAGAAATAACTTTATTTGATTATTATTGTCGATACAAGGCACAAGTACTAGTGGCCACTCAGTGGTCGAAATATGACCAGCCTCCTGACTCCTGACACTCGATCCAGTTTCATTTATTGACTTAAAATTCCACCAAAATCGAGTTAAAAAGTGCGCTAATGTCGCATTAGATTCGGGAACTTGTCATTTGGTAATTTTTAACGCGATATTAGTGTACTTTTTAACTCTATTTCAGTTATTTTAAGTCACTAAATGAAGTTAAATCAAATTCAAAGTCGAATCGAGTGTCAAGAGTAAGGGGGCAGAATTAATAAACTAATTTAATAAAAAAAAATATTTTTAAAAGCTAACTTTTATCTGGGACAATGAACTAAACAGTTAAAAATAAATTCTAGTATTTGGCGTGCAGCGGCTTGAGCAGGAAAATTTCTGACAACCGTAAATGTATTTCAGCTCGATGCGCGTCTATGAAATTTGTATGAAATATTAACCAAACGTCATCAGTGCGCAGCGAACTCGAATACATTTACTTTTACATTAGTTTTTCGTGCTCGGGCTACTGATCAAAGACTTCTATGTATACTACTAGACAAGCTGTTTATAATTTAAATTGTGTCACATTACGGCGAGTGTTTGACGTTTGACGGCTAAGAAAAAGAGAACATCTCTATAGTAAGTTGCGGTCAATTGACTGAAACTTAGTGCGCAAATTATATGTACCGATCAGGGGGCTGACTCCTGACAATTTGACTTCGATTCCATTTCATTTAGTGACTTAAAATTCCACAGAAATAACATAACATAACATAAGCTCACGCCTGTATCCCCGAAGGGGTAGGTAGAGGCGCACTAGCGAACTAGAACACCTACATTACGCCGCGCTGAGTTCCGTCCCAGATGTGATAGGGGGCGAGCCTATCGCCATATCGGGTACAAATTCCAGACTTCGGACTGATATGGAAAAATCCAATATCACTTTGCCCGACCCGGGGAACGAACCCGAGACGTCAGGACGGTAGTCGTACCGAAATACAACCACGCCACCGAGGCAGTGAACCACCTCAGAGGTTTATTTATGATTTAAATATATTACGGGCTGTACAAGATCATGACAAAATATATATCTGTATAGGTAAATCACAAGATTTTCCCCTACCAAAAATGCTCAACGCGGCGAAAGAAGTTTTTATTTTATTTTATTTATATTAAAAGAAGTTTTCACAAAAAAAAAAACTAATATAGAACAATGTAACATATAAGATGAGTCACTGAGCGATCCCCACAGCCAATAATATCAAATACCATAATGACCTTCTCGTGTTTCGAATTGTCTTTACTTAAATATTGATATGTCTATTTGTATTCATGGGTTATACAAGGATAGTTGCGTGCTATACCACGACTCATCCGTCCCATAATAGCCGATTTTATGGTATGAGACCAATGCGCTATACATTATTCATGAAAGGTTGTAAAGTTATCCGCTTTACAAATGTTAGTTTTTTTTTATAGCAGAGATCGGCAAACGAGCAGATGGGTCACCTGATGGTAAGTGATCTCCACCGCCCATAGACACCCAAGACACAAAAAGAATCATGGATGCGTTACCAACCTAAAAGGAGGATTTTCCATTCGGAACATAACTTAGTACTTACTTAGTAACACTTAGTAACGTAAAAATAAAATATCAGCCCTGTAATATTACTGTCCTACTGTTGGGCACGGGCCTCCTCTACTAATGAGAGGGGTTAGGTCTTAGTCTACCACGCTGGCCTAATGCGTGTTGGTAGACTTCACATACCTATGTACCCATGTACTATAATTCTTTTGAAGAAATTCTCGGGTATGCAGGTTTCCTAACGGCCGGTTTTAATAAACGATCTCGGTTTAGAGTGTTTGTCGGAGTCATGTTCAAACTGTGTTTTTATTAGCAAATTTTTGTAATTTATCTGCAAATTCGAACTGAGATTGTTTATTGAAACCGGCCGTAAGTCTGCCTCGGTTAAAGTGATATTGAGTTTTTTATTCAATCTCAGCCTGGAGTCAGAATTTGGGCTCGATGTGGCGGTAAGCTCGCCTCCTGTCTATGCCTGTTTCATTCACACAACAGCGAAAGTTTGTTTGTGTGAATGCAACAGGCATAGATTCGTGAACATTCGTTAGGTTGATGAAATACGAGTTCTAGTTCTCTAGTTCGGCTCTGCCTATCCCTTAGATGATACAGGCGTGAGCTTATGTATGTATTATAGATTATGGTAATCATTTTCATGTCATATCTTACCAGATATGTCAGATTGAAAGATTGCCAACGTAGATAATGCAAATGGCCGTACCATAAAAACAACATGGCGGTTCAAAATGGCGGGAGGCACAGTGAATGCATATTTTAACATAATTATATCTAATTCACCTTGAACATTTGAATTGTAACGTTTTACTACTCTTTTGGGTAGTATTTTTTTCCCTTAACCGTCTTCGTAAATAGAAAGTTCTCATTTCGTATTTTTTTATGTATGTTACTCGATATATCCGGCGAACGAAGACCAATTTTGAAGATTATTTTTGTCTTCGATAGAGATTATTCTAAGTATGGTCCCAACTTTATTTCTTTTAACCTGCTCTGATCCCACCTTAATCTGACAGTTTCCATGGAGCAGCGGGCGTGTAGCCGACTGTGAAGCGAGAGGCCGCGGGTTCGATTCCCGCATTGAGACAAATGTTTGTGTGACCTACAGATATTTGTTTCAAGTGTGGGTGTTGTGAGATCGAAAGTCTCTCATAGTCTCTGATACCCACGATACAGGTTATACCTAGTGCGGGGGCAGGACTAGGTGTGTGACTGTTGGTGTATTTATTATTTATTTATTTATAATGTGGGGTCGGCGTAGCACACTTTTTCAAGCATGTTGCAGAAAGGATTTGGCTCGGTTTTTACGACCGGCTGCCTGTTTGACATCAACCTTCTCTAAGGGGATCCAGTCCCGGGCAAATTAAATTAGAAAATTCACTTTGCTCGACCTGGGAATCGAATCCAGGACCTCCTACTCCACAGCAGAGAGTAAGAAATTGTTATTATTTATTACTTTGAAGTCTTCAGTTCTGAAGTCGGTTTTCAGTTTTTGTTAAACTTTAATTACTGTCAGTTAAAAGTCCCAAGTTTGCTTATAATCATGGCCACCATAAGGCAGTAAGGTCCGGTACGGAAGCACCTCAAACCATCCATTTAGCTTGACCCCAGTCGCGACCCCACCCGCCCCCACTTTAAATGCCAGTAACGGTCGAAGGAGATCAAGATAAGCTGGTAATTGCCGCGTGTAAATCTAGTAAGCTATAGCTTCTGGAAATCTGCCTCTATGGCAGTGGCGAAGAGTGAAAATTTTCAAAAAGTCAATGCTGTAGGAAGAGGTTGTTCTATTTAGTGAATGATATATGTATACATAGTAACACATTTAATCAGCATATTTAGTCACAATAATCACAGTACCTTCTTCAGACTATTTTTATCAAAAACAAGATACATACATACCAGACTTCACACGTACTTATCTAATAACCCTCACTTATGATTTTCAACTCGTCTCCTTCCTTAGAGGCAACTTGTCGATCCGAGTGCCGAGAGCGAACTGCGCCGTTATGTTGCCTACCCCTACTCATCGGTTCGTTTTGTTGGTGTTGCCAGTTTATAAATTAAATAATAACCGCAAACTACCACAAAATATTTTAACAGTGGCAACACAATTGATGTTTTTAAAATGAGGCGACAACATCCGGCCCTCCTGCAGACACATTCGTCCCCGAATAGTGTTATAGTCTGGTGTATATAGCTGAAAACAGATAAAGGTCATAAGTTAATTAGGTATGTATCTAATGCGAAGCGGTAAGCGTAATGAAGCCTCATCAACCAGGCACTTCATCACGGCAATCGCAATGTATCAAATAGCGTAGGTATCATGGCTTAACCGACAGCACCTTTGGCCACTGCGGTTGCGTATCGCCATGCTAGATTCAGCAAGAGACAGCGTTCACAATGGATGCCTGTCACTTGTCTCTACAACTGCCATAGTGCACCGCTCTGTTGCAAGCTTTATACACCAAACATGAATAAAGGCACTGCATCATGGCAATCGCAATGTATCAAATAGCGTAGGTATTATACAAGTTATCCCATCGTCGGCCAACTTGTCGTACCTCATGGCTTAACCGACAGCACCTTTGGCCACTGCGGTTGCGTATCGCCATGCTAGATTCAGCAAGAGACAGCGTTCACAATGGATGCCTGTCACTTGTCTCTACAACTGCCATAGTGCACCGCTCTGTTGCAAGCTTTATACACCAGACATGAATAAAGGCACTGCATCATGGCAATCGCAATGTATCAAATAGCGTAGGTATTATACAAGTTATCCCATCGTCGGCCAACTTGTCGTACCTCATGGCTTAACCGACAGCACCTTTGGCCACTGCGGTTGCGTATCGCCATGCTAGATTCAGCAAGAGACAGCGTTCACAATGGATGCCTGTCACTTGTCTCTACAACTGCCATAGTGCACCGCCCTGTTATAAGTTTTATACACCAGACATGAATAAAATGTGTGATCAATTGTGGTAGAATTAAACCTTGTTTTACGTTATTTACCCTGACAATTTACCGACAACATCCGTATTATACTTCGTTAGATATTTTTATCCAGGGTTTTATGATCTCAATACACCATTGTATCGTTTAGAAGATCTTTTCGGTCCCCTCATATCTTCTACGCGATATCTATCATTGCCTAAGCATTCCTTTATTTGGAATGGTACCTTGAACTGTGGCATTAGCTTTTTGCTCTGGCAGTCATTATTATGGCTGGGAATCTTGATCACCACCAAATCATCAACCTTGTAGATCGGAGCTTCCTTTCTTTTGGAATCGAATGCCCGTTTTTGTTTGGCCGCGCTTTCTTTAATTCTAGCATCAACTTTTACTCTTGATGCAGTCATGTCCACGATAGGTTCTTCATTATCTGTCATATTTTCGTGGTTCATCCTTAAGCGATAGCCAAAAAAAAAAATACCTCACTGGGTACCTCCGATATAGTTTTGTTTACTGTGCTATCAATGCCTTGTTGAATTGTACAAATGTGTTGGTCCCATTTGTTATTTTCGTTATTTGCACCCAACGTGCGCAAGGACTCCAATATGGTTTGATTATACCGTTCAACTTGCTCATTGGAACGTGGAATAGCTGTGGCTATAATATGAAGTCTTATTCCTCTATCTTTGCAAAATGAATCAAACAAACTAGATGTAAATGCAGTGCCAGCATCGCAAATAATTTTATGTGGATTTCCAAAAACTTTAAATATCTTAAAAGTTCATTAATAAAGCATTTACTTTTAGTATTTTTCACAAGTGAAATAAAAACAACTTTGTAAAAGAATCAACAATGACTAGTAAGTACGAATTCTGCTGAGTAGTTTTTATAAACGGTCCTAAATGATCCAAGTGGAGTGTATGAACTAACTTTCGTGAAGGTTTTTATAGTAAATACGATAAATGCAATTCTTTATGTATTTGGTAACTGTTTTCTTTAACCGGCGAAACCAGTATTTGGACTTAATCCTCTAAAGTTTTATCAACCGCAAAATGGCCAACGTCCTCATGATTTGCTCTAATGATCTGCCAACTACACTGTTTTGGAACCAGCCAACGTCTACCGAATTCAGTAAGTCTGTAAACTTTATTATCTAACAATTCATAATTATTAAATATTTGCTTTTTGGACTCGGCCTCTCCTGATTGTAAAATATCTCAGATACTGCAAATACTGGGATCTTGTAGTTGTACCGATAGCAACCAGTCGCCCTCAATAATAGACATGACATTCAGCTCTGCACACGTATTCCCGATAGACTTAGTAACAGGGTTCCTGCTTAAGGCATCTACATGTTGCATTTGTGGCTCTGGTCGGTGCATAGTCTCAAAGCTAAATTCTTGGGTTTGAATTACCCACCTGCTAATGCCAGAGACAATCTCTTGTTTACTTAAGGCATGACGAACAGCATTACAGTCCGTTATAATTTTAAAAACGGAGCCCAATAAATAATGCCTAAACTTTTGTAAACCTACCACTATCGCTAATAACTCAAGTTCAAACGAGTGATATATTTTATTTTCCTCGTTACTTGTTTGCCTACTATAAAAGTGAACGGGTCTTTCTCCTAAATCGGCTACTTCCATTAAGATACACCCTAGACCCTCACGACTTGAGTCTGTACAGATTAGTAGGTGAATTTGGGTTGAATTACAAGTACAGAACCACTTGTTAAAATATTTTTCAATTTGGAAACGGCAAGTATTTACTCTTCCCCCCATTGCCACGTCCTATCATATAACGGCACAATCTTTAATGAATTTTCTAAAATAATTTACAAACCCAAGGAATTGCCTCACTTCGTGAACTGGTTTGGGTGCCGGACAACTATGAATAGCGTTCCTTTTCTTTTGACTTGGGCGAATCCCATCTTTTGAAATTTCATATCCTAGAAATTTTACAACCTCTCTTAAGTTGCCGAGGACGGAATTCATCAATCTTTGAAAGAGGGCTGGAGCATTGCATAAGCCAAAAGGCATCCTTAAAAATTCGTAGTGACCGTCGAGAGTGATGAATGCCGTCTTATGTGCATCACTTTCCTTCACCATTATGTGATGGTAACTGCACTTTAAATCGAGTACCGTAAAATACTTGCATCCGCGTAACCTATCTATTAAATCTTCAATAAGTGGCATAGGGCACTCATCTTTAATTGTAAGATTATTTAATTTTCGGTAATCCACGCAAAGTCTCTTTTCCCCCGAGGCTTTATCAACTAACAATGCTAGACTAGCGTATGGCGAGTTCCTACAGCGTATGATTCAGTTTTTTTTATAAGTCTTCAATAATTTCCCGCGTTATTCTACGCTCGCGATCAGACATACGATAAGGGCGTTGAAAAACAGATTTACTTGTGAATAGTTTAATTTCAAGTTCAATACCGGGCACTTTGCCCAGGTTACTCAAATTAGTAGAAAAAAAATTCGGGTAGTCTGACAAAATACTTTGAGACAATCTCTTGAATCACCGGCTGATTTTCAGTCATTTTTACACAGATAGTTGCCTTCTTTTTATTGCATGAATCGTTAACATACTCAAATGTAAGTAAGTGACCAATACGTGTATACATGATATTAATATTTTCTGTAAAATTCCTTCCAATAAGCACCCCGCAACCTGACAATTTTTCGGCAATATATATTGTAATAGTCAGCTCGACATTATCTATTCGAGCTATAATAGATACCGCATAATCAACCATCACTTTGTGATTGTTCGTAAAACCGAATAAAGACACAGGATTTTGCAGTTTATAAGGGTTAAGTGAATATTTTTTTTACAACGTTGGAATCTATCAGCGAGCAGTCACTACCCATATCAATAAATGCACGGAACTCAATATTATTAATAAAATATTTTTAGCAAACTTTTGCTTTGATATTGATTCATTAATAACCTTTACTTTGACACCCTTTTCTGATTTTACTTTAGACATACAGGCCTGTTCCAAATACCCAGGTTTGTTGCAGAATGTGCATTGAATAGTACCCTTCACTTTGCATTTGCTTCTCTTGTGTCCCGCTTCCCCACAGCGAAAGCACCGTAAATTACGTTTCTTACCCCTTGAATCTATGTTACTACGACTTATGCTTGTATTATTCATATCAAGATCGGCAGCGGCACATTATGACCCTGACCAACACTTGGTTGACTACCTTGTCTTGGCAGGCTATTAATAATTCTTGAAGGTATATTTCTTTTTACTTGGAAAGTATCTGATAAACTGTCACTTGAGCAGTTTTCCTCAACTTAGGCTTGAAATTTTATCATTCCATCTGACCAACCGAACGCGCGAGAATTCGCTTCAACCACATTAAGCCACATGTCAACATTAGCACACAGAGGATCAAATTCTGGTATCACGGATGATAATATGGTACTTTGACTCACGGTTACATATTTTTTTGTTTCCGGCCCCGTCGGCGACGGTCGTTACCACTGGATGATGCGGAGGAACTCGTAGAGGGTGAGTTTGAACTTGATGAATCCCTTCTACCTCTACGAGTTCGCTTACGGCTTCGCGGCATATCTGTGGACAATCGGGCCTATCCCACTTCTGATGTAGGAAGAGGTTGTTCTATTTAGTGAATGATATATGTATACATAGTAACACATTTAATCAGCATATTTAGTCACAATAATCACAGTACCTTCTTCAGACTATTTTTATCAAAAACAAGATACATACATACCAGACTTCACACGTACTTATCTAATAACCCTCACTTATGATTTTCAACTCGTCTCCTTCCTTAGAGGCAACTTGTCGATCCGAGTGCCGAGAGCGAACTGCGCCGTTATGTTGCCTACCCCTACTCATCGGTTCGTTTTGTTGGTGTTGCCAGTTTATAAATTAAATAATAACCGCAAACTACCACAAAATATTTTAACAGTGGCAACACAATTGATGTTTTTAAAATGAGGCGACAACAATGCCTCTTCCTCTTCTAGATAACATAACATAACATAACATAAGCTCACGCCTGTATCCCCGAAGGGGTAGGCAGAGGCGCACTAGCGAACTAGAACACCCACATTTCGCCGAGCTTAGTTCCGTCCCAGATGTGATAGGGGGCGAGCCTATCGCCATATCGGGCACAAATTCCAGACTCCGGGCTGATATGGAAAAATCCAATAACACTTTGCCCGACCCGGGGATCGAACCCGAGACCTCAGAACCGCAGTCGTAACGAAATACCACCACGCCACCGAGGCAGTCTTCTAGATAATACTTATTTAGCCTAAAATTTGGAAAAAGGAAGCCGGTGAAATCGGGTTGGGTGGACGCTTCGTCACTGCTATGGCACAGCCACAGATCGCGGTTTGGATTAAATTCAAATAATCACAAATTTATAATAATCACAAGTTTAAAAACTTAACGGGCCGACTTCAAATCCGTTCGTGACTAAATTTATATGGGACCACCCTTGAAATAAGCTCTATCGAACACAAAAATAATTTTTAAAATCGGTCCACATTTGGCGGAGATATCGCGTAACATACAATAAAAATACAGACGAATTAAGGACTTTTTGAAGTCAGTCGATAATTTAGTCTTTTAATTTATTTTGATAGCCACGATAGTGGAGCGGTCGGGCGGCTGTGAAGCGAGAGGCCGCGGGTTCGATCCCCGCACCGAGACAAATGTTTGTGTTGCCTACAAATATTTGTTTCGGGTGTGTGTGTTGTGAGACCGTGCGTTTCTCGTAGTTCCTGATACCGACGACACAAGACTCGTATCTTAGTGTGGGGTCAGGACTATGTGTGTGACTCATCAATATAATATACCCCAGATGCACAGTTCTTTGCCTCTAAAAAGTGGTCTCAGGAATAAAACAAAGAAAAAGATCACAAGTTCTAATTAAATCAAACACAAATATAACCCTATGCACGTGTTATAAAGTAGCTTTTTAAACGAAATGATCAAGCGTTCTTAAATTGGAATTTTTAAATTTAGAATTCTATCGGCGTCCGACTGTAGGGAAAAGGAGTGCTTAAGCACTTATGTCGTTTAATGCCGCCTTATCTGTCAAAATTGTATGGCGAAAATCAATGTAAGAAGCCGTTAAAGTTGAGCAACGTTTCGGGACCATTCGGGCGATAGTGGTCTAACTTGAGCTAGACCATTTTTCAGTCAGTATAGCTCACAATACAATTTATAACCAGTGACGTGCACAGGAATTCAGATTAGGGTAGACAAAAAACTTGTTCAATTATTCTCTTCAATCTTTCTTTAATTCGGGGGTCAATCGCCTCGAGGGAGCCAGTTCGCCAAGCTGGTCTAATTTGGCAATAAGAGGTGCAATCCTACCAAGATGAATCCGTAAATAATAAATGTAACTATCATCGTCATCCTCGTGATGATTTAAAATAAAGACCGAACGCTTTTCTTTAATGATGTAATTCGCTAGACAATGTCTCTATGTCGATATGGACTACACGCCGCTGTTTATAACATATCGTTGCAATTACATTTGAGCGATAATTATTTTCACAAAGGTCAAGTTATTCGAGTTATTTTGACCTTATCACATCTATGTTACTTTATCAACGTCAGAAATTAACATGTTAACTTAGTTCAAGCGTACTGACTAAAACAAAAAAATGATTAATTAAATAAAATATAAACATTAGACAAATGATTAATCATTAATTAAATGATTAATCATTAGGGCGACTTGCAGCATTATCACTAATCTAGAGTTACAACTTATCTCGATTTATCCTACACCTCACTTTTTTCTACCCTTTTTTAACCTCTTGAGGATCCATTCCCGGGAAAATCGTTTTAGAAAAAGCGAATGGGAATCGAATCCAGGACCTCCCAGTTTACAGCCCATATGCTGCCACTAAAGAGCGTATTATGTACGTTTATGACGAGCTCCTTTTGCATAGCTGTAGACAGTACGTATGCGTCATACTCGTGAACGGGTGCTGCTTGTGTGAACTGGTCTAACTAGTCTGTTTTTTAATTATTTCAACTAAACTCACCGTGGCCACGTATTTCACTCAGTGAGCCATTGTATTTTTTGTATATTTTTTATTTATTTCATACAAAACAGGTTACAATCATTAATACACAACTATTATTTCTTGGCGTTTTAGCTGCTCTAATTTATATATCTTTTTTGTATATGTTACTTTATAAGCAATTATTATCAACTGGCATTTAAAAGAGCAACGCCAGAGTTTCTTGCCCGTTCTTTTCTAGCGAAACCACCTTTCGAACTGGCGGTAGAGAAACTTTGACGGAATCTAAATGATGTAGTTACATTTCATGGATTCAATAAATATTTTGATTTGATTTGATGACGTCTACAGCACGAATGTGCCAGCTCGACTGGTTTTATACCACTGTCTCACAAAAAACCGACGTCAAGTGGCAGCTTGCTGTCGCGTTTCGCTCGGTGAGTGAGATTTCCGGTGGCACATTAAACCCTCCCTTTCCCAATTCCTTTTCCCTCCCCTTCCATTCTCTCCCAAAGCACCCATGATTATTTTTGTGTCTTGGGTGTCTATGGGCGGTGGAGATCACTTACCATCAGGTGACCGATCTGCTCGTTTGCCAGTCTCTCCTATAAAACAAATAAATAATAATAATAATAATAATATTAGCCCTGTAATATTACTGTCCCACTGCTGGGCACGGGCCTCCTCTACTAATGAGAGGGGTTAGGCCTTAGTCTACCACGCTGGCCTAATGCGGGTTGGCAGACTTCACATACCTTCGAAATTCCTGTGAAGAAATTCTCGGGTATGCAGGTTTCCTCACGATGTTTTCCTTCACCGTTATAGCAAGCAATATTTCACAATGAAAATACACTTAACATAGAAAAGTCAGAGGTGTATGCTCCATTTTGGGGTTGGTCTCGAACCTCCGACACTTGTCTCGGCAGTCCATACCATTCCCAACTGAGCTATCGCTGCTTAAAACAAATATCCTACCAAAATACAATATAAATATTCAAGATTCATTGCCAAGTTACTTTCGTCGCGTGCGAGTATATGCAAATTGTTTCCAACATGGCCGTAATAGCTCGGAAAGGTTAACAAAAGAATGCCTACAATGTAGATATTCTTGTTTGAATCTAGTTTTCAAACGGTGTTGTGTGGGAAAAGCATTCTTTGTATATTTCACCCGACTGCCTCAGAAGGGTGATGTTTTTTGATTCAAATAAATAAAATAAAAATCTTTATTGATCACGTAGGCATGTAAAAAAGCACTTATGACAAGTCAACATAAGTAAATTTTTAAATTAAGATTAATATAATTTACATTTTATATTTGATTTTGACGACAGGCATGCAAGTATGGACATAATAACGATGGGATGGCTAAGATAGGGTGATAAGGGGAAATAGGAATAGAGATAGGGAATGGCATATGGCAGGAATGGTGGCAGGGGATTGACTGGAAATACTGGAAGCAGTTGGGATTGGTGCGTGAGGCCCTATCCTAGCTAACCTACCAGCCTTTCTCTAGCTACCTACGGATGACGACCCGAAGAAGAAAGGCAGAAAGAAACTCCGGGCTTATTTTATTCATCATCAATCGTAACCATTTCTTTTTTTTGTCTTTTTTCCATTTTTAATAATTTGATTTACAAATTGTCGATACAATTGATATTGAAATAACTCATACTACATTTATTTGGAGTAGTATATTCGTATCACTTATCAGATAATAAGCAACTGTAGCCCGAGCACGAAAAACTAATGTAAATGTAAACTCGCTGCGCACTGATGACATTTGATTAATATTTCATACAAATTTCATAGACGCGCATCGAGCACGAATACATTTACGGTTGTCAGAAATTTTCCTGCTCGGGCTGCAGATCACTGATTACAAGTCTACATGTATAGTATCAGTTTAAAAACAAATGTGAACAGTTGTATTTTTATAGAGTTCAAACGTCGGATCCCACAGACATCTGGAACATCGGTAGACTTCTATCCTAAATAGACATTTTTGAAATCAAACTATTTTTACGGATTATATCACGATTTGGTTTTAATTTTTATGCCCGACGTTTTTGTTGAGACCAATCCATAGTTGAATCGATGAGTATAAATTCAGATTAGCGATTCAGATCGCTCGAACACAAGAACACTTTGAAGCAGTGGCGTAGCTATACCATCCGAGGCCCGTGGCAAATTCATTGGACGGACCCCCGTAATAATCGTCACGTTGTAATTAAATTTTAATAACATAACATAACATAAGCTAACGCCTGTATCCCCGAAGGGGTAGGCAGAGGTGCACTAGCGAACTAGAAAACCCACATTTCGCCGAGCTTAGTTCCGTCCCAGATGTGATAGGGGGCGAACCTATCGCCATATCGGGCACAAATTCCAGACCTTGGGCTGATATAGAAAAATCCAATATTACTTTGCCCGACCCGGGGATCGATCCCGAGACCTCAGAACCGTAGTCGCACCGAAATACCACCACGCCGCTGAGGCAGTCAAATTTTAATAAATCACCTGAATTAGTTGAAAACATAACATAAGCTCGCGGCACCACGGGCTGGGGACCGCCTCGGGCCGGGGCCCGTGGCATTTTGCCAGCCCTGCCACCTTATAATTCCGCCACTGCTTTGAAGAGACCGCTCCGGGGAGCGAGCGCGTCCGAACATGCAAGAACGCTCAAAGCATCTGTTCGCACGCTCTACTACCGTTTACATCAAGCGAGTGAGCATTCTTAAAGAAAGAAAGAAAGAAAGAAAGAATTATTAATTGACACAAGTGTGGTGGCGTACAGGTACAAGACGTAGAAAAGTATATTTAATTATACAAATATTTATGTACGTATGTACCTAATTATTAAATATCAATTATCAGATCACCCAAACATGTGGATCATAATATATGTCCCATCACAACCGTGCCAAAAGGATCTAGATCAGCATATGTCAAGTACCAGGTGCTTGACGCTGATTTTCATCCAGACCACTTTATGGCGCGTACACACCGAACGAAGGCGAACGAATCATGCCTCTTTCATTCCCACAACAGCGAAAATTTGTTTGTGTGAACGCAACAGGTATAGATTCGTTCGCCTTCGTTCGGCCGGTGTGTACCCGCCATCAGAATATTCCATAGAATCTTTGCGAACGTAGACTAAGGGCCAGTTTCAATAAACGATCTCAGTTTAGAGTGCAGATCGATCGCGATTATGAACCAATCAAGTCATTTGACGGAGTCATGTTCAAACTGTGTTCTTATTGGCTAATTTTTGTAATCTATCTGCACATTCGAACTGAGATTGTATAATGGAACCGGGCGTAAACGTATTTGATACAGTGGAGATAGAATGTGCATTCGCTCGTCTGATATAAATTGGCTTTAACACGGTACATTGTTTCTAAAGTTTCTGTTGAAAGAATTGACGAAAGAAAGAATTTTGATTTTACATACTGTACTTTTTAAAAATAAAAAATAAAAATGTTTATTGGTCACGTAGGCACATCAAATGCACAAATAATCAAGTTACAACACTATCAATTTAGAAAACAAGCAGGCAGGTATGGGCACAAAACAAGGATGGGGCTTAGTTAAATTGTTGTGATTTGTAGGAAAGGGAACGAACGGGATATGGCAGAAATGCTAGCAGGGAATTGACGGGAAAATAAAATAGGAAGCTTGTAGGATTTGACTGGAGTAAGGAAAATCACGCCGTGGACTATAAGGCCCTATCCTAGCTAACCTACCAGCCTTTCTCTAGCTACCTACGGATGACGACCCGAAGAAGAAAGACGGAAAGAAACTCCGGGCTTTTTTTTTATCATCAATTGACTTTCCTTTTTTTCTCAATTTTACAAGATACAACTCATTTAATTTTTACATTTTATATTTTATACGGATTTATGCATTCTCAAAATACTACTAAAAGTATAAGGTACTGTAAGTATGATAGAAATAATGCAGCATTGTAGGATGCATAAATGCATACTTACAAAATATCCTTATATCTATGTCAAAACAATGTTCTTGTATGTCAAAACAACTTAGATGTATGTGCTATGTTTTCCAGCTCGACCGTGCTCACGGCAGGCCGAGTGTGCTGGGATACTCAGCAGCTCCTGCGTCAGAACACACTACGACTCGGTGACACGGTGTCTGTGTGGAGACAACTCACCACCTCTGAATGGACAGTGCGAAAACCAGCCTAAACGTAAGTTATTAAGTTGTGGTGTTTATCGATGATAATGATTTTTTATAAAGGTCGCAGGAAGTCGCTAGATGCAGGCCGCTTCCAAGAGGTCGATCTGGAAATCTTTGGGGGAGGCCTATGTCCAGCAGACGTCCTATGGCTGAGGATGATGATGATGAATGTTTTTTATAGCATCATACTCGGCTCACGCCTGTATCCCCTAACGGGTAGGTAAAAGGCGTACTAGCGAACTAGTACACATTTCGCTGAGCTTAGTTCCGTCTCAAATGTGATAGGGGGCGAGCCTATCGCCATATCGGGCACAAATTGCAGTACCGAAATACAATCACGCCACCGATGCAGTTTTTTTTATAGTAGAGACTGGTAAATACCGGATTGGTCATCTGATATTAAGTGATCTCCACCGCCCATAGACACCCAAGACACAAAAGGAATCATGGGTGCGTTGCCAACATAAAAGAAGGGGAAATAGGGATTGGGAAAGGGAGGCGAGTTTTTCAATAGTAGGGACTGGTAAACGAGCAGGTGGGTCAGCTGATAGTAAGTCATCTCCACCGCCCATAGACAACCAAGACACAAAAAGAATCATGCCAACATAAAAAGATTGGGAAAGGGAGCGATTGGCCATGAGAAATCTCATTCGCCGAACGAAACGGGACAGCAAGCTGCCAAAGGCTTATAATTTTTTTATTTTTGAGAATATTTCAACATTTCTTTCTGGGCTATGTTTTAAATGACGTAAATTTAATATTAAATTATTAAAAATTGGTCATCTACCCAATTAGAAGCATTGACCCTACGTGCCGAACTCCCGTTTAAGCTAAGTAGGTCGTGAATATTTAATTAATGCCCTCCAAACGAAATCTCAGGTTTCCGTCGGATTGCGTGTAAGGCACCACTGCCATGAACTTAATAAACGATTAGGATCTAAATAAAACTGTGTTTAAACTAATGCCCTAGGAGTTAAGACTCATTTAGATGGTCAAAAATGTCGAAAATGCTATGTCTTATCGTATCAAACTAGAATTATTAGAACTACAGGATTTTTGACGGGAAGTCTGACAGGCGTGTTTGTTGGTTTTTAAGTGATGTGGTTTAATGCATCGAACTGCATTGAAGATGGACAGTATAATGTGGAAACTTTATAAACGGTGATCTTTGATGATCTTTGCTTGGAGCGTTGGCTGGCTTTGTTTTGTCGATTTGCTGAGTGAAGGTCATTTGAGGGGTACCGCGCTGGAAGGAATTACTGCCATAATCCCAGCAGGACCTTGAGATCATCCAGATCTGGGTCTCATGGTCCTTGTGAAAACATAATTACAGTACATTTGCAAACCACCTATGGGATCCAGATAATTCATTATTTTCAGCATACGCATAGCCATTCCTATACAAATTTATAATTTACAGATCGCATTCCGATTTTAAAATTGGGGATTTTAATAATTAAAGGCGACTTGCACAGCTATTACTAATCTAGAGTTAAACTTAAACTAGATTTATCCTACAGCTCACTTCTATCTCTATGTCGATATTTAGGATAAATAGAAGTTTATCGCGGAGCTGCTGGCCCTAATTGATTAAAAAATAAGTTAAATTATTATATTGTAACTTAGCCATTACGGTTTAAATCGTTCTCGTATGTGGAATTGGGTTCTTGACTAGTTTTTTTTAATTTAATTTTATATGAATTTATGTCGTCTAAAATATAAAACAAAGAAATATGGAAATATTCTCAAAAAAAAAGTTATAAGCATTTGAAGTTTGGTGTAACCGTCAAACTGCGGGAAAGAGAAGTATTAGTATAATCACGTCACGCCATAACGGTACGCGCGTTGGAAAGGAATAGCAAGATATCTCCAGTATTAAAATATGAATTACATATTGCCTCATTTTTCAACCAATTTCGATGCAGTTTTTACAGAAGGGTTTCTTTTTTGTTTTATTTGCTATTACATATAAATATGTGTATAAAATCAAACATAGTAAAGTAACCAATTATTATTTGGTGCCAACTTTCTGAAATACGCCCAAAAACCTACCTATCCTATGGAACACTTTGGAAAATATTCAGACAAATTGAGACCATTTTGAAGTGAAGTCAATGTAAATATTTGACAACCTCCGTGACGCAACCGAGTAGCCGGCTGTGAAGCGAGAGGCCGCGAGTTCGATCCCCGCACCGAGACAAATGTCTGTGTGGCCCACAGATACTTGTTTCGGGTCTGGGTGTTGAAACCGAAAGTCTCTAGTAGTTCCTAATACCCACAATACAGGGTATACTTAGGTTGAAATCTATAGAGTGAACTTCAACTAAGTCTAAGTCAAAGAAACGAACTCAGTCAGGATTTGGAATTTTTGGAACTTCGACTTAGCCATTTTTACAAGGAAAACAGATTGAAAGTCATACTAAGCAAAGATTAAATCAAAGTTCGATTTAAAAAGATTCAAATCCTCACTGGGTCTTTGATAACGATCTCAGTTTAGAGTGCAGATAGATCGCGATTATGAACCAATCAAATCAAGTCATTTGACGGAGTCATGTTCAAACTGCGTTCTTATTGGCTAATTTTTGTAATCTATCTGCACATTCGAATTGAGATTGTTTATTGGAACCGGGCTAAGGAACCGGGCGTTCGTCGAAGTACGCTCTATAGATCTCAGCCTTAGTTTGGAGCCAGGATTATGTGTGACTGTTGGGTGTATTTATTAAATTATGACGTAATATATGTGTCATAGTTTTAATTTTATGATAACACAAAGCTTAGTTCGTTTATACCATGGCACCTTACGTGAAAAGAAACACCTATAAAAATATGTTGAAAATAGCAGATTGTCGTGCTAACTACACATTATAGATAAAAATCTAACTGAACCACTTTATAATTTGATAAAATTAAAGCTGTTTAACCGAGTTAATTTGTGTTTGAAACTATTTACGTGGATGGTTGCGACCTTTGTGACAAAACAAAATGGCGGTCGGAAAAAAGGCGGCAAAGATTAGATTATTAATCATTTATACAAAGCATTTATGCAAATATTTTAACACCTAGTCGCCTTCTTAGTGTAGTGACAGCATATATGGGCTCGACCAAGACCAAGACGGGGAGGTCCTAGGTTCGATTCCCAGGTGGCGCTCAGCGATTTTTCTAATTTCATTCATGTCAGCCAAACATCCCGTTGTAAAAACTAGGCCTAATCCATTCTGCAATATACTTGAAAACGTTGCACCGACCCCACATTAAGGTGGGATAAAGGCCTTCTTAATAGGAATCTTGCATGTATTTTTTTTTAGTTTATTGTAAAGAACTAGGTCTCAAATAAACACATCAGAAACAAAAATATTAAAATATGCACAAATCATTTAATTATCACAAGTTAAAATATGACTTACGAAAACCCGCGCTAAAAAAGAACGTGACGTCACCGCGTACAAAATGTTGAAGCTATTTCTTTAAATAACGAAGTAAAAATAAGGAAGAAGGAAGAGATTGGCCTCCGAAATGCCTCCGAAATCTAATTTACTAATCACCATACTAAACACAACAACAATTTTCGCCAAAATTGGGAAAAATACCAACTTGGAAACACTGCTCTATGATTCTTTATGCAATGACGTTACTTGGGTTTTGCAATTACGTTCCATTACACGTAATTCATATGGAGGATATTTTCTAAAATATCAATTATTTTATACATGATAGCACATTTCATGGTTTTGTTTATTAATAAATTAATATTAACATGTTAGACTTACCTTAACCTCCAAAAAGCTGCCAAATTAAATACCTGCAGGATAGTCTGCAAATTCTACAGACAATAACGAACAGATAGATCTTGTATAAAACATACAGAATAATATATAATATGCACTTGGTGTAAGCCAGTGTATATGACTCGTCCCCTGCGCATGGCTGTGTTGTACAAAATAAAACTAAATAATAATAATAATAATCCATTTACTTCAGACAAGCGTCCATAAATTGTAAAGTTATACATACATAAGCTCACGCCTGTATCCCCGAAGGGGTAGGCAGAGGCGCACTAGCGAACTAGAACACCCACATTTCGCCGAGCTTAGTTCAGTCCCAGATGTGATAGGGGGCGAGCCTATCGCCATATCGGGCACAAATTCCAGACTCCGGGCTGATATGGAAAAATCCAATATCACTTTACCCGACCCGGGGATCGAACCCGAGACCTCAGAACCGTAGTCGTACCGAAATACCACCACGCCACCGAGGCAGTCGTTAGTATTAAACAATGGTCTTTACAATCTATGTTATTGATTTATCGACACAATTTCTCGTTATAATTTTTGTGCAAGTTCCCCATTCATAATATAATCTCTCTCACTCAGTCCTGTACCACGCATGCACGGACAGCAACGACTGCGACGACAAGCTGGTGTGTATGACCCCCAACATCACCGGGACAGCGCCCCCTCACCTTCGGTTCCACACCCCCCAAGACAAGATCTGCCTGTGCGACACCGAAAATGGATACAAAGAGAAAGAATACACTTGTAACGGTAAGTTAACTTTCTCAAGCATGTTGTAGAAATGATTTGGCTAAGTTTTTACGACTGGCTGCCTGCCTGACGTCAACGTCTTCTTGGGGATCCAATCCCGGGCAAATTGAAATAGAAAATTAACTTTGACCCACATGGGAATCGAACCCATGACCTCACAGTTCGCAGCCCATTTATGCTGCCACTAGACCAACCGACAACATTGACTAGGTAGTTTAGTTTGTATGGCCTACAGATATTTGTTTCAGGTCTGGGTGTTGTGAGAGCGTGCGTCTCTCTAGGTTCCTGATACTCACGACACAAGACTCGATCTTAGTGTGGGGTCAGGGCTATGTATGTGACTGTTGGGTGTTATTTTTTTTCTGTGAGACAGTGGTATCTGCCCGGTTGAGCCGGCCCATTCGTCCTGTACGTGACTGTCTTCAGCGTGGCTCTACCACTCAGGGGCAAACAAAACTAACCCAAAGACATTAAAAAGTTTAAAGGTAGTACCTCTTTGAATTAACCTAAGTATCTATCTATTACTTACTGTTTTTTTTTTCAGATGGAGACATCCTGAAGACATCCCTGTTCGCTATCATCACTGTGATCTGCATACGAAAAATCCTTACGCATTAAAACTTTTCCATGTCATAATAAAATTATGTTTAGAGTTAATTTGCAAAAGTTTTTTATGATAAAAATAATATATAAAATAGTTTAGTTAATAGTTAATTAAATAATTATTGTCAATCTCCGCGATGCAGCGAGCGAGTAACCGGTTTCTTAGCGAGGGCTGCGGGTTCTCTGCGGGTGACTCACAGATATTTGGTTCGGGTCTGGGTGTTCTGAGACCGAAAGTCTCTCGAAGTTTCTGAGATCCACGATACAGTTAAAACCTAGTGTGGGATCAGAAGTATGTATGTGACTGTTGGGTGTACTTATTTACTTTTAAGTTTATTATTATTAATAAGTATTTCTATTATGTGAAGGGCTCGTTTATGTAGGTATTACATAAGATGAGAACAACAAACGGAAAATAAAATAAGATTATGCGTAAAATGGATTGTTTTGATAGAAAAAGTTGAATGTCAAAATGTAGATAATAAATATAACCACAAAAAACCACAACGATAAGGTTTTTTTGGCGGGAATTCTGACGGTGCGGGGTGGTCGCTTGTTTTAATGATTCCGTATTCTAGTCTTAAGTTGTGCTTATGGTTTAAATGTGATGTGAATCTAAGCAATAAACATCAACGAAGATGGACAGTATGTGGAAGCTTTGAAATAAGTGATTTTGGACGCTTTTTGTCGGGTGGATGGGTCGACCATGTTCGACTCCTCTGCTGCGAGAAAAACGTCTGAAAAGCATCAAACTGGAAGGAATTATCGCCAAAACTCCAGCAGGGCCTTGAAATCGAACACATCCGATTTCATTGCACTTGTGAAAAATTAGATATAAGAAAATAAAGAAATAAAAACCACTTAAGACGAGGCTGTATGGGCTAGATCCCTTTACCTTCCCGAAAGGGAAAATTAAAAAAAAAAAACCACAACGATAACTGTTTTACTAGCATATCGCACTTTTAAATTATACCGTTATTTATTAAAATCACGCACTGGAGGTGATATGTGGACATACACTGAAGGCAGATGTGCTGCCGAAATTCCTAATAGATGGTGAAGACCTGATTTAGATTTTTTTATGCAAAGTCTATATTATTACAGCTATCTTTGAAATATTTTTATTTAAAAATTTTTAAGCATAGATAAAAAAAATCACTACATTCAATTATTTTATGTATGCTTCATGTAATTCGATAAATGTAGGCACAAAAACGATCAAGATAGGCCTGCCTATGTGAAATAATATTATTTGGCACTACAGTTTTCTGAATCATACATATACGTAATTTAAAACATCTCCATATTATATCACCAAACGTTTTATTTGAATATTTAAGGTATTTGTAAATATCATAACTGTAATTAAAAGCATTTTTGAAGAATGGCTTCTGTATTACTTGAAAAAATCTTGGTTAAATCCTATCTTAAATGTTAGATTTATGTTACCAATTTAAGGATAAAAACATTTATAGAATCATATTAGTAAAAGGAATAAATTATATAAAAAATAGATTTCCCAAGGCGCGACGACCACGAACACTTAAAGAGGATGTAAAACAGCTTTTTTACGGGATTTTTATCATTCCATTTTAATGACGAAATGAAATGTAAAAAATAAAATATTAATACCATATATAAATAATAATACTTATATCATAAAGCATCCTTCTGTTTTTTATCGTTTGTTGTTTTCTGCCACTTGATTTATAAACTACTTTAGAGGGGTAACCCTCTTCCCTTATATTCTAGTTTGTATAAAATCCTCTTGTTAACACATAATATTCTAGTTTCAGACAATTTTCGGGTTATTTATCTGATTTTAAGTTAATATGTTGTCGATGAACAATTAATAAGCTATAAGAATACCCAGCTTGTGTGTAAATGTATCCTAGATTAGAAGAATTAAGAGCTTTCAAGTTTTTTGTAGATTAAATTAAATCCGTCCATAATATCAAAAAGTAAATAGAAACTAAATAAAGCGATAAGATCGCAATACAATAAAATGTAGTTAGTTGTTTTGTTAAGGTTTTACTATATTCGTAATTTTAATCAACAAGTTACTTATTGAGTGTCTTGATTTTATTACTACTCTTTGTAAACATTTCAATATTAAAAGATTGTGAATACAACAAACACATTTTCAGTCATTTTAGCAGATTCAGAGCTAATCAGAACGTAAATATGAATAGTTATAGAGTTTCAGATGTTTTTAGAATGTAATGTAATATTTTAATAAAATGCATTGTGAAAAATTCATGTTTTATTTGGAAACTTCTTTATTTATCTACAAAGAGGTAAATATGCGAGTCAGGTCACTAACGCTGACCTATACTAGTAAAATAACTGTAGTTAGCTTAGTGTACAATGGACCTGATAGGGTACTGCGACTGAGGCCGCTGTTTCGATCTCGACCCCCAGGCAAGATCAACGATCTTGCGTTAATTCATAATCGTACTATAATGAAATAATAATTATGAGCTATTACAGGTCGGTTTTAGTACTTATCGACTATTCTGTTATTACAATATATAATCTACGTTATCAATGGTTCATGTCAGGTAGGCGGCGTGGCGGGCCGCAAAAAAGTAATCTGAATCCTTTCTGCAACACTCTTAAAAAGTAAGGTGCGTCAATCCCACATTGAAGGGCATAAAGCCAATTATTAAATATTGTGGATATATTTTATGGATATTATTAAAGTTCTCGCAAACAAAAAAGTAGAATAATTAATTTAAACTTTGTAAAATTAAAAAAAGCACAGAAATAACGAAGCAAGGCTCAGTTTATAACAAAATAATAAATATTTGTTATAACAGCTCCTTTATTAATACCGTTATTTATAACGTTTGTAAGATTAACATTACTACAGACAGCTACAGACTAATATAGTACTGTCAAACCGCAATCGAAATGTCATTACAAAATGTCACTTTCCCATTGAAGCAAAACGTGATTTGTGTTGTATTTTGTTAAAACAACAAATAAAAAATGGCCAAAGATCCTCTGGACGAGATGATAAACTTCCTAAAACTCGAATCGCGGATAGATTTAAAACATTTAGCAATGGACCATTTAGTGGGTTTGTCTGCAAATGACTACGGGGTCACATCATTGCTGAACAACGAAAACATTATAAAAGCAATCATCGAACTAACCGATGACCGTGTTGAAGAGATCGCTAAAAGTGCTCTATTGATCCTCATAAACGTGACAGTGCACACCAGAGGCGCGACAGAGCTGCTAAAATACAAAAACAGCACCCAAAAAAACATAATAGAATTATTAATTACGTACGTACTAAATCCTCAGAAAAGAGACGCGGATGCCGCTTGTATGATACTTTCGAACATAACCCGCCTTGAGGACGAGTTAGAAATATGTTTAAACACATTCTTACCGCATTTGAACGACATTCTGAACGCATTTGCAAACATAGATTATAACAAAAAAGGTTCCAACCTAAACTATTTGGCGCCAATGTTAAGTAATTTGTCATGCAGTCACAGGATACGAAGATGGCTTATTGAGGAAAATCCACACGTACCGATGATAAAACTGTTACCATTTTGTAATTACGCACAATCTAGTGTACGTAGAGGTGGGGCTATTGGTACTGTACGTAACCTATCTTTTGACACCGATTGCCACAACTTTTTGCTAAGCAACGATGTGGATCTGCTCACATATATCCTCAACCCCATTATGGGTAACGAAGACTACCCTGACGAAGAGATGGACACCCTTCCCATCACATTACAGTATTTACCTAAAGAAAAAACTAGAGATGCAGATGTAGATATACGTATAATGATTTTGGAGACGCTGAACAAGCTTTGTGCTACAAGAAAAGGGCGGGAGAAGTTACGATCCAGTGGAGTTTATTATGTATTAAGAGAGTACCATAAATGGGAGAAAGATCCGAAAGCGTTACTCGTTTGCGAGAACGTAGTTGACATATTAATTCAGAAAGAAGATGAGGTTGGTGCGGATAACTTGGAATCTGTAGAAGTACCAGAAGAGATGAAAGATAAATTCCAGAAAATGGATGAGGATTTTTTAAAGAGTGTATAATAAATCTTTATTTGTATATGAAATGTTTTATTGTATTATAAATGCTATTAAAATTAAATCACTTGGCTGTTGTATATTGAATTGCATTTATTTATCATTTATGACCCTTATAAAAATATTTAAGTGCAGCTTATCTTTAACCATAGGTTGTCCCTTTCATTTTTATACAATGTAACACAAGGAAAAAAGTGACAGGCTATTCTAAGAAAAAGTGAAAATGTTTTTTTACGTAAAGCCCAATGTCATTAACCGCTGAATGTTCATACATTTAAGGTCGCCATATCTGTCAAAATTGTATGACGAACATCAATATAAGAAGCTGTTAAAGTTGAGTCGTTTTGGACCATACACTTAAGGTAGCCTTATGTCGTTTAAGACCACCTTATCTGTCAAAATTGTATGGCGAAAATCAATGTAATAAGCCGTTAAACTTTGAGTAGAGTTTCAGTATTCGGGCGATAATGTAGCATTCTACTGGTGAAAGTATTTTAAAAATCAGTTTAATGGTTCCAGATGTTTACATCATTTATTACTTTTATGACGTCATAGTCAAAACTTAAGCCGAGTACACACCGAACGAACGATCGCGAATCTACGCCTATTGCATTCATTGAAATAAAATTATTTTTACGGATTTTATCACGATTTGGTTTTAATTTTTATTCCCAACGTTCCGAAGCCTTCAATAGCATTCGCGTAAACTTAAGAAATCACTATTGCACACAACAGCAAACGTTTGTATGATGGCGCGTACACCAACTTCGAAGGCGAAAGAACGTTCGCGAAGGGCCATCGGCAATGAGGACCTGCGGGCTTAGACAAGTGGCTCTTACGCTAATCGAATAGAATAGTCGAAAATAATAAATGTATGGGAATGACATACGAGTGCGGCGTACTCTTACGTCATTCCCATACATTTATTCTATTCGACCACTCTATTCGACTAGCGCAAGTCACTTGTCTAAACCCTCTGACGTTCCCGATCATTCGTAAATCTTAGCTGTTGCGTTCACATAACAGCGAAGGTTTGTTTATGTGAATGCGGTCTTCATCGCCGATGGCCCTTCGCGAACGTTCTTTCGCCTTCGAAGTTGGTGTGCACCCGCCATGAAAGCAACAGGGTAGATCGCGAACGTTCGTTCAGTTAGTGTCACGCCCTCAGGTTTCATAAAATTCGGATGCATGCTTCTAGGTCAGATTCTTACAGGCCGTTGCACTAACACCCTAGGCTGTACTATTTTTTAAGCACCTGTTGAGCTGTACACTAGCCAATATTGGAAAAAATGGTTCAAAGTGATATAACCCAAGATATATCAATAATCACGTTAAATTTGCTGAAAAATATGTGAAAATAATTATATTTATATCACTAGCCACAAAAACTGTGCATTAAGCGATTACTTAAAGAAGTTATAACTGGAAATATATCCTAATTCACGTTTTTTTTTTCGCCAAAACAGTGGCAATTATATCACTTAACACAAAATAAATTCCGAAACTATAGCAGATAGAAGATCATGAGTTAGACCAAAAAAACTATTTTTTTTCCTCATTATTATTATATAAGAATCTCAAAATGGTACAACTCGACTTGAATCACTGATCACAGGAGCCACAGATTTGGAATTGAACTTGCGACTAACTTGTAGAATAAATAAAAAGCGATATAACCATAGTAATTATTTATTTACATAATTTACAACATGGAGTCAAAAATATGTAATGAACATTAATTTTATTTACCTTAAAGTAAGTATGAAACGTGACGTTAGATTTTAGACAAAAAAGTACCCTTGACACGCGATATAGGTATATTACAGTGGCGATGGGTCCATACCACTATTCCGACCGGCTTACCTAATTTGAATAAAAAATATGTACTGATAACAGTAAGTATGAGGAACTAACATCGACTACTCTTTTGTATTTTTCACCCTTCGCCACTGGTCTTTATAACATCTATTTCCGTGAATAAATTGACAAGTAGACTTACATTATCATACCAAAACTGGCATGTGGATTGTCTAATTCATTAAGTGGTGAACACACTGGGCCTTACATATAATAACAGTTTAGCTGAGCAAATAGCTAAGAATAGGCTGTCGCTTTTATTTTCAAACAATGTGACACAAAGAAATTATTTTCAAACAAAGTGACACAAGGAAAAAAGAGACAGGCTATAACCATTTGCTAAGCTAAACTGTTTTTATAAATAAGGCCCACTGCGTCCATACATTACATTATTCTACTAAAAACAGAGTTACGACATTTATACACCACAATATAAACCAGTCAATTAATATACCAATTTGTACACAATACAGTAACTCGAGATGTCAACTCATTCACGCCGTGGAGTTTAAATCCATATGTTAAGCCCAGTGCACATCATAGCGTCGTATAGCTTTGAGAGTAAAGCTCTGTTTAAGATGCCGTTTAAGCCTTGCAATAACTCGTGCCATGTATATAATTGGGTATTCGCATGTTTGATTTTGTACAATACGATATGTTATAGCAAATAATGCGAAAAAGGAAAACTTCTGTAAAAACTGCATCGAAATTGGTTGAAAAACTAATCAGTCATTCGTAATTTAATTTGTGAAATGGGCAAGAATGTACGCTTAGTTGGGATATCTTGCAATTTCAACGCTCGCATCGTTATGGTCGTGACGTCGGTATACTGATGCATAGCTATTTGTTATTTAACTGTTACCCCTTCCACTAGATTTCGAAGGCTTATAAGTTTTATTATATTTCTTTCTGTGTTATATTTTATTTTTAGATGAAATTATTAAGAATGGATTATTTAGTTACCCAATTTTAAACAATGCAAGCTTGCCAATGTATCTTTATTTAACGCTATAGGCGTGAAAATGGCCTCATATAAATAGAGCTTGGCATATTCAGTATATTATGTACTTCAGAGATTTTATTATAAAAGCGATGCTACGCTATACGACGAGCCCGATATGCGCTTGACTTTTATATAACAAAATGAAAAAAAAAACTAACTTAAACAGTCCTTGCTTAAACAGAGTCCTTAATTTTACTTAGGGCGACTTGCAAAACTATTACCAATCTAGAGTTAATTCTTTACCCGATTTAGCTCACATGGCATTCGTATATATAAATCGAGATTTAATATAAATTAAAGTTTATCTCAGAGCTGCAAGTCGCCCTTAGGCTGAGATTTAGAGATGATATATAGTAGAAAAATTTAATATCACTTCACCCTCGTCGGGGATAGAACCCGAGACCTCAGGATGGTATTCATAAGCTCACGCCTGTAGGCAGAGGCGCACTAACGAACTAGAACACCTACACGTCGAGCTTAGTTCCGTCCCAGATGTGATAAGGGGCGACTCTATCAGTCAGTTTAAATTTGATATAAGTCAGAGCGAAGTTTAAATGAGCTTTTTGAGGGCTTGCAGAACTATTACTAATCTAGAGTTAGTCCTAAACTCGATTTAACCTCCATGCCCTTTACTTATAGAAATACGCGCTTCTTATCTTTAAGAATAATTTGCCGCTTTTATTTTTAAACAATGTGACACAAGGGAAAAGTAACAGACTATTCTTAAAGATAAGATGCCCATAAACAGTGGCGAAGTATAGGGTAAGGCAAAGGTAAGGACAAAATACCATCTGAGGCCTGTGGCGAATTCACTGGACGGGGCCCCCGTAAAAATCGTCACGTTGTAATTAAATTTCAATAAATCACGTGAATTAGTTAAAAATATAACATAAGCTCGCAGCACCTCGGGCGGGGGGGCTTCCTAGGGCCAGGGGCCCGTGGCATTTTGCCAGCCCTGCCACACTAGTTCCGTCACTGACCCCAACGCGCCTTTACGCCGGCCAAAAAGCAGCCCGGCTCCCCCCGCGGTACAAAAGCGTCCTATCGGATGAAATTGCCAGGGGCCCCAACAGTATAGTTACGTGGTTATGGGCAGAGGCCCTTAAATGTGTTTTATAAGTATGGCCTCATGTCATTATGAAAAAATATATATTAGCCCTGTAATATTACTGTCCCACTGCTGGGCACGGGCCTCCTCTACTAATGAGACGGGTTAGGCCTTAGTCTACCACGCTGGCCTAATGCGGGTTGGTAGACTTCACATACCTTCGAAATTCCTGTAAAGAAATTCTCTGGTATGCAGGTTTCCTCACGATGTTTTCCTTCACCGTTATAGCAAGCGATATTTCACAATGAAATACACTTAACGTAGAAAAGTCAGGTGGTTGGTCTCGAACCTCCGACACTTGTCTCGGCGGTCCGTACCATTCCCAACTGAGCTATCGCTGCGTTGTCATGTCATTAGTAAACTTAAATCGAGTTTTGGAATAAATCAAGATTTATCAAAGAACTGCAAGTTGCTCTAAGTACTGTTAACCTCTTAGTTATCTGGCTCTGCAGGGCGGTATGTCCTGATGCCTTCCATCCTGGCTTTCCTCCTCTCAGACCTGGTGGCTCCCTTGATCTTGGTTATGATGTGGGGTCCCTTCTTCGACGGGTCCGGTATGTATGATGTGGTGACCTCCTGAAAATGATAATTTATGAGACAGTAGTCAATTTTGATAAATCATTGGTGACTTTCTTTGAGTGGAATGTATTAACAAATCGTACATTTTTTCTGGATACAAAGTAGTCTATGTGCTATTCCACACTATAACCTATTTCTTTGGCAAATTTTATCCAAAACCGTTCAGCCATTATGGTGTGATTGTATACCCAAATATGATGTGGATATCAATTGGTGAATTTTATTCACCAATGTGAAAATTATTCATTTACGATTTATTTGGCGATGCGGATACCGTCATTTGAGGATGCAGATAACGTAATTTTCCGATAACGATATTATTTAACCATGCATATACCATCATTTGAGGTTAAGGAAAGTATTTACTGATGCGGATAACGTCATATGAGTTTGCGGAAATTATCGTTCTCAATGTGGATAGTCATTTGGCAACGCGGAAATTATTTACCGATGCGGATTCCGTCATTTGAAGATGCGGTAATTATTTGCAGATGCGGATACCGTCATTTCAGGATGCGGGAATTATTTTATTTCAGAAGGAGAAGGCTACAGTTATTTACCGATGCGGATACCGTCATTTGAAGATGCGGTAATTATTTGCAGGTGCGGATACCGTCATTTCAGCGGCCTGAGCAGGAACATTTCTGACAACCGTAAATGTATTCGAACTCGATGCGCGTCTATGAAATTTGTATGAAATATTAACCAAACGTCATCAGTGCGCAGCGAACTCGAATACATTTACATTTACATTAGTTTTTCGTGCTCGGGCTACTGGATGCGGGAATTATTTTATTTCAGAAGGAGAAGGCTAAAGTTATTTACCGATGCGAATACCGTCATTTGCGTATGCGGTTAGTGAAATACTCACGTCATCCCAATTCTCCTCGCTTTGCACGACAGGCGGAGCTGACAGTTCCACCGTCGGTCTGTAGTCATCATCAGTTATGTATATTTGAGAATCCAGCATTATCCTCTTTGGGCATATTGTAACGTGATACTGAAAGAATTATAGAAATATAATAAATAATAATATTAGCCCTGTGGTATTACTGTTCCACTGCTGGGCACGGGCCTCTTCTATTAAAGAGAGGGGTTAGGCCTTAGTCTACCACGCTGGCCTAATGCGGGTTAAATAAATAAATACACCTAAAAGTCACACTCATAGTCCTGACCCCACACTAGGTATAACCTGTATCGTGGGTGTCAGAGACTATGAGAGACTTTCAGTATCACAACACCCAGACTTGAAACAAATATCTGTGGGCCACACAAACATTTGTCTCAATGTGGGAATTGAACCTGTGGTCTCTCTCACAGCCGGCTCCTTGCCCGCTGCGCCATGGAGGCTGTCTGAATATTTTTTTTAATCTATCAATCCATCTAGTCATTCCCTTAATGCTGAGGATTATTATAGCAACAGGCTAATGTTATTAGGGACCTTCATCTGGATCTATCCTCTGCAAAGTGAATAGCCCCATGCAGCTTAAGTTGCATGTATTTTTTTTATACCAGTTCTGATTGTTATTGTCCCACTGCCTTCTCTACTAATGGGACATAGTCTACCATGCAGGTTGGTAGATTTCACATATAGAAAATGTGGTGAAGTACTCAGATATGAAAGTTCCTTACAATATTTTCCTTATCAATTTCAAATTAAGAAATTATTTATAATGAATACACCTAATATAGAAAAGTTAGTGGTGCATGCTCTTTTTTGTGGTTGGTCTCGAACCTCCAACAGTCTGTACCACTCTCAACTGAGCTATCACTGCACGCAAAAGCGAAGGTATGGACTCTACAGTAAAGAATCACGAATGTACGGGAACATGTGATCTGTGGTACGGGATCATCGCCAATGATCCTTCACAATCATGTTTGATGGGTACCGTGTAATAATATTTCTTTCTACCTGCCCTTTCAAGCATGTTGCAGAAAGTTGGCTAAGTTATGACGGATTTTACCGCGATTTGTTTGGTTATTTATTTTATTTTTAGTCCTGACGTTTCGAAAGCTTTACAGCCAGCGTGGTCACGGGTTGTCGAAAATAAAAATAAATTAAATAACTAAACAAATCGCGATAACATCCGTAAAAACTAGTTTCATTTCAATGTATAACATCGGGTAAACCTAAGAAATCATGAAGTTTTTATGACCAGCTGCCAGTTTGACAATAGCCCCCTCTGAGGAATCCATTCCCAGGCAAATTAGAAACATCGCTTTGCTCGACCTGGGAATCAAACTCACAACCGCCCAGTATACCAGTAGTACCACAGCCTGTATATACTGCCAATAGACCAAGGAGACCCTGCATACTCACATCCAATTCCACATCGTTGACAATATGAGTGGTGTCAAATGGGCACGACACTTTGTTGCAGTTGGGGTACTGTTTCCTGCACTTCTGCAGATGGACGTGCATCCGATAGTGTTCCACTTGGTGCGCCATGTTGTACGGGCAGGTTGTCATCTGGTTGGGCTTCGGGGCGGCCATGTCTGCAAACTAAAATTGCAGTAATAATTTTTCTGTAAAAGCAGTAATTTTTCGTTTTCATAATGTATGCCCTTAACTACTCTTTTTTTCTCTCTCTGGCATTTATATCCATCCCATGGTTGTAAAATATTTCCCCGAGCGATAAGACTGCCATTTGTACTCAATTATCATTTTTATGTTTTATTTTATAACTATGTATGTATGTGTACAATAAAGATTGTTGACTGCCTCGGTGGTGTGGTGGTATTTCTGAGACTACGGTTCTGAGGTCCCGGTTTCGATCCCTGGGTCGGGCAAAGGGATATTGGATTTTTCCATATCAGCCTGGAGTCTGGAATTTGTGCCCGATATGGCGATAGGCTCACCCCCTATCACATCTGGAACTAACCTCGGCGAAATGTGGGTGTTCTAGTTCGCTAGTGCGCCTCTGCCTACCCCTTCGGGGATACAGGCGTGAGCTTATGTGTGTATGTGTAATAAAGATTGTAAAATAAATAAATAAAATTATAAAGGTGATTTCGTGAGTGTGTATGTTTGTTAGATACTCACACTCAAATGGCTGGACCAATTTTAATTAAATTTGGTATGAAGGTAGGTGACACCCCGGATTAACACATAGGCTACTTTATTTTCAGCGGGAAATCTCACTCACCGGACGAAACGCGACAACAAGCTGCCACTTTACGTCGGTTTTCTGTGAGACAGTGGTACCAAACCGGTCGAGCCAGTCCATTCGTGCTGTAGACAACTGTCTACAACGTAGTTCTACCACGCACAGAGAGTTTTGCAAAAAAGCAACGTAAAAAATGGAAAGTTGTACCCGCATGTCTGTGTACATAATTGATAAATTATTGCAATGTCATACCTTTGTCAAATCGCTGGACTTGTGGGATTAGTTATGAATTTACAGCAAATATGAATAGAATACCATCGATTTACAAATTTATAAATTGAGTCCCTTGAGGCTCTAAAACAATTTCACAATTCTAATTTTTTTGTTTCTCAGCTTTTCTACATGACCTATTGCAAAATGCAAAAAGTGAATTAGTGATGTGGAGGATAAAACGAAACGAACTAAATAACGAATGAATGTATGATTGTTATAATTATTACGTCATGATCATGAACACGATGTTATGAGCTGTTATTTTCCAACTGAGGAAAAATATTACGCAGTTTTCGGTTCGACACGAATTTTTATAATATGTATGTATAATAAATTAATCGATAATGGACACACCTCTTTTGTCCTAATCCCACAGTATGATACGAGTTATGTTGTGTCGTGACTATCAGGAAATAAGATCACAATTTCAGTAAAAATAGCAAAATAAACACATTATTTTTAAACAAATATTACAACTAAATATTTCAAAAGTAAAATAAATACAATTTGCAACTGATTATTTCAAAAACGAGAATATCACAAATCATCAACTTGTTGGGGCTACCTCTGCAGGAGTAGCAATTGCCGAGTATTGGGTCAAAATGATAAAATAAATTTATAAACACTCGACACGACGAAGATGATCAAATATAAAAATATTTTTTCGTTTTAAGTTATAACCGGTCTTTTCGGAAGTATAATTTTTAGTTTAGGTTTAAACAATAGCTGGCGCCTAGCACCGCATCACTATTTCGTTCATTCACTCACTCCAAACATGATATATTGAGGTTGTTTGTTGTTCAGTTTTTTCTTGGATTTTTTTTGTTATTGGACTATATTTTTGAAGATTTACTTGCCTTGATTCGTATTGTTGCAATGGAGGAAGTTTATAAAGATCCCGTCCAATTTTCTAAAGGAATTAACTTAAGGTAGGTAATCAAAATCAACGTTCCGCGGTTTTTAATTTCTTTGCATGACATTCGTAAAGTTATTCAAAATGGATCTTTAAAGTAAGGTAATAAAGTTGAAATTAGTTTATAATTTGGATTATATTCCATAGTTCTGTTTTCATTGTTTGAGCAATGAGCAGTTTTATAATACCGACTCTCTCATAGACATGGAATCGTATATCTATCTCTTTCTAATAAAACACAGGGCCGTATTCGGCATACATTATTATAAGATATCACTGGCTCATTGTTATATTTTTTTATTTTTATGTTACGGTTAAGGTCTTCAAAATACTATTCCTGCTTTAAGACCAAACGTATTCCTACAAATCAGGGATTTGACCACAAAAATCCATCTATTGATCATATTTGGTACAAAAAGAAGCCTAAATGGGCTTTATATTTTTTCTTGCTGTGGGTACTTTACGAAGGCAGCCCAGTTTCTATTTCAGAGCCAGGAGACAATTACTACGTCATAATATTATTAATATAATTACTAGTAGCAATTAATAGGCCCTTTTTTCGGCATAATATTGGTACTTTCCATGAAAGCAGCAATAAAGTGTCCAAATGAGGAGTCCCCTAATGGTCTAACTAATGTACACTGTACACTTTAACTTTTTTTACTGTATTTTGTAGTGAATTAATGACGTCAGAAACAGAATTTCACATTGATTTAGACTTTAAGAAGAAGAAAGCTAATCCTATGATCAACGCTGATGAGGACTTATTTCCTGACATGGACGAAGATGACGACAGGTAATGTGACTTTTTACTTTTTGATTATTATATTTTACATAAACATCACATAAGCTCATGTCTATATTCCCGATGGGGTATACAGGATGACCTATTTTGGGATATTAAATATGTGGGTGAAATTATTAAAGGGGCCGGCTTGACCAGTGTAATACCACTATCTCGAAGAAAGAAAAGAAAGTGACAGATCGTTGCTTTGCGATACCTGATATTTATCGAGGCCTAAATACCATTTCCCAATTCTCATTACTTTTCTTTCCACGGTAGAAAGTGGCGTGGGTGTGCCTTTTGTATTGTCGATGTCTATGGGCGTAGGTGTCCACTTATCTTACTCAGGCTATCTGCTCAACTGGCTTCGTAAGCCAAATCCAACGTTTTTGACACTAACCATTTACAGTCCCTATTCCTTTAAGGTTGGCAATGCAACATGATACTTATGGTGTTCTGGGTGATGACGACTTCCATTAATATAAGGATCACTTTAGCATTTGCCGGGTTCTGGGATAAAAATGACTGGGTAAACCTTTCCGCACCTAATATTTAACGAATTGATATTATGTTAGTGACACTGAAGACGTATTGAAAAAAATAGAAGAGAGTACCGAGAAGATGATGCTATCATCTCCGGAGTACCACTCGTTCGAAAAATTGGCGGCTAACATGATTGACTGCGTGGCTAGTGGAGACGTCAAAATACTTATAATCGAGGAAGGTATGGATTAACTGAGTTACTACTGTCTTAGAAAACCCAAAGTAAAGTGGTGACGTGCGGTTGCGTTTTATATATAGGTTATCTACCCACGATATGCTACGGTTTGGTTGTGCCCCTGACTTTGCCAATGCCGATACTTCATGAATTATGGTAACCACTTTTCATGAGGTGCGCCATGCTTGTTTGTCTTAGAAAACCGATAAAAAATATCGCCAAACCGAGCGCAAATACTAACTCTAGGCAACGTGGATGCTTTTTCAAATAAAACATAAACGCTATTGTAATTTACTTGACTTTAAATTAAACCCCGGATCTAACAATTTTCGACCTAAGCATTTTCTAGTAGATAAATGGGGTAATTTATAATATGTTTCTTTTTTAAGGCAATGGCCCGCTAGTACCAGTAGACGCCGAAGTAACAATACACTACGCAGCGTACTGGGAGAAAGCGAAGATACCTTTCGATTCTACACTTACCATGAATCATGGTGCTCCTAAGGTAAAAAAAATATTTTCCCGTTATTAATGAACTTATAGCTCTTTGGCCTTATGGCAGCGCATGTATGAACTGTGGATTGAAAGGCCCTTGATTCAAATCCTAGGTCGGTCAAATGGTTTTTCTTAAACGATTACCCTGGATTGGATCCTTCGGAGGGTATTGACGTCAGGCGAGCATCGATCGTAAAATTAAAGCATAATCTTTTCTGCGTATTTAATAAAGTGTTGTACCGACCCCGCAGTAGATAAGGACAGGGAGAAGAAGAAAAATAAGTATTTTATTTTAAGGCTCTAACTACTTTGTTTTTTCAGCGCATACGCCTAGGTGCCGGTCGTATAATCCCCGGTCTGGAGATAGGTTTGACAACAGTGAAGGGCCCGTCCGCCCGTTTCAACCTGCTAGTTCGTCCGGCGGCCGCGTGGGGCGCGCGTGGAGCTCCCCCGCGAATACGACCCGAACCCGCGCTGTTCGTTATTGTATTGTACGATGTTAAGGATAACCAGGCGGCCGTCAGGTGATTAGACATATCTGTTTCATTTAAGGCTAATTGGAAGTTAAAACAGACGGAGACCATTTTGAAACATCTCAGATTTTTGCTCTTTTGGTACCACTCATCTATATGTAATGGTTTATTGGATATTACAGTGTTATTTGTTTCAAAGACTGTTTTATTCCTAATATAATGATGCAGTTAATTTAAAAAAAATATATCTGCCTAAAATAGTCTCAGTATTAATAAAATTGATTTTAGTACTTTTCACTCAATCGTGCTGCCATAAAAGCTAATAATTATATTTTCACAGATTTAACGACCTCCCAATGGAAGAACAATCAAAGTTTGAAACAACATCAAAAACAGTCAAGGCTTTACGCATGGACGCGAAAGAGCTCTTTCACAAACGCAAATATTCGAAAGCTATCAAGAACTACCAACAAGCCATGACTGTCTTATCTATGGCCCATCCAAAGACGGAAGAGGAAGAGGCAGAATTAAAAAAGAACAGAATCAAAATCTATGTTAATTTGGCTGTATGTTACCACAAATTAAATAGGCCAAAATATGTCTTACTCATGTGTGAGAATTTGGATAAAATTATAGACATAGATAGCCATTGTAAGGCGTTATTTTATTGTGGTAGGGCGCATGAACAATTAGGGAGGGTGGAAGAAGCAATTAAATACTACAAAAAGGCCTTAAAACTGGAGCCTAAAAACCGGGACATCGGCAAAGCCCTAGCTGATTTGGACGATAAAACGAAAAAATCTGAAAAAGTTGAAACACAAATGTGGCAGAAAGTGTTTAGTACAGAAGTAAAAGAGAAAAAAATGTATACAGTTGATCCCGATTTTGAAAAGGACGTTCTGAGCATGTGCGAAGATTTGGCCAATAGGGATGAACATTCTAAATTCGATTTACCTTCTGGTTTAACGAAAGAAGAAGTAGAATGCATTAAGGGTCTAGTGGAAGGCTTCAGCAACCTCGTAGTGTCTGAAGACGGTCGTGGTAATGGTAAAAAAGTAACTATAGTTAAGAAATCGCAGCCTTAGAATTGTGATATGAAATTACAGAGATTTATTATTTTTATTTTGTAAATTTATATATTTTTATAATATTACCAACTATTTTTATTCAATATTGATAATTTAACTCTGTAGTGTATTTTAATAAATGTAACTTAAGGGCCCAGGGAGAGGCGATTGGTGTATACTTAATACATACTCAGTATATCTCATTTAATTATATAGACAAATTAGACTGAAATTATTTTGCTTAGTATTATCTATGTAAGTTAATATAATTATGTGGCTGATATTATTACTTATAACTTACTAATTCGTTCATGGTGCTAATCTGACTTTTTTTCACTAAACTCAAAGCTGGTGAAAATAGCCGTAGACCTCTCACATAGTACTTTAATAAAGGTATCAGTGTATCAGTGACATGACAAAATATATTTTTAATATTAATATGTAGTTGGTAAAAAGGTTAGGCGGGATGTTTTCCTGTTTCCATAAAGTATTTACCTAGGACTCAATCCCCTAATTGAGATTGACATCGGACACACAGTCGGTTATAAAAACGAAGCCAAATCCTTCTTGCAACAAGCTTGAAAATGTGTTGCGCCGCCCAAAATTAAGGTGGGATAAAGGCAGGTAAGAAGGAAAGAAAGATTAAAGAAGGTAACAAAATATCAGGAAGATATTTTTATTAATTTATGATGCAAGTACGCCACATTATTTAAGGAAACAAATTAGCAATAACGAGGATTATTCCAAAGAACATATCGTTGAAGCATTGATATGATGAGTGAGTGAGATGATTGGAGAGTGAGTGAGTGAAAATTGTTGAAAAAATCTTACTGATTTCTTAAGTTTACGTGAATATTATACATTGAAATAAAACTATTCTTACGGATTCTATCACGATTAGGTTTTAATTATTATTCCCGACGTTTCGAAGGCTTTGCAGTCTTCGTTGTCACAGGTCAGACTGAGGTGTCATTTGTCCAAAAAAGGTTAGAGTTACAATATAACAACAAGACTGCAAAGCCTTCGAAACGTCGGGAATAATAATTAAAACCTAATCGTGATAGAATCCGTAAGAATAGTTTTATTTCAATGAAAAGTATCTTTATTTTAAAAAATAAATATTTTTAATTAATGCTATCTTTTTTTATTCTATCTACACGATTAAGACTAAGTATAATAAATAATCTAAATAGTCTGGTATTGGACGTCCTATGACTAATGATGATAATGAAAATAATAATATCTAATCCTATCACATCTAGGACGGAAGTCAGCTCGGCGAAATGTAGGTGTTCTAGTTCGCTAGTGCGCCTCTGCCTACCCCTTCGAGGATACAGGCGTGAGCTTATGTTATGTTAATTATTGTCTAATTCAAACTTGGTTGTAAATTATGAATATTAAAATAAATGAAAATATACATTGAATAACTACCGATATCTTATTAATAAACGAACAATCTACCTTAAAATAATATAACATACTCACCCGTCGGAGACGGCACATATGTTACATAAGCGTATGGGCCACCGGAGGCTGAGCCGGCCGTGACTATATAACATGCTTTATTGAGCAAGCTACCTAAATACGTCCCTGAGTTTCTACTAATAGTGATGCATGCATTGCACAATAAAACGTCGATGGCGCATCATAAAAATATTGCATAATAAAAAATGGAAATATAAATTATTGGTTACATTAGAAAATAATATCACGCGTAACAGCAGTTATTTATTATTCTGTAAGAAAAAGCGATATTCTAGTGCTAGAATTAAGGCTATAATAAGTAATTTTTAAATATCACACGTGTCATGCACATAAACAACCAAAGCAAAAACAAAACGCTAAACGTCAAAGCTCGAACGTCTGACGTGTATTGAAAGATTTCTTTTTTGAAAACGTTTGCGAAACATCTTGCATACGTTTAAATCTCTGTTTTATCAACACAGAGACGATTCGATAAGGTTATTATCGCGTGTCCACGTATTACGCTACAGGTAAAATTAATTTTTCACAGACGCCACTGTTATAAATTATATTTTGAAATAAGAACGTCCACTTTCGTCCGTAGTCTCATAAGGAATTAAAAAGTTTGTTATATCAGTTATTTGTGCGAAGAAAGGGAGGTTAAACGTGTTTTGTATTCTAGGCTCAAAATGCTGCGGTTTTTATTTTTCGCTGCTTTCCTGCAATGCACAATATCTCAACAGTATCAGCAGAAAGTTGCGCCTGGAGTACCACCACAGAATTACCAGGTAAGTCTTGTGAAATAAAGTAAATAATTAAATCTTCAAACATCAGTTTTGAACATATTACAATTAACATAATATGCTTCAGTACTCACATATTCTTACGTGTTTTTTTATATTTACGGTAACATTCTTCTTTATTTAAAAAATATGGCCTCAATCAAACTTTGATGATTTTGCCAACGACAGTGTTTAATAAATCCATTACTCAAAAAAATAGCTAGTCCATGGTAACATTCAAACAATTCTGAAATGATAACCCAATTTTTATCATGCATTTAAGTTGTTACTATTTTAAATAAACTATGATATATGAATATTAAATTGGTACATACATAGACTCACGCCTGTATCCCTAAAGGGGTAGGCAGAGTTGTCGTCTTATTACTAAAATTCCATTAATGGCCGGTTTCAATAAACTATCTCTATTTAGAGTGCAGATAGATCGCAACAATGAACCAATCAAATTGTCATTTGACGGAGTCATGTTTAAACTGTGTTCTTATTGGCTAATTATTGTAATCTATCTGCACATTAGAACTGAGATTGTTTATTGAAACCGTAAGTGAATAAACCTTTTAAATTCTGAGATGTCACCAAAAACATGGAAAATATGGTCCTTAGAGACTTTATTGGACTGTATTACACAGAAATGATCCAACCCACAAAAAAAATACCTCAGGTCAAAAACAAACCTCAAACTATTGTTTGTATGTTTTTCCTTAAAAACTGAAAATACTTGCCAGCAGTTAGGGCCACCTGCAGCTCCACATTAAATCTCTATTCTTGATCCCACCCTCTTGGTCCCAAATCTTGATTTAAAGAAAGGAGTGAGCTGTAGGATAAATAGAGTTTAAGTTTAACATAACATAAACATAAGCTCGCGCCTGTATCCCCGAAGGAGTAGGTAGAGGCGCACTAGCCAACTAGAACACCCACATTTCGCCAAGGTTAGTTCCGTCCCAGATGTGATACGAGGCGAGCCTATCGCCATATTGGGCACAAATTCCAGACTCCGGGCTGATATGGAAAAATCCAATATCACTTTGCCCGACCCGGGTATCCCACCCGAGACTTCAGAACCGTAGTCGTACTGAAATACCACCACGGCACCGAGGCAGTCTTTTGAGTTCTCGAAGTCTCTTTTAAGTTTAACCCTACATTAGTCATAGTGCTGCAAGTCACCCTTAAGACTTTACATAAAATAAACCCTTCTGTGAGGAAAAGTATGAATTATCTTGATAACAAATAAGGGAATTATTCTAAATAATAATAAATACACCCGCTAGTCACACCTAGTCCTGACCCCACACTAGGTATAACCTGTATCGTGGGTGTCAGAGACATACCGCCGAATGTTCATACACTTAAGGTCACCTTATATCGTTTAATGCCGCCTTATATCGTTTAATGCCGCCTTATCTGTCAAATTTGTATGGCAAAAATCAATGTAAGAAGCCGTTAGTTGAGTAGCGTTTGACCATTCGGGCGTATGAGAGACTTTCGGTTGGACAACACCCACACTTGAAATAAATATCTGTGGGTCAGACATTTGTCTCGATGAGGGAATCGAACCCGCGGCCTCTCGCTTCACAGTCGGCTACTCGCCCGCTGCGCCACGGAGGCTGTCCATAATTCATAATTCCCATATTATGTCTGAAATAATAATTAACATTAGAAGGCCAAGAAAGGTCAAAGATTAAAAAATAGAGATAGCAATAATAAACAAATATATTAATATGGCTTTCCCTCGGATAACACAATTTGATTATTCAATATGGTTTTACCATAACATAAGCTCACGCCCGAAGGGGTAGGCAGAGGCGCACCAGCAAACTAGAACACCCACATTCCGCCCAGCTAAATTCCGTCCCAGATGTGATAAGGGCACAAATTACAGACTCCGAGCTGGTATTAAAAAATCCAATATCACTGCGCGAACCGGGGATCGAACCCGAGGCCTCAAGACGGTAGTCGTACCGAAACCAAACCACGCCACCGCGTCGGTGGCTGGATGATGTAGTTTGTATGTTTGTTCGTTATTCAATCACGTCACAATGGCTGGACGGATCTGGATGTTCAGCTACTTTTATCTCGGAAAAATGTACGATTTATGAATGGATTTCTACGCCCACGAAGTCGCGGCCGCAGCTAGTATTAAATAGAAAGAAATAAAGAATGAAAGATAGAAAGAAAGAAAGAATGAAAGATAGAAAGAAAGAAAGAATGAAAGATAGAAAGAAAGAAAAAAAATATTGCGATCTCTCACACAAGATACAGAAATGCTATGCTAAATGTACTTAAGTAAACAGCTAACACACAAAAGAGTGTAAAGCAAGACAGAATAAGTATAATACATAGGCACAAGGTGCCTAAAAGATCAGTAGCCCGAGCACGAAAAACTAATGTAAATGTATTCGAGTTCGCTGCGCACTGATGACGTTTGGTTAATATTTCATACAAATTTCATAGACGCGCATCGAGCTGAAATACATTTACGGTTGTCAGATATTTTCCTGCTCAGGCCGCAGTTGTGTGAGGCCCCAAAAGGTCCCATCTCAGCTAAAATGCTGCAACGCACTGTGCGCTGAAGCACTGATTTTCAGATGGAGTAAATAAAGCCTTACTAAATGAATAACATAAGCTCACGCCTGTATCCCCGAAGGGGTAGGCAGAGGCGCACTAGCGAACTAGTACACCCACGTTTCGCCGAGCTTAGTTCCGTCCCAGATGTGATAGGGGGCGAGCCTATCGCCATATCGGGCACAAATTCCAGACTCCGAGCTGATATGGAAAAATCCAATATCACTTTGCCCGACCCGGGATTCGAACCCGAGACCTCGGGACGGTAGTTGCACCGAAATACAACCACGCCACCGTGGCAGTCCGCCAGTCCCCAGATAAAATCTCCGAAAAATACTTTGGTAGCTCCCAATGTCCAAAGAGCTAATTTAAATTCATTTGTCAGAATCTCTCTCAAAGGCCGTGTCCTGACACATTCCATCAACGAATTTCCATGCGAACGAAGTCGCGGGCGACAGCTAGTATTAAATAAAGCCTTACTAAATTAATCATGGTATGTTTTCATTTCCAATGAGTTTCATTACGTGATAATAATGCGAATGTGGTGATGTTTGTATTATGAAGTATTTCTTTGACAGACGGAAGTCTTGATATGGCCTTGACCCGCGACCCTGATCTAATATTCTAATATAAATACATAGGCTGAGATCTATAGAGCGAACTTCGACTGAGTCTAAGTCAAAGTAACAAACTCAGTAAGGATTTGGGATTGTTAAATCGAACTTTGATTTAGTCCCAGTCATTATTTACAAGAAAAATAGACTAACAGACTAAGCAAAGATTTTCTTGTAAAAAATGACGCGAACAAAGTTAAAATCCCCACTGAGTTCGCTCAAATCTGTATAAATACACTCCCCCCTATCACATCTGGGACGGAACGAAGCTCGGCGAAATGTGGGTGTTCTAGTTCGTTAGTGCGCCTCTGCCTACCCCTTCGGGGATACAGGCGTGAGCTTATGTCATGTTTATATTAAACACTGCCTCCGTGGCGTGGGGGTATTTCGGTACGACTACGTTTCTGAGGTCTCGGGTTCGATCCCCGGGTCGGGCAAAGTGATACTGAATTTTTCTATATCAGCCCGGAGTCTGGAATTTGTGCCCGATATGGCGATAGGCTCGCCCCCTATCACATCTGGGACGGAACTAAGCTCGGCGAAATGTGAGTGTTCTAGTTCGCTAGTGCGCCTCTGCCTACCCCTTCGGGGATACAGGCGTGAGCTTATGTTATGTTTATATTCACGCAACGGTCACACACCTAGTCCTGAACCCACACTAAGATCGGGTCTTGTGTCGTGGGTGTCAGAAACTATGAGAGACTTTCGGTGTCACAACACCCAGACTTGAAACAAATATCTATGAGCCACACAAACATTTGTCTCAATGCGGGAATCGAATCCGCGGCCTCTCACTTCACAGCCGGCTACTCGCCCGCTGCGCCATGGAGGCTGTATCACCTAATGGTTAGACAGATGGCGGGTACACACCGGACGAAAGAAGGCGAACGATTCTATGCCTGTTTCATTCACACAACAGCGAAAGTTTGTTTGTGTGAACGCAACAGGCATAGATTCTTTATTCGACCAGTATGTACCCGCCAAGAGGCGAACCAGATAACTAGAACACCCACATTTCGCCGAGCTTATTTCAGTCCCAGGCCTTACTTATAAAAACAGTTTAGCCGAGCAAATGGCTAAGAATAGGCTGTCACTTTTTTCCTTGTGTCACATCGTTTGAAAATAATCACCTATCAAACAAAAAAAAACTAAATCAAAATCGATTCATCCGTTTAGGAGCTATGATGCCACAGACAGACACACAGATACACAGAGTCACAGAGTCACAGAGTCACAGAGTCACAGAGTCACAGAGTCACAGAGTCACAGAGTCACAGAGTCACAGAGTCACAGAGTCACAGAGTCACAGAGCCACAGAGCCACAGAGCCACAGAGCCACAGAGCCACAGAGCCACAGAGCCACAGAGTCACAGAGTCACAGAGTCACAGAGTCACAGAGCCACAGAGCCACAGAGCCACAGAGCCACAGAGCCACAGAGCCACAGAGCCACAGAGTCACAGAGTCACAGAGTCACAGAGTCACAGAGCCACAGAGTCACAGATACACATGTCAAACTTATAACACCCCTCTTTTTAGGTCGGGGGTTAAAAAGGACAGGCTATTATTCACCATTTGCTCAGTTAATCTGTTTCTATGGGCCTTACTTGAAACAGCATTTTTAGCTGAGCAAATGGTTAAGAATAACCTGTCACTTTTTCCTTGCGTTACATTGTTTAAAAATGAAAGGGACAACCTATGGTATAAAGATAAGCAGCGCTTAAATATTTTTATAAGTAAGGGGCTATAAGTAAGCCCTTTTAGTCTTTCTTTCTACCTGATCTGATCCCACTATAATGTGTTTTAGTTGGCTAGTGCGCCTCTGTCTGCCTCTTCGGGGATACAGGCGTGAGCTTACGTATGTATATTAGTTAGTATATTAATTTACTTCAAGGTCTTTTGACACTGTTTCTATATTCTATTTCAACACAACGCAAATAAATTAACATTCTTTTGTAAACTTGTTTTAGCGTCTTCCATTACGAATGTCGTTAAGTAAACTCCATTTGGAATTAATTTAAATAATCACAAGTTTAAAAACTCAACAGACCGACTTCAAAATTTTCCAATCGTGATCAAATTTATAAGGGACTACCCTTGAAATGAGCTCTATCGAACACAAAAAGGATCTTGAAAATCGGTCCACAAATGGCGGAGATATCGGGTAACATCCATAAAAAAACAGACGAATTGAGGACCTTCTCCTTTTTAGACGTCGCGTCGGTCGAAAATAAAGTTTAATACAGCTTAAAATCCATATTCAAAAGTCAAAAATAATTTATTTTTAGAGTCTGTGCCAGGGCCTATTCAGATCATATGAAAAGGCAATTGGTGGTAGATGTGGTGAATGAAAATCTTATCTGAATTGTTATTTCTTATTTTTTTTTAATAAAAAACAATATTAACATTTCAATAAATATTCATTTAAACTTTTTTCTCATTTCTAGATTACATTTGTAACAGTTACTAAAAAAAAACCTTTAATCTTTTTCTTATTTCTGGATTACATTTGTAACATTTACAAAAAGAAAATATTTTACAAATTGTTTCTTATTTCTGATTTACATTTGTAACTTTTACTCATGTAAGTAAAATACATACATACATAATATCACGCCTGTATCCCATAGGGGTAGGCAGAGACTATGGATTTCCACTTCGCCCGATTCTGACACACTACTTTCGCTTCATCTACTTTCATCAATCTCTTTATACATTCGCGTCGGTTAAGGGTACTTTTTATCTTTCCCTTGGTTAGTAAGATGTAAGTTATTTAGAATAATATTACTGTTAGAGTATTGTAATTTGTAATATGTTAGTCGTTCATTCTAAAATGTTAGCAAAGCACATAAAATGTTAGTAAACTATATAGTTGTAAAAATTATGTCTAAGATTTACATAAGTAAAACTTACACTTGTAAACTCTATTTTTTCTTTCTCTAACGCTTTACTAATATCACTAACATTTTTCTTCCCTATAGCAACCGCCGCCACCGCCGCCTCCTCAACAGCAGGTAGAGTACAAAAATCAATAGCACTTATTAGCTACCCAAATTAGAAAAATCATAAAGTAGACTTGAGTGGTACAGCCACGCTGTAGACCAGAGATCCCCAAACTTTTTGGTCTCGTAGACCAGTGTTCCGCCTCGAAAAAATAAGGTAACGTCTTGTAAAACTAAATAGATGAACGGGAGAAAAATACTTGTACGCAGCTGCAAACCACGCATGCGTGCTAGCGAAGATTTGTTGCAGTATGGTATACCTCCGAAATTTTACATATTCTTAGGTAAATAAATAAATAATAATAAAAAAATACACCCAACAGTCACACACCTAGTCCTGACCCCACACTAGGTATAACCTGTATCGTGGGTGTCGGAGACTATGACTGACGCACGGTCTCACAAAACCCAGACTTGAAACAAATATCTGTGGGCCACACAAACATTTGTCTCAATGCAGGAATCGATCCCGTGGCCTCTCGCTTCACAGCCGGCTACTCGCCCACTGCGCCACGGAGGCTGTGTGTCTTGAACACAAAAAGTTGGCGGAACACTGTCGTAGACCACTTGCTATGATTTTTGATTTTGGGTAGACCCCAAGTTTAGTTTACAGTCAATGTTAAATTCTATGGGATCGAGCGTGGCCCCAGTTTACATTACACAGACTCCCCAATTCTTTTTGGTGTTCAGATGAACCACTTTTAGGTCGCCGTCGACTTCTAGGGGTCGAAATAGACCACATCGAGTATCAACGCTGTAGACAGTTTTGCCTACAGTATGATAGAGCTAGCTCGACTGGAGTACTACCATTGTCTCAGGAAATTGTCGTGAAGTAGTTGCGACGAATACGAATTTAGGAAGCCCAAAACCATCTCACTTTCTCAAACCCCTTTTTTTTAACGTCGAAAACGCACTCATGTTTACAATAATACAATAATGAGAGTTGTTAATTTCCTAGAAAAAAATAATTCTTTGCTTATTAATAAATCTTTAAATATGTACTTCATTTTTCTTTTTTTCATACTTACAGCATTAATATTTCATTTCCTTTTTCAAACTAACCTAACTAATATTTCTTTTCTTTACTAGCCTCCACCCCCGCCGCAGCAACTACAGGTAAATTGACTATAGAAAATTAATAAAAATACATACCTATAGTTACTTAAAAAAAACAGATTTTAATTTTTTTTATTTCCAAATTTTTTTTTATATCCACCTCAGGTGGAGTTTTTGGTATTTTTTCTTAGGATATTTTTTGTGTTGTTTTATATTTGACGCTCATGCAAAAGCGATGTGCTTAATTTCTTTTTTTATCACTATTAAGATCCTACACTATTTTCAATTGAGTAATTTTTTTTTAATTACAATAATTTGTTTTTGTTTTTTTTCACTAACTTTCTTCCATTAATGTTTTTCGCCTTTTTCTATTAGCAACCCCCGCCTCCCCCACCAATGCAAGATCAGGTAAATTCGAAAATGATTTTTTTCATGTTTTTTATGGGTTATGCTTATTCTGGGTAAAAAAAATGTAAGTACTAGTACTCTTTAGTATGATCCGTGGCGTCATAGCATTGGTGACGTCACAAATGCATTTATTCGTGACGAAACAAAACATTTATCATAAATTAATTGTATATTACGTTATACGTGTGCAATAAACATTATTGTTATAATAAATTAATTTTATTTTCTCATAATTTGTGTACTTGCTTTCTTCACATTAATCCGCGATCATGATGTTTATATTTATATTTTTTTTATAGTTATTTTTAAATAGATATTTTAAATATTGGGTAATAACTTGGTTAATTATTCTTTTTTTTTTATCACCATTAAAATCTTACGCCATTTTCAATTGCCCTGGTCATTTTTATTTTATTGAAACACATTGCCAGTTATTTCACACGGTTTTATTTTTATTTCCTTAAAAAAATGTCTTGCTTTCTCTTTTACCCCCAGTCTGGTCTTGATAACTAAAAACACTACATTTTATTTAGTTGAATCTTTGATTTTAGATTCATAATTATTTTTTTAGTCGCTCTCCGCCCCCCACCGTTTTAAGATAATTCACCTCCGCACCACGCCTGCTGCATGCCTGCACACTACCTGCGCAATCAATCAGATCGTCAATCGATCATCTCTTGAAAATTGCTAGTAAAATATCACGATCTTCAACGGCAAAGAACGGCACTAGCACGCGAATTCACAATTTTATTGTTTTTTTTTGGAAATTTCAACTATACCTTCCACTAAAGGGCAGTAAGTACTTATAAAACAGTTTAACTGAGCAAATGGTAAAGAATAGGCTGTCCCTTTTATTTTCATACAACGTGACACGAAAATTACTATTTGTTCAGCTGTTTTTATAAATAAGGCCCAATATGTGTAAGTAAATAAGTTTGCACATATAATCACAATAGATACGGTAAATAATAGCAATGGAAATTGTAAATGTGTTTACGGTTAGTAACGAAACAAAAATTCAGTAGTAACTAAATGAGCATGATTGTTATTATCAGTATAATACGAGCTGTAATTTCCAAAAAAGCAACAAAACTGGTATTTATCGTCTAATGCTAAGTTTTGCCTTAAGGAAATCCTGGGATGCAACAAGACTATCGTCATCCATACTAAAATTAAATGTTTCTATTCCAGCCCCCACCACAACAGCAATACCAACCGCCACCGCCACCGCAACAGCAGTATCAGCAACCGCCACAGCAGCAATACCAACAGGTAAGGTCTTGGTTTTATAATATACTCTTCTCCTGTTAAAAATAATGGCTTCCACGCATATGCGATGATTTAGCCAATGTCAAGGTAAATAGAGAAATTATGTTTTCACAATCACCATGAGACCCAGATGTGGACGATCTCAAGGTCCTGCTGGGATTATGGCGGTAATTCCTTCCAGCGCGATGCCCCTCAGACCTTCACTCGGCGAATCGACTGAACAAAGCCAGCCAATGCACCAAGAAAACTCATCGAAGATCACCAGTTAAAAAGTTTCCACATTATACTGTCCATCTTCACTAAAGTTTGATGCACTAAACCACAACACTTAAAACCAACAAACACAGCTCTAGAGAATAATATGAAATAATTTTAACAAGCGACGCCCACCCTGTCAGACTTCCCGTCAAAATACTATAATATACTCAACAGTCGCAGACATAGGCCTGACAACGGCTAAACCGGTTTGATACCACTGTCTCACAGAAAACGTAAAGTAAAGTGCCAGTTCCTTTCCCAACACAGTTTTATTGACAGCCTCCGTGGCGCAGTGGGCGAGTAGCCGGCTGTGAAATGTTTGTGTGACCCACAGATATTTGTTTCAAGTGTGGGTGTTGTGAGAGCGTGCGTCTCTCGTAGTTTCTGACACCCACGATACAGGTTATACTTAGTGTGGGGTCAGGACTAAGTGTGTGATGGTTGGATGTATTTATTATTATTATTATTATTATTTAATCCTTGTTTACCTCCTTTTAGGTTGGCAATGCACCCTTGATTATTTTTGTCTTGTGTGTCTATGGGCGGTGGAGATCACTTACCATCAGTGACCCATCTACTCGTTTGCCAGTATCTGCTATGTAAAAATAAGTCACACAAAACAAAATATAAATGTGAAAACATGAACTGAAATATGTAAATACTAATTGACGAACCTTGTTAATAGGTCCCTGTCCAACAACAACAAGTGCCTGTGCAACAGCAAGTACCGGTACAGCAAGTTCCTATCCAACAGCAAGGACATGCGCATATGGGAGGTAAGACTTTAAAAATATTGTATTCTACATCAAATGTATCGAATGATTAAAATAACGATGAGATGTTAAACAGTTTTTTTTTTCAATTTCAGTATTTTTTTTTTGTTTTTTTTTTTACTTTATATATTTTTTTCACTTCTGTGTTTCAGATCCTCAGCTATTGAATCCAGCTAATATAGCTCAAGAAAGAGAGTGAGTATATTTTTTTCATCTTAATTCCTTTTTATTTGTTTTTGGTCTCATTTGAAAAATAGTGATCTGAGAAAACTATTACAAAATGTAGGAAAAAATTAACACAAATTTAATTTCCTTTTTTTTTTAATGTAACCAGAAAACCAGCTAAGGGGGCGTTCATTAATTGTGAGGTGTTCAGGGGGGAGAGGGGTCTTGGCGAATATCACTTTTTTTTTTCTCGCAAGAAACAGTAAAGCTGCGAGAAAATAGGGTTAAATAAAATAAAACAAGTTCCTTAACTAAGAGATGGCCAAATCTTATAGTAATATTTATTGTGGTTATTATTATTTTTTTGTATAAATCGGCGCATTTATACTCGAAAACGCTTTTTAAAAATTAACATACATACATTAACATAAGCTCACGCCTGTATCCCCGAAAGGGTAGGCAGAGGCGCACAAGCGAACTAGAACACCCACATTTCGCCGAGCTTAGTTCCGTCCCAGATGTGATAGGGGGCGAGCCTATCCCCATATCGGGCACAAATTCCAGACTCCGGGCTGATATAGAAAAATCCAATATCACTTTGCCCGACCCGGGGATCGAACCCGAGACCTCAGAACCGTAGTCGTACCGAAATACCACCACGCCACCGAGGCAGTCTTTTTAAAAATCTCACGTGAGATTGGGGGGAGGGGATTGAGTCAAATCTCACGACATATCACCATGGGGGAGAGGTGGTCGCGAAATCACCAAAAACGCCCCACGTAATTTTTGGACGCACCCTAATTGTTTTCACTACCAACTCCCAGCCCACTATAATTTACACATTTTTTTTTACCGAGCTGTCTTTTAAAAAACCACACCCAGTGGCGTAACTATAGTCTTGGGGGCCCGTGGCAAATTCATTGAATGGAGATTTGCAGCCCGTGACTCTATATGGTCACGGTCACGGCTTTTTCGGTCCGCGGACTCTCCGATGACCGCTGGGGCCCCCTATAGTCGAGGGCCCGTGACATTTGCCGACATGTCACCCTGTAGCTACGCCACCGAACACACATAGGTCCTTACTTATAAAAACATTTTCGCTTATCTTTTCGCTAAGAATAGCCTGTCATTTTTTTCCTTGCGTTACATTGTTTAAAAATGAAAGGGACAACCTATGGTTAAAGATAAGCAGCGCTTAAATATTTTTATAAGTAAGGGCATTAATATAATATACCCTAGATGCACAGTTCTTTGCAAATATCCTCCTAAAAAGTGATCTCAGAAATAAAACAAAGAAAACGATCACAAGTTGTAATTAAACCAACACAAATATAACCCTAAGCACGTGTTATAAAGTAGGTTTTTAAACAATACGAGCAAGCGTTCTTTAATTTGAATTTTGTTTAGAATTCAATCGACGTCCGACTGTAGGCAAAACGAGTGCTTAAGCACTTCTTTGCTGTCCCATTTTCTGAGCGTCAACTGTGCATCTAGGTAAATAAAATATCGATGAGTAAGGGGCATAATGTTGAAACAGAGTATCCATATAAGCCATCTATTACAGTCACATACAGGAGCATATGGAAGTGCCCATAGACACTTCAAAGATGTCCGAACAAGAGTTACAATTCCATTACTTCAAGATGCACGATGCAGACAATAACAACAAACTGGACGGATGTGAATTGATCAAGTCACTTATCCATTGGCACGGTAAGGAACAATACCAATGACTGAGGAAAAATAAAGACTTGGCATAAATACGAAAAAACTTGTGGCCGCCTTTTATTGTTCGCGATTTTTTTACATGTAAGCTGTCACAATATTTTTAAACTTAATCACTTTACAGTGATTTAGTGACTATAAATAAATACCGTATTTATTTCTCTCGAGGGGCTTGCGGCATGATTTGGTGTTTGGTTGGGACGGGTATGGGGGTATCCCTGTATCTGCATCGGTCATCCGGCTGTCTTGTCTCAAGCCCCTCGATTTGCTTCTTCCCTCTTCGGATTCGCAGTGTGAAGAAGCATAAATAGGCCGGCATGATACTGGCGACCATTGATAAAACAATTGTTTGTCAATTGCTAGTTTTTTTGGAGTGCACTACGCTTACCATCAGGTGCAGTGTACTCCCTTTGCCGTGCCTGGATAAAAAAAATAACGTTCTGAATGTGAGAAGATGCCTGTTATATTACTGGGATCTTCTTTTTCATGTTGCCATATTGTATTCAGCATAGGTATACACGTTTTTTCCTAGTTTAATGCCAAATCCTCATTTTTCTGTTGTCAATTGTCATTGATAATAAAATTAATGGGAAGTGTAAACAATTCAGTAGCGTAGTTTCAATTAAACAGTCTCTATACCGATGTAGTTAAATTCGTAGCAAATTATCTACAAAAATTAAGAAATAGAATTCAAATATGTCTTATAATTATTTATTCGAAGAATGAAAAGTAAAAAAAATATCATTTTATAAATGTTAAAAAAATACAACGTGGATCGACGACCTGATAAAGGTCGCAGGAAGTCGCTGGATGCAGCACCCTTCAAACAGGTCAATCTTCAAATCTATGGTGGAGGCCTATGTCCAGCAGTGGACGTCCAATGGCTGATGATGATGATATACAATGTTGAAATTAAACTATTTTTACGGATTCTATCACGATTTGGTTTTAATTTTTATGTCCGACGTTTCGAAAGCTTTGCAGCCTTCGTGGTCACGGGTCAGACTGAACCAAACCAAATCGTGATAGAATCCGTAAAAATAGTTTAATTTCAATGAATAACATTCACGTAAACCTAAGAAATCATTATATACAATGTTATTTCGAATAACGTTTTTTTTGGTTGAAATGTATGGTTAAAATAATAGTTTGATTGTGTGTGTCCTGTCTAACTTGTGTGATTTGTTTTGTATGTGTGTGCTCTTGTGTCACTATCATTGTGTTTGTTTTTGCAAAGTTTGATCGGTTTCGGTGTGTGTTTGTGTCACAGGCTTGTAACATCATTTCACATTTATACAAAGAATTTATTAAGGTCATAAATCGTATAGGTCTTAATTTTATCGATTTCGATATTTATAAAAAAAAAATTTGATGTTCAGAGATGATATTTTGTCTGACTAATTAAGTCAGAATTTAAAAATTACAAAGTTGTTTAATTATATTGATGTATAATTTTTATAGATCGAGTTTTATACTATGGATTTAAGTCGATGTTGATTTTGAAAGGTACAATTTATATAAAAGAACCTCTACAACGGTTTTTTTATAGTACGTTGATTTTACGCCTGTTTTCTAAGATGTTATGAATATTTGAATGGTTTTATGGACGGTAATCTATTTATGACAAGCCAAATCGGTTTTTAAAAATCAATAGATTTTTCGTATCCCAGTATATTTCATATCATTATAAATTTCTGTTTTTTGTGCATTTATTGATATAAAAAACAGTATTTTGGAAAAAATGTAGCTATTATTATATGCCTCCGAGGTACAAAAATATATTGTCATACTCATCTTATCTCCCCGCACGCGGTATACAGAACAAGGCCACAATCAGCAGCAACCCCAGCCGGGCTCCCCTCCAGTCGGAGAGAAGATCTTCACCGACTCTGAGCTCATAAACCTGATAGACCCCATTCTGAACATGGACGACCACAATCGCGATGGATACATAGATTATCCTGAGTTTGTGAGGGCTCAACAGAAGAGTCAGAAGCAAAATTAGAGAGTTAAAATAGGGGCCAGGTTTTAGTAGAATGTTGAATCGTTAAGAATCGATTTGTACTGATGATTAAAATCGATATGTGGTGTAGTCGAATGTGTGAGAATCAATTTATCGATTCTAGTTGGTATCGATTTATTAATAATTGTCGATTAAATATCGATGTATAGTTGTTATAATTTTATCGACAATTTTAGACAAGTCTCAAATATAGTCATTTATTTCCGTTATGTATTACTGTAAAAAAGAAGTGTGTCAGGATCGTAGCTTGTGGCGCTCAATTGTCTCTACCTACCCCCATGGGATGCAGTCGTGCGTGTGTATGTATGTATTACTGTTTTTATACATAAAATATCGATTTGTGAATCGATATTTACTCATAATAGACCACCGTGTTTTACAAAAATCAGATTTGAAACAATTTTCTACTAAAATCTGGCCCCAAGGTAGCGCCACCTAAAAGTTTTAAACATTCCTGACTGCGTTTAATACGGTATGCAAATATGAGTTGACAGGTAGTATTCTATTGCATAGTAACGTCACAAATATATTGGTAAACCTGACATGTTAGTAAAGGCAACAAAATTTAGTAAAGCTATCAAAGAGTTAGTAAAGCTAACAAAAGATTAGCAACAGTAACAAAAAGTTAGTAAAGCTAACAATAAGTTAGTAGTCGCCAAAGTCTGTTCAATTCTGGCATGTCTTGCATTGTACAGACAATTTTTTTCCATCAAATTACGAAAATGTGACCAACGTCTCATTATTAAAAAAAATAAATCAACAATAAGTACTGGATTACTGCGCCGTCCGATACTGCCAACTTATGTTTGTATCTATGTTTAGAAATAATCCCTTGTAAACATTTTGAAGTGGTTCATAACTATATTTGTTTATCCCTTTCTTCCTTAGGTCAAATAGTAAAAGGAGAACATTGTTTAAATTAATCACTGCTTAAAAATGTTTATAAGTGAGAACTATAACGTATAGACAGAAATATTGAAATTTATCTGTCATAATAATGTTTAATTAAGGTAAAACAAATAAATCATTATTTTTGATGCAAAATCATCAAATATTTAATGGAGACTGTATTTTAAAAAGAAATATTAACATTTTTAGAAAAAACCTTTTTTTTGGTGAGTTTTTTTACAAAACAAATGTTTTTCTTTTATGTTTTAAAAAAGTATTTACTAAAATAGTCCTTCGCATATCTTTCGACATTTGTATGAGAATTAAATGTCAATATTACTGCCTATACAAAATGTATTATGTAAGTAGTTTTTGTACATAGAATTAAGTGTTAAAATCAATAGGTCTTATGTCATTATGAGTACTTTAGTTTTTAGTTCAGGCGGTTGTCACCAGATGTCAGTATTTTTTCTGAGACTGGCAGACTTGGTGGATCATTTGATGGTAAGTGATCTCCACCGCCCGTTGCCTAAAGAATCATGAGTTGCCAATCTTAAAGGAAGGAAATTTAAGGCCGATTTGGGCCAAAAATCCCACTCACCGAACGGAACGCACCCATGATTATTTTTGTCTCGGGTGTCTATGGGCGGTGGATCATTTAACATCAGGTGAACCATCTGCTCTTTGGCAGTCTCAACGATAAAAAAAAACAGCTGCCACTTACGTCTTTTTTCTGTGAGACAGTGGTTTCAAACCGGTCGTGCCGGGAAATTCATGCTGTAGGGCTGTCTACAGCGTGGCTCTACTACTCAAAAAATTAACTGTGCCTTAAAGCAATTTTTGAACTACCCTCTTAAAAATATATTTGGAATATTTTTTAAATTTTGGATCTTATTAAAAGCTTCTTTCATAATACATATGACATAAGACTTATAGGATTAAATTAAGTATGGTTGTAAAAATGTGTTTTTAAAAATCTTTTATATATTTTAAAAATCTATTTCATACATGTTGAAATTTTTATTTGTTGAATTTCCAAAATATTTTTTGTCTACAAATGAATAAGAGATAGCGCGTACGGGTGACTTTTGTCACTGACTGTTTTGTCACTCTTACTCTCTCTAAGAAAATGTTAATAAATATTAGAATAAATTTTTTTTTAAAATTTCATGTAAATTTACGTCATCTAAAATATAGCACAGAAAGAAATATTGAAATATTCTCAAAAATTTTAAACTTACAAGATTTTTAAGTCTGGTGTAACCTTCAAATTGCGGGCAAGAGAAGCATCAGTATAATCACGTCACGCCATAACGGTACTTGCGTTAGAAAGGGATAGCAAGACATCCCCACTACGCCCCACTCTTGCTCATTGCAGAATTTGAAATTTCTGCCTCATTTTTCAACCAATTTCGATGCAGTTTTTACAGAAGGATTTCTTTTTTATTTATTGTTTGATTTATAGAGTGATAAATCTGGACTAAGTGACAAAAACTCACATTGACAAATGTCACTAGTGCGCACTGTAAAGGTGACAATTTTGGTTAAAAAGGACAATGTGTATTAAGAATCTATTTATTTTTGTTTTTTCTTCTCGAATTATTTTAAGTGATTTTCTCTCGAAGCTGTAGACATCGAAGTAAACTTTTCTTTTAATGATCTTTTACCGAATATCTGATCTGTTAAATCTCAAAAAATAATATTTGTGAGTTGTGACGAAGTGTCGTATCTCCATTTCATAACTAATTGTGTTTGAACATATACAGCTCGGCAAGATTATCCGTGCATCTGGAAAAATTTGGAAACATTATAGTTTTATTAACAGTGAATATTGAAAGCATATTTATTATTATCTAAAAGAATGTCGCTTCCTTGGTTTGGTGGGAGATTTTAAGGGGGGTTAGTGGCAGACAGAAAGAAAAAAAATAAGTATCTAAAAAGAATCTCATAGCTAAACTTTTTTACATAATTTTTCTGACAGCAGTAACTTACTAGTTAACGCCTGCACCACATGCACAGATAACTCAGTCGAGCTATATCTAAGATTAAAGCAAAAATTAGTTCATTAAAAATTAAAATACGTCCATTTTTTTTTGTTCTTAGATCTTTTTAATTTAGGCATTAAAGCGAAAATTTTGTTTGTATAAAAATACAATTTTACTGTGTACATGCTTATCGTGGGTGGTAAAAACTGGGTTATATAATCTATGGTAAAGGAGTGAATGTTATTTTTTAATCTGTGCCAATATCTGTATATGTTTGTGGTCTATGATCGTTCATACTCAACTCTTCTCAAACTAATGTTAAATAAATAATAACTTTTACTACATTATTTTATTTATAATAATAAAACCGACTTCAAAAACCACTTAGAAGGTCTATCTGGGGGTTTACCACCAGCTCTTATAGCAATATTATTATAGTTTTACTTGTACTGATTCCTGTACAATAAAAACGTAGTAATAAAGATGAGTAGCGTTTGACCATTCGTTAGTGACTTAAAATTCCGCCGAAATAGCGTTAAAAAGTGCACTAATGTCACGGTAAAAATGACCAAATGACAAGTTCTCGAATCGAATGCAACATTAGCGCACTTTTTGACTCGATTTTGGAATTTTAAGTCACTAAATAAAGTCGAATCGAATTCAAAGTCGAATCGAGTGTAAAGAGTAAGGGTACTGGATTCACTGGTTTTTTGTTTGCTTTTTTTGGTTTTTATAATGCAGCTTATAAATATGAGTTTCTCAAACGATTCAGACAGCCTCCGTGGCGCAGTGGGCCAGTAGCTGTTAAGCGAGAAGCCGCGGGTTCGATTCCCGCACCGAGGCAAATGTTTGTGTGGCCAACGTATTTATTTAGGTGTGGGTGTTGTGACACCGAATCTCTCGTCGGTTCCTAATACCACAAGACTCGTGTCTTACTATGGGGCCAGGACTATGTGTGACTGTTGGGTGTTTTTTATTTATTGTTCACAAAAAACTTTCTAAAACGTTTGAACAATATTAAAAGTGTGTGTAAGCCCTACTTGTAACTAGGGTAAGTATGAGAATTATGTTTATTAACCGAATATAAATCAACGCACATGTTCTTAGCGGCAATTATAGAAATTACTGTCTGTCTGCTGTCTCGGTGGCGTAGTGGTATTGCTTGCGCGTTACGACTATCGTCCTGAGGTCTCGGGTTCTCCGAAGGGTAGGCAGAGGCGCACTAGCGAACTAGAACACCCACAATACGCCGAGCTTAGTTTCGTCCCAGATGACTTATTAGTTGAAATATTGGAATACTTTGAAAATAACAACAATTTCAGGTGAAGTAGATAAGAATCATAAGAGCTATACGGACGCGCAAATCGAGAATGTTCTGGAACTGGCGCTAAAGCATACTGACCTCAACAAAGATGGATACGTCGACTACACAGAGTATAGATTAAGTAACTATAAAGCTAAGAAAGCGTTGAATGACACCGCTAAGTAAATAGTTATTGGGTACTTGACTATGTTTCATTTATCGACAAAAATAAGAAGGTCCAATGGGATAGTGATGGGGATAATCGATTATTTTTCATGACCGATTATCTAAATTTTTTTTATTATTCTACTTGTCGCTACAATTGGGCACTTGACTATTATTCAAAAAGTATACGTGGCTGTTTATAAGTTTATCCTAAACATGTAAAAAAAGAATCGTAATTTATTTTCATATATTTAATTTTAAAAAGCAAAAAAATAATATGTATAATTTAGTTTGCCGCCACCTGTTAACTGTAGCTACAGGTGACGTCATTGTTTCGTACCATAGATACAAAACTCACTTTTAAAAAAGATATTGAGGAAATAACATTTATGATTTCAAAGTAAAAAATGGTCAGATATTTCGTCGATCAGATATCGATTGTCGATCACATCCGCGTTGAAATTAAGTTGAGATTTAAAAAAAAACCGAAAAAAAATCAAATTACCTGGCAGGATGACTTTGAATCTTAGGTCTTCGGCTCTTGTGAAGCAAATAAACAAGAAAAATGAGTAATCTGACATCATGCATCGTGATTGGTGTTTATCGTCACGTGACGCACAGATAAAAAATTAACTATTTAAATTACTAAAATAAAATTATCCTTGCAGTATTTTTAATAAATTTCTATTGCATACGTTATTTAGACGGTAAATCTATGTTCCCACAGAAATTCATTGATATTGGTTACTATAGTCGAGTACCTACGTACCTAATTTTGTTTTACATGCATTTGTTTTAAAATTGTATAGAGCTGGTTTTTTAATAAAACATTTTGAAAGATTCTTGTTTTTCTATTTTTTTCTAAAACTGCGTGGATTTTAAGGTGAGTAATCTTAACATTTGTGTTTTTCCTTAAACTTTACTTTGTGGCTATTTCAAAATATAACTTACATTTATATTTATTTACTTAATGAGCTTGAGACCTTGTATGTTTTGTTTGGCTTTTCACTTTGCACTGCAAAATATCGATAATTTTATCGATATTTTTCTACTATGATCATCCCTAGTACACTCACAATGGCCGGTATTCTATATGCCTTTATAGTGAGGGTTAAGATGAGTCTGTTTATATTTTCTCTAAACGCTACACGTAATGTTTCTATTTGGATTTTGGACGTTAAAACACGCGTTTTCTCATGAAACAATGTAGGTACAATATACATAAAGGGGCAGCCAAACTATATTTTGCTGTTTTGAAAGAAGTAACAGTGTTTTGTGTAGGTGTTTTTGTGTAGTCTTTCGAGAAAACACGAGCAAGCGCCGCGCCTTTTCTTGCCTATGTTGACTCAAAGGAAGTATGATATACAGCCAGTATGCGATAATAATTTTTAATCTATACTTTTTTTTTTAATATTCCAGATGACGGAAAACCTGCCACAGACAGCCCTTTGTACAAAGACGAAGATCTTATAGCCATTGTGGAAGGAACTTTAAAACAAGCTGATAAGAATAATGACGGATACATTGAGTATACGGAATTTAAATCTGCTACCGAGTAAACGGGATAAACTTAGCTTTAACCATGAGATTTTTGCATGCTTCGCTAGCGAGATAAATATTTTGTACGATAAACACGAATTTCCCACTTAACCGCTAGATGACCTGCCTCCTGACTCACACTCGATTCGAATTTCAATTCGATTCGGTTTCAATAAACGATCTCAGTTTAGAGTGCAGATAGATCGCGATTATGAACCAATCAAATCAAGTCATTTGACGGAGTCATGTTCAAACTGTGTTCTTATTGGCTAATTTTTGTAATCTATCTGCACATTCGAACCGAGACTGTTTATTGAAACCGGCCGTTAGACTCAGTTGTTGACAGCCTCCGTGGTGAGCGGGCGAGTAGGCTGTCAAGCGAGAGGCCCTGGGTTCGATTCCCGCACCGAGACAAATGTCTGTGTGGCCCACAGATATTTGTTTCGGGTATGAGTGTTGTGAGACCGAAATTCTCGTAGTTCCTGATACCCACGACACAAAACTCGATAAGTGTGGGGTCAGGACTATGTATGTGACTGTTGGGTGTATTTATTTATTATTTATTACTTAAAATTCCACCGAAACCAAGATAAAAAGTTCGTTAATGTCACATTAGATTCGAGAACTTGTCATTTGGTAATTTTTATCGTAACATTATTGAACTTTTTAACTCTATTTTGGTGGAATTATAGTCACTAAATGCAGTCGAATCGATGTCAAATTCGATTCGAGTGTCAGGAGTCAGTCCCCTGGAATGCGAACCACGCAAGGAGTGCGTCTCACTGTGGCAGGTTTTAAAACCATGTGTACATTGGTTGCTATCCGGTCGGATCTCGCTGGTGGTAGGATATTAGTATCCGACCGGATGGCGACCACCGTACACATGGTGCTAAAACCTGCCATAGTGACCCATACTCCGTGTGTGAATGGCGTTCCAGGATCACCCAGTGTACTTCCAGTTCTCTCGAGGGGCTTGCGGCATGACTTGATGGTTGAGACGGGTATGGGGGTATCCCTGTATCTGCATCGGTCATCCGCCTGTCTTGTCGCAAGCCCCTCGATTTGCTTCTTCCATCTTCGGATTTTAGTGTGAAGAAGCATAAATAGGCCGGTATGATTCTGACAACCACTGATAAACAGAGTTTGTCAGTGGTCGGTAGTTATTTTGGACTGCACTACGCTTACCATCAGGTGCATTGTAGTCACTTTGCCGTGCCCAGATAAAAAAAAGGATAAAATATCCTACCACCATCCGTGGATTTTGTCCATTGAAAAATAGGCCTTAATCATCTAACTTGAGATCTAATTTGTTATAATATGAACAATTTGTAAATGTTTATTTATAATTTGTAAAAAAAAATTTTCATCATCATCATCATCATCATCATCATCAGCCATAGGACGTCCACTGCTGAACATAGGCCTCCCCCAAAGATTTCCAGATCAACTTAAATCCTAAGATCCCAAAAGTGTTATTTAATTTTTCTCAAATAATTATTATCTGTGAAAACTCTTGTTTTGCATTATTGTTAAAATATCCCGTTACCTTACTGTACCTATCTATTTTTGTTGGAATAAAAAATAACTTCAAAAAGTACAAAAGCTTTTTATTTCATCACACTTCATTCACACAACTAAAATTATACAGTTCTTTATAGTCCCAAATCAATATAACATAGTTAACTGTCAAAAATAAAACACAGCGTCACAAAATTCGCACCTCTACGACAAATACGTTTTTTTAAACATTGATGAATAAAAACACAAACTATTTCGTTATATTTAAAAGATAGAAGAACGACGTTGCTCGAGGAACAGAAACCCAGAACCCCCGGCCCACAGCTCATTCAATGGCAGTAAACAAAAAAGGCTGTAAATTCTGAACAAAGTATAGCTGCCCATGACAAATCCCACTTCGATTCGGTTTCATTTATTGCCTTAAAATTCCACCGAAATAGAGTTAAAAGTGCGCTAATTTTGCATTACATTCGAGAACTTGTCATTTGGTATTTTTTAATGTGACTAGTGCGCTTTTTAACTCCATTTCGGAATTTTAAGTCACTAAATGGAGTCGCATCGAAGACAAATTCGAATCGAGTGTCAAGAGTCAAAGAATATTCGAGAAGTACGACTTTTGTGACGCCGAATAAACTAATAAACACACAACCTATAGTTTCTACAGTCTTATTAAATTAGGGCAATCCCTATTATACTGGCTGATAGCTTGCCTCCCTTAAAACTAGATAGAGGATTCTTAGAGCTTTATGCAGTTTACGGCGTCTCACGACAATTTGATTTGGCAGAAATGAGAGAAGAAGAATAATTTGGCATGTATATGAGAAAATGAAGCATGCTATGGAGAGAAACCAAAATGGCCGCTTGGCAAAAGACCGATCCGAGTAAAATTGCAGTAAGGCATCTTTACATTCCGAAATTCGTATTATTATAATTAAAACACCGTATTTGTAATGATTTCTTTTGTTTATGCCTCGGTGGCGTGGTGGTATATCGGTACGACTACAGATCTGAGGTCTCGGGTTCGATCCCGGGCCGGGAAAAGTAATATTGGATTTTTCCATATTAGCCCGGAGTCTGGAATTTGTGCCCGATATGGCGATAGGCTCGCCCCCTATCACATGTGGGACTGAACTAAGCTCGGCGAAATGTGGGTGTTCTAGTTCGCGCGTAAACATAACTAGTTTTATTTCACCGTATTTGTAATAAATTCTATAACATTTTATACATTATTTACGTCTTACAATGACAACTTGCATGTAAATAGTTCGTGAAATTATAATGGCGGAACCAGCTTCAAAATAAACACGTTTTTATCGTAGTTATGCCAAGTCCTTACATTTCTATTATCATTGGTTTGCAGCTCAGTCAGCTAGCTAAATTCAGCCGCAAAGCCTAATGAGCCCGAGCCCTTTTAAAATCAATTGGAAAAAGTTATTGGCCTAGTGAATATTTGATAACGATAATGTAAATTCTATCTGTGTATAATATATATATTAAAATGTAAGTATTATATATATTATTTTATTATCATAACATAAACATAAAATAAGCTCACGCCTGTATCCCCGAAGAGGTAGGCAGAGGCGCACTAGCGAATTAGTACACCCACGTTTCGCCGAGCTTAGTTGCGTCCCAGATGTGATAGGGGGCGAGCCTATCGCCATATCGGGCACAAATTCCAGACTCCGGGCTGATATGGAAAAATCCAATATCACTTTGCCCGACCCGGGGATCGAACCCGAAACCTCAGAACCGTAGTCGTACCGAAATACCACCACGCCACCGAGGCAGTCAATTTTATTATCATTCCTCCAATTAATGTATATTCAATATGATTATGTTACTTTTTCTTTGTGAACTTTTGCACCTACCTTGTACTTTTCTGTACCACCTGAAGGTTGACTGGCAGATAATGATTCTAGCATTAAGTCCGCCTATATACAACATGTATATGAAGTATCAATAAATAAATAATTAAATAAATTGATATTAAAATGGAATAAGTACAACGCCATCTGTTGAGGATTTTTGAAATTAACGCTACCAAATACTCTCCAAGCTAAAGTTAATTTTGATTATTATTGTCATTTTAGTTTCAATATAGGTAATGTTTTTGCAATATTACATTTTTCTTATATTATTTATGAACTTTGTTAACAACACTTATCACTTATTATTAACTTATTTTTGCGGAGACTTCCATAACCAACTACTAACTAATAGTAAATAGAATAATTACAATAAATAACGTATTCTACTTCAAATATCACAAAAGTGTGTGCTAGCGCCATCTAGTAGCGAAAGGCAGAATCACCAGTCCAAAGGATTTTGTACCGCATCTCGGAAACTAACGCTATTTTCGCTGTAAAACTGCGAAAACCACGATCTAAATAACCTAATAGTCTTGTCCGCTCGTACATACGCCGGGGCGCTGACAAATCTCTTGCTGTTCCATATTTTGACGTCGCGTTCAAACTGGAAATAATCACAAGTTTAAAAACATAAAAATCTATTTCAAAGGGCCCCTAACTCATGACACTCGATTCGGTTTAATTTAGAAAGAAATAATAATTTAATAATTTTTAATAATTTTTTTTTTATTTTTTTTTAACAACGAAGACTGCAAAGCCTTCGAAAAGTCGGAAATAATAATTAAAACCTAATCGTGGTAGAATCCGTAAGAACAGTTTTATTTCAAAATATTTTTTCTTTTAAAGCTGGCAACGCATCGCCGATTCCTCTGGTATCGTGGATGTTCATGGGCGAAGGTGACCGCTTACCATCAGGTGGCTCTTCTGCTCGTTTGCCACCAATTCCATAAAAAAAGTGCGTTAATGTTGCATTAGATTCGAAAACTTGTCTTTTCTTCTCTTCTCTATTTAAAATATGGCCTCCATCAATTTGATGATTTTGCCAACGACAGTGTTTAATAAATCCATTACTCAAAAAAATAGCTAGTCAGACATTTTGAAAAATTTACTAATAATTTCTTCAAACTTATCTTTTGGTAATTTTTAACGTGACATTAGCGCACTTTTTAACTCTATTTCGGTGGAATTTTAAGTAACTGAATAAAATCGAATCGAATTTAAATTCGACTTCGACTCAATTTCATTTAGTTATTTAAAATTCCATCCAAATAGAGTGGGCCTTGTAGGGTATTTTTTGCCAATCAATTTGTTTTAATCTAATGATAAAATTCCACCGAAATCAAGTAAACAGTGCACTCATGTCAAGAGTCAGGGCCCTCGTGACCAAAATATGCGACCAACCTAAGAGTAAGCTCTATTGAACTAAAAAATAATTTTAAAAACATGTCTATATTTGACGGAGATACCGATTAACATAATAAAAATGATGATTTTTTTCAGTTAGTTAAAAATGTAGTTCAGCTACTCGACGATAGATGGCAGTAAAACGAGTTGAACTAATATTAGTACTTTTTATTTTATTTTGTTTAAAAATATTGGATTATCTTTCACCCATGCTGTAGACAGTAACGTCTACAGTACGAATGGTTTCACCCGGTTAGATATCAACAAGCATAAGAAATATACAGAGGAATTGAGGACCTTCTAATTTTTTGAAGTCGGTCGAAAGTATCTTACCATCATAGCTTCTGAATTAACGAAGAAAGCCGCGAACGGAGCGTTGTATGCAGGCGAGTACATTCTATGAACGACTTTTTGCAGTAATGGTCCCATTGGGGTCACAGACTGGACCACCAGAATTGGTCCCAGTGGGGAGTCCACATGCAACCTGACGTGGCCGGGACCAATCTAAAAAAACATGTTAATCATAATACTAGAACAACAGTGGCGTGCAGTTCATACGGACATAGAGACAAAGTCTATCTTGTTAATAATCTAATTACATAAATAAAGAAAAAGTCACAATCAAAAATACTATTTCAAAACGTCAGTGTATTATTCTTTGGCAATGATGATGATTGTGATGCAAAATCTGAATTTCTATGCACGTCACTGAATAGGATAGTTCTAAAAGAAATAACGTTTTTCGCCCCATATGGCAATAGGCTCGCCCCCTATCACATCTGGGAAGGAACTAAGCTCGGCGAAATGGGGGTGTTCTAGTTCGCTAGTGCACCTCTGCCTACCCCTTCGGGGATACAGGTGCAAACTTATGTTATGTTATGTGTTTTAAAGTCGGCTAGTAACTTTTTGAAGTCGTCCAGTAACTGACCTGGGTAACTAACTTTTTTGTGCATGTCACTAGTTAGGATAGATCCACAACCAATAACGTTTTGAAGTCGTCTAGTAACTTTTTGAAGTCGTTCAGTAACTGACCTGTGTAACTTTAACTTCAGCATGTGCCAGATCAAACTTGAGCACTTTGTAGTCATGTACGAGGTTCATCACCGAAATATGGTCTTCGCCCTTGGTCCATTCAGCTCTCCACACGTGACGACCTGACGAAATAAAGTTATACACTTTGCAGGGGAGTGCACTTCATATAGGTAACGAGATAAAGACTATGCAGAAATGAACTCAGGTTTTGGAATTTTTAAATCGAATTTTGACATAATCCGAGTCATTTTATACAAGAAAATCTTAGCTTAGTCTTTCTGTCGACCTGTTTATCTTGTAAAAAAAAAACGGACAAGTGCATGCTGCATATCTGATCACGCACAGTACAGGGTTCCGAAGTAAGGGTAACTGTCACTTAAATATAAATCTTCTTCTTTATTTAAAAGATGGCCTCCATCAAAGTTTGATGATTTTGCCAACGACAGTGTTTAATAAATCCATTACTCAAAAAAATAGCTAGTCAGACATTTTGAAAAACTACCCAGTTGAAAAAAATGACAGTGACGTCATGATATTTGTCAAAAATATAATTTTATTAGACATAATTTTAAGTGTATGGTCCATAAACTCATGTTTACTACCTGCAGCCTGAGCAGGAAAATTTCTGACAACCATAAATGTATTGGAACTCGATGCGCGTCTATGAAATTTGTATGAAATATTAACCAAACGTCATCAGTGCGCAGCGAACTCGAATACATTTACATTTACATTAGCTTTTCGTGCTCGGGCTACTGTTTTACATAACTAACAACTTCATTTAACCGATATAGAAAATAACTTGTACGTTTTTTTTCTTTTTACTTTGGTCGTTATTACTCATTAACTTGTAAAGCCAGCTTAGCCGCTATTATAGTTTTCCTTTGATATCATGACATAATGCTACTGCTGTGATTTTTTTCACGTATCCAAAACCTCTGCCTCGGTGGCGTGGTGGTATTTCGGTACGACTACGGTTCTGAGGTCCCGGGTTCCATCCCCGGGTCGGGCAAAGCGATACTGGATTTTTCCATATCAGCCCGGAGTCTGGAATTTGTGCCCGATATGGCGATAGGCTCGCCCCCTATCACATCTGGGACGGAACTAAGCTCGGCGAAATGTGGGTGTTCTAGTTCGCTAGTGCGCCTTTGCCTACCCCTTCGGGGATACAGGCGTGAGCTTATGTTTTTTTCTTTCGTTTTCAACCAGTTTGACGAAAGAAAAACATTGACACATACCTATAAGATTATATAATACAGGGAATTTCTCGCCCAAACTGGACACTAATGACGGTGAGTGAACTGCATTGAGATGGGCCACGTCCGCGCCATTTTCGGGGATTTCCTGCAACAATAAAAACAAGTTGAAAACGGGCCGCCTTCAAAACTTATCCAAACGTGACCAAATTTAATGGGACCACCCTTGAAATAAGCTCTATCGAACAATAATTTTGAAAATCGGTCCACATTCGGCGGAGATGTCGGGTAACGTACATAAAAAATACAGGCGAATTGAGGACCTCCTCCTTTTTGGAAGTCGTCGATAGATAACACCCAACAGACACATAGTCCTGACCCCACAATAAAATCGAGACTTATGTCGTGGGGATCAAGAACTACGAGAGACTTTCGGTCTCATAGTACCCATAGCCGAAACAAATATCTGTGGGCCACACAAACATTTGCCTCGATGCGGGAATCGAACCCGCGGCCTCTCACTTCACAATCGGGTCGCTGACCAATAATTGTATTATTTATTATAAGTAATATTATTAATACATAAATAAGCTCACGCCAGTATCCTCTAAGGGGTAGGCAGAGGCGCACTAGCGGACTAGAACACCCACATTTCGTCGAGCTAATTTCCGTCCCAGATGTGATAGAAGAGCCTATGTGACTGATGCGCCATGCTCGTTGGCTATCTCTCGCGCTCCCTCAGTCGAATCTAGCCAACTTTACCCCAACGAGCGTTACATAGGCGAGCGTGACGTGTCAGTCTCATTCAATACACACGAAATAAAGTGCTCAGCGCGGTAAGTTTCACCAAACCTTACCTGTATATGAGCGCTGACCACAAACTCGTTTCTGCCTCTGTACCCGTAACTCTTCATCAGAGGACAGTCAGTCATACTCCAGAGTGGTTCCCGACCTTCAGCGTCATACCAGATCCAGACAGCGCCGTCTGCTTCCACAGTCCGCCAGGTTTTAATCGTCACTCCTTTTGGAGCTGTCGGTAAAAGTATAAAATGTTATGTGACTTGCAGCTTTATTAATTAAGACAAGACAGCCTCCGTGGCGCAGCGGGCGAGTAGCCGGCTGTGAAGCGAGAGGCCGCGGGTTCGATTTTCGCATTGAGACAAATGTTTGAGTGACCCATAGATATTTGTTTTAAGTCTCGGTGTTGTGAGACCGACAGTCTCTAATAGTCTCTGACACCCACGATACATGTTATACCTAGTGTGGGATCGGGACTAGGTGTGTGACTGTTGGGTGTATTTATTTCATTTTATTACAGTTTACAGCGCTATTACTAATCTAAAAATGCAATACTAAAAAGCAGCGATAGCTCAGTTGGGAATGGTACGGACTGCCGAGACAAGTGTCGGAGGTTCGAGACCAACCTTAAAATGAAGCATACACCTCTAACTTTTCTATGTTAAGTGTATTTCCATTGTGAATTATCGCTTGCTATAACGGTGAAGGAAAACATCGCGAGGAAACCTGCATACCTGAGAATTTCTCCACAAAAAATTCGAAGGTATGTGAAGTCTACCAACCCGCATTAGGCCAGCGTGGTAGACTAAGGCCTAACCCCTCTCATTAGTTGAGGAGGCCCGTGTCCAGCAGTGGGACAGTAATATTACAGGGCTAATATTATCACTATTATCCACACTCAGTGGCGAATTTACACATTTGCCGCCAGTAGGCTATTTAACTTTTGCCTCTACTGAGATCTGAAATTCCAAACTTACTCCACAATTATATTAATTACATTTTTCTATCAATAAAACTCCAACTTTATGATTCGTGCTCTATAATCCTTATTACATCAACTTTTCTTGTATTATTATCATTGAGAACTAGGGTACCGTTATGTCAGTTCTAAGAACTTCGAACTACCTTTGGAAGGTGTCTGAAGTCTTTAGAAAAAAATTTGGCTAAATTTGCCGCTCTAGGCTTCAGCCTACTCAGCCTATTGGCAAATCCGCCATTGTACACACTCACAAACTTTCACGTCTATAATATTATATTCCTTACCATTTTCAACTCCCGGCACGCTGACACAAGCCCCATCTGCGCCGAATTTCCACTTATGAAACGGGCATTCAATACAAGATCCACAGACTGTTCCACCGATGGCCAAGTTCGCGCCCAAGTGTGGACAATACGCGTCCACGCAGCGAGCTACACCGTCCTCTCCTCTATAAACGCAGAGATTTTGACCTGGAATACATGTAAATCTGCACGTCGATTCTTTAAGATTTCATTTGTGAAAACAACGTTGCGGCATCGTTGCGGCAACGATGTTTTCATTTTTATATTCAGATACAAAGCGCACGCACTAGCGCTATGAGAGGATACCAAACAGTTTGATATATGATGAAGAATCGGAAGATCAGAAATTCTTCATTCAATACAACAATGTACCTATTGGGCTGGAAGTGGACTTAAATTTAATTTTTGCTACTGTTCCGAGAAGGAAATTCGGTGAGTAAAGGACAAAGACTCCTATTTAAACTACTAGACAAGCTGCAGATGGATTCTCTAAGGTTTCATTTGTGAAAACAACGTTGCGGCATCGTTGCGGCAACGATGTTTTCATTTTTATATTCAGGTACAAAGCGCACGCACTAGCGCTATGCGTGATGACGGCGCTTATGCGAACTAGCTCTCTCGAGCGAGGCGTTTGACATAAATGTATGGAAAATGGTATTCTCTAAGAGCCAACAACGTTGAACGCTCCGTCGATCTCAACGATGTGCGCTGCGGGAACGAGGCGTCGATCGCAACGTTGTGACGTTTCTTAGAGAATCGATGCTGTATAAAAAGAAACTGCCTCAGTCGCGTGGTTGTATTTTAGTACTATTACCATCCTGCTGAAGGCTGACTCTTAACGACTTCATTTACGGCTTCAATAAACGATCTCAGTTTAGAGTGCAGATAGATCGCGATTATGAACCAATTAAATCAACTCATTTGACGGAGTCATGTTCAAACTGTGTTCTTATTGGATAATTTTTGTAATCTATCTGCACATTCGAACTGAGATTGTTTATTGGAACCGGCCGTTAGTGACTTAAAATTTCACCGTTAGAGAGTTGAAAAGTGCTCTAATATCACGTTAAAAATTACCAAATGACAAGTTCTGGAATCTAATGCAACATTAGCGCACTTTTTAACTCGATTTCGGTGGAAATTTAAGTCAATAAATGAAACCTAATCAAGTCAAATTCGAATAGAGTGTCAAGAGTCAGCACCCAGAAGTCTCGGGTTCGATCCCCGGGTCGGGCAAAGTAATATTGGATTTTTCAGTACAAGCCCGGAGTCTGGAATTTGTGCTCGATATGGCGTTAGGCTCGCCCCCTATCACATCTGGGACGGAATTAAGCTTGGCGAAATGGTGTTCTAGTTCGCTAGTGCAACTCTGCCTACCCCTTCGGGGATACATACGTGAGCTTATGTATTTATGTTAAGGAATACAATGTAAGGGGTTGTGGAAAAGGGAATGGTATATGCAAGAATGGTGCACCTCTGCTTACCCCTTTCGGGGTCCACGGCGTGATTTTCCTTACTCACAATTCCAGTCAAATCCTACAAGCTTCCTATTTTATTTTCCTTCAATTCCCTGCTAGCATTCCTGCCATATCCCGTTCGTTCCCTTTCCTACAAATCACAACCTTTTATCTAAGCCCCATCCTTGTTATTGTGTCCATACCTGCCTGCTTGTTTTCTAAATTGATAGTGTTGTAACATGATTATTATATAAATGTATCTAGACCTTGTTGTGACCTGTCATAAGTGCATTCGATGTGCCTACGTGACCAATAAACATTTTTATTTATTTATGTTTTCGACCAACTTCGAAAAAGGAGGATGTACTCAATTCATCTGTACTTTTTGTTATGTATATTACGCGATATCTCCGCCAAATGTAGAGCTAAATTGTTTTTGTGTTTGATAGAGCTTATTTCAAGGGTGGTCCCATATAAATTTGGTCAGAGTCAGATTTGAAATCTGTTAAGTTTTTAAACTTGTGATTATTTCATTTATTCTTACCTAGACAATCCACAGGAACAACCCCTCCAGTCTTCAGGTCTCGTCCCTCAGCGACGGCGTACCACCCGTTGGGATAGGGGGGCGGTATTTTCGACCCCATGCGACGGGTCAGCTGCGCACGCGCGATCCGTCGGTCCCTATCACGCCCTTGTATATGCTCAAAACCAGTTTCTGTTAACTCCTAAACACAAGTAAAACGACTTTAAAGTTTTCAGTTGTGATCTTTGTTTTGCCTCTTTGATCGAATGGATGTGTACATGACCTGTGAACCGTGTCCAGCAGCTCGAGCAGGAAAATTTCTGACAACCGTAAATGTATTCGTGCTCGATGCGCGTCTAATATGAAATTTGTATGAAATATTAATCAAATGTCATCAGTGCGCAGCGAGTTTACATTTACATTAGTTTTTCGTGCTCGGGCTACAGGTTTCGATTCTCAGGTCGGGTGTGGTATTTCTAACACTATTTTCCTGGAACTGGATCCCCAGATGGGGGTTGACGTTAGTTAATTGTCACTAGTATTTTCCCGGGACTGCATCCCCTATATAGGGGTTGACATTACCGTCTGCTCCAACTTTATTACATTCATTAATTTTATCCATCCGTTTAGTTTGACGTTTATTCGCCGTACCTGTGGGAGTCGCTCAGCAATCGAAATTGTACGTTTTATTGTTTGTATTTTACATGGAGGTTACCTTGTTGTAGATTGGCTGCTCTAATTTAATGTAAATTATTGTAATTTTTTGTTTTCTTATTTTGGTTGTATATCTGACTGTAAACTGGTTATTATTCTCAAAAAGAGCAACTTCAGAGTTTCTTGGTCGTTCTTCTCTGGCGAACCAGCTTTCCGAATTGGCGGTAGAGTAAACATTTTAGACGGAATCTAAACAATGTGTGACATTTTATGGATTCAATAAACGATTTGATTTCATTTGATTAGGCAGCCAGCCGGTCGTAAAAATTAAGCCAAATTCTTTCTGCAATATGCTTGAAAAAGTGTGTTACGCCGACCCCACATTAGGGTGGGATAAGGGTTGGTAGTATAGTAAGTATAATCTTAACTTTGCGTATTTTTATGATCTTACGGAAGAACGACCAAGACTCCCTCCCGCCACCTTTAAAAAAAAAATAAGGCATGGTCAACCCCCCTCCCCCCCCCCCTAAATCGACTTGGCTCAATTGCACCACTATTATTAACCTAGAGTTAGTCCTAACCGCAAGCTAAATTGACAGAAAATGTATGAATGACATGTAACTTAACTTGCGGTTAGGACTAACTCTAGGTTAATAATAGTGGTGCAATTGAGCCTTATACATAATAAATGTTTGACTCCTAACTATAGCAGGTACCGTGTTGATTTAAAAGTGGAACGTGACAATTTGGATAAATAATTGTTCTTTTATAGCATAGACTGGCAAACGAGCAGATGGGTCACCTGATTGTAAGTGATCTCCACCGCCCATAGACACACAAGACACAAAAAGAATCATGGGTGCGTTGCCAACCTAAAAGGAGGGAATGGAAGAGAAGGGACAAGGGATTGGGAAAGGGAGGGGGGAAACGGGCCACCGGAAATCTCACTCACCGAACGAAACGCGACGGCAAGCTGCCACTTTACGTCGGTTTTCTGTGAAACAGTTTCAAACCGGTCGAGCCGGCCCATTCGTGCTATAGACGTTACAGTCTACAGCGTGGCTCTACCACTTAAAAATATTATCATAGTATGTCTCTGTACGGTGTGAACGGCCATGCTGGTTCACCAATGCTTACCACCTTTTTTTGTTTTCGCGGGGAAAGCTATTTACCGCTACCGCCGCGCCTGAGGGTTATGTCGGGTTCGCCGGTCTTACGGCCCAACGTTGAGCCGCCCGGGAGAGATGGAAATCATCCGAGCGACCGTTGGGCCGAGTCCCTAACACTATGTACACCCTACACCGACAATACCGACTAAAAGCCCGCGGTGGCCCTCTTCGGCGCATTGGAACGGCCCCGGGTTTCCATAGGCGAGAGGCGCCTTTGCTTCAACCGACATCATCCATCCTCCCGCTCGACATCATAGCCCGTCATCTCAGTCAGGCACGGCTGGAAACCAGCACGAGCTGAGCCGTGACCTTTTGCCGTTTTAGCTTCATAATTGCGATCATTACGGTACAATGACTTAAATTTCATTTATTCCTTTCTTCCTTGGGGCTACCCGCCATATGTGTATGTGGTTGTACATGTATGCAAACATGCAGGTACATACAACATGCATCATGATTATTGTGTAGTTGTACGGGTGTGCCTGTCCAACTTGGTTAGTGTTGAATCCAGGGAGGAAAGAAAGAAAGAAAGAAGAAAGAAAGAAAGAAAGTAAGTTTATTGCGGCATCACATACTAAAACATGATACAAACAAGACGGAATATAAATGCATGTGTGTATTTGTATATATCTGCATGCGGTTTATATGTACACATACACAATGTAATAATAATAAATGATTGTACCTTATAGTTAAAACGCAATAAATTTGTTTTTTTTTACTGTTCCTGCACAAATTTTTACCCCCACTGTCACAGACGTGATGTTAAATGCGCATAAAAGTATTACGATATACGTGAATTTATGTGTTTTAACCTTGTGTACTTTAATACTGCAATAATTTGGATACCTACATATAAATCTGTGATTTTGGTTCATTTCAAATGTAATTATTTTTAAGATGACGTTATAACTTAAAGTAATATTTGCAGGCAATTTAAGGGTATAGGTGCTTGTTTTTATGGCTTAATAAAAACATTTTAGCTCAGCAAATGATTCAGAACAGTCTGTTACTTTTTCCTTGTGTCATTTGAAAATAGGTACAGAATATTCTTAACCATTTGCTCAGCTAAAATGGGTCTTACTTATAAAACAGTTTAACTGAGCAAATGGTAAAGGTCGTACTGCGTAGATCGAAACATAAACGGTTAACTTTTTTAATTTTGTATAATTTTAAAATGAAGGTAGATTTTGGGCAAATGACATCTCAGTCCAACCCGTGACCACAAAGACTGCAAGCCTCCGAAACGTGGGAATAAAAATTAAAACCAAATCGTGATAGAATCCATAAAAATAGTTTTATTTCAGTAAACTGTTATTAAAAGTAGGGTCCAATCTCTTTAATAAATAAGGGACTTTTTCTTTAACTACTTACCTACTTTAGGTTTGTGTTTATGTAATTTGGTGTGAATTTATGTAATAAAAAATGAGGATAATGAGTATAAGGACAAAGAGGATAAAAATCTCATAAGTAACTACAGCAGCCGGAGCAGGAAAATTTCTAGATTTAATAAACCTCTGATTGACTGCCTCGGTGGCGTGGTGGTATTTCGGTACGACTACGGTTCTGAGGTCTCGGGTTCCCCGGGTCGGGCAAAGTGATATTGGATTTTTCCATATCAGCTCGGAGTCTGGAATTTGTGCTCGATATGGCGATAGGCTCACCCCCTATCACATCTGGGACGGAACTAAGCTCAGCGAAATGTGGGCGTTCTAGTTCGCTAGGGCGCCTCTGCCTACCCCTTCGGGGATACAGGCATCAGCTTATGTTTTTTTTTAATAAACCAGTATATAAATATATAATGCATTTACCTATTTATTCTATGGTCACAACAATATTAACATTTTGAAAACTGGGAGCTGACTATTGACACACGATTCGATTTGACTTCGATTTGGTTTATTGAAAAAAAGAAAGAAATTGAGTCAAAAAGTGCGCTTATGTTGCATTCGATTCGAGAACTTGTCATTTGGTACTTTTTAACTTGACATTAGTGCAGTTTCTCGATTTCGGTGGAATTTTAAGTCAATAAATGAAACCGAATCGAATTCAAACTCGAATCGATTTTCTGATCAGACAACTGATCTGTCAACTGAAAAGTCAGTCGACTTTAAAATTGAACAATTCAATAACAATTTTTTGCTCTTTAGCGATCGGAATCCTGTTTTTTACGCCGTGTTTTTCAATTTATCCCGCACTTTTATTGTACTTTTCTTGTTGAATAAACGATATCTTTACATTATAGAGAGAAATCACATTGTTCAAATTCACAGTATGAAGTAAACGAATATTGTTTTCCGCTAGTGTTAAGATACTATATTATGACTAATTTGGTTTTACGGAAGCGTTTCCCTTACACGCAGTATAGGTGAAGTAGGGATGCCATACGTTCCGGTACACCGGGACATATCCCGGTTTGAACCCTTGTGTCCCTATGTCCCGGTTAGTAAGCCAGTTGACCCGGTTTCAAAATAGGAGTACTATTGAAAAAAAACAAAAGTACTCACCCTTGAATAAAGTATGTGGCTCCAAAAAGATTTATACAAAACGTACACAAATATATACAGCATCACAGATAATAAAGTCAATAAATAATGTCCATAGAGAAACTCAACCACACTCTTCAATACACCAAACACAATGTTCGTGTAAAAAAATAAAAATTCAAATTTGAATTCAGAATTCAAGATGACGTCGTGGCATTGCGTGTATGTCACAGGGTTGGTGTTGGGACAGGCGGCCATTTTGATTAATTCAACGGATGTAAGGTTGAACATTTTGTGCTATTGCAGTGCCTGTAACAAAAGAAAATCAGTTATAAAACTAGCCGTTCATGGTGGCTCCGCTTTCCTAAAATACTAGGCACATAAAAGCTTCGTAATTGCTTGAAAAATTAGATAGTAATTCATATTATAATGTTGCAATCAGCAAGATGGGCGCGTAGTGGGAATTACAATCCTTTCCAATGCTTACAACTTTACATTTGCCCATGACGTTATACTGATATATAAAAAAAAATAAAAAATCTTTATTGGTCACGTGGGCATGTAAAAGACACATATGACAAGTCAAACCAAGGAAATTATGAATTAAGATTAATAAATAATGCAATAATTTACATTATCTCGCTATAAATTTGAAGACAGGCAGGCAAGTGATGCATCTCTTTTCTAATATGAAGGTTACACAATACTTTAAATACTTATAACTTGTTTTAGGTATAGAATACTTAATATTTCTTTCACCGGTATATTATTTTCGATAAAATTAATAAAAAATAATTAGACAACTTCTTGCGTTATGGTACGACGGTGGCCCTATAAAATCCTATTTATATACATTTTTATGTGTTTTTTATTATGCATGACCTTAGGGAAGGACAAAATTAATTAGGGTTGTCACAACTTCAAGCCCGATTGGAGTTTTGGCGGGAATTCTGACGGTGCGGGTGGTCGCTTGTTTTAATGATTTCATATTTTAGTCTAAAGTTGTGTTTGTGCTTTAAATGTGATGTGTATCTAAGCAATAAACATCAACGAAGATGGACAGTATGTGGAAGCTTTGAAATAAGTGATTTTGGATGTTTTTTGTTGGGTGGATGGGTCGACCATGTTCGATTCCTCCGTTGCGAGAAAATCGTCTAAAAAACATCAAACTAGAAGGAATTGACGCCAAAACTCCAGCAGGGCCTTGAAATCGAACACATCCGACTTCATTGCACTTGTGAAAACTTAAATGTAGGAAAACAATTTCCCTAACTTGACATTGGCATAATGTATTTCAATTGCCAAAAAAAAATAACTTCAGGCCCCTTTCTTATAAAAACATTTTTTTTAATAATGTACCTTAGAAAGAACATTATTAAAATTACAATCTAGCCTAAGGACTAATAAGTAATTTAAATTTAACCTAAACTTCTAACGAGTCTATAGCTAAGAATATGTCCATTAACACATTTGTCTTATTGTCTCTATTCAAATCAAATCAAAATATTTATTGAATCCATGAAATGTTACTACATTATTTATATTCCATCAAAGTTCCTCTACTGCCAGTTCGGAAGGCCGTTTCGCCAGAGAAGAACGGGCAAGAATCTCTGGCGTTGCTCTTTTAAATGCCAGTTGACAATAAATGCTTATAAAGTACCATATACAAAAAAGATATATAAATTAGAGCAGCTAAACCACCAAGAAAATACATACAAATGAATTTTTGTAGTAATAATTGTGTATCGATGATTGCAACCTGTTTTGTATGAAATAAAAAAATAAAAACATACAAAAAATACAATACTATGGCTCACTGAGTGACCCCACTCAGTACTAAGGGGAAGACTGTCCTTTACGAATATCACTCACTGCACTATACCTCTATGTCACTAAATGTTCACTACACTAACTCAAAAGGTTATGTGCTCTTCAGTCGTCTCACTAAGTCTGTCTTAATATATATAAAAACATGTATCCATACACGTTTCATATCCTTAAAACCACTTTCCTTTGGTCACATTAATTGTAAATGAAAGGGACAAACTACTTTTAAATTTAAGCAGCGCGTAATATTTTTAAAATTACAAATAAATATTAGTTTAAAAAATCTTAAGAAATAACGCTTTTATCTTTTAGAATAATAACGCTGGAGAGTTTGTTTACTTGTTTGTTAAAACGCGTTAATCTCAGGAACTACTGGTTCGCATTAAAAATGTATTTTAGTGTTAGATAGCCCGTTTATCGAGTAAAGATATAGGCTATATAACATCACGCTATAACCAATAGGACCAGAGCATCAATACAAAATGTTGCAAAAATACATAAAGTCACACCTGTTTCCCGTTGGGGTAGGCAAAGACTAAGGAGCACCAATTGCCACGGTTCAAACACACCTCCTTCGCTTCTTCCACAGCCATCAGTCTTTTCATGCACGCTCTTCGCTTACGAGAACTCCTTATTTGGCCTTTTTTTAGGAGATCACCAATTAGGTCCTTAAAGGTACGTCTAGGACGTCCTCGGCCGACACTACCATTCACTTCCGCTACATTTTCTTTCGTCACTCTACTTTCATCCATCCTTTCAACGTGGCCAAACCACCGAAGCATTCCTTTCTCAATCCTCGTCGCTACATCTTCCTTCAATCCACATTTCTCTCTTATGCTGCTATTCCTCACTTTATCATTCAACTTCAGCTTCAGCGGCCTGAGCAGGAAAATTTCTGACAACCGTAAATGTATTTCAATTCGATGCGCGTCTATGAAATTTGTATGAAATATTAACCAAACGTCATCAGTGCGCAGCGAACTCGAATACATTTACATTAGTTTTTCGTGCTCGGGCTGCTGCTGTTGAAAATGTTGCAAAAATTATTCATTTTTCTCCATACATTTGTTCAGACATGCCAAGTTCTTATTCTTCTTTTGTCATTTTAGCTATTGGATGAAATTAAAAAGTATTGAGAAAATACAGATAATTGCTAGCTTGTAACAGCCCTGTAATATTATCTGTCAGCTATTTTTGCGCATGTCGGGCATCAAATTGCAACCTTACGCAGTCGACCTTGTGCGTGCACATTTGGCGACCTGACTTTGCATTTTCACAAAAGTAAACAGTTGTGCTGGAAGATATTGTAAGTGGGGTGAATGGGAACATATTGAAGTAAAATTTATATACGCATTTTAACGCGATTTGTGTTTATTTTTAAGCCCGACATTTCGAAGGCTGTGCAGCCTTCATGCAGGTTAAATCGAGTTTAGGAGTGTTTAGCTTTTGAGTGGTAGAGCCACGCTGTAGACAGTTACGTCTACAGTACGAATGGGCTGAATCGACCGGTTTGATACCACTGTCTCACAGAAAACCAACGTAAAATGGCAGCTTGCTGTCGCGTTTTGTTCGGTGAGTGAGAATTCCGGTGGCCCATATCCCCCCTATCTTACCCAGTCCCTTTTCTCTCCCTTTCTATTTCCTCCTTTTAGGTTGGCAACGCACCCATGATTCTTTGTGTCTCGGGTGTCTGGGCGGTGGAGATCACTTACCATCAGGTGACCCATTTGCTCGTTTGCCAGTCTCTGATAAAAAAAGGACTAACTCTAGTTTAATAATAGTGTTGCTAGTCGCGCTAAGTATTTAACTATAGTCAGCTTTTGAGTTATAAAACTTTGTCAAAATTAAAAAAGGTCATCAACATCTTGTTATTTAGGTTAAAACGTAAGGATAATTAATAATTATTATATTCTAATTGATATTTAATATATGACATTGACATGGGTTTATTGTTACTCAAATTAAATGCATAAATAATTAAGAAACCTTCTGGCTGTCGTTGCTCGGCCATAAGCCTTATTACAAAAAAAACGTGTGCGTCTCGGGACGCTCGACAGAACTTAAACTAATTTAAATTGAACTATTTAATATTGAAATTGTTTTATTTGAGAAGACCTTAGGTTGTTACTTAAACTTTATGGGGCTAACTTATAAAAACAGCTTAACCCGTCGGAGGCGTCACATAAATATGTTACATAAGCGTATGGGCCACCGGAGGCCGAGCCGCCCGTGACTATCTACCTGAGCAAATGGTAAAGAATAATAGGTCCCTTTTATTTTTAAACGATGTGACACAAGGAAAAAAGTGACAGACTATTTTTAATCATTTGCTCAGCTAAACTGTTTTTATAAGTAAGGCCGTATGTACCTATATTAATATGATAAGAAGCCAGACAGAGTGACGCCGTAACGCGTTACGTTACGAAGCTATTTGCTCTTCCATAAGAAGTTATCACTTAAAAAAAAGTGACCAACGGGGTAACTGACGGGGTGACCGACGGGTTGACTGACGGGGTGACCGACGGGGTGACTGATGTGGTGTCTGATGGGGTGTCTGATGGGGTGATCAACGGGGTGACCAACAGGGGTGACCGACTGAGTGACTGACAGGGTGACGGACGGGGTAATTGACGGACTGACCAAAGTCATGTACTTTCTCTCGAAGTTTAGTTTAGTAGCGATCATCCCATTACCTCCTTTAGAATTGTGTTATAGGTGCCCACGACTCACTCTTTTTAACCCTCTCTCTCCTACGCAGACGAAGTTGCGCGGGTCAGCTAGATTATTCATAAATTAAACATTTTATTTTGTAAAATAATAATAATACGGAAAGTAGTTTTTCCGTATTATTTTTATTTTTAACACAGTTCTTATTTTCAAGGGCACATTTATTATGAACATGATTTAATTTTTATGATTTAGTATTTTTAAATTTAATTATAATATTCTACCTCTATAAATTGTGTTCCTTTCATTTTTAACCTTTTATACCTCTATTTCATAACATAATTTATTACGTTTTGGCATGTTTGTTGAAATAAAGCTTTATAATATTCAAATAAGAATAAAATTCAAAGAACTAGCACTGGCAGCTAGATTTTTTTATAGCTTAGACTGGCAAACGAGCAGATGGGTCACCTGATTGTAAGTGATCTCCACCGCCCATAGACACAAATGTATCTGCTCGGGCTGCTGAGAATCGACCTTAGTAGCCCGAGCACGAAAAACGAATGTAAATGTAAATGTATTCGAGTTCGCTGAGCACTGATGACGTTTGGTTAATATTTCATACAAATTTCATAGACGCGCATCGAGTTTGAATACATTTACGGTTGTCAGAATTTTTCCTGCTCAGGCCGCTGGAAACCCCAGTTCAAAGTTCATATACATATGCTGCCACTAAGCCAAGGAAGCGACTTTCTAGAGCCTTTATTTAGCCTATTTTTGTATTATTTATACGTTTTATTCGTGATAATGAATAATAACCGGATATAACATTAGACCTGTAATATTACTGTCCCACTGCTGGGCACGGGCCTTCTCTACTAATGAGAGGGGTTAGGCCTTAGTCTACCACGCTGGCCTAATGCGGGTTGGTAGACTTCACATACCTTTAAAATTCTTGTGGAGAAATTCTCAGGTATGCAGGTTTCCTCACGATGTTTTCCTTCACCGTTATAGCAAGCGATATTTCACAAAGAAAACACACTTAACATAGAAAAGTCAGAGGTGTATGCTCCATTTTGGGGTTGGTTTCGAACCTCCGACAGTGTCTCGGCAGTCCGTACCATTCCCAACTGAGCAATCGCTGCTGTTGATAACCAAATTTCCAATAATAATTAAAACATTAATATTTAAAATAATTAATTATATTTATAGTGCTATCTCTCTCACTCAGGCCGAGAATTCTCAAAAATTCAAACTCATAACTCGAAAACATAACACATAAAATAACATAAGCTCACGCCTGTATCCTCGAAGGGGTAGGCAGAGGTGCACTAGCGAACTAGAACACCCACATTTCGCCGAGCTTTGTTCCGTCCCAGATGTGATAGGGGGCGAGCCTATCGTCATATCGGGCACAAATTCCAGACTCCGGACTAATATGGAAAAATCCAATTTGCCCGACCCGGGGATCGAACCCGAGACCTCAGGACGGTAGTCATACCGAAATACAACCAAGCCACCAAGGCAGTAACTCGAAAAATAAAATAAAAATTGTTGTTGGTCACGTAGGCATATAAAAACACTTATGACAGGTCACAATCAACAACTGACTGCCTCGGTGGCGTGGTGGTATTTCGGTACGGCTACGGTTCTGAGGTCTCGGGTTCGATCCCCGGGTCGGGCAAAGTAATATTGGATCTTCCATATCAGCCCGGAGTCTTGAATTTGTGCCCGATATGGCGATAGGCTCGCCCCCTATCACATCTGGGACGGAACTAAGCTCAGCGAAATGTTGGTGTTCTAGTTCGCTAGTGCGCCTCTGCCTACCCCTTCGGGGATACAGGCGTGAGCTTATGTTATGTTATGTTATAACACTATTAATTTAGAAACAAGCAGGCAGGTATGGACACAATAACAAGGATGGGGCTTAGATAAAGGGTTGTGATTTGTAGGAAAGGGAACGGAATATGGCAGGAATGCTAGCAGTCAATTGAAGGGAAAATAAAATAGGAAGCTTGTAGGATTTGACTAGAAAGATGGATAAGGAAAATCGCACCGTGAACTATAAGGCCCTATCCTAGCTAACCTACTAGCCTTTCTCTAGCTACCTACAGATGACGACTCGAAGAAAAAAGACGGAAATAAACTCCGGGCTCTTTTTTTCATCATCAATTGACTTTTAATAAAATCACGGAACATAGATGGGGGTGATTCGGGCACCAAGGGGACCCCATCTACCCTGCATTAAATTTAATTAATTTTTGAATAATAATTATGAGTCCGTTATTGTTTTATAATTAAACAAATTTTATACAGAATTATTATATTGTTATTGATCTTTAATATTTTTGTATATGTTTAAATAAAAATACTTTTAATAATATAAAAATTAATTCATTCTCGCAATGTTGAAACTTGGGACCCAACTATGTTAAGTACTTTAATTGTAAAAGGTTTATTTTTTATATTTTTAAATATATAATATAAAAACAAACGACACCCAATTATTATTATTAAAATGAATATAAAAATCTTACCTTATATAAAAAATCATGCACACATGTTGTTCGTCCAGGATATTTTCACGTACTGGCGGTCAGACGACATCTCACTTTGTATTTATGACCAATTCAAGAGACGTTATTGAATTTGTAATTTATTCGTTCCCGTATACGTAAGATAAATCAGCCCCAATGGTTTCGATTCGAGAACTTGTCATTTGGTAATTTTTAACGTCACAATAGTGCGCTTTTTAACTCATTTTGATGGACTTTTAAGTCACTAAATGAAATCGAATCGAAGTCAAATTCGAATCGAGTGTCAAGAGTCAGGGGGCAGAGGGTGACTCTTGACCCTCGATTCGATTGTGATTTCGATTTGGTTTCATTTATTGACTTAAAATTCCACCGAAATCGACTTTTAAGGGGCGTTAATGTCGCACAATATTCGAGAACTTGTCATTTGGTATTTTTTATGTGACATTAGCGCACTTTTTAACTCATTTTGATGGAATTTGAAGTCCTGAAATGAAATCGAATCGAATTAAAATTCGAATCGAGTGTCAGAAGTCGGGGGACATGGGGGTAACTCCTGAAACTCGATTCGATTATGATTTCGATTTGGTTTCATTTATTAATTAATTGTGCGACGGGGGATGCGACGGAACTAAGCTCTGCGAAATGTGGGTGTTCTAGTTCGCTAGTGCGCCTCTGCCTACCCCTTCGGGGATACAGGCGTGAGCTTATGTTATATTATGTTATGTGTGTTCATTTATTAACTTAAAATTCTACCGAAACCGACTTTTAAAGAGCGTTAATGTTGCATAATATTCGAGAACATGTCATTTGGTATTTTTTCTCGATTTCGGTGGAATTTTAAGTCAATAAATAAAATCGAATCGAAGCCAAATTCGAATCGTATGTTAAGAGTCAGGGGGCAGGTCTAGAGCCCGTTGGTGCTGCCTCTAGAGTCTAGATCAAGGAGGTGATTGGTGGACGAACATACGTAAATAAATATGTTATATGTATAAATACATATATGCAGACAAATTGACGAACTACCTATTTTTTAACCGACTTCAAAAGAGGAGGAGGTCCTGGATTCGTCTGTATTTTTTAACTAGTATGTTACGCGATGTCTCCGCCAAATGTGGACCGATTTTCAAAATTCTTTTTGTGTTCGATAGAGCTTATTTCGAGGATGGTCCCATATAAAATTGGCCACGATCTGCAGCCCGAGCAGGAAAATTTCTGACAACCGTAAATATATTCGTGCTCGATGCGCGTCTATGAAATTTGTCTGAAATATTAATCAAATGTCATCAGTGCGCAGCGAGTTTACATTTACATTCGTTTTTCGTGCTCGGGCTACAGATTTGAAGTCTGTTAAGTTTTTTAAACTTGCGATTATTCAGCATCAACCTGGAGTCTAGAATTTGTGCCCGATATGGCGATAAGCTCGCCCCCTATCACATCTGGGACGGAACTAAGCTCGGCGAAATGTGGGTGTATTAGTTCGCTAGTACGCCTTCGGGGATACAGGCGTGAGCTTATGTTATGTATGCTATGTTAGATTAATTTTAGGAAAAAATATCTATTTAAAAAAAACTGAAATCTGTTCAGAAGCTTATTCTACACAAACTACTATTAGGGCGTGCGTTAATTACACGATGTATTTGTGAGTGGTAGAGCCACGCTGTAGACAGTAACGTCTACAGCACAAATGTGCCGGCTCGACCGGTTTGATACGACTGTCTCACAGAAAACCTACGTAAATTGGCAGCTCGCTGTCGCGTTTCGTTCGGTGAGTGAGATTTCCATTGACCCAATTCGCCCTCTCTTTCCCAACCCCTGTTTCCTACCTTTTAGGTTGGCAACTATCTCTATCGAACACGAATAAGATGGACGGAAAGATGAACAGACGCCATGGACTTTAAAAAAATGTGGACGGAGCGTACGTAGGATCTATCGACACGTAATGGCGTATGTGCGTAGGGCACTTTTGTACAGACGCGTTTGTGTGCATGGATTCTCTGTTGCATCTGTTTTACAACAGGCGAGATGGTGTCCTTTTTCTTACGTCCATGTTGGACACATATTGTGAAACATACGTTAAAAATATTAAAAAAATACAGACTAATTTATTAAGTTTTTTTTTAAGTCTGGGAATTCATTCCAACCATAAATCTTTATTAATTACGTAGACATAATATAAAAATAACATGTGACAGGTCTAACGACGGAAGCAAAAAATAAATAGATGATCAAGCAAGTTTCCATACAAAAAAAAACATGTGTACAATTCCCACGTGGTAGAAGTGAAACCTTCAAAAAAATTCGCTTCAAGATAATCAAACGAATGTTATTTTTTGGGAAGAGGATATCTGCATTCCTTTTCGGCATATTTGAAGAATTCTATTCAGTTAATTTTATTTTATTTTTATTTTTTTTCTATGTTCAGCAGTGGACGTCCTATGGCTGATGATGGTGATGATGATGATGATGATGATTATAAAAATGATGAAAAGCCTACAAACGTGTTACGTACACGTATACAAAACACCACGGTTGTGTGATGCATTTCCCAAGCTTTGTACTACACATGCGCGCAAAAATACTTTTCTTATTTTATTTTCCCTTTCGGGAAGGCAAAGGGATCTAGCCCATACAGCCTCGTCTTATGTGCTTTTTTTGTTTTCATTTGCTTATATTTATCACAAGTGCAATGAAATCGGATGTGTTCGATTTCAAGGCCCTGCTGGAGTTTTGGCATCGATTCCTTCCAGTTTGATGCTTTTCAGACGATTTTCTCGCAGCAGAGGAGTCGAACATGGTCGACCCATCCACCCGACAAAAAGCGTCCAAAATCACTTATTTCAAAGCTTCCACATACTGTCCATCTTCGTTGAAGTTTATTGCTTAGATACACATCACATTTAAACCACAAGCACAACAATAATTAAAACAAGCGACCATCCTCAACGTCAGAATTCCCGCCAAAACTCCCAAAAATACTTATTAATATACACGTACAACGCTGAGGCTCAAGGAAACTCTCACTATAGTCCGATTGCTAATTAAACGAAGTAAACTGACAGATCGAAATGTCACTTTTCAAAATAATTTCAAAATTGCTTACTTCCAAAACATAGTTATTGTTATATCTAGTTCCATTTTTTTCACTCAAAGAAACAATAACTCTGCACTTGCTTGCAAAATAATAATTTTATTGTGTATTTTTAGAAATTTTCGCTTAATCCTTCGACTAAATATCTGTGAAAATAAAAGGGACAGGCTATTCTTTACTATTTTCTCAGTTAAACTGTTTATAGAATTAAGGCCCTATATATATTGCCTCGGACGAAACAAGGAAATGACGAAAAACGAATCTGACGTAACAAGGATCTGACGAATAGCTACTGATATGGACATAGTAATAGAATGTAAGAGATTGTGTATCTGTATCCCCGTAGGGGTAGGCAGAAGCGAAATAGCGAAATAGAACACCCATATTTCGCCGAGCTTAGTCCCAGCAGGTCGATTCTCTAAGAAACGACACAACGTTGCGATCGACGCCTCGCTCCCGCAGCGCACATCGTTGAGATCGACGGAGCGTTCAACGTTGTTGGCTCTAGAGAATACCATTTTCCATACATTTATGTCGAACGCCTCGCTCGAGAAAGTTAGTTCGCATAAGCGCCGTCATCACGCATAGCGCTAGTACGTGCGCTTTGTACCTTGCTGAATACAAAAATGAAAACATCGATGCCGCAACGTTGTTTTCACAAATGAAATCTTAGAGAATCGGCCTGCAGATGTGATAGGGGGCGAACCTATCACCATATCGTGTATTCCAGACTCTGGCTAATACTTTGTAAAAATCCAATATACATTATGTATATAACATGTATACATCTGTCATTCCGTGCGTCACAGTCTCCAGTATGTTTAATGAATGTGACCGCATTCAAATTTCACTGCTTGTAAAGCAACGTAACCGTTAGCGGCGGCCATATTGTTTTTTTTGGAAACTGGATTTGCGTTCGGATACGTTAACGAAAAATATTATTTTATTTAATCTCACTGTCGCATGTCGCCTCCTTGGTCTCGTGGCTGCATGTATGAGCTGTGGACCGGGAGGTCATCCACTTATCTTGCCACAAGTCCCTCCATTTGCTTCTTGTGTGTTGCTGGTATTTTTGGACAAAACTGCGATTTTTTTATTTTTATTTTTTTTTTATAGCAGAGACTGGCAAACGAACAGGTGGGTCACCTGATGGTAAGTGATCTCCACCGCCCATAGACACCCAAGACACAATAAGAATCATGGGTGTGTTGCCAACCTAAAAAGAGGAAATGGAAGGGGAGGGAAAAGGGATTGGGAAAGACGGGGGGAATGGGCCACCGGAAATCTCACTCACCGAACGAAACGCGACAGCAAGCTGCCACTTTACGTCGGTTTTCTGTGAGACAGTGGTATCCAACCGGTCGAGCCGGCCCATTCGTGCTGTAGACATTACTGTCGACAGCGTGACTCTACCACTCAAAAAATCAGATTACTATCAGGTGTAGTGTAATTACTTTGTCTTGCTCGGATAAATGATGTGTCAGGTGGTTTGAACGGTAGAGTTTTAGAGCCACGCTGTAGACAGAAACGTCTACAGCACGAATGGGCCGGCTCGACCAGTTTGATAGTACTATCTCACGGAAAACCGACGTAAAGTGTCAGCTTGGTGTCGCGATGCGTTCGGTGAGTGAGATTTCCCGTGGACCATTTCCCGCCCTTTCCCAATCCCCATTCCCTCCTCTTTCATTTCCTCCTTTTAGGTTGGTAAGGCACCCATGTTTCTTTTTGTGTCTTTGGTGTCTATGGGCGGTGGAGATCACTTACCATTAGGCGATCCATCAGCTCGTTTGCCAGTGTCTACTAAAAACCGACTTCAAAAACGTCGTGCTGTGGGCCGAAGCAGATTAAATGAAAAGGTACCGACTCCAAAGAGAGTAAGAAATTGTTGTTAATTTTTACTTTAAGTGTTTGGTTTTTGAAGTCGGTTTTCAGTTTTGTTAAACTTTAATTATTATTTATCTAATTTTAGTTTATAGGGACCCATATAGTGTTTTATATATTTTCTAAAACTATTCAGGTATTTGCGTCTAGTGCTCATCATCTCATGTTGCTGAGCTGATGATGGAAAATATAACTCCTTAACTATTAGGAGTTAATGGATAATTCTTTCGACATTACAGGCTACTGAACACTAAAAAAGATACATTTATTTTAATTTAATCTGCTTCAGCCTCAGCACCGATTCCAAAGAGAGTAAGAAAATATTGTTATTTTCGACCGAGTTCCAAAAAGGAGAAGGTCCTCGATTCGTCTGTATTTTTTTTATTTGTTTTATGTGGGTATTTTACGCGATATAACCACCAAATGTGTATCGATTTTCAAAATTATTTTTGTGTTCATTAGAGCTTAATTCAAGGGTGGTCCCATATAAATTTGGTCACGATCTGATTTGAAGTCAGTCTATTAACTTTTTAAATTTGTGATTATTAAATCGAACTTCGACTTTGAGCCATTTTTTTACAATAAAACAGACTGACAAAAAAGCAATGATTTTCTTGTAAGAAATGACTCGGACTAAGTCAAAGTTCGATTTATAAATTCCAAATCCTCACCGAGTTCGTTTCTTTGACTTAGAATTAGTCGAAGTTAGCTCTATAGATTTCGGCATTATCTCTTTGGAGGCGACTAACGCCTTAATGTGAGACCACCGAAAACTGGAAAGCAACTTAAAAACAGCTTCTAACGTTGTTTTTCGTTATACAATTTTGACAAATAAGGCGGAATTTTGAATATTCGGTGGTTACCAATACAATAATATAACAAATAACGTACGGTTAGCCATTCATCGAGGAGTTCTGGCGCCAACACTAATGTATGGAAGTGAATCTTGAGTGTGGCAGAGGAAGCGTGCAAGTAAGATAAATGCGGTGGAGATGAGATCGTTAAGAATAATGTGTGGGCTGAAGTTGAATGATAGAGTGAGGAATACCAGCATAAGAGAGAAATGTGGATTGAAGGAAGATGTAGTGACGAAGATTGAGAAAGGAATGCTTCGGTGGTTTGGCCACGTTGAAAGGATGAAAGTAGAGTGACGAAAGAAAATGTAGCGGAAGTGAATGGTAGTGTCGGCCGAGGACGTCCTGAACGTACCTTTAAGGACCAAATCGGCGATCTCTTGAAAAAAGGCCAAATAAGGAGTTCTCGTAACCGACGAGCGTGCATGAAATGACTGATGACTGTGGAAGAAGCGAAAGAGGTGTATGCGAACCGAGGCAATTGTTGCTCCTTAGTCTCTGCCTACCCCAATGGGAAACAGGCGTGAGTTTATATATGTAATAAAAATTCCCCCTTTCCGATGACGAGGCTTGGGACCCAAGCCAGCGGCAGTTAGGGGCTCAGAGTGATGAAATGCTTCACAAAGTGTCCGTGTCCAATAACACTGCCTTCTGTAGCTGGCTCTTGACCCAATGCCCGATTGAGAGCCTCTTAAGGTGTTGGTCGAGGCTCTTTGCTATCTGTGTGTTGCTGTCATCATCATTGGCCTTGTACGTCTGTTTCAGACGAGTTAATCATTGTCTCGTAGACATGCACTTTTTCTCATGGCTATATAAGCCAATCCTGGAGCGGCAGATTCGGCCGCATACTTGGCAGGACACGCCTTCGGTTGGTAGGATGTTATTCATCTGATGGCGTTTCGATCTTCTGTTCGACAGTGTTCTGAACCAGGTGTTGTCGTGAATTACACGTCAACTGCCCAAATACATTTTCCACGCATTCCGATCTTCAGCGAGGCTTTCCCATGCGCCATGGTCAACTCCAAATGAGATCATATCTTTCTTAGCGCAGTCCTTAAATCGCAACAGCGGCCTCCCAACATTTCTCGTTTCATTCGCTATAACACCCAGCAAGACACGGCGCGGTAGACGGGAGGGGTCCATGCGATACACATGCCCAAGCCAACGTAAGCGCTTCTGTTTTAGCAGAGCCATGAGGCTAGGAAGCTGGGCGATTTCGAGTACCCTCTCGTTGGTGATCCTGTGCTGCCAAGATATTTCCAAGATGTTTCGAAGACACCGCATGTGGAATGTATTGAGCCGATGTTCTTGTCTTGCATACGTCGTCCAGGTTTCAGCACCATACAAGAGAGTGGACAAGATGCATGCCTGGTACACAATCACCTTGGTCCTTGCCGTTAGGTGTTTATTTCGCCATACTCTTGTACGTAAACGTCCGAACGTGGTTGCCGCCTTGCCGATACGAATGTCGATCTCCGCGTCGAGTGAAAGGTTATTCGTCATGGTTGACCCCAAGTAACAAAACTTGTCAACCACCTCTAGAGGAGCGCCGTTCAACAAAATGACCGGGAGTTCTGCGCAACCCTGAGACAGCACAACCGTCTTCTTCGCATTAATACTCATGGAGAACAGAGAACAAGCATGTGAAAACTTGTCCATGATATCTTGAAGCTCTTGGGCGGAATTGGACACAAAGGCCGCATCGTCAGCAAAAAGAAGGCTATCTGTGTATAAGTCCTCGCGATTTCGTTTGGATTTGAGGATCGATATGATGTTGTAGAGTTTCCCATCATTTGTGTTGCTGTATGTATGTATGTAATCATTATTATTGGCAGCCACCGTGGCGCAGCGGGCGAGCAACAGAAACTGTCTCAGCCTTAATGTCGATAAGTTGGCTCCACTCGGTATATTATCGAGCAGTGTATCCGATCTCTGAGGACGAATCTGTAATACATCGCCTGAATACATTATGTATGGACGCACGTCAACAATTACAATATCGTATATATTTACAAAGCAAAGTGTTAGCTCTTGTAAATATACTTTTGAAAGAAAAAGGTGATTTTCATTATGATATACTGTAGACTGCCTCCGTGGCGTAGTGGTATTTCGGTATGACTACGGTTCTGAGGTCTCGGGTTCGATCCCCGGGTCGGGCAAAGTGATATTGGATTTTTCCATTTTAGCCCGGAGTCTGGAATTTGTGCCCGATATGGCGATAGGCTCGCCCCCTATCACATCTGGGACGGAACTAAGCTCGGCGAAATGTGGGTGTTCTAGTTCGCTAGTACGCCTCTGCCTACCCCTTCGGGGATACAGGCGTAAGCTTATGTATGTATGTATATACTGTAGAATAAACTGCCTACCGAAGCCTCGACTGGTTTACTACTGTTCCAGAGCACCGGCGTGAAGTTTTTAAGTGGTAGAACCATGCTGTAGACAGTAACGTCTACGTCACTGCTTCAAGCTAAAATGCCGTTAAGTAAAAAAAATAAATTCTGAGATGTGTCCAAAAATGCTTGTAATAATATTAGCCTTGTAATATTACTGTCTCACTGCCAGGCCTCCTCTACTATTGAGAGATAAGGCCTTACTTACGGCCGGTTTCAATAAACGATCTCAGTTTAGAGTGCAGATAGATCGCGATTATGAACCAATCAAGTCAAGTCATTTGACGGAGTCATGTTCAAACTGTGTTCTTATTGGCTAATTTTTGTAATCTATCTGCACATCGAACTGAGGTTGTTTATTGAAACCGGCCGTTAGTCTACCACGCTGGCGCAATGCAGGTTGGAAGAATTCACATTCTTTTAAACTATAATTAATTTTTACATTCTTTAGTATCTGATAAAGCTCTATTAATACCTAATTACAGTCTTACCAAAGACATGATTTTTAGTGAATCGTATTTAATTTTTTTTGTTATCCTGGCGATACCAGGGGACTGACTAAAGAGTCAATCACAGTGTCAAGATACTCGATTCCAATTTGACTTCGATTCGGTTTCATTTAGTGACTTAAAATTCCACCGAAATAGAGTTAAAAAGTGCACTAATGTCACGTAAAAAATTACCAAATGACAAGTTCTTGAATCCAATACAACATTAGTGTACTTTTTAACTCGATTTGCATTAGATTCGAGAACTTGTCATTTGATATTTTTTACCGTGACATTAGTTTTAACTGTATTTCGGTGGAATTTTAAATCACTAAATGAGACCGAATCGAATTCAAAGTCGAATCGAGTGTCACGAGTAAGGGGGCTGGAGGCAGGACAAAATTATTAAATTATTGTATTGTCATCGATCCTTGACACATGTGCCAATTTACAAGTTCATCAGACATTTGGAACATAGTGAAAATCACATTGAAAGATTCCATTACATAGGGGGGGTCTATGGAGATCGCTCAGTGTATCTTGCATGTTATTTTGTCCTATACATACTTACATAGACTCACGCCTTTTTCCCATAGGGGTAGGCAGAGATAACGGATTTCCATTTGCTACGATCCTTACACACCTCTTTCGCCTCATTCAGTCTCATTACATTCTTCATGCATGCACGTCGGTTTAGGGTACTTTTAACTTGACCTTTCTCGAGTAAAACTCTGACTTGGTCAGAGAATGTTCGATGAGGTCTTCCCCTTCCCACTCTACCTTTTGTCCTATATTATTAGATATATTTTGTTATCATAATACGTCATTTATGGCAGTAGGCTCTCCCCCTATCACATCTGGGGCGGAAATGAGCGTTGCGAAATATGGGTGTTCTAGTTCGCTAGTGCGCTGTCTACCCCTTCGGGAATCAGACGTGAGTCTATGTATATCATTATATATGACGGAGGGCCAATGCTTATGTTGTTTTTAACATGGTTGACAAGGTCGATGGCTGGCACATGCGTCATACTTGTGAACGGGTGCTGCTTGTGGAGACTGGTCTGCCTGGACTGTTTTGTTTGCTTGTGTCTATTCAACTTGCCGTGGCTATGGGGGTCGCTCAGTGTATCTTGCATGTTATTTTGTCCTATTATTAGATATATATTGCTATCATGGTTTAGCTGCTCTAATTTAAGGTCTTTCTGTATCTGGTGCTGTAAAGAAAGAAAGAAAGAAAGAAAGAAACTTTATTCAGCCAATGTCTCAGGCAACAATAAGTGGTAGAACAAAAAAAAAGACAGAATATGTATAACTAACGGCCGGTTTCAATAAAAAATCTCAGTTCGAATGTGCAGATAGATTACAAAAACTAGCCAATAAGAACACAGTTTGAACATGACTCCGTCAAATGACTTGATGTGATTGGTTCATAATCGCGATCTATCTGCACTCTAAACTGAGATTGTTTATTGAAACCGGCCGTAAGAGGTAACAAATTTACTGTACTGTATTAGTAGACTGTAAATTGATGTTAAAAGAGTAACGTCAGAGTTTCTTGCCCGTTCTTCTCTGGCGAAACAGCCTTTCGAACAGGCGGTAGAGTTAAAGACGGAATTTAAATAATGTTTGGACATTTTATGGATTCAATAAATGATTTGATTTGATAGATACATAATACCACAATTATTCAGTGTACCTATGAGTAGGGGAGAGCAGGTAGGATTCGTACAGTTTTTACTCCAAGTCCCATAAAATAAAAACTTATTGGTATTTCAAGATAGTTTCAATGCTAACATAATACCTGTATATTTAGCTTAAATCATGTTATAGTTCAGGATTAACACAAATCAATTTGGCATTGATATTCAAGCTTTTACAGAAAATGAAAAATGTACGAAAGCACCCCGCACGCGGGGTAGCTTCGTACACCGCGTGGGGCACATTCGTACATAGTGGGGAGCCTACGTACACGATGATTATAAATATTTTTTTTTCAAAAAATATATGTTTAATGAGATCAAAAGAGCATCAGTTTCAAGTAATAAGTAACAATACTGTTATTTAGCAAATTATTCATTGTAAAAGTTTAACATTTTTCATAAAATCTTCTTATGTTCCTAATGAAACCAATCAACACTATAAAAAGAATCTTAAGGCTAACCAATCGAAATCTTTACGAGGTCTATCTACTATTGAATATTGAACAAAGATCTTTGTCGAAGCTATAGATATTAGCAGTTCTTGTTGTTAAAGCAGTTTATAGTAAGCTATATAATATAATGTTTGTACCTATATTATGCTGAAGCATAACAATTTGATACTATGCTTTGTATGTAGTCTAGCGGCGATAACTTAGGAAACGTACCCATTATCCGTTATCGTTACCCTTTTTTTACCATATCGCCGAGCTTAGTTCCGTCCCAGATGTGATAAGGGGCGAGCCTATCGCCATATCGGGCACAAATTCCAGACTCCGGGCTGATATGGAAAACTCTAATATCACCCGAGCCGGGAATCGAACCCGAGACCTCAGAACCGTAGTCGTACCGAAGTACCACCACGCCACGGAGGCAGTCAGGTAGTGGACTAAGACCTAATCCCTCTTATTAGTAGAGTAGGTCCGTACCCAGCAGTGGGACAGTATATAATACAGGGCTGATGATGATGTATATAGTCTACATAAACACACGCGGGGTACATTCGTACAGTACGAATGTACCCCACTTATAACTGTACGAATGCACCCCAACACATAAAATCAATAAATTAATTTAAAACAAAAATACCCATTATAAGTAATCCAAATTTGATATTTATATTGTAAAATAACACATTGTGCACATACAATAATAAAATATATTAAATGTTCGGAGCAAAGCTTGCTCTTACAACGACATTTAAATGTAAGTCCAAAAATTACATACACCGAGCGAAAACACCTAATGGCTCGTTTCGGCAAAAGCAGCAGCCGCATTGCCCTGCCTCCCCGCGGTAAGGCTATGCGTATGAGCAGGACTTATGGACACAAATACAAACTCTTCGACGTGTTTAGTTTAAAAGATATGACTACTGTACGAATGCTCCCGCTGTACGAATGCTACCTGCTTTCCCCTAATAGCAATGTATCTCAAAACAACCCTCTTATTTATTTATTTATTTAAATGACACACCAACAGTTTATAGACTTTTACAATAAGAATAAATATAGTATAAAGGTTACAGTCCAGTCTACTTACTAATTATAGGTGTGAAACAACATTTGAAGAAAAACAGTCGATTACAATTATAAACTTACATAAACAACATAACTAGATATAAATTAATTTAAGATACATTTAATATTAATATTTATATTTATATTTACGTACGCTATTGTAATTTCATCAATTGTATTGTATTAATAAAGAAATAGATTCAGAAATGTTTAAGCAGGTTACAAATTAATTACTAACTATTAACCGTTGGAATTTGTATTAATTTATATTTATATTTATATTAGGATTAGAGCATGACTGCAGCATTCGACACTTCAGATGATATGTGGAATCTGAGTAGATATCAAGCATTAAGAAACTCTGGAGTTCATTATAAGTACACTGGAGCCTAGACATAGGTGAAAATTTCCCCACATTAGAACGATACCGGCCAGGTTGGAAGGATGCCTTATTTAAACGACTAGACCTCACATTAAGTTTTGGTATATTGAAATTAATATTCTCAAGCAAAAATGAATCTGTTATAGCACCATTAATAAGTTTGTAGAGGAAAGTTACATCAAGGTAAGATCTTCTTTTTTGTAATGAAATAATATTAAAATACTCAAGTCTAGCCGCATAATCGGCACGCTGGCAAATGTTTATATCTCCATTACATTTCGCCTTGTAGACGAGAATTCTCGAGAAGGATCTTTGAATTTTCTCCAACCGATCGATATGGACTTGATAGCACGGATTCCACACCTGGCTGCAATACTCAAGCCTACTCCGAACCAGAGCATAGTAAAGCGTTTTAAGGGTCTTTATGTTTGAGAAAGATCCACCCACTCTTTTGATAAAACCGAGCATTCTGTTACTGATTCCAGCTACATGATCAACATGACTTATGAAATTGAGCTTACTATTTAAAATAACCCCTAGGTCCCTAATTTTAGTAACTTCTTCCAGCGTTGTATAATCCAATATATATTCAGAGGGTATGGGATATCTTTTTTTAGTGAATTTGATGTGATAACATTTGCAGGCATTTAGTGTCATGATGTTTTCCATACACCAGTCCCTAATATTGGATAAATCAGCTTGTAAGAGTTGAGCATCATCTGAAGATTTAATTGTCCGATATAATTTTAAATCATCAGCATAAAGCAAACATTTGGAATGTTTAATATAGTGAACTATATCATCTACAAATAAAACGAATAATATTGGACCTAAATGTGAGCCTTGAGGAACACCAGATGTAGCACAGTATATGGCTTTGAGAAATGACCATCCTTCACGACCACTTGCGACCTGTTCGACAGGTAAGACTGAAACCACAATAAGAACCCTCCGGAAATTCCGAAATTGCATTCTAACTTACTCATCAATATCGAGTGATCAACTCTATCAAACGCGCTACTGAAGTCAGTGTACACTGCGTCTGTCTGCAACCCTGAATCTATGGATTCAGCTAACTCTTTGACATAGCATAACAAGTTAGTAGTTGTAGATTTCCGAGCCACGAAGCCATGTTGTAAAGGAGAGATCAACTCTTTAACGTGCCATGACAATATAGGGCGAATTATTGCCTCGAAAACTTTTGAAAAAACACACAGAAGCGAAATAGGCCTATAATTGCGGATTAAGCTATTATCACCCTTTTTGTATATAGGAACAACGAACGTTTTTTTCCAAAAAGTGGGAAATGTGGAACTTAAAAGAGATTTATTAAAAATAATTGTTAAAGGACCGACTAAGCTTTTGGCACAACATTTAATAAAGTAAGCTGGTATACCATCAGGACCGCAGCTTTTGGTTGATTTAAGAGCTTTGATTTTTTTAAAAACGCAGTCTCTTGAAATAGTTATCTCAGATAAAGTACTAAGTCCAAGGGGAAAAGAAAATTCTTTATTGCAGGGCTTGGTGTGTGCTGATGGTAAGAATGTAGACGAGAAGTGATCGGCAAATAAATTGCATATATCATTGTGGTTGTTAGCAGTGTTGTTGTTTAAATACATGGTAGAAGGATACTGTGATTTCAGGTTTTTAAAGTCCTTAATAAAATACCACAATAAATTGGGATTACTTATGATGCGATCTTCAATTCGTGATAAATATGCTTTATAGTCTTTTCTAATTCTTTTATCAACCCGGTCTCTCAATATCTCAAACTCCCAGAGATCTCTGGGATTATGTTTCTTTTTGTATTTTGTTCTACACTTTTCTTTTTCTCGTAGCATTTTTACAAGAGTAGCAGAAAACCACTTCGGATACCTCCAACGTCGTGGCTTAGCTTTAGGAACGTTTTGTTCAGTAGCTACGTCTAAGTGTTTATAGAATGCTGCAACCATGTCGTCGACAGTATCACACTCATTAAGAACAACTAGCCAATCTACGTTGCCTAGGTACTTATTAACAGAGGCATAGTCAGCTTTACTCTCTTATCAGAATGTGTAATCAATATAATACTAATTGTGCCCAATTAGATATTTATCATTACAACTTAATCACTTCCAAAAAGTGTTTAATAGAAATGAATAGTCCAGAATTCCCTATTAATTCCTTAAGTAATATCGAATAGTCTTATACTAACAATTCTAGTATACTATATGTATATATATATTTAATCAAGCGAAGCTATGTATCATGTGAAAGCTGTGTACAGTATTTGTTAGACTTCAGGTTTATAACTTGTTTAGTTTTAAGATATAAATTGTGTAAAACTTAATCTGATGTCTGTATCTGTACCTAATAAATAAATAAATACAGATGAAGCTAATGTATTGCATGTAATAATAACGTTGCATTTCCTAGGTACCTACTCTGAAATCATTAAAAAAATCTGGAAATATCCACCGTCAACCAATTCATATTAAAACATTTTTTAAATCACCGCCCGGATTTTGGGAAGGTCAAAATATTTTAACATATTTATATATTTATGTCCCCGTTTCCGCATTGTGTTGTTCGGGAGACGCAAAAAATTAGAGATCCTTCGGCCACGGATGTAAAAAAAGATGGACGGGGTGATAGGAACACTGAAAGTCAAGCAGGGTTTTCTGCTCATTCGATTTATCGACACAAAATGGCGGCGACTGAGCGTGTTATAAGCAAATACTTCTATGTCTTAGGGCCTCGTTCACCACCCTCAAGTAAAGTGTCAAGTAGGCTAATCGTCAGTTAAAGTCACCCGTAACTGCACGTGTGAATTTCACGACGTTCGAGTAGCATGCATCTTATGATTAAACTGGCCAGTAAGCTACTTGCCACGTCGTCTGCCAAGTAGCGCGTTTACTTGACGGTTAAAGTTTAAAGTAGGCAGTTAATTGTACATTTTATCGTAGTTAAATAAACTATAAAATCAAATTATAGTAGTCATACCTTAATAACGATGTTTAACGTTTTAAATGAACGTGTTAACTGTAAAATAGCCTTCATTTAAAAAATCAAGTAGTTTCAACAAAAACAAACTGCAATTCGGGCGAGGCGAACACCGATGTCCAGACGGGGTCACGCAAAACTCGTCCTTATGGCACACGATTTAGTACCTGTGTAACTATTTATATAGCAAAAAAAGGGTCCGGTAGGTTTTTGTGTCATGTGGTGCGGACGCGGGACGAGTCACGAGTGTTTTTTTTGCCAAAATAAGATACTTTTGACGTAATATTGAACGAATGGGACGCAGGATTTGTGATATCATTCACTTAACCAGTAAGTTGCTACTCAGAGCTCTAATTTTGCTTGTGAAATTAACAGAAGTTACTCAGAACTCTTACTTGTCAATTAACGCTAGTCAGAAAGTAACTAATCAACACTTTACTTGGAGTTGGTGAACGAGGCCCTTAGACTAAATATTCTATGTATATACTAGACAAGCTGTTTGGAAGTAAAATTGTGGCACATGACGGCGAGTGTTTGACGTTTCACGGCTAAGGAAAAGAGCAGATTTCTATAGTGAGTTGAGGTCGATTAACAGAGACTTAGTGCGAACATTCTATGTACCGAACACCCAGTCTAGTAGTATACAGAAGTCTTTGGTTATAAGTGTTAATGTGTGTGTAGAGCACTTGTTCAGGCGCGTTTGTGTGCGTGGCTTCTCTGTGGCATTCGTTTAACTATAGGCGAGATGGTGTCCTTTTTTATACGTTCGTGTCTTCGGCGGGACAATACCTAGCACAATTAACGATACTTGTGATCCAAAAGTTGTGACCATGAGGTCATAAGTCACTCAGTCATACCTATTATTCAACACGACATTCAACAGTATATAATTGGATACTTGAATAGTTTTTGAAGTTATACTTCTTTAGGCGCGTTATGAAAAAATGATGAGAGTGAAATTTTCACATCTGTGACGAAAAAAATGAACAGTATGAAGTTGTCTACAGTATGAAGTAGTCTGCTTAACCGCGTACACGTACACGCACCCATTTGACTTCGATTGCAATTTATTATTGTTTTATTGGACGTTCTGCGAATTGGACGTTTTGCGAATTGGATATTTTACGAATTGGATATTTTACGAATTGGACATTTTGCGAATTGGACTTTTGCGAATTGGACATTTCGCGTTTTGGACATTTTGAGAATTGGACATTTAGCGAATTGAACATTGTGCAAATTCGACATTTCGCGAATCGGATATTTCGCGAATTGGACATTTTGAGATTTGGACATTTTGGGATTTGGACATTTTGAGAATTGGACATTTCGCGAAACGGACATTTCGCGTTTTGGACATTTAGCGAATTGAACATTGTGCAAATTAGACAATTCGCGAATTGGACATTTTGAGAATTGGACATTTTGAGATTTGGACATTTTGGGAATTGGACATTTTGCGAAACGGACATTTCGCGAATTGGACATTTTGAGGACTCGACATTTCGCGAATTGGACATTTTGCGAAACGGACATTTCGCGAATAGGACATTTGGGAATTGGACATTTCGCGAATTGGACATTTTGAGAATTGGACATTTTGAGATTTGGTCATTTTGAGAATTGGACATTTCGCGAATTAGACATTGTGCGAATAGGACATTGTGCGAATTGGACATTTTGAGATTTGGACATTTTGAGGACTCGACATTTCGCGAATTGGACATTTTGAGATTTGGACATTTTGGGAATTGGACATTTTGCGAAACGGACATTTCGCGAATTGGACATTTCGCGAATTGGACATTATGAGAATTGGACATTTTGAGAATTGGACATTGTGCGAATTGGACCATGTGGGAATTGGACATTCTGCGCCTAAACGAACAAAACATGCATCTTATACCATGGGCCATTGTTCTACGAGCAGGTGACAGCTAAAATGGTTGTTTTGCGTATGTTTTTAGTTTTTTAATATAATTAACACTAAATATTATTAAACAATTAATTAATTTACGTCTAAAATATAAAACAAAACGACTACTATACTAATATTAGCCCTGTAATATTACTGTCCCACTGCTGGGCACGGGCCTCCTCTACTAATGAGAGGGGTTAGGCCTTAGTCTACCACGCTGGCCTACTACGGGTTGGTAGACTTCACATACCTTCGAAATTCTCGGGTATGCTGTACCCCTAGCATGAACATTTTGTGCTATCGTATAGTTTTCGTGACAGTATAGTGTCTTTGAGCAAAATGTATGGAGAATTGGTACAGCGCTCAGTGAGCGTATTTGGAACTAAATTTTGCGAGCATGAACATTTTGCGTCAGCGATCGTATTGTTATAGGGTTTCCTCACGATGTTTTCCTTCACCGTTATAGCAAGCGATATTTCACAATGAAAATACACTTAACTGAAAAGTCAGAGGTGTATGCTCCATTTTGGGATTTTCTCGAACCTCCGACACTTGTCTCGGCAGTCCGTACCATTCCTAACTGAGCTATCGCTGCTTAAAACAAAAATTAATATTGAAATATTCTCAAAAATAAAGTTATAAGCCTTTGAAGTTTGGTGTAACCTTTAAACTGCGGGAAAGAGATGTATCAGTATAATCACGTCACGCCATAACGGTACCTGCGTTGGAAAGGGATAGCAAGATATCTCCAATATACCCCCACTCCAGGATTTAAAATAAGAATTACTGACTCATTTTTCAACCAATTTCGATGCAGTTTTTACAGAAGCGTTTCTGTTTTGTTTTATTTGCTATTCCCATCCATATATTATTTACCTAGATGCACAGTTGACGCTTTGAAAATGGGACAGGAAAGAAGTGCTTAAGCACTCGTTTTGCCTACAGTCGGACGTCGATAGAATTCTAAATTTCAAAATTTAAATTTAAGACCGCTTGCTCATTTCGTTTAAAAAGCTACTTTATTACCCGTGCATAGGGTTATATTTGTGTTGGTTTAATTAGAACTTGTGATCTTTTTCTTTGTTTTATTCCTGAGACCACTTTTTAGGAGGATATTTGCAAAGAACTGTGCATCTAGGATATATTATATTGATGGCTATTCCATATAATTATGTGTATAAAATCAAACATAATCAAATACCCAATTGTTGAATGTCATTGGTTTGAAATGTGACTCAAATGGGAGTGTTGTTATCTATGATTAAAGAAAAAATGATCAGCCGTTTGAATATCTTCAACTCCTTCATATAATGCTGCCTGTATTGATAATACATAAGCTCGCGCCTGTATCCCCGAAGGGGTAGGCAGAGGCGCACTAGCGAACGAGTACACCCACATTTCGCCGAGCTTAGTTCCGTCCCAGATGTGATGGGGGCGAGCCTATCACCATATCGGGCACAAATTCCAGACTCCGGGCTGATACGGAAAAATCCAACATCACTTTGCCCGACCCGGGGATCGAACCCGAGACCTCAGAACCGTAATCGTACCGAAATACCACCACGCCACCGAGGCAGCATAATAGTAGTTTACTATACAACGTGTAACATAGGCTCTTATTTACAAAAACAGTTTAGCTGAGCAAATGGTAAAAAATAGTCTGTCTCTTTTATTTTCAAATAATGTAACAAGGAAAAAAGGCATAGACTATTCTTAACCAATTGTTCAGCTAAACTTTTCTTATGAAGGCCCATAATTAACACACACCCTCAAACACCCCAATTGGGTACTTCACTCTTTTTTAAAAAGTATGCACGGCTATTTATTAGTTTATCCTAAACATGTAAAAAATATTTCGTAATTTATTTTAATATGTTTACTTAAAAAAAATCAATAATTATATATATATAAAAAATACTCCTAGGCTAATTTTATTTTAGTAATATAAATACTTATTTTTTTATCTGTGCGTCACGTGACTGTAAACGCCAATTACGTGGCATGATGTCACATTACTCATTTTTCTTTTAAATTTGTTCCACAAGGGCCTCAGACCTAAGATCCAAAGTCATACTGCCAGGTTATTTAGTATATTTTTTTTCGTATTTGTTATGGTTATTTAGTATATTTTAATTTCTGAATGATTTTTATGAGCGATTTTGTATCTATGGTAAGGAACGAATAGCGTTTTGGCAGCAAACTAAATAATACTTAATAACTTTTTTTAACTAAACATATGAAAATAAATTACGAAATATTTTTTACAGGTTTCTGATGAACTAATAAATAGCCCTATATACTTTTAAAAAATAGACAAGTACGCAATTATACACGGAACCCATAAATGGAACAATGATGCGTAGTCTACCACGGAAATTCAGACATGAATAAATTGGGTCAAATCGGGTCGCAAAAGGAAAAAAACACGTTAATATGCAGGGGTATTCGTGGAATATTGTTTTTACCTAACTGTAGTGTTAGATTTACGTCTTATTCTTAAATAATAATATAATAAGGGCGACTATTAGTAACCTACAATTGGGTATTTGACAATAGTAACCAATATCAATAAATTTCTGTAGGAACATAGATTTATCATCTAAATAACGTATGTAATAGGAATTTATTAAAAATAATCCAAGGGTAATTTTGTTTTAGTAATTTAAATACTTAATTTTTTATCTGTGCGTCACGTGACGGTAAACACCAATCACGATGCATGATGTCAGATTACTCATTTTTCTTGTTTATTTGCTCCACAAGGGCCTAAGACCTAAGATCAAAACTCATACTGCCAGGTTATTTGTTTTTTTTTTCGTATTTTTTTTTAAATCTCAACATAATTTCAACGCGGATGTGATCGACGGTCGATATCTGATCGACGAAATATCCGACCCGTGTTCTTTAGTTTGAAATCATAAATATTATTTCCACAATATCTTTTTTAAAAGCGATTTTGTATCTATGGTAAGAAACAATGACGTCACCCGTAGCTACAGTTAACAGATAGCGTTTTGGCGGCAAACTAAATTATACATATTAATTTTTGATTTTTTTAACTAAATATATGAAAATAAATTACAAATTATTTTTTACATGTTTAGGATAAACTAATAAATAGCCCTGTATACTTTAAAAAAAATAGTCAAGTACCCAATAAGTCCTAACCTAAAGTGAATTTAAAAATATAATTTTCTGTAATTACGTGTAGTCTTACATTGTCTAGTGTTAGCATGTATGGGCTGTGGACCGGGAGGTCCACCCTCAAAGGGGGTTGACGTCAGGGAGGCCGGTCGTAAAAACTATGCCAAATCCTCTCTGCAACATTCTTGAAAAAGTGTGTTGCGCCGACCCCACTTTAAGGAGCGATAAGGGCAGGTAGAAAAAAAGACATGAAGTACATTACATGTAATGAATTGGGTACATGTCATTCATATATTTCTTTTTCAATTTGACTAAGCTTAGGACTATGTGTGTGACTGTTGGGCATTATTTATGTTGATACACGACACAATACTCGTATCTTAGTTTGGGGTCAGGACTATGTGTGTGACTGTTGGGTGTTATTTATGTTGATACACGACACAACACTCGTATCTTAATGTGGGAGCATGACTATGTGTGTGACTGTTGGGTGTTATTTATGTTGATACACGACACAAGACTCGTACCTTAATGTGGGGTCAGGACTATGTGTGTGACTGTTGGGTGTTATTTATGTTAATACACGACACAAGACTCGTTTCTTAATTTGGGATCAAGACTATGTGTGTGACTGTTGGGTGTTATTTATGTTGATACACGGCACAAGACTCATATCTTAGTGTGGGGTCAGGACTATGTGTGTGACTTATGGGCGTTATTTATGTTGATACACGACACAAGACTCGTATCTTAGTGTGGGGTCAGGATTATGTGTGTGACTTATGGGCGTTATTTATGTTGATACACGACACAAGACTCGTCTCTTACTGTAGGACCAGGACTATGTATGTGACTGTTGGGTGTTATTTATGTTGATACACGACACAAGACTCGTATTTTAGTATGGAGTCAGGCTATGTGTGTGACTTATGGGCGTTATTTATGTTGATACACGACACAAGACTCGTCTCTTACTGTAGGACCAGGACTATGTATGTGACTGTTGGGTGTTATTTATGTTGATACACGACACAAGACTCGTATTTTAGTATGGAGTCAGGCTATGTGTGTGACTGTTGGGTGTTATTTATGTTGATACACGACACAAGACTCGTATCTTAATGTGGGGTCAGGACTATGTGTGTGACTGTTGGGTGTTATTTTTGTTGATACACGACACAAGACTCGTATCTTAATGTGGGGTCAGGACTATGTGTGTAACTGTTGGGTGTTATTTATGTTGATACATGACACAAGACTCGTATCTTAATGTGGGGTCAGGAATATGTGTGTGATTGTTGGGTGTTATTTATGTTGATACACGACACAAGACTCGTATCTTACTGTGGAGTCAGGACTATGTGTGTGACTGTTGGGTGTTATTTATGTTGATACACGACACAAGACTCGTATCTTAGTGTGGGGTAGGACCATGTGTGTGACTGTTGGGTGTTATTTATGTTGATACATGACACTAGACTCGTATCTTAATGTGCGGTCAGGACTATGTGTGTGACTGTTGGGTGTTATTTATGTTGATACACGACAGACTCGTATCTTAATGAGGGAGCATGACTATGTGTGTGACTGTTGGGTGTTATTTATGTTGATACACGACACAAGACTCGTATCTTAGTGTGGGGTCAGGACTATGTGTGTGACTGTTGGGTGTTATTTATTTTGATACACGACACAAGACTCGTATCTTAATGTAACATAGTCGACGATCGAATTGTGCAATAAGTAGATGCCTATTTTATTTTCTTACAAGGTTGTAAGCATGTGACAGACTTTTAAATGTACATTAATCTATAATTATTCCGAAAAACATGTGCTCGACCCATATTTCAATAATTGTGTCAGTGAATTAATATTTTAGCAAAGATATTAAATATTACATTGAGTGGTTGACACGCTGTAGGCAGTTACGCCTATAGCACGAATGGGCTCGATGGCTCTGCACTGTCTCACAGAAAACCGACGTAAAGTGGCTCGCTGTCGCGTTTCGTTCGGTGAGTGAGATTTCCGGTGGTGATTTCCTTTTGGGTTGGCAACGCACCCATGATTCTTTTTGTGTCTTGGGTGTCTATGGGCAGTGGAGATCACTTACCATCAGGTGACGCATTTGCTCATTTGACAATTTCTGCAATACAAAAATCTAGCTTTATAGGGGCTATCAAGCAAGTTTCTATACAAAAAAAAAAATCTAAAACGCCAGTAACGCCATCTACCACTTATTACAATGCGAGGGCGATTATTACAATACATCCTAGAATGTTCTGTGAATGTTCAAGAATCACGACAATTTTATTGAAATAAAACTATTCTTACGGATTCTATCACGATTAGGTTTTAATTATTATTCCCGACGTTTCGAAGGCTTTGCAGTCTTCGTTGTCACGGGCCAGACTGAGGTGTCATTTGTCCAAAAAAGGTTAGTGTTACAATATCTAGCATCATTAAAAAAAAAACATTATAACATTAACATTATGCCCGAGTTTTGGCGGGAATTCTGACGGTGCGGGTGGTCGCTTGTTTTAATGATTTCATATTCTAGTCTAAAGTTGTGCTTGTGGTTTAAATGTGATGTGAATCTAAGCAATAAACATCAACGAAGATGGACAGTATGTGGAAGCTTTGAAATAAGTGTTTTTGGACGCGTTTTGTCGGGTGGATGGGTCGACCTTGTTCGACTCCTCTGCTGCGAGAAAATCGTCTGAAAAGCATAAAACTGGAAGGAATTAACGCCAAAATTCCAGCAGGGCCTTGAAATCGAACACATCCGATTTCATTGCACTTGTGAAAAATTAGATATAAGCAAATAAAGAAATAAAAAGCACTTAAGACGAGGCTGTATGGGCTAGATCCCTTTGCCTTCCCGAAAGGGAAAATTAAAAAAAAAAAAAAAATTGACATTATGCCCCTTATAAAAATATTTAAGCGCTGCTTATCTTTGACCATAGGTCCCTTTCGCTTTCGGCCGACTTCCCAAAAAGGAAGAGGTCCTCAATTCGTCGTTATTTTTTTTATGTATGTTACTCGATATCTCCGCCAAATGTGGACCGATTTTCAAAATTCTTTTTGTGTTCGATAGAGCTTATTTCAAGGGTGGCCCCATATACATTTGGTCACGATCGGTAAATTGGAAGTCGGTCAGTTAAGTTTTTAAACTTGTGATTATTAAACAATGTAACGCAAGGTAAAAACGACGGGCTATTCTTAGCGAAAATGTTTTTCTAAGTTGACACTCGATTAGACTTTGAATTCGATTCGGTTATTTTATTGTCTTATAATTCCACCGAAATCGAGTTAAAAAGTGCGCTAATGTTGCATTAGATTCGAGAACTTGTCATTTGGTTATTGTTACCGTGACAGAGTCAGCCCCATGTCTGATGACGCTAATAGTTTCTTTCATATACGAAAGAAAGAAAGAAAGAAATAAACTTTATTCAGCCAATGTCTCAGGCAACAATAAGTGGGAGAACACAAAAAAGACAGAATATGTAACACTAGACGTAACAAAAGCTTATAAGCTTATGCTGGTATGAAAGCTTTAAGCTTTTGAGTGCTTAAAAAGCTGTCTATCTTGTTAATTATCTTGTAAATTGTTCGCTCGAGCTGGCTTTTTCAATCGACTTCCAAAAAGGAGAAGGTCCTCATTCGTCTGTTTTTCTTTATGTACGTTACTCGATATCTCATCTCATCATATCATACGGAAATACAACCACGCTCCGAGGCACTCAAAAAAATACAAAACAAATCGCGATAGAATCCGTAAAAACTAGTTTTATTTCAATAGATTAATCTAGATTTTTTCCATTCACTAGCCACGTTATAGTCCTAAAATAAGTGTTACGTCCTCGTGATCCATTTATTTTGAATAACAAGTGTTTCTTTGTCTATACTCTTTTGGAAGCAAGGTGTTTTCTATTAGGTCAATCCAGTGCCCAAAGAATAACATAGTAAAAGACTTGGTTAAAACGTGCCTGTTATACGCACTATATTCGCTACACAACTTTACTGTATATCTCAAACTAGTTGTGTACACTTCCAGCTCCAAAGGGAGACTAAGGGCCTCGTTCACCAACTCCAAGTAAAGTGTTGATTAGTTACTTTATGACTAGCGTTAATTGACAAGTAAGAGTTCCGAGTAACTTCTGTTAATTTCACAAGCAAAATTAGAGCTCTGAGTAGCAACTTACTGGTTAAGTGAATGATATCACAAATCCTGCGTCCCATTTGTTCAATATTACGTCAAAAGTATCTTATTACGGCAAAAAAACACTCGTGACTCATCCCGGGTCCGCACCACATGACACAAAAACCTACCGGGCCCTTTTTTTGCTATATAAATAGTTACACAGGTACTAAATCGTGTGTACATAAGGTCGAGTTTGGCTTGACCCCTTCCGGACATCGGTTTTTGCTTCGCCCGAATTGCAGTTTGTTTTTGTTGAAACTACTTGATTTTTTAAATGAAAGGCTATTTTACAGTTAACACGTTCATTTAAAATATTAAACATCGTTATTAAGGTATGACTACTATAATTTGATTTTATAGTTTATTTAACTACGATAAAATGTACAATTAACTGCCTACTTTAAGCTTTAACCGTCAAGTAAACGCGCTACTTGGCAGACGACGTGGCAAGTAGCTTACTGGCCAGTTTAATCATAAGAGGCATGCTACTCGAACGTCGTGAAATTCACACGTGCAGTTACGGGTGACTTTAACTGACGATTAGCCTACTTAACACTTTACTCGAGGGTGGTGAACGAGGCCCTAACTCAATAATGATAACTCCCGCTGTTTTATACGTTTTGCTTTAGTTAATAAAGAAATACCTTCTACAAATATTATGAATTACTTAGAGGGTAGTTAATATAAATATAATTAACATACCACCCTTCAATATCGTGTACTAAATCACAACAATTATCCGAATTCGTAACAATATAGAGGGTCTAACCGCCGAATGTTCATACACTTAAGGTGGCCTTATGTTTTTTAAGGCCGCCTTATCTGTCAAAATTGTATGGCGAAAATCAATATAAGAAGCCGTTAAAGTTGAGCAGCGTTTGACCATTCGGGCGTTAAAGCAGTAATAAAGTAGCACAAATAAATACATTTAATATGACTAGGGGCCACATGCATCACTGTTACTAAGCTACAGTTACGACCCCACATTGCGGTGGGATTAGGGCAGGTAGAAAGAAAGTAATGTACTACATGTCTTCTTTCTTTCTACCTGCCCTTATCCCACCTTAATGTGGGGTCGGCGCAACACACTTTTTGAAGTATGTTGCAAAGAGGATTTGGCTTAGTTTTTACGACCGGCCGCCTGCCTGACGTCAACCCCCTATGAGGGATCCAGTCCCGGGCAAAATAAATTAGAAAATTTGCTTTGGCCGACAGGGAATTTAACCCAGGACCTCCCGGTCCACAGCAAGTAATGTACATGTAATTACAGAAAATATATTAATGAGATTTAATTCATTACATGCAATTAAGTACGTTTATTTATTATTTTTCAACCAACTTCCAAAAAGGAGGAGGTCCTCAATTCGCCGGTATTTTTTTTTTGTATGTTAAGCGATATCTCCGCCGAATGTGGACCGATTTTCAAAATTATTTTTGTGTTCGATAGAGCTTATTTCAAGGGTGGTCCCATATAAATTTGGCCACGATCGGATTTGAAGTCGGTCTGTTAAGTTTTTAAACTTGTGATTATTTCTATAACTTGAGGTTAGGACTAACTGCAGTTTAGTAATATTGGTGCAAGACGCCTTATAATAGAGGCTATAAACGAAGTTTTCATTAAAAAAAATGGATCACAAATGTCAGTAACGCCATCTACCATTTTATGACAATACGTGGGCGCTTTTTACAATTTACACTCTAGAATGTTCTGTGAATGTTTAAGAATCACGTAAGACAATTTTATTGTCTAAACATTATTACGCTGGCACGACCTTGCGCGCGTATGTTTCAAATACGACTGAATGACTTATGACCACGAGGTAACAACTTTTGGGTCACAAGTTCCGCGATATTGTCCTGTCTGTGTACTTTTGATTGTGTTTGTAAATAAGCTTAGCGAAATGTGGGTGTTCTAGTTCGCTTCTACGAATGTGGGTGTTCTAGTTCGCTAGTTCGCTTCTGCCTACCCCTTTATATAATGAGAAGACATTGCATCAGATTTTGGACCGCCTTCCAAAAAGGAGGAGGTCCTCAATTCGTCTGTAATTTTATGTATGTTACGCGATATCTCCGCCAAATGTGGACCGATTTTCAAAATTCTTTTTGTGTTCGATAGAGCTTATTTCAAGGGTGGTCCCATATAAATTTGGTCACGACTGGATTTGAAGTCGCTCTGTTAAGTTTTTAAACTTGTGATTATTATAAATTATCTCCTTGGCCACTGCTAGAAAACAGAGACCTATTTTGAACATAACATAACATAACCTCACGCCTGTAACCCCGAAGGGGTAAGCAGAGGCGTACTAGCGAACTAGAACACCCACATTTCGCCGAGCTTAGTTCCGTCCCAGATTTGATAGGGGGCGAGCCTATCGCCATATCGGGCACAACTTCCAGACTCCGGGCTGATATGGAAAAATCCAATATCACTGCCCGACCCGGGGATCGAACTTGATACCTCAGAACCGTAGTCGTACCGAAATACCACCACGCCACGGAGGCAGTCACCTATTTTGAAGTAATGACGCAATCTCTTTGTAAAACCGTTACACAAATGGCCTGTCATTGTTTACTATCTCTCATGACGAAATATTGGTTTCATGGAAATGGCGTTACAAATCAATAACATGCCCAACCTCCTGACTTTTGATACTCGATTCTACTTTGACTTTGACTCTGTTCGAATTTCGACTTAAAATCCCACCGAAATAGGGTTAAAAAGTGCACCGATGTTACGTAAAAATTACCAAATGACAAGTTCTGGAATATACTGCAATTTTAGCGCACTTTTTGCGTCGATTTCGATGGATTTTTAAGTCGATGAATGAAACCGATTCGAAATCACAATCGAATCGAGTGTCAAGAGTAAGGGTTGACATAGTGACCCACACTCCGTGTGTGGATCGCGTCCTGCAGGTCAATTCTCTAAGAAATGCCACAACGTTGCGATCGACGCCTCGCTCCCGCAGCGCACATCGTTGAGATCGACGGAGCGTTCAACGTTGTTGTCTCTTAGAGAATACCTTTTTCAATACATTTATGTCAAACACCTCGCTCGAAAGAGCTAGTTCGCATCGTCATCACGCATAGCACTAGTGCGTGCGCTTTGTACCTTGCTGAATACAAAAACGAAAACATCGTTGCCGCAACGATGCCGCAACGTTGTTTTCACAAACGAAACCTTAGAGAATGGACCTGCAGCTAGTGTATGTTCTTTCAGGCTTGCGACATGAATTGATGGATGGTTGTGTTGGTATGGGAGTATCCCTGTCTGCATCTGTCATCCGCCTGTCTTGTCGCAAGCCCCTCGATTTCATCCATTTTCGGACTGTGGCTTCCCATATGTAGTAATAATCCATTAAAGCGCCATTCATTTATTGCCTAAGATTATTTGCTAGTTTCAGACTCTTGGTGGCGAGGTGGTATTTCGGTACGTCTACGGTTCTGAGGTCTCGGGTTCGATCCCCGGGTCGGGCAAAGTGATATTGGATTTTTCCATTCCAGCCCAGAGTCTGGAAATTATGCCCGTAATGGCGATAGGCTCGCCCCCTATCACATCTGGGACGGAACTAAGCTCGGCGAAATATGGGTGTTCTAGTTCGCTAGTGCGCCTCTGCCTACCCCTTCGGGGATACAGGTGTGAGCTTATGACACCCTCCCCCTATATAAGAAACAATAAGAATAGGCGGACCCCCCCTGTTTAATATCCATTGTAAGAATCTAAAGGAAAAGCTTTCATAACCCGAGCGGCTCAGGGCGCTGGCACTATTGTACGCGCTTTTCTATAGTATAAGCCTCTATAGCTTAGCTATCTCTAGCCTAGTAGCCAGATGTGCAACGTGAGGTCGCGGGTTCGATTCCCGCACCGAGACAAATGTCTGTGTGCACAGATATTTGTTTCGGGTGTGGGTGTTGTGAGAGCGTGCTTCTTTCGTAGTTCCTGATACCCACGACACAAGGCTCGATCTTAGTGTGGGGTCAGGACTACGTGTGTGACTGTTGGGTGTATTTATTATTATTATTTATTATAATCTTAACTTTGGGTATTTTATGATCTTACGTAAGAAGGACTGCCTCGGTGGCGTGATGGTATTTCGGTACGACTATGGTTCTAAGGTCTCGGGTTGGATCCCCAGGTCGGGCAAAGTGATATTGGATTTTTCCATATCAGCCCAGAGTCTGGAATTTGTGCCCGATATGGCGATAGGCTCGCCCCCTATCACATCTGGGACGGAACTAAGCTCGGCGAAATGTGGGTGTTCTAGTTCGCTAGTGCGCCTCTACCTACCCCTTCGGGGATACAGGCGTGAGCTTATGTTATGTTATGTAAGAATTATCAAGACTCCCTTCCGCCCCCTTTTAAGAAAAATTCGCCTCCCCTCCCCCCTAAATCGACCCACGTAATGATTGAATGGCATCTAACGGGACAATTTCACTCGAAATTTTCCCAACATTTTCCCCACAAACAAAATTCTATAAAAACCATCCATAATTCATTGTACTCGTACCGGGAATTTTCGAGGAGTGTCCTATTTTCGCCTTAGAGAAGGACGCAAGATATGCAAACTGAATGTTGGAAAGAGATGTGGAGATGAATGGATTTCGTCTGAAATCATTACGTAACAGAAAAACAAGTTACGATACAGACAAACAAGTATAATGATCCAGAATCTTATAAGCTCACGCCTGTATCTCCGAAGGGGTAGGCAGAGGCGCACTAGTGAACGAGAACACCCACATTTCGCAGAGCTTAGTCTATCCCAGATGTGATAGGGGGGCGAGCCTATCGCCATATCGGGCACAAATTCCAGACTCCGGGCTGAAACTGAATTGAAAAACCGAAACCAGGGGCTGACTGTTTACACTCGATTCGAATTTGCCTTCGATTCGCCTTCATTTAGTGGCGTATGCCTCGGGCGGCTCGACCTCCGGAAGCCGAGACACTTATGTAACATATATATGCGCCGCCTCCAACGGGTTAAAATTCCACCCAAATAGAGTTAAAAGTGCACTAATGTCACGTTAAAAATTACCAAATGACAAGTTCTCGAATCTAATGCGACATTAGCGCACCTTGAAACTCTATCGATCTATCGATCTAGCGGCGAAATGTGGGTGTACTAGTTCGATCGGCGAAATGTGGGTGTACTAGTTCGATCGGCGAAATGTGGGTGTACTAGTTTGCTAGTGCGCCTCTGCCTACCCCTTCGGGGATACAGGCGTGAGCTTATGTTATGTTATGTTATGTTGAAACTCTATTTCGGTGGATTTTTAGGTGAATAATCGAAACCGAATAGAAGTTAAATTCGAATCGAATGTCAAGAGTCACGGGCTGTATCACTTTCCTCGATCCGGGGATCGAACCCAAGACCTCTAGACGGCAGTCAGGCAAACGACGCGGACGCCGCGCGCGATGCTCAATGTGGGATCAGCTTAACGCCCGAATGGTCAAACGCTGCTCAACTTTAACGGCTTCTTATATTGATTTTCGCCATACAATTTTGACAGATAAGGCGGCATTAAACGACATAAGGCGTCCTTAAGTGTATGAACATTCGGCGGTTAAGTCAAAGAAACGTACTCAGTGAGGATTTGGATAAATCCGAGTCATTTTTTACAAGAAAATCTTTGCTTAGTCGTCTGTTAGTCTGTGTTCGACCGACTTCCAAAAAGGAGGAGGTCCTCAATTCGTCTGTATTTTTTATGTATGTTACGCGATAACTCCGCCAAATGTGTACTGATTTTTTAAATTCGATAGACCCCCGTGACAGCCTCCGTGGCGTAGCGGGCGACTAGCCGGCTGTGAAGCGAGAGGCCGCGGGTTCGATTCGCGCATTGAGACAAATGTTTATGTGGCCCACAGATATTTGTTTCAAGTCTGGGTGTTGTGAGACCGAAAGTCTCTCATAGTTTCTGATATCCACGATACAGGTTATATCTAGTGTGGGATCAGGACTAGGTGTGTGACTGTTGGGTGTATTTATTTATTTTATTTACCTTATTTTAAGGGTGGTCCGGTATAAATTTGGTGACGATTGAATTTTTCTTATAAAAAAATGTCTCGAAGTTTGATTTAAAAATCTCCAAATCACTGAGTTCGTTTCTTAGACTCAGACTTAGTCGAAGTTCGCTATATAGATCTCAGCCTAAGGCTTCAAAAAAGACAGTCCTCAATTCGTTTGTGCTTATGTATTTTTTTAATGAATGTTACACGATACCTCTGCCAAATGTGGATAGATTTTCAAAATTACTTTTGTGTCCGATAGCTTATTTCCTGGGTGGTCCCATATAAATTTGGTTACGATCGGGTAAACTTTGAAGTCGGTGCTAAGTGTTTAAACATCTGTACCCTTAGTACGAGTTTTTCTCGATTAACGAAATCGACGATAGTTTACAGTTTCTCCATACATTTTTTAGTTCGTTGTAGGTTCCGCTAAGTGGCGCTGCTAGTCAAATGTATGGACAAAACGCAAACTATCGTCGATTTCGTTAATCGAGAACAGAGAAAATAAACTCGTACTAGGGGTACTGATTATTTATAGACCAAAGGCGACCCGACCGCCATCTTTATTCCAATGTAATATTCAAAGAAACTATGACGTCCATCACGTAATTCATATTCAGATATTCTTCACAAGACAAACATGATTTCGTATGAATTGTGGGTTGTTTTTATTGTTTTTTATTGAACATAAAACGGGTCACCTTATATTATGGACGACTAAAATTGGGTAGTCTCTATTTTCGATATTACTTCCTAAAAGGAGGTCCTCAATTGTCTGTATTTTTTTTTTCTATAGCAGAGACTGGCAAACGAACAGATGGGTCACCTGATGGTAAATGATCTCCACCGCCCATAGACACCCAAGACACAAAAAAAATCATAACATAACACATAACATAAGCTCACGCCTGTATCCCCGAAGGGGTAGGCAGAGGCGCACTAGCGAACTAGAACACCCACGTTTCGCCGAGCTTAGTTCCGTCCCAGATGTGATAGGGGGCGAGCCTATCGCCATATTGGGCACAAATTCCAGACTCCGGGCTGAAATGGAAAAATCCAATATCACTTTGCCCGACCCGGGGATCGAACCCGAGACCTCAGAACCGTAGTCGTACCGAAATACCACCACGCCACGGAGGCAGTCGGCACCGAGACAAAAAGAATCATGGGTGCGTTGCCAACCTAAAAGGAGGGAATGGAAGGGGAGGGGGAAAGGGGCCACCGGAAATCCCACTTACAAAACGAAACGCGACAGCAAGCTGCCACTTTACGTCGGTTTTCTGTGAGACAGTGGCATCAGCCCGGTCGAGCCGGCCCAGTCGTGCTATAGAGGTTACTGTTTACAGCGTGGCTCTACCACTCAAACTCTTTATGTATGTTACGCGATATCTCAGCCAAATATGGACCGATCTTCAAAATTCGATAGAGCTTATTTCAAGGGTGGTCCCATATAAATTTGGTAACAATCGGATTTGAAGTCGGTCCGTTAAGTTTTTAACTTCGAGATATCGCGTAATGGCGGGTACACACTAATCGTTCGCGAATCTACGCCTGGGGTGTTACCACCGTCTCTAATAGCAGTAATATTATAGTCTTACTACGTTTTTGTACGGGAATCAGTACAAGTAAGACTATTATTACTACTACTTACTTCGTTTTTGTACGGGAATCAGTACAAGTAAGACTATTATTACTACTACTTACTTCGTTTTTGTACGGGAATCAGTACAAGTAAGACTATAATAAAGACAGCCTCCGTGGCGCAGTGGGCGAATAGCCGGCTGTGAAGCGAGAGGCCGCGGGTTCGATTCCCGCACAGAGACAAATGTTTGTGTGGTCCACAGATATTTGTTTCAAGTGTGGGTGTTGTGAGAGCGTGCGTCTCTCATAGTCTCTGACACCCACGATACAGGTTATACCTAGTGTGGGGTCAGGACTAGGTGTTTGACTGTTGGGTGTATTTATTTATTTATAAGAAGTGGTGGTAAACCCCCCTGTTTCGGTCATACAAACAAACTTTCGCTGTTGTGTGAATGCAACAGGTATATTTGCTATCGTTCGTTCGGCCATGACATACATAAAAAATACAGAAGAATTAAGGACCTTTTCCTTTTTTGAAGTAGGTCGAAAAATGACTGCGTCGGTGGCGTGGTTGTATTTCGGTACAACTACCGTCCTGAGGTCTCGGGTTCGCCCCCGTGTCGGGTAGAGTGATATTGGGTTTTTCCATATCAGTCCGGAGTGTGGAATTTGTGCCCGACATGGCGGTAGGCTCGCCCCCTATCACATCTGGAACTAAGCTCGGCGAAATGTGGTTGTACTAGTTGGCTAGTGCGCCTCGGCCTACCCCTTCGGGGATACAGGCGTGAGCTTATGTTATGTCGAAAAATGACTCGGACTAAGTCGAAGTTCGATTTAAAAATTCCAAATCCTCACTACGTTTTTTGGACTCAGACTTTTTTTTTTTTTTTATAGCAGAGATTGGCAAACGAGCAGATGGGTCACCTGATGGTAAGTGATCTCCACCGCCCATAGACACCCAAAACACAAAAAGAATCATGGGTGAGTTGCCAACCTAAAAGGAGCGAATGGAATGGGAGGGAAGGGGATTGGGAAAGGGAGTGGGGAAATGGGCCCCCGGAAATCTCACTCACCGAACGAAACACGACAGCAAGCTGCCACTTTACGTCGGTTTTCTGTGAGACAGTGGTGTCTAACCGGTCGAGCCGGCCCATTCGTGCTATAGACGTTACTGTCTACAGCGTGGCTCTACCACTTAATCGAAGTTCTTTCTATAGATCTCAGCCTAAGAATCGAACCCAGTACCTCCCAGTTCACAGCCTACTGTATCAAGACAGCTACAGGAATATCTGGTTAGTAAATCCAGCTTCCACGATAGCGGACATTCTAAAAATAGGTAAAACTTGTTGGTTAAGTTTTTGAATTGATGGGGATTGCGTATGGCCTTGTACTTGAACGGGGGTGAGGTAGGGTCATGGGCGAACGAGAGGGGGGTTATAGCAAACGAGCAAATGGGTCACCTGATGGTAAGTGATCTCCACCGCCCATAGACACCCAAGACACAAAAAGAATCACGGGTGCGTTGCCAACCTAAAAGGATGGAATGGAAGGCGTGGGTAAAGGGAATAGGAAAGGAAGGGGGGAAATGGGCCACCGGAAATGTCATTTACCGAACGAAACGCGACAGCAAGCTGGGCTAGATTATAGTCAGATATCGAGTAAAAGGTGAAGGAAAACATCGTAAGATAACCTTCATTAATGAGAATTAAACATAAGCTCACACCTATATCCCCGAAGGGGTAGGCAGTAGCTCTAGCGAGCTAAAACACCCACATTTCGCCGAGCTTATTTCCGTCACAGATGTGATAGACAAGCCTATCGCCATATCAGGTACAACAGACCCCGAGCTGATATGGAAAACCCCAATATCACTTTGCCCGACCCAAGGATCGAACCCGAGACCTCAGGACGGTAGTCGTACCGAAATACAACCACGCCACCGAGGCAGTCATAATAATGTTTAGACAATAAAATTGTCTTACGTGATTCTTGAACTTTCACAGAACATTTTAGGATGTAAATTGTAATAATCGCCCTCGCATTATAATAAGTAGTTGATGGTAATTTATAAGACCATAATAAGATCAGTAGCCCGAGCACGAAAAACTAATGTAAAAGTAAATGTATTCGAGTTCGCTGCGCACTGATGACGTTTGGTAAATATTTCATACAAATTTCATAGACGCGCATCGAGTTCGAATACATTTACGGTTGTCAGTAATGTTCCTGCTCAGGCTGCTGCTGTCCTGTATGGATCAGCATGTTGAGCTACAAAAGTGACGAATGAAAGAAGATTGCATGTGGCGGAAATGCGGATGCTGAGATGGATGTGCAGTGTTACAAGAATGGACAATATAACATATTGTAACACTAACCTTTTTTGGACAAATGACACCTCAGTCTGACCCGTGACAACGAAGACTGCAAAGCCTTCGAAACGTCGGGAATAATAATTAAAACATAATAGTGATAGAATCCGTAAGAATAGTTTTATTTCAATGTATAATATTCGCGTAAACTTAAGAAATCAGTAAGAATGGACAAGGTAAGAAATGAGTATATAAGAAGAAGTTTGAAAGTGGCACCAATAACGGAAAAAATGAGAGGGAAGCGTCTATCATGGTATGGTAATGTGATGAGAAGGGATGAAAGAAACGCTGTAAGGAGAATTCAAAGGATGGGGGTAGAAGGTATCAGAAATAGAGGAAGACCCAAGAAAAGACGGATGGACTGTGTAATAGATGATATGAAGAAAAAGGGAGTAAGTGTTGATATGACGGCTGATAGGAGGGAGTGGAAAGAAAAGACATGTTGCGCTGACCCCAAATAAAAATGCGTTTTTTTTTTATGGCAGAGATTGGCAAACCAGCAGATGGGTCACCTGATGGTAAGTGATCTCCACCGCCCATAGACACCCAAGACACAAAAAGAATCATGGATGCGTTGCCAACCTAAAAGGAGGAAATGGAAGGGGAGGGAAGGGGATTGGGAAAGGGAGTGGGGAAATGGGCACCGGAAATCTCACTCACCGAACGAAACGCGACAGCAAGCTGCCACTTTACGTCGGTTTTCTGTGGATAAGGGCAGGTAAATGATGAGTTGATGGCGGTACTGGAGTTTGAGATCAATTTCTTTGTATGGAAACTTGGTTGATAGCCCTCTATAGTTGGGTATATTAAAATCTCTTTGACGCGAACTCTGGGTGAATCGACAAAGCTAGGTAATAATTTAATAGACTAAAATGGAAAAGTTTATTTTTCAGGCTGTATAAACCTAAGTATGTTATACAATACATAAAAATAAATAGAATAAATTCACACTTCACAAAAAAGTACATACAGGATGTTCCAGAAATGTAGATTAAATATAAATAAGGTACAGCCTCGGTGGCGCAGCGGGCGAGTAGCTGGCTGTGAAACGTGAGGTCGCAGGTCCGATCCCCGCACCGATACAAATGTTTGTATGGCCCACAGATATTTGTTTCGGGTCTGGGTGTTGTGAGACTGAGGTCTCTCGTAGTTCCTGATTCCCACGACACAAAACTCAATCTTAGTGTGGGGTCAGGACTATGTGTGACTGTTGGGTATATTTATTTTATTTAAATATTTTTATAGCAAATATTGGCAAACATACATCACATCAAACACATAGGCTCACATCTGTATTCCCGAAGGGGTAGGCAGAGGCGCACTAGCGAACTAGAACACCTACATTTCGTCGAGCTTAGTTCCCCAGATTCGATAGGGGGCGAGCCTTGCAGCTCAGCGATAAATCTCTATTTATCCCAAATCTTGATTTAGAGATAGGAGTGAGTTGTATGATAAATCGAGTTTAGGTTTAACTCTAGATTAGAAATATCACTGCGAGTGCCTTTAAAAAGTGCGCTCATATCGCATTAGATTCGAGAACTTGTCATTTGATATTTTTTAAAGTGACATTAGCGCACTTTTTAACTCTATTTCGGTGGAATTTTAAGTCTATAAATGAAATCGAATCGAATTCAAGTTCGAATCGAGTGTCAAAAGTTACCCTACTAATTTTAATACGATTTGTCCGGAATTGAATCTCACAGAGCGGGTTATCGTCAAGCAGTCGGTCGTAAAACCTAAGCCGAATCCTTTTTGCAACATGGTTACAAAGTGTGTTACGCTGACCCTATATTTGAGTGGGATAAGGGCAGATGGAAAGAAAGCCTAGCATTAAAACAGTATCACTATTATAGTACACTACTATTATGATTTATTTGTACAACCTTTTTGGAACACTCTGTATTATAACACATATCAAAACACTTTTTTGGAAAATATAAATTTTCAATAAAAATGTTATTCTATTCTATTCAGTCCTACATTTGCACAAAAAAGCCTAAAGTCATAGACTACGATATCAATTTTAAACTTTATCACCACAAAATAGAGCACAAATCCCCATATCACCAAACCACAACTCACAGACTGTTGACACTGTCCGACAAATATTTTTGTACACTCAATCGCGGCGCCACTGTCCATTACATACATTACAATCAGAAACGCCTCTAAACCCACTAGTTCCGATAACCACCGCACGCAAATAAAAATGTGTTGCACTGAATAAAAAAATATGCAAATGTCACCTTATAAAATGGCCGGCAGTGGCTTGGAAGCCGCAGTGCTAAGGGAGCATTCTTGCCGATTACCTCTGAGTAGGCACTCGAAAAATTCTATTAAGAATGAGTGTACTCATAATAATCGCCGTTGCGGCCATCGCCATTTATAAATATTTTTCTAAAACGAAAGTATTATGGCGTAGGCAGAATAAATACGGTAAGGAGGAGGTAGAGGTGTTAAAAGAGGCTCCCGGGCCGATTCCTTTGCCAGTTATTGGCAGCTTGCACCTCCTGGGCAAGTACGAATCACCGTTCCAAGCGTTCACAGCGTTGGCTAAGGAGTACGGGGATATTTACAGCATAAAATTAGGGTCTGCTAAGTGCTTGATCGTTAACAATTTGGCACTGATTCGGGAGGTGTTGAACCAGAATGGAAACTTCGTGGCGGGTCGGCCTGATTTTCTGCGGTTCCACAAGCTTTTCGCCGGCGATAGGAACAATTGTGAGTATTTGTTTTATTCTTTTCTTATTTTTTGTAAATTAAATGTTCTTTTTTTTTATTTTATTGTGATTGGTAAAACTTTGACGACCTGTGTTAATTAAGTGTTTTATGAATTTTTATTTTCACTATTTTATGTACGTATTTTGTAAAATACATATTTTGAGAACAAACATTTTAAAAATTATAAATCTCTATTATCTGAATTTGGAACACTTTTAAATGAAAAGTTATAACACAATTTTCGCCAACGTAAACATATTTTTGAATTCACTTTTTAATTGGACACAATTCACTAACGCTCGTCATTTTATAATTTAAAATTAGAACACAATTTGAAAAAGACTCTGGACGACAAAAATCAAAATAAATAGACTCACCGCATTTTGTCTGGGCACTATAGAACCACTTTTTACGGGAATTCACAAACGACTTTACCTTGCGATGAGCGAATACGAACTGACTGACTTGCTTAAGGGAAGCAGTTTACAAAAAAGCCTTATAAACACTTTAACCCGACTTATGAACCGAATATATGACTGCCTCGGTGGCGTGGTTGTATTTCGGTACGACTACCGTCCTGAGGTCTCGGGTTCGATCCCCGGGTCGGGGAAAGTGATATTGGATTTTTCTATATCAGCCCGGAGTCTGGAATTTGTGCCCGATATGGCGATAGGCTCGCCCCCTATCACATCTGGAACGGAACTAACCTCGGCGAAATGTGGGTGTTCTAGTTTGCTAGTGCGCCTCTGCCTACCCCTTCGGGGATACAGGCGTGAGCTTATGTTATGTTATGTTATGTAATTTAACTAGAGTTTAGGACTAACTGTAGGTTAGTAATTATGATGCAGGTCGTCCCAAGGATGCGACTGTAATACTAAATTCCTCGGGCTAGCAACGCCTAAATAAAAATACACTAGTCGGCACAAAATTTGGGTTACGAAAATTCACAAAAAGTGCGTGTGCGTATTTATGCAACATAATATTTCCTATACCTATGTTATATGACACTTAATAGTATGTCGCTATAGTTATTTCATATGTAAACAAATATCTATCAACATATCATTGGGTGGTTGACTATGTCTCATTTTATACACATATTTATATGTAATAGCAGGTATAGCTCAGTTGGGAATGGTACGGACTGCCGAGACAAGTGTCGAAGGTTTGAGACCAACCCCAAAATGGAGCATACACCTCTGACTTTTCTAAGTTAAGTGTATTTTCATTGTGAAATATCGCTTACTATAACGGCGAAGGAAAACGTCGTGAGGAAACCTGCATACCCGAGAATTTCTTCACAGGAATTTCGAAGGTATGTGAAGTCTACCAACCCGCATTAGGCCAGCGTGGTAGGCTAAGGCCTAACCCCTCTCATTAGTAGAGGAGGCCCGTGCCCAGCAATGGGCCAGTAATATTACAGGGCTAATATTATATATGTAATAGCAAATAAAAGAAACCCTTCTGTAAAAACTGAATCGAAATTGGTTGAAAAATGAGGCAGTAATTCATATTTCTAATACTGGAGTGGGGGCATATTATATCTTACTATCCCTTTCCAACGCACGTACCATTATGGCGTGACGTGTTACACTGATACTTCTCTTTCTCGCAGTTTGAAGTTTATACTAAACTTCAATGGCTTATAACTTTTTTATTTTTGATAATATTTCTTTCTTTTCTATATTTTAGACGACGTAAATTTCATATAAAATTAATAATTATTAAAAAAAATATTTAAATTTAAAAAAAATAGTCAAGTAGGTACCCAATTGGATGTTTATATAATTAATTATGTTTATATAAAAACTACGTCACCTCAAATATATTAGAGAAAAAAATATTTAAATATAAATAAAATTAAAAAACTGAAAACCGACTTCAAAAATAAATACTTAAAGTTTAAATTTTTTTTTATAGCAGAGACTAGCAAACGAACAGATGGGTCACCTGATGGTAAGTGATCTCCACCGCCCATAGACACACATGACACAAAAAGAATCATGGGTTCGTTGCCAACCTAAAAAGAGAAAATGGAAGGGGAGGGAAAAGGGATTGGGAAAGAGACGGGGGGGGAGAATGGGCCACCGAAAATCTCACTTACCGAACAAAACGCGGCAGCAAGCTGCCACTTTACGTCGGTTTTCTGTGAGACAGTGGTATCTGCCCGGTCGACCGACCCATTCATGCTGTAGACGTTACTGTCTACAGCGTGGCTCTACCACTCCGAACTTAAAAGTAAAAAATAACAACAATTTCTTACTCTACTTCTGTCGTCCTCAAGCTATAATGCCGTTAAGTGCATAAACCCAATTTTGAGATGTCTCCAAACACGTGGAAAATATCCTTAGAGGTTTATTAGACTGTGGCTTTTATATTTAATCTAGACTTAATTACTTGTTTAGTTTAAGATGATTAAGTTTTAAGTTATTTTCAGTGTATAGTAGTATGTAATATTGAAAGATTTATCCATCAACTCCTAACAGTTAAGGAGTTGTTTCCATCATCAGCTCAGCAACATGAGATGATGAGTAACATAACATAAGCTCACGCCTGTATCCCCGAAGGGGTAGGCAGAGGCGCACTAGCGAACTAGATTTCACCACCCACATTTCGCCGAGCTTAGTTCCGTCCCAGATGTGATAGGGGGCGAGCCTATCGCCATATCGGGCACAAATTCCAGACTCCGGGCTGATATGGAAAAATCCAATATTACTTTGCCCGACCCGGGGATCGAACCCGAGACCTCAGAACCGTAGTCGTACCGAAAACCACCACGCCGCCGAGGCAGGTTTTATGTTATTTTCAGTGTATAGTAGCCTGTAATTTTGAGATTTATCCACCAACTCCTAATAGTTAAAGAGTTATATTTTCCATCATCAGCTCAGCAACATGAGATGATGAGTACCAGACGTAAATACCTGGATAGTTCTAGAAACTATATAAAACACATTATGGATCCCTATAAAATTTGAGGGTTGCTCTCGATTTTTCGTCCGACTTCCAAAAATGAGAAGGTCCTCAATTCGTCTCTATTTTTTATGTATGTTACACGATATCTCCGCCGAATGTGGACCGATTTTCAAAATTGTTTTTGTGTTCGATCGAGCTTATTTCATGCTTTCAAATTTATAATTTCACGATTGGATCAAGTTGGTAATCCGTTAAAAAATACAAACAAATTTAGGACCTTCTCCTTTTTGGAAGTAGGTCGAAAGCCCAATATATCAATATAGCCCACTTTATCTTCGCCGGGGATCGAACCCGAGACCTCAGGATAGTAGTCGTACAGAAATACAACGCCACCAAGGCATTAGTTACATAAATAATCACAAGTTTACAAACTTAACAGACCGACTTCAAATTCGATCGTGACCAAATTTATATGGGACCACCCTTGAAATAAGCTCTATCGAACACAAAAAGAATATTGAAAATCGGTCCAGATTTGGCGAAGATATCGCGTAACACACATAAAAATACAGACGAATTGAGGCCTCCTTTTTGGACAGTCGAACACCCAATATCACTTTATCTTCGCCGGGGATCGAACCCATGACCTCAGGATGATAGTCGTACCGAAATACGCCACCGAGTCATTAGTTACATAAAAAGTGCAATGCGTGTTCATTATTATTTTGATTTAAAACTAGACCAATCTATAAATGTTTGTGCCAGTAAAACAAATAGTGCAAATCGACAAATTTACAAGGGCATCGTGACTAATAGAAAAGAAAAACATCTTGAATAATTTGCTAAATGGCGAGTTTTTAAACCCAAGCACTATACACTATACATTAGCGATATCGCCATTAGAAAAGTGCAAAAGCTCTTGTTTCTCGACCTGGGAAAAGAACCTAGGATCTCCCGATACACAGCCCATACACACTAGACCAAGGCGGCGAGTCTTTACAATACATTTTCAAGTTAAACTATTTTTACGGATTATATCACGATTTGGTTTTAATTGGAATTTGTGCCCGATATGGCGTTAGGCTCGCCCCCTATCACATCTGGGACGGAACTAAGCTCGGCGAAATGTGGGTGTTCTAGTTCGCTAGTGCGCCTCTGCCTATCCCTTCGGGGATACAGGCGTGAGCTTATGTTATGTTATGTTGTGGTTTTAATTTTTATGCCCGATTTCGAAAGCTTCGCAGCCTTCGTGGTTACGGGTCAGACTGATATAATCTGTAAAAATAGTTTAATTACAATGAATAACATTCACGTGTACCTAAGAAATCATTACATTTGCAAGTGTTTAAAAACAACTAAAGCAAAGCAGAAGATATAGAATAAAAAGACAAATTAAATGGGGCATAAAGTAACAAAAACTTCATTCGTCTATGGTTTATAATGGGGTCTGTATACGATCTTCCTCTTTACTACTGACATATTATTTATGTTGATACACGACACAAGACTCGAATCTTACTGTGGGGTCAGGACTATGTGTGTGACTGTTGGGTGTTATTTATGCTGATACACGACACAAGACTCGTATCTTACTGTGGGGTCAGGACTATGTGTGTGACTGTTGGGTGTTATTTATGTTGATACATGACACAAGACTTGTATCTTACTGTGGGGTCAGGACTATGTGTGTGACTGTTGGGTGTTATTTATGTTGATACACGATACAATACTCGTATCTTAGTGTAGGGTCAGGACTATGTGTGTGACTGTTGGGTGTTATTTATGTTGATACACGACACAAGACTCGTATCTTACTGTAGGTCTGGCCTATATGTGACTGTTGGGTGTTATTTATGTTGAAACACGACTCAAGACTCGTATCTTACTGTGGGGTCAGGATTATGTGTGTTACTGTTGGGTGTTATTTATGTTGATACACGACGCAAGACTCAAAACTCACTGTGGGGTCATGACTAAATTTAGTATTTTTAAATCGAACTTTGACTTAGTCTGAGTCATTTTTACAAGAAAATCTTCGCTTAGTCTGTCTGTCTGTTTTTCTTGTAAAAAAAATGTCTCGGACTATGTCGAAGTTCAATTAAAAAATCCAAATTCTCACTGAGTTCATTTCTTTGAGTCTTAGTCGTAGTTCACTCTATAGATCTCAGCCTTAGTGATTGTTGGTTAATATAAGGTTTTATGAACTGGTTTTTCAATCTCAAGGAATTCTAAAGCGCGTGTGGTCTAAGAATTAATGAGGCGAAACAAGCAGTGATACGCAACAACTTTTTATGAGAACGACTATTAAAGTAAACAAACATTACGTGGCTAAAGTAAAGCTTCAAATGCGAACTAATTTTTTTATAGCAGAGACTGGTAAACGAGGAGGTGGGTCACCTGATGGTAAGATCTCCACCGCCCATAGACAATGATACCAAAAGAAACATGGGTGCAAACCTTAAAGAATGGTAATGGGGGAGTGAGGAATTGGGCCACGGAAAAATCTCACTCACCAAACGAATCGTTACAGCCAGCTGCGACTTTTCGACAGTTTTCTGTGATACAGCGATATCGGCCAATAAGGTTATGAGGCAGTAGCTCATTTTTCACCAAACGATGCAATTTTTACAGGGTTTCTTTTTTGTATTATCTGCTTCTTTCTTTCAAACTATCCTTATCTCACAATATGTGTCAACGCAATACACTTTTATAAGCATGTTGCAGAAAGCATTCGCCGTAGGTTTTAACACCAGCTGCCTGACGTCAATCCCTTTGGAGTTTAGAGTGTCGAGCAAATTCAATTTTGGTTTACATGCTATTAGATTAAAATGAATGTACGAACAACAACTCTTCCAACAGGTCGATCTGGAAATCTTTGGGTGAGGCCTATGTCCAGCAGTGGACGTCCTGTGGCTGATGATGATGAATGTACGAAATGAAACATAGGACAGCACCTAATATTGTGTCTGAATTTATTTTTCTCTTGTCCATAGCTCTTGCTCTCTGCGACTGGTCGAACCTGCAACTCCGAAGACGCAACCTCGCTCGTCGGCACTGCGGACCGAAGCAGCACACAGACTTCTACTCCAGAATCGGAACAGTAGCAACCTTCGAATCCTACGAACTAGTCCAGAATTTGAAGTCCATCACCCAATCATCGGAGAAAAGCATAAACCTGAAACCTCTCTTAATGACTTCAGCTATGAACATGTTCACAAACTACATGTGTTCTGTAAGATTCGACGAAAACGACACCGAATTTAGAAAAATTGTTGATCATTTCGACGAAATTTTCTGGGAGATCAACCAGGGTTATGCTGTCGACTTCCTGCCGTGGTTGGCCCCGTTTTACAAGAACCACATGGACAAACTATCAGGCTGGTCTCAGGATATCCGCAGCTTCATCCTCTCTAAAATTGTTGAGCAAAGAGAAATGAATTTGGACACAGATGGGCCAGAGAAGGACTTCCTCGATGGACTGCTAAGAGTACTGCACGAAGATCCAACTGTTGACAGAAATACTATTATATTCATGCTTGAAGACTTTTTAGGAGGACATTCCTCTGTAGGTAATCTTGTTATGTTGTGCCTGACTGCTGTTGCAAGAGATCCAGAGATTGGAAAGAGGATCAGAGCAGAAATAGAAGGTGTTACGAAAGGCAAAAGGCCTGTAGCTTTGACTGATAGACCAAACCTACCGTTCACAGAGGCGACGATTCTGGAATGTTTAAGATATGCCTCATCTCCTATTGTACCCCACGTTGCTACGGAAAATGCAAAAATAAACGGCTATGGCGTAGAAAAAGGCACTGTTATATTCATCAATAACTACGTTTTGAACAATTCTGAACAGTATTGGAGCAATCCGGAAAGTTTCGATCCTAGTAGATTTTTAGAAAAGACCAAAGTGAGGACTCGCAGGAATTCCCAATGCGATTCTGGCATGGAATCGGATAGCGAAAGGAGTCCTTCAAAAGAGGTTGAATCGGAAGTATATTCGGTGAGAAAGAACATCCCTCATTTCATCCCATTCAGCATAGGTAAGAGGACATGCATAGGCCAAACTTTGGTGACTACTATGAGCTTCACGATGTTTGCCAACATCGTACAGGAATTTGATATAGGTGTAGAGAGTCTGGATGATTTAATACAGAAACCAGCATGTGTAGCCCTTCCTAAGGATACTTATAACATGTATTTGATCCCACGAAAACAATAATTTCGGACTTCTTTTAGGTACGACCTTTTGGCATAATGTGTACTTTTACGCCATTTTGATTGACGTTCTAATTTTGAACTTTTACTCTGTTTTTATAATGGCCAGTGACAAGATTTATTTATTTACCTTTTTTTAATTTAAAAATTAACTGGCAACTCATTGTAGTTATTTTTTTGTTTTTTCTAAAGTAATTTTTAAGCACACATTCTGCCAAAAGCTAAATGGCTCAAATTATTTATTGTCTGCATATATTTCGTGTAAGTTATACGCTTAACGAAATGATATTATTAGTACAGCATTTATTAGAATAGAATTATCAAACAGTAGTTGTATTTTGTAAAAACTTAAAAAAAAGTTAAAAAGGTCCTTTAATTTTAAATTCGGATTCATCAATGGCTGTTAATAATTGTTAGTTTTTTGTTTATATTTTTTTACTTTCGCTTTTCATACAAATCGAATGAATGTAAAAAAAGTCGTCTATAAAATCAACAAATTGCATGTATAATAAAAATGACAACGAGTTCACGAAAAAGATTTTCTATTCTTGGTGTTTATTAAAAAATAAAAGCAAATTCGAATAAGTTTTAAAATAAATTAGATTTTTTAATATTTAGAAAATAAAACACATTTTAAAACGTAATTTAGTTTTTTATAGAACAAAGCATTTTAAATAGTGAAAAGACACTTGATTATTTTTTTTCCACTTATTCGAATTTGATTCTATCATAGTTTTGAGTAGAGGATTAGACTAGAAATATTGTGATGTAGATAGAAATACTGAAATTAAAAACATCATCTGCAAGTGATTTTGTGTTTTATTCTTATGAAGGAATACAGTATGTTTCATAAAGTTGGTAAATACACTTACGCCCGGTTCTAATAAACAATCTCAGTTCGAATGTGCAGATAGATTACAAAAAATAGCCAATAAGAACACAGTTTGAACATGACTCCGTCAAATGACTTTATTTGATTGGTTCATAATCGCAATCTATCTGCACTCTAAACTGAGATCGTTTATTGAGACCGGCCGTTAATAGTTAGTAGTTTAGTGCACTCATAGAGAGGATGAGAAATCGAGCGGTAAAGTCTAAAATTACGTAAGGCTCATAGTTTGTAAATAATGGAAACTTGAATTTGTGATGGAAAAATTATTTTTGCCTCATTGGGGCTGCAAACCACCTACGGGGTAAATCATTATTTTTAGCATATACAAAGTCATTCCTATACTAATGCGACGATTTACAATTTTTTTCTCATTCCAATTTTAAAATTTCCACGCTTAATCATTAATTTAAAAAAAATATGTTAAATATTTATTTTTTCACTTTACCATTGCGCTTTAAATCGCTCTCCTGTATGTGGAATTGTTATTTATACCAACTTTTACCAAGTTGGTACCTTCTTGGTTTATTGGCAGCACATATAGGCTGTGAATCGGGAGGTCATAGGTTTGGTTCCCATTATTATAATTTCTTTACTATGAACCTTTCACCTTAAAATTCACCTTCTTTTTAAATATAGGTAATAAAAAAATACGTTTAAAAGTATTAAAAACTAATTACACCCTCCCGATGACGAGGCTTGGGACCCAAGCCAGCGGCAGTTAGGGGCTCAGAGTGATGAACTGATTCACAAAGTGTCCGTGTCCAATAACACTGCCTTCTGTAGCTGGCTCTTGACCCAACGCCCGATTGAGAGCCTCTTAAGGTGTTGGTCGAAGCTCTTTTTCTATCAACCCATCAGCGGTAACGACTATTGGGGACAATAAATAAATACACCCAACAGTCACATATCTAGTCCTGACCCCACACTAGGTATAACTTGTGTCGTGGGTATCAGAAACTATGAGAGACTTTCGGTCTCACAACACCCAGACAATGATTGTTGATTCCACATCCGACATGTCAGTAATTTCGTGTGCAGATCTAAATATTTATTATATATTATTAGTATTTTTTCTAAACACGGATTCGGGTCGGAATCTAAGCTAAGCTGAATTCTTTGAGCAATATGTTTAAATATCTATGTTACGCCGACCTCGCATGGGTCTTTTTTTATCCAGGCACGGCAAAGTGACTACACTACACCTGATGGTAAGCGTAGTGCAGTCCAAAAAAACTAGCGACCACTGACAAACAATGGTTTTATCAGTGGTCGGCAGAATCATGCCGGCATATTTATGCTTCATCACACTCCGAATCTGAAGAGGGAAGAAGCAAATCGAGGGGCTTGCGACAAGACAGGCGAATAACCGATGCAGATACAGTGATACCCCCATACCCGTCTCAACCAACCATCAAGTCATGCCGCAAGCTCCTCAAGAGAACCGGAAGTTCTGGAACGCGAATCACACGTGGAGTGTGGGTCACTATAGCAGGTTTTAGCACCATGTGTACGGTGGTTACCATCAGGACGGATACGAATATCCTACCAATGGAAAGAAAGATTCTTATACTACGAATTACCTAAATAAATACACTCAACAGTCACACACATAGTCCTGACTCCACACTAGGTATAACCTGCCCCCCTATTTTGACACTCGATTCGAATTTGACTTCGATTTGGTTTTATTTCATCATCATCATCAGCCATAGGACGTCCACTGCTGAACATAGGCCTCCCCCAAAGATTTACAGATCGACCTGTTGGAAGCGGCCTGCATCCAGCGACTTCCTGCGACCTTTATCAGGTCGTCGGTCCACCTTGTAGGTGGACGTCCTACGCTGCACTTGCCGGTACGTGGTCTCCACTCGAGAACTTTTCTGCCCCATCGGCTTTCAGTTCTACAAGCTATATAGATGATGATGAATGTATAAATGACTACATTAGTATTGAATTCCTTACTTAAACACTGCTGCTTGAATATATATTTTTTTATCCGGGCACGGCGATGTGGCTACACTGCACCTGATGGTAAGCGTAGTGCAGTCAAAAAAACTAGCGACTACTGACAAACACTGTTTATTAGTGGTCGTCAGAATCATGCCAGCGTATTTATGCTTCTTTTCACTCCGAATGAAGTTAAATTGGAAATTAAATGGAGTTAAAGCGGTTATAGACTAAATCATAAGACAGACACAGCCAGTTTTTTCACGCTGCGCTTGCCGGTACGTGGTCTCCACTCGAGAACTTTTCTGCCCCATCGGTTGGTTGGTTGGTTTTATTTATTGACTTCAAATTCCACCGAAATCGAGTTAAAAAGTTTAGTATTTATCCGAGACGAATCCCATCATTACTCATGACGATTGATAATCTTAATTATTCTGACTCGGGAATCAAACCCGAGACCTCCCGGTCCACTCGTATATTGCCACTAGACCAAGGACGCCTCTACTTCCGTATTGTTTGCTACTTCCGGTAGATTGCAACAATCAGCATAATTGTCACGTTTCCTAAATTGCTGATGTGTCTCATTGTTGACCTTCGTGGCTTGGGCGAGTAGCCGGCTGTGAAGCGAGAGGCCGCGGGTTCGATCCCCGAGACAAATGTTTGTATGGCCCACAAATATTTCTAGGGGCTCTCTCGAGGGGCTTGCGGCATGACTTGATTTTTTTTATAGCAGACATTGGCAAACGAGCAGATGGGTCACCTGATCGTAAGTGATCTCCACCGTCCATAGACACCCAAGACATAAAAATAATCATGGGTGCGTTGCCAACCTAAAAGGAGGGAATGGAAGGGGAGGGGAAAGGGATTAGGAAAGGGAGGGGGGAAATGGGCCACCGGAAATCTCACTCACCGAACGAAACGCGACAGCGAGCTACCACTTTACGTCGGTTTTCTGTGAGACAGTGGTATCTTACCGGTCGAGCCGGCCCATTCGTACTGTAGACGTTACTGTCTACAGCATGGCTCTACCACTCACAATTGTTGGTTTGTTGGTTGAGACAGGTATGGGGGTATCCCTGTGTCTGCATCGGTCATCCGCCTGTCTTGTCGCAAGCTCCTCGATTTGCTTCTCTCTTCTTCGGATTCATAACATAAGCTCACGCCTGTATCCCCGAAGGGGTAGGCAGAGGCGCACTAGCGAACTAGAACACACATTTCGCAGAGCTTAGTTCCGTCCCAGATGTGATAGACGAGCCTATCGCCATATCGGGCACAAATTCCAGACTCCGGGCTGATATGGAAAAATCCAATATCACTTTGCCCGACCCGGGGATCGAACCCGAGACCACACTACGGCAGTCGTACCGAAATACAACCACGCCACCGAGGCAGTACACCGAAATAGATTTAAAAATGCACTAACGTCACGTTAAAAAAGACGAAATGACGAGTTCTCGAATCGAATGCAACATTAGCGCACTTTTTAACTCGATTTCGGTGGAGTTTTAAGATAATAAATAAAATCGAATCGAATACAAAGTCGAATCGAGTGTCAAGAGTAGAGGGACAGGTGACCCACTTGCTCGTTTGCCAGTCTCTGCTATAAAATGCGGACAATAAGTCCAAGATTCATGTTCAAATTCCAGACTCAGGAATGATACTGAGTAGAAAACCCCAATATTACTTTCCCGACCCGCGAATCGAATCTGAGACCGCACGTGAAACAACCAAGCTGAGACAGCAAATTAAGAATGGTTTCGGTATAAATTGAAATTATTTTTTTCCATGTCATTCTACTCGGAGCAACGCCATCTATTATCGGGTAGGCAAAACACTACACAGACAGTCTATAAAAAAATATGACAACAGATACATTCCAGTTAATTGACTTTCATATCATGCGGATGTTGTGAACTTTTTATTGAGAACGCGCCATCCATCATGTCTTCATGAATGAAATATAATTCACCTTAAATGTCCTTAAAACTATTTATACGAGCAAAGTTAACTTTGCCGTTGTAGATGGCGCCACTGTCTATGCGACCCTATACTAGGAATGAGGTTATGTAATTTCCCGCGCGCAATTTTACCTTTGTTTTATTTTTTCTATTCAGAAAACAACATTATTGAGGTAGGTCGGGTGTTTAAAATGCGCATTATTGACAAGGACACGACTGTATTTTAAAATGATAGGAAAAACGTCCTATTGTGATTGTAGAGGGCGCTGGAGACGCGAGTTTTTGCCGCCATAATACTCGTAATGTAATTCCATTTATAACTACTTACTAATCCAACCATTTTATCGACCGACTTCCAAAAAGGAGAAGGTTCTCAATTCGTCTGTATTTTTTATGTATGTTACGCGATATCTCCGCCGAATGTGGACCGATCTTCAAAATTCTTTTTGTGTTTGATAGAGCTTATTTCAAGGGTGGTTCCGTATCAATTTTGTCACGATCGGATTTGAAGTCGGTAGGTTAAGTTTTTAAACTTGTGATTATATTTTATTATAAAGTTTGTATGTATATTATTTACTCTTTCACGCAAAAACGACATACGCCCGGTACCAATAAACAATCTCAGTTCGAATGTGCAGATAGATTACAAAATTTGGCCAATAAGAACACAGTTTGAGCATGACTCCGTCAAATGACTTGAATTGATTGGTTCATAATCGCGATATATCTGCGCTTTAAACTGAGATCGTTTATTGAAACCGGCCGTTAATGGATTTTGATGAAACTTTACAGTTGTTAATTAGTAGGTACGTATGTATGCATTATACCTCTATAGATTACCTATATATATGATACGTACGTACCTACATAACATAAGCTCACGCACAGGCGTGCCTATCCCCGAAGGGGTAGGCAGAGGCGCACTAGCCAACTAGTACACCTACATTTCGCCGAGCTTAGTTCCATCCCAGATGTGATAGGGGGCGAGCCTATCGATATCGGGCACTAAATCCAAACTCCGGGCTGATATGGAAAAATCCAATATCAATTTGCCCGACCCGGGGATCGAACCCGAGACCTCAGGACAGTAGTCGTACCGAAATACAAACGCGCCACTGGGGCAGTTAAAATTATACCTATGTGTAAAAATTGTTATGTTAATGTACCTATGTGTGTAATTGTTTGTTTCCCGAAATAAATTAAAAAATATCTAAACGCTGTTTTTTTTATTTATACTCTTGACACTCGATTCGAATTTGAGTTCGATTCGACTTCATGTGACGTAAAATATCACCGCAATAATAAATAAAATAAAAATCTTTATTGATCACGTAGGCATGTAAAAAAGCACTTATGAAAAGTCAACACAAGCAAATGTTTAAATTAAGATTAATATAATTTACATTATATATTTGAATTTGAAGACAGGCAGGCAAGTCTCACAGAAAACCGACGTAAAGTGGCAGCTTGCTGTCGCGTTTCGTTCGGTGAGTGAGATTTCCGGTGGCCCATTTCCCCACTCCCTTCCCCAATCCCCTCCCCTCCACTTCCATTCCCTCCTTTTAGGTCGGCAACGCACCCATAATTTTTTTGTCTTGGGTGTCTATGGGCGGTGGAGATCACTTACCATCAGGTGACCCATCTGCTCGTTTGCCAAACTCTGCTATAAAAAAAAAATTATGGACATAATAACGATGGGATGGCTAAGATAGGGTGATAAGGAGAGATAGGAATAGAGTGTAAGAAAATGGTTTGTATGGGAATGGCATATGGCAGGAATGGTGGCAGGGGATTGACTGGAAATACTGGAAGCAGTTGGGATTGGTGCGTGAGGCCCTATCCTAGCTAACCTACCAACCTTTCTCTAGCTACCTACGGATGACGACCCGAAGAAGAAAGACAGAAAGAAACTCCGGGCTTATTTTTTCATCATCAATTGTCACCATTTTTTTTTGTCTTTTGTCTTTTTTCCTTTTTTAATAATTTGATTTACAAATTGTCGATACAATTGATATTCATATTTATATGGATTCACTCATATTACTCAATACCACTGGAGAATAATAGAGTTAGAAGGCGTGGCTCTACCACAAAAAAATAAAATTTTTAAACAATGTGACACAAGGAAAAAAGTGACAGGCTAATCTTAGCCATACGCTCAGCTAATCAGTAGCCCGAGCACGAAAAACTAATGTAAATGTAAACTCGCTGCGCACTGATGACATTTGATTAATATTTCATACAAATTTCATAGACGCGCATCGAGCACGAATACATTTACGGTTGTCAGAAATTTTCCTGCTCGGGCTGCTGTTTTTAATGCCCTATAATTCCAAATCCTCACTAAGTTCGTTTTTTTGACGGACGGCCGGTTTCAATATATCTCAGTTTATAGTGCAGATAGATCGCGATTATGAACCAATCAAATCAAGTCATTAGACGGGGTCATGTTCAAACTGTGTTCTTATTGGATAATTTTTGTAATCTATCTGCACATTCGAGCTAAGATTGTTTATTGAAACCGGCCGTTAGTCGATGTTCATTTTATAAAACTCTGTTTAAATAACAAGTAACAAATAACGCCTGTAAAAAATATACCAATATATGAGTGTCCTTAATTTGTTGCTATAACATTTATAATAGGCACTTAACTGAAAGACTGCCTCGGTGGCGTGGTGGTATTTCGGTGCGACTACGGTTCTGAGGTCTCGTGTTCGTTCCCCGGGTTGGGCAAAGTGATATTGGATTTTTCCATATCAGCCCGGAGTCTGGAATTTGTGCCCGATATGGCGATAGGCTCGCCCCCTATCACATCTGGGACGGAACTAAGCTCGGCGAAATGCGGGTGTACTAGTTCGCTAGTGCGCCTCTGCCTACCCCTTCGGGGATACAGGCGTGAGCTTATGTTATGTTATGTAATACACTAATAAATTTAATTTTATTATTATAAGTTGACATAGCCGTCGCGTCGCCTTGGTCCTTGGTCTAGTGGCAGCATGTATAGGCTGTGGACCGGTAGATCCTGGGTTCGATTCTCCAGGTCGGGCTAAGTAAAATTTCTAATTTATTTTGCCCGGTACTGGAACCCTCAGAAAGGGGTTGACGTCAGGCAGGCAGCCGGTCTTAAAAACGAAGCCAAATCCTTTCTGCAACATGCTTGATAGTTACGCCGACCCCACGTTGAGAAAGATAAGTGAGGATAAATGCAAGAGGAAATATTGTAATTTGAGTATCGTTAAACCAAATTATTGTCGCTGACATAGTATTATTATAACATACTATGATGTAACAGTTTCTGAAAACACATAAATTATATAGATCGTAAAATATATGTCAGCGGAATATTAAGCGCCTCGTGATAATATATGAAATCAAAGTTTAATATTAGAAACTATAGAGAGGCTAGTAAGCAAGTTTCCATAAAAAAAAATATCTCAAACCTCAGTACCGCCATCATATCAAATCAAGTCATTTATTGAATCCATAAAATGTTCAAACATTATTTAAATCTCCTTTGCCTACCCCTTCGGGGATACAGGCGTGAGCTTATGAGTTTGTCTGATCTATTTCTGTACGAGTAACTAACTGTTAAAAAAGTGTAAAAGCAGCGATAGCTCAGTTGGGAATGGTACGGACTGCCGAGACAAGTGTCGGAGGTTCGAGACCAAACACAAAATGGAGCATACACCGACGACTTTTCTATGTTCAGTGTATTTTCATTGTGAAATATCGCTTGCTATAACGGTGAAGGAAAACATCGTGAGGAAACCTGCATACCTGAGAATTTCATCACAGGAATTTTGGAGGTATGTGAAGTCCACCAACCAGCATTAGGCCAGCGTGGTAGACTAAGGCCTAACCCTTCTCATTAGTAGAGGAGGCCCATGCCCAGCAGTGGGACAGTAATATTACAGGGCTAATATTATTATAACTAACTGTTACACGACTCCGGTCTCGTGAATATCCCACGAGAACCGCACAGCCCCTAGATTCTTGACACTACTTGATTCGAATTTGACTTGGATTCGGTTTCATTTATTAACTAAGGCTGAGATGTATAGAGCGAACTTCGAAAGTCTGAGTCCAAGAAACGAACTCAATGAGGATTTGGAATTTATAAATCAAATTTCGACTTAGTCCGAGTCATTTTTACAAGAAAATGTTTACTTAGTCTGTCTGTCAATCTGTTTTTCTTGTAAAAAATGACTCGGATTAAGTAGAAGTTCTGTTTAAAAATTCCAAATCCTCACTGATTCGTTTCTTTGACTAAGGCTGAGATTTATAGAGCGAACTTCGACTAAATCTATGTCAGTCACGAACTCAGGGGGATTTGTAATTGTTAAATCGAACTTTAACTTAGCCCGGTTAATTATTACAAGAAAAACAGACTGACAGACAGACTAAGCAAAGATTTTCTTGTAAAAATGACTCGAACTTAGTAAAAATCCCCCCTGAGATCTTAGTCTTAAAATTACACCGAAATCGAGTTAAAAAATGCGCTAATGTTGCATTAGATTCGAGAACTTTTCATTTGATAAATTTTAGCGTGACATTAGTGCACTTTTTAACTCTGTTTCGGTGGAATTTTAAGTCACTAAATGCAGTCGAATCGAAATTAAATTCGAATCGAGTGTCAAGTGTAAGGGGGCAGGGCTGAAATGAAAAACCCAATTTCACTTTGCCCGGCCCTGGGATCGAACCCGAGACTTCAGGACGGTAGTCGTACGTCAATACCACCACGCAGAGGCAGTTTAAAAATAAAGTTGAAGAACATTTTGCAATAAATAGAATACAGAAATATAAATCTGTCTGTATATCAATCAATGCCTATCATAAATCATTGTCAGGAAGATTATTTTATATAACATAACATAAGCTCACGCATGGATCCCCGAAGGGATAGGCAGAGGCGTACTAGCGAACTGTAACCACATTTCGCCGAGCTTAGTTCCGTCCCAGATGTGATAGGGGGCGAGCCTATCGCCATATCGGTTTGATTTAACAATTCCAAATCCTCGCTGAGTTCGTTACTTTGACTCAGACTTACGGCCGGTTTCAAGAAACAACCTCAGTTCGAATGTGCAGATAAATTACAAAAATTAGCCAATAAGAACACAGTTTGATCATGACTCCGTCAAATGACTTGATTTGATTGGTTCATAATCGCGATCTATCTGCACTCTAAACTGAGATAGTTTATTGAAACCGGCCGTTAGTCGAAGTTCGCTCTATAGATCAGAACCTAACACCAGTCGCGGCCATCACGTGTCGTTAGATCGGATCGGCAGAAAGCCCTGCTTCTATATTCCTAGCGCTACGTCCTCTTTTTTCTACGTCCGTGTAGAACTTTATTTTCCGAAACGTGATTTACGAGCAATCTGAAGAGCCGAAATAATTTTATGATATGCGAAAAATGTGCAAAAAATTCGCAAATAAAATTACAGCTTTACTATAATAAAGTTTACTGGCTATACTATCGTAAAACTCACAATGAAAGAATGTTATATTCGTTGCTAAAAGTATGTATACTGTTACAGACTCACGCCTGTATCCCCGAAGGGGTAGGCAGAGGCGAATTATAGAACTAGATCATCGTTTCGTCGCGCACATTTATGTGCCAGGGGACTGACTCTTGACGCTTGATTCCAATTTGAATTCGACTCGGCTTCATTCAGTGACTTAAAATTTCACCGAAATAGAGTTAATAAGTTCACTAATGTCACGTTAAAAATTACCGAATGACAAGTTCTCGAATCTAATGCAAGAATAGCGCACTTTTCTACTCTATTTTGATGATGAGTACCAGACGAAAATACTTGAATGGTTTTAGAAAATATATAAAACACACTATGGGGGGATGCCCTCGATTTTTCTAGGACCCTATCATCAGATCCTGACTTGGTGCCAATGGGACCAACTTGGGACTGACTGACGGGACTGACCTGGGAAGACAAAAAAGAAAAAAAAATAATAATTCATTAATTAATTTTTGATTTCTTAAGTTTACGCGAATAGTATAATACATTGAAATAAAACTATTCTTACGGATTCTATCACGATTAGGTTTTAATCTTACCGATTCCTCCCTAGGATGATACGCGAGGCTATTGAAATTAAAAAACATCCTAATTTCAATAGAGAAGATGGTTGGAAGCTTGCACAAACCTGGGATCCAATTATACATCTTATTAAATCGGAACCCCAAAAGACCAGCTGCCAGAAATCAAGACACCGTGAGCATAGATCGGAACACAAATAATTAACCTTTTTTCATTTTGTATAATTTTTTAATGATGGTAGATATTGTAACACTAACCTTTTTTGGACAATTGACACCTCAGTCTGACCCGTGACAACGAAGACTGCAAAGCCTTCGAAACGTCGGGAATAATAATTAAAACCTAATCGTGATAGAATCCGTAAGAATAGTTTTATTTCAATAATATTTAAAAAAAAAAAAGAATTTCTGGAATTCGCCCAGGTGTCTTCGAGTAATCGGGGAACATACATAAAAAAATATTCCGACGAATTGTTAACCTCCTCCTTTTTTTGAAGTCGGTTAAAAATACAGATGAATTGAGGACCTTCTCCTTTTTGGAAGTCAGTGGATAACCAAACGTCATCAGCCCGTAGCGAGCACAGCCTGCACTTGGCCGTATTTTTCATTTTGAGGTACGGAACCCTAATAATCATAAGTTTAAAAACTTAACAGCCCGACTTCAAATCCGAACGTGACCTTCATATGGGACCACCCTTGAAATAAGCTCTATCGAATACAAAAAGAATTTTGAAAATCGGTCTACATTAGGCTGAGATATCGCGTAACATACATTAAAAAACATACAGACGACTGAGGACCTTCTCCTTTTTGGAAGTCGGTACTGTTGGCATTAACATTCTTTATCTGATTGAATATTAAAATAATTCTCAAGTGAAAATAAAATTAAAATAGTCGAGCTGGCAACATTGTGACAGCTGAAAACACCCAGGAGTTTTGGCGGGAATTCTGACGGTGCGGGTGGTCGCTTGTTTTAATGATTTCATATTCTAGTCTAAAGTGGTGCTTGTGGTTTAAATGTGATGTGAATCTAAGCAATAAACATCAACGAAGATGGACAGTATGTGGAAGCTATGAAATAAGTGATTTTGGACGCTTTTTGTCGGGTGGGTGGGTCGACCATGTTCGACTCCTCCGCTGCGAGAAAATCGTTTAAAAAGCATCAAACTGGAAAGAATTGACGCCGAAACTCCAGCAGGGCCTTGAAATCGAACACATCCGACTTCAATGGACTTGCGAAAACTTAGATATAGGAAACAAAGTGTAATAAATAATAAAAAGTATACGGCTGAAGGACATTGTATCCATGGCTATGAACAATATAAAAAAAAAAAAATGACAACACCCAACGGACGGGCGGCCATTCGGAGCGGGAGTGTCGTTGCAAAAGGTAGATGCGGAAGAATTCGTATTTGTTCTATGGAGAATAAATTACGTTGTACAGATTTGATTTGGTTCTGATTTCAACAGTAGAAAATACAAACGAATTGATTACATCCTTCTTTTTAGTCGGTTAAAATGTACAACAATGTTTATCTGACGCACTGATAGTTCCCAATGACTCACTCTAACATTGATACGGTTTTCAACTGAAAGGCGTCTTGCCAAATTCACTAGGCTTGAGGAAATCATCTTACTGTTTATTCTTGATAAAACACATATGATTGATGAATCATGATGCGCAAGTTACAATTTAGACTGCCCTCACGGTGTAGGCGAAGATCCGGGAGTTTGATTTTGCAGAGGCAATAGGGATGTTTGTTTTTTTTCCCCTTTCGGGAAGGCAAAGGGATGTAGCCCATACAGCCTCGTCTTATGTGCTTTTTTTGTATTAATTTGCTTATATTGGAATCATATGTGTTCGATTTCAAGGCCGTGCTGGAGTTTTGGCGTGAATTCCTTCTAGTTTGAAGCTTTTTAGACGATTTTCTCGCAGCCGAGGTATCGAACATTGTCGATCCATCCAACCGACAAAAAGCGTCCAAAATCACTTATTTCAAAGCTTCCATACTATCCATCTTCGTAGATGTTTATCGCATAAATTCACATCACATTTAAACCACGAGCACAACTTTAGACGAGGTAGAACATGGAATCATTAAAACAAACGACCACTCGCACCGTCAGAATTCCCGCCAAAACTTAATATTACTCTAAGTTTTAAAGATTATTTTGTACATACAGTCCTCTTTCCAATTGGGGTAGGCAGAGATAATGGATTCTTACACACCTCTTTTGCCTTATTCAGTCTCATTCTCTCTTTCTCTTTACATTATTCAAGCATGCACGTCGATTTAGAGTAGGCACCTACTTCTAACTTAATACATTATTTTATAGCAAACAATAGATGAATCAATACAAAAAGAAACCCTTCTGTAAAAACTGCATCCAATTAGTTGAAAAATAAGACAGTAATTCATTTTGTTTACACTATACACCTACACTCCTATAAATCTAGAAATTAGAACTCTAGGCTGAATGATCATGCTTTCTTTTGCCGACGAAAAAACGACGGCAAAAGAAACCATGATCATTCAGCCAACTCACATGAAATACTTTTAAAATAACATAGAAAATATTATAATCTAAGATTGGGGTCTTGGATTCCTTCTTGACAGCCTCCGTGACGCAGTGGACGAATAGGCTATGAAGCGAGAGGCCGCGGTTTCGATCCCCACACCGAGACAAATGTTTGTGTGGCCCACAGATATTTGGTTCGGGTGCGGGTGTTGTTAGACCGAAAGTATCTCGTAGTTCCTGATACCCACGACACATGACTCGTATCTTAATGTGAGGTCAGGGGGCTGACTTTTGATACTCGATTCGAATTCGACTTCGATTAGATTTCATTTAGTAACTTAAAATTCCACCGAAATAGAGTTTCATCATCATCATCATCAGCCATAGGACGTCCACTGCTGAACATAGGCCTCCCCCAAAGATTTCCAGATCGACCTGTTAGAAGCGGCCTGCATCCAGCGACTTCCTGCGACCTTTATCAGGTCGTCGGTCCACCTTGTAGGTGGACGTCCTACTCTGCGCTTGCTGGGACGTGGTCTCCACTTGAGAACTTCTCTGCCCCATCGGCTATCAGTTCTACGAGCTATGTGCCTAGCGAGCTATGAAATAGAGTTTAAATTTAAAAGTGCACTAATGTCACGTTAAAAATTACCAAATGTCATGTTCTCGAATCTAATACAACATTAGCGCACTTTTTAACTCGATTTCGGTGGAATTTTAAGTCAATTAAAGAAACCGAATCGAACTCAAAGTCGAATGTCAAGAGTAAGCGTGCAGAACAATAATAATAAATATACCCGCTAGTCACACACATAGTCCTGACCCCACACTAGATGTAACCTGTATCGTGGGTATCAGGGTGCCTATATTATAAAACGTTATCGGATGAACGATATCGGACTGCGGCCTGAGCAGGAAAATTTCTGACAACCGTAAATGTATTCGAACTCGATGCGCGTCTAAATTTGTATGAAATATTAACCAAACGTCATCAGTGCGCAGCGAACTCGAATACATTTACATTTATATTCGTTTTTCGTGCTCGGGCTACAGATACTCTACCGCACAAACTAATATAGATGCACGTGGATCAAATAAATGTCAAACTCCGAAGAGTGGGCTGTCAAACGGTTTACAGCATAGCATTCTACGAAACGAAGCTTATAGCACCGAAATCGGTCGGACACGTGAGCCACATAGAATAGCAAAATGTCCGAAACGAATTCCACAACTGCGGATTTCGTTTTATAAACTAGGCACCCAGAAACTACGAGAGACTTTCGGTCTCACAACACCCACACCCTAAACAAATATCTGTGGGCACAGGCATTTGTCTCGATACGGGAATCGAACCCGCGACCTCACGTTTCACAGCCGGCTACTCGCCCGCTGCGCCACGGAGGCTGTCAATGTGTGTGACTGATAGGTGTTATTTATTTTATAGATCTATGGATTGCGTGCAAGAATAAGGTGTTATTTATTTGTTTTAATTTGCGCAGCCCATTCATTCATTCATAAAATCACGTTTGTTTTAATTTTGCACAGTTTAATAAACATGTGTATTAATTAGCAACCAATAAATTCTTCGTTTCAAATAATTATTATATTCTAAACTCGATTACCGATACGATAACATTCCTCTTTCACAACTCGAAACAATATCACTTTATGATTCATTTACTGGTTTTTTGGCGGGAATTCTGACGGTGCGGGTGGTCGCTTGTTTTAATTATTTCATATTTTAGTCTAAAGTTGTGTTTGTGGTTTAAATGTGATGTGTATCTAAGCAATAAACATCAACGAAGATAGACAGTTTGTGGAAGCTTTGAAATAAGTGATTTTGGATGCTTTTTTTCGGGTGGATGGGTCGACCATGTTCCATTCCTCCGCTGCGAGAAAATCGTCTAAAAAACATCAAACTGGAAGGAATTGACGCCAAAACTCCAGCAGGGCCTTGAAATCGAACACATCCGACTTCATTGCACTTGCGAAAACTTAGATGTAGGAAAACAATTTCCCTAACTTGACATTGGCATAATGTATTTCAATTGCCATAAAAAAAATCGAAAAATCGATCGATTCATTTACTAAGAACCAACACGTGGCATGTTGCCAACTTGCACTACATAGGTTTATTTAGGTTTTATTAGTGTCTTTCTAGAGAGACGTGATATATTTAGATCATAGGCTGAATTCTTGTGTTTACAGAATCTTTCAATCAACATTTCTTTGTATTTGTCCTTATTCTGAATTATAAGTACATATTTTTTAGATACTTCCTCGAATAATAATAATAGTTTAAGTATAAAACTTTAAAAAAACTTTAGTTTTGCGTTAAAAAACTTTACCCGACTGCCCAGGAAAGAGTTTCTTTTTTATAACAGACACCGGTAATTTGTTCAGTTTGGTCACCTCTTGATAAGTAATCTCCTCCGCCCATAAGCTCCCACGATGCTAAAAGTATCATAATTAGATTTGGATGGGAAAAGGTTTCATCATCATACTTTTTTATCGTGTATGCGACTAGATGTGCAGGTAAACCTGTTGGTAAATGTCACACCAGCTCATATATGAGTGGTAGAGCCACGCTGTAGACAGTTACGCCTACAGCATGAATGGCTCGACCGGTTTGATACCACTGTCTCACAAAAAACCGAAGTAAAGTGGCAGATAACTGTCGCGTTTTGTTCGGTGAGTGAGATTTCCGGTGGCCCATTTCCCCCCCTCCCGTTCCCAATCCTTTTCCCCTCCTTTTAGGTTGGCCACGCTCCCATGATTTTTTTGTGTCTTGAATGTCTATGGACGGTGGAGATCACTCACCATCAGGTGACCCATCTGCCCGCTTGTCAGTCTCAGCTATAAAAAAAAATCTCCACCGCCCAAACACCCATGATAATAAATGAATTATGGATGATTTGGGATTGGGAAGGTTAAGGGTTGATTTCATCATAATACTATTTATCGTCTAAAATCTAAATGACAAGACGTGTAGATGCACCTGACTGGTCCCTACTCCGAGACATAAGATTTCAAAAGTGATAGTGTCTACTGCTAAATCTCCCTCAAAGATCACCAGATCGACCTATGGGAATTGTCCTGTATCCAGCGACTTCCTGCGACTTTTATCAGATCGTCTGTCCATCTTGTAGGTGGACGTTCAACGCTGCGCTCGTCGGTACGTGGTCCCCACTCGAGAACTTTACTGCCCCCATCGGTTTTCGGTTCTACAAGCTATAGATGATGATGAATGTATAAATAACTACAATGATTTTCAAATCGAAAGAAAGTAGTGCTGAAACCAAAGATATTTGTACGTATATTATTGCATTCCTTGCTTAACATGCTTGCACTTCTGCTTGAATATTCCTATTAATCCTTCTTTTCACTCTGAATGAAGTTAAATTGGAAATTAAATGGAGTTAAAGCCGTTATAGGATAAATCATAAGACAGACACAGCCAGGTTTTTCATTATATTTCTTTTATATGTTATTTTTATAACAGAAAACAGGATTTTCTAATTGCCTTACAATCTTATGTACCGGACAACATACTAACGACCTTGATAATAATGAGAACGTATCTAATTAGTGACGATGGCACGAGAATGAAGCTAATCAATGCATTTATGTCTATATACATACATACACACTCACGCCTGTATCCCATAGGGGTAGGCAGAGACAATTGAGCGCCACAAGCTACGATCCTGACACACCTCTTTCGCCTCATCCACATTCATGCATCGTTTCATACATTTCCGCCGGTTCAGGGTACTCCGAACTTGCCCTTTACGAAGGAGATCGCTTATTTGATCCATAAAGGATCGTGTCGGGCGCCCTCTTCTGATCCTACCATTCACTTTGCATTTATGTCTATAAGAAAAATGCACGAAGAACTGAGGCCTATTCACGAATAACTTTCGACTTACTTTCTTTCTACCTGCCCGTATCCCACCGTAGCGTGGCGTCAACGCAACACACTTTCAGGCTGCCTACCTGACGTCAACCCCCTCTGAGGGATCCAGCCCCACGCAAATTAGATTAGAAATTTCGCTTTTTCTGAGTTGCAAATCGAACCTAGGACCTCCCGGTCAACAGCCCGCAAATGCTGCCACAAGACCAAGGAAGCGACTAACGTACTTAAACCGGCTTCAATACGACGCGATGAGCTCTTGGCAATTTTAGCAAGGAAATTTCCGTTTTCGCAGCGTTTTCTATTCTAAAAAGTAGTCGATAATTTATCATGCTCAAGTTGCTGTTCGTAATTAATAAAAATGTTCCCCATTTAGCATATTTTTCCGTGAAAATAGGCGTGCAAATGTCTGTACTAAGGCAATTATAACAATAACGACTAAAATTAACACTTTAAGCCAACTGAAAATACGAAATAAGTTTTTTCTATGACTAAATAAATACACCCAACAGTCACACAGACATAGTCTTGACCCCACAATGGGTGTAACCTATATCATGGGTATCAAAACCACGAGGAACTTGCGGCCCCACAACACCCAGACCTGAAATAAATATCTCTGAACGACACAATTTGTCTAGATGCGGGAATTAAACCCACAGCCTCTTGTTTCACAGCTGGCTACTCGTCCGCTGCGCCACGGCGTCGATCCTGTGGATCGAATTTGTTTTTGTTGGCTGCAGATCTCAGTTAATTTTATTATCACTTCGACTGTCTTTGCATAACATTATTTTAATGTTGGACACACTGTTCATAACTTATGTAAAGATAAAACATTGTATGTAGAACGAGAATAAATTTATAGGCACTTTCTTTTATTATTATTTAAAGTACTATTATTCTGTTGTGAAGAGAGTGGTAGAAACTACCGAGAATTTTGGTCTGAGATATGTTGAAATCCACTCAAAGAGCATATACTCCTGACTGCTTCGAGTTAAATGTGTATTCATAATTAATTATCAATTGCTTTAATAAAGACAGACATTGTAGTATGCTAAGTCTACCAACCCACATTAGGCCAGCAAAGAGGATTTAGGCCTAACTTTTTTTTCAATTTGTCCATTTACAAATTAGGTTGTGCACATCATTGATCTCAGTAAGTATAACATTATGTCTACTTACCTAACTTACGTCATGTATACTCTAGATAAAGTATCTAATATTTATGTGCATAGTCGGCCGACGACATGAAGGTCGTTACATAAATGTAAAGAAAGATTATTTTTACGGATTCTATCACGATTTGGTTTTAATTTTTATGCCCGACGTTTCCCGTTTCCAGTCTGACCCGTGACCACGAAGGCTGCAAAGCTTTCGAAACGTCGGGCATAAAAATTAAAACCAAATCGTGATAGAATCCGTAAAAATAGTTTAATTTCAATGAATAACATTCACGTAAACCTAAGAAATCATTATGTAAAGAAAGATTTTCCTTGTTGTTAACTAAGATACCTTGTAGTTTTGATTTGGCAATTGATGCGAGCATTGGACCCTATACATTTCCCGCTACTCAATTACTAATTCCACATGAAATCATGAGGGAAAACTAAGGAATTCATAAAGGATGAGTTTTGAAAACTAAAATAAATTCGTTAATCAGATAAAATTCGTCATGCCAAGTTGTGTATATCAACAACGCGCGTCGAATCCCGCCGCATTCGTATTTCGAAATTCGATTCGCGCCAGTGTCACTGCGACTGTGTTGAGAGGAGGTTGCTTTGTGTCCGTGAATTTTACGAAGTTTTTAACAGTTTTTTTCTATTCTAGTGCATTTGAATCCCACGTAAGTACAGTTTTTGTGCAAATATTGATGTGTTTTCATGTTTTTATAAGCTTAGTTTTATCTGACTAAAGTAGTAAAAGTCATGTTACGCGGTCTGAATTTTAGAAAAGGTTAGATTTACAAAATAATATTACGATTTACGATGTAGTGTTCTTTAATATAGTCTATGGGTAATACCAACATAAGAATAAAACCTTTACATTTATAGGCGCGTTCCTGCACATGTTTTTTCGAAACAAACTTTTAAAAACGCCTACACAAAACAAGATGTTTCATTGTCTCCTGCTCATGTTACAATGAACCATAGACAAAAACATTTAGAAATGTTTGTGTAGGTGTTTTGTGTAATGTTTTAGTGCAGGAGACCCGGCTTGAATTTTAACATGTACCTGCCTAGGTACATGTAACAATAGTATTATGTAAACATGTATATTTTCCTTGTGATAATAATAAACATAAATATTCGTAATAGTTTATCATTACAAAACCATTGTAGGTATTCAATGATAATAATTATCATCATCATCATCAGCCATAGGACGTCCACTGCTGAACATAGGTCTCCCCCAAAGACGTCCACCTCCAAGGTGGATCGACGACCTGATAAAGGTCGCAGGAAGTCGCTGGATGCAGGCCGCTTCCAACAGGTCAATCTGGAAATCTTTGGGGAGGCTTATGTTCAGCAGTGGATAATAATTATAATATAAATCAAATCAAAATATTTATTGAATCCACGAAATGTTATACATCATTTAGATTCCGTCAAATTTCCTCTACCGCCAGTTTGGAAGGCCGTTTCGCCAGAGAAGAACGGGCAAGAAACTCTGGCGTTGCTCTTTTAGATACCAGTTGACAATAATTGCGTATAAAGTACCATATACAAAAAATATATCATCATCACAATCATACAGTTTGATAACTTCACTGTACTAACGAAAAACAATTGTTAGCTACAAAGAGATTTAATATTACTAAATAAAGAGGGGCTATCAAAAAGTTTCCATAAAAAACATGATCTCAAACTTCAGTACCGCCATCAACTATTTATTACAATGCGAGGGCGATTATTACAATTTACACCCTAGAATGTTTTGTGAATGGTTAAGAATCACGTAAGATAATGAAATGAAATGAATGAAATGAAATATTTTTTAAAGAAATATTTGAATGAAATGAAATATGTAATGAAATATTTGAAATGAAATATTTGTTGAACTCTCAGTTACAAATATAGATACATAATTAGGATCTTCTATTAAGTATTCATAGATACTTGTGCCAGAAGACCCCGCTCTTCCACATTGTAGTAACATTGAATTTATAATTACTAATAGATAAGATAAGTTTATTCTCTCAATATTATTACGCTGGCCGACCTGGCGCGCGTATATTTCAAATAAACTGAGCGACTTATGACTAGGTCATATCTTTTGGATCACAAGTTTTGTGCTATTGTCCCGTCTATATACTGAATGTCTTTGGTTAGCTATAACAATGGCTGTAGCAAATTATGTCATGGCCAAACTAACGTACCAAGGACATGAGGGCATGGCTTCAAAATCATAATCTATTGAAATAAAACTATTTTTACGGATTCTATCACGATTAGGTTTTAATTATTATTCCCGACAGACTTCTTCTGTCTGACCCGTGACAACGAAGACTGCAAAGCCTTCGAAACGTCGGGAATAATAATTAAAACCTAATCGTGATAGAATCCGTAAAAATTGATTTATTTCAATGTATAATATTCGCGTAAACTTAAGAAACCAGTAAGCATAATCTATGTCATGTACGCTAAATACGTCATGCCCTCTGACTCTTGACGCTCGATTCGAATTCGACTTCATTTAGTGACTTAAAATTCCACCGAAACAGAGTTAAAAAGTGCACTCATGTCACGTAAAAAATTACCAAATGACAAGTTCTCAAATCTAATACGACATTATCGCACTTTTTATGTCAGCATCATCATCATCATCAGCCATAGGACGTCCACTGCTGAACATAGACCTCCCCCAAAGATTATGTTAATTTCGGTCAAATTTTAAGTCACTAAATGAAGTCGAATCGATGTCAAATTCGAATCGAGTGTCGAGAGTCAACCCTCTGACTTTTGACAATGGATTCGAATTTGACTTCGATTCGATTTCATTTAGTCACTTAAAATCCATTAATATCGAGTTAAAAAGTGCGCTAATGTTGTATTAGATTCGAGCACTTGTCATTTGGTAATTTTTAACGCGACATTAGCACACTTTTTAAATCTATTTAGGTGGAATTTTAAGTGACTAAATCCAAACCGAAAGTCAAATTCGAAAAGAGCGTCCCCACATTCGGCGGAGATATCGCGTAACATAAAAAAATACAGACGAATTGAGGACCTTCTCCTTTTTGGAAGTCCGTCGAAAACAGTCGAGGTAACTTTTGAGACTCGTTTCGATTCCATTTACGGCCGGTTTTAATAAAGGATCTCAGTTTAGAGTGCAGATAGATCGCGATTATGAACCAATCAAATCGAGTCATTTGACGGAATCATGTTCAAACTGTGTTCTTATTGGCTAATTTTTGTAATCTATCTGCTCATTCGAACTGAGATTGTTTATTGAAACCGGCCGTTAGTGACAAAATTGTATTGAAATCAAATAAAAATATATCTGCTACGGAACAGCATATTGAGAAAATGTTGCTTAGGCCGATTTTGCTCTGACGACCTCAATTATAATGTTACCCACAGACAGTGTTGCCATATTCACCGTAATTACGGTAGATCTGCCGTATTTTTATCCCCCGAACCAAAAAGAGGGGTGTTATAAGTTTTTTACTTTCGAATTCAAATCTGCCACTTACAGGGGTGTTACCACCACTTCTTATAGCAGTATTATTATAATCTTACTTGTACCGATTCCCATACAAAACAAACGAAGAACGATTATAATAATACTGGTATTAGAGGTCGTGGTAACACTGCTGTAGTCAAAAATTATGGTGTATGAAAGTTACCGTATTTTTTGGAATACGTCACTGACTACTGTTATATCCACCGAAAAGCATAAAAATGCGTATATAAATCATATTATATTATTTGTATATTATATTATATTTTTTTGTTTTATTTCCTAGTACATATAAAAATGTGTACAAATCAAACACATTCAAGTAGCAAATTCTACCGTATTTCTTTGGCTGAAACACCGTATTTCAGGTAATTTTAACCCACTATTTACCGTAATATTGGTCTAACCATCTGGCAACACTGTCCACAGACCACAGACACAACATCACTGTGTGAATGAGGTCAACCGATTAACAATCTTCAGATGTTTTCATTGTTAAAATGTATGTATTACAGGCATCAATATAATAAACCCTAGATGCACAGTTCTTTGCAAATGTCCTCCTAAAAAGTGGTCTCAGTTACAAAACAAAAAAAAGATCACAAGTTCTCATTAAATCAACACAAATATAACCCTATGCACGTGTAATAAAGTAGCTTTTTAAACTAAATGAGCAAGCGTTCTTAAATTTGAATTTTCAAATTTAGAATTCTATCGGCGTCCAACTGCAGGCAAAAGGAGTGCTTAAACACTCCTTTGCTGTCCCATTTTCCGAGCGTCAACTGGGCATCTAGGTAAATAATATATCGATGATTACAGGCTTAAACTAAAAACTTAAAATCCATCAGATCTTAAGCATACGTACATAACCTTAGAATAAACTCTATCGAACACAAAAGAAAATTGGTTAATTGACTATGTTTGATTTTATACCATATTTCATCGATATATTATATGCCATATTTATATGTAATATTCCTGAGTCTGGACTTTATGCCCGATATGGCGATAGGCTCGTCTATCACATCTGAGACGGAAATAAGCTCGGCATAATGTGGGCGTTCTAGTTCGCTAATGCGCCTCTGCCTACCCTTTCGGGGATGCAGGCGTGAGTTTATGTTACGTTATTTAACTTCTATAACTAAACCCTATTAAAAACAATAATATTCATCGCCTCTGGTCTAGTGGTAGCATATATGGGCTGTGAACTGGGAGGTCCTGGGTTCGATTCCCAGGTCGGGCAAAGCAAATTTTCTCAATGAATTTGCCCGGGACTGGATCCCTCAAAGAGGTTGGCGTCAGGTAGCCGGTCGTAAAAACTAAGCCAAATCTATTCCGCAACAAGTTTAAAAAAGTGTGTTGCGCCGATCCCACATTAAGGTGGGATAAGGGCAGGTAGAAAGAAAGAAAAACAATAATATTCAACAAAATCTATTAACGGAGATATCGCCGATACGAATAAAAATCCTTTTTGAAATCGGTTAAATATCTACAGGACAAATCAAGGTTCACGGTCCACTGCAATCGACCTGATTTTTTGTCCCCCTCGCACATCCAATTAGAGCGAGACGTGAGATGCAAAACAATAGACAAAAACCAGACGTCCTTGGTCTCTTGTGAAGAAAATATTGTACTTGGGCTCAACTTTACTGCGGCGACGACGTACCCAACAGACACCTTACTTATAAAAATATTTAAGCGCTGCTTATCTTTAAACATAGGTTGTCCCTTTCATTTTTAAACAATGTAACGCAAGGAAAAAAGTGACAGGCTATTCTTAGCGAAAAGATAAGCGAAAATGTTTTAATAAGTAAGGACCCTAATTTTCGACATTTCTCCACAAACTAAGGCTGAGATGTATAGAGCGAACTTCCATTAAGTCTGAGTCAAAGAAACGAACTCAGTGAGGAGTAACAGCCGTGGCGCAGCGGGTAAGTGCCGGCTGTGACATGTGAGGTCGCGGGTTCGTTTCCGGCACCGAGACAAATAAAAGTTCGCTAATGTCGCGTTACATTCGAGAACTTGTCATTTGGTAATTTTTAACGGGTTGAGTGCCCTTTTTTATTTGATTTCAGTGGAATTTTGAGTCACTAAATGAAATCGAATCCAGTATCAAAAGTCAGGGGGCTGACTCTTGACACTCGACTCGAATTTGACTTCGATTCGGTTTCATTTAGTCACTTAAAATTCCATCAAAATCGAGTTAAAAAGTGCGCAAATGTTGCATTTGATTCGAGAACTTGTCATTTGGTATTTTTTACGTGACATTAGTAGGTACACTTTTTAACCCGTCGGAGGCGGTACATATATATGTTACATAAGCGTATGGGCCACCGGAGGCCGAGCCGCCCGTGACTATTTAACTCTATTTCGGTGGTATTTTAAATCACTATGAAATCGAATCGAAGTGAAATTCGAGTCGTGAGGTCGTGAGGTCGCGGTTCGTTTCCCGCACCGACACAAATAAATAAATAAAAATATAAATTAAAAATCTTTATTGATCACGTAGGCGTATAAAAGCACTTATGACATGTCAAAAAATCATAATTTAGATTGAAGTATTTCTTATAATATAATAGAATGCTATTAATTTGGAATCAGGCAGGCAGGTTACGCAGTTAGAAGAATGGGGTCATATGGGGAAAGGGGAATGGAGCGGTTTCTGGACCGTGAAAAGGGAACTAATGGAAGCTGGTGGGATTGGATGAAAAAACTACAAAGGCGTATCCTATCTAACCTACCAGCCTTTCTCTAGCTACCTACGGATGACGACCCGAAGAAGAAATGCAGAAAAAATCTCCGGGCATATTTTTTTCATCATCAATTGTTACCATTTTTGTTTCTTTTTTTCTTTTACTAAATTATATTCACAAATGTCTGTGTAGCCCAGAGATATTTGTTTCGGGTCTGGGTGTTGTGAGACCGAAAGTATCTCGTAGTTTCTGATCCCTACGATATAGGTTACACCTAGTGTGGGGTCAGGGTAGGTAGGGGTAGGGTAGGGTAGGCAGAGGCGTGCTAGAGAAATAGAACACCCACATTTCGCCGAGCTCATTTCCGTCCCAGATGTATTGAACCTATCGCCATATCAGCCTCCGTGGCGCAGTGGGCGAGTAGCCGGCTGTGAAGCGAGAGGCCGCGGATTCGATTCCCGCACCGAGACAAATGTTTGTATGGCCCACAAATATTTGCTTCGGGTCTGGATGTTGTGAGACCGAAAGTCTCTCGTAGTTCCTGATACACGACACAAGACTAGTATCTTAGTGTGGGGTCAGGACTATGTGTGTGGCTGTTGGGTGTATTTGGAATTTTTAAATCGATCTTCGATTTAGTCCGAGCCATTTTTTCACAACAAAAACAGACTGACAAACAGACTAAGCAAAGATTTTCTTGACAAAAATGACTCGGAATGAGTCAAAGTTCGATTTATAAACTTCAAATCCTCACTGCGTTAGTTTCTTGGACTTAGGCTGAGATCTAATGAGTTTTTAAATCGAACTTTGACTTAGTCAAAGTCATTTTTTACAAGAAAATATTTGTTTAGTCTGTTTGGCTGTTTTTCTTATAAAAAATGACTCGGACTAAGTCGAAGTTGGATTTATAAATTCCAAATTCTCACTGAGAGTTTCTTTGACTCAGACTTAGTCGAAGTTCGCTTTACAAATCTCAGCCTAAATGTTGACCAATGAAGCGATACCAATGACCTTCAACGGGTCACATGTAGCGTGGGTCATTATCACACCGGAAACGGATGTATGGATTAAATTAATTCGTTTTTCGACCATTCTCATAGTTGCTTCGGTGGCGAAGTGATTGAGTGTGTGGTACGACTACTGTCCTGAGGTCTCGGGTTCGATCCCCGTGTCGTTTTTTTACTCAGTATCAGCCTTAAGTTTGGAATATGTGATATGGCGATAGGTTCATCACATTTAGGATGGATATGAGCTCGGCGAAATGTGGGTGTTTCTTTCTCTAGTTCCCCTCTGCCCACACTTACGGGTATAAAGGCGTGAAGCTATGTACTAAAGGTTTTTAGCCTAAGCACACTTTTCAAGCATGTTGCAGAAATAATTTGGCTTAGTTTTTACGATCGGCTGCCTGCCTGACGTCAACCCAAAAAGACGTCTGAAGAAAAGAGTACGTTTTTGTTGTAAAAAATGTCTCGGACTAAGTCGAAATTCGATTTAAAAATTCCAAATCCTCGCTGAGTTCGTGACTTTGACTCAGACTTAGTCAAAGTTCGCTCTATAGATACCAGCCCTAGTGTGGACCGCGTTCCAGGATCAGCTAGTATATTTGACAGCCTCCGTGGCGCAGCGGGCGAGTAGCCTGTGAAGCAAGAGGCCGCTTTCGTTCCCGCACCGAGACAAATGTTTGTATGGCCTACAGATATTTGTTTGGGTGTGGGTGTTGTGAGAGCGTGCGTCTCTCGTAGTTCCTGATACCCACAAGACTCGATCTTAGTGTGGGGTCAGGACTATGTATGTGACTGTTGGGTGTTATTTATTTATCCGGTTCCTTGAGCTTGCGTCATAACTTGCTGGTTGGTTGTGTTGGTATGGGGGGTATCTCTGTATCTGCATCGGTCATCCGCCTGTCTCGTCGCAAGCCCCTCGATTTGCTTCGTCTTTGTTTGAGGAAGCAAAAGGCCGGCATGATGCTGGTGACCTCATAAATCCATTGTTTTTTTGTCGCTAGTTTGGACTGCGCTTACCATCAGATGCAGTCACTTTGCCTTGATAAGGAAGTTAAAAGAATTAATGTCTTTTGCAGAATGCCTGAAGTACATCCAGCTTTCGCCAGTTCCGGCAAGAAGCAAGGCATCGAAATATGGAGGATTGAGGTTAGTTACATGTAGAGTTTTGAGTGGTAGAGCCACGCTGTAGACAGTTTTCTTTAGAAGAGGTCACCTCATTGGTCTAATGGCAGGTCCTGGATTCCCAGGTCGGGAAAAGCGAATTTCCTAATTTGCCCTGGACTGGATCCCTCACAGAGGGTTGACGTCAGACAGGCAGCCAGTCGCAAAAACTAAGACAAATGCTTTCTGCAACATGCTTGAAAAAGTGTTCCACCGACCCCACATTAAGGCGGTATAAGGGCAGGTAGAAAGAAAAGAAGGGGCAAACGGGCAACTGGGTCACGTGATGTTAAGTGATCACGCCGCCCATAAACATGACGAATCATTTACATCTAGAGCACGAATGGGCCGGCTCGACTGGTTTGATACCACTGTCTCACAGAAGACCGACGTAAAGTGGCAGCTCGCTGTTTCGTTCGGTGAAGGAGACCCGCTTTTATAAAAACAGTTCAGCTGAGCAAATGGCTAATAATAGTCTGTTACTTTTCCCTTGTGTCACATTCTTTGGAAATAAAAGGGACAGGCTATTCTTTACCGGGGGGGTTACCACTGTAGAGGAACGGGTGTCGGTGTTCCTCCGCCAGAGGGGAGATCTTCTCGTCAGGCGGGTGTAGTGCCTGACCGCCGCGGCCCCTCCGATGGTTCATCTTTGGAGGTTGTATATATGCTACGTCTGTTGCAAACTTTGCCATCGTGATTTGGAATGTGATGGCTCCATCTGTTGTTCTGTAGCTGAAGTCAGTACCGCTGTGCGCTGACGCTCGATGCGTGTAAGTTGGTTCGGCGCGCATTGCAGAGATGTCGCCACACCACCACCTCTTATAGCAGTATTATTATAATATTACTTGTACCGATTCCCATACAAAACAAACGAATAACGATTATAATAATACTGCTATAAGAGGTGGTGGTAACCCTGCAGTTAGTTCAGCTGTTTTTATAAGTAAGGCCCATTATGTTTATTTACCAAAGAGATTTAATATTACTAACTAGAGTGGCTATCAAGCAAGTTTCCATACAAAAAAATATCTCAAACTTCAGTGCCGCCATTAACCATTTGTTACAATGCGAGGGCCATTATTACAATTTACACCCTAGAATGTTTTGTGAATGGTTAAGAATCACGTAAGACAAGTTTATTCTCTCAATATTATTTCGCTGGCCGGCCGCGCGCGTATATTTCGAATAAACTTTAGCGACTTATGACCACTAGGTCATAACTTTTAGATCACGTCGTCATCTTCTTCTTTTAAAAATAATGGCTTCCACGCATATGCGGTGATTTAGCCAATGTCAAGGTAAATAGAGCAATTATGTTTTCACAATGTTTTCATAATGACCATGAGACCCAGATGTGGATGATCTCAAGGCCTTGCTGGGATTATGGCGGTAATTCCCTCCAGTCCAGTGCCCCTCAGATGACCTTCACTCGGCGAATCGACCGAACAAAGCCAACCAACGCACCAAGCAAATCTCATCGAAGATCACCGGTTAAAAATTTTCCACATTATACTGTCCATCTTCACTGAAGTTTGATGCATTAAACCACAACACTTAAAACCAACAAACACAGCTCTAGAGAATAATATGAAATAATTTTAACAAGCGACGCCCACCCTGTCAGACTTCCCGTCAAAATCCTATCTTTGGATCACGTCATTTATGCTGTTGTCCCGTCTATATTTTTGAATTTCTTTGTTATTTACCTTGTTTATCTAAACATGATGGATTATAATGCAAGAATTGATGTAATGCTTGTCAAGATACCTTATCAGTGTATTATCATGGGAAGTATACAATCAGTTGAAGTGTATGAGTAAGACTGCCGCGGTGGCGTGGTGGTATTTCGGTACGACTACGGTTCTGAGGTCTCGGGTTCGATCCCCGGGTCGGGCAAAGTGATATTGGATTTTTCCATATCAGCCCGGAGTCTGGAATTTGTGCCCGATATGGCGATAGGCTCGCCCCCTATCACATCTGGGACTGAACTAAGCTCTGCGAAATGTGTTCTAGTTCGCTAGTGCGCCTCTGCCTACCCCTTCGGGGATACAGGCGTGAGCTTATGTTATGTTATGTACGAGTAATATGCGATGACAGGGCTTTGACCTTGGGATATATTTTAGGGTATTTTTAGGGTTCCGGAGCCAACTGGCATAAACACAATTTAAAAAATTAAAACCTACTTCAAAACTGAATTTTAAAAGAAAATAATCACAAGTTTAAAAACCGACTGCAAATCTTATCGTGACCAAAATTATATGTGACCATCCTTGGAATATGCTCTATCGTACACAAAAATAATTTTGAAGATCGGTCCACATTTGGCGGAGATATCGCGTAATATACATAAAAAAATACAGACGAACTGAGAACCTTCTCCTTTTTGGAAGTTGGTTGAAAATTGCCCCATGACTCTCGACACTCGATTCGAATTTGACTTCGATTCGGTTTCATTTATTGACTTAAAATTCCACCGAAATCGAATTAAAAAGTGTGCTAATGTGTCTGTTAAGTTTTCAAGCATGTTGCAGAAAGGATTTGACTAAGTTTTTACGACCGGCTGCCTACTTGACGTCAACCCCCTCTGAGGGATCCAGTCCCGGCCAAATTAAATTAGAAAATTCGTTTTTTCCGACCTGGGAATCGAACCCACGACCTCCCGGTCCACAGCCTATATATGTTGCCACTAGACCAAGGAGGCGACAATGTAATTTGGCATGGATATACATATAAATCACAAGTTTAAAAATTAACGGACGACTTTATAACTTATCTGAACGTGATCAAATATATATGGACCACCCATGGAATAAGCTCTGATGAACACAAAAAGAGTCTTAAAAAATGATCCACATACATAGAAAACTTAAAGGACCTACTTTAAAACTTATCCGATCGAGACCAAATTTATATGGACCACCCATGGAATAAGCTCTGTTGAACACAAAAAGAGTCTTAAAAAATGATCCACATACATAGAAAAACTTAACGGACCGACTTTATAACTTATCTGAACGTGACCACATTTATATGGACCACCCATAGAATAAGCTCTGATAAACACAAAAAGAGTCCCTTAAAATCGATCCACATACGTACATAAAAACTTAACGGACCGACTTCAAAATGTATCCGATCGTGACCAAATTTATATGGGACCACCCTGATGGACAAAAAGAATTGAAAGAAAGAAAGAAATAAACTTTATTCAGCCAATGTCTCAGGCAACAATAAGTGGGAGAACACAAAAAAACAAAATATGTAACACTAATAGGTAACAAATTTGTTAGATATAAAGGAATTGCTAGTTCGCTAGTTCACCTCTGGCTACCCCTTCAGGGATACAGGCGTGAGCTTATGTAGGTAATGTCACATGTATTTGGCGCCACACATGCGCAAGACGCAAGTTCAAGACCAACAAAAATTAGATCACAGCCAAGAGAATCATTCAAAGTCAAAAAACATTACACGCGTTATAAAAATAATGTTAAATATCCAGTAACTGACAGTTGGCACGACGCCATTTTGTGAATAAACACGATTTTATTTAGTGTCTTGTCTAATAAATATACTACCGTCCTTTACATCCATAGTAAAAATGCGAGAGTAGCCCCAGAATACCGAATCGCTACTCAACTTTAACGGGTACTTACAGCGTTTTATATCATACAATTTTGACAGATAAGGTCTCAAGCAATCTCACATACACACATATAAGCTCACGCCTGTATCCCCGAAGGGGTAGGCAGAGGTGCACTAGCGAACTATAACACCCACATTTCGCCGAGCTCTGTTCCGTTTCTAGATGTGATAGGGGGCGAGCCTATCGCCATATCGGGCACAAATTCCAGACTCCGGGCTGATATGGAAAAATCCAATACCACTGCCCGACCCGGGGATCGAACCGGAGACCTCAGGACGGTAGACATACCGAAATACAACCACGCTACCTCCGCCAAATGTGGACTGATTTTCGACAGACTTCCTAAAAGGAGGAGGTCCTCAATTCGTCTGTATTTTTTATGTATGTTCCGCGATATCTCCGCCAAATATGGACCGATTTACAAGATTATTTTTATGTTCGATAGAGCTTATTTCAAGGGTGGTCCCATATATATGTATTTGGTCACGATGAGATAAGTTTTGCAGTCGTTTAGAAATTATTATTTTTAAGCAGCGACAAGCCACATTTGATAGTTTCTAAGAATACTTGTTGGATTTATAGCGTTATTTCGACATTGATGAATCTTTCTTGCAATAAAATACTTTATTGTCAAAATAATTCAGACAAACGTGGGAGTTTATACAAACGTAGGATGTTTGTAACCGACTTAAAAAAAGGAGGCTCTCAATTCAAAGTATACATGTTATTTTGGTCTGTGAACCTGGAGTTCCTAGGTTCGATTCCTAGGTCTGGCTGGATACTTTTCTAACACCATTTGGCCGGGACTAGGCAGTGACGTGCATAGACATTTTTATCGGGATAGACGAAAATCTTACAAAATTAGTTTTCTTCAACTCGTATAGCACCCTCTCTATCATCATCATCCTCGTGTTGATTTAAAATACTAACAGTCCCTTGACTCTTGACACTCGATTCGAAATTAACTTCGATTCGGTTTCATTTATTGACTTAGAATTCCACCAAAATCGAGAAAGTGCACTAATGTTGCATTAGATTCGAGAACTTGTCATCTGGTGATTTTTAACGTGACATTAGTGCACTTTTTAACTCTATTTCGGTGGAATTTTAAGTCAATAAATGAACCCGAATCGAATTCAAATTTTAATCGATTGTCAGGAGTCAGTCCCCTGGAGTCAGGAATCCTGGGTGTTGCCAATTATTTTTAAACGCTCGTTATAATAATTGCCAATTAGTAGCTTTAGGGTTATTAATTTTAATGAGGAAAAATTTTAATTAAACATAATTAATTATGATAACCATATATTATATAGTCGTCTGCATTAGTGGCAGCGTATATAGGATATGATCCAGAAGGTACTGGGTTCAAATCCCAGGTCGGACGGGTGTTTTTCTAAAGCCGCGTCCCCTGCAGTAGTTTTCTTGAAATGTTACACAAAACAATAATTTTAGCTGTCACCTGCTCGTAGAATAATTGACCATAGACACCCAAGACAAGAGAAATGATGGGTGCGTTGCCAACCTAAAAGGAGGAAATGGAAGGGGAAGGAAAAAAAGATTGGGAAAGGAAGGGGGGGAAGTGGGCCACCGGAAATCTCACTCACCGAACGAAACGCGACAGCAAGCTGCCACTTTACGTCGGTTTTCTGTGAGACAGTGGTATCCAACCGGTCGAGCCGGCCCATTCGTGCTGTAGATGTAACTGTCTACAGCGTGACTCTACCACTCATAAATAGTCGGTGTTTTGTGTAATAATTTTAGTGCAGCTGCGAAAGAAGATGCGGCGGATTCAATTCAATTCAATTCAATTTTATTGCTCTCCATAATTGTTTACAATGGTGTTAAAAACTAATTACAGTACATAATTATGGACCCTGTTGGGCACGGCAAAATTAGTGAGAGAGGGAGAAATATAATATATATATATATATTATATATATATATTATTCAGGTGACAGCTAAAATTATTGTTTTGTGTAACATTTCAAGAAAACTACTGCAGGGGACGCGGCTTTAGAAAAACACCCGTCCGACCTGGGATTTGAACCCAGTACCTTCTGGATCATATCCTATATATGCTGCCACTAATGCAGACGACTATATAATATATGGTTATCATAATTAATTATGTTTAATTAAAATTTTTCCTCATTAAAATTAATAACCCTAAAGCTACTAATTGGCAATTATTATAACGAGCGTTTAAAAATAATTGGCAACACCCAGGATTCCTGACTCCAGGGGACTGACTCCTGACAATCGATTAAAATTTGAATTCGATTCGGGTTCATTTATTGACTTAAAATTCCACCGAAATAGAGTTAAAAAGTGCACTAATGTCACGTTAAAAATCACCAGATGACAAGTTCTCGAATCTAATGCAACATTAGTGCACTTTCTCGATTTTGGTGGAATTCTAAGTCAATAAATGAAACCGAATCGAAGTTAATTTCGAATCGAGTGTCAAGAGTCAAGGGACTGTTAGTATTTTAAATCAACACGAGGATGATGATGATAGAGAGGGTGCTATACGAGTTGAAGAAAACTAATTTTGTAAGATTTTCGTCTATCCCGATAAAAATGTCTATGCACGTCACTGCCTAGTCCCGGCCAAATGGTGTTAGAAAAGTATCCAGCCAGACCTAGGAATCGAACCTAGGAACTCCAGGTTCACAGACCAAAATAACATGTATACTTTGAATTGAGAGCCTCCTTTTTTTAAGTCGGTTACAAACATCCTACGTTTGTATAAACTCCCACGTTTATCTGAATTATTTTGACAAAAAAGTATTTTATTGCCAGACCGATTCATCAATGTCGAAATAACGCTATAAATCCAATAAGTATTCTTAGAAACTACCTTCGTGGCTTGTCTCTGCTATAAAATAATAACTACTAAACGACTTCAAAACTTATCTGATCGTGACCAACAACTATATGGGACTACCCTTGAAATAAGCAAGAAGGGAGAAATATAATATATATATATATATATATATATATATATATATATATTATATTTCTCCCTCCCTCCCTTTTTGTGTTCGATAGAGCTTATTTCAAGGGTAGTCCCATATAGTTGTTGGTCACGATCAGATAAGTTTTGAAGTCGTTTAGTAGTTATTATTTTATAGCAGAGACAAGCCACGAAGGTAGTTTCTAAGAATACTTATTGGATTTATAGCGTTATTTCGACATTGATGAATCGGAATAATATATATATATATATATATATATATATATATATATATATATATATATATATATATATATATATATATATATATATATATATATATATATATTATATTTGTTTTGAGAAAATTAGAGGGAGAAACATAATATTATTATATTAACTTAACATAAACATGTTAATTTTATTATGTATAATTTAATTATATTTATTATATTCTGAGAGAGGGTTGGGATAACGCCGGATCTTCATTCTAGGCCTAATATATGTTGCAAAATTTTGTGGTTTGGCGCCTTTTTTTCGTGTTTTACGACCACCTGTCCGTCGTCAACGTGACAGTAAAGTGCTTCTAAAATAGCTTTAACATTCGACTGCAGTTTATAAACGGGACTGTTGCCAAGTACCAACTTTTTCATGTATTTCGGATCAAAAGTAACTGTTTTACTCGCGGCCACACCGTGAAAGTCTGTCCCATGACTCCTGTCCAAAGATATTTAATATTACTAGCTATAGGTGGGCTATCTAGCAAGTTTCCATACAAAAAAAAATATCAAACGTCAGTAACGACATCTACCAGAGTGGTATCTGCTAGAGTGGTAGAGTCACGCTGTAGACAGTAACGTCTACAGCACGAATGGGCCGGCTCGACCGGTTAGACACCACTGTTTCACAGAAAACCGACGTAAAGTGGCAGCTTGCTGTCGGTGAGTGAGATTTCCGGTGGCCCATTTCTCCCCTCCCTTTCCCAATCCCTTTTCCCTCTCCTTCCATTCCCTCCTTTTAAGTTGGCAACGCACCCATGATTCTTTTTGTGTCTCGGGTGTTTATGGGCGGTGGAGATCACTTACCATCAGGTGACCCATCTGCTCGTTTGCCAATCTCTGCTATAAAAAAAAATCTACCACTTCTTACAATGTGAGGGCGCTTATTACAGTTTACACTCTAGAATGTTATTTTATTGTCTAGTTGGGAGTGGTACGGACTGCCGAAACGAGTGTCGGAGGTTCGAGACCAACCCCACAATAGAGCATACCTCTGACTTTTCTATGTTAAGTGTGTTTTCATTGTGAAATATTGCTTGCTATAACGGTGAAGGAAAACATCGTGAGGAAACCTGCATACCCGAGAATTTTGCCACAAGAATTTCGATATGTGAAGTCTACCACGCGCATTAGGCCAGCTTGGTAGACTAAGGCCTAACCCCTCTCATTAGAAGAGGAGGCCCGTGCCCAGCAGCGGGACAGTAATATTACAGGGCTAATATTATTATTTTTTTTTTTTGCAGGAATTTGAACCGATTCCTGTGCCTCCATCACATTTCGGCAATTTCTATACTGGAGATTCTTATATTGTACTTAAGGTAACTTTTTTCTACAAATAATTTTAAGTTCTAGAAAAATTACTTTAAAAGAAGAACGTCAGATCTTTCTGGTTCTTTAGCAGAAGTCTTCTAAACTAGCAGTAGAGTAAAAAATATGTGAATACAAAATTAAATTTTTATATCCGCAATTTAAATATTTTTATTTCGAATTTAAAATATTGAATTAAGAATTATAAATTTTGAATCTAATCTAAATGAATTCAGAATTTTGAATCGTGAACTTAGGATTCAAAATTCGGTATAAAAATTAATTCAAAATTATATAAAGATTTGATTTTTAATATATTTATTACCTATTTTAATTTTCGATTGTTGAATTATGAATTTCAAATTTTGAATAAAAGACATTTTGATTTTACATTTGATCAGTCACCTAGGATGATTATTTTTAGACATCAGGTGACGATGACCGACTGGCTTGGGACATTCATTTCTGGCTGGGAGGCCTCACGAGCCAGGACGAGGCTGGAGCCGCAGCCATCCTGACAGTCAACCTTGATGATGAGCAGTTCCAGGGTTCTGCAGTACAGCATAGAGAGGTCCAGGGTTACGAGTCCAGGCAGTTCCTCGACTACTTCCAGCCTGGTGAGAGCAAATGATTTACTGAAAGATGGAACGGCGTGGAAAGAAAACTTTATAAATAATATTTAAAATAAAAAAATGATAGACTGATGTCTGGTGTACCTCTCAAATAAAATAAATGAGAGACATCAGTATACTGACGTAGGGGCTATTACGGTGGTCGTATTGGAAAGGGATAGCAAGATATTCCCATCCCCACCACACGCCCCCTCTTGCTCATTGCAAATTAAAATTTGAATTACTGCCTCATTTTTCAATCAATTTCTATGGAGTTTTTTTTATTTTTTGTTATATATTTTTTGTAACTGGCTCGGTGGCGTGGTTGTATTTCGGTATGACTACTGTCCTGAGGTCTCGGGTTCGATCCCCGGGTCGGGCAAAGTGATATTGGGTTTTTCCATATCTGCCCGGAGTCTGGAATTTGTGCCCGATATAGCGATAGGCTCGCCCCCTATCACATCTGGGACGGAACTAAGCTCGGCGAAATATGGGTGTACTATTTAGCTAGTGCGCCTCTGCCTACGCCTTCGGTGATACTGTCGTAAGCTTATGTTTTATTTTTATTTTTATCGTATAAAATCGTACCATCCTACCAATCCTACCAATATTACAAACGTGAAGTGTGTACAAAACTACTAGATGGATTTTGATGAAACTTTGTATTTATATAGATTATATTTTTGATGTCAGAATAACACATAGGCTACTTTTACCCCGGAAAATAAATTTCCACGTGAACGAAGTCGCGAGTAACAGCTAGTAATCTGTAAATTCAAGTACCCAAAATGATACAATGTATTTGTCCATAGCCATCCGCTACCTAGATGGTGGTCATGCATCAGGATTCAACCATGTCACCATCAACGCTGGTGCTGAGAAGAGACTCTTCCACATCAAGGGCAAGAGGAATGTCAGGGTCAAGCAGGTATGTATTTGAGACGGGGCAAACGAGCAAGTGGGTCACCTAATTTTAGGGGTCACCACCGTCAATACATCTACAGTATCGGAAGAATAAGCTTTGACGGACTTTAGGGTAGGTATAACGGTAGTTTAGGTAAATAGATTGGTAGGTAGGTATAAAAAAATGGTTTTCTTGAAGTAAACTTTATTTTTTTTCTTTTTTTGTTCTTATGTGGTAGGAGACTATACCACATTTATTATTGTAAACATTTTCTTCTTTTTTGCTTTTCTTTTTTTCGTTTCTTATGTGGTAGGAAGCTGATTTAGTCGTCTCTTTGATCTAGCTAAATGGGCTGTGAGCGTTTTTTTTCGAATTCGATTCCCAAGTCAAGGGTTTTCTAACACTTTACCTGAACTGGATCCTCCAGAGGCGGTTGACGTCAGGCAGGCAGCCGGTCGTAAAAGCTACGCCAAATCTTTTCTGCAACGTGTTTAAATAAGTATGTTGCGCCGTCCCCACATTAATGTGGGATAAGGGCACGGAGAGAGAAATTGGTATGAGGCTTATTTCAAGTTTATCAAAGGGTAATTTGTACTCTCAATCCAAATCCTGCTCGTGTTTTTCTCAAAACACTACACAAAAGTTCTAGATAAAACATGATTTCGCTACTCATTTTTGGCAATACATTGTCCCAACAGGAGACAACGTATGTCTTAACAAAATCATTGTTTTGTGTAGATGTTCTTGTTTAGTTAATTAAGAAAAACATAAGAGTGAAGTGACTGGAAGTTCAAGAAGCACGTGAGAGACCTACCCCCATTTTTTCCACCAGGTCGAACCGGCACCTGCATCTCTAAACAAGGGAGACTGCTTCATCTTAGACGTGGACCACATTATCTATGTGTTCGTTGGGGAAAACGCTAAGAATGTGGAGAGACTGAAGGCGGCCACCGTGGCTGGTCATATCAGGGACCAGGACCATAATGGAAGAGCTGAAATAGAAGTTGTTGGTAAGTTTTATGTTTACCATACGAATAGTTAGCAATGAATGTTTTATTTAGACTCATTTCTAGCAGTGGACGTCCTGGGGCTGATGATGATTATGATTCTTCGTTTTTTCCTTTCTTCTTTTCTTCCCTTCTTACTTTCTCCTTTCTTCCTTTCTTCCTGTCTTCCTTTCTTACTTTCTCCTTTCTTCCTTTCTTCCCTTCTTCTTTTCTATATTTCTTCTATCTTTCCTCCCTTCTCTTTTTCCATTCTTTATTTCTACGTTCCTTTCTTCCTTCCTTTTCTTTATTTCTACGTTCTCTTCTTCCTTCTTTGTTTTTATTTGGATTTTAACAATAACAAAACAAAGAACAAATCCAACCAATTAATAAGAGGAGCTATTTTGTTTATGTTTTGTATAGCAGTGACTGGCTAACTCGCAGATGGGTCACCTGATGGTGGTGGATAGAGTGATCTCCACCGCCCATAGACATCCAAGACACAAATGTATCATGGTGCGTTACCAACAGAAAATAATAGGGATTGTGGAAGGGGTGGGTGATTGGGTCAATGGAAATCTCATTCACCGAACGAAACGCAACGGCTGCCACTTACGTCAGTTTTCTGTGATCAGTGGTATCAAACCGGTCGAGCCGTAGACAATACCGTCTACAGCGTGCCTCCACCACTCAAAGAAAAGGAGAAATCCATAAACATACAATTTGGGTTACTGAGCGAGGCCATACCTATGCCCACCAGTGGGCTAATCCACCATCTTGTCCCCAGATTCTGACTCCCACGATGGTATTTACGAGAAGTTCTTCGAAGCCCTGGGATCAGGAGACAAGGACTCCATAGCCGAGGCTTCGGAAGGTGGAGATGATGAGGTAAGGAAGGAATTACGTAGTGGAGGGATACTGAGGGGTCGGTGGCGTGCAATCCATATAGACAAAGATACATTGTCTACCCTGACAATTTGCTATTTACATAAAGCATGACCAAAAATTCGTGACCATAAACAAATTGTCAAAATATCAGTGCTCGGATTGTATTTTAATAGACATGAAAATGATGATAGTAATAGGTATGTAAGAACTGAAATTTGTGCCCGATATGGCGATAGGTTCGCCCCCTATCACATCTGGGACGGAACTAACCTCGGCCAAATATGGGTGTTCTAGTTCGCTAGTGCGCCTCTGCCTACCTCTTCGGGGATACAGACGTGATCTTATGTTATGTAAGAGTTGAATAAAATCGTTTTATAAGATTTATGTCTACCCTGATCAGAATTTCTGTGCACGTCACTGTGAGGGGTGTCCAAATATAATCATTTAATTCTGATATTTCTATCCAAAATATTTTAGTACTTAACCCTTATATATTTGTTAGTATTTATTTAACATGTCTTTTTTTGGGTCCGATCCCCGAATCCGTTCCGATCCGTTTTGGCAAACGAACAGATGAGTCACCTGATGGTAAGTGATCTCCACCGCCCATAGACACCCAAGATACAATAAGAATCATGGGTTCGTTGCCAACCTAAACAGAGGAAATGGAAGGTGAGGGAAAAGGGATTGGGAAGGGGAGGGGGGGAAATAGGCCACCGGAAATCTCACTCACCGAACGAAACGCGACAGCAAGCTGCACTTTACGTCGGTTTTCTGTGAGACAGTGGTATCTAACCGATCGAGCCGAACCATTCGTACTGCAGACGTAACTGTCTACAGCGTGGCTCTACCACTCCAATTAGGAATTAGGACTCCAGAGGGGGTTGATGTCAGGCAGCCGGTCGTAAAAACTAAGCCAAATCCTTTCTGCAACATGCTCGAAAACGTGTGTTGCGCCGACCCCATATTAAGGTGGGATAAGGGCAGGTAGAAAAGGAGAGGGTTCGATTCTCGGGTCGGGCAACGTGATATTGGATTTTTCCATATCAGTCCGGAGACTGGAATTTGTGCCCGATGGCAATAGGCTCGTCTATCACATCTGGGACGGAACTAAGCTCGGCGAAATGTGGGTGTTCTTTCTCTAGTTCGCCTCTTCCTACCCCTTCGGGGATACAGGCGTGAGCTTATGTTATGTATTTTTGGCAGGAATTCGAACACGGAGCTCCCAAGGAAGTGTCTCTCAGTGAAATCTCAGACAGTACTGGAACCATCAAAATTAATAAACTACCATCACCTTTCAAAAGGGATCAGCTTGATACAAAGGTAACTTGAACTTAGACAACGTATTTCAACCGACTTCCAAAAAGGAGGAGGTCCTCAATTCGTCTGTATTTTTTTATGTATGTTACGCGATATTTCCGCCAAATGTGGACAGATTTTCAAAATTCTTTGTATTCGATAGAGTTTATTTCAAGGGTGGTCCCATATAAATTTGGTCACGATTGGATTTGAAGTCGGTCTGTTAAGTTTTTAAACTTTATTATTAAGCTTTATAATTATTTTTGTGACGGTATCTTTCAACGTGATTTTCGCAGAGACTAAAAATTAGAAAAAATTAAAGAACAAAAATTTTTTTTTTTTATACTGAATAAATATTTTTAACTTTTTACTTCGGTGTGTTATAACTAAAAAATTGACAATAATTTTTATGCAAAAAAAATTTTTTTACTTCAGAAAGTTATAAAAGCGTGATAATTATTTTTTAACGGATGCAGTATGGGGAAATCATGAAACAGAAAAGGAGATAAAAAAATAATAACATTTTTGACGGAATCTAAATAATGTGTGACATTTTATGGAATCAATAAAGAATTCGTGCCCGATATGGCGATAGGCTCGCCCCCTATCACATCTGGGACGGAACTAAGCTCGGCGAAATGTGGGTGTACTACTTCGTTAGTGCGCCTCTGCCTACCCCTTCGGGGATACAGGCGTGAGCTTATGTTAATAAATAATTTGATTTGATTTGACAAATCGAATGCGATTTCCGATGGCCCAATTCCCCCCACCCTTTCCCGATCCCTATTCTCCTCCAAGGTTGTTGCCAACCTTGATTCTTCTGGTATCATGTCGACAGCCTCCGTGGCGCAGCGGGCGAGTAGCTGGCTGTGAAACGTGAGGTCGCGGGTTCGATTCCCGCATTGAGACAAATGTTTGTGTGGTCCACAGATATTTGTTTCAAGTCTGGGTGTTGTGAGACCGAAAGTCTCTCATAGTTTCTGACACTTACGATACAGGTTATACCTAGTGTGGGGTCAGGACTAGATGCGTGACTGTTGGGTGTATTTATTTATTTTTATTTATGGGTGCTGAGAGCTTACCATCAGGTGACCCACATGACTGTTTGCCAGACTGTTATAAAGCAAGTGAAAATGTATGTAACTAAGACCTTTTTTGCAGGAATGCTACATTTTGGACACCGGAAGCTACAGTGGCATCTACGTGTGGGTGGGACGCGCTTCTAACGACAAGGTAAGGGACGGATGCAGGTAGTTGGGGGTCGTGACCCCCCAATTAATAACGTATAAAAACTACAATGTAACTATATTGCACTTGCATGGGGGTACACATACCGTTGAGGGTAACATTTTTCTGGACGGTAACTCTGGAGTTTGTTTCGGCATTTATTTTTGTAGCCACGAAATACCGATGCCAATTTTTATACATATAATTGGCATGTAAAAGTTATAAAAATGTCCTATTTGCAGAATAAATTATTTGATTTAGAATTTTTAATGTTTTATATACACTTTTTGTGTAAAAAAAAGTGGGCGCATTGGAGACATAGCATTTTAATGCTGGCACTGTTATGATGACGTCACAGTTCATTAATGGGTCTTTTTTCTGTTATATTTTGTCAGTTGCGTCTTTCACCACATTTTAAAAACTTTTCAATTTAGCCTCCGTGGCTTGTCGGGCGACTAGCCGGCTGTGAAGCGAGAGGTCGTGGGTTCGATTCCCGCACCGAGATGAATGTTTGTGTGGCCTACAGATATTTGTTTCGGGTGTGGGTGTTGTGAGAGCGTGCGTCTCTCGTAGTTCCTGATACACGACACAAGACTCGATCTTAGTGTGGGGTCAGGCCTATGTGTGTGACTGTTGGGCGTTATTATTATTATTGTTTTTGAGATAATTTCGATGGTTTTTCCTTTGCTTTATTCTACGTAAAATTATTAAACGAGATTTTATAATTTTATTTAATTTCTCAGGAGAAAGCCGCAGCGATGTCGAAGGCCGAGCAGTATTTGAAATACCACGACTATCCTAACTGGGTATGTATTTATTTTCATTATACATCGCCTCTATGGCCTTCCGAACTGGCGGTAGAGGAACTTTGACGGAATCTAAATAATGTAGTAACATTTCATGGATTCAATAAATATGTTGATTTGATTTGATTTATGGTCTAATGGCAGCATAACGGGCTGTGGATGTGAAGGTCCTGGGTTCGATTCCCAGGTCGGGAAATAAGAATTTTGTTTGGGAAAACAGGCGGCCGGTTGTAAAACTAAGCCTAATCTTCTCTGCAACATGCTTGAAAAAGTGTGTTACGCCGACCCCACTTTAAGATGGGATAAGGGCAGGTAGAAAGAAAAGGTGGTTTGCAAATGTACAGCAGTTGACCCAATAACCCAGAAAAAATGTTTCGGGAATAAAAATTAAAAACCAAATCGTAATAGAATCCGTAAAAATAGTTTTATTTCAAAAATGTTTCGTCACAAATTCATGTTTCCTTTATTCAAAAACTATGAGCCTTACGAAACTTTAAACTTTACCGCTAGATTGCTAGCTATCCTCTCTATAAGCGTAGTTATTATTGATACCAACTTTATGAAACACTCTGTAGATATCGTGTACTCAATCTTTATTTTTTTTATTCACAGGTACATGTTTCCAAAGTGCCAGAAGACGCCGAGCCAATCGCCTTCAAACAATATTTCGAAGACTGGGTTTAAAACAAGAAATAAGTACCTTAAAAGAGAATCACGATTTTTACTATTAGTATAAAGTTATACTCATCGCTTCGAATATTTAAAGATTAAAGATAGTGGGGGTTATGACCCCCCAAACTCTGTTCTAAGTCCGCCACTGTATTTTTAATTTTATTTGTATTGTATTTTAAAATTTTTAAATTTAAGACATTATATTTTTATTTCTTCGTCTAAAATATGTTATTATTCCACATTCTTTTTTTAATAAATATTTAAGATAAAATTTCTTTTTGTCGAATTTTACGCATAATTTCAAAAACTGTTTTCTTTTTTTTAAATAAATGTTTTTATTACAGATAATTGAGTTACGGATAATAAAAAAATCTTTTTTTACAATTAAAGCAAACTTGCCAAAAGTAGGTTACAATTTTTTTTTAAGTTTTTTGTATTTTTTTTTTATAAATAATCTTCCTAAACTACAGCACAAATGATAAAACACATAATAAGCATTTATAAATTACATTATGTTATTTTCTATGTTATTCGCCTAGAAAGTCGTTATTTTTGCATTTTACTCTGTTATTTGTAAGCAAGTGTATATTGTTTATTAAGCTTAATTTTCAGCACATACATCCGATTTAATGACAATATTGTTTTATGATATTATCGCCCGAATGTTCAAACGCTACTCAACTTTAACGGCTCCTTACATTGATTTTCGCCATACAATTTTGACGGATAAGGCGACCTTGAACGACATAAGGCGACCTTAACTGTATGAACATTCGGCGGTAAATCTAATATAAAATCCATGGACGTAAGTAAAATGGACGGAGCTAGGAACATTGAAAGTGAAGCAGTATTTTCAGCCCATCGATCGACACGTAATGGCGACCGATCGAATGAGCTGGAAACCCTGCTCCACTGTCAATTTTCCTAGATCTCCGTCCATTTTTTTATACGTCCATGACAAAATCATAGACTATTTCAAAAATCCTGAAAATCCGAATGCATGTGCCTTTATACGAAACAGTTTTAAATAAATATATTTGAACTCATTGGTTGTTTTTTTTAACATAAGCTCACGCCTGTATCCCCGAAGTAGGCAGGGGCACTAGCGAACTAGAACACCCACATTTCGCCGAGCTTAGTTCCGTCCCAGATGTGATAGACGAGCCTATCGCCATATCGGGCACAAATTCCAGACTCCGGGCTGATATGGAATAATCACAAGTTTAAAAACTTCACTGACCGACTTCCAATTTACCGATCGTGACCAAATTTATATGGGACCACCCTTGAAATAAGCTCTATCGAACACAAAAAGAATTTTGAAAATCGGTCACATTTGGCGGAGATATCGCGTGACATACATAATAAACGGTTTTACGGTAGGCAGCGGCTTGGCTGTGCCCCTGGCATTGCCGATGTCTATGGGCGACGGTAACAACTTACCATCAGGTGGGCAGTCTGCTCGTCTGCCTTCGTTGGCAAATAAAAAAAAAAAAAAATACCGACGAATTGAGGACCTCCTCCTTTTTGGGAAGTCGGTCGAAAATCCAATATCACTTTACCCTCGCCGAGAATCGAACCCGAGACCTCAGGACGGTAGTCGTACCGAAATACAACCACGCCACTGAGAGACCTGCCCCCTGACTCTCATTCGAACACTCGATTCGAATTTGTTTTCGATTCGATTTCATTTATTGACTTAAAATTTCACCGAAATAGAGTCAAAAAGTGCGCTAATGTTGCATTAGATTCGAGAACTTGTCATTTGGTAATTTTTAACGTGACATTAGTGCACTTTTTAGTTCTATTTCGTTTGAATTTTAAGTCACTAAAAGAAGTCGAATCGAAGACAAATTCGAATAAAGTGTCAAAAGTGGGTGACTAAACCTGGGGGGTGAAAAATTACCAAATAAATAAATAACACCCAACAGTCACATACATAGTCCTGACCCCACACTAAGATCGAGTCTTGTGTCGTGTATCAGGAACTACGAGAGACGCACGCTCTCACAACACCCACACCCGAAACAAATATCTGTAGGCTATACAAACATTCGCTGGATGCAGGCCGCTTCCAACAGGTCGATCTGGAAATCTTTGGGGGAGGCCTATGTTCAGCAGTGGACGTCCTATGGCTGATGATGATGATGATGATGATACAAACATTTGTCTCAGTGCGGGGATCGAACCCGCGGCCTCTCGCTTCACAGCCGGCTACTCGCCTGCTACGCCACGGAGGCTGTCAAATGACAAATTCTTGAATCTAATGCAATATTACAGCACTTTTTAACTCGATTTCTATGGAATTTTAAGACAATAAATGAAACCAACCAATTCAAATTTGAATCGAGCGTCAGGAGTCACCTGGTCGGGCAAAGCAAATTTTCTAATTTAATTTGCCAGACACTGGATCCCTTAGAGAGGATTGTCATCAGGCCGGCAGCTAGTTAAAAACTAAGCTAAATCCTTTCTGCAACATGCTTGAAAAAGTGTGTTGCGCCGACCCCACATTAAGGTGGGATAAGATCGACAGAAAACCGACGTAAAGTGGCAGCTTGCTGTCGCGTTTCGTTCTGTGAGTGAGATTTCCGGTGGCCTATTTCCCCACTCCCTTTCCCAATCCCCTTCCCTTTTCTTCCATTCCCTCCGATTAGGTTGTTAACGCACCCATGATTCTTATTGTGTCTTGGGTGTCTATGGGCAGTGGAGATCACTTACCATCAGGTGACCCATCTGCTCGTTTGCCAATATCTGCTATAAAAAAAAAATAATAGAAAATAAAATAGCTGTACACACATCTGTCTACAGTTTAACTCTACCACTTACTGTAGTTAACTGTCGCGTGTTATTTATATTATTCTAAAAGGAAAAATGGTAAGAATTAGTCAGTTAATTAAAACAATAACAATTCTGTGAATTACTAATTATTTTTATTATGGAGTATTATAAGAAGTTAGCGTGTTTGTGTGTTTGTTTCAACATTCGTTATACAACTAAAATATAATCATAAGTTTAAAAACTTAACGGACCGACTTTAAAACTTATGCGATCGTGACCAAATTTATAAAATCAAAATCAAATCAAAATCAAAATATTTATTGAATCCATGAAATGTTACTACATTATTTAGATTCCGTCAAAGTGCCTCTACCGCCAGTTCGGAAGGCCGTTTCGCCAGAGAAGAACGGGCAAGAAACTCTGGCGTTGCTCTTTTAAATGCCAGTTGACAATAAATGCTTATAAAAAAAATATTATACAAAAAAGATATATAAATTAGAGCAGCTAAACCACCAAGAAGTAATAATTGTGTATCAATGATTGCAACCTGTTTTGTATGAAATCAAAACATACAATACAATGGCTCACTGAGTGACCCCACGGCCACGGTGAATTTAGTTGAGATAATTAAAAACTAGCTAGGTAGACCAGTCCACACAAGCAGCACCCGTTCACGAGTATGACGCATGTGCCAGCCATCGACCTCCTCAACCATGTTGCAGGGAAGTGATCGACCCGGCACACGACGCCGCCACAAGCACAGACCTTAAGAGAGCGTGACTAATATATGATGATATATGGGACCACCCTTGAAATAAGCTCTATCGAACACAAAAAGAATTTTGAAAATCGATCCACATTTAGCGGAGATATTTTGAGTGAGTAGTTGAGTGGTAGAGCCACGCCGTAGACAGTAACGTCTATAGCACTAATGGGCCGGCTCGACCGGTTAGATATCACTGTCTCACAGAAAACCGACGTAAAGTGGCAGCAAAAGATATCGCGTAGCATAAAAAAACAGTTGAACGGAATCCTTGTAATGTTGCTTGTTTATTTTGCGGGCAATTACAAGAATATTGTGTAATTAATTTACAAATTCTTTGAAATGATAAATAACGAATAACTTATATTAATAATAAATAATATTTTCAAATCAAATTAATGTACATCAATCTAAATAAGGCTTATTCGAACCACAATATAAAGATCCGTGCCCATAGGATGCAGAAACGTTGCGTTTTACTGTTGGTAGGATATTCATATAATATATAATATAATAAATAATTGCCGTAATACCTTTCTTTCTACCTGCCCTTATCTCATTTTAACATGAGGTCGAGTCGGTAGTAACGTACATTTTCATACATGTTATAGAAAGGATTTGGCTTTTATGACTGACGTCAACTTCTCTCTCGATGATCCAGTCCCGGGAAAATAATGTTATAAAATCACCCCGCCTGACCTCTGGGAACCGAACCTAGGAGGTTGACTCTTGACGCTCGATTCGAATTTGGCTTCGATTCGATTTCATTTAGTGACTTAAAATTCCACCGAAATCGAGTTAAGAAGCACACTAATTTCACGTTAAAAAATACCAAATGACAAGTTCTCAAATCTAATGCAACATTAGTGCACTTTTTAACCCGATTTCGGTGGAATTTTAAGACAATAAAAGAAACCGAATCGAAGTCAATTTCGAATCGAGTGTCAAAAGTCAGAGGACAGGTGCAGTGAAGTCACTTTGCCGTGCCCGGATGAAACAAATGGTGGATTATGCTGGGTATGTTGGTAGGTACATTGTGTCCCTGTATCTACATCGGTCATCGACTTATACCGTCGCCTTGCCATGCCTGCCTTAATGACTAGAATATATTTCCCGCGTTTTATCCTCAATTGTAAAGGTAACCTTAAAACCACAAATTATGAGTAAACAGTTTGTTGATAAACTTTTGACCTGTCTACTAATAAAGAAATATGTATGACCGTTTGAACCTCCTAGTTTTCTATAGTGGCTCGAGCAGGAATACTTTAAACAATCGAATTCCTATCGAGCTCGCTGCGCACTAATAACGTTTGATTAACACATAGACAGCCAAGACAAAACAAGACAAGCAGACAAATACGTATAGACAGCCTCCGTGGCGCAGCGGGCAAGTAGCTGGCTGTGAAGCGAGAGGCCGCAGGTTCGATTCCCGCATTGAGACAATTGTGTGGCCCACAGATATTTGTTTCAAGTGTGGGTGTTGTGAGAGCGCGCGTCTCTCATAGTCTCTGACACCCACGATACAGGTTATACCTAGTGTGGGGTCAGGACTAGGTGTGTGACTAGCGGGTGTATTGATTTATTTATTAATATTTTATATAATTGTCATAAACGCGCACTGAGCTCTGATAGGAATTCGATTGTCAAAAATATTCCTGCCCCTGACTTTTAACAATCGATTCGATTTTAAATTCGATTCGGTTTCATTTATTGACTTAAAATTCCACCGAAGTCGAGTCAAAAAGTGCATTAATGTCACTTTAAAAATTACCAAATGGCTAGTTCTCGAATGTAATGCAACATTAGCGCACTTTTGAACTCGATTTCGGTGAAATTTTAAGTCATTAAATGAAACTGAATCGTTGTCGAAATCGAATCGAATGTCACAAGTTACAGGGATTTAGGTATAAACGGGATCCGAAGATTAAAAATCCAGGCAATAAATCCTTTACTGCTTATACAGTACATAAGCTAAGAACCGTGATAAAGACGTAGAGCTGTAGATAATTTTGGATGAATACAAGTCTCAATTAGTCTCAACAGAAAATCAATTATCAGTTTAACAGAGCTTAATTTTTTTTTATAGTAGAAACTGACAAACGAGCAGATGGGTCATCTGATGATTAGTGATCTCCACCCCCCCATAGACACCCAAAAGAATCATGGGTGCGTTACCAATATCAAAGGAGATAAATAGGGTTTAGGGAAAGGTAGGGGAGAATTGGGCCACCGAAAATCTCACTCACCGATCGAAACGCGACAGCAAGCTGCCACTTTACGTCGGTTTTCTGCTTAGACATAAGAATATAGAGAACAGAGCATAACTACGAAAAATGAAGCATTCCTAATGTATGGAACGAAACCAAAATGGCGACATTGCGAAAGAAAGATCCCATTAATATAACAGTTAGACATCTTTATATTCCTAAATTAGTATTATTGTAAATAAAACTCCGTATTTACAATAAAATCAATACGGTTTTATACGTTATTTAATTCGTATCACACGGTGACAATTTACATGTAAATAGATCACGAAACTAAAATGGCGGACGCGGCTTCTTATTAAATACTTATTTATCCTACGCCGGGTCCTCTTATTTTTTCTGTAGTCATTGATTATCTGTGAGATTCTTTTTGTTTACTAACGGCCGGTTTCACTAAACGATCACAGTTTAGAGTGCAGATAGATCGTGATTATGAGCCAATCAAATCAAGTCATTTGACGGAGTCATGTTCAAACTATGTTCTTATTGGCAAATTTTTGCAATCTATCTGCACATTCGAACTGAGATTGTTTATTGAAACCGGCCGGAATTCACTAGTACAAGGAAATAAACAAGAAACAAGCGCATACGGGTGAATAAGCTAACGTGGGTCGCATTTAAAGACCTCGCAACACCATAGGTAGTCAGTTGACCTCTGTTGTACACAACTAGTTCCCAGTGGTCATTATCACACGACGCACGCGCATTGTGACTCTGTAATAATTTATGTAAGTATAAAACCTTCTTTCTAAACTATTAATATAGGTTTAAGCTATGTGTACAGATGCGATTCCTGCACTTAACGTGGTATTTCTATTAATTTTGCTTTTCTCGAAACAAAACACATACGAAAAATAACGATTTTCGCTGTCTCCAACTCATTGAACAATGAACCATAGATAAAAATGTGTAGCGAAACCATGTTTTGTGTAGGTGTTTTGTGTAATGTTTTAGTGCAGGAGACGTTGTAGTTTTGTTGTCAACTAAACAGAAATCATTTATTAACTACAATATTATGTGTAGACGAAACTTATGATGTAAAAACAAGTAACTAGGGTTATTTCCCAGGATCCCGTGAATCCCGGAAAATGGTAAATGATCCCGGGAATAATAGACGGCAACGAAATGGTAAATGCGGAAATTCAGTCATGATAATAATTAATAAGAAATATTAGTAAAAAAAACATATCAGAACAATAAGCGAGAAAAGCAAAATTGTATTAAATATGTGGAAATAATTAGATGATCCACCTGCTCATTTATTACGATACAGTATCTGTTATAAAATAGTATAAAATATGATCATGTTAAATACCATAATCTAAGATTTTTTACATAACATCTTAGACATAACATATAATAATAATTAACAGGTTATTTAATCTGTACTAGATATTTTATAGAGATATTTTTTTTCTTTGTAATGCATAAACTCCAAAAATTCTTGACCGATTTTTATAATCCTTTCAACTACCGATAGCTAGTTTATAGGTGAGTTTAATATGTTATATTTATAATAAAAAATAAGGACCAGACTTTTATCACAGCTGCTGTTAAGTGACTGATATTCTTGTAATCTTATGAAATACTTAAGACAAACCAAAACTTCTTGTTTTGGCATTATGTAACAAAAACCGGTAAATTGAGAGCAATGATCTGTGGTTAGTATTAGTAACTTCATTACGAAATTAACTACAAGTATATTAAACATTAATAGCCTCTTCGCTTGTCGGACGAGTCAGCTGTGAAACGATAGGATGTAGATTCGACTCCCGCACCAAGACTAATGTTTGTATGATAGATATTTGTTTCGGATCTGGGTGTTGTGACTTGTGAGACCCAAAATCTCTCGTAGTTTATGATAACCATGTGACAGATATTTGTTTCGGGTATTTTTTTTATTAATCAACGAAGGCAGACGAGCAGACGGCCCACTTGATGGTAAGTAGTTACCGTCGCCCATGGACATCGGCAATGCCAGGGGCACAGTCTAGCCGCTGCCTACCGTGTAGATGCTTTTTTATGCCTCGTTTGAAGAAGGACATGTCATAGCGCTGCGGGAACACCGATGAGGTTCTGGGTGTTGTGACTTGTGAGACCCAAAGTCTCTAGTAGTTTATGATACCCAGGATTCAGATTAAGCCTAGTGTGGAGTCAGGAGTTAGGTATATTTATTTGGGTGTTACAAATCAAACTTTTAAAAGCTGCAACATTTGCACAAGCGTGTTGCATTTGGCTTAGGTTTTTACGACCGGACTGCTTGATGTCAAACAACTAGAGAATGGGGGGGGGGACTCTAGACGCTCGATTCGAATTTGAATTCGATTTGGTTTCATTTATTGACTTAAAATTCCATAGAAATCGAGTTATAGTGCGCTAAAGTTGCATTAGATTCGAGAACTTGTCGGTTTGTAATTTTTAAAGGGGCTTTAGAGCACTTTTTAACTCTATTTTGGTGGAATTTTAAGTGACTAAATAAAATCGAATCTAATTCAAATTGGAGCCCCCAGGCCCGGACAAATCGTGTTAAAATTACCCTGGGAATTGAACCCAGAACCTACCGATTAAGCTTTAATCAACTTATTGTATTCAGTTAAACAGCTAGATTAACTAGAAGTGTTTATTCGTCTAATTTCTCAGTAATTGTGTTATTTATGAAAACATTATCTTTAATTATGTAGGTTTATCTAAGGTTATTATTGTTTATAATATCCAGATAAATATATTTTGAAACATGCGACATGTACAGACATTTCTGTAGCTATTGAGTGTCATCGAGGTAAAGTCTCGTGGAAACTTTGTGATACTTGATTAATTCTTTTTTATTAATTTATATTAAATTTACGTCGTCTAAAATATAGAACAGCAGCCCGAGCACGAACAACTAATGTAAATGTAAATGTATTCGAGTTCGCTGCGCACTGATGACGTTTGGTTAATATTTCATACAAATTTCATAGACGCGCATCGAGTTCGAATACATTTACGGTTGTCAGAAATTTTCCTGCTCAGGCCGCAGAAAGAAATATTGAAATATGCTTAATAATAAAAAAGTTCTAAGCCTTTGAAGTTTGGTGTAACCTTCAAACTGCGGGAAAGAGAAGTATCAGTGTAACACGTCACAGCCATAACGGTACATGCGTTGGTAAGGGATAGCGTACCATCCGTACCTGACCACCGTACATCATGATCAGAAACAGGACGTCCACTGCTGGACATAGGCCTCCTTCAAAGATTTCCAGACCAACCTGTTTGAAACGGCCTGCATCCAGTGACTTCTTCGAACTTTATCAGGTCGTCTGTCCACCGAGCAGGCCGTCGGCACGTCTCATTGGAGAACTTTTCTGCTCCATCACTATCGGTTCTACGAGCTATGACCATCGTACATATGGTGTTAAAACCTGCCATAGTGACCCATATATTTTATGTAGATCACGTTCCAGGAGAAGCTAGTGTACATATATTCGGTACTCTCGAGGGACTGGCATCATGACTTGATTGGGGCAGGAACAAGGGTACAATCCTGTGTCTGCATTGGTCATCCGCCTGTCTTGTCGCAAGCACCTCATTAGCTTCTTTCCTTATCAAATTGTGAAGAAGCATAAATGACAGCCTCCGTGTCGCAGCGGGCGAGTAGCCAGCTGTGAAACGTGAGGTCGCGGGTTCGATTCCCGTACCGAGACAAATGTCTATGTGGCCCATAGATATTTGTTTCGGGTCTGGGTGTTGTAAGACCGAAAGTCTCTCGTAGTTTCTGATACCCACGATACAGGTTACACCTAGTGTGGGGTCAGGACTATGTGTGTGACTGTTGGGTGTATTTATTTATTTCATCATCATCATCAGCCATAGGACGTCCACTGTTGAACATAGGCCTCCCCCAAAGATTTCCAGATCGACCTGTTGGAAGCGATTGAAGTCGATCCTTTTGAATTAATATATTATTGAAATAAAATTACTTTTACGGATTTTATCACGATTTGGTTTTAATTTTTTTAATTAAATATAATTTTTTAATTTAACTTTTTTAAAAATCTGTATAATTCTAAAATGAAGGTAGATTTTGTAATACTAACATTTTTGGACAAATGACATCTCAGTCCAACCCACGGTCCACGAAGACTGCAAAGCCTTCGAAACGTCGGGAATAAAAATTAAAACCAAATCGTGATAAAATCCGTAAAAGTAATTTTATTTCAATGAATAGCATTCGCGTAAACTTAAGAAATTAATATATTATTTATAGGGCGATAATACTGATGACCACGAAACCCATTGTTTGTTGCTTTCGCTGGTTTTGGACTGTGCCCAGATAAAAAAGAATCAGCCCATGATTTAAGCCAAACAATGAGCCATTCATTGTGCGCTTTTATTGTGTCTATCAATAAGTATTGACTCAGTCGTATTACTCACGTATCTTTGGTTATGTCATTGATTTACCTTGTTTCCTTTACGAGTGACTAATAAGCCTATGCTTCCTTTTACAATGCTATGATATTTCATATTTTATTAAAGTTCCGTTGGCAAATAAATTATTATGTACGTAATAGTCGCCTCTTTGGTCTGAGTGCGATTCCCAGGGCGCGCAAAGCAATTTTTCTCATTTAATTTGCCCAGGACTGGAATCTCCAGAGGAGTTAAAGTCATTCTCCACATTAAGGTTTAAGGGCAGCTAGAAAGAATATTCACAAATTTAAAAACTTAACAGACCCACTTTAAAACTCAATTAATCGTGACCAAATTGGGGCCGTGATTTATATCGGACCACCTTTAGACTAAGTACTATCGAACACAAAAATAATTTTAAAAATCGGTCCACATTTGGTAGAGATATTATTCATCTGTTTTTTTTATGTATGTGAAGGAACGATTCTCAAGATTCTTTTTGTGTTAAATTGTTTTTGTGTTCAATTGATTTTGTGTTCAATTGATTTTGTGTTCAATTGTTTTTGTGTTCAATTGTTTTTGTGTTCAATTGTTTTTGTGTTCGTGTTCGATAAAGTTTATTTCAGGGGTCCCATATAAATTTGGTCCCAACAGGATAAGATTTAAAGTCGGTCCATTAAGTGTTTAAAGTTGTGATTATTCAATTAATAACATTCGCATAAATCTTCGAAATCATTATGAGTGTCCGAGAGTTATGTGGTAAAATAAGCTCACGCCTGTATCCCCAAAGGGGTAGGCAGAGGTGCACTAGCGAACTAGAACACCCACATTTCGCCGAGCTTGGTTCCGTCCCCGATGTGATAGGCGGCCAGCCCATCGCCATATCGGGCAGAAATTCCAGACTCCGGGCTGATATGGAAAAATCCAATATCACTTTGCCCGACCCGGGGATCGAACCCGAGACCTCAGAAACGTAGTCGTACCGAAATACCACCACGCCGCCGAGGCAGTCGTTAAGTTTTTAAAGTTGTGATTATTCAATGTATAACATTCGCGTAAATGTACGAAATCATTATGAGTGTCGGAGAGTTATGTGGTGATGAATAATTAATCTTTTCTCTTCTAGAATGCAGTTACTCCGTGTGTGTGCCTTCTTGGCGCTCATCCTCTGCGTCTACTCGAGGACCACCAACAGGCAGCAGCCGATATCGCCACAAATCACTTCTCTGACTGACAAGGTATTTATAATACTAAATCTCGTTTAGATTCCTATCTACATAGATACATACATAAGCTCACGCCTGTATCCCCGAAGGGGTAGGCAGTTTGTATCGAATACATTTACGATTGTAAGAAATTCTCCTGCTCGGGCCGCAGATATAGTTTTTACAGGAGACTTTTCGTATGTATATAACAACTACATGTTACTAATTCTAGAATAAAGAAAAAAACACAGAAACCAAGCCTACTTATTAAATTATTCAAAATAATACACAAAACTATTATCTATTGCCTTACCTATTATCTGTTGAATTTTGCCCGATATGGAGATAGGCTCACCCGCTATCAAATCTGGGATGGATCTAAGCTTAGCGAAATGTGGGTGTACTAGTTCGCTAGTGCACCGTCCCCTTCGGGGACGACGACGGGGTGCGTCCCCTTCGGGGATACAGGCGTGAGCTTGTGTTATGTCACTATTATCTATCTCACGATATATGTCTAATAAGAGAGAATTTGAATTTAATTTGAATTTATAAATGATCCCGGGATCCCGGGATTGTGACAACTTCGGGAAAATAAATCCCTAGTACCTAGTTTGTCTTTTATATTGCAACTTCGTTTTATCTCTCTCCTATATTTTCTAAAGCTGATTAATTTTAGCAGGTTTTAAACATTTTTTGTTTAAGTAGCTTGCTGTACGGGACGCCCTTTGCCCCCTCCATTCCTAAGGTTACTACTGCGTCTTACTTTAAAAAAAAATCTACCTGAAGGTCATCTTAGTGTCTCGTCCCACCTAGATGATTTCCAAGGTCAACCAGCAAATCCAGTTAAACAAGTCGGAGCTAAGAAATGCTATCTCTCTCGTATGAAGCTCTCTACACAAGGTCATTCTATTGTTACTGGCAGTTTCCAGCGACTTTTCTCGCGTAGAAAATTAACTATCCTCAGTAAAGTATATGACCGACTTCCAAAAAGGAGAAGGTCCACAATTCGTCTGTACTTTTTTATGTATGTTACGCGATATCTACGCCAAATGTAGACCGATTTTCAAAATCCTTTTTGTGTTCGATAGAGCTTCTTTCAAGGATAGCCCCAAATAAATTTAGTCACGATCGATAAATTAGAAGTCGGTCAGTTAAGTTTTCAAACTTGTGATTGTTAAACTTGTGATTATTTTTATGTATGTTACGCGATATCTTCGCTAAATGTAGTCCGATTTTCATAATTCTTTTTGTGTTCAATAGAGCTTATTTCAAGGGTGGTCCCATATAAAATTGATCACGTCGGATAAAAAAACCATCCGTCGTCGTCCCAAGCACGTTTTAGCAGACCCCAGTGACCCCATCACAGTTGCTGTCGAAGCAGCCCTTTCCCTTCTCAATACCAATTGTAATATTAACACTAGACTCCGACACCGGACCCGCCCGAGAGTCCGATATCCCACAGTAGACCTTCGGCATACTAGTACGCAGAGACGATCTCTAATTTAATTCTAGTCCCCAGTGATAGTTCAATATGAGGTAAGAGTCTTCGAAAAGGCACGTCTGTGTTCAATCGCAGTCAAATTAATATATTTTTGCTAGAGCCCCATAAGCACCAGCTATAAATTCAGGGGCGTTACCACCACCTCTTATAGCAGTATTATTATGATCTTACTTGTACCGATTCCCATACAAAACCATAATATCTGACTGTAAACTGTAGCCCGAGCACGAAAAACTAATGTAAATGTAAATGTATTCGAGTTCGCTGCGCACTGATGACGTTTGGTTAATATTTCATACAAATTTCATAGACGCTCATCGAGTTCGAATACATTTACGGTTGTCAGAAATTTTCCTGCTCAGGCCGCTGGTTATTATTCTCAAAAGAGCAACGTCAGAGTTTCTTGCCCGTTCTTCTCTGGCGAACCAGCTTTCCGAACTGGCGATAGAGTAAACCTTTTTGACGGAATCTAAACAATGTGTGACATTTTATGGATTCAATAAACGATTTGATTTGATTTGATTTGATTTGATTTGAAAACAAACGAAGAACGATTAAAATAATACTGCTATAAGAATTCGTGGTAAACCTGCAGGTGAAGCTGTAAAAGCAATTTTGCTAACAGCACAAGTCTATTCGAAAAATAACATCAGATAAATTTTGAATTCGTTAGTTAAGTATTTATGTTGAACTTTATTTCGTTTCAATGAATAGTTTAACTACATCTACCCAGTGACGTGCATAGATATTCCGCACAGGGTAGACAAAAATCTTACACAATTATTTTTTTCAACTTTTGATGGTGTCCATCATATTAATTATCATCTTTGTGTCGATTTAAAACACAATCCGAGCATTACTATTTTGAAAATCTGGACTTAGTTTTATTTTATTCTCTATTTATGGACATTGGAAATTGTAAGGGTAAACAGTGTCTCTATGTTTATATCTATTGCACGCCACTGCATCTACCGTGATCCGTGAGTCATGACACAACTGTTTCGAAATAGCGTGTTCTATTTTAAATGTTTGTTAAAAACAGGAAACATCTATAAATAAACGTAACAGTTAATAAAACTGTTCTGTTAACGACAGACAAACGGCGGCCTCAGTAACAAGCTTACTCTTGTATCACATTAAAAACTTTTAAAACTCATACAAACATAAGCTCACACCTGCCCCGTGACTCTTGGCACTCGATACGAATATGACTTCGAGTCGGCTTCATTTATTTACTTAAAATTCCATCAAAATCGAATTAAAAAGTGCGCTAATGTTGCATTAGATTCGATAGCTTGTCATTTGCTAATTTTTAACGTGACAAATTAAGTCACTAAGGGCGACTTGCACCACTATTACTAACCTACAGTTAGTCCTAACCTCAAGTTAAATTGAAAACGAAATATATGAAGGGCATGTAATTCATTACATGTAATGTACTACATGCAATTACAGATAATAAATGATGACATTTAATTAATTACATGTAATGAATTACATGCTATAACGGTGAAGGAAAACATCGTGAGGAAACCTGCATACCTGAGAATTTCTTCACAGGAATTTCGAAGGTATGTGAAGTCTACCAACCCGCATTAGGCCAGCGTGGTAGACTAATGCCTAACCCCTCTCATTGGTAGAGGAGGCCCGTGCCCAGCAGTGGGACAGTAATATTACAGGGCTAATATTATTTATTATTTTATAATGAATTACATGTCCTTCATATATTTCTATTTCAATTTAACTTGAGGTTAAGGCTAACTGTGGGTTAGTAATAGTGCAAGTCGCCCTAACGGGCGGTTTCAATAAACGATCTCAGTTTAGAGTGCAGATAGGTCACGATAATGAACCAATCAAATCAAGTTATTTGACGGAGTCATGTTTAAACTGTGTTATTATTGGCTATTTTTTGCAATCTATCTGCACATTCGAACTGAGATTGTTTATTGAAACCGGCCGTAAATGAAAAATTGAAGTCAAATTCGAATCGAGTGCCAAGAGTCAGGGGCCACGACCTCCCGTTTCACTATACTCCATATTCCGCAAAGCTAATTTCTGTCCAAGATGTAATAATGGCCTACTTCGGGCTTCTTCTTTAGGTCCGCCAAAGCGGGTTTCTTTAATTTGCTTTGCCCGTGACTGATTCGCCCAGAGCGGAGTTGACGTCAGGCAGCAGCCAGTCTTAAAAACCAAGCCAAATCCTTCCTGCAAACTGCTTGAAAAATGTGTTGCGGCGACCCCACATAAAGCTGGGATAAGGGAAGAAAGAAAGGTGACGATAGGCTCGCTCTACCACATCTGGGACGGAATTAAGCTCAGCGAAATGTAGGTGTTCTAGTTCGCTAGTGCGCCTCTGCCTACATCGAGGATACAGGCGTGAGCTTATGCTATATAAATGATTACTAGACAAGATCAATCAATCTTGTTATTTAAATGGATTTTAAAATCAAAACAAGCTAAGCCACGTTATTTATGGCGTGATAATCTCATAATGTGAAATATAAACTCACTCGTGTGATGTTCGCCAGATGTTTTAGAACTAAGAACGCGTCGTGGTTTTGCGTGGCCCGAACAGAATAATTGGACACTTGACTAATTTTTTTAAATTAATTTCATATATTACGTCGTCTTAAATATCTAAAAAGTATTGAAAATTCTCAAAAATAAAAAAGTTATAAGCATTTGAAGTTTTGTGTAACCATCAAACTATGGGAAAGAGAAATATCCGATGAGTGAAGGTTGATGTACCACGGTCTCTAAGACCATGATGTCAAATAGTCGAAATCGAATCGATTGCCATAGTCAGGCGGCGCAAATCGTATCAATATGAGATTGAATTTTAGGAATAGTAGCTGTTGCCCGGGGCTTCGGATAAAGCAGCAATAGATATCAAAATAACGAATAAGTAATAGCCTAACCGCCGAATGTTCATACACTAAGGCTCAATTGCACCACTATTATTAACCTAGAGTTAGTCCTAACCGCAAGCTAAATTGACAGAAAATGTATGAATGACATGTAACTTAACTTGCGGTTAGGACTAACACTAGGTTAATAATAGTGGTGCAATTGAGCCTTAAGGTCGCCTTATGTCGTTTAAGGCCGCCTTGACTGTCAAAATTGTATGGCGAAAATCAATGTAAGAAGCCGTTAAAGTTGAGTAGCATTTGACCATTCGGACGTATGTGTTATTCTGATGTAAAGTTTCGTCAAAATCCATTTAATAATTTTTGCGTGAACTAGTAACAAACATACTTAAAACAATCTTTCGCATTTATAATATTTAAGCTAGACTGCCTCAGTGGCGTGGTGGTATTTCGGTACGACTACGGTTCTGAGGTCTCGGGTTCGATCCCCGGGTCGGGCAAAGTGATATTGGATTTTTCCATATCAGCCCGCCCCCTATCACATCTGGGACGGAAGTAAGCTCGGCGAAATGTGGGTGCTCTAGTTCGCTAGTGCGCCTCTGCCTACCCCTTCGGGGATACAGGCGTGAGCTTATACATATACAAAGCTAGACAAGCTGTTCCCCACAACTCCGTTCGCGTGGTTTCTTTTCCGGCATAAAAGTAGCTAGTAAGCTCGGCAAAATTTGGGTGTTCTAGTTCGCTAGGGCGCCTCAGCCTACCCCTTCGGGGATACAGGCGTGAGCTTATGTATGTATAAAATGCCTATGGTAGTCTAGGATGTCAGCTACTTCCATACCAAATTTCATCAAATTTGATCCAGCTGTTTGAGCGTGAAGAAGCAACAAACACACTCACAAACTTTTATAATATTAGATTATATATAGCCAGACAACCACTTCAAATAATATAATAAACACGTTTATCTCGAACATTATTGAAAGGAGTTATGAGCTAATAGTTAATCAGAGTTTAAAAGCTAGAAATATAGTGGTCGGCTTTGATTGAAAGGTAGTAATAAAAGTTTAAAATATATTAGTTTTAACCGATTTACGATGGGTAACGTATATGGGCTGTCAACCGGGAGGTCCTGGGTTCAATTCCCAGATCGGGCGGGTTGATTTTCTAATACTATTTTCCCGGGACTGGATCACCCAGATAGAGGTTAACGTCTGGTAGGCAGCTGGTCGTAAAAGCTAAGCCAAATCCTTCCTGCAACATGCTTAAAAAGTGTGTTGCGTCGACCCCCAAATTGTGGGAAACGGTTGAAAGAAAGATGATGACACGTTTGACCTTTGTTTGACCGAATATTAAGGTCACAGGAAATCAATAATGGGGAGGCCGCCCTACCCCATGGCGCACCCCATGGGATTTAGTAATGGAATTAACTTTATAAATAGAGCGAGGTTTCTTTTTACCGCGGTCCCTCCCGCAATATTTTTGATTAAAAATAAGTAAAAATGTTTATTGGTCACGTAGGCATATAAAAGCACTTATGACAGCGGCCTGAGCAGAAAAATTTCTGACAACCGTAAATGTATTCGAACTGGATTCGCGTCTATGAAATTTGTATGAAATATTAACCAAACGTCATCAGTGCGCAGCGAACTCGAATACATTTACATTTACATTAGTTTTTCGTGCTCAGGCACAATAAACAAGGCCTATATACATTTATATAATAATTATGTTATAACGATATCAATTTAGAAACAAGCAGGCAGGTATGGACACAATAACAAGGATGGGGTTTTGATACGAGGTTGTGAATTGTAGGAAAGGGAACGGGATATGGCAGGAATGCTAGCAGGGAATGGACGGGAAAATAAAATAGGAAGCTTGTAGGATTTGACTGGAAATGTGAATAAGGAGAAGTATTTTTTTTTAGTTTGCAAGTATGTGTTTGTTACTCTTTTCGTATTAAAGAGAAACGCTAAAATTTCTTGTTTAATCTCCGACGAACTAGCTTTCTGGACTGTTAGGCTCAATTGCACCACTATTATTAACCTAGAGTTAGTCCTAACCGCTAGCTAAATTGACAGAAAATGTATGAATGACATGTAACTTAACTTGCGGTTAGGACTAACTGTAGGTTAATAATAGTGGTGCAATTGAGCCTAAGTGGAATAAAATTTTGAAACAATACATAATCTCTCGCCAGGGGGGTTACCACAACCTCTTATACCAGTATTATTATAATCGTTCTTCGTTTGTTTTGTATGGGAATCGGTACAAGTAAGATGATAATAATACTGCTATAAGAGGTTGTGGTAACGCCCCTGTATCCCTGAAGGGGTAGGCAGAGGCACACTAGCGAAATAGAACACCCACATTTCGCCGAGCTTAGTTCCGTCCCAGATGTAATAGGGGGCGAGCCTATCATATCGGGCACAAATTCCAGACTCCGGGCTGATACTGAAGAATCCAATATAACTTTGCCCGACCCGTGGAAATATCCGGGAAGCGTACATTTTTCTGGAATAAAAAGTAGCCTATGTATTATTATGATGTATGATCGTAACTGGAAAGTTTCGTCACAATCTATTTACAGCAGGTTTCAATAAACGATCTCAGTTTAGAGTGCAGATAGATCGCGATTATGAACCAATCAAATCAAGTCATTTGACGGAGTCATGTTCAAACTGTGTTCTTATTGGCTAATTTTTGTAATCTATCTGCACATTCGAACTGAGATTGTTTATTGAAACCGGCCGTAGTGATTAAAAATAAGTTAACGAGTTAACTAAAGCTTACGTCATTCTTGTTGCAGGATGCCAGGAGCAAAGCCAGGGTACATCCTGCCTTCGCCAATGCAGGACATCAAGCAGGAGTCGAAGTATGGAGGATTGAGGTGAGTTAGCGTTTCTACCAGATTAGCAAACGAGCAGATGGGTCACCTTATGGTAAATGATCTCCAGGGCATTTTCGCGAAAAAAAAACGTAATTACCGTCGTTAAGTATAGGCAATGGTAATGACTCATATGACCACGGTAATGACAAACCCTTAATAGTATTATAATTAATAATTGTTATCTATGTATATACTTTATCATTCTCATGGATTATTAATACATAAACATGTCTCATGTCTTGTACGTTCATGCTATGCTATGCAGAGGATAGTACAGGTGATGTCTGAAGTTATATACATAGATAACAATTATTAATTATAATACAATTAGGAACTATGTACTTGTAGAATTAAAATATTAGAAATCACATTAGTAGAGTAATAGAATAATAGGCAAACATACACGAGTGACTCTCACTTCAACTGAACCTTAATTATTCACTCTTACAATACGAATGCTTTAGTAACGACCATTCGTCAGGACTTAAGCATGTAAGAACACTTATTTACTTTATATGCAAGGCAAGAGATATTGGTAAATAGCTTTCTATTAGCAAACTAACATAGCTACCGCGTATTATTTACTAGTCGACTTGTTAACACAAACTGCTTGCTCAAATGTACTGTCTAGCCGTTTTATAGGAGCTGTGGCCCCACTATTTCAGGAAACTATTTATCTACCCACATACATTAATAATTATGCTGTTGGTACCGACATTATTTTCTGCGGTACCAACAACATTATTAACGAAAGGGCTAATTCTCCTAACAATACTACTTATTAAGGGTTTGTCATTACCGTGGCCATATGAGTCATTACCACTACGACGGTAATGACTTTTCGCGGAAATGCCCGCCAAAGAGATTCATCATCATCATCAGCCGCAGGACGTCCACTGCTGGACATAGGCGTCCCCATAGATTTCCAGATCGACCTGTTGGAAACGGCCTGCATCCAGCGAGATTAAACATTACTAACTCTGATTTCTTAAGTTTACGCGAATGTTATACATTACAATCGTGATAGAATCCGTAAAAATAGTTTTATTTAAATTACTTACTACTGTTAGGCCTATTTCACACAAGAGATTTTTTAACGTACGTTAAAAATACGTGAAAATGGGACAAATGAGTTCTAGTCAATGACTAAAGAAAAAATTAGAGGACCCGGCATAACATCGAAAAATATTTCGCGAGTTAGGCGGACCATCCTACCTTATCATCGACGATTCAGTATTATTCCTGAAATATTGGGCTTTACTTAAAAAACATTTTCGCTTACTTTTCGCTAATAATCGCCTGTCACTTTTCTCCTTGTGTTACATTGTTTAAAAATGAAAGGGACAACCTATGGTTAAAGATAAGCCGCGCTTAAATAATTTTATAAGTATGGGGCATAGACTATAATATAAAGCAATGCTTTGTTTATGACACAAACTCTCAAGTTACAATGACTCAACGTTTGAATTGCTTGATAACATCTATTCTTATCGCTTATTGTTTCGAGGTCAGCCATGCGTACTACACGGGGCTGCCAGCGCTTTTAATATTCCGAGCATCAATGTATTATACCCTAGATGCACAGTTCTTTGCAAATATCCTTCTAAAAACTGGTCTCAGAAATAAAACAAAGAAAACGATCACAAGTTGTAATTAAATCAACACAAATATAACCCTAAGCACGTGTTATAAAGTAGGTTTTTAAACGAAATGAGCAAGCGTTCTTTAATTTGAAATTTAGAATTCTACCGACGTCCGACTGTAGGCAAAACGAGTGCTTAAGCACTTCTTTGCTGTCCCATTTTCCTTTCAACTGTGCATCTAGGTAAATAATATATCGATGATTCCGAGATTAATTTAATTAATCAAGAATTAATATCAGTTTCGATAAGTAAAAATAGACATCGACTTGGATATATAAGATGAAATAAATTCAATAAAAATATAAACAAAGAGATATATAAAGAAAAAGATTCCAGAATAATCACAAGCTTAAAACGGACTGATTTCAAAATATTTCCAATCATGACCTTTATATGGGACCACCCTTGGAACCAGCTCTATCAAATACAAAATATTGAAACTAGCTTTACATTTGGTGGAGATATCGCGCAACATACCTACATATATGAATACAGACGAATTGATTACGATTATTTGCGGGTGGAAAAGCAAAAGCTTGTCATTTTTACATTCATAATACTAAGGTTTTAAGCGAATAAGATACTAGAATAAAATAACAATAATAATAAATACACCCAACAGTCACACACCTAATCCTGACCCCACACTAGGTATAACCTGTATCGTGGGTAGCAGAAACTATGAGAGACTTTCGTTCTCACAACACCCAGACATGAAACAAATATCTGTGGACCACACAAACATTTGTTTCAATGCGGGAATCGAACCAGCGGCCTCTCGCTTCACAGCCGATTAATCGCCCACTGCGCCACGGAGGCTGTCCGTGTCGCAGCGTGTCACTGTGAAAATCACGATATTTTCGACCGACTTCCAAAAAGGAGAAGGTTCTCAGTTTGTCTGTATTGTTTTTATGTGTCTGTGTGGAGAACTGATGTCCATCACACAGGTTCATCATAACCTAGTTTAGGCATCAGATGTCATAATGTCCTGACCTAACTAACTAATTTCTGTAACTTCTGTTGTAATGTATATTTAGCATGGTTACCAATGTATGCATAAAAAAAAAAAAAAGTATTATAATTTATGGCAACATTACAACTTTACACAAGGTCGCAGTTTCCTCTGTTATATTTTAGAACAAAAAACATTTTGTGTTTTCCTTGTTTCGGTAAAAACAATAAAACGGACTGCCTTTTTTTTCGACCGCCTTCCAAAAAGGAGGAGGTCCTCAATTCGTCTGTTTCTTTTATGTATGTTACGCGATATCTCCGCAGAATGTGGACCGATTTTCAAAATTCTTTTTGTGTTCGATAGAGCATATTTCAAGGGTGGTCCCATATAAATCCCAAATGTCACGATCGGATTTGAAGTCGGTCTGTCAAGTTTTTAAACTTGTGATTATTGTGTTTTTGCTATTACGTTTTAATCAAACATAATCAATTACCCAATTTCTTATTTGATTTCCAGAATTTCGAGCCCGTACCAGTAGCGCAGAAGGACTACGGAAAATTCCACAAAGGCGATTCCTACATTGTTCTAAAGGTAATTTAAAGTGAAACTTCTTAAAAATCTTTGTGATTTAAAAATAGTTGAAATGGAAATGCATTTCGATGCTTCACGACGAATTTTGACGGGAAGTCTGACAGGATAGGCGTCGATTGTTAAAATTATTTCATATTATTGTCTAAAGTTATGTTTGTTGTTATAAAGAGATGTGGTTTTGTCCACCACAGCGAAGATGGACAGTATAACGTGGAAACTTTTTAACCGCTGATCTTTGATGAGTTTTGCTTGGTACGTTGGCTGGCTTTGTTCGGTCGATTCGCTGAATGAAGGTCATCTGAGAGGCATCGCAGTGGAAGGAATTGCCACCATAATCCCACCAGGACCTTGAAATCGTCCATATCTGGGTATCATTGCGAAAATTTGGTAATTGCTCTATTTACCTTGACATTATCAACATCATCGCAAATGCGTGGAAGCCATTTTTAAAATAAAAATGTATCACGACATACTGACAAACACGTTAATATATAATATAGGATTAGCCGGCGAGCGAATGAGATAGAATACATTACACAGTATTTTTTATTCTACGTCTCCTCTTTGTGCCATGCTAACTGAATTGGAGAGGAATGAATTGGAGTATCAGACAGACGCTTCCTGTGACTTACTAATAGCGCAATTTAACCTCTGATAAAGTTTCCCTTTTGTCGTAAAGTCGAAGCACATACTTTTTTACGTCTGAGACAGAGAATTCGGTGAAATGTGGGTGTTCTAGTTCTCTAGTTCGCCTGTCTTCCCCTTCAGTGATACAGGCGTGAGTCTATGTATGCTTTACTTCCAGACCACCTCAGACAAACGCAATAACCTCTCATGGGACATCTACTACTGGATTGGCAGCGAATCCTCTCAAGACGAGGCTGGCGCGGCCGCCATCTTGACTGTTGGACTTGACGACAAATTCAACGGAGCTGCGGTACAACACAGAGAGTCTTTGGGACATGAGAGCACGCAATTCACACAGTGCTTCCCATCTGGTATGTTTACACACTAAATAGTATAAAACAAATTTAAAGCTGACTTTCGACTGCCTCGACTGCCTCGGTGGCGTGGTGGTATTTCGGTACGACTACGGTTCTGAGGTCTCGGGTTCGATCCCCGGGTCGGGCAAAGTGATATTGGATTTTTCCATATCAGCCCGGAGTCTGGAATTTGTGCCCGATATGGCGATAGGCTCGGCCCTATCACATCTGGGACGGAACTAAGCTCAGCGAAATGTGGGTGTTCTAGTTAGCTAGTGCGCCTCTGCCTACCCCTTCGGGGATACAGGCGTGAGCTTATGTTATGTTATGTTAAATTTAAAGCTGTTTGTCTGTCCCTATGTATGATCTTTAAAACTACGCAACGGATTTTGATGCGGGTGATTGTTTGTTTAAATCTTCCAAGTGGTAGAACCACGCTGTAGATAGTGACGTCTATAGCACGAATGGGCCGGCTCGACCGGTTAGATACCACTGTCTCACAGAAAACCGACGTAAAGTGGCAGCTTGCTGTCGCGTTTCGTTCGGTGAGTGTGATTTCCGGTGGCCCATTTTCCCACTCCCTTCCCAATCCCCTTCCCTCCCCTTCCATTCCCTCCTTTTAGGTTGGCAACGCACCCATGATTTTTTTGTGTCTTGGGTGTCTATGGGCGGTGGAGATCACTTACCACTTACCATCAGGTGACCCATGTGCTCGTTTGCCAATATCTGCTATAAAAAAAAAGGTAAATACACCATCACGCCAGTACGGCTGAACATAACACAACATAAGCTCACGCCTGTATCCCCGAAGGGGTAGGCAGAGGTGCACTAGCGAACTAGAATACCCACATTTCGCCGAGCTTAGTTTCGTCCCAGATGTGATAGGGGGCGAGCCTATCGCCATATCGGGCACAAATTCCAGACTCCGGGCTGATATGGAAAAATCCAATATCACTTTGCCCGACCCGGGGATCGAACCCGAGACCTCAGAACCATAGTCGTACCGAAATACCACCACGCCACCGAGGCAGTCACGGCTGAACGAGATACTGTATAGCCTAGAATAGCACATAGGCTACTTTTATCCCCAAATTACGGTTCCCGTGGGATAGGTTTGTTAACAGCTGTTTGGTAACAGCTAGTACATAAACTCTTTGTTTGACATTTACCTTATATTACTTCAAATCACCTTGACCGTGCCAACGTCCTCCATCTCGCTCTATCTCATTATCTTCTGTCTCCCTCCTACATCAAATGACATCATACCAATTATACCATTTATAGACAATTAGTGCGTTCCACCACAAATGTTCCACGCTTTTTATAGCTAAGGTTTTATTAGATAAACATCATAGTAACCTATACAAAGTGTACCATCACGACTGTAACTCCGTGGGATTAGCACAAGAAGTTTTTTTATTTTTTTATAGCAGAGACTGGCAAACGAACAGATGGGTCACCTGATGGTAAGTGAACTCCATCGCCCATAGACACCCAAAACACAAAATGAATCATGGGTGCGTTGCCAACCTAAATGGAGAAATGGAAGAGGAGGGAAAAAGGGATTGAGAAAGGAAGGGGGAAATGGGCCACCTGAAATCTCACTCACCGAACGAAACGCGACAGCAAGCTGCCACTTTACGTCGGTTTCCTGTGAGACAGTGGTATCAAACCGGTCGAGCCGGCCCATTAGTGCTGTAGACGTTACTGTCTAGAAGTATGATCATAGTTCAAATTCAAATAATTTATATCTGCTAATAGGATTAAAAAAATTGATATCACTTTTACATGACTGTCACGTTTATATCTCTTAAAATGCAGGTATAAGCATTTTGGCTTAGAGAGATTCGTAAATGAATTTCCCCGTGTTAAAAAAGTGTCGGCATTTCATAGCTATCTTGAGAAGAAATGCCGAAATAAATTTAGAGGTTATCGCCTTTTACATACATAAGCCTGTATCCCCGAAGGGGTAGGCAGAAGCGCACTAGCGAACTAGAACACCCACATTTCGCCGAGCTTAGTTCAGTCCCAGATGTGATAGGGGGCGAGCCTATCGCCATATCGAGCACAAATTCCAGACTCCGGGCTGATATGGGAAAATCTAATATCACTTTACCTGACCCGGGGATCGAACCCGAGACCTCAGAACCGTAGTCGTACCGAAATACCACCACGCCACCGAGGCAGTCGCCTTTTAAAGCCCAGAAAATTGTAAAGTCATTTCATATAGGTACAGATTTTACAATTGAATATTATTAAAAAAAAACCTAACCAATTGCTTTTTTATTCGGAAATTCTCGCACGTAAACCTGGCAACACCACCTTCTTACTGTGTTCTAGTTTTCATCTCGCTCTAAAACCATTTATCTCTCTTTCCAGGTATCCAATACCAAGAGGGCGGCGTAGCTTCAGGATTCAACCATGTGGTGACCAACGCTGGCGCCGAGAAACGCATGTTCCAGGTCAAGGGCAAGACGAACGTTCGCGTCAGGCAGGTATGTTGAAGTTCAAGGTCATGGAATCTCAAGGTCACTTAATGTTAAGGTCAAGGTCACAGAATGTCAAGGTCTAGGTTACGAAATATCAAAGTCAAAGAAAGAAAGAAAGAAAAAATATTTATTGGTTTACAAGTTGGGTGGTTATTTTATTGTGAACAATGGTGAACAATTTAATATATAACACATATTATATTGAATATTTAGATATTCAACAATCGAAGAGGCAATAAAAAACATAAGAAAAATAAGCAAAGAAGGTGAAAACAAAACAAAAAAAACAACAATTAGATCAAGGTTACTTGCTCCTTAAATTTAGTTAAGGGCAAAGGTGAGTATTCGTCGGAGAAATTCGAATTTTATGGAGTTTTTTGGAAATGACAGGTCAATCCTTCCACTAAATAAACATAAAAGATATGCGAAATAAGTATATATCGTGAATTATACTTTCGGTGATTATACATTTTGAGATAAAATGACGTCTTGCACATGTATATAGTAACCAGATATGCAATATATATTGAACAAATATTTATTTTTCATCAGTAACACAAATAATAACTAAATATCGAACTGCATTGAAAAATAAATGTTGTGGCTACCGCTGAGCCTTAAATCCAATGTCGTGTACGTTCAAGGTCGATATTAAGGTCAAGGTCAAAGAAGCTGTTTTTTTATAGCAGAGATTGGCAAACGAGCAGATGGGTCACCTGATGGTAAGTGATCTCCACCGCCCATAGACATACAAGACACAAAACGAATCATGGGTGCGTTGCCAACCTAAAAGGAGGGAATGGAAGGGGAGGGAAAAGGGATTGGGAAAGGAAGGAGAAAATGGGACACCGGAAATTTCACTCACCAAACGAAACGCGACAGCAAACTGCCACTTTACGTCGGTTTTCTGTGAGTCAGTGGTATCAAACCGGGCGAGCCGGCCCATTCGTGCTGTAGACGTTACTGTCTACAGCGTGGCTCTACCACTCATTAGCTTGGTAGTAAAATCTTCGTTTATGTAAAACACATGATTTATTCTTAAAATTTTTACAAAAATTCTATTGGCATATAGGTCGATCCTCTGATCTCATCAATGAACAAAGGAGACGTGTTCATCCTGGATAAGGACCACGACATCTACGTGTATGTGGGTGAGAAGGCCAGGAACGTTGAGAAACTGAAGGCCACATCAGTAGCCAACCAGATCAGGGACCAGGATCATAACGGACGAGGCCGTGTGGACATTGTTGGTGAGTTTTAACTGATTTCGAAAAGATGGTTCTTGATTCGTCTGTTAATTTTAAAGCAGAATGGGTAACAAGCAGCAGGGTTACCACCACCTCTTATAGCAGTATTATTATAATCGTTTTTCGTTTGTTTTGTATGGGAATCGGTACAAGGAAGATTATAATACTGCTATAAGAGGTGGTGGTAACCCCCCTGATGGGTCACCTAATGGTAAGTAATCTACACCGCCCATAAACACAAATATATAATATAAACATAAACACAAAAATAATCGCCCACCTAACAGGAGTGACTTAAAATTCCACTAAAATAGAGCTAAAAACTGCTCTAATGTCACGTAAAAAATTACCAAATGACAAGTTCTCGAATGTAATGCAACATTAGCGCACTTTTTAACTCTATTTTGATGAAATAAAATTCACCAAATGAAACCGAATCGAAGTCAAATTTAAATCGGGTGCCAAGAGGCAGGTTTTCTGGAGATAACGCGTAACTTTTTCTTTCTTACTACCTGCCCTTATCCCACCTTAATGTGGGGTCGGCGCAACACACTTTTTCAAGCATGTTGCAGAAAGGACTTGGCATAGTTTTACGACCGGCTGCCTGCCTGACTTCAAGCCCCTGTGAAGATCCAGTCCCGGGAAAATTAAATTAGAAGAATTTTTCCTGACTTGGGAATCGAACCCAGGACCTCCCGGCCCATAAAGGTTGCCACTAAACCAAAGAGGTGACAATGCTAGGTCATTCTATAAAAATGTTTTTGTTCCACAGACCAGTACTCCAGTGAGACTGATACCCAAAGATTCTTCACTGCCCTGGGGTCTGGCACCAGGGACATTGTTCCAGAAGACAGCGCCGGTGGCGACGACCAGGTTAGTTATAGAAGTAATCTTAACCGATTCAAAAAAAAACGAAGACCGATTTCGATATTATATTTACAAGAGTATTATATTTATTCATAGTTAGTCCCACAGTTCTCTATTTCGCCTATCCCTACTCCTTCAGGGATACAGGCGTGAGCTTATGTAAGGTCCCATAGTTTAAGAAAGCTACATACCAACTGTTTAAGGCTTTGTTCAGCAATGGACATCCAGAGGCATCAGCCACAATCAAGACATTTAATATTACTAAATATGGAGGGGTTATCAAGCAAGTTCCCATACAAAAAAAATGATCTCAAGCGCTAGTAACGCCATCTACCACTTATTACAATGCGAAGGCGATTATAACACACCCTAGAATATTCTGTGAATGTTCTAGAATCACGTAAACAATTTTATTGTCTAAACATTAAAAGCTGTACTTATAAAAAGTTAAAAACTATTTCGATTATCTTTTCGCTAAGCTAGTCTGTCACTTTTTTCCTGGCGTTGCATTGTTTAAAAATGGAAGGGACAACTTATGGTATAAAGATAAGCAGCGCTGAAATATTTTTATAAGTAAAGGGCTACTACGCTGGCACGACCTTGCGCGTATGTTTCAAATACATCTGAGTGACTTATGACCATGAGGTCACAACTTTTGGATCACAAGTTTCGTGCTGTTGTCTCATCTATGGCCACAATACACCATACACCATACACATACACCATAATCTAATGATGATTTGGATTTAGGCCTCCCTAAAAATTTCCAGATTGATCTGTTGCAAGACGCCTGTAGGATAACTTTTGACACTCCATTTGATTGTGACCACAATTCGGGTTCATTTATTGACTTAAAATTCTACCGAAATCGAGGTAAAAAGTGCACTAATGCCGCGTTAAAAATTACCAAATGACAAGTTCTCGAATCTAAAGCGACATTAGCGCACTTTTTAACTCGATTTCGGTGGAATTTTAAGTCAATAAATGAAACCGAATCGAAGTCAAATTCGAATCGAGTGGAAAGAGACAGGGGACTGTTTGGCGACTGATGATGTTTTGTTTTTTATTGCTCCAGACGTTTGAGAGGAATGAGGAGCAATCGGTGATCCTCTCCGAAGTGTCCGACAGTACTGGCAAGCCGAAGGTCACCGCCTTGACCAGACCATTCCGTCAAGAACAACTGAAGCCTCAGGTATGTAGGCAAAACAGTTCATCAATTATTTTGCCCGATTATGCCCTGTTTGTCAATCAATTTTCTTCTTAAGTAGTGTTTCTAAAATGTTGCAACTTTGGTCTACTGACAGCGTATTGGGCTGGTAACTGGTCTTGGGTTCAATTGCCGAACCCTCATAGTGGAATAAGGATAGATGGAAGAAGATTATAAGTTAGATGAACTCAGTGAGGATTTCGAATTTATAAATCGAACTTTGACTCAGTCCGAGCCAATTTTTTACAAGAAATTCTTTGCTTACTCTGCCTGTCAGTCTGTTTTTTTTGTAAAAATGTACGGATTCAGTCAAAGTTCGATTTAAAATTCCAAATCGTCACTGAGTTTGTTTCTTTGACTCAGACTTAGTCGAAGTTTACTCTATAGATCTCAGCCCCCTTCCTCTCGACACTCGATTCTAATTTGACTTCGATTCGGTTTCATTTATTGACTTACAATTTGACCGAAATCGAGTTAAAAGTGCTCTAATGTTCCATTGGATTCGAGAACTTGTCATTTCGTAATTTTTACCTAATCGAAGTCAATTCGAATCGAGTGTCAAGAGTCAACACCCAGGACTATGTTTATGACTGTTACTTATTATTGTTGTAGGAAAGTTATATTCTTGACACAATCAGCGGCAACATCTACGTCTGGATCGGGAGACAATCTACTGACAGGGTAAGCTTCTTACACTTTAAAATTGAAAATAGGCAATTGGTTACTTAATTTTTTATATGAAATTTATATCATCTAAAATATAGCACAGAAAGAAATATTGAAATATTCCCGAAAATAAAAAGTTATAAGCCTTTGAAGTTTGGTGCAGACTTCAATCTGCAGGAAAGAGAAGCATCAGTATACACACGTCACGGCCATAACGGTACGTGCGTTGAAAAGGGATTACGAGATATCCCCACTGCGCCCTCACTCTTGCTTATTCCATAATTTAAAATATGAATTGTTGCCTCATTTTTTTACCACTTTCGATGCAGTTTTTACAGAAGTGTTTCTTTTTTGCTATTACATATAAAAATGTGTATAAAATCGAATATAGCCAAGTATTCAATAACAAAAATATCTTACTCTCTTTGGAGTCGGTGTCTTTTCATTTTTTTTTAAGGCAGAGACTGGAAAACGAACAGAAGCGTCACCTGATGGTAAGTAATCTCCACCGCCCATAGACATCCAAGATACAATAAGAATCATAGGTGCGTTGCCAACCTAAAAGGAGGAAATGGAAGGGGAGGGAAAAGGGGATTGGGAAAAGGAGGAGGGGAATCTGATCTGGAAATTTTATCTGCTCGGTCCGACTTCAAAGAGAGTAATATTGTTTTATTCACTTTTAACTTTAACTTTGTAGTGAATAACCAAATATTTCGTTTTAGGAAAAGAATGAAGCAATGACCAAAGCGCAACAGACTCTGAGCTCCAAAAACTATCCAAGTTGGGTAAGTATTTTTTCCGACTTTGTCTTTGTCGAACGACTTCAAAAGGACTTTTTTTTCAACAGACTTCAAAAAAGGAGAAGGTCCTCAATTCGTTAAGACACTATTAGATAAATGAATCATGCTATTACTTTAACATTGACAAAATAGCTGAATCGCTATTTTTAAAGAATATGTAATTTATATGGCGATAGGCTCGCCCCCTATCACATCTGGGACGGAATTGCTTGGCGAAAAGTGGGTGTTCTAGTTCGCTAGTGCACCTCAGCCTACCCCTTCGGGTATACAGGCGTGAGCTTATGTTATGTCACTGTCTTATTTGTTATCGTTATTTATATTTCATCAATATGTGATAAGGTTTTATAGTCAGTTTTTAAACATAAAAAAAATTTTATTTCCTACCCTACGGGGATGTAGGCGTGAGCTTATGTTATGTATATTTAATGTTATAATAATATTAGCCCTGTAATTTTACTGTCCCACTGCTGGGCACGGGTCTCCTCTACTGATGAGAGGGGATAGGCCTTAGTCTACCACGCTGGACTAATGCGGGTTGGTAGACTTTACATACCTTCGATATTTGTGGAGAAATTCTCGGGTATGATTTCCTCGCGATGTTTTCCTTCACCGTTATAGCAAGCGATAATTCACAAAGACCTTAACATAGAAAAGTCAAAGGTATGTGCTCTATTTTGGGGTTGGCCTCGAACCTCCGACACGTCGACAGTCCGTACCATTCCCAACTGAGCTATCGCTTCTTTGCTTGAATGTAATTTATGCACCAGGTGAAGGTGACCAGGGTCCTCCAGGGTACGGAGCCAGCCGCCTTCAAGCAATACTTCACCACGTGGAGAGATGTCGGCATGTCTCATTCCCGCCTGGTTTAGACTTAAGGTAAGGCAGCTCCGCGATAAATCTCTATTTATCTCTTTAATTTAAAGATGTGAGCTGTACGATGAATCGAGATAAGGTGTACTCTAGATTAGTAGTAGCGCTGCTTAATGCTTAATTAATGTCGCCTCATTGGTCTAGTGGCAGCATATATGAGCTGTGGACCGGTATCCTGGGTTCGATTCCCAGTTCGGGAAAAGCTAATTTTCTAATTTAATTTGCCCAGGACTGGATCCCTCTAAGGAGGTTGACGTCAGGCAGGCAGCCGGTCGTAAAAACTAAGCCAAATCCTTCCTGCATCATGCTGGAAAAAGTGTGTTACGCCGACACCACCATTAAGGTGGTATAAGGACATGTAGAAAGATTTGTCAACATTTTCTTCTATTTTGAATTTTAATAATTATTTTTTCCAGTTTCAGTTTCAACAACCCATCGCATCATTGCCAAATACTTGAAGCTTACTAACATAACAAATATAATATTGTAATAAACTGTAATCTTAAAATGTGCTTTTATTTCACAACTCTTTAATGGCTCACGAAAGTGGAATAGCTGACGTCTTATGACGGGTACACACCTGCCGAACGAAGGCGAAAGAATCTATGCGTTCACACAAACAAACTTTCGCTGTTGTGTGAGTGAAACAGACATGATTCGTTCGCCTTCGTTCGGCCATGTGTGGACGCACCATTACCTGTGAGTACTTATCATCACCCATAGACATTACACCAGCATTTACGAGCACACAAATTCGAACCAGGGGACTGACTCTTGACGCTCGATTCGATTTTGACTTCGATTCGACTTCATTTCGTACACAAATTCGAACCAGGGGACTGACTCTTGACGCTCGATTCCATTGTGGTTTTGATTTGGTTTCATATTGACTTAAAATTCCACCGAAATAAAGTTAAAAAGTGCGCTAATGTTGCATTAGATTCGAGAACTTGTCATTTGGTAACTTTTAACGTGACATTAGTGCACCTTTTAAATCTATTTCCGTGGAATTTTAAGTCAATAAATTAAATCGGATCGGATCCAAATTCAATTTGGTGATTATCGCCATATTGGAGACAAATTCTAGTCTCCGGGCTGATACTGAAAAGTCCAATATCACTCTCGGGGATCGAACCCGAGACTTTAGGACGGTAGCCGTACCGAAATACAACTACGCCACCGAGATAATCAGTAAAAAATGTACATACTCGTATTACAATACTAATTCTATATTTATGTGAGAGATAATGCATTTATTCCAACCTGTTTCAAATTAATGATAACTCATTAAAATACGTTGACCACACGATTAAGGATGCCACTTAAATAAATAATAAATAACACCTAACACTCACACCTACATTGTCCTGCAGGTCGATTCTCTAAGAAACGCCACAACGTTTCGATCGATGACAAGCTTCCGCAGCGTACATCGTTGAGATCGAAGGAGCGTTCAACGTTGTTGGGTTTTAGAGAATACCATATACTTGTCAAACGCCTCTCTCGAAAGAGCTAGTTCGCATAAGCGCCGTCATCACGCATAGCGCTAGTGCGTGCGCTTTGTACCTTTCTGAATACAAAAATGAAAACATCGTTGCCGGAACGTTGTTTTCATAAATGAAACCTTGGAGAATCGACCTGCTGAGCCCACAGTAAGATACGAGTGTCTTGTGTCGTGTGTATCAGGATCTACGAGAGACGCAGTTTCACAACAAATATATGTGGGCCAAACAAATATTTGTGTCGGTGCGGGAATCGAACCCGCGGCGTCTCGCTTCACAGCCGGCTACTCGACCCCTACACCAAGGAGACTGTCAGAACAATTAAGTAAAGAATTACTTACTTATGTAAAAAAAATACGTGAGTAATTATAATTAAAAAAGCATCTTTCATTCTTTCCATCACTTATCCCACTTTAATGTGGGGACGGCGCAACACACTTTTTCAAGCATGTTGCAGAAAGGATTTGGCATAGTTTTTACCATCGACTACCTGCCTGACGTCAACCTTTTTTATCGGATCCAGCCTCGAGCAAATTGTGTTAGAAGAACACGCAGAACCTCCTGGTCCACAGCACTGCACACATGATTGTGTGCAGTGCTGTGGATCAGGAGGTTCAATAAGGTCGCCTATCAAGGCGCGACGTATATAATTCTTGTAAAGGAATTTACTCTATACACTTTCATCAAATATTGAGAAATGACACCATTGGAGTAAGCTCTATCAAACACAAAAAGAGATTTGAAAATCGGTCCACATTTGGCGGAGATATCGCGTAACATAAAAATACTTACGAATTGAGAACTCCCCTCTTTGCGAAGTCGGTTAAAAGTTACGTGCATGTTCAGGGTTTCAAGCTGTGACGATCGTCTCGCTTATCCATACCACTCGAACGAAGCCATCTCTGCTTCGTATTCAAAGTTCAAAGAGTCAAAAAATCAAAACATTATTAAAGATGCAAATATCAACCCTGAAAGTTGAATATCATTCTCATTATTTATATTCATTATCAAACCGGTCAGAGTTAGTGATGTGTAGAACGCAAGTATCGATAGGTACTTTAAATCGATTTATAAACAATTAAACGTATTTTCAACACACACTATTGTACCTCTTTCTTTTTTTTCTTTCTACCTGCTCTTATCCCACCTTAATGTGGGGTCGGCCCAACACACTTTTTCAAGCATGTTTCAGAAAGGATTTGGCAAAATGTTTTCGACCGGCTGCCTGCCAAACGTCAATTCCCTCTGAGGGATCCAGTCCCGGGCAAATTAAATTAGAAAATTCGATTTGCCCGACCAAGGAACCGAACCCACGACCACCCGGATAGACCGTCCATAAAGCTCTGGCTGGAGGTTTCGGAGGATGATATGGCTTAACTATACTCAAGAAAGAAAGAAAGGTGCGAAATGGAAATGTAGTAAAAATGGTAGTGTGTAGAAAGGCAGACCCTGGCATAAAGCTGGGATAAGGCCAGGTAGAAAAAAATAAATGTCAAACGAGAGACCAGTGCGGCAATAAAAAAAAACAGCATTGAAGTCATCACTTCATATAAATAGATTCCAAAAACACAAATCAATTCCAAGCATTTCTAAACAAATCACTTACGGAGACCCAAATCGATTCCAAGAATCTAAATTGAGTTAGAATAGAGGCATCAATTCACATAAATCGATTCAAAAAACCCAAATCGATTGTAACCATCTCTAAACTCGTTAAGCTGTAAATACAGAGGTATCGTGTCACACAACACGATTCGCAACACCCGATCCGATTCCGACCATCCTAAATTAAATCAGTTTAAAGACGATCATAATATAATATTATATTCTATCGATTCTTAACCCTGATTCTATTGCAATCTATTGCAAGTATCCTGGATTAGAGGCATCGTGTCACATATAATCACAAGTTTAAAACTTAACGGACCTACTTCAATTCCGATCGTGACCAATTTATATGCGACCACCCTTGAAATAAGCTCTATCGAACAGAAAAAGAATTTTGAAAATCGGTCCACATTTGGCGGAGATATCGCGTAACATATATAAAAAAAATTAAATAATCACATGTTTAATAACTTAACAGACCGACTTCAAATCCTATCGCGACGAAATTTATATGGGACCACCCTTGAAATAAGCTCTATCGATCACAAAAAGAATTTTGAAAATCGATTCACATTCGGTGGAGTTATCTCGTAACATACACAAAAAAAAACAGACGAATTAAGGACCTTATTTATCTATTTATTTTAACTCTTTGTTGTACACCACATACAAATTATAAGGTATAATGAAAACAATAAACAAAAGCTAAGTGTCACAATGGGTGGCCTTATCGCTAATAACGATCTCTTCCAGGCAACCTTAGGATAGATTTGTAGCAAAGGATGAAGATCTTCTCCTTTTTGGAAGTCGGTCCAAAATGTTTCGGAACACCCGAACCATTACCAATCATTAAACTAAACTATGGAGGGGATTATCGTCAAGCGATTATTATAAATCGATTCCAAACCTCAAATCGATTTAAATCGATCCCTGCATTACTTAAGAGGATATGAGAACAAAATAAGGATTTTCACGAGCTTGGGTGTCCTAAAGTACTAAGATTACGAAGGTAATTTTTGGAAATGTATTAATAGACCATTTAACTTAAATTCTGTCGTGAGCAAAAACATAATTACTAAAAGTTTTCTCGATAGAAAAAAAATCCAAAGTTACCTCTCATCTGTTTTTGAAAACCTTGAATCTTCCGTACGGCGAACGATATAAATTTGTAACTTGATTTAAAACGTAGACATCAATATTAATTTAATTGTGTCGAAAAAAAAATTTCACCAAGTTCAATAGTTTTATCACAATAAGGAAAAATTTGCACATACGCTGTGGCATTATATCATTGTTTTCTGAGACGGTCCGTGTTGATCTCAGTCGTCCGGTAACCATTGAAGGGGAGGGACGTGCTCGACATTTTCAACTCTGATATTACGTTTATTCAGTTCTTTGTGTCAAATATTAGACATTGATAGTCTAGGAGTCAATCCATTTTGAAACTCCTTGATGGATTTCGATGAAATTTAGTATGAGGATACTTTTGACCAAAAGGACACAAATTTAACAACCCTAAAGGGGTAAAAGTTTATATGGGATTCCAGAAACGGCTGAACGGATTTTTAAGAAAGTTGGTATGAGGATACTTTTCTAGTCGCCTCCTTGATCTAGTGGCAACATATATGGGCTGTGAACCGGGAGGTTGTGAGTTCGATTCCCATGTACGGCAAAGCGAATTTTGTAATTTAATTTGGGACTTGATCCCCCAGAAGGGGTGGATGTCTGGCATGATCCCTATTTCAACCTACATATAAAGGGATGAAATAGGGATGGAAAATTTGTTTTTTGTCCTTAATTCGATTTACTTCAATATATCTGGGTCACCTCGTAGTTTTTAAGGACAGATCCAAGGTCAAAATCAAGAAAAGTGTCCGCCATTTTGTTTTTCTTTGTTTTTGGGCCGATTGACTTCAAAATCGATATCTGGGTCGCCCCGTAGTTGCTAACGACCGAACCAATGTCAAAACTGTCATAAGTGGCCGCCATTTTGTTTTTCTTTGTTTCAGGGCCGATTGACTTCAAAAACGATATCTGGGTCGCCCCGTTGTTGCTAACGATGAAACCGATGTCAAAACTGTCAAAAATGGCCGCCATTTGATTTTTCTTTGTTTCGGGCCGATTGACTTCAAAATCGATATCTGGGTCGCCCCGTAGTTGCTAACGACCGAACCGATGTCAAAACTGTCAAAAGTGGCCGCCATTTTGTTTTTCTTTGTTTTCGGGCCGATTGACTACAAAATCGATACCAGGCCGCCCCGTGGTTTCTAATGACGGAACTGATGTCAAAACTGTCAAAAGTGGCCGCCATTTTATTTGGGCATGTCGCAGCATATTTTATACTAGCTTTTGCCCGCTGCTTCGCATGCGTATTTTGTAGGGCCAACGGTAAAAACTATTAATTTTTCGAACCACCCTGTCGTTTTAGTCTAAATATTCTACAACGGGACGACTCAGATATCGATTTTAAAATAAATCTGCCCAAAAAACAAAGAAAAACAAAATGGCGGCCACTTTTGGCAGTTTGACATCGGTTCCGTCGTACAAAACCAAGGGGCGACCCAGATATCAGTTTTGAAGTCAATCGCCCCAAAAACAAAGAAAAACAAAATGAAGGCCACATTTGACTGTTTTGACATCGGTACGGTCGTTAGCAACTACGGGGTGACCCAGATATCGATTTTGCAGTCACTCGGCCCAAAAACAAAGAAAAACACAATGGCTGCCATTTTTGACAGTTTTGACATCGATTCCGTCGTAAGCAACCACTGGGCGGCCCAGGTACCTTTTGAAGTCAATCGGCCCAAAACAAAATGGCGGCCACTTTTGAAAGTTTTTACATCGGTTCCGTCGTTAGCAACCAAGGGGTGACCCAGATATCGGTTTTGAAGTAAATCGCCCCAAAACAAAGAAAAACAAAATGGCGGCCACTTTTGACTGTTTTGACATCGGTTTCGTCGTTTGGAACCACGGAGCGACCCAGATATCTATTTTGAAGTAAATCGGCCCAGAAACAAATAAATACAAAATGGCGGCCTCTTTTGACAACTTTGACATCGGTTCCGTCATTTGGAAGCACGGGGTGACCCAGATATCGATTTTGAAGTCAATCGGCCCAAAAACAAAGAAAAACAAAAAGGGCGGCCCCTTTTGACAGGTTTGACAGTGGTTCTGTCGTTCGGAACCACGGGGTGACTCAGATATCGATATTGAAGTCAATTGGCCCAAAAACAAAGAAGTACAAAATGGCGGTCACTTTTGTCACTTTTAAGAGCGGTTTCGACGTTTGGAACTACGGGGGGACTCAGATATCGATTTTAAAGTCAATCGGATCAAAGATTAAAAAAAAACTAATTTCAACCCCTATTTCATCCCTTTGCTGACTACAGTATTTTGGACATGTGGCTCGCCGGGACCCCCCCAATTTGGAGAAACTACTCTTGGTTGGAAAGGTAGAAGGGAAACGACCGCGAGGGCGTGTGCCTAGCCGTTGGTCGAGTACTCACGGGACTCTCAGTAACAACAGCAATGAGGCAGGCTAAGGACAGAAAAACCTGGAAGAAGATCATCCGAGAGATGCGACGGAAATTTCAAGACGGACACGACCTTCAGAAATGAAGAGTGCGACCAAGAAGAAAGATTCATCCCTTTTTGCAGATAAATACATGTTTGCAAAACATCACATCCTCATACCAACTTATATCAAAATCCGTATAATCAGCGGTTTCTAATTTCCGATATAAACTTTTATCATCTATTTTTTTTAAGAAAGAAAGAAAAGCAATTCATGCCTATAGGTGTTGACTTAAAAAAATAAACCATTGTGTCCCTTGTGTCTGTCCTCAGACCAAAGATATCCTCATACCAAATTTAAAAAAATCCATTAAGTGGATTCTGAACTCCCATACAAACTTTCATCCCTTATTTCGTCCTTTTAGGGGTTAAAAAAATGAAGTACCCCATTTGAGTCCCTACGGTCAAATGTATCCTCATACCAAATTTCATCAAAATCTTTTAAGGTTTCCGAATGCCCAACCAAACTTTCAACATGTATTTCATCCCTTTAGGGGTTAATAAAAAAAATTAAGTACCTCATTTGAGTCCCTAAAGACAAGTGTATCCTCATATAAAATTTCATCAAAATCTATTAAATTAAATTAGCTTTGACCGATCTGGGAATCGAACCCAGAACCTCTCGGTTCACAGCCCATATATGCCACTAGACCAAGGAGGCAACTGAATTAAATTGTGATTAAACAATTATTTCATCCCTATTAGGCCTGAATTCATAAAAATATCCTGTTTGCAGTCACGGTTAAGATTATCCTCATACCCAAATTCATCGAAATAGGTTCATTTTGTCAAATAGACCACTTAAGAATTTTAAGATTATTTCAAAACAACATTTCTATAATAGTGGTATATGTGAAAAGTTTCAAAATTTTTGGTCAATATAATAATATTAACCCTGTAATATTACTGCCCCACTGCTGTGCACGGGTAATTAATAATTAATTATTAATTTAAACGAGTTGCAGATCGTTCAGTTATCTATTTAGGCTAGTTTATAAATGTTAACAAATTATATGAGACACAACCTTTTTTTTCTTTTGAGCATCTAATCTTCATAATCCAAGAGGTCATGACGCGCGTTAGCATCTTGGCTCTTAGGCTAAACTGTTTAATGTCTTTGTGCTGACAAGTTAATCTGTCGCGGGCATTACCGTGCTGATGCGCGCACCGGTGTGCGCGTAGAATACGTCAAAACCAGCCCTTCACGCTTTCATATTTTATTCTCATATCGTCTTAACGGTAAACCTGTTTAGTGTTTAGTTCGACGCGAGTGCTCGTGAAGTTATAACGATGTTTAAGTTTTTATTAATATTATTGTTATTAAAATATGTTATTGGACAAGGAAATGTTGATAGAGGAAAATTAAAAACCGTATTTAGCTGGAAGCAAATAGGATATGAAATAGACGGAGTTAAATGTAAGTAATTTTATAGCATACTTAATTTTGCCCGCGACTCCGTTTGTGTGTAAAATATTCCGTGACAAAAAACCTATGTGTTATTCCAGGATGTCGGCTATCTCCGTACCAAATTTTATAAAAATTGGTCCAGCCGTTTGAGCGTGAAAAAGTAACAAACATACAAACACAAACTTCCACCTTTCTTAGTGTAACATGGCTCACGCCTTTACCCCCGAAGAGGTAGGCAGAGGCGTTCTAGCGAACTAGAACACCCACATTTCGCCGAGCCAATTTCCATCCTAGATGTGATAGTAGATTCTATCGCGATATCGGGCACAAATTCCAGACTCCGGGCTGATAATTAATAGAAAAACCCAATATAATTTTGCCTAGCCCGGGGATCGAACCTAAGATCTCAGGACGATAGTCATACTGTACAAGACCACTACGCCACCTGCCTCGGTGCTTTTATAGCAAAGACTGGCAAACGAGCAGATGGGTCACCTGATGGTAAGTGACCTCTACCTCCCATAGACATAAAAGACAAAAGTATCATGGGTGCGTTGACAACTTAAAGGGAAGGGAATTAGGGATTTGGATAGGGAGAGGGAATCGGGCTACCAGAAATCTCAGTCACCTACCAAAACGCAGCAGCGAGCTAGCACTTTACGTCGGTTTTCGTTGAGACAGTGGTATCAAACCAGTCGAGCCCAATCGTGCTGTAGACGTTACTGTCTAGAATACTAGACTACTAGTGGTCCCTGGAAGCACCCGAAGTGGTCCGCGTAGGCATGCAAAAAACATTAAACAAAGAACAATGTGTCAAGACACCAACGCGCGCCACGTGTTTGTAAATAAAAATACTGCTGGTTATAATAATAATAATCAGCCCAGGGGGCTGACTTTTTACACTCGATTCGAATTTGATTTCGATTCGATTTCTTTTAGTGACTTAAAATTCCACCGAAATCGAGTTAGAAAGTGCGCTAATGGTTCCATTAGATTCGAGAACTTGTCATGGTAATTTTTAACGTGACATTAGTGCCCCTTTTACTCTATTTCGGTAATCTTGTGTCACTAAATGAAGTCGAATCGAACTCATATTCGAATCGAATGTCAAGAGTCAGTCCCCTGGTCTCGAATTCTCGATAAATCTATGTGGTTCCCTCAAAGGTAAAGCCCCCAGACCAAGTACTATTTATTTATATCTTTGCCTTCCACTAATTAAATCTATAACGGGTTTACGTTCAATTAATTGCATGAGGATAAAATTCTAAGAATGCACTTTATGTCATTTAAATATTATCCTTGGATTACTTCGGTGTCTGTTGTTTCAATTATATTTATTTATATGCTTTATTGTACACCATACAACATATAGCCACTTACTTATAAATAAATATTTAAGCGCTGCTTATCTTTATACCATAGGTTGTCCCTTTCATTTTTAAACAATGTAACGCAAGGAAAAAAGTGACAGGTTATTCTTAACCATTTGCTCAGCTAAAAAGGCTTTTATAAGTAAGGCCCAAGATATAAATGCATATGTATATCATATGATCGAAAAGTCAGGGTTTTTGGGGTTGGTCTCGAACTTCCGATACTCGTCTCGGCAGTCCGTACTAACAACTGAGCTATCGTTGCTTTTTATGTGTACCTAACGCAGAGTTATATTTCAGATAAAAATAATTCCGACTATGAGAGGATACCAGAGAGGTTGATTTATGATGAAGAATCGGAAGATCAGAAATTCTTCATCCAATACAACAATGTACCTATTGGGCTGGAAGTGGACTTAAATTTAATTTTTGTTACTGTTCCGAGAAGGAAATTCGGTGAGTAAAGGACAAAGACTCCTATTTAAACTACTAGACAAGCTGCAGATGGATTCTCTAAGGTTTTGTAGCAGCACAGTGCATTCTTGAACAATGACACATGGCGAAAACATGTGTGAACCAAACTTGGATTTGTTTTTTACCCGTGTGAGCCACTTGTTCGTGCGCGGTACTTAAGTGATTCGTTAATAGTTTAGTTTCGTATTTCAACGAGTTTTTTGTTCCCTATGCATTCCTTTGTATTTAAGTTGTTATTTTAATAAATATTTGGTGAGAGTGAGAGGCACAGCATCCCTTACGGGATAGAGCAGTTCAACGAATCAGACTAGCTACCTTAAATACGGTGTTAGAAGATTCAGTCAACATTATTCCATTTGCATTGACCCAACACGCACTTTCTACCATTAACCACCAATCATCACATAGTCGGGGCACTGCCAAATTGGTGACCCCGACGTGATTTTCAACCAACGTGATTCGCACCCGACGTGATTTTCAACCGACGTGATTTTAAACCGACGTGATTTTCAACCGACGTGATTTTCAACCGACGTGATTCGCAATCGACGTGATTCGCAACCGACGTGATTTTCACCCGACGTGATTCGCAATCAACGTAATTCGCAATCGCCGTGATTCGCAACCTACTTTATTCGCAACCAACGACATTCGCAAACCACAAGATTCGCAACTCATGAAATCGACGCAGAACACCTGCAGCCAACACCGGATCTCCAGTCGACCAACAGCATCGTCGCCACATACCTCATCACCATGCGTCACTTCCTTACGACCAGTCAGCACTCAGCAACGCTTCGCCAGCCAACACTACAACAAGGCTCAAAGGATCCACGCTCATGCCGACAAAGCAAGCCTGGTACTTTTGCCACACTCAACGCGACTACGGCACCAACGTCACAGCACGACTGCGCTACAGCTGGTTCATCCACGGGCAGCACTCGCCGGCTCTCGCAGTGCAACCACGTGACACGCCTCAACGCTACTTCGCATTCCGACTCACTGGAATGTCGCGACAACGCTCCCGACTCACTGGGACACTCGCACAACTGCGCATTGGCACTGGCAAGCCTCTCAAGCATCCCGAGGGAAGTGATATGGCGACATCTCTGCAACACACACCGAACTGTGATACGCAAGCGATATTATCAATGCAAATGGAATACTCACCGCAACCGCAACTACATAGTCCACTCACGACTCAACGGACCCTACCACATCATCACTCTCACCTGTTCGACAAAAAAATACGGACTACAGCAATACCGACTGAAACCAGCACATCTGTACCTACAACCAAGAGAACATCACCGACACTTCACCGCACAATGCATCTGCTGCCACAACCAGCGACATCGAACCGCGATCGACCGAGGTAGTGCGATAGCCGCCAACGCAGCCCTACGTCACACGGTCAGGACGCCAGATGAAACCCTCCATACGCTTCGCTTGAGGGGGAGTATTGTAGCAGCACAGTGCATTCTTGAACAATGACACATGGCGAAAACATGTGTGAACCAACTTGGATTTGTTTTTTACCCGTGTGAGCCACTTGTTCGTGCGCGGTACTTAAGTGATTCGTTAATAGTTTAGTTTCGTATTTCAACGAGTTTTTTGTTCCCTATGCATTCCTTTGTATTTAAGTTGTTATTTTAATAAATATTTGGTGAGAGTGAGAGGCACAGCATCCCTTACGGGATAGAGCAGTTCAACGAATCAGACTAGCTACCTTAAATACGGTGTTAGAAGATTCAGTCAACATTATTCCATTTGCATTGATCGCACACGCACATTATTCCATTTGCATTGATCGCACACGCTCATTATTCCATTTGCATTGACCGCACACGCACATTCTACCATTTGCATCGATCGCGCACGCATAGTTTGCCTCTCTGAATCACTCACACTTTACTGGCACCTAAGTCTTTGATTTACCAGAAATCATTACTCGATATAAGACAACTGCCAAAGTTTCATTTGTGAAAACAACGTTGCGGCATCGTTGCGGCAACGATGTTTTCATTTTTGTATTCAATAAGTTACAAGGTACAAAGCGCACGCACTACCGCTATGCGTGATGACGGCGCTTATGCGAACTAACTCTCTCAAAAGAGGCGTTTGACATAAATGTATGGAAAATGTTATTCTCTAAGAGCCAATAACGTTGAACGCTCCGTCGATCTCAACGATGTAATTTTTGTACTCTATCTGCACATTCGAACTGAGATTGTTTATTGGAACCGGGCGTTAGAGAATCGACATGTTGTTTGCAAGTAAAATTGTCACATTACGGCGAGTTTTTAACGTTTGACGGCTGAAGAAAACAGCAGCCCCCTGACTCTTGACACTCGATTCGAATTTGACTTCGATTCGGTTTTATTTATGAACTTAAAATTCTACCGAAATAAAGTTAAAAAGTGCGCTAATGTTGCATTACATTCGAGAACTTGTCATTTGGTATTTTTTAACGTGACACTAGTAAACATTTTATATTTTGGTGGAATTATAAATCAATAAATGAAACGGAATCGAAATCAAAATCGAATCGTGTGTCAGGAGTCAGCCCCCTGATCTCTATAGTGAGTTGCGGTCAATTGACTTGAAACTTAGTGCGCAAATTCTATGTACCGAACAGCATGTCTATTAAATAGAAGTCTTTGATAAAGGTGCGTCTTGCACTTTTGCTGGTAGCAAAGATATTCAACAGTACATAGAAGGGACAACAGCATGAAACTTATGATCCAAATGTTGTGACCTCATGGTCATAAGTCACTCAGTCGTATTTGAAACATACGCGCAAAGTCGTGCCAGTTTAATAATGTTTAGACAATAAAATTGTCTTACGTGATTCTTGAATATTCACAGAACATTCTAGTGTAAATTATAATAGCCTTTGCATTGTAATAAGTGGTAGATGACGGTACTGACGTTTGAGATCATTTTTGTATAGTTATATTTCTATAGTTAGTAAATATTAAATATCTCGTTTAAACAGGTTAAAAATCTGACTGTCTCGGTGGCGTGGTTGTATTTCGGTACGACTACCGTCCTGAGGTCATGGGTTCGATTCCGGGGACGGGCAGTGAAATTGGATTTTTCCATATCAGCTCGAAGTCTGGAATTTGGCCTGATAGACCAATAGGCTCGCCCCTATCACATCCGGGACGGAACTAAGCTCCGCGAAATGTGGGTGTACTAGTTCGCTAGTACGCCTCTGCCTACCCCTTCGGGGATACAGGCGTGAGCTTATGTATGTCTTATTTTAGGAATACCATCAACCCTGAACTATGTGGATATGACTGCTTCAGTGCCGCTTTTGAAGCCATATCCCAACTATGAAGAAGCTAAGAGACTGGTGTCAGTATACAGACCTGCAATTGATGAATGCAATCGACTTTGGATGGTGGACACCGGTCTTCTCGAAGTACCAGGTATGATGGAGAAGGAGTATGAATATAGATGTACTAAGGAACTTAGTGACAAATTATGGTGGCTAAGCTGTGGTCCTGGGTTAGCGAACTTAGTGACAAAGGCAAGGCTGTGGTCTTGGGTTCGATTCCCAGGTCGAGCAAAGCAATTTTTGTAATTGATTGGCTCGGAACTGGATCCTCCAGGGGGTTGACGTCAGGCAGGCATCCGGTCGTAAAAACTAAGCTAAATCCTTTCTGCAACATGCGTGAAAAGGTGTGTTGCGGCCCCAAATTAAGGTGGAAATAGGGCAGGTAGAAATAAAGAAAAAGTGCAGTGTACCAACCCTGGTGGTAGAATATTCGTATCCGCCCGGATGGCGACCACCGTACACATGGTGTTAAAACCTACCATAGTGACCCACACTGTGAATCGCGTCCCAAGATCATCCAGTGTACTTCCGGTTCTCTCGAGAGACTTTCGGCATGGCTTGATGGTTGGTTGGGACGGGTATGGGGGTATCCTTGTATCTGCATCGGTCATCCGCCTGTCTTGTCGCAAGCCCCTCGATTAGCTCCTTCCATCTTTAGATTCGGAGTGTGAAGAAGCATAAATAAGCCGGCATGATTCTGGCGACCACTGATAAACTCACTGTTTGTCAGTGGACGCTAGTTTTTTTGGACTGCAATACGTTTACCATCAGGTGCAGTGTAGTCACTTTACCATGCCTGGATTAAAAAAAAACAGCGTGGTAGACTAAGGCCTAACCTCTCTCGTGAGTAGAGGAGGCCCGTGCCCAGCAGTGGGACAGTAATATTACAGGGCTGATTTATTTTTCAGGAGCACGTAGACAAATACAGCCACCAGCGGTACTTGCCTACGACTTAATAACCAAAGAAATGCTGTTTAGATATGTCATCAGTTCTAGTACTTCTCAGGTTTTGATCAATGAAAGAACGAGTGGAGGTATGTCACCTTTAATTTCTTAGTATACATGTATGTCGCCGCAGAATATGTTTTCAATGCTTAATTAATGTATTTTGATTATCTGTTAATTATTACATTGGATTTTGAGTTCATTGTAAGTTAAACTAGCGAGCCTTAATTTTATGAATGAAGCAATTAACCTTGATTTCACAATGTTTCCGATAAATGGCGCCAGCGTGGTTTCGTTAAATTGTTTAACACCTTTGTTGGTTTCTGAAATCATTGTTAAAATTCACAAATCATTATTTAAAGTTAAGTTTACCTAATTACGGAATTTATTACGTGATTTTTAATATAGGAAGATTAACATACATAACATAAGCTCACGCCTGTATCCCCGAAGGGGTAGGCAGAGGCGCTCTAGCGAACTAGAACACCCACATTTCACCGAGCTTAGTTCCGTCCCAGATGTTATATCGGCATATCGGGCACAAATTCCAGACTTCGGGCTGATATGGAAAAATCCAATATCACTGCCCGACCCGAGGATCGAACCCGAGACCTCAGAACCGTAGTCGTACCGAAATACCACCACGCCACGGAGGCAGTCAGTAGGAAGATTATACGATTATTAAGAGCTACTGCCTCGTCATATATGTTATATAGTATACCATATATGTTTGACATATATGTAGTCATATATGTTTGACAGCCTCCGTGGCGCAGTGGGCGAGTAGCCCCGGCTGTGAAACGTGAGGTCATGGGTTCGATTCCCGCACCGAGACAAATGTCTGTGTAGCCCACAGATATTTGTTTCGGGTCTGGGTGTTGTGAGACCGAAAGTCTCTCGTAGTTTCTGATACCGTCCGTGTTTTGGTAATTTTTAACGTGACAATATTGCACTTTTTAACCCCATTCCTATTATAATTTTAAGTCACTAAGGCTCAATTGCACCACTATTATTAACCTAGAGTTAGTCCTAACCGCAAGCTAAATTGACAGAAAATGTATGAATGACATGTAACTTAACTTGCGGTTAGGACTAACTCTAGGTTAATAATAGTGGTGCAATTGAGCCTAAGAGCGACTTGCACCACTATTACTAACCTACAGTTAGCCTTAACCTCAAGTTAAATTGAAATAGAAATATATGAAGGACATGTAATTAATTACAAGTAACTAATTAAATGTCATCATTTATTATCTGTAATTACATGTAATGAATTACATGCCCTTCATATATTTCATTTTCAATTTAACTTGAGGTTAGGACTAACTAACTGTAGGTTAGTAATAGTGGTGCATGTCGCCCTAAATGAAGTAGAATGTCAAGAGTAAGGAAGCTTGATCTCCTTCCTGTTCCACAGCCATATATGCCGCCACTAGATCAAGGAGGCGACTATAAATGACTGAATTCTCAATTAGGTTTATAAATTTGTATTATTTCAGGTCTAACTTCAATAACAATTGACGTGCAACCATCATCGTGTGACGACGCGTATGCATATATTAACGACTTGGCTACAGAGGGGCTGGTAGTATTCTCACTGAAACAAAAGGAGTTCTGGAGAGTGAATCATACAAGTTTCGCCCATGACGAGAGCGCTATGAATTTCACAGCTGCAGGTAAGATTATAATACTACTTTTATTACTTCTTTTTACCTGCGTCATATAAATAATGATATCAGCCCTGTAATATTACTGTCCCACTTCTGGGCACGGGCCTCCTCTACTAATGAGAGGGGTTAGGCCTTAGTCTACCACGCTGGCCTAATGCGGGTTGATAGACTTCACATACCTTCGAAATTCTTAAAAAACATAACAATAGCTCACGCCTGTATCCCCGAAGGGGTAGGCAGAGGCGCACTAGCGAACTAGAACACCCACATTTCGCCGAGCTTAGTTCCGTCCCAGATGTGATAGGGGGCAAGCGTATCGCCATATCGGGCACAAATTCCAGACTCCGGACTGATATGGAAAAATCCAATATCACTTTGCCCGACCCGGGGATCGAACCCGAGACCTCAGAACCGTAGTTGTACCGAAATACCACCAAATACCGAAATTCTTGTGGAGAAATTTTCGGGTATGCAGGTTTCCTCACGATGTTTTCCTTCACCGTTATAGCAAGTGATATTTCACAATGAAAACACACTTAACACAGAAAAGTTAGAGGTGCATCCTCCTTTTTGTGGTTGGTCTCGAACCTTAGACACTCGTCTCGCCAGTCCGTACCATTCTCAACTGAGCTATCGATGCTTCTTTATCTGCACTTATCCCACCTTAATGTGGGATCGGCACAACGATTTTTCAAGCATGTTGCAAGAAGGATTTGGCTTACGACTTTATTAGTTTTAAGAGCGTCTGCCTGCCTGACGTCAACACCCATCTGGGGGAATATATAATACAACTACTAATATTGATAAAAATAATTAATGTATGTTTGTTACTTAATCACGCCAGAATGGCTGAACAAATCTGGATGAAATTTGGCACAGAGATAGCTTATAGTCTAGGATAGCTCTCATTAGGTAAAAAAATCTAAACAAGTAAATATACAAATATATTTTTATTAGTATAAAGGTATAGTCTCTTTTTAGCTTGTTTTTAATTTGTTACAATATTTTATGGTGACATGATTGTATGGGTTTTTTGCCTGAAATAAATAATAAATAAAAAAAAAAATAGTAAAAACCCGTGCCCAGCAGTGGGACACTAAACACAGTACTTTTGCTTACAGGAAATGTAATCAACTGGAAAGATGGCCTATTCAGCATCGCTCTATCAGAAACCAAAGAATCAAAGCGAAAAGCGTATTACCATCCGCTAGTATCGACTCATGAATTCGCAGTAGATACTAGGGTTTTAAAACAAAGAGGATTTAACTTCGCTAACCAATTTGAGGTAAGAACAATTTTTGATAGCCCACCAAACCGCCACGTGGGGGGTTACCACCACCTCTTGTAGCAGTATTATTATACTCTTGCTTAATTTTTTTGTACGGGAATCGGTACAAGTAAGATAATAATAATACTGCTAAAATCTCCAGTTGGTACTTGATTACGGAATCCTATCAGACAAGCTTTTGGATACATAGATGGAAAATTAGCGGAGATTAGAAAAAAACAAGCAAGTGCATGGTGCATATATATGCGACTACAATGATGTTTTCGTTATTTCCAGAACAAATTGTTTAGCCGGTAGGAGGTGCGGACACTTAACTCTAAGAAAAAATAGTACTTTAGCGCGAGTTGCAGCGCTATTACTAATCTAAAGTTACACTTCATCTCGATTTATCCTACAGCTCACTCCTATCTTTAAATCAAGATTCTCTATTTATAGAGATTCATTTGCGGAGTTGCAAATGGTCCTTAAGAGCCATTTCACAAAATTCGACTGCTCCAGATTAGGTAAAAAACTCGCGAAGTTCGTTCGAATCAACAAAAAGTGAAGATAAGGGACCATGGCGCGACTAAAACATTTTGATACTTTTGCATTTCACTGAACTCGAGTTATCCGAATTTTAATTTTATTATTTATCATAATGTAATATTGTAAACTATTATATAGAATATGTAGATGGATACTAAAACAAGCCAGTCTTATTACAACATAGCGTAATATTAAATGTAATTTATATATATATATATATATATATTTCCCGAAAAGGCATTGACAAAATTAGGTTCAATTTTTATCTTTTAACATTACTATTACGCTTTTAATTGTCCTCCGTATATGTGGAAATGTTATTGATACCAACTTTCTTAAACAAAATAACTGATTTATATCACCATCATCTTTACTACATCTTCGTGTTTCCGAAATAGATGAAGCCATTTGCAGGCGTGTATGTATAGTTATGATGATGTTATGATATATGTGAAACAACAAAACTAACTATTCTAATAACATATGGAGTTCGTAATGACGGCGCTAAAAATCATCATTAATATATATAATAAGAATGTAAATATCGCGCGTCTGTACATTGCTTAGATTTCCAAAAAAACTAATTGGGGGGTTCAGGAATAGTAATAGAACACATTATTATCATTTTTAGAAGTTTTGTCTGTCTGTCTGTATGTTTCACCACGTATCAAATGAAAACCACCAAAGTAATTCTACGGAACTGGATAGAAAATCATAGACCACATCTTTCATCAATCATAGACTTTGTTTTATTTAAATAGGCCAACTCTGTCAAAAGATACGGATATTTTTGTTCTGTGTGTGCGATTGTTGGGAGTTCTTTATAGCCTGAAAGTGATTTTCAAATTTATCAATAGATGGCATTACCATATTTTCTGAGTCATATTGAATATTTTACGAATTGTGTACCATTTTAAAATCGTTTAGTGATCCGGGGTCGAAATCTAAAAAAGTGCCCGCCTTTTGTTTTTCTTTGTTTTTGGGCCTATTGACTTCAAAATCAAAATCGCGGTCGCCCCGTGGATCCAAACGACGAAACCGATATCAAATCTGTCAAAAGCGGCCGCCATTTTGTTTTTCTTTGTTTCTGGGCCGATTGACTTCAAAATCGATATCTTGGTCGCCCCGTGGTTCCGAACTACTGAACCGCTGTAAAATCTGTCAATAGTGGCCGCCATTTTGTTTTTCTTTGTTTTTGGGCAGATTGATTTCAAAATCGATATCTGAATCGCCCCATTGTAGAATATTTAGACTAAAACGACAGGGTGGATCGATAAATCAAAAGTTTTTACCGTTGGCCCTACAAAATATGCGTGCGAAGCCGCGGGCAAAAGCTAGTAGTTAATATAAGTCAATAAGCCATATAAGTCAATTAGTTTTATGTTTATGAGGATTTATTTATAATAACCTAGTTTTTCTTGCAGCTCCACATGCTTGAAATTGTAGGATTGAAGGGAAAAGTTTATGATTTGTCGATTTGGTCTGTCATTTTAATTTGAATATTCTACATGCGCATGTGGCGCAGCGGCCGAGTAGGCTATGAATCGTGAGGTCGCTGGTTCGTTCCCGCTCCCCGAGACAAGTGTCTGTGTGACACAGATATTTGTTGTAATTATTTATTTATTGAGAGAGAATCCCTTCAGTCCTACAAAATACGCGTGCGGAGCCGCGGGTAAAAGCTAGTATAATATATTTTATTTACAAAGAAACCTAAATACCTAACAAATATTACACCTAAATATATAATATTTTTTTTAGTTTTGACCCCATATCCGCCCTTCCGAACCTACTCGGTAGCCCAGATATCGATTTTGAAGTAAATCGGATCAAAAACAAAGAAAAATAAAAAGGGCGTCCGCCTTTTCAGTTATGACACCAGATCTGGCGTTGAAAATTACGGGGCAACCCAGATATTGATTTTGAACTCAAAGAAAGAAATAAAATAAACTTTATTCAGCCAATGTCTCAGACAACAGTGAGTGAGAGAGAACAAAAAAAAATAAGACAGAATATGTAGCACTAAAGATCAAAGTTAAAAGAATCAAAATTTCAAAACCTATTTTATCCCTTTTTGGGGTAAAAAAAATCACAACCTCTGTCTGATCCTAGGGCTAAACTTTCATCAAAATCAGTTTGATCAGCGGTATCTGAATTCCTATATATACTTTCATCCCATATTTCATGCCTTTAGAGGTTGATTTAAACTCCATTTGAGTCCCTAGGGTCAAAGGTATCCTTATTTTATCAAATCTGCTATTTCATCAAAATCTATTAAGCGGGGTTTTATCCCATTAGGGGTTGATTTAAAAAATAAGGAGACTTTGTGTTAATCCAGGATGTCAGCAACTCCCATACTAAATTTCATCAAAATCTATTTAGTCGTTTTTGCGTGAAAGAGTACCAAACATACACACACATACACACATACACCCACACAAACTTTCGCATTTATATTAGTTCGATGGTGATTATAACAAAAACTGAAAACCGACTTCAAAATTGAACACCTAAAATGTCTTCAAATCTTAAAAATTTTGAAGTCGCGTTTCAGTTTTTGTTAAACTTTAATTATTTTTTATCTATTTTTGTGTAATATTGAAAGAATTATCCACCAACTCTTAATAGTTAAGGAGTTATAATTTACATCAGCTCAGCAACATGAGATGATGAGTACCAGACGCAAATACCAATATAGTTTTAGAAAATATATAAAACACACTTTGGTCCCTATAAAGTCTGATGGTTGCCCTCGATTTTTATAGGATCCCATCATCAGATCCTGATTTGGTGCCAATGGGACCACCTGGAAGGTATACTCTTTTCAACAAAAACATTATTTCACGAATCGGCGTAGGCGTCTTCGAGTAATCGGGGAACATACATAACAAAAAAAGACAGACGAATTGTTAACCTCCTCCTTTTTTTGAAGTCGGTTAATAAAATGCAATTACAGTACAATGAGGTACAATAATTAAAATTATATACATAACGTACTATAAAAAAAAAAACTCTCATGGATCAAAACCTATCAGTTGTGGTATATTTTGTAATTACGAATTCTATAGCATTCGGAAGCAGCACGGAAAAATCGACACAGGTCCTACTCCGACGAGCGCTGGCGCGCGACTGATTTCCGAACGCAAATTCATTGCAATTTTGTGCGATGTATTTTTTGTAATAAAAAAGTGATCAATAAAAATATTTCCAATTGACCTACAAAATTAGGTTGTTTATAAAACAAAGTTTATTTTGGTACAGATTGTTTCTTGTAATTTGCTTTTCTTCTTTGCAAAAACTCGCGATAAACTTCGGATATAAATCGTAAAAATCGTCACAGTCTTTATTTTTTTTACAATCAGTGTGATTAATTATCGATATTCTGTCAACCAAACGTCAACAGTTTTATATGCCTGATATCTAGGATTTTTCTCGTGGCCATTTAATGACTTTTAATAAGAGAATTAGGAGCCTGAAGATGACCTGTTTCGTTATTTTCAAGAAACAAGGTCCGGGAGATTAATCGCTATTAAAAAATCAAAGTAGTATTAGTAAATGTTTTAAACAATACGTCAACAAAAATAATCGATCTATATTTTTAATGTATTCAATGGCATTCAACCCGTTCTTATCATGGTAAATTAGGCGCTCAAAATCTTGGAAATCTCGCATAAAATGTGAAATGCCTCTTAAAGCTATATTTTCACAAACGAATTCTGTGAGAGGCCGCAGGTTCAATTCCCGCACCAAGGCGAATGTATGTGTGGCCCAAAGATATTTGTTTTGTGTGTGTGTGTGTGTGTGTGTGTGTGTGTGTGTGTGTGTGTGTGTGTGTGTGTGTGTGTGTGTGTTTGTATTGTGTAAGTGTGTGTGTGTGTGTGTGTGTGTGTGTGTGTGTGTATGTGTGTGTATTTGTATATGTGTGTGTGGGTGTATGTGTGGGGGTGTGTCTTAATTGTCAACTGACTTCAACAAAGGGAAGCCCTCCATTCGACAGTTTTTATGTATGTTACACGATGCCTCCGCCAAATAATGAGTGGTAGACAATAACGTCTACAGCACAAATAAGCCGGCTCGACCGTTGGAGACCATTGTCTCATAGAAAACCGACGTAAAGTGGCAGCTTGCTGTCGTGTTTCGTTCGGTGAGTGAGATATCCGGTAGCCCATTGCCCCCTACCGCAATCCCTTTTCCCTCCCCTTCCATTCCCGTCTTTTAGGTTGGCAACGCATCCATGATTATTTTTGGGTCTCGTGTGTCTATGAGCGGTGGAGATCACTTACCATCAGGTGACCCATCTGCTCGTTTGCCAGGCTCTGCTATAAAAAAAATTTATCTGCTATAAAATATATGGTATGTACCTATGTATAATGTTATATTTAATTTATGTATTTATATTATTATTGTATTTATACTGATCTTATTATATTCGTTACTTATCGTTACGAGTTTATATTACTTTCTTTTTATTTTGCAAGCAATGTATATAAATATTTTACTTCTTTTTTTACCCCTATCGTCCTCATTACACCTGCCATGTCAATTTCTCCACCACCCCAAGGTTGACTGAGAGAGAATGCCAGAGAATGCTTTTAGCATTAAGTCCACCTGTATACTTATTGTATATGAAGTGTAATAAATAACAAATAAATAAATAAAAAGTTTTTAAACATGTATGTACCTCTACATGTATGTGTTTATTTCCAGGACTTGGGTACCAGGGGTCCTAATACCCAGAGTGGTACGCATGTCTACCACGAAGGCACAAGGACTCTGTTCTTCGCGAATGTGGCCCAGGATGCCATCCTGTGCTGGAATGTGGACACGCCACTGACTCCAGAAAGTGTCGGAGTAGCAGCTCAAGATCATAAGAAGCTTGTCTATATAAGTGGTAATTTACTTTCATATTTAATCATACATACATAGGTATACCTTTTGTCGCCTCCTTCGTCTAGTGGAAGCATATATGGGCTGTGAACCGGGAGGTCCTGGATTCGATTCCAGGTCAAGAAAAGCTATTTTTCTAGTTTAATTTGCGCGTAACTGGATCTCAGAGGGGGTTGACTTAAGGCAGGCAGCCGGTTCCGCCCTGTGGAATGGGGGCGTTTGGAGAATTCCACCACGGTATCCCCTGCCTGTCGTAAGAGGCGACTAATAGGGGCCTTCCGGGGTCGCGGACGTGCAGCGGGGGGCTGTGCGCCCCTTTTAGTACTATTGTACATGCGGCCCCGGGACGGACGGCAGCACGGACGGTCGGCCTCGTGCTGCCGTAGACGCCGAGGGCGTCCTTCGGCGGCGGGGGCTTATGAGCCCCCCCCCAAATTGGAGACGGGCCGCAAGGCGGCACCGCGCAGGGGCGGTTCCGGTAGCAATCCGAGTCTATCTCCGGATACCCCGGGACCGCCCCACTGAAGCGCCGAAGAAGGCCACCGCGGGGTTTTTAGTCGGTATTGCCGGTGTAGGGTGTATATAGTGTTAGGGACTCGGCCCAGCGTCGCCCGGATGTCGACCATCTCTCCCGGGCATCACGGCGCTGGGTCGTAAGACCGGCGAACCCGACATACCCGCTGCGTCCACCCCCCCGGGCGCGGCGGCAGTGGTAAAACACTTTTCCCCGCGACAAAAAAAAAAGGCAGGCAGCCGGTCGTAAAAACTTATCAAAATCCTTTCTGCAACATGCTTGAAAAAGTGTGTTGCGCCGACCCCACATTTATGTGGGATAAGGGCAGATAGAAAGAAAGACATATAGTACTAACTAATTGGGAGAGGGGAGGTAGAAAGAAAGCTTTGGCAGCGGCCACGTCCGCGTGAGAGACTGTCCCCTCGTATTTCCATTTTCATGCCTACCTGACGTCAACCCTGGTCGGTAAAAATCCAATCCCAAGAAAATTGTGTACAATCAACACAAATTCCAGTATTTAAAGCTAATATTATTTTTCCAGACATGAAATTAAAAGAAGACCGATTGTGGGTACTGGTAAATCAAATACCAAGATTTGTGTACTCTTCCTTCAATATTAATGAAGATAATTACTTTATACACAGGTAAAGTGTATATATTTATTTTGACTAAGTGGCTCAGCGAGTAGCCGGCTGTGAAGCTATAGGCCGCGGGTTCGATTCACGCACCGAGACAAATGTTTGTGTGGCCCACAGATATTTCTTGTGGGTGGGTGTTGAGACCGTGCAATTCTGATACCCACGATACAAGACTAATATCTTAGGCTGATATCTATAGAGCGAACTTCGACTAAGTCTAAGTCAAAGAACCGATCTCAGTAAGGATTTGGAATTTTTAAATCGAAAAAAATGTTAGCTTAGGTTGTCAGTCTGTTTTTCTTGTAAAAAATGGCTCGTACTAGATCGAAGTTCGATTTAAAAATTCCAAATCATCACTGAGTTCGTTTCTTTGACTCAAACTTAGGCTGATATCTATAGAGCGAACTTCGACTAAGTCTAAGTCAAAGAAACAACCCTATGAGGATTTTCAATTTTTAAATCGAACTTTGACTTAGTCAGAGTCGTTTTTTTACAAGAAAATCTTTGCTTAATCTGTCTGTCAGTCTGTTTTTCTTGTAAAAAGTGGCTCGGACTAAGGCGAACTTCGATTTAAATATTCGAAATCCTCATTGAGTTCGTTTCTTTGACTCACACTTAGTCGAAGTCCGCTCTATAGATCTCAGCCGTAATTATGCCGAATAATTATTTTTCTTTTATCATTGGTTGATGGATACCCACGATATACCTTATGTGGGGTCATGACTATATTATTATGAAATAATTGAAATTGAAATAAATGAGGTATAATAATAAAGACACCCAACAATCACACACCTAGTCCTGACCCCACACTAGGTATAACCTGTATCGTGGGTGTCAGAGACTATGAGAGACTTTCGGTCTTACAACACCCCGACTTGAAACAAATATCTGTGGGCCACACAAACATTTGTCTCAATGCGGGAATCGAACCCGCGGCCTCTCTCTTCACAGCCGGCTACTCGCCCGCTGCGCCACGGAGGCTGTCGAAGATGATGATCGTTATGTGTTTGATTTAAATTGACCCAAATATATTTATTTTTAGACTGCCTCGGTGGCGTGGTTGTATTTCGGTACGAATACTGTCCTGAGGTCTCGGGTTCGCTCCCCGGGTCGGGCAAAGTGATATTGGATTTTTCCATATCAGCCAGGAGTCTGGAATTTGTGCCCGATATGGCGACAGGCTCGCCCCCTATCACATCTGGGATGGAACTAAGCTCGGCGAGGGGGGTGTTCTAGTTCGCTAGAGCGCCTATGCCTACCCCTTCAGGGATACAAGCGTGAGCCTATGTTATGTTATGTTATATCTATTTTTCAGTGGAAACGTCCAAGACCTGATTCGAGGCACAGTTTGCATGAAGTAAAGAGACTGACATAATATAAATGAATCTTTCCACCTGCCCGTATCCCACTGAATGTGGGATCAACGCAACACACATGTCAAGCATGTTTTAGAAAAGATACGGCTTTTATACGAATAAATATATTTTACGAATTATTTCTTTTATTTCCACCTGTATTATTTTTTTTATATAGCAGAGACTGGCAAACGAGCAGATGGGTCACCTGATGGTAAGTGATCTCCACCGCCCATGACCAAAGAAAAAAAGAAGAAACAAAAACAATCACAAGACACAAAAAGAATCATGGGTGCGTTGCCAACTTAAAAGGAGGGAATGGTAGGGGGGGAAGGGATTGGGAAAGGGAGGGGTGTAAATGGGCCGCCAGAAATCGGAGTGTCTTTGAATGATAAAAATTTAACTAGATAAATCACTATATATTACTATTAGGCCGGCAACGCATCCATGATTCCCCTGGTATTATGGATGTTTATGGGCGGCGCTGATCACTTATCAGGTGACCCACTTGCACGTTTGCCCCCTCTTCTATAAAAAAACTATGTTTTGGAAGTAAGCAACATAACTTTGTAAAGTGACATTTCGATCTGTCAGTTTACTCCGTCTAATGAGCAATTAGGGTATAGACTATAGACTATCATCCCATAATTCATCCCCCACTGTACGTGGAAGAAAGGTATCCTAAAAGCATTTTTTACCACTTTGTCGGTGTGATTGAGAATCACAGCTTTCCAGATACAGCTTTTGTTGCGAAATATATATGTACGCAACCCCTAACATAACATTTTAGTAAATTTGTAAACGAGTATTTATGTTGTCAGACTATAATGCGTTGGCTAAACTATAATTGTCAAATCTTGATTGTCATTGTTCTCTGTCTCTCTTTTTTTGGTTGGCTATCACACGACGCACTGTACTTGTAATTATTTAATTAAGAAATATATAGTTATTGCGCATTTTATCCACTGTGCTTTCATTTCAACAGCTTTCCAGTAGTATAGTGTCTGAGGGAGGTAACCTAAAGGCACAGACGTAAAAAAAGATGGACGGAGTGCTAGGAACATTCAAAATAAAGCAGGGTTTTCGGCTCATCCGATCTCATCATCATCATCATCATCATTAGCCATAGGACGTCCACTGCGGAACATAGGCCTCCCCCAAAGATTTCCACATCAACCTGTTGGAAGCGGCCTGCATCCAGCGACTTCCTGCGACCTTTATCAGGTCGTCGGTCCACCTTGTAGGTGGACGTCCTACGCTGCGCTTGCCGGTACGTGGTCTCCACTCGAGAACTTTTCTGCCCCATCGGCTATCAGTTCTACGAGCTATGTGCCCTGCCCACTGCCATTTCAACTTGCTAATCCTCTGGGCTATGTCGGTGACTTTCGTTCTTTTACGGATCTCCTCATTCCTGATTTGATCACGTAGAGAAACACCGAGCATAGCCCTCTCCATAGCTCGCTGAGTGACTGTGAGCTTTCTAATGCGGCCCATAATTAGAGGCCACAGACATCCGATCTATCAACACGTAATGGCGGCGACTGATGGAATGAGCCGGAAACACTGCTTCATTTTCAATAGCGCTCCGTCCATCTTTTTTTGTTTCCTTTTTGCCATTTGCCTTCGGAACGCTAAAAATACTGACGCATTCTGCAGGGTTACCACCACCTCTTATAGCAGTATTATTATAATCGTTCTTCGTTTGTTTTGTATGGGAATCGGTACTAGTAAAATTATAATAATACTGCTATAAGAGGTGGTGGTAACCCCCCTGAACTTTTGAACTACTTTTCCACCGACTTCCAAAAAGGAGAAGGTCCTCAATTCGTCTGCATTTTTTTATGTATGTTACGCGATATCTCCGCCGAATGTGGACGGATCTTCAAAATTCTTTTTGTGTTCGATAGAGCTTCTTTCAAGGGTGGTCCCATATAAATTTGGTCACGATCCGATTTGAAGTCGGTCTGTTAAGTTTTTAAACTTGTGATTATGTAGTCCTTTAATTATAAAGCATTGATAAACACTTCGCCGAATCTATAATGTATGTTTTATGATGCACAAAAACATTACTTTTTGTTGGTTACCATTGTTTCTTTGTAATTTGGTTTCTTTGAAAACATGAATTGTAAAAAATTCGTTTCAACTACGTGTTTGCATATTTTGACCGACGCAAAAAAGGGAAGTTGTTATGCTACCACTATAAAGAAGAGGCCTATGCCCAGCAGTGGGTGGATAAAGGCTAATGATAATGATAACCAGGAGGTCGCCTCCTTTATTCTACCCCTAAAACCCGAATAAATTAAATAGGTAAATAATTTGTAACAAATCCGTGATCCTGTATACTCGAACTAGACTTAGGTGATTCAAAGCAAACAGATCTTATTATAATTTGTTATTAGTGAGATAATACGGCCAGTGGAAAACAAATAATATATCACGTCATGTTCACTAGGAAACTGTGGAAATAGTGATGTGATGAGTCGATAATTTACGGTGAAAGTTATCGATAGTTTCTTGCAAACAATATATTCGCATCGATCTGATAGCCAAGTAATATATAAACCTATTTGGTGAGGAAATGGCGAAGCCTATTTTGGCGAAATGATTATTCTATCTAGAAGTGATAAATATTATTTATATATACAAAAGCCATTTCTGCTAAGCCAAAAAAAAAGCCAAGGATTTTTCCATATCAGCCCGGAGTCTGGAATTTGTGCCCGATATGGCGATAGGCTCGCCCCCTATCACATCTGGGACGCAACTAAGCTCGGCGAAATGTGGGTGTTCTAGTTCGCTAGTGCGCCTCTGCCTACCCCTTCGGGAATACAGGCGTGAGCTTATGTATGTAAAAGCCCACGCCTGTAGTCTGTATCCTCGGAAGAGTAAGCAGAGATGAACTATCGAACTAGTACTCCCACATTTCACGGACGGAATTAAGCTCGGCGAAATGTGGGTGTTCTAGTTCGGTAGTGCGCTTCTGCCTACCCCTTTAGAGATACAGGCGTGAGCTTATTATTTTATGTGTTCCAGGGGGTTGACTCTTGACACTTGATTAGAATTTGACTTCGATTCGACTTCGTTTATTGACTTAAAATTCCACCGAAAGCGAGTTAAAAAGTGCGCTAATATTGCATGAGATTCGAGAACTTTTTATTTAGTATTTTTTTACGTGACATTAGTGCACTTTTTAACTCTATTTCGGTGGATTTTAAGTCACTAAGTGAAGTCGGCAGGCAGGTCGCTTAGTTTTTTTTTATTTATTTATTTATCGTTTAAACAATAAAGTACAAACAAATTATTATATAGTAGCATCTATAAACCACTAAGGTTTGTGCTGTGCTACCAAGAAGTTAGGTCGAGGAGTTAGGGTCTTACCTACTTCACATACCTTCGAAATTCCTGTAAATAAATTCTCGGGTATGCAGGTTTCCTCAAGATGTTTTCCTTCACCGTTATAGCAAGCGATATTTCACAATGTAAATACACATAATACAGAAAAGTCAGTGGTGTATGCTCCACTGAGGTTGGTCTCGAACCAACACGGTTTGGTGTTAAAAAAAGTTGGTATATTTTGAGTCTGCACGCATAAATTCTCTATTTCACGCTAGGTTCATATCGATAATTTATCTAAAATTGCACATCACTAGTTAACCACGATCCAGGGTCAGACAAAGTTTAATCATATCTGAATAAATGATCTCTAGCAGTCATTACCTTGATTTGGTGCCGCGACGTCCATCTTTAGGTACGTCATCTTCAAATTCTAAATAAACTTAGATTTTTTTTGAGCCACGCTGTAGACAGTTACGTCTACAGCACGAATGGGCCGGCTCGACCGGGCAGATACCACTGTCTCACAGAAAACCGACGTAAAGTTGCAGCTTACTGTCGCATTCCGTTCGGTGAGTGAGATTTCCAGTGGCCCAATTCCCCCCCCCCTTTCTCAATCCTTTTTCCCTCCCCTTTCTTTCACTCCTTTTAGGTTGGCAACGCACCCATGATTCTTTTTGTGTCTTGGGTGTTTATGGGCGGTGGAGATCATTACCATCAGGTGACCCATCTGCTCGTTTGCCAGTCTCTGTAAAAAAAAGTAGCAGGTCGCTGTTGCGTTTCGTTCGGTGAGTGGGATTTCCAGTGGCTCAATTCCCCCCTTCCTCCTTCCTGAAGGTGAAAGGGTCACCTGCTCGTGTGCCACCTGCTGCTATAAAAAAAATGTCATGATAATAATTCTATTCTCAGAAATGGCCGTCAAACTACTGTTGCTTCTAGAATTATTATTGTTCATTCTAACATCAAGCTTAGACGTCAAGAAAGTTGGACGTCTGACTGAAGTGTTCGCTTGGAAGCAACTTACCTACAACATTGATGGGGTTCTATGTAAGTATATTATAAATAACACCTAACAGTCACACATAGTCCTGACCCCACAGTAAAATACGATTCTTGTGTCGTGTATCAACATAAATAACACCCAACAGTCACACATTGTCCTGACCCCACAGTAAGATACGAGTCTTGTGTCGTGTACCAACATAAATAACACCCAACAGACACACATAGTCCTGACCCCACAGTAAGATACGAGTCTTGTGTCGTGTATCAACATAAATAACACCCAACAGTTACACACATAGTCCTGACCCCACAGTAAGATACGAGTCTTGTGTCGTGTATCAACATAAATAACACCCAACAGTTACACACATAGTCCTGACCCCACAGTAAGATACGAGTCTTGTGTCGTGTATCAACATAAATAACACCCAACAGTTACACACATAGTCCTGACCCCACAGTAAGATACGAGTCTTGTGTCGTGTATCAACATAAATAACACCCAACAGTCACACACATAGTCCTGACCCCACAGTAAGATACGAGTCTTGTGTCGTGTATCAACATAAATAACACCCAACAGTCACACACATAGTCCTGACCCCACAGTAAGATACGAGTCTTGTGTCGTGTATCAACATAAATAACATCCAACAGTCACACACATAGTCCTGACCCCACAGTAAGATACGAGTCTTGTGTCGTGTATCAACATAAATAACACCCAACAGTCACACACATAGTCCTGACCCCACAGTAAGATACGAGTCTTGTGTCGTGTATCAACATAAATAACATCCAACAGTCACACACATAGTCCTGACCCCACAGTAAGATACGAGTCTTGTGTCGTGTATCAACATATATAACGCCCAACCGTAACACATAGTCCAGAGACCACAATTAGCACTTTGGATGCTGATGATGAATCGAATGATGACATTAATAAGTGCCATCTTAATTTCATTTATCCAAAGTCTTCCTTTCTGCCTGGCGTTATCCCAGCCTAATACCAAGGTCGGCCTTTTTACTTAAACGCTTCCACTTCGCCCGATCTTGAGCTACCTCCACAGTGAGACTATTGGCTCTCATATCCTCCTCCAAAACGTCCAGCCAGCGCTTGTTGGTTTGTGCACGGGGACGCACCCCTGGGGGATGACTCCTGACTCTCGATTCGATTGTGATTTCGATTTGGTTTCATTTATCGACCGACTTCCAAAAAGGAGGAGGTCCTCAATTCGTCTGTATTTTTTTTTATTTATGTTACGCAATATTTTCGCCGAATGTCGACCGATCTACAAAATTCTTTTTGTGTTCGATAGAGCTTCTTTCAAGGGTGGTCCCATATAAATTTGGTCACGATCGGATTTGAAGTCAGTCTGTTAAGTTCTTAAACTTGTGATTATTGGCTTAAATTCCACCGAAATCGACTTTTAAAGTGCGCTAATGTTGCATAATATTCGAGAACTTGTAATTTGGTAATTTTTAACGTGACATTAATGTACTTTTTTACTCGAATTCGGTGGAATTTTAAGTCAATAAATGAAGCCGAATCGAATTCAAGTTCAAATTGAGCGTCAGGAGTCAGTCAGAGTCTCCCTGGTACGAGTGGGCCAAACATATACAACCGATGACCTCGTGGTTTCCTCAAAACGTGTCTTTTTATAAAAACTGCACAGAGATTTAATGCATCGTATATTCAAAGATCTTTGCAATGGATTAAAGTTCAAAACTGGTTACTTAATATAACACAATGATGTTTTTTAGCCTTCTTTACAAAAGCATTCTATGTTCAAGGTAATTTTACACAAGTTTTATTTGAATTCCATTTTGTTTCATTTAGGCTCAATTGCACCACTATTATTAACCTAGTTAGTCCTAACCGCAAGTTAAGTTACATGTCATTCATACGTTTTCTGTCAATTTAGCTTGCGGTTAGGACTAACTCTAGGTTAATAATAGTGGTGCAATTCAGCCTTATTGACTTAAAATTCCATAGAAATCGAGTTAAAAAGTGCGCTAATGTCACGTTAATAATCACAAGTTTAAAAACTTATCTGACCGACTTCCAATTTTCCGATCGTGACCAAATGTATATGGGACCTTGAAATAAGCTCTATCGAACACAAAAATAATTTTGAAAATCGGTCCACATTTGGCGGAGATATCGAGTAACATACATAAAAAAACCGACGAATTTAGGACCTCCTCCTTTTTGGGAAGTCGGCCGAAAATTACCAAATGGCAAGTTTTCGGTAGGTTTTGAAGGCAATAAATGAAACGAATCGAAGTCAAATTCGAATCGAGTGTCAGGGGACTGGAGACGCAGTTATGCATTTTTGTTTTGCAGTGACTCAAGACCGCATATCCGACTTCCAACAAAACACTCTATCGCGGAAGAAACGACAATCCGACCTAGTATACTTCAAGAATGAATACATGGATGAAAGGATTTGGAATGAGAGTAAGATTTACACTTGCCTTATTCATAAGCATACTCAAATTCAAATAATTTTACCTATATAATTTAAAGCTGTCTATAGAGCTAACTTTGACTAAGGCTGAGATCTATAGAGCGAACTTCGACTAAGGCTGAGATCTATAGAGCGAACTTCGACTAAGGCTGAGATCTATAGAGCGAACTACGACTAAGGCTGAGATCTATAGAGCGAACTACGACTAAGGCTGAGATCTATAGAGCGAACTACGACTAAGGCTGAGATCTATAGAGCGAACTACGACTAAGGCTGAGATCTATAGAGCGAACTACGACTAAGGCTGAGATCTATAGAGCGAACTACGACTAAGGCTGAGATCTATAGAGCGAACTACGACTAAGGCTGAGATCTATAGAGCGAACTACGACTAAGGCTGAGATCTATAGAGCGAACTACGACTAAGGCTGAGATCTATAGAGCGAACTACGACTAAGGCTGAGATCTATAGAGCGAACTACGACTAAGGCTGAGATCTATAGAGCGAACTACGACTAAGGCTGAGATCTATAGAGCGAACTACGACTAAGGCTGAGATCTATAGAGCGAACTACGACTAAGGCTGAGATCTATAGAGCGAACTACGACTAAGGCTGAGATCTATAGAGCGAACTACGACTAAGGCTGAGATCTATAGAGCGAACTACGACTAAGGCTGAGATCTATAGAGCGAACTACGACTAAGGCTGAGATCTATAGAGCGAACTACGACTAAGGCTGAGATCTATAGAGCGAACTACGACTAAGGCTGAGATCTATAGAGCGAACTACGACTAAGTTTAAGTCAAAGTAACGAATTCAGTGAGGATTTGGAATTGTTAAATCGAACTTTGGCATAGTCCAAGTCATTTTTTACAAGAAAAACAGATTGACAGACAGACTAAGCAAAGATTTTTTTGTAAAAAATGACTCGGTCTTAGTCAAAATCTCCACTGAGTTCGTTACTTTGACTCAGACTTAGTCGAAATTCGCTCTACAGATCTCAGCCTAAGTCAAAGAAACGAACTCAATTTTTACGACGATTTTTGACTTTGTCCGAGTCATTTTTTACAACAACATCTTTACTTAATCTGTCTATCAGTCTAGTTTTCTTGTAAAAAATGACTCGGACAAAGTCAGTTTCATATAAAAATTCCAAATCCGTTATGCTATAAAACCGAAAGTCTTATAATATGTCCGATTGTTGGGTATTTAACTACTTTCTTAAACAATCTTCGTCATTTTAAGAATTCGGTTAAAAACATGCCTTGACGGGTGTATTTCGGTACGACTACCGTCCTGAGGTCTCGGGTTCGATCCCCGGCGAGGGCAAAGTGAAATTGAACTTTTCCATATCAGCCCGGAGTCTGGAATTTGTGCCCGATATGGCGATAGGCTCGCCCCCTATCACATCTGGGACGGAACTAAGCTCGGCGAAATGTGGGTGTTCTAGTTCGCAAGTGCGCCTCTGCCTACCCCTTCGGGGATACAGGCATGAGCTTATTTTTTATGTTTTGGCTAAAAAACTCTATCATGTACAGTAAGCAGTACATTTGTGTATCATTTCGCAACATTCTTTTTCTTTCTATGCTCATCTCATCTTTCTTACTGCTTCCAATCTTTTCTTTTCTTTTAGAGTACACTCGATTGGACTCTCGTGTGATACCGAGATGGAACTTGTACAGTTGAGTATCTATTCTATCCATCGATATATTATTTACCTAGATACACAGTTGACGTTCGGAAGATGGGACAGCAAAGGAGTGCTTAAGCACTCGTTTTGCATACAGTCCGACGCCAATGGAATTCTAAATTTCAAAATTCAAAAAGAACGCTTGCTCATTTCGTTTAAAAAGCTACTTTATTACACGTGCATAGGGTTATATTTGTGTTGGTTTAATTATAACTTGTGATCTTTTTCTTCGTTTTATTCCTGAGACCACTTTTTAGGAGGATATTTGCAAAGAACTGTGCATCTAGGGTATATTATATTGATGATTCTATCTTTCTTTTCTTTTCATACATCACTATCATACATTTAATGTAACTAGTTACTACCTTGGAATGATTAATTTGACAGCCTCCGTGGCGCAGAGGGCGAGTAGCCGGCTGTGAAGCGAGAGGCCGCGGGTTCGATTCCCGCATTGAGACAAATTTTTGTGTGGCCTACAGATATTTGTTTCAAGTGTGGGTGTTGTGAGAGCGTGCGTCTCTCATAGTCTCTGACACCCACGATACAGGTTATACCTAGTGTGGGGTCAGGACTAGGTGTGTGACTGTTGGGTGTATTTTATTTTATTATTTATTCATTATTTCACTTTTATTATCGCCTTCTTGCTCTAGTGGCAGCATATACCTATGGATCGGGAGGTCCTGGGTTCTTTATTAAATATTTCAAAAACCAAAATTATGTTCTTTGCAGGACCTAGGCCGTCGCAGCCCAACCCTGGAACAAATCGTATGCAATTTTTTTTTATCTGGCACAATGTAATTTTAAAAACTTAACCTTAATAAGTTTATGCCCGATATGGCGATAGGCTCGTCCCTATCCCATCTGGGACGGAACTAAACTCGGCGAGATGTGGGTGTTCTAGTTCACTAGTGCGCCTCTGCCTACCCCTTCGGGGATACAGGCGTGAGCTTATATTATTATTATGGATTACCTAATACAGCAGCGATAATATAATAAATAAGGGAAAATAAGAAGCGATAGCTCAGTTGGGAATGGTACGGACTGCCCAGACGAGTGTCGGAGGTTCGAGACCAACCACAAAAATGGAGCACACACCTCTAACTTTTCTATGTTAAGTGTATTTTCTTTGTGAATTATCGCTTGCTACAACGGTGAAGGAAAACATCGTGAGGAAACCTGCATACCCGAGAATCTCTCCACAAGAATTTCGAAGGTATGTGAAGTCTACCAACCCGCATTAGGCCAGCGTGGTAGACTAAGGCCTAACCCCTCTCATTAGTAGAGGAGGCCCGTGCCCAGCAGTGGGACAGTAATATTACAGGGGTAATATTATTATTACCTAATATGTTTTCAGTAAACCAGTCTGATGCGTTCTTCATACAATATAATAATGTCCCCATGGGAGTGGAGAGAGTAGGAAATCGAGTGTTCATCACGGTTCCTAGACGGAGATATGGTAAATAATAATTATTATAGTATTGGTAACCTCCGAATCATCAATATAATATACCCTAGATGCACAGTTATTTGCAAATATCCTCCTAAAAAATGGTCTCAGGAATAAAACAAAGAAAAAGATCACAAGTTCTAATTAAATCAACACAAATATAACGCTATGCACGTGTTATAAAGGAGCTTTTTAATTGGGATGGTCAAGCGTTCTTAAATTTGAATTTTGAAATTTAGAATTCTATAGGCATCCAACTGCAGGGAAAACGAGTGCTTAAGCACTCCTTTGCTGTCCCATTTTCCGAACGTCAACTGTGCATCTAGGTAAATAATATATCGATGATCTAGGTATATAATATATTGATGCTCCGAATATTCAAAAGTCCGCCTTATCTGTCAAAATTGTATGGCGAAAAACACGTATGTTTCCAATACGACTGAGTAACAACTTATGGATAACAAGTTTCGTGCAGGGGGCTGACTCGACACTCGATTCGAATTTGTCTTCGATTCGATTCCATTTAGTGACTTAAAATTCCACCGAAATAGAATAAAAAGTGCACTAATGTCACGTTAAAAGTTACCAAATGACAAGTTCTCGAATCCAATGCAACATTAGCGCAGTTTTTAACTCGATTTCTGTGGAATTTTAAGTCAATAAATGAAACCGAAGCGAAGTGAGATGGGGGCAGGGGGCTGACTCTTTGCTAATTTCTAACGTGACATTAATGCACTTTTTCACTCTATTTTGGTGGAATTATAAGTCACTGAATTGAATCGAATCGAAGTCAAATTCGAATCGAGTGTCAAGAGTCAGGGGACTGTTGTCCTGTCTGAGTAGGTACTGTTAAATGTCTTTGATATTCTATTACCGCCATTTTAATAGGTATACCCTCAACGCTAAACTATGTAGACCTAAGCCCTGGGTACACGAGGTCCCCGGCTTTGAAGCCGTACCCTGATATACGAGAAGCGAGCCGACTGACTTCAGTGTACCGGACTAGAGCAGACCAATGTGGGAGACTGTGGATGGTTGATACTGGACTCTTGGAGATTCCACGTAAGTTATAAAATAATAATACAATACAGCCAACACACATATAGTTCTGACCCCACACTAGGTTTAACCAGGGGGCTGACTCTAGACACTCGATTCGAATTTGTCTTCGATTCGACTCCATTTAGCCACTAAAATTGGACCGAAATAGAGTTAAAAAGCTCAATATTGTCACGTTAAAAACTACCAAATGACAAGTTCTCGTATCTAATGCAACATTAACGCACTTTTAACTCAATTTCGGTGGAATTTTAAGTCAATAAATGAATCGAAGTGAGATTCGAATCGAGTGTCAAAAGTTAGGGGGCAGGGAGCTGACTCTTTAGTAATTTGTAACGTGACATTAGTGCACTTTTTCACTCTATTTTGGTGGAATTTGTCACTAAATGAAATCGAATCGAAGTCAAATTCGAATCGTATCAAAAGTCAGCCCTCTGTATCGTGGATATTAACTACGAGAGACCGATCTCACAACACCCACACCCGAAACAAATTTGAACAAATTTGCCTCCGCAGTGGCCGACTAGCCGGCTGTGAAGCGAAAGGCCACGGGTTTGATTCCCGAACAAATGGTCGTCTCCTTGGTCTAATGGCGGCGTGTATGGGCTGTGGACCGGAAGGTCCTGGGTTCGATTCCCAGGTCGCCTCTGCCTACCCCTTCGGGGATGCCGACGTGAGTTTAAGTTATTTTTATGTTTCAGAGAATCCCCAGCAAGTACAACCACCCGCCATAGTAATATTTGATTTGAACACGGACACCCAAATTCTAAGATATCAGTTTAAAGATGAAGACATACCAGCTGCCAACACTCCTACTGGTAAGTTTGGGTAGAGTTACGTTGTGGCTTGACTACACAAAGGCCGGCTCGACCGATTTTATACCATTGTGAACGAAACGCGACAGCAAGCTGCCATGTGACGTCGGTTTTCTTTGGTGACAAGCCAGTAAGACAGGCCCGTTCATAGGATTAGGCAGAATTTGGCTTTACTACTTATAGGCTGCCGAGTTAAAAGTAGTTTTTTGACTGTACCATATTTTCTTTTATTCTTCTTTCTTGTTCTTGGGGCTGACTCTTGACATTCGATTCGAGTTTGTCTTCGATTCGGTCTCATTTATTGACGTTAAAAGTCCACCGGAGGCCGAGCCGCCCGTGACTATCTACAATTCCACCGAAATAGAGTTAAAAGTGCACTAATGTCACATTAAAAATTACCAAATGACAAATTCTCGAATTCAATGCGACATTAGCGCACTTTTTAATTCGATTTTGGTGGAATTTTAAGCCACTAATTGCCAACGAATCGAATTCAAATTCGAATCGAGTGTCTAGAGTCAGGCGGCAGATTAATTTGATATTGTTTTTTACAGGTTTAGCGTCTATAACAATAGATATAAACTCAGACTGTGGTTCCGCCTACGCGTATGTCCCAGATTTGACGACGTTTGGACTGATCGTATATTCTTTGAAGGACAATGATAGCTGGAGAGTCTCTCATAGCTATTTCCATTTTAATCCAGTTGCTGGAAACTTGAATATTGCAGGTAACTCCCCGGTTTTACATAAGCTCAAGCCTGTATCCCTGAAGGGGTAGGCAGAAGCGCACTAGCGAACTAGAATACCCACGTCTCGCCGAGCTTAGTTCCATCCCAGATGTGATGGGGGGCGAGCCTATTGTCATATGGGGCACAAATTCGAGACTTCGGGCTCATATTGAAAAAAAAAACAGTATCAATTTGCCCGACCCAGGGATCGAACCCGAAACCTCAGGACGGTAGTCGTACCGAAATACAACTACGCAACCGAAGCAGTTCTTTTCTTTCTTGAAAGTTCATGTCAAAATAGCCTCCAGGACGTAATGGGCGAGTAGCCGGCTGTGAAGCGAGAGGCCGCGGTTTCGATTCCCGCACCAAGACAAATGTTTGTGTGGCCTACAGATATTTGTTTCGAGTCTGGGTGTTGTGAGACCGAAGTCTCTCGTAGTTCCTGATACCCAAGACACAAGACTCGATCTTAGTGTGGGGTCAGGACTATGTGTGTGACTGTTGGGTGTAACTCTTTTTCGATGAAATTTTAAGTCACTAAATGAAGTCTAATCGAAGTCAAATTCGAATCGAGTGTCAAAAGTTACCCTACTGATTATGGGGCACGGTTAGGGCAAATAAAATCCCGTTTATACTTCCCATTTGTTTTACTTCCGAGTTCGGAGACTACATTGTATAGAGGAGAGGTAGGTACATTAGTTATTACAATATATTACAAAAGTATTACTAAGGCTCAATTGCACCACTGTTACTAACCTAGAGTTAGTCCTAACCGCAAGCTAAATTGACAGAAAATGTATGAATGACATGTAACTTAACTTGCGGTTAGGACTAACTCTAGGTTAATAATAGTGGTGCAATTGAGCCTTAGTGAATAAAGCCGGTTGTCTAACTTGTTACGAGTCCGCCAAAAGCGCGGGCTGTCAAACTCTTTATGGCCGTGTTGCCATTACCAATTATTATTATTATAGTGTTGCTTGCTATGTAACAGTGGCAATCCGCCACATTCGTTCGTTCAACTGACAATGATATTCCAGGTCAAAATTTCCAGTGGAGTGATGGCATATTCAGCATCACTCTCAAGAAGACTGGTACGGAGTGTGACGTGGCGTATTTCCATCCATTGATCAGTTACCACGAGTTCGCCGTGTCCACGTGTGTACTTAAAAACAAAACCGCTATCCAAGGCGCAGACTACTGGTCGCTATACTCAGTAAGTTAAACCTTAGGCCGAGATCTACTCCTTACTTATAAAAATATTTAAGCGCTGCTTATCTTTAACCGTAGGTTGTCCCTTTCATTTTTAAACAATGTAACGCAAGTAAAAAGTGACAGGCTATTCTTAGCGAAAAGATAAGCGAAAATGTTTTTATAAGTAAGGCCCTATAGAGCAAACTTCGACTAAGTCAGAGACGAACTCAGTGAGAATTTGAAATTTTTAAATCGAACTTTGACTTAGTCCGAATCATATTTTACCAACCCGCAATTCAGTTTGGTAAACTAAGGCCTAACCCCTCTCATTAGTAGATTTTATATTTTAAACTTTAATTATTGCTTTCATTTGACAGCCTCCGTGGTGCAGCGGGCCAGTAGCCCGCTGTGAAGTGAGAGGCCGCGGGTTCGATCCCCGCACCGAGACAAATGTTTGTGTGGCCTACAGATATCTGTTTCGGGTGTGGGTGTTGTGAGAGCGTGCGTCTCTCGTAGTTCCTGATACACGACACAAGACTCGATCTTAGTGTGGGGTCAGGACTATGTATGTGACTGTTGGGTGTTATTTATTTATTATTATTTCACCTGCTCTTATCTCACCTTAATGTGGGGTGAGTGCAACACACTTTTCTAAGCATGTTGTGTCCAAAAACACTTTTGGGATAAGGTTTGTGAATATTCTTTATACCGTAGTTCTACCAGGGGGCTGACTCTTGACACTCGATTCGATTTGACTTCGATTGGATTTTATTCAGTGACTTAAAATTGCACCGACATAGAGTTAAAAAGTGCACTAATGTCACATTAAAAATTACCAAATGACAAGTTCTCGAATCTAATGCAACATTAGGGCACTTTTGAACTCTATTTTGAAGGAATTTTAAGTCAATAAATGAATCCGAATCGAAATCAAACTCGAATCGAGTGGCAAGAGTCAGAGAGCAGGTTAGTTTATTAGTATGGGGGTACACCCTTGTGTCTGCATCGGACATCCGACTGCTTTGTCGCAAGCTCCTTGATTTGCTTCTTCCCTCTACGGATTGTCACATCATCATGGGTGATTTCGATACCGACCTTCTTGCCTGCCACTCCTCTCGGTCCCGTAAACTCCTTAACATCCTTGAGTCTGTTAGCCTCCATGTCCTCCCCATGCAAGCAACTCACCACAATGCCAATGGTCACGACACTTGGCTTGACCTAATACTCACTTCTGTTCCCTCTTTGGTCTCCTCACACGGTCATCATCCCGCTCCTTGCTTTTCCCTTCATGACCTTATCCATATTCGCTATATCCTGAAGCCCGCCAAATCCTCTCCCAAGGTTTTGCACTTGCGTTGTTTCGGTCGCATGGACGTAGATAAGCTAAGCGAAGATGCTGCAAAAGTAAACTGGGACCTCATGTCCGCTGCCAGTTCGGTTGACGAAAAAGTAAGCATCTTCAATGCTAATGTCCTTGCAGTCTACGACATCCACGCTCCTGTCAGGAAGATTAAACTGAAACGTCCTCCAGCACCGTGGATTACACGAGGGGTTCGGATGGCGATGAGACGAAGGGACCGAGCCTTTCGGAAATATAAAAGAGATCGGACGGAGGAAAACTGGTGTCTTTTTAAAGCTGCAAGGAATCGGTGTAACCAGATGGTGCGTAACGCTAAACGCCGTCATATTCTTAATAATATCTCCTCGTCTACCCCTGCCAACATCTGGAGATTCCTCGGAACTCTAGGTATTGGTAAAGGGAAAAATCTGGACTCTCGTGGATCGACTCTTGGTTTGGATGATTTAAATCACCATTTCTCAACTTCAACCTCAATTGATCATCGAATCAGGAGTCGGACCATGAATTTCTTAGCTGGTTTGCCTAAACCAAATGTGAATCCCTTTAAGTTTTCTCCAGTTTCCCTGATTGAGATCAAAAAGATAATCCTCTCCATTAAGTCCAATGCGACTGGTTGTGACGGTGTCAGCCGTCGCATGATAATTCCTATCCTAGATCATCTTCTCCCTGCTATCACTCACATTATTAATTTTTCTCTCAGCACTGGCATTTTTCCGTCATTATGGCGGAAGGCTTTTGTTACTCCTCTCCCGAAAATCCCTAATCCCTCAACCGTAAACCACTTCCGTCCTATATCTATTCTCCCTTTCCTATCCAAGGTGTTGGAGGCTAGTGCTTATAAGCAGCTGGCCAGTTTTGTGCACCAACACAATCTGTTGTGCCCACTACAATCTGGCTTCAGGCCTGGCCACAGCACCACTTCCGCGCTCCTTAAGGTGACTGGCGATATTAGGGCGGGTATGGAAAATACTAAGGTCACTGTTTTGGCCTTGGTTGACTTCTCAAACGCCTTTAATACCGTCAGTCACGATATCCTTCTGTCTATCCTCTCCCATCTTTCGGTCTCTCCCGGGGCACTGGACTGGTTCTCTTCTTATCTTCAGGGACGCCAGCAGTCGGTGCGCCTTGACGATAAATCATCGAATTGGTGCAATACCGACGCTGGAGTCCCTCAAGGCGGCATACTATCTCCATTGCTGTTTTCTATTATTATTAATCTCATAACTCAAAACCTTCAGTGCGCGTATCACCTTTATGCTGATGACTTGCAGATTTATGCTCAGGCTGGCGTGGACTGTGTGGCCGAGGCGGTATATAGGGTAAACAAGGATTTGGCACATATAAAAACTTGGTCTGACAATTTTGGCTTAACAGTAAACCCTACCAAGTGTCAGGCCATTATTATTGGTAGCACAAGAATAATGAGCAGGCTTGTCACCTCTGACATACCAACTGTTAATTTTAATGGCTCTGTTATTCCGTGGTGCCCTAACGTTAAGAACCTTGGGCTATACATTGACTCCTCCCTGAGCTGGAGACCCCAGGTCACCTCCGTCTGCCAAAAAGTCACAGGTACCCTTCGTTCTCTCTATCGTCTAAAGAACTTTCTCCCTTGCAAAACCAAGACAATGCTTGTACAAGCCTTGATTTTCCCGGTAATCGACTATGGTGATGTGTGCTATTTTGATCTGAATGCAGATCTACTCAATAAACTTGATCGTCTTCTTAATAACTGCATTCGATTTATATTTAATCTTCGCAAATTTGACCACATATCCATCTTTCGTTCGCAACTGAAATGGCTTCCTATTCGGCAGCGCCGTTCATTGCATGTACTTACAACACTCTTTTCGTTCCTTACTTCGCCCTGTCCCCCCTCTTATTTATCATCTTATTTCCAATTTCTTTGTGATAGCCACGGTAAGAATCTACGTTCTTCTAACAATCTTCTTCTCACATGTCCTCCTCATAGCTCTGACTTTATTCACTCCTCTTTTTCCATTCAATCTGTTCTTCTTTGGAACGCACTCCCCCTGGAAATCAGGTCATCCACTACTCGGTTGGCATTTAAAGTGAGAGTTCGACAGCTGCTGTTGGACGAAGTGGCAGAATCTTCACATTAGTTTACCTTCATATAATATTATATATATTTATTATTATATATCATACTTATTTATATATGTATTCATTTAAGTATTAACATTTATTTTTTTTATGTATTTACTATTTATTATGAATTATTATTAGGTATTATGTATTTATTATGTCTTTCTTTTTCTTATCATTATAGCGTGTGGTGTTGAGAATCCGTGAGTGCCACGTCGGGGTAGGGAAAAGAAAGATACGCGCGTTAAATTATTTAAGTAGATGTATTGTCCGAAAACTTTACAATAAATAACTCGTCTACTCGTAACAATGTTAGGTAGGTACGCGAGAGTACTAAACACGTTACAGGGCTTCTAGGCTGCGCCCGCACACGCGTGCACCCCGGAAGGTTATTCATTTGGCACTGGCGGACGTGCGTGGGCGCAGACTATAAGGGTAGGTACGAGGAGCGCAGGGATCGCGGGACGCGTGCGACGCGCGGAGGCGGGGGAAGCGGCCTCGGGAATGGGGCTCAAAAGGAGTTGCCGATACAGCGCTAGGACGATGTCGCGCTATATCATTTATATATGTTTTGCACCTACTATTATATCTCTGCACCACCCTAAGGTTGACTGGAAAAGAATGCTTATAGCATTAAGTCCGCCTTTATACTCCATGTATATAAAGTGTAAATAAATAAATAAATAAATAGATTGTGAAGAAGCGTAAATAGGCCGGCATGATTCTAATGACCGATAAAACCATTGGCTGTTTTTTGGACTGCAATGCGCTTATACGGATGTACCTCTAGTGTATGTGTGTGATGTATTTTTCGTTTTGAATAGAGTTCATACAACACGAATACAATTTATAAAGTACCGTACAGTTCTACCACTCAAAAAGACAACTTTATTTTCAGATAGTAGGTGAGCGGGGCCAAGACAGTCAGTCTACCATGCACGCTCACCACTCAGACACCAACGTGATGTTCTACGCGGAGATCGGACGCAGCGCCGTCACTTGCTGGAACACCGCGCAATTTTTGCAGCCTTCGACTGTGGCTGTGTTAGCTAAAGACAGCACGAAACTAAGCTATCCTTGTGGTAAGAAACACAATACTGCTGTTAAGTAAATAAACCTAATGAGATGTCCCCAAAAAACATGGAAAATATTATCCTTAGAGCCTCTTAGGAGTCTCTCCTCTGCGTGAGCTTATGTTTGTATGTATGTCTAATAAACCTCTAACTTAGAGAACAAACATAGGCTCACACATGTATCCCCGAAAGGGTAGGCAGAGGTAACTAGCGAACCAGAACACCCACATTTCGCCGAGCTTAGTTCCGTCCCAGATATGATAGGGCGAGCCTATCGCCATATTGGGCACAAATTCTAGACTCCGGGCTGATATGGAAAAATCCAATATCACTTTGCCCGACCCGGGGATCGAACCCGAGACCTCAGAACCGTAGTCGTACCGAAATACAACCACACCACCGAGGCAGGTTTATTAGACTGTGGCTTTTATATACTTAAGAACTTGTTTACTTTGAGATTAAAAATAACCATAAGTCTATGAAATCTCTGGGCACCATATTTTCCACGTTTTTTGGAGACATCAAGCACACTTTATATAACAATTCCTTAATGTTTTTGGAGTCGGTGCTGGAGCCAATGCAGATCAAATGAAAAGGCACCGATTCCAAAGACAGTAAGGAATTGTTATTTTTTACTTTTAAGTGTTCAGGGGGCTGACTATTGACACTCGATTCGAAATTGAATTCGATTCGATTAGTGACTTAAAAACTCCACCGAAATAGAGAATGTCACGTTAAAAGTTACTAAATGACAAGTTCTCGAATCTAACGCGACCTTGACAACCTTTGTGGCTTGTCGGGCGAGTAGCCGGCTGTGAAGCGAGAGGCCGCGGGTTCGATTCGCGCATCGAGACAAATGTTTATTACACCTATAGACATTTGTTTCAAGTCTGGATGTTGCGAGACTGAAAGTCTCTCATAGTCTCTGACACCCACGATACAGGTTATACCTAGTGTGGGGGCAGGACTAGGTGTGTGACTGTTGGGTGTATTTATTTATTATTATTTATTTATTAGCGCACTTTTTCACTTGAATTCGGTGGAATTTCAAGTCACTAAATGAAGTCGAATCGTAGAAAATCGAATCGAGTGTCGAAAGCCAAGGGCTGATTTCCTGAACCGCTTCCTCAGTTTTCAAAATGCTTCCAGATTTACACGTGACTAATGACGAAGTGTGGGTTATGGCGAACTCTCTCCCGCGGTTCAGTTACTCAAGACTAAATACTGAAGAATACAACTTCTTCGTATACAGGTAATATAACATGAATAAGTCATAAAACATAACATAAGCTCACGCCTGTATCCCCGAAGGTGTAGGCAGAGGCGCACTAGCCAACTAGAACACCCACATTTCGCCGAGCTTAGTTCCATCTCAGATGTGTTAGGGGGCGAGTCTATCGCCATATCGGGCACAAATTCCAGACTCCGGGCTGATATGGAAAAATTCAATATCACTTTGCCCGACCCGGGGATCGAACCCGAGACCGTAGTCGTACCGAAATACCACGCCACCGAGGCAGTCTTCACGCACTTCACATAGAGAGAAAGAAAATAAATTTATAGCTACATAATTGGGTACCTGACTGTGTTTTTTATTTATCCGTATATTTATATGTAATAGCAAATAAAACGAAATAAACCCTTCTATAAAAACTGCATCAAAATTGGTTGAAAAATGAGGCAGTAATTCATATTTTAAATTCTGGAGTGGGGGCATAATGGAGATATCTTGCTATCCCTTTCCAACGCACGTTCCGTTATGGCGTGACGTGACTATACTGATACTTCTCTTTCCCGCAGTTTGAAAGTTACACCAAACTTCAAAGGTTTATAACTGTTTTATTTTTGAGAATATTTCAATATTTCTTTGTTTTATACTTTAGACGACGTACATTTTATATAAAATTAATACAAAAAAACTTAACTGACCGACTTCCAATATACCAAACCAAGTGAGTAAGTGACCAAATTTATATGGGACCACCCTTGAAATAAGCTCTATCGAACACAAAAAGAATTTTGAAAATCTGTCCACATTTGGCGGAGATATCGAGTAACATACATAAAAAAATACAGACGAATTGAGGACCTCCTCCTTTTTGGACCTCGGTCGAAAATGGGGCCACCCTTGGACCAATCCAAAGTGACCCCGTTTCGGATTTTGAAGGAATTTTTAAGTATTTTGGTTATTTCATTTCAGAGCGAGCATTGAAGAATTGATCTCCGGCACAATTTGTTCCAACTGAATAATTATTAAAAATCAATAAAACACATTTAACACGTAATTTTTATTGTTATTAAATAAACCATTGTAAATGTAATTTTATTCACTACGACAACGGCGAACCCGTGGCACAATATTTTGGGCACGTGACCCACAGTGCCGGATCTAGGTTTTTTCAAAGCGGGAGAAGCTGCTAATTTGCCTGATTTTACTGCCCCCAAATTAGGGCGCTATCGAGATGTTTTCCGTTTCCCAAATCTTGCCGCCTGGGGCACGTGCATCCTCTAGTCCCCCTCTAAATCCGGCACTGGTCGCCCATCACAAAATTCATTAAATTGTCATTCAGACGTTGCAAAGTATTTTCTTTTACAGTACAGACTTTTGAGCTGGTAGTACTTATTAACATAAGCTCACGCCTGTATCCCCGAAGGGGTAGGCAGAGGCGCTCTAGTGAACTAGAACACCCACAATTCGCCGAGCTTAGTTCAGTCCCAGATGTGATAGACGAGCCTATCGCCATATCGGGCACAAATTCCAGACTCCGGGCGGATATGAAAAAATCCAATATCACTTTGCCCGACCCGGGGATCGAACCCGAATGCTTACGTAAACATTAAAAAAAAATACTGCTGATCACCATCCAGACCCCTCCATCCCCCATGTCATCAATAATCACAAGTTTAAAAACTTAACTGACCGACTTCCAATTTACCGATCGGGACCAAATTTATATGGGACCACCCTTGAAATATGCTCTATCGAACACAAAAAGAATTTTGAAAATCGGTCCACACTCGGCAGAGATGTCGAGTAACATACATAAAAAAAAATACAGTCAAATTGAGGACCTCCTCCTTTTTGGAACTCGGTTGAAAATAAGCAAAGAAAATATTGTGCTTGTGTAATACTTAAATGGCCCCTTAGACGTGCCATCAAATAATTTTAACTTTTGATTATTGGGAAAATAATAATACTTGATCACTCGGGACTGTCACTGGTTCGATCCCCGGCGAGAGCAAAGTGATATTGGATTGTTCCATATCAGCCCTGAGTCTGGAATTTGTGCCCGATACGGCGATAGGCTCGTCTATCACGTCTGGGGCGGAACTAAGCTCGGCGAAATGTGAGTGTTCTAGTTCGCTAGTGCTAGTGCCTCTGCCTACCCCTTAGGGGAAACAGGCGTGAGATTATGTTAATGTTATGTTATGTTTGACAGCCTCCGTGGCGCAGCGAGCAAGTAGCTGATTGTGAAGCGAGGGGCCGCGGGTTCGATTCCCGCATTGAGACAAATTGTGTGGCCCACAGATATTTGTTTCAAGTGTGTGTGTTGTGAGATCGCGCGTCTCTCATAGCCTCTGACACCCACGATACAAGTTATACCTAGTGTGGGGTCAGGACTAGGTGTGTGACTGTGGGTGTGTATGTGTATATGTATATGTTCTTAGACTTTTTAGCTTGAGGACGGCAGTATAGGCGAGATGGTGTCCTTCTTTTCTATACATCCGTTCCTATGATCAAGACTGCGTGAACATTTCGACGGTGTTGACAGTCCTGGCGAGTTTCAACGCTTTAAGAGCTTGTCTGGGCTCGGCGAGCCAGTCCCGGTGTCCGCGGGTAGTCGTCAGGCGGCCCAGCAGCCAGCGCATCATCTCCAGCTTCACTGTGTACCTGTGCAGCGACCTGGATAGAGAGATGCTTTTAACCGACTTTAAAAGAGGAACGACTTCAAAAGAGGAACGACTTCAAGAGGAACGACTTCAAAAGAATATCGACTTCAAAAGATGAACGACTTCAAAAGAGGAACGACTTCAAGAGGAACGACTTCAACAGAGGAACGACTTCAAAAGAACGTTTTTTATATATGTTCCCCGATTACTCCTGTCACCATATCGGGCATAAATTCCAGACTCCTGATAAAAAATCCAATATCACTTTGCCCGACACGGGGATCGAACCCGAGACTTCGGGACGGTAGTCGTACCGAAATACAACTACGCTACCGAGGCAGTCAGTCGTAAAAACTAAACCAAAATCATTGTGCAAGATAGCTTAAAATATGTGTTGCGCCGATCCCACATAGTCACGGGCGGCTCGGCCTCCGGTGGCCCATACGCTTATGTAACATATATATGTGCCGCCTCCGACGGGAAGGTGGGATAAGGGCACGTTAAATAATTAACAAATACTAACGGATACAAAGGTCCTGCTGAGTCCACATCCTCATCATTCACAGCATCCTCCCTCATCTCTCGTAGGTCTGCGAGCTCAATATCCCATTGTTCTCTCACCGTCATGTACTCAGCTTGCTTGTCTCTGAGCACGGACTCCATGTGACGGAGATGGGTCTCCATTTTCCCATAATCAGAGAGTGATTTGAGGAGTTTCCTTAAATTAATGGATTTTTATGTTATTTTATGCACAAAATGAAGGAAGTTGCTGGATGCAGGCCGCTTCCAACAGGTCAATCTTTGGGGGAGACCTATGTCCAGCAGTGGACATCCTATGGCTGTTTATGATGACGATGATGATGATGAACAAAATATTTTATTTCTTCATCAGTCACACACATAGTCCTGACACCACTTTATGATAAAAGTCTTGTGTTGTTGACTGCCTCGGTGGCGTGGTTGTATTTTGGTACGTCTACTGTCCTGAGGTCTCAGGTTCGATCCCGGGTCGGGCAGTGATGTTGGATTTTTCCATATCAGCCCGGAGTCTGGAATTTGTGCCGGATATGGCAATAGGCTCCCCTATCACATCTGGGACTGAACTAAGCTCGGCGAAATGTGGGTGTTCTAGTTCGCTAGTGCACCTCTGCCTACCCCTTTGGAGATACAGGTGTGAGCTTATGTTATGTATTGTTGTTATTTATTACTTACTCTTTCTTTTCTACCATTTCCGCATCCAACTTCCTCTCTGGTGTGGTCAACAAAGTCTTTACAGCATGAGTGTGAGTAAGAGCTTTAACAACACTCTGTTCCAAGACCTTTGCAGTAGCCTCCTCACCATATTCCTTTAGTGTTTGCTCTGATTTAGGCTGTTCTGTGATCTGCGGAGTTACTGTAAGAAAAGATTACCTTTTTATTGAAATGGTAGAGTTACACAGCAGACAGTAACGTCTACAGCACGACTGGGCCGGCTCGACCGGTTTGATACCACTGTCTCAGAGAAAACCGTCGTAAAGTGGCAGCTTGCTGTCGTGTTTCGTTTGGTGAGTGAGATTTCTGGTGGCCCATTTCCCCCTTCCCTTTCCCAATACCTATTTCCCTCCTTTTAGGTTGGCAACGCACCCACGATTTTCTTAGTTTGAGTGTCTATGGGCGATGAAGATCATTTACCATCAGGTGACCAATCTGCTCATTTGCCAGTCTTTGCTATAAAAAAAAACTTAAAGGCCGTTATATAAGACTAACCGCCGAATGCCCATACACTTCAGTAGGCCGCCTTAGCTATCAAAATTTTATAGCGAAAATCAATGTAAGAAGCCGTTAAAGTTGAGTAGCTTTTGACCATTCGGGCGTTAACATCCAATGTCTCAAGGTGTCTCGAACTCTCGGGTTCGATCCCCGGGTCGGGCAGTGATATTGAAATTTTCTATATCAGCCCGGAGTCTGGAATTTGTACCCGATATGGCGATAGGGGCCTACCCCTTCGGGGATACAGGCGTGAGCTTATGTATGTATACTTACAGGAAAGAGGTTTTGCACGTAAAAGTTTTAATTTCGCTGTGAATAGCGATAGAACCCTTAATTTCTTAGCGACAGATTCTTCGAATGAGTCTCCGAGTTTAGCAGAGTATAATTCATGAGAAGTTTGTCGTAATTCACTTTCGAAGTTAAGGCACACATCTTTTAACGCTTTGAATGCAGACATTATGATTAATTTTTCCTAATATTAAATATTTTTAATTCTCAAACACATTTGCATGTTTTTCAAAACATAACAATTCGTTATCCAACTTTTTAAATATCTTTGTTTGATTTGGCAAAGGAAGCTAGAAACATAAATCTTGCCTGACACTCAAGTTCTTTGTAATGTATTATGCCTTTTATTCAATTTTCATATTATCGACCTGGATAAGGAGGTATTGAATTAAGAAAGCCGTAAAAATGATATATTTGAAAAAATGTAATATAACATTTAATTTACGATCCGTGGCCAGTAAAAAAAAAGAAAAAATAGGACTAATTGAAATTCGAATGTCAAATGCCATCGTCCAAATGTCAATGTCATTTTTAAGAAAATTGACAGCAAGTAAGAAAATGGAATAGTCACAAATAAACTACGTAAAATAGAAAACAAATTAATTCCCGCTATGCAGTTGAATTAAAACTCGTACCTAGCCATATTCCACGCCCCGTCACACCCAATAAACGAGTCAAACATGAACGAGGATGCTGAAAACCTTCCACATCTGTCCATGTTCCCCACCGAGCTTCTCCTATACATTTTCACCTATTTATCTGGCCGACAACTCATTAAATGCAGAGAAGTGTGCTCAAGATGGAAAATCGTCATCGACGGGACAGTGGAAAGTGATTATTTATGGCGCAAATACTGTGAGTGTGATTATAAAGAAATAAATAGGCGAGCGCGTCAGAGAACTAGGACGGAAATTCTGTGGTTTGAGTTGTATAGGAGTTTGTGCGCGTGGCGACTGCTGCACAGTGCTGTGGAGACAAGAGACGAGTTTGCTTCAGCATCTATGATCAGTCAGGAGATACGTGGCTTTGAAATCTTGCAGGAAGGTAACATAGGTGTTCATACAAAAGGGTCCATTGACTATTATGATATGAATACACTAGCGCGGTCTAGGCGCTGCGTAATCCACGGCGATTTCTCAAGATACACCGAAACAAGTGAATATTTGATCCTCATGAATTTCCACCTACATTTATTCGTCATCCGCAAATTGATTCCAACGAAAAAGCCAAACAGTATCACATTTAACAACGTAAAAACCTACATACTTATCGAGCATAAACTGTACTTTGTGAATCTGAAGGATGAGATATTTATATGCAATTTACAATTATGGGAGTTGGAGGAAAATTTTATAAAGAAATCTGATGACTGCATTATGTGCCTCGGTAGTACGGATGAAAAACTGCACATACTTACTTTCCAGCGTAATATTTACACATTAGATGGAGTGTCGTTAGTCTTCAAATGCTCTTTAGGGCCAAACACGAATTTACTTCACCAGTTACGTAAATATAGTTTCCTAGACCAGCTAGACTGGAGAGTCTATTTCCAATGGATGTATGTTCTAAGCCACACCGTTCCGGAAGGTCCCCTAAGAGATATAGTGACCATCCGAGCTTACGGTGACGTGTACTTCGTCGGCTCAAACTGGGGAGTGCTCCGTATTTACTATAACCCATTCCAGGCTGGAGAATTTGATATATTCAATACGGAACCGATGAAGCAGTACAATTTTATGGAACGGTATGACTGTCCGGTGCTCTCTATGTGTCCTATACTAGCGATTGATGTCATGGAAGGTGTTACTGGACATACGTTGTTAATAGCAATGCCGAAGAAGATAGCTGTATTGAATTTCAGTCATGATTTCCAAACGCCTCAAGTACACACCGTGCTTTCTACTGAAGATAAGAAGATGTTAAATTCAACAGTTTTTGAAGTTGTGGAAACGGTACCCACTGCTGTGAACGGTTAGTAGACTGTGTTAGAGTAAGAACATTGCCGAAAATGGAAAGGAACGCCATTCCCTTCCATAAAAATGATCTCTAAGTGGGTTTTTTCAAGATGTCTGACTAGCTATTTTTTTGAGTAATGGATTTATTAAACACTGTCATTGGCAAAATCATCAAACTTTGATGGAGGCCATATTTTAAATAAAGAAGATCTCTAAGTGCTCCCCTTCATAAAACATAATCTTATAAAGTTCCCTATTTCAAGTCGCTTAAACAAACCAGAACGCAGGGCATAATATGTCATTTCTTCTTCTTTATTTAAAATATGGCCTCCATCAAAGTTTGATGATTTTGCCAACAACAGTGTTTAATAAATCCATTACTCAAAAAAATAGCTAGTCAGACATCTTGAATATGTGATTTCCCTCATGAAAAAGTTCGAGCACCGGGTAAGTATGATAAATGCAGCTATGTATAAAGCATGCGCGAATTCTAATTAATTCTAACTAAACTATTCATAGGTTAGAGTAATTGTAAAAGCACACCTATTAAGTTGTTTGCATACTCATCCTACTTCTTTCTTTAAAAAAATATAGCCTCGCATCAAATTGTTATTAAAATTGTTGGAATATGTACGGATACCTTGCGGCGCGAAAAACTGTGCGAGCTTAAAATAATATATAAATAAGGCTGTGGACACGAAGTCAGCGGGCGCGCACATAGTTTTACGCCGCCGCTCCCTGCGCTGCTGCCTTCGAGGCCAGTAGATCAACCATGAGTTTGTTGTAAAGAGAGAAAGAAAAGAAAATTTATTATTATTGGACTACATAAATAGAAAATACGTGAACGTATTTATGCGAGCGAGGACGTAAAATATTTGTATGGAAAACGTCAGTTCCCCGCGTAACCGCTAGAGGCGTTCGGGTGTTTGTCATGCAAATATTTTACGGAGTCACTAATGAGTAATGTCAAAAAAAGTCATGGTTGGCCTACAGTTCCATATAAATCTAATATCGAGCCGTTCCGCGCCCGCTGAGTTCGTGTCCGCAGCCTTATGTTTACGTGAATGTTTAATTAAAATAAAACCAATTTTACAGATTTTATCGCAATTTGTTTTTATTTTTAATACCGACCTTGCAACCTTCGTGGTCATGGGTCGGACTCTGGTTGAGGTGGTCTGGATCACAAAATCAAATTGCCGTAGAATCTGTAAAATTTTGCTTTATTTTAAATAATTTTGCAAGATATCTCCACTCCGCGCCCAATCTTGGTCATTGCATTTAAAATATGAATTACTGCCTCATTTTTCTATTAATTCTGATGCAGTTTTTACTGAAGGTTTCTTGTATTATTTGCTATATGTATAAAATAATGTCACAGCCTCCGTGCCGCAGCGGGCGAGCAGCCGGCTGTGAAGCGAGAGGCCGCGGGTTCGATTCCCGCACCGAGACAAATATTTATCCGGCCCAAAGATATTTGTTTCGGGTCTGTGTGTTGTGAAACCGAAAGTCTCTCGTAGTTCCTGATACCCACGACACAAGACTGGATCTTAGTGTGGGGTCAGGACTATGTATGTGACTGTTGGGTGTTATTATTATTTATTTATCTAATGTACAAAATCAAAGTCCTACCCAATTCAAGAGGTTACCTACTTATATGAAATTAAAATGTAGTGCAAATTATTTGTATTGTAGAAGATTTTTATTTAAAAGTTAATTTCCAATTTGCTTATAAAGTTCAAATGTTATTTTTAAGTATATAAATTAAGAAAGTGTAATACCATCTCATTTGTCATTATATTTTGTATTAAATACAGCTTAAAAAGCTTAGGATCTTATAAAATTGAGCAGGGCTCAGCTTAATGCTTTGGGGCTTACTTACAAACACAGTTTAGCTGAGCAAATGGCTAAGAATCATCATCATCATCATCATCATCAGCCATAGGACGTCCACTGTTGAACATAGGCCTCCCCCAAAGATTTCCAGATCGACTTGTTGGAAGCGGCCTGCATCCAGCGACTTCCTGCGACCTTTATCAGGTCGACGGTCCACCTTGTAGGTGGACGTCCTACGCTGCGCTTGCCGGTACCTGAATAGCCTTCACTTTTTTCTTGATGTCACATCGTTTGAAAATAAAAGGAACAGGCTATTCTTTACCATTTGCTCAGTTAAACTTTTTTTATAAGTTAGGCTCTTCATCTTGTAAACAAAGCAGAAGAAAGTGACAAACTAAATTTAATCAGCTTATATTTTTTTTATTGAGCTTTGAACAATGTTGAATTTTTCAGTTTAAAACTAGAAAGAATGGAACAAATTAATTTTAAAGCTATCCTTTAATTTTAGTTAAATACTGCCTACCCCTTCGAGCAGTGGCGTGCATTTCATTCAGACAAAGAGACATTGTCTACCCTGAGAATTTGCTAAAATTACATAATGAAAAAATTGTTATTCAAACAGCAGTGGGTGCATTATTTTAAATCGACATGAGAATGATCGTGATGGTTAAAGTAAAGCAAGAATAAATTTAAAAAAATAATTGTGCAAGATTTTTGTCTACCCTAATCTAAATCTGTGTGCACGTCACTGCCTTCGAGGATACAGGCGTGAGCTTATGTTATGGTTAAATAATAACTTTAATCATCATCATCAGCCACAGGACGTCTACTGCTGGACATAGGCCTCCCCCAAAGATTTCCAGAGGTGTTACCACCACCTCTTATAGTAATATTATTATAGCCTTACTACGTTTTCTTTGTACGGGAATCAGTACAATAATAATAATAATGTTAGCCCTGTAATATTACTGTCCCACTGCTGGGCTCGGGCCTCCTCTACTATTGAGAGGGGTTAGGCCTTAGTCTACCACGCTGGCCTAATGCGGGTTGGTAAACTTCACATACCTTCGAAATTCCTCTAAAGAAATTCTCTGGTATGCAGGTTTCCTCACGATGTTTTCCTTCACCGTTATAGCAAGCGATATTTCACAATGAAAATACACTTAACATAGAAAAGTCAGAGGTGTATGCTCCATTTTGGGGTTGGTCTCGAACCTCCGACACTTATCTCGGCAGTCCGTACCATTCCCAACTAAGCTATCGCTGCTATATAATCAGTACAAGTAAGACTATAATAATATTGCTATAAGAGGTGGTGGTAACACCCCAGATCGAACTTTAATCATACTACTGTTTAATTGATTTATTATTGTTAAATTAATATAGTATTGACTATTTTTATGGTCTCATTTGTTGTTAAGTTTTTAGAATTGATACAAGATTTTTAGTTACTAATATTGCGTTATTAAAATAAAAATATCCTCAATTTGCTAAAGCAGACTGGCATATGAGCATACGGGTCATTTACTTATTCTATTTCTCTAAAAAGCAGCAAGTCGATTCTTAAACGGCTGGTTTCAATAAACGATAGTTTAGAGTGCAGATAGATCGCGATTATGAACCAATCAAATCAAGTTATTTGTCGGAGTTATGTTCAAACTGTGTTCTTATTGGATAATTTTTGTAATCTATCTGCACATTCGAACTGAGATTGTTTATTGAAACCGGCCGTAAGTAAAGCCACAACGTTGCGATCGACGCCTCGCTCCCGCAGCGCACATCGTTGAGATCGACGGAGCGTTCAACGTTATTGGCTCTTAGAGAATACTATTTTCCATATATTTATGTCAATAGCCTCGCTCGAGAGAGCTAGTTCGCATAAGCGCCGTCATCACGCATAGAGCTAGTGCGTGCGCTTTGTACCCTGCTGAACAAAAATAAAAACAAAAATAAAAACATCGTTGCCTGCCAAACGACCTGCCCCCTTACTCTTGAGTTTGACACTCGATTCGACTTTGAGCTCGATTCGGTTATTTTTATTGATTTAAAATTCCACCGAAATCGCGTTAAAAAGTGCGCTAATGTTGCATTAGATTCAAGAACTTGTTGTTTGGTAATTTTTACTGTGTCAGTGCACTTTTTAACTCTATTTCGGTGGAATTTTAAGTCACTAAGGCCGGTTTCAATAAACAATCTCAGTTCGAATGTAAAGATAGATTACAAAAATTAGCCAATAAGAACACAGTTTGAACATGACCCCGTCAAATGACTTGATTTGATTGGTTCATAATCGCGATCTATCTGTACTCTATACTGAGATTGTTTATTGAAACCGGCCGATATAGTCGAATCGAAGTCAAATTCGAATCGAGTGTCAAGAGTCAGCCCCCAGCTCGTTTCATATTTTGTATATCAAAAAAGGGGTTCTTAAGATTTTTATATTGTACACTATCTGTATTCTTCATAAAAATAAATCTTTCTATTTTTGGACAACATTTTGGCCCTTAAAAATGCCGTTTTAAAATACCGACGTTATTATTTTGTACGAATGTTTATGTTTTACTGGCTACAGTTTAAATTATTATTCCTCATTTATTTCAACAAATTTTTTTTTTTTACATTTTTAAATATAAATAATATAAAAATAAATACATTTAAAAATATAAAAATAAATAAATATCACCCTCCCGATGACGAGGCTTGAGACCCAAGCCACCGGTGGTTAGGGGCTCAGAGTGAGGAACCGCCTCACAATGCGGGCCGTGTCCAATAACACTGCCTTCTGTATCTGGCTCTTGACCCAACGTCCGATTGAGAGCCTCTTAAGGTGTTGGTCGAGGCTCTTTGCTATCAACCCATTAGCGGTAACGACTATCGGGACAATGATTGTTGATTCCACATCCCACATGTCGGAAATCTCGTGTGCCAGATCCAAGTATTTGGACAGCTTGTCTTTTTCGGCCTTAACGAGATTTTCATCATGCGGAATGGTGACATCAACAAGTATTGCCCGGCGCGCCAATCGATCTACTACCACAATATCAGGCTTATTGGCAACAATAGTCCTGTCCGTAATAATAGATCGATCCCAATACAGTGTTGCATGTCCATTTTCAAGAACTGGCTGGGGCACATATTGGTAATATGGCACTTCAGAAGTCACAAGGTAGTATCGAAGAGCAAGTTGCTGGTGTATGATCTTGGCTACTAAGTTATGTCTATGCAAATACTCGCCGTTAGCAAGATACGAACAACCGGAAATAACATGCCTAATGGACTCTCCCGGTCGGTGACATGCTCGACAGATGTCGACCGTCCCGTCCTTTATGATGTATTTCCTATAGTTGTTCGTCTTGATAACTTCGTCCATAATTGCAAAGACAAAACCCTCGGTTTCCCCAAAGAGGTTACCGAAACGTAGCCAAGATACGGAAGCAAGTAGGTCGATATCGGGCCCATTGAGAGCTCGATAAAACCGTCCGTGAAGCTCTTTGCTCTTCCATACCTCCCTGCGATCCCCGGTGCTCAGCGCCACAGGTGCCCGCCAATTCTCGTTTGCCAGTGAGAGTGGGGTGAACCCTTTGTCTACCAAGCCCATATCCTTATGCATCACCACTTCGCTGCGGAGGAAATAATTCCTGAGATTGCATACCTCGCGGTTATGCAGGTCCTTGGCATTAAGTATACCTCGGCCCCCGCATCTCCGCGGGATATACAATCTCATAACAGACGACCGTGGATGATGCATTCGGTGTGCAGTTAGTAGAGTCCGGACTTTTCGATCCAGGGTATCTAAATCGGTCTGAGTCTATTTGAGTATGCCAAAAGAGTACATCAGTACAGGCATAACCCAACCATTAAAGGCTCGAATCTTGTTGCCACCCGACAAAAGACTGTTAAGTACTTTTGTCAAGCGACCAAAGAAACGTTCCTTTACTGATTGTTTTACATCTGCACTCGATATACCTAACGCTTCAGACATACCCAAATATTTGTAAGTTTCCGTTTCGGAGAGAGATCTAAGCTGTATAGTCTCTGAGAGATGGATGTCATCAGAGACTATATTCCCACCTCTCTCTACATGGATAACCGCGCACTTATCCACACCAAACTCCATTTTGATAGAGTTGCTGAAACTTTTAGTTATTTTCAACAACTCCACCAAATCAGTTTTCTTGGATGCAAACAGCTTGAGGTCATCCATGTAAAGTAAGTGGGATATTGGCTCTCCCCCTCTACGAAGACGGTAGCCTAGTCCGGAATCCAGCAACAAAATGCTAAGAGGATTCAGGGCCAGACAGAACCATAAGGGACTCAGACTGTCACCCTGGAATATACCCCGCTCAATCTTAATTGGTTCATCACAACCAGGAGTACCCGCACCACCTGGATAATTTAAAACCGTTGTCCACTGCCCCATACAAGTACCCAGAAAGGCGCTTAGATTTGTATCTATTTTATACAAATCCAGCACCCTCATGAGCCATGTATGAGGCACCGAATCGTAGGCTTTTTTGTAGTCAATCCAGGCAGCCGATAGATTCCTCCTATTGCGACGAACTTGCTGACATATGGACATGTCTACGAGAAGGAGTTCTTTTGTACCACGTGACCCAACTTTACAGCCTGTCTGACCTGAAAACATGATGTTATTATTGTTAATGTGGTTTGATATTTTTGATCGTATAATTGAAGACAGTAATTTGTATATGGTGGGTAAACAAGTTATAGGTCTATAATTTTTTGGGTCAGTGGTACAACCAGATTTAAAGAGGAGGTATGTGGCACCGGTTGTCATAAACGATGGGAGGGATCTGCTCTCAAGTGCATCCTGGAACTGTGTCGCTAAACGAGCATGCGTGCTAGGTAGCCATTTCAGCCAGAAATTGTGCAGACCGTCCGGACCAGGACTTTTCCAATTATGGGACGGACGGATTGCACTCAAAACATCTTCTGGGCTGATTGAAATGGCCTCCATTGTTGGTATTGATTCACAAGCTCGTTCCACGACACTGAGCCAGGCGCCCTCAGTGTGAGAGACCGGCGACGACCAAATGCTTGCCCAATATGTATGCATATCAAGCACATCCGGCGGCCGCCGATCTCCCAGAACATGAGAGCGCTCCCAACATCCATACACTCTTTTCTGGTCTCTTTGAAAAGTGCGATTTTGTTGGAATCTATCCCAGCGCGTCCTAAATCGTCGGATGCGGTTCGCCCACGCACAGACTTTTTGCTTCAGGAAATCTATGCGTTCTGTGACACAAACTCTATAATCTCGGGGCCTGATGTTGGTCCCGGAAAAGGCCTGTGTCACAAAACGCATCACTCTGGGCCTATCATTGCCTTCCCTGAAGCAAATTAATTTAGCGATTAGAGTGCGGGCCTTGCCGATACGCTCCTCGATCCTGCGCTGCCAGGCCGGGACAATCACGGCATCCCGCGTGACTCTGTTTTCACTGGGAAACTTTACGTTAGCCACACGACATACCGCGACGGCCGCGCAGTACAGGATCGAATGAGTGCCAACAAGGTCGCAACTAGACTCCATGTATGTGGAAAGTATGGAGTCCAGTGCCCCAACTAGCGCCAAATTACGTCTGTGCGTTGGCAAACGCGGTATCTGAGGTCTACTGGACGCAGAAACAGAATTAAATTCTAAAATCGCATCTTCCAAAGCCCTTCTCAAACACTGTATGTCCTGGGAACTTACTGTACTGTCCAAATTGTCCACCAACTCAGGTTCTGTGTCAGAAGTGCATATAGGTGCGTTGTCTGTTCTTTTTTCAACAGGAGCCGTGGTGACAGGAACTTGGACAATATTATGTAAGTTTGCGCGCAACCGCTCAAGTACGGCATCATCCAACAACTTACGTCGCTGGATGAACCTCACTTGATCCGATAAACGTTGAGTCGATACATCAAGCATTGGTTCAAGGGTCTGAAACAGAGCAAGCATTTTGGCACGGTACGCTGTGAGTTTGGTTCCTCCTTCTGTCGCCCCATAGTAGGCCCGCATGACATTTTCATTGATGCTAGATGTCCATCTCATGCGGCGCACTACTCCACCGGTAGCGGGGGCCGTAGGCGGGACACATGGCCCCGCTGGTCCCAAGCCCGCCGGAGGAGGGGGTCGCCGTCCTCTTCGCCGCGCAGGTGTTAGTGGCGGCGGGGACGACTGCAGCTCGTCTTGTAGGCTCGACGCGTCGTTACCCGGCGACGGCTCGAACACCTCCGAAGCCGACGCCCACGACGCGGAGCTCGACGAGCTGGTGGAAGATCTTCTGCGTGCGCGTGTCCTGGCTCGTAATATCATCTTGGTACATTTTGGATTGGAAATACATCATTTTGGTTCATTTTTAGGTCTTCTTTCCTTGTAAAACTGATCTAAAAAAATATTTAAATGACACTGTCACTGTCATTGTTCTGATTTTTGCACATTTTAAAGATTTCTTTTCAGAATTTCACTTAATTATTTTTCAAATAGGATGATTTTTCGAAAATACGCAATATAAAAATAAAATTATGAATACTATGTATCTTAAAATAGTTATTTTGTAAATGTTTTTAGATCTTGTACCAAATGACTCTTAGTGTTGCCAGTTATTATTATAATACCTCATTTATTTCAATAAATTCTTTTTACATTTTTAAATATAAATTATATAAAAATAAATACATTTAAAAATATAAAAATAAATAAATATCACCCTCCCGATGACGAGGCTTGAGACCCAAGCCACCGGTGGTTAGGGGCTCAGAGTGAGGAACCGCCTCACAATGCGTGCCGTGTCCAATAACACTGCCTTCTGTATCTGGCTCTTGACCCAACGCCCGATTGAGAGCCTCTTAAGGTGTTGGTCGAGGCTCTTTGCTATCAACCCATTAGCGGTAACGACTATCGGGACAATGATTGTTGATTCCACATCCTACATGTCGGAAATCTCGTGTGCCAGATCTAAGTATTTGGACATTTTGTCTTTTTCGGCCTTAACGAGATTTTCATCATGCGGAATGGTGACATCAACAAGTATTGCCCGGCGCGCCAATCGATCTACTACCACAATATCAGGCTTATTGGCAACAATAGTCCTGTCCGTAATAATAGATCGATCCCAATACAGTGTTGCATGTCCATTTTCAAGAACTGGCTGGGGCACATATTGGTAATATGGCACTTCAGAAGTCACAAGGTAGTATCGAAGAGCAAGTTGCTGGTGTATGATCTTGGCTACTAGGTTATGTCTATGCAAATACTCGCCGTTAGCAAGATACGAACAACCGGAAATAACATGCCTAATGGACTCTCCCGGACGGTGACATGCTCGACAGATGTCGACCGTCCCGTCCTTTATGATGTATTTCCTATAGTTGTTCGTCTTGATAACTTCGTCCATAATTGCAAAGACAAAACCCTCGGTTTCCCCAAAGAGGTTACCGAAACGTAGCCAAGATACGGAAGCAAGTTGGTCGACATCGGGCCCATTGAGAGCTCGATAGAATCGTCCGTGAAGCTCTTTGCTCTTCCATACCTCCCTGCGATCCCTGGTACTCAGTGCCACAGGTGCCCGCCAATTCTCATTTGCCAGTGAGAGCGGAGTGAATCCTTTGTCTACCAAGCCCATATCCTTATGCATCACCACTTCGCTACGGAGGAAATAATTCCTGAGATTGCATACCTCGCGGTTATGCAGGTCCTTGGCATTAAGTAAACCTCGGCCCCCGCATCTCCGCGGGATATACAATCTCATAACAGACGATCGTGGATGATGCATTCGGTGTGCAGTTAGTAGAGTCCGGACCTTTCGATCCAGGGTATCTAACTCGGTCTGAGTCCATTTGAGTATGCCAAAAGAGTACACCAGTACAGGCATAACCCAACCATTAAAGGCACGAATCTTGTTGCCACCTGACAAAAGACTGTTAAGAACTTTTGTCAAGCGACCAAAGAAACGTTCCTTTACTGATTGTTTTACATCTGCACTCGATATACCTAACGCTTCAGACATACCCAAATATTTGTAGGTTTCCGTTTCGGAGAGAGATCTAAGCTGTATAGTCTCTGAGAGATGGATGTCATCAGAGACTATATTCCCACCACGCTCCACATGGATAACCGCGCACTTATCCACACCAAACTCCATATTGATAGAGTTGCTGAAACTTTTAGTTATTTTCAACAACTCTACCAAATCAGTTTTCTTGGGTGCGAACAGCTTGAGGTCATCCATGTAAAGTAAGTGGGATATCGGCTCTCCCCCTCTACGAAGACGGTAGCCTAGTCCAGAATCCAGCAGCAAAGTGCTAAGAGGATTCAGGGCCAGACAGAACCATAAGGGACTCAGACTGTCACCCTGGAATATACCCCGCTCAATCTTAATTGGTTCATCACAACCAGGAGTACTCGCACCACCTGGATAATTTAAAACCGTTATCCACTGCCTCATACAAGCCCCCAGAAAGGCGCATAGATTTGTATCTATTTTATACAAATCCAGCACCCTCATGAGCCATGTATGAGGCACCGAATCGTAGGCTTTTTTGTAGTCGATCCAGGCAGCCGATAAATTCCTTCTGTTGCGACGAACTTGCTGACATATGGACATGTCTACGAGAAGGAGTTCTTTTGTACCACGTGACCCAACTTTACAGCCTGTTTGACCTGAAAACATGATGTTACTATTGTTAATGTGGTTGGATATTTTCAATCTTATAATTGAGGACAGTAATTTGTAGATGGTGGGCAAGCAAGTTATAGGTCTATAATTTTTTGGGTCAGTGGTATTACCAGATTTATATAAGAGGTATGTGGCACCTGTCGTCATAAATGATGGGAGAGATCTATTCTCAAGTGCGTCCTGGAACTGCATCGCTAAACGAGCATGCGTGCTAGGAAGCCATTTCAACCAGAAATTGTGCAGGCCGTCCGGCCCGGGACTTTTCCAGTTGTGGGACGGACGGATTGCACACAAAACGTCTTCTGGGCTAATTGAAACGGCCTCCATAGTTCGTATCGATTCGCAGGCTCGCTCCACGACACTGAGCCAGGCGCCTTCAGTGTGGGAGACCGGCGACGACCAAATGCTTGCCCAATATGTATGCATATCAAGCACATCCGGCGGCCGCCGATCTCCTAGAACATGAGAGCGCTCCCAACATCCATACACTCTTTTCTGGTCTCTTTGAAAAGTGCGATTTTGTTGGAATCTATCCCAGCGCGTCCTAAATCGTCGGATACGGTTCGCCCAAGCACAGACTTTTTGCTTCAGGAAATCTATGCGTTCTGCGACACAAACCCTATAATCTCTGGGCCTGATGTTGGTCCCAGAAAAGGCCTGTGTCACAAAACGCATGACTCTGGGCCTATCATTACCTTCCCTGAAGCAAATTAATTTGGCGATTAAAGTTCGGGCCTTGCCGATACGCTCTTCGATCCTGCGCTGCCAGGCAGGAACAATCACGGCATCCCGCGTGACTCTGTTTTCACTGGGAAACTTTACGTTAGCCACACGACATACCGCGACGGCCGCGCAGTACAGGATCGAATGAGTGTCAACAAGGTCGCAACTAGACTCCATGTATGTGGAAAGAATGGAGTCTAGTGCCCCAACTAGCGCCAAATTACGTCTGTGCGTTGGTAGACGCGGTATCCGAGGTCTACTGGTCGCAGAAACAGAATTAAATTCCAAAATCGCATTTTCCAAAGCCCTTCTCAAACACTGTATATCTTGGGAACTTACTGTACTGTCCAAATTGTCCATCAACTCAGGATCTGTGTTAGAAGTGCATATAGGTGTGCAATCTGTTCTTTGTTCAACAGGAACCGTGGTGATAGGAACATGGACAATATTATGTAAGTTTGCGCGCAACCGCTCAAGTACGGCATCATCCAACAACTTACGCCGCTGGATGAACCTCACTTGATCCGATAAACGTTGAGTCGATACATCAAGCGTTGGTTCCAGGGTCTGAAACAGAGCAAGCATTTTGGCACGGTACGCTGTGAGTTTGGTTCCTCCCTCTGTCGCCCCAAAGTAGGCCCGCATGACATTTTCATTGATGCTAGATGTCCATCGCATGCGGCGCACTACTCCACCGGTAGCGGGGGCCGTAGGCGGGACACAAGGCCCCGCTGGTCCCAAGCCCGCCGGAGGAGGGGGTCGCCGTCCTCTTCGCCGCGCAGGTGTTAGTGGCGGCGGGGACGACTGCAGCTCGTCTTGTAGGCTCGACGCGTCGTTACCCGGTGACGGCTCGAACACCTCCGAAGCCGACGCCCACGACGCGGAGCTCGACGAGCTGATGGGGGATCTTCTGCGTGCGCGTGTCCTGGCTCGTAACATCATCTTGGTACATTTTTAGTTCTTTCTTCTTTATTTCTTTGTAAAACTGAATTGTTACATTTGCACTGTATTGTCACTGTCATTGTCATAGTTCTATATTTGCATATTGTAAAAAATTCTAATTTTATTATTATTATAATAAAAAGGAAATATATATACCTAGACTTAAACATATTTAAGTCATTCATAAAATAATAGGCCGTTGGTAAAATACAGTATTATTTGATTTTGTCGAGCATTTGCTCATAATTTAATCAATGGCATAAGAAGAATAAGGACTTGGCAAGACTACAAAAACACAGACGTGCCTAATGTATGGAGAGAAACGAAAATGGCGACTTGGCGAAAAAATATCCTATTTATACCAGTTAGACATCTTCATATAATCTAAATGATGTAATAATATTTTATTTGATTTTGATACGTAATTTTATTCTCATGACACGGTGACATATTACATGTAAATAGATCGCGAAACTAAAATGACCGAACCGGCTTCAATGCAAACACGTTTTTTCGTATTTATGCCTAGTCCTTATTTTTATTCTCAATGAATTTGACAACACTGTGAAAGAAGCATTTGACAATAATTTTGAATAGAATTTTTGGGATATTATAGAATTTAATAAAATATAGATCAGAGACACAAACAAATTGAATTTTTAATCGTTCGTTGTCAAATGCTTCCAAATAGTAATGCTTCTGAAATAGTGCAATATTAAGCTGATAATAAAAAATATATCAATGTGTATTCGTTTTATTACTTTATAGATCTTAGTCTTATATAAACAGGTTTTCTTTTATAATAACAATGTCACAGTCCATGATAGAATTCTACAAATCTGTAGCTAGATGCAAAACTAATGCCATATGTTCAAAAATAGTATTCATAGACGGTTTCCCTTACGTTTGTTGGTTATTCTTGATGTTACTGTCAATCAATAAAAACTATTCTGCTATCAATTTTGGCCGCAAATTATGCTTTGATTTGTATATTGATTAATTCACGTGTTATTCAAGGCGAAAGTTTAGCACTAGTAACGAATTTTTTTGGGATACTGGTAAAAAGTGACGACGGTGCAGACCACGTAAAAGGTGGCGAGATGACCTGGATACCTTTCGCGACAACTGGTGGGTGTTTGCTGCTAATCGTGATGAGTGGAGAGATAAAGGGGAGGCCTTTGCCCAGCAGTGGGATGATATGGGCTAATAAGATTAGATAAAATAAGACTGGTAAAAACATTTAGTGTATTTAGTTATTATCAATAAAGTTTACAACAGCTATGAATGTGCACACATTTTTCTCATATTCATAATTTCTGGTCGTTTACTAACCCTAAGCAATATTTACAATTTATTATGTCGCGTATCTATGGCGTTTTTTTACGCAAATTTATCGCGTTTAGGCAAAAGACTAAGCTGACATTTCCTAAAAAAATTCGCGGGAGATTGTTGATCTTTACGCCCAAATCTTATTCTATTAATTTCAAGATAATATTTCAATACATTCCGTAGAAATCATCTGATAGCTGTATTAAATCCTGATTCACTCGGTTCTGATCTATAGAAACGAATGAAGGACGAGCGTAGAATATCTTCTTGTCTTTACGCCTTTTTTGATCCACTTCATAGTCGTAATCAAAAACCTCTAACGAATGTAGAGATTCCTCACTTGGGTAATCTTTTACGTGACTTTTTACATGAGTGTTATCAGTTCTAATAGACTTTGGGTCTCTATCAACTCGTCTTCTTGTATTACTTTGTGATATAATTTTCTTCTGTTTAAAAATGCATTCATCGCTTCTCTCGACTTTTGTAAATCTTATTGACTTTTCGTATTTTCTTTTATTTCGTGCTATGTTTCGCAAAGCTTGGTATATGTTTTGGGGTTCTACAAATGGATCCACGTCCATCTCTAGTTCCCTTTTAAGAAGGTTTAGTACTATTTTCTTCTTATTTTTCGCTGTATACGATTTCTTGTTAGGGAATAAACCGCTATACACCTTCGGAACGATTGCTTTCGCGCTTATAGATTCTGGTCTTTTTGTTTTAACGGGTCTTAAATTCGGTAGTAGATCGATTTTCGAATATCTAATAGGTGGTGAAGTAGGATCTCGCAAAGCTTCATCACTCCAATTATCATCTGGAAGACAGCATACATTCGAAACCTTATCAGTTATCCTGTTAGGTTCTATTTCTTTAATAACATTAAGTTTCTTAGCAACAGATTCGTTGATAGCCAAATCTATTTTGGAAATGCTGGGTTTCCTCATTTCAATGTTTGGTGCGTTCATATTGCACGCGCTAAACGTAGTCTGAAGTAAGTCAACGAAGAAATTATAAAGAGCTGGATCTTTTTTATCTTGCACTAGAGTAAGTGGATCATCTATAGTAACTTTTTTATCTCTCTTTCCTTTTTTAACATCTGCTTCTATAGCTATATCTATCTTTTCTATCAGATCGCTCCTTCCAGGCCTTGAGAATGTAGTTTCTTGACTTCTTTCTGAATATACCGACGGTGTGTTAACTATATCTTTCGTTGATTTAAGAACGATCAATTTATCGTCATGTCTATTAAGAATTTTGGATTTGAATTTTCTTCTAACGCGTTTCTCGACCGTTGCTTCTGGATTGTTTTTGGAAATCTTGGATGTTTTTGGATTTTGCGACTCTGGGTGTTGGGTGCCGGTTGTGGATTTTGACAGTATTGTTAGGACGGATGTGAGGAATCTTTTGCTGCCCGGTCGAGGTCTAGGAGGTGCCTTCCGCTTTGGTGGACTGCTTACTGAAACGTGAAATTAGGAAAGTTAATTTTTTTTAATATTACTAATTCGAGTCTATGGCGGACAAAGCTGTTTTTCTAACATGATTTTCTCGGGACCCTGAAAAACGAAGTTAGCGTCAGGCATAGACATACTGTCGTAAAAACTCAACAGATGGCTGTGGCAGAATAGCCGTCAGTGAAGCGAAAGCCGAGGATTCGATTTCTGCATCGAGATAAATGTTTGTGTGACCCACAGATATTTGTTCCGGGTCTGGCTGTTGTGAGACCGAAAGACTCTCAAAGTTTCTGACACCCTCGACACAAGACTTGTATCTTACTGTGAGGTCAGGACTATATCTGTGACTGTTGGGTGTATTATATGTGTGAATCATTTATGAATCTATAAACCGATGCTCTTCGCTGGTGCGTTTGCTTAATAGTGTAACTTTAAACGACTTGACGGATTGAGATTGTAAAGGCAGAGCCGCACTAGTGAACTATAACACCCACTTTCGCCGAGCTGAGTTCCGTCCCAGATGCGATAGAGAGCGAGCCTATCGCTACACCGGGCACAAATTCCACATTCCGGGCGGATACTGAATTGAAAAAAAAAACAGTATCACTTTAACCTCGCCGGGCATCGATTTAATATATCCTAGATGACAGTTCTTTACAAATATCGTCATAAAAAGTGGTCTCAGCAATAAAACAAAGAAAAAGATCACAAGTTCTAATTAAATCAACGCAATTATAACCCTATGCAAGTGTTATAAAGTAGCTTTTTAAACAAAATGAGCAAGCGTTCTTTTATTTGAATTTTAAAATTTAGGATTCTATCGGCGTCCGACTGTATGCAAAAGAAGTGCTTAAGCACTCCTTTGCTGTCCCATTTTCAGAACGTCAACTGTGCATCTAGTTATATAATATATCGATGTCGCCGGGTATAGAACCCGAGATCTCGGGACCATAGCCGTACCGAGTACAACTACGCCACCGAGACAGATGTATAAAGTCATGTTTCTTTTACCTGGATCATTGATGGATGTTTTCGTTATTTTCTTCTCAACATACATTCCTCGCTTCTTTAACACGTTAGGTTGGAACTCTGCATTGCTTCTACTAATCTTATTATTCTTATCGGTTTTTGTACAAACTGCACTGTTTGAAGATTTTGATTTCATAACTTTGGGCGTCGGTTTGTTCATTTTTACCTTTTTTATATCTTTATTACTTATTTCCAACCGTAAGATTGTTATATGAAGTCAAGGCGTATGTATGTATCATATTTTTGTATGTTTTTAAAAATACATTTTGTTTTGGAAATTTTGTAATGACAACGTGAATGACAGGTTTACTTTTTAAATTTACAGGAAAGTCATCGACGACGAAAAGTATTTGATAACAAAAAGGCTTTTCGTCATCATCAGCCCTTTTATTAAAATTAATTTTATCAAATGTTTTGTTTATTTGCTTTGTACCCTTACCTTAGAGTATTCATAAAACGTCCTTGTGCCTTGCTGACAAAGACCAAAATGTCTTCTATGAATTTTCTGCCAATTGCCTATTTTGATAACCTAGGTACTTATGACATTACTTAGATCATTTTATGGTCTAAGCATGGTTAGGTAGGTATAACATTTTAAGCTGCAATAAAGTTGAATTAGTTCCTGGTTTGGTACAAATAAATTACTTTTACTTAAAGTAACTTCAGAACATCGCTTTTTTTCTGTAAAGAGTTCGAAGCAACCTTTTTAGTGTTTAAAAAATAAACAGATCCAGATGGCAAATCGATCATGGCGATTCGCAATTTGACACAAATATTCCCGAACACGTCACAAAAATTTCAGTGTAACACATTATCTCGAAAATTCATGGATAAACCTAAAAGATACGAAGAAAGGAAAACGGTGAAAGGTAAAGAGGGCGGTGATAATAAAAAAACAGTATTTGGCAAGGTAAATTACGACAAATCCTTTCCGCCGGACCGCGGCGACTCCATTCAAAAACCGGTACAGAAATCGGAAAGAAAGAAAAGCGTTGAGAAACACGATTCTAAGGATACTCCAAGGAAAGTCGACAAAGCCAGAGAAGTAAAGACTCTGGATGCTAGAGACAAGAAAATAATCAGGGAAAAATACACGCTCAGGCTACGAAGTCTGAATCATGTGAACACAGATTTAAACAAAACTAATGAGGTTACAAAGCAGACTGATAACAAAAATGGTAAGTATTTTATGACCGCCTTCAAACAAAGGAGCGATATCTCTAACAAGTGTGGACCGATATTCGACAGACTTCCAAAAAGGAACTGACTGCCTCGGTGGCGTGGTGGTATTTCGGTACGACTACGGTTCTGAGGTCTCGGGTTCGATCCCCGGGTCGGGCAAAGTGATTATGGATTTTTCCATATCAGCCCGGAGTCTGGAATTTGTGCCCGATATGGCGATAGGCTCGCCCCCTATTACATCTGGGACAGAACTAAGCTCGGCGAAACGTGGGTGTACTATTTCGCTAGTGCGCCTCTGCCTACCCCTTCGGGGATACAGACGTGAGCTTATGTATGTATGTATGTATGTATGTATGTTCCAAAAAGGAGAAGGTTTATGTATGTTACACGATATCTCCGCCGAATGTGGATCGATTTTCAAAAATATTTTTGTATTCGATAGACCTTATTTCAAGGGTGGTCCCCATCAATATATTATTTACCTATATGCACAGTTGACGCTCGGAAAATGGGACAGCAAAGGAGTGCTTAAGCACTTTTGCCTACAGTCGGACGCCGATAGAATTCTAAATTTAAAAATTCAAATTTAAGAACCCTTGCTCATGGCAATTAAAAAACTAATTTATAACACGTGCATAGGGTCATATCTGTATTGATAGAATTAGAACTTGTGTTCTTTTTCTTTTTGTTCTTGAGACCACTTTTTAGGAGAATATTTGCAAAGAACTGTGCATCTAGGGTATATTATATTGATGGTGGTCCCATATAAATTTGGTCACGATCGGATAAGCTTTGAAGTCAGTCTGTTAAGTTTTTTTATAGCAGAGATCGGCTAACGAGCAGATGGATCGCCTAATGGTAAGTGATCTCCACCGCCCATAGACACCCAAGACACAAAAAGAATCATGGGTGCGTTGCCAACCTAAAATATAGGAAAAGGGATTGGGAAAGGGAGGGGGGAAAGAGGCCACCGGAAATCTCACTCACCGAACGAAACGCGACAGCAAGCTGCCACTTTACGTCAATTTTCTGTGAGACAGTGGTGTCTAACCGGCCCAATCGTGATGTAGACGTTACTGTCTACAGCGTGGTTCTACCACTCAAAGTTAAGTTTTAAACTTGTGATTATCAAGATTCTTTTTGAGTTCGACAGAGCTTATTTCAAGGGTGGTTCCATTTACATTTGGTCACGATAGAATAAATTTTGAAGTCGATCCGTTAAGTTTTTATTTATTAAACGACTTCAAAAGAAGTAACAAAGAGGTAGTAATAAATTCGTATATTTTTTTATATATAGCGATGTCTACGCCAAATATGGCTAGCAAGCAAGTCTCTATACAAAAATCTTCAGTAAGGCTATCTACCATTTATTAAAATGCGAAGGCACTTATTATAATACACCCTAGAATGTTCTGTGAATGTTCAAGAATCATAAGTCAATTTTATTGTCTAACATTATTCCGCTGGCACGACCTTGCGCGCGGATGTTTCAATTACGACTGAGTGACTTATGACCACGGGGTCATAACTTTTTCGCGCTATTGTCCTGTCGAATGTCTGCTGGTACGTATACACCAACCAACATCGAAGCCAAACGAACGTAAGCGTTCTGTCCCGTTCGGTCGTACGCAGGATAACTGTTGTGTGAACGCAACAGCGAAGATTCACGAATATTCGGAAACGTTCGATCCCCATCCCCGATGGTCCTTCGCGAACATTCTGTCGCCTACGTTCGGTTTGTGTGTACCGGGCATGCTTCAAACCAGTTTTCCGTGAGACAGTGGTATTAACCTCTCAATCTGTATCAATTTAATGAACTTTGTTGCAGCTGAGAAAAATAAAAAGCTATTAAACTTAGAAACAGACATACCAAAAGTAACAGACAGCTACTCAAACAACTCCAAAAATTCCGGAAAAACTAACCCGAAACCGGAAAACGAAACGGTCAAACGAAGACCGGTTATCAAAACTATAATGTCAAAGAACGATACTTTGAGAATCTTCAAAGCAGTGACTTTCGTCGACCAAAAAAAGAAGCAGATAACAACACCCTTAAAAATCAACATCCCCACAGATGTGAGCAAAAAGCAGTCGAAAATCATCGAAGCTTTAAAACCGAAAGTTAAGGCAACTGTCAGTAGAGTGAGTGTTAAGGAAAAACCGGTGAAGAAAACCGGTAAATGTCGGAGGGTTAGGAGGCACGTTACATCACCCGATATGTCGGTCACACGTCGGATCCGATCTCCACCAACCGAGGTCGCTAAATGGGCGCCAAAATCCATCAACCATCTAACCAAACCATATTATGAAGCATGGGTGGACACCACTCTCACCGCTATATCGAAGAATCATAAGAAAGATCAACAGTTTATCGATAAGCAAAGTATTATTCGATCTTTTAAAAGAGCTTTTGAAGATAGACCTTTGAGTCCCGAAATAATGTATGAGAAATTGTGTGATGAAAAATTTACCGGTCGTATTAAAGTGAGACAAAGATATTTTTTGGTTTTATTAACGAATTCGGTAAGCAAAGAATTAAGTACAATCTTTAGGGAGTAACGTACAGGGAATATGGGAGAAAATTATTTAACAGTTGGATATGCAAGAACTGCTTCGATGGCGTAGTTGTATTTCGGTACTACTGTCCTGAGACCTCGGTCGATCTCCTGGGTCGAGCAGTGATATTGGATTTTTTCAATATCAGCCCGCAGTCTGGAATTTGTGCCAGATATGGCAATAGGCTCGCCCCTATCACATTTGAGACGGAACTAAGCTCGGCGAAATGTGGGTGTTCTACTTCGCTAATGTGTCCCTGCCTATCCTGTCGGGGATACACGCGTGAGCTTATATGTATACGTTTGTATGTATATGCAAATTACAGCCCTCTGGTACTTAAACGGCCGGTTTCAATAAACAATCTCAGTTTAGAGTGCAGATAGATCGCGATTATGAACCAATCAAATCAAGTCATTTGACGGAGTCATGTCCCAACTGTATTCTTATTGGCTAATTTTTGCAATCTATCTGCACATTCGAACTGAGGTTGTTTATTGAAACCAGCCAATAGTCTCTGAGATAAACAATGGTCAGAAGGGTAAAGGCCATATAGGCGAAACTATAAGGGTTCCTTTTATGCCATTTGGCTTCGGAACCTTAAAATATCCAATCATGGACACAAAAATCTAGTATCGGTGCTAAACACAGAAATAAATAAATAATAAATAACACCCAACAGTCACATATGTACATAGTCCTGATCCCACACTAAGATCGAGTCTTGTGTCGTGGGAATCAGGAACTACGAGAGACTTTCGGTCTCACAACACCCAGACCCGAAACAAATATCTGTAGGCCATACAAACATTTGTCTCGGTGCGGGGATCGAACCCACGGCCGCTCGCTTCACAGCCGGCTACTCGCCCGACAAGCCACGGAGGCTGTCAAAACAACAAAAAGAAAGAAAAACAACTATTACACTCTTACTTTTTATTATAAGCTTTTTACAAAACCAAAGATGTCTTACAATGTTTATCACTAAATGATCAATGAAGTATCTTAAAACTATCCACACATGACGATATGAAATCGAAATACGACAAATCGTTACGACATATCGTAACATGTGTAGCGGACTTTACACTCAATTTGTGGTCCGTAAATATTTGTCATACTTAACTAATGTCTATTATTTAAAAAAAAAAGTGTGCGTCTCGGGACGCTCCACAGAAGTGATAACTTAAACTAATCTAAGTTGAACTATTTAATATTGAAATTGTTTAACTTGAGAAAAGCTTAGGTTATTACTTAGACTTTATGCCCCTTACTTATAAAAATATTTAAGCGCGGCTTATCTTGAACCATACGTTGTCCCTTTCATTTTTAAACAATGTAACGCAAAGAAAAAAGTGACAGGCTATTCTAAGCAAAAAGTTAAGCGAAAATGTTTTTATAAGTAAGGCCTAATGTATATTAATATCATAAGAAGCCAGACAGAGTGGCGCTGTAACGCGTTCCGTTACGAAGTGGTTTACCCTCCCATAAGAAGTTATCACTTCAAAAATTTAACAAAAATAAAGCAGTTGCATTACTTTGTTAAAACATCAAAATTATGGGCCTTGTAAAAACAGTCCAGCTGAGCAAATGGCTAAGAATAATCTGTCACTTTTTTCCTTGTGTCACATCGTTTGAAAATAAAAGGGACAAACTATTATTTACCATTTGCTCAGCTAAACTGTTTTTATATGTAAGGCCCTATAACACTAACCACATTATTTGTATTTAATACAAAAAAACAATAATGAAAGTAACTATTTTTTACAATGTTGCGAGGAAAAATTATAAAATAATACAACTAGCTAACTGGCTGAAAAACATGAAATATTTGTACGTTTACCATTATAAATGGTTCACTGAGGAAAAATATAAACACGAATCTCAGAAAGGCATTTTAAGTACACAAACAAGCCACCGAGGGAAAATGTAAAAGGATTTTATTGGAAATGGGGAAAATGTAAAAAGTCCCTAAATTTTTTTTACCAATGACTTTCAATTGTTTATTCTCTGTTTTACTGTTCGTTCCACAATACGACTACCTCTGAAATTCAATATAACATTAATAATCGTATCGTAAGTGAGTTTATTAAAACTCTTCTTACGATCAATCGCATCATATTAATGCGGCATTATGTCAAGTGACACAAGTCACAATCACGATATAAAAGGAAAATTTACAGAAATTGTATACAAGTTTTGCGACAAATACTTGCATCTAGTATACGATCAATCGCATCATATTAATGCGGCATTATGTCAAGTGACAAGTCACAATCACGATATAAAAGGAAAATTTACAGAAATTGTATACAAGTTTTGCGACAAATACTTGCATATAGTACACGAACAATCGCATCATATAAATGCGGCATTATGTCAAGTGACACAAGTCACAATCACTATATAAAAGGAAAATTTACAGAAATTGTATGCACGTTTTGCGACAAATACTTGCATCTAGTATACGATCAATCGCATCATATAAATGAGGCATTATGCCAAGTCATACACATGACATTACGATTTGTTTTACAGAAAATGTACGCACATTATGACAAATATGTATACATGTTTCTTTCCTTAAAATAAACAATATCTTAATATCTAAATATTTATTCTACGCGGGTTTTGCGAATGAAATAGTAAACAAAAATGTATTATGGAAATTGGAAAAAGTATTGAAAAATGTACCTTCTTTAAACCTTGTAGTTATAAGAACTATAAAAAGAAAAAATAAGGACAATGCATTCAAACAAAGCTACTTATTAATTGCAAATTTATTAAAAATACGTTTTGTCTATACCCCGAAAGGGATAAGGCAGAAATACGCTCATAATTCAAATCCTATAATGTCATAGAAATTGAATTGAAAAACTGAATATCATTGTCCTCGCCGGAGATCGAACCCGAGACCTCAGGACGGTAGTGGTACGCAATACAATAACACACCGAGGCAGTCTGTGTGAGATTGAAAAATTAAGAGGCGATAACCCTTGAGTTTATTTCGGCATTTCTTCTCAGGGATAGCCACGAAATACCGACGCCATTTTTAAAATATAAATGACATGTAAAAGTGATATAAAATATCCTATTTGCACAATTCATTATTTGAATAAGAATGAAAATTCTTTCAATATGAAAACTAGACTGTCGCTATCTTGATTTGTGGCTGTGTAGGTCAACGGGAGGTCCTGTGTTCGATTCCCAGTTCGAACAATGAGGACTTAGCTATTTCGCTATACCATTATTTTATTGACAATAAAACCAAAATTTTGGTTCACCAAGCTGAACTATAGCAGCCTTCAGTTGACTCGGAATAATACATCTGTATTTACTCCAATTAACATTTAAATTCAACAAGTATTCAATAAAAGCGTCCTTTAGCGTTCACTAAGATATTGAAAATAGTTAATATACATCTTGACTAGCTAAAGTTGAGGCAGCGTCTCTTTTCGAGGCGGTGTCTCAACCCAAAGTCGCTTCCACACGTTTCAGTGCTCATTAGCGTCAAAATATTTATTTCCCCAGGCCGCTAAAATTGACAAAGAATCAGGGCGAATAGTGCCTCAGACTAAGGCAGTGTCTCCACTGGAAAAACCTACCTGAGGCGACATATAACCCAAAGCCGCTAACGAATGAAGAGTAAAATAATTACAAACTATTGTTGACGCCGAAGCGACGAATTACCTCAATGCGAGGCATGTCTCAAGCTAAAAGAGTCCCACTCAAGCCGGTGTCTTTCTTTACCCGCTTCAAGTCAATTCAGAAATTAATAATGTCAAAATATTTATTACTGGTTATTACTGGTGATGAGATGAAGAAGTTACTGATTGTAACAAACAACAACGTACAAATATAGAAGTTCAGAAAGTAGAACAAGTGGAAGAGTTTGTATATTTGGGAAGTATGATAACGAGAGATGGAAAGTGTGATGGGGATATTGAAAGAAGAGTAGCGGCAGGTAATAAAGTGAACGGTGCCTTGCGCGCAGTTGTGGGCAGTTAGTCGTTGTCGCAGAAGGCGCGAATGGCTGTCCACAATGGTGTGCTGATACCGACACTTGCATATGGAAGTGAGTGCTGGGTTTGGCAGAAGAAGCATGAAAGCCGAATAAATGCGGTGGAAATGCGTTCCCTACGGAGTATGTGTAGAGTCACCCTTGCTGATCGTGTGACGAATAGCATAAGGGATCGCTGTAAGCTGAACGATGATGTGGTGACTAGAATTGATAAAGGGATGTTGAGGTGGTTTGGGCACGTGGAGAGGATGGATGAAAGGCGATTTACGAAAGGTATTTATCGCGCGAAAGTGAATGGAAGGGTCGGAAAAGGGCGCCCGAGGAGGACATACATGGATCAAATAAGTGATGTTCTCCGAAAAGGGCAAGTGAGGAGTATCCTCAACCGGCGGAAATGTATGAAAAGATACATGAGTGTGGAAGTGGCAAAGCTGCAGCTCAGGGCTGAATTAAAATTGAGGATGGTCCTCAAGGAACTAAAGGCATCCAAAGACCAATGCCAAAAACTTCTACAAGACTGTAAGGATAGTGATGAGAAATTCACTAAAATTGTGAAAACCAATGCATCTCAAAAGACAATTAATGGAGTTGCACCAGGAATGTGAATCAATTGCGGATGAACGGGACAAATTCCAAGCGGTGACTGAGACCTTTATAAATTGTAGTATATTTTATGAGAAGGCCTTAAAGATTAGGGACTTGGAATGTGATTTAAATAGCGCCGATAACCGTGCCGGTATCTCCACTAATTTCTAGCCAATTTACAGATTAATAACGTCAAAACATCACAAATCCTAAAGCGCTGAAATTGTTCAAGTCGAAGCTAGCCGCGGATTGAGGCAGTGTCTCCACTTTAAATGCCTCTACCCGAGGCGGTGTCTCAACCCAAAATGTCTCTATGCAAGGCATGTCTGAAGTTGAAAGAGTCTTCACTCAAGGCGGTATCTCTAACCGCTTCTAGATTAATAGATTAATAACGTCAAACATATGTTACCCTAAAACGCTGAAATAAGCCTCAGATTGAGGCAGTATACTTGAAACTTGAAATGCATCTACCCGAGGCGGTGTCCCGACCCAAAATTTGAATGCAAGGTATGTCTGAAGTTGAAAAACTGAAAAATAAAAATGGAAGAGTTCGAACGCCATAACTATATGGAAGAGGTAGCCCACATTAAGTTCCTTCAGGTACATTGGAAATTCCAGAGGGGAAAACATTTGTAATATACTCAAGAAAAGTCAAGTTAGAAATTCAACCGACATACATTCATGAAGAATGTAATGAACCTGAGGCAAGAGGTGTGCAAAAATCGTAGCAAGTGGAAATCCGTCGTCTCTGCCTACCCCTATGGGAAAAAGGCGTGAGTCTATGTATTACGTATATGTGATGGCGAAGCATACTTCAAGTTAATTAAGTTACCCCAGAAATGGGCGTCCTTCGGCGGTGTATACTTATGAACCTCCCACAACGCAGACGGATCGCCCAGTGGCGATTCCGGCCGAAGCCTGGGCGCTTATCGTCTAGGAAAACCCCGGAACGTCCTTAAAGTTCCGAAGAAGGCCACCGTGGGGTTTTTAGTCGGTATTGTCGGTGTAGGATGCACATAGTGTTAAACTCGGCCGAACAGTCGCCTGGATGTTTTCCATCTCTCCTGATTGAACGTTGGATAAGACTGGCGGAAACAACATAACCGTCACGTCTCCCCCAGCATATTGGTAGCGGTAAAACCCTTTTAATAAACAAAAAAGGAACGTGAAAGAAGGTTTTAGCTCTATTCGAGGCAGTGTCTCAACTTGAGGCAGCTTCTAGGGATAATGCGATAGAAACCATCACTAAGGCGGAGAACGTGCGCTAAAAGCCGAGATACTCGCTGCTAAGCTAAGAGTGAGGGTGGAGTCAGTTTCAAAGCGTTTTTGGTGCGGGAATCCTATCCTGCACCTCGCCATCGAGGTGATCTTCTAGCTACAGGGACAGACGTGGTGTTTCGTCTCTTCCACGGACGAATGCCACACAAGCGCACACAGACATAATGCATAATTACTAGACTATAACACTAGTTAATAACAGGTTGTAATTATTTTATGTAGGTATGTGTTAGTTTATAAGGTATATATATATATACAGGCGTAAGTAGCTTGAAAATAAATAACACTTTTTTTTTTTTTTTTATTGGCATGAGAAGGCAGACGAGCAGACGGCCCACCTGATGGTAAGTGGTTACCGCCGCCCATGGACATCGGCAATGCCAGGGACACAGCCAAGCCGCTGCCTACTGTGAAAAATGCTTTTTTAAGCCTCGTTTGAAGAAGGACATGTCAATGTCAAAAAGCTTGAAAATAATTAACATTTTTATAAACGTAGAAAATTATTTTGATAGGTAATATCATGGAATGGAATAATATAACTAGTTAGAACCGATACTGGATTATACTACCTCCTTACGAAGGAAGTATTATTCCGTCAACGAATACATGAACGATAAAAAACCATGGAACTAATCGCATGCTGCATGACTTATACTTAGTTTTATCGTCATTGTCATATTTTGTACTTATAAAACGAACTATTTGCGATGTTCGGTATATTTTATATTGCTGCATGACGTTTTAAGCGCCCTGAACTCACAAAATAAAACAATTTTTGATTAAAGAATTCCTGGAAACAATTTTTGATTGAAGAATTTCTGGAAACTCTAACTCGTAGAATACAATCGTCAATTAAAAAAACTAACTCAGGGCTGAGTTTCTTGATGCTTCTTCTCAAACCAGTGGACTTTTCCGAAGCACCTGTACATTCAATGACGAGTAAAGTACCCTTGATGGACTATTCACTGAATAAACATTTGAATTTGACTTAACGAAGTCAGATGGGCTGGGCGGCACTCGGAAAGCTACGCAATATTTTCGAGTCGTCGATCCCTCAGTGTTTGAAAACGAAGGTTTTCAACCAGTGCGTCCTACCCGTAATGACCTACGGAGCCGAAACCTGGACTCACCAGCGGACTGGTCCGCAAATTCAAAATCGCTCAGCGTGCTATGGAGCGAGCAATGCTTGGCATTTCTCTGGTGGACAGAATTCGAAATGAAGTCATCCGCCAGAGAACCAAAGTGATTGATATTGCTCGCAGAATCAGCACGTTGAAGTGGAAGCGGGCCGGTCATGTCTGCAGACGGACAGATGGCCGGTGGAGCAGACATCGACCTATCCAAAGAATAAAGTTACATATGATAATGAATCGAAATTGCTTTCTTATTTTTCTGAGCTTAAATTGACCTGTATATTTAACTAGTATGTATTTTTTGTAAACTATGTCATAATTTAACTTGTTATTATATCATAACTTTAAAAAAATCACTAATTAAATATATATATAGGTCAATTTAAGCTACGAAAAATATCAAAGCAATTTCGATTCATTATCATATGTAACTTTATTCTTTGGATAGGTCGACATGTGCTCATGTGCTGGAGTGGAGACCGCGTTTAGGAAGACTTAGTGTGGGACGCCCGGCTGCACGATGGACGACTGGATGACGACTTGAGAAAGGTGGGCAGCGGATGGAACACCGGGACGGTTGGCGATCACTTGGGGAGGCCTACGTTCAGCAGTGGACGGCGATAGGCTGAGATAATAACATAACATAACATAACATAAGCTCACGCCTGTATCCCCGAAGGGGTAGGCAGAGGTAAATTAGCGAACTAGAATACCCACATTTCGCCGAGCTTAGTTTCGTCCCAGATGTGATAGGGGGCGAGCCTATCGCCATATCGGGCACAAATTCCAGACTCCGGGCTGATATGGAAAAATTCAATATCACTTTGCCCGACCCGGGGATCGAACCCGAGACCTCAGGACGGTAGTCGTACCGAAATACAACTACGCCACCGAGGCAGTCTGAGATAATAAAAATAATAAAAGTCAGATGACTGTCAAATTTCATGCAATCACGAAGTGAAATTCATGGGAAATTCTCTGTGGAAAAATACTTCGGGAAACTGGAAATACGTGTAATAAAAAGTAACGATTGGCGGGAATTATTTGATTTATATAATAAACCTTCAAAAAGGCGGAAATGTTGAAAAGGCGATAAAAGCATTTCCTTCAAGTATACCTTTTATTTGTTAAAAATTTGCACCCAAACGAGTGCAAAAAATTTATGTACTTTAAAATTATTTAGTGGGTATAAAGTACCGTAACTACAGGGTGGAATCAAGGAAAATGCCATGAACCCCCCATCCCTAGAGACTCTAAGCCGTCGCCCAAAAGGACGAAAAGGCCATGACCATGAATTTGCCAAGGGCCCCTAACAATATAACTACGCCACTACTGGTACAAGGCAGTGGACCATGGATTTACCATGCCCCCCCCCCCCCCAACACTATAACTACGCCACTACTGGTACAAGACAGTGGACCATGAATATGCCATGGCCCCTCCAACAATATAACTACGCCACTGCTGGTACCTATTGAAGCACCAATTCAACAGCAGAAATAATAGCGAATATGTCATCATGAGCCAGGCCGCCTCCAACAGATCGATCTGGAAATCTTTGGATGGGATCTATGTTCAAGAGAGAAGATCCTGTGACTGATGAGTCATATACTCAAAAATTGAAATAAGAGAACTATAATAACGTCTGGAAGTTCTTAATTTCCCATTAAAACAGTTATATGAGCCTGCAAAACCGCTTTTGTTGCACAGCGAACATCGGTAAATTAAAATAAATGTAGAAAGTGTTAATATTGTTACGCCTGCATAATAGAACCATATCTCGCCGAACGCGCCGCGTTGCATCCATAAATGTACAGAACGTTCTACAGCGTTCGAGCCGCGCCGAGTCGAGCCGCGTGACGTCACGCGCCGATAGGAGATCGACGAGTATAAAAGGCGTGTGTGTGTGTTTCTTCGGAAGCGATTGAGTGCGAACAACGAGCGACAAGCGAATATTCGGAGCGAGTATTTCGACGCGTATTGTGTGCAATACAGTATTTGGTTTTTAATAAAGTGCTGAGTCATCTTCGAGAACAGTCGGCGTTTGATTGTTGTCCTGAACCCCGTTAGCCCGTAACAATATTTATAATTAAAAGACATATTGTGCGATCTGTGGAAAGCCCATAAAGCGCTGGCTGGACGGTTTGGAAGTTTTGAGAACCAATCTGCCGTCTGTATAGTCTGTGGCAGTTTTGTTCCGTGCCTCTTGAGTGGGTGTGGCACTCGAGATGTCTTAAGGACTTTGTTTATATATTTTGTGATTGAGTGCATAAGCACTCCTTCTATAGAAATTTGTTCTATAGATTTCATCCTTAGTGTCAATGTTTACTTCCTTCCGGCCATGGCTAACAGCAGGTCCTTAGCCTCGACCGAGTACATGCCATCATCGAGCTTAACACATTTCGAGACTCGCAGCTCGCCGCGGCCTCGCTCATCTATCTTCATGTATTGTCGCGCTTTGGACAGCATGTCTTGCGTGGGATCGTCGGGGAAATCTGGAAAAAAATACATAAGCTTACACTTGAATCCTCGAAGGGGTAGGCAGAGGCTCTAGCGAATTAGACCACCCACATTTCGCCGAGCTTAGTTCCGTTCCATATGTGATAGGGGGCGAGCCTATCGCCATATATATCGGGCATAAATTCCAGACTCAAGGCTGATATGGAAAAATCCAATATCACTGACCGACTGGCGATCGAACCCGAGATCTCAGGACGGTAGTCGTACTGAGATACAACCACGCCACCGAGGCAGTCGATTCCAAGGTCGGGCAAAGCGAATTTTCTAATTTAATTTGCTTGGAACTGAATCCTCCAGAGGGGGTTGACGTCAGGCAGGCAGCCAGTCGTAAAAATTAAGCCAAATCATTTTCTAGAACATGGTTTTGAAGTGTATTACGCCGACGATAAGATACGTCGCAATATTACAGGGCTGACGTTATATTATTTTAAGTTTTCTTTCTTTCTTCTGAATGGAGTCAGCTAAAACCTCCGTCGTTTGTCAGGCGAGTAGTCGGCTGTGAAACGTAAGGTTGCGGGTTCGATTCCCGCACCGAGTCAAATGTTTGTGTGACCCACAGCTATTTGTTTCGGGTCTGGGTGTTGTGAGACCAAAAGTCTCTCGTGGTTCCTGATACTCACGACACAAGACTCGATCTTAGTGCGGGGTCAGGACTATGTGTGACTGTTGGGTGTATTTATTATTATTATTAAAATACCTTGAATCTCGAGATGACAGGCGACAGCAGGCAGTCCCTTGACGAACTCCGGCACCATCTTCCTGAGCATGGTGACGGGCAGCTCCCCCATGTACCCGGTGTCCACGTACAGGATCCTGGCCTTCTCACCGCCAGGACCGTTCAGCTGCTCCAGGAACGCAGCCCGATACCATTGGTGACCTGATGATAGAGTTAAAATAATCACAAGTTTCAAAACTTAACGGAATGACTTCAAAACTTATCAGATTTGTGACCAAATTTATATGGGATCACCCTTGAAATAAGCTCCATCGAACACAAAAAGAATCTTGATAATCACAAGTTAAAACTTAACTGACCGACTTCCAATTTACCGATCGTGACCAAATTTATATGGGACCGCCCTTGAAATAAGCTCTATCGAACACAAAAAGAATTCTGAAAACCGGTCCATATTCGGCGGAGATATCGAGTAACATACATAAAAAAATAAATAAAAATACAGACGAATTGAGGACCTCCTCCTTTTGTGGAAGTCGGTCAAAAATCGATCCACATTTGGCGGAGATATCCGCGTTACATAAAAAACCGGACGAATTGAAGACTTTCTCACTTTTGAAGTCGATCGAAAACTAAGCCAAATCCATCCTGCAAAATGTTGCGCCCACACATTGGAGTGTGAATAAGGACATATGAAAAAGTTTTTTTTTTTTTTTTTTAAAGAAGAGAGGGCAAACGAGCAAGTGGGTCACCTGATGTTAAGTGATCACCGCCGCCCATAACCATCCACAATACCAGGGGAATCATGGATGCGTTGCCGGCCTTTGAGGTAGATATAGGTTCTTTTCTTTTCTACCCATATAATGTATACTTACTTGGTGGACACTTCGCTATGCACAATTCCTCTGGTTTTGGCAAATAAGGTTGACGACCCAGCTCACTGTTGCAATATTCGGCCATCTGAAACAAAAAACAATGTTATTATTATTATTTTTTATAGCAGACTGGCAAACGAGCAGATGGGTCACCTGATAGTAAGTGATCTCCACCGCCCATAGACACCCAGGACACAAAAAGTATCAACGCACCGTTGCCAACCTAAAATGAGGGAATGGAAGGGGAGGGAAAAGGGATTCGGAAAGGGAGGGGAGAATGCGCCAGCGGAAATCTCACTCACCGAACTAAACCCGACAGCAAACTGCCACTTTACGTCAGTTTTCTGTGAGACGTGGTATCAAACCGGTCGAGCCGGCCCATTCGTGCTGTAGACGTTACTGTCTACAGCGTGGCTCTACCACTCAAATTGTATCTCAAATCATTCGTATTATTCTAGGTAACGATCATCATATTTTTCATTGACTTATGAAGGAACGTAAAAACGATAGCTCAGTTGGTAACATTATGGACTACCGAGATGAGTGTCGGAACCCTGAAGTTTGAGATATGCATGTCCTGAAGTCTGAAGTTCGATTTCCGGTGAGACTAAAATGAGTTTTTCTGCGCAGCATGAAGTATTCAATTTAGTTAGCCTCTGTGGCTTGTCAAACGTGAGGTCGCGGGTTCGATTCCCGCACCGTGACAAATGTCCGTGTGGCCCACAGATATTTGTATCGGGTGTGGGTGTTGTGAGACCGAGTCTCCCGTAGTTTCTGATAGTGATGTGGAATCGATTATTTTTCATAATCGATTATTCAGTTATTATTAAAAACGTGATCAATTCATCGGTTGATCAATTATTATTTCAGCCTATCGCCGTCCATTGCAGGATCCCTAAGTGACCGCCAACGATCCCGGTCAATTAAAGATATAATATCTTTTTGAAAAATAATAGATTATCCACATCACTAGTTTCTGACACCCACGATACAGGTTACACCTAGTGTGGGGTCAGGACTATGTGTGTGACTGTTGGGTGTTTTATCGACCGACTTCTACAAAGGAGGAGGTCCTCAATTCGTCTGATTTTTTATGTATGTTACTCGATATCTCCGCCAAATGTGGACCGATTTTCAAAATCCTTTTTGTGTTCGACAGAGCCTATTTCAAGGGCGGTCCCACATAAATTAGGTCACGAACGGTAAATTGCAAGTTGGTCAGTAAGTTTTGAAACTCGTATTTATTATTAACCCGTCAGAGGTGGCACATATATATGTTACATAAACGTATGGGCCACCGGAGGCCGAGCCGCCCGTGACTATTTATTGCTTACCCTGTCGGCGAGGTGCGTGAACACGTACTGCGCATGCGCGAGGTCCTGCTGACACGCCGACACGCTGCCGTCCTCCAGCAGCGCCACGTCCAGCACCTGCAGCGCGCCGCCTGATGGAGGCAGCTCCAGGCACTCCAGGTCGCTGAACATCAGGCTCTGGGTCTCTGCCAAAATATAATAGAACATGAGCTCACGCCTGTATCCCCGAATGGGTAGGCAGAGGCACTAGCGAACTAGAACACCCACATTTCGTCAAGCTTAGCTCCGCCCCAGAAAGGATAGGGGGCGAGACTATCGCGATATCGGGCACAAATTCAAGACTCCGGGCTGGTATGGAAAAATCCAATATCACTTTACCCGACCCGGAGACGAACCCGAGACCTCAGAACCGTAGTCGTACCGAAATACAACCATGCTACCGAGGCAAATCCCGCTTCTGAACAGTTAGAGCTGCGTTACTCACCTATAACATCGCCGCCCCGTTCTTCAATCTTCTTCCAGTCTGGGGTGGACAGCTCTAGAACTTTCTTTTGCACATTCTCGTTGGTCTTGACGACTGTGAGAGACGCGACGCTGCCGCTCGGCGCAGTTTTAGCGCCATCTGGTAGTGTCTGGGAAAAACAATAATAATGACATTAAAGAAAGGCATATAACAGTGATAGCTCATCATCATCATCATCATCATCAGCCATAGGACGTCTACTGCTGAACATAGGCCTCCCCCAAAGATTTCCAGATCGACCTGTTGGAAGCGGCCTGCACCTAGCGACTTCCTGCAACCTTATAGCCAATAAAGTGATAGCTCATTGAAATAAAACTATTTTATACGGATTCTATCACGATTTGTTTTAATTATCAAGCCTGACGTGAAATTTTTTACGTCCCACTGACCACGAAAGCTGCAAAGCCTTCGAAAAGTCGAGGCTAAAAATAAAAACAAATCGGTATAAAGTAGTAGTATTTCAATTTATATAATGTCGGTCTTCTCGTCCAAAATACCTCAGTGCCTGAAGACAAAAGTCTTCGACCAGTGTGTGTTACCAGTGATGACTTATGGCACTGAAACGTGGCCTCTAACTATGGGCCGCATTAGAAAGCTCACAGTCACTCTCTCAGCTATGGAGAGGGCTACTCTACGTGATCAAATCAGGAATGAGGAGATCCGTAAGAGAACGAAAGTCACCGACATAGCCCAGAGGATTAGCAAGTTGCAATGGCAGTGGGCAGGGCGCATATCCCGTAGAACTGATAGCCGATGGGGCAGAAAGGTTCTCGAGTGGAGACCACGTACCGGCAAGCGCAGCGTAGGACTCCACCTACAAGGTGGACCGACGACCTGATAAAGGTCGCAGGAAGTCGCTGGATGCAGGCCGCTTCCAACAGCTCGATCTGGAAATCTTTGGGGGAGATGTTCAGCAGTGGACGTCCTATGGCTGATGATGATAATGATGATGAGTGTCGTATTTCTTTGTCTAGTGGCAGCATATACATACTGTGGACCGGGAGGTCGTGGGTTCAAATATCTTACCAAAATCATCTCCTCCTCCTTCAGATCCTCGAGATATTTCTGCGCGTCAGGCGTGAGCGTGACGTCGACGTCGAGCGTGAGTATTGACGCGACGGTGGGTACGCTGCTGAGGTCGTACTCTTGCGGGCACGGGTACAGCATCTCCAGCTTCGACACTTCCACGTTACCTGTATCAGAAGTGGGATACGTAGAACGGCAGTCAACTAATTCATGTTTAACTAAAAAAATGTGGACGACACAAACCCAGCAGAATATGTCTCACAGGATAGAGCCAAAAGACTACCTCGATGTCGTAGTTATATTTCGGTAAGACTATCATGCCAGTGTACTTCCGGTTCTCTCGAGGGGCTTGCGGCATGACTTGATGGTTGTTTGAGACGGGTAAGGGGGTATCCCTGTATTTTTTATTTGCTTTTTATTTCTATTTTTTTATTTTTTTTATTTGCTTCTTCCCTCTTCGGATTCGGAGTGTGAAGAAGCATAAATAGGTCGGCATGATTCTAACGCCCACTGATAAACCCATTGTTTTTCAGTGGTCGCTAGTTATTTTGGACTACACTACGCTTACCATCAGGTGCAGTGTAGTAACTTTGCCGTACCCGATAAAAAAAATCATGTGTTTTTTTATGTTACACAATATATCCGCCGAATGTGGACCGATTTTCAAAATCCCTTTTGTGTTCTGTAGAGCTTATTTCAAGGGAGGTCCCATATAAATTTGGTAACGATCGGATTTGAGTTGGTCTGTTATTTTAATGTATGTTACGCGATATCTCCGCCAAATGTGGACCCATTTTCAAAATCCCTTTTGTGTTCTGTAGAGCTTATTTCAAGGGCGGCCCCATATTAATTTGGCCACGATCAGAATTGAAGTCAGTCCTTTAAGTTTTTAAACTTGTGATTATGATTATTCTGTTGTTCCACTCACCATATTCGACATATTCCAGCTGATACTTGTTCTGTTTGACGCTGGTACGCCTGCACAGGGCACGATAATGTAGCCCGTCTGTGAACTTGGCGACCACCGTCTGACCCTGAAGAGGGGGCTCCTTCAACGGGGTTGCTGCAACAAAAATTACGATTGTGGTCATTATTCATATGGATATCTTTCTTCCTACCTGCCCTTATCCACCTTAATGTGGGGTAGGCGCAACACATTTTTTCAAGCATGTTGAAAAAAGGATTTGGCTAAGTTTTTACGACGTAGCCTGCCTGACGTCAACCCCCTCTGAGGGATCCAGTCCCGGGCAAATTAAATTAGAAAATTCGCTTTTCCCGACCTGGGAATCGAATCCACGACCTCCTGGTCCACAGCCCATATGCGCTGCAAACGTATCAAACCAGTCAAGCTGAGTCATCAAACCTCGTGTAATATGTACTGACCAGCGGATCCATAGAGCACGACGTCCTGCAGCACTGCGTCAAATAGTCGCTGCGACTCGGTCGTGGCGCGACGCACGCACGCCCGCGCTCCGCACGCGTCCGTGAGGATCACGCGCGCGCCGGACTGCAGCGGGGGGCGCGACACCTCGGGGAGCTTGGGGGCTGTGGGATCGTGACGACGTTATTATAAGTATACTAGCTGACCCGCGCAACTTCGTCTGCGTATGACAAATATTGACATTAATATTTATACGATACTAGCAAACCCGGCGAACTCCGTTTCGCCACCAGATGGCTTCGTTTTATGTATCTATCTATCTATATATCTATCTATATTTATCTATCTACTTAAAATATTGGTTTGTAGTACATGCTATGTATCAGAGATGGCGCTGTATGTGAAAAAAAGATTTTACCGCTTTTCTGTTGAATTTTTTCCTGAATTTTCTTTGCTATAAACCTCACGGAGCCCGAGACCTTTCCAACGAATGCAAAACCGTGGAAATCGGTTCGTGCGTTCTGGAGTTATAGCGTCAGGAAGGAAAACCCGACTTATTTTTATATAGTAGACTAACATCACTCAATTATTTAGCCTTCCCGGAACCGCTCCACTTAAACTTTATGGTATGGTATTAAAATTCAAATTGACTTTTAAATATTATTACGAATCGATTGTATGAAAGTATAGAAAAGTGTTGTTTTTAGACTTATTCAGGCATTTTTTTTTTATTTTCTCTCCTTAAGAACCATCCTCGTACATCAAGGAATATTCTAAAAAAAGAATTAGCGAAATCGGTTCAGCTACTCTCGAGATTTGTGCTCAGCGATTCATTTTTATATTATAAATAATGTTTTCTTAGGTATACGCGAATGTTATTCATTGAAATAAAGTTTTTACGAATTTTATCGCCATTAGTTTTGTATTTATTTTATTTTTAGTCCCGACGTTTCGAAAGCTTTACGGCTTTTGGCCACGGGTCGGACTGAGACATTTTATTTCAATGAGTATCTACTATCTAATGTATTTTGTAATCTTCAGTATTGTAAAGAATTCATATTAAACAGACGTGTCGTAAATATCTCTTTTACTGAATACAATACTTTCGACACCAAGTACATACAAAATAATCACAAGTTTTAAAACCTAACAGGCCAACTTCAAATCCGACCGTGACCAAATTTATATGGGACCACCCTTGAAATAAGCTCTATCGAACACAAAAAGAATTTTGAAAATCGATTCACATTTGGCGGATATATCGCGTAACATACATATGAATTTGGTCACGATCAGGTTTGAAGTCGGTCCATTAAGTTTTTAAGCTTGTGATTAACATTTTTTTCGAACTGCACATAAAAATAAAAATAAATAAAAATCTTTATTGATCACGTAGGCATGTAAAAAAGCACTTATGACAAGTCAACACAAGTAAATTTTTAAATTAGGATTAATATAATTTATATTATATATTTGAATTTGACAACAGGCAGGCAAGTATGGACATAATAACGATGGGATGGCTGAGATAGGGTGATAAGGGGAAATAGGAATAGAGTGTAAGGGAATGGATTGTATGGGAATGGCATATGGCAGGAATGGTGGCAGGGGATTGACTGGAAATACTGGAAGCAGTTGGGATTGGTGCGTGAGGCCCTATCCTAGTTAACCTACCAGCCTTTCTCTATTTTCATATTTCTGAATGTATAAAAAAACTCACTTGGTGCTGGTTCAGGGGGATACTCCACCTGTGGCGTCCACCGTGCCACCTCCCCGCCGCCCAAATCACTTCCGGTGTCAACATTTTCAATAGTCACCTTGAATCCGTTGGGAATTTTTGACACGAGTGTGCATTTCAGATTCGCTCCAACCTGAGGAAAGATTTTATACGTCCATACACAGGCTCAATCCTATATCCTTGATGGGGTAGGCAGAGGCGAGCTAGCGAACTAGAACAGCCATTAGACGAGCCCGTTTCCGTCCCAGATGTGATAGACGAGCCTGTCGCCATATCGGAAACAAATTCTAGACTCCGGGCTGGTATGGAAAACTATATCTTCGATAGGGTAGGCAGAGACGCACTAGCGAACTAGAACACCCACATTTTACCGAGTTGAGTTCCGTCCCAGATGTGATAGGGGGCGAGCCTATCGCCATTTCGGAAACAAATTCCAGACTCCGCGCTTATATGGAAAAATCCAATATCGCTTTCCTTAGCTGGGGATCGAACCCGAAACCTCAGGATGATAGTCGTAACACGCAAGCAATACCACTGCGCCACCCAGTCTCTTTACTACATCACTACATCATAATCATCATCATCAGCTATAGGACGTCCACTGCTGAAAATAGGCCTCCCCCAACGATTTCCAGATCGACCTGTTGGAAGCGGCCTGCATCCAGCTACTTCCTGCGACCTTTATCTCGTCCAAAATACCTCAGTGCCTGAAGACAAAAGTCTTCGACCAGTGTGTGTTACCAGTGAGTTTATGGCACTGAAACGTGTCCTCTAACTATGGGCCGCATTAGAAAGCTCACAGTCACTACATAGTATAAAACAAAATAGTTTCCCGCTATCTGTCCTCTCTATGCTTAGATCTTTAAAACTACGCAACGGATTTTGATGCGTTTTTTTTTAAATAGATAGAGTGATTCAAGGGGAAGGTTTATGGGCCTTACTTATAAAAACAGTTTAACTGAGCAAATGGCTAAGAATAGCCTGTCACTTTTTTCCTTGTGTCATATTGTTTTGTATGAAGAGATTGATGAAAGTAGATGAAGCGAAAGTAGTGTGTCAGAATCGGGCGAAGTGGAAATCCATAGGCACAGTGCCTACCCCTATGGGATACAGGCGTGATATTATGTATATTGTCTTAAATGAAAGGGACAACCTATGGTTAAAGATAAGCAGCGCTTAAATATTCTTATATAAGTAAAGTAAATATTTATTATCTTAGTAAGTAAATATTCTTATATTATTTTATTTTTTTATAAGTAAAGCCCTTACCGCCGAATGTTCATACACTTAAGGTGGCCTTATGTCTTTTAAGGCCGCCTTATCTGTCAAAATTGTATGGCGAAAATCAATATAAGAAGCCGTTAAAGTTGAGCAGCGTTTGACCATTCGGGCGTTAGCCCCTTACCTATAAAAATATTTAAGCGCTGCTTATCTTTATACCATAGGTTGTCCCTTTCATTTTTAAACAATGTAACGCAACGAAAAAAGTGACAGGTTATTCGTAACCATTTGCTCAGCTAAAAATGCTGTTTTAAGTAAGGCCCTATATGCATAATATTTTGATAGCTTCCGTTGCGTGCGCTTATGCATATGTGACGCAGACGAAATTGCGCTGGTCAGCTAGTCAATGAACAACTTACCTCAACTTTAGCATCCAACACACAACAGAACTCCGGTATTTCCTGGTATTTAGGGGGCAGAGTCTTCAGCTTGTCTGTGGTCTTCAGCTGTACTATCTTGCCGCTGTCCAGCAGAGCTATGGTGGTGGGGTTGAGGCATCGGGCGCGGTACCACCCACCATCGTCAGGGTTCAGGTACGAAACACACACGCCTGGCGTCAAACTGGAAATAATAAGTTATTTATTTTAACTTAATTCCCTTTATAAAAATATTAAATGCCTCGGTGGCGTGGTGGTATTTCGGTACGACTACGGTTCTGAGGTCTCGGGTTCGATCCCCGAGTCGGGCAAAGTGATATTGGATTTTTCCATATCAGCCCGGAGTCTGGAATTTGTGCCCGATATGGCGATAGGCTCGCCCCCTATCACATCTGGGACGGAACTAAGCTCGGCGAAATGTGGGTGTTCTAGTTCGCTAGTGCGCCTCTGCCTACCCCTTCGGGGATACAGGCGTGAGCTTATGTATGTATGTATTTAAGAATAGCTTGTCCCTTTCATCTTCATACAATGTGACGCAAGCCTGCCTGCCTGCCTGCTATATGCCATTCCCATACAACCCATTCCCTTACACTCTATACCTATCTCCCCTTATCACCCTATCTTAGCCATCCCATCGTTATTATGTCCATACTTGCCTGCCTGTCTTCAAATTTAGCGAGATAGTGTAAATTATATTAATCTTAATTCAAAATTTGCTTGTGTTGACTAGTCATAAGTGCTTTTTTACATGCCTGCGTATCAGTAAAGATTTTTATATTTTTTTTAAGGAAAAAGTGACAAACTAAACATAAGCTCACGCCTGTATCCCCAAAGGGATCGCCGAGCTTAGTTCCTTCCCAGATATGAAAGGGGGCGAGCCAATCGCCATATCGCGCACAAATTCCAGACTCTGGACTGATTCTGAAATATCCAATATCACTTTGCCCTCGCCGGGGATCGAACCCGAGACCTCAGGACGATAGTCGTACCGCGCACGCAATACCACTACGCCACCGAGGCAGTCGTTAAATCGTTAAGTTTTTAAACTTGTGATTATTAGTGCAGCTAGAACATGATATAAAAAAACCGAGTGACTCCAACCTAACGACATTAAATTTGATAAAAAGTAACACGGCATTTTTAAATTTCGTCCCAGCAATAAAAAAATATTAAATGGCACACCATTTCTACTATGTAAAAGCAGGAACATGCGTACATGTCTACATGTAGGTAAACTTCAGCAGGTACGTGACCCGTTCAGGGGGAGGGGGGGGGGGTGGTCTTCAAAATACCACGCTTGGTCACAGTGCCAGCCAATGGAGGGTCTTAGGTTTTCGTCACGTAGTCTATATCCTCTAGGTAAATCTCGTGCTTTATCGAGCTATATTTAAATATGGCGCGCAGCGTTTTGGACTTTTTAAAGTCACAGGTGGCAACACATAATATTTTATTTTTCAACTTTGTTTCGACAATTGATTTAAAACCATATTTATAAATTACTACGTGACAACTAGAGGTGAAAGAAAGAAAGAAAGAATTATTTATTGACACAACTGTGGTGGCGTACAGGTACAAGACGTGGAAACATATATTAAATTATACAAATATTTATGTATGTATGTAACTAATTTTGGGGGGTCTTGACATATAGTACGGGTGGTCACCGAGGTGGAAGAATAAACATTGTAAAAAATGGGCCACGTAATATGGGTCCGTTCACTTTGTTATCGGCAAGTCTTTGACCACTAATATCAGCTGTTTAGGTCGCCCCAAACGTACAGCATGTTCAAAAATTGATAAACCTAAAATCCAATCCTGTAACTCAACTATTTCACCTATTCGACTGATTTTTGGTGCAAAGCCTTGCAACATTACAAGGTATGACTGGGATGAGAGTTTTGGCGGGAATTCTGACGGTGTGGGTGGTCGCTTGTTTTAATGATTTCATATTCTAGTCTAAAGTTGTATTTGTGGTTTAAATGTGATGTATATCTAAGCAATAAACATCAACGAAGATGGACAGTATGTGGAAGCTTTGAAATAAGTGATTTTGGATGCTTTTCGTCGGGTGGATGGGTCGACTATGTTCGATTCCTCCGCTGCGAGAAAATCGTCTAAAAACCATCGAACTGGAAGGAATTGACGCCAAAACTCCAGCAGGGCCTTGAAATCGAACACATCCGACTTCATTGCACTTGGGAAAACTTAGATATAGCAAACAAAGTATAAAAAAATATAAAAAGTATACGGCTGAAGGACATTGTATCCATGGCTATGAAAAAGATAAATAAAAATTACGGATGATTTAGGCCGCGGAGAAGAACTCAGGGGCGGCGTCGTTTCAAGCCCGCTGAGTTCGAGACCGCGGCCTCAATGTCGTTAAGTCGGCGTCACTCGTTATATTGTGCAAAAAGTGTGTAATGGCGCGTACACACCAGCCGAACGAAGGAGAAAGAATCTATACCGTTCACACAAACAAACTTTCGCTGTTGTGTGAATGAAACAGACATAATTCGTTCGCCTACGTTCGGACCGGTGTGTACGCGCCATAAAGATTTCTAGTTCGCCTGTACCTGCCCCCTGGGGATACAGGCGTGTAGAAAAACAGGATAAATATTGTATAATACAATTATAGTTAAACAATATGAGGCGAAAAAAGCTATAAACAAATTTTAATGAGCGATATCTAGCGGCGAGTGCTCGTTACATAACAAAGCTCAAACACCAAGCACGAGAAACAGATGGCGCTAGTGTTGATACCTTTCTGAAGATTCCAGAAGTTTCTGGATGCCCGGAGTCCCTTTGCCTTTAAGGTCTTCCTTAAGGGCTTCCAGCCATCGTCTAATCGGACGAGGGGCGTTCAGACCATGGGATCTGTTATAGTCGTACGCAGTTACGCATCAATACTTTGGTTACCCTAAATCCGGGTTTTTGGGAATCCTAGATCTTGGGGCATTGGCGAATGTCAGTATGACACGATTCCTACCAGCTTGCGTTAACCAAATTGTCCGCTTTATAAATAGGTATATTTTTGGTCAAAAATGTATCCATAGAGTATATAGATGGTACAACAGCACAAAACTTGTGATACAAAAGTTATGATCTCGTGGTCATAAGTCGCTCAGTTTAATTTAAATATACGCGCGCCAGGTCGGCCAGCGTAATAATATTGAGAGAATAAACTTGTCTTGCATTATTATTGAAAATTCACAGAACATTCTAGAGTGTAAACTGCATCAATATAATATAACCCTTGATGCACAGTTCTTTGCAAATATCCTCCTAAAAAGTGGTCTCAGGAATTAAACAAAGAAAAAGATCACAAGTTCTAATTAAATCAACACAAATATAACCCTATGCACGTGTTATAAAGTAGCTTTTTAAACGAAATGAGCAAGCGTTCTTAAATATGAAATTTGACACTTAGAATTCTATCGGCGTTCGACTGTAGGCAAAAGAAGTGCTTAAGCACTCGTTTGCTTTCCCATCTTCCGAGCGTCAACTGTGCATCTAGGTATATAATAATATCGATGGTAAACTGTGATAATCGCCCTCGCATTTTAATAAGTGGTAAAGTCGTTACTGACGTTTGAGATCTATTTTTCGACTTCCAAAAAGGAGGAGGTCCTCAATTCATCTGTATTTTTTATACATGTTACGCAATATCTCCGCCAAATGTGGACCGATTTTCAAAATTCTTTTTGTGTTCGATAGAGCTTATTTCAAGGGTGGTCCCATTCGGTCACGATCGGTAAATTGGAAGTCGGTCTGGTATCTTTTTTAACTTATGGTTATTTGTATAGAAACTTGCTTGATGAGCCGCGATCACCAAAAATGACGAAACGGGAACTTTTGTAGTTCTAAAATAGTACCAAAATAATAAATAAAAAGCTATAGCACTCACATCAACTGAGCAGTGTCAGCTTCGCAATCCAGCACATAGTCTTCGCATAACTTCTGGTAGTCCGCCTCGAACTTCTCGTGCATGGAGAGGCACACGTACCCCGGGACGCAGGTTCGACTCTCGCTCGCTTTACCGTCCACCGACAGCAGAACAGAGTCGCCGACTGATAGATGCTCTATTAGGTACCTGAGAACAAAATTAATGATTTACAGCCCTCGTAACGCAGTTGAGTAAGCGGCTGTGAAGCGAGAGACCGCAGGTTCGATTCCCGCACCGTGACAAATTTTTGTATGACCTACAGATATTTTTCGACTGCCTCGGTGGCTTGGTTGTATTTCGGTACGACTACCGTCCTGAGTTCTCGGGTTCGATCCCCGGCGATGGCAGTAATATTGATTTTTTCCATATCAGCACAGAGTCTGGAATTTGTGCCCGATATGGCGATAGGCTCGCCCCCTATCACATCTGGGACGGAACTAAGCTCGCCGAAATGTGGTTCTAGTACAGTAGTGCGCCTCTGCCTACACCTTCAGGGATACAGGCGTAAGCTTATGTTATGTTATTATTTATTGCAATAATGATTCCCGTTATGCAGGCGGCCGATCGTTAAAACTAAACTAAATTAATTCTGCAACGCGTTGGAAAGTGTTACACCCGATCCTACAATGTTTTTTTTTTGTTTTTTATTGGCATGAGAAGGCAGACGAGCAGACGGCCCACCTGATGGTAAGTGGTTACCGCCGCCCATGGACATCGGCAATGCCAGGGACACAGCCAAGCCGCTGCCTACTGTGAAAAATGCTTTTTTAAGCCTCGTTGGGATAAGGGCAGGCGTAAAAAAATCATACTTACGTTTTAGGTATAACTTGACGCACTTTCTTAGCCGCAAAGCTCTCTTTCAATTCTTTAACCACAGCCGTGGACTTAGCTTCTTTAACTGGCGGTCTGGTCTCTTTAATTGGCGGTGTGGTCTCTTTGATTGGCTGTTTGGTCTCTTTAATTGGCGATGTGGTCTCTTTGATTGGCGATCTGGTCTCTTTGTTTGGCGGTCTGGTCTCTTTAACTGGCGGTCTGGTCTCTTTGATAGGCGGTCTGGTCTCTTTAGCGGGCGGTATGACCTCATTAACTGGTGTTGTATCTATGTCGTCTCGAGGTGGCTTCGGAGTTCTGAGCTTGACTGCTGGATTCTCTTTCGGCTTATGTTTCGGGGTATCGTTGCGCGGGAAATTCTTTTGGGGCAATTGGTCTGTGGAAGAAGAAAAGAGTTTTGCATAGATCTTACTTTTGCCTCGGCCTTTTTTTAGACTGCCTCGGTGGCATGGTTGAATTACGGTACGTACTTCCGTCCTGACGTCTCGGGCTCGATCCGCGGGTAGGGCAAAGTGATATTGGATTTTGCAGTATCAGCCTGGAGTCTGGAATTTGTGCCCGATATGGCGATAGGCTCGCCTATTACATCTGGGACGGAACTAAGCTTGGCGAAATATGGGTGTTCTAGTTCGCTAGTGCGCCTCTGCCTACCTCTTCGGGGATACAGGCGCGAGCTTATGTACGTGTATCTTCCTTTTACTGCCTCGGTGGCGTGGTGGTGTTGCGTATGAGGTACGACTATCGTCATGAGGTACTGGGTTTGATTCCCAGGACGGGCAAAGCGATATTTCTAATTTGATTTGCCCGGGATTGGATCCCCTAGAGTGGGGTTGATGTTACGCAGGCGGCCAGTCCTAAAAACTAAGCCATATCCTTTCTGCAACATGCTTGAAATTGTGTTGCGCCGACCCCACATTTAGGTGGGATAACAGGTAGAAAGATTAAAATTAACTCACTCTTATTATCTCCCTCGTTGTCATCTTTAGGCTTGAAGTTTTGTCTACCATCTTGATTTCTGTTGAACGGAGCACCAGCCTTCTGGTTGAATCGATTGCCGGCCATGTTTCTGTCATTTTGACGGTAGTTCTGGAAAAAATGTATATATTTATTTACGCCATAACAGTTGCTGTTAACAACAAGCACTTATCCCACAATGTGAGGTCGGCGCAACACACTTATTATAGGCATGTTGCAGAAAGGATCTGGCTTAGTTTTTACAAAGACTGCCTGCCTGACGTCAACCCTCTGGAGATGCCAGTCCCGAGCAAATCAAATTAGAAAAATCGCGTTGTCTGGGAATCGAACCGAGGACCTCCTGGTTCACAACCCATATATGCTGCCACTAGACCAAGGCGACATTCACTATAAGAACTATGAAATAACTCCCCCTGAACACTGCATATTATACTAGTAGCAATAAACATTTCTTTCTACTGAGCCTGTGGCCTTTTTAGTCATGTCTCGGGCACAAATGGTTTAGGATATGTGCACGTTCATGATGTTTATTTTTTTAATGCTCTTTTTTTTTACTTTATAACTAACAAATTTGTTACCTATTAGTGTTACATATTTTGTTTTTTTTTTGGGTTCTCCCACTTATTGTTGCCTGAGACATTGGCTGAATAAAGTTTATTTCTTTCTTTCTTTCTTCTTTCTTTCAGTTTACAATATGGAGTTGTGGTACGAGTGGCTTCTTCCTCTTCAGGGGGCTAGAGAGGGGGGTTATATTTACCTTATTCCCTCTATCAGATCCAGCGTCATCACTCCTCGGCGAGTCCCGCTCGAGTGCCGGCGAGTGCGGTCTACGCAGCGGCGGCGCAGGAGTAAAGCTGGCAACAATATTCATACATTTAATTGGAATCAAGGGTATATTATTGCGAGTACTATTGTATGCTTTCAGTTTCACACGGTTTTCCGACTAACGTTGCTATATATAGCTAATAGGCTAGGGATCGCGAGGTACTGGGTTCGGTTTCCAGGTCGAGTACAGTGAATTTTCTAATTTAATTCGTCCTAGGAGGGGGTTGACGTCAGGCAGGCAGCCGGTCATTATAACTAAGCCGAATAATTTCAACATGCTTAATAAATTGTGACCCCACATTAAGGTGGGATAAGGGCAGGTAAAAAGGAAGAGCATATTACTTACTTCAAAAGTCCTGGTGCGTCTTTAACATCAGTCCCCTGAGCCGACAAACTGCAAATATAAATAACTTATTATGAGACGATTTCTTACTCTGAGATCTTAGGCTAACCCCATACTGGGCGTTCCAGGCGAGAAGCCGGCCCCGTCCCCAGCCGCCTGCAACTGTCTCAATCAGTCTGACTGACTGTCAACGCGACGCTGATGAAACGCGGCGCGCACGCGGCGTTCACGTCGTTCGCACGCTCGAGGAACGCGCACGCACAATGTGGGGTCAGCCTAACAGCCGCGCGGGAATTATTTTATATTTTGAGTAGTGATGTGGTAGAGCCACGCTGTTTGAGTGGTAGAGCCACGCTGTAGACAGTAACGTCTACAGCACGAATGGGCCGGCTAGACCGGGCAAATACCACTGTCTCACAGAAAACCGACGTAAAGTGACAGCTAGCTGTCGCGTTTCGTTCGGTGAGTAAGATTTCCGGTGGCCCATTTCCCCCCTTCCTTTCCCAATCCCTTTTTCCCTCCCCTTCCATTTCTTCCTATTAGGTTGGCAACGCACCCATGATTATTTTTGTGTCATGGGTGTCTATGGGCGGTGGAGATCACTTACCATCAGGTGACCCATCTCCTCATTTGCCAGTCTCTGATATAAAAAAAAAATATATATATATTTTTACATACATACACAGTTGTATCTCAGAAGGGGTAGGCAGAGGCGAACTAAAGAACTAGAACTTCAACATATCGTCGATCTCATTTGCGCCCCAGATATGAAAGGGTACGAACTTGTCACTATAAAAACATAAGCTCACACTTGTACACCCACATTTCGCAGAGTTTAGTTCCGTCCCAGATGTGATAGGGGGCGAGCCTATCGCCATAACGGGCACAAATTCCAGATTCCTGGCCGACACTGAATAGGAAAGCTCAATATCACTGTCCGATCCGGGTATCGAACCCGAGACCTCAGTACCGCTTTAGTAAAACAAATATAGGCAAATTGACAAGCAACTACTTTTCATTCAGCCTATATTCAAAGTACATAATGTCATAAGTAATATGATACAGATTACACAACACTATTATATCAGGAATTCAGGACTCATCTTGCAAAAAGTAGTCAAGTGGAAAATATATTTAAAAAAAAACACTCACCGCGCCAAATTATGGCACACGGCCTTGTGCCTCTCGTTCCAGTCGCGCCGTTGACATCGCGCCGAACAGTACGGTGTAACACCGCAGCGAGCACAGAACTGATCAGCGAGCGTCCCGCACGAGACACACTGGCGGCAAGCGTCGCGCTGTAGTGCCGGCATTGCGTGCTGCGTCACATTTAGTACCCGCTTTGTATTATATAACACGGTCGCAAGCTTCAAGCGAGCCTATCAAGCTGGTGGCACTATAGAATCTACCTAGATGTACGTCCCGACTTTAACTATCACGACATTATGACGTCATGTTCATCGTAACATCGTATCGAACAGTACGGTGTAACACCGCAGCGAGCACAGAACTGATCCGCGAGCGTCCCGCACGAGACACGCTGGCGGCAAGCGTCGCGCTGTAGTGCCGGCATTGCGTGCTGCGTCACATTTAGTACCCGCTTTGTATTATATAACACGGTCGCAAGCTTCAAGCGAGCCTATCAAGCTGGTGGCACTATAGAATCTACCTAGATGTACGTCCCGACTTTAACTATCACGACATTATGACGTCATGTTCATCGTAACATCGTATCGAACAGTACGGTGTAACACCGCAGCGAGCACAGAACTGATCCGCGAGCGTCCCGCACGAGACACACTGGCGGCAAGCGTCGCGCTGTAGTGCCGGCATTGCGTGCTGCGTCACATTTAGTACCCGCTTTGTATTATATATCACCGTCGCAAGCTGCAAGCGAGCCTATCGAGCTGGTGGCACTATAGAATCTACCTAGATGTGCGTCCCGAATCCAACTATCACGACACTATGACCTCATGTTCCTCGTAACATCGTATCGAGCAATACGGTGTAACAGCGCACCGAGCACAGAACTGATCCGCGAGCGTCCCGCACGAGACACACTGGCGGCAAGCGTCGCGCTGTAGTGCCGGCATTGCGTGCTGCGTCACATTTAGTACCCGCTTTGTATTATATATCACGGTCGCAAGCTTCAAGCGAGCCTATTAAGCTGGTGGCACTATAGAATCTACCTAGATGTGCGTCCCGAGTCCAACTATCCCGACATTATGACGTCATGTTCCTCGTAATATCGTATCGAACAGTACGGTGTAACACCGCAGCGAGCACAGAACTGATCCGCGAGCGTCCCGCACGAGACACACTGGCGGCAAGCGTCGCGCTGTAGTGCCGGCATTGCGTGCTGCGTCACATTTAGTATCCGCTTTGTATTATATATCACGGTCGCAAGCTTCAAGCGAGCCTATCAAGCTGGTGGCACTATAGAATCTACCTAGATGCGAGTCCCGAGTCCAACTATCACGAAATTATGACCTCATGTTCCTCGTAACATCGTATCGAGCAATACGGTGTAACAGCGCAGTGAGCACAGAACTGATCCGCGAGCGTCCCGCACGAGACACACTGGCGGCAAGCGTCGCGCTGTAGTGCCGGCATTGCGTGCTGCGTCACATTTAGTACCCGCTTTGTATTATATATCACGGTCGCAAGCTTCAAGCGAGCCTATCAAGCTGGTGGCACTATAGAATCTACCTAGATGTGCGTCCCGAGTCCAACTATCACGACATTATGACTTCATGTTCCTCTTAACATCGCATCGAACAGTACGGTGTAACACCGCAGCGAGCACAGAACTGCGGCCTGAGCAGGAAAATTTCTGACAACCGTAAATGTATTCGAACTCGATGTGCGTCTATGAAATTTGTATGAAATATTAACCAAACGTCATCAGTGCGCAGCGAACTCGAATACATTTACATTTACATTAGTTTTTCGTGCTCGGGCTACTGATCCGCGAGCGTCCCGCACGAATCACACTGGCGGCAAGCGTCGCGCTGTAGTTCCGGCACTATAGAATCTCTACCTATCCTAAGTTTTAAAAATATCACATGCGACCTCAAGTATTTCTTCGTAACATCGCGTCGAACAGTATGGTGTAACACCGCAGCGAGCACAGAACTGATCCGCGAGCGTCCCGCACGAGTCACACTGGCGGCAAGCGACGCGCTGTAGTGCCGGCATTGCGTGCTGCGTCACATTTAGTACCCGCTTTGTATTTTACATCACGGTCGCAAGCTTCAAGCGATCCTATTTATCAAGCTGGTGGCACTATAGAATCTATATACACATACGTCCTGACTTTAACTATCACGACATTATGCGACCTCATGTTCCTCGTAACATCGCGTCGAACGGTACGGTGTAATGCCGCGAGCACAGAGCTGGCACTATAGAATCTACGTATCCCTAAATTTTAAAACTATCACATTATGCGACCTCAAGTCTTTTCTTGTATCATTGCGTCGAACAGTACAGTGTGATACTGCAGCGAGCACAGAATTGATCCTTGAGAAGTGGCACTTTGTTTCGTTTTATTCCGCCTACAACAAACTTCAAATGACTATTATGCTTGCGACACTAGAAACTGCCTGGATATAGCCTAGATTTAAGTCCCTAGTTTTAAAACCAACTACCAATCATTACGAGACACATGATGTTACGAAGAAAGCATTAGGCCTTCCTCATAACATCGCGTCAAACTGCGGTATAATACAGAACCGAGCAGCGAACTGATCGGCGCGCATCGTATATGTATGTACTATGTATGTATGTAAGTAAATCAAACCTATTTGTTGTTTATTATAATTTGGTTATATTATGTCTTTAAAATCATATTCATAAATATCAACTAAACCCGGAACGCGCATAGATTGAAAGAACGGCGGAGCTTTAAATAAAAATGCGTCTACAGAAACGATATAAACCTGTTTGAATATCTATTCTTTTTATTTACTAGTACGGTAGCGTGTAACCGAGCAACGAACTTTAAACTGTAACATATTAGCAATCTCTTGCGCATTTTAAGAGCTCGTGTAACGTGCAGACTCGCAATAATTGGCTTCTCGCTCGCACACGTTTAAGAATCGCTAATGCGAAAGGGACCTAGGATGCATGCCACATATAAAACATCTGATCTATAGGCCAGCAGTAACAAATCTTCTTGGAATACAAATGCAAAGCAGCAGACCAGCATTATAACAAATCACACAGTATCACACAGTAATAAGATCAAAATTGTGCATTTTAGCAATAGTGTTTTTTACAAATCAGTGCGAACACAATTAATTGGCAGACTATTTCAATCATGAAAATTCAAAATGCCATGTAAACTATCTGCATCAATGGAATTGCCGAAAAACAAAATTAATCATAATACTGTACATATAATATTTTTACACAGATTTTCTAAATATCAAAATGCAAGCTTTAGATTTTTTTGTGCGTGAGGATGCGGTGCAATTGCATCACTTATCTGTCGAAGTTATTGTAACAAGCCATGGTACACCCAATATAAATGATCAGACATTTTGATAGTTATGCAAACAAATTAAAATCTTTATTCAGTAACTAGGCTATAAGTGCACTTTTACATAAGTAATTCAAATCTATTGGTTCCCCGGAAACCGGTCTGAGTAGAAACACCAAGAAACTCAACCGTATAGGTCTTTTGTATCTGACGGCAGTCACCACACTACCTGATGGCAAGCGATACCACCGACAAACAATGTGTTTATCAGTGCTCACGTGAATCATGCCAGCCTATTTATGCTTCTTCACACTCCGAAGATGGAAGAAGCGAATCGAGGAGCATTTTTTTATCCGGGCACGGCAAAGTGACTACACTGTACCTGATGGTAAGCGTAGTGTAGTCTAAAACAACTAGCGACCACTGACAAACATACAAACACTGTGTTTATCAGTGGTCGTCAGAATCATACTGGCCTATTTATACCTCTTCACACTCCAAATCCGAAGAGGGAAGAAGCAAATCGAGGGGCTTGCGACAAGACAGACAGATGACCAATGTTGACATAGGATTGTATCCCCCCCCTGCCAACCAATCATCAAGTCATGTCGCAAGCCCCACCGGATATTCACTGACTGATCCTGGAACTCAAACCATACAAGGAGTGCGAGGGTTTTTTATAATTATGTTGTCAGATCCTTAAATAAGCTGAACCATAGCCTCAATAACTTTAGCTTTAGACAGATGGTGCCATTATGCCTTAATAAAGCATATTAGTACAATTTGTGATCATACCATTTTAATGTGCTTGTACTTTTTGTACAATGTCCAATGCAAGACAGAAAATTAAGACAATAATTTATTACAAATAGGATAGGAAACAGCTATAGCTCAGTTGGGAGTGATCTTAATGTGGCGTCAGGACTATGTGCGTTATATCAAACAGTATCTTAGTGTGGCGTCAGGACTATGTGCGTTATATCAGAGTATCTTAATGTGGCCTCAGGACTATGTGCGTTATATCAAACAGTATCTTAGTGTGGCGTCAGGACTATGTGCGTTATATCAAAGAGTATCTTAATGTGGCCTCAGGACTATGTACGTTATATCAAACAGTATCTTAGTGTGGCGTCAGGACTATGTGCGTTATATCAAAGAGTATCTTAATGTGGCCTCAGGACTATGTGCGTTATATCAAAGAGTATCTTATTGTGGCGTCAGGACTATGTGCGTTATATCAAAGAGTATCTTAATGTGGCGTCAGGACTATGTGCGTTATATCAAAGAGTATCTTAGTGTGGCGTCAGGACTATGTGCGTTATATCAGAGTGTCTTAGTGTGGCGTCACGACTATGTGCTTTATATCAAAGAGTATCTTAGTGTGGCGTCAGGACTATGTGCGTTATATCAGAGTGTCTTAGTCTGGCGTCACGACTATGTGCCTTATATCAAACAGTATCTTAGTGTGGCGTCAGGACTATGTGCGTTATATCAAAGAGTATCTTAATGTGGCCTCAGGACTATGTGCGTTATATCAAAGAGTATCTTATTGTGGCGTCAGGACTATGTGCGTTATATCAAAGAGTATCTTAATGTGGCGTCAGGACTATGTGCGTTATATCAAAGAGTATCTTAGTGTGGCGTCAGGACTATGTGCGTTATATCAGTGTCTTAGTGTGGCGTCACGACTATGTGCTTTATATCAAAGAGTATCTTAGTGTGGCGTCAGGACTATGTGCGTTATATCAGAGTGTCTTAGTCTGGCGTCACGACTATGTGCCTTATATCGAACAGTATCTTAGTGTGGCGTCAGGACTATGTGCGTTATATCCAAGAGTATCTTTTTGTGGCGTCAGGACTATGTGCGTTATATCAAAGAGTATCTTAATGTGGCGTCAGGACTATGTGCGTTATATCAAAGAGTATCTTAGGGTGGCGTCAGGATTATGTGCGTTATATCAAAGAGTATCTTAGTGTGGCGTCAGGACTATGTGCGTTATATCAAAGAGTATCTTATTGTGGCGTCAGGACTATGTGCGTTATATCAAAGAGTATCTTAATGTGGCGTCAGGACTATGTGCGTTATATCAAAGAGTATCTTAGTGTGGCGTCAGGACTATGTGCGTTATATCAGAGTATCTTAATGTGGCCTCAGGACTATGTGCGTTATATCAAACAGTATCTTAGTGTGGCGTCAGGACTATGTGCGTTATATCAAAGAGTATCTTAATGTGGCCTCAGGACTATGTACGTTATATCAAACAGTATCTTAGTGTGGCGTCAGGACTATGTGCGTTATATCAAAGAGTATCTTAGTGTGGCGTCAGGACTATGTGCGTTATATCAGAGTATCTTAGTGTGGCGTCAGGACTATGTGCGTTATATCAAAGAGTATCTTAGTGTGGTGTCAGTACTATGTGCGTTATATCAAAAAGTATCTTAGTGTGGCTTCAGGACTATGTGCGTTATATATTATATATACGGATATAATAATTATATGTGTATTATAATTTATACCTAACATTAATTATGAACGAAAAATAAAAAAACTATATACCGAAACAAAAACAACCATAATTAAAAAACCCAATTTATTCATAAAATTAAATCGAGATTACACTAGAGACCAAACTAAAACCTATATAACAATAATTACGATTACAAAAATACGAAAAAATACTTACCATTACAAAACTTATGTAAACCTTACAAAAGTAACAAAACATTGAACAAAAAAAAAATGCAAATCGAATATGCAAATATTTGAAATATGTAAGTAAAACAGAGATTGGCATGTCTAATACAGAGTACAAGTGAAACTCCCCCTAAAAACGAAAATAGGTTGATGATACAAAGGCTTACGCCTGTTTCCTCAAGGGGGTAGGCAGAAGCGAACTGGCGAAAAGGACCTCCACATTTCACCGGTCATAACCGTCCCAGACGTGATAGGGGGCGAGTCTATTCAATTGCCTACACCCAATATTACTTTGCCTGACTCAGTGATCGACCCCGAGACCTCAAGACGACAGTCGCACTACTGGCTGCCTGCTTGAAGTCAACTATCTATGGGGGATGCAGTCGCGAGTAATTTGTTAGCAAGCCTGGGAATCAAACACAGGACATCCAGATCCATAGCTCTGTTCTGCAAATCGACCAAGCAGGCGTAAAAAAACAGCTGACATTCATATCATCATCACAAAGAATGTTGTACAATTTTTATAGATAATTATTCATCTACCCAAAAATGAGCTGTTGAGTGAATAATCACAAACTTAAAAACTTAACTGATTGTCTTCCAACTTGATCAGATCGCGACCAAATTTATATGGGACACATAACATAAGCTCACGCCTGTATCCCCGAAGGGGTAGGCAGAGGCGTACTAGCGAACTAGAACACCCACATTTCGCCGAGCTTAGTTCTGTCCCAGATGTGATAGGGGGCGAGCCTATCGCCATATCGGGCACAAATTCCAGACTCCGGGCTGATATGGAAAAATCCTAATATCACTTTGCCCGACCCGGGGATCGAACCCGAGACCTCAGAACCGTAGTCGTACCACCACGCCACGGAGAGATTTATATGGGACCACCCTTGAAATAAGCTATCGAAAAGAATTTTGAAAATCCGTCCACATTTGGCGGAGATATCGCGTACATAATAAAAATAGTGACGAATTGAGGACCTTTTCCTTTTTGAAAGTCAAAAATAAACAATTTAGCTTTTTTAATAGCATCGTTCCCATAATCAGATGCACAACCACTTTCGTGTTAGGAAGCAATTCCCTTACATCCAGTATATAGCTGCTTCATTGGTATGCAGGGTGTTATAAAAAAAGGTACAAAACTTTATAATGAGAACTATTCGCAGCTTGGTAGTGAAGGCGAAAAACAAAATATAGACCTTATTAGTCATTTTTAGCATAACATTACTACAATTAGCTGATTGAAAAATAATTTTTAAGCTATTTATTCATCGATTTAATATATCCTAAATGCACAGTTCTTTGCAAATATCGTCATATAAAGTGGTCTCAGTAATAAAACAAAGGAAAAAATCACAAGTTCGAATTAAATCAACACAATTATAACCCTATGTCAGTGTTATAAAGTAGCTTTTTAAACGAAATGAGCAAGCGTTTTTAAATTTGAATTTTGAAATTTAGAATTCTATCGGCGTTCGACTGTATGCAAAAGTAGTGCTTAAGCACTTCTTTGCTGTCCCATTTTCCGAGCGTCAACTGTGCATCTAGGTATATAATATATCGATGTGTTTATTGAACAAATAAAAATATACTTAATTCTTGGACCATGCTGGATTTTATAAAAACAACTCGAGAAAAATATGTAGGAACTTTTCGCCTCTACTATCAAGTTACAAGTTATTATATGTCGTGAATTTTGATCCGCCTTTTTAAAACACCCTGTTGTAGTACGTTCATTTAAATAGCAGTAGAATTAAAACATTTCATTAACAAAAACACGGAGAATGTTGGGAATGTGAGAAGAATATTCAGAGGAACTTTCAAAGATGCCAAAGAGACATTTTAACAAAGATAAAAATAGTGTGAAAATAAAGGGAAGAAAAAGACGAGATTCTAAATGTAGTGGATTCGTTTAACAACAGTATAATTTAACGTAAGTGTTTAATAATAACAACACACTGAAATATTAAAGAAAATAACAATAGATTTGTTATCAGTATTGCATGTTTTTTTTTTTCAACAATTTGAGACCGAAGTCAAGCCACTGGTAAAATGGTACAATGACATCTAGTCTTTGCCAGCTGCTATAAATAGAATATCTAAGCTTAGCAAATAATTAATTAATCAGTAATTTGAACACACTATTATTTTAATACTTATGAAATTTAAGATTTGATACACAGTTAATAAATCACCCTGTATCACAAATTGATTCAAACGGTGGGTATACCTTTACACTACAGGCTATTAAAAATATCACAGGCATGTTTTATAATAAAATTCGATGGGCTTCGTGAATCTAGGTAAAAAGGAATGTCATGGCGAAATACATAAAGCTAAAATTAAATTTAACAGCTAATCATAAAGGTAAATAAAATTAAGCAAAACGCCTAGAAACTTAAGAGGCTTATTTCACTAGCAAGTTTCTCGGAGATATTAATTGACTTGTTTTTGGCAGGAATAACGACGTAGCGGTCGGCCAGTTTTAAGGTATTAAAATAATTTAAATCTGTAAAATGTGAAAATGGTTTCAAGGGAAAGCGATAGATAGAAAATAAACGAGAAGATTCATGGCAAGAAACTCGCTAGCTTAAACAGGCCTAAATAAAATAAGTATGGCACAACACAGCTGCCAATTTAAATATGTCTAATATAGCGACATATTTAAAAATAAAATTTTAGCTTCTCACCGCCGATGTATGAAGAGAAAACTCTGCTTTTGATAATAGACACAGATTGTCTATCGACGTACAGGACAAATTTACCATTACTAGGATAGGTAGTTTCTGTATAAACCTGCCATAATTCAGTGTTAAGTCCAGGATTTTTGTCTTCTAATAAATCGAAAATTATGTTCAAATCATCTATACTATCTGGAAGTATGTTAACAGGAATTTTAAGCACGACTTTGTAATTTTCATCGTGCATTTGGGTTTCATTTTCGAAACTTTTCGGCGAATTCGTATCTGGTTCTATAACAATCGGATCTAAATGTGAAGTATCATATTTCGATGTATCTTTTGTTAATATTTTATAATCTGTGTCGTCTTGTTTAATTTCAACTGACACCACGCTTTTAGATTCCTCTTTCATTTCGCCTTTCTCTGATTCTGTTTTGACATCTGCTGCTTTCTTTTCACGTTTGATGAATTTCTTTGTCAGTTCTTGTAGACTACCTTTAGGTTTTAAGAGTGATTGTAAATGTCCTAATTTGAACTGAACTGCGTTGTTCCCGATATATTTGTTGAAATCTTTGCTGGTAATCACTTGAGCACTTAGTTTATCGATTTGTAAGACCACATCGAGCTTAGTTTTACTGCGCACTGTGCTTATTTTCCTCCAATATTTAGTGCGAAGGCGTGGGTTTTGATTCTGTAGTATATCTATTACTTGTTCAACATCCTTGTCTGTTTTCACAACCATACTTATAATGCCAACAGCACCACGAAACTCTGTAGACTTTAATTGCAAACTCAATTTCTTGTTTACTTTCGGAACAGCTTCTTCTATCCATAATCTAGAGGGGGCATCTTGGCATATAATAAAAATCACACCATCAAATAGGTAAATGTCGTGAATTTTCGGTATATTTTTGTCTGCCAAGTCATTTGCATCAACCGCTTCGGAAACAATTTCTTCCAAAGCTCTTTTTATAGTATGAAAAAGAGTTTCATCAACCCTACATTCAGGGTAATTCGACGGACCTAAATACAGCTTCAAATCATCTGGAATTATATCAGAATAATGATTCGTCCTTATTCTAGTGAGTGGGGCATTCATTATTTCAGTATTTATCGGTACGTACATACTTTTTACTATAGCTTTTTGTTTCTTATCGTCCTTTACGATAGGTTTTTCTTCAAAACTGACGTCACGTTTCTGTCTATCAATTATACGAAAGCTAAGCGTTTCACCTTCGTAAGAAGCATCGAAATCATCACTCTTAATAACCTCCAGAGACTGTGGATCGACGCCAAACTGACGCTTCTGCTTCCCAGCGACGTCAGAATAATACTTCCAACACTCTGGCTTCAAATTGGGGTACCTAGTTTGCAATTTTTGCAAAATCTCTGTCGACTCCACATGCGCCATCTCTTTAGGCAACCGCATTACGATTCTAGTGTACCTTACCAAACTAGTTATATCTCTAAAAGTTAATTTCAAACCGGTGGAATTAACAAACTTTGGCAATACTTCAGTTAGATAATCTTTAGTTTCCATACTATCACATATGTAAATCACAGCTCCATTAGACAAATATATATCTTGGAATTTCGGAATGATCAAGTTAGCAAATCTTTGCAATTTCGTGTCTTTATGCAAGTACTCTTTAAACAAATGTTTAAGGCGGCGTATATGTGTGCCTTCTAGTTTATTCTGCGGGTATCCTTCTAAAGTAATAGCTACTTTCAACTCGTTTTCTACGTGCAAATAATTTGTTCTTCTATGGTAGGCAATTCCTCTATTACTATCAATATTCAAATTACTTCCTCGAGAAATTAAATTAAATGTACTATCTGATATAGACTCGGTTTTATCAGAAACAGCAACGAATGAAGTAGAATCAATCTTATCTGCTTCATCTGTACATTCTTCTTCGTTTTTAACTTCAATACATCCTATTTCACTTGTGTAGTCGTTTGTTTCATCCGACCACACTAAAACTTCGTCTTTCTCACCTATGTATTGTACATCTTTCAGTTTATCCAATACATCTTTACGTAGAGAACTTTCTAGATCTTTCGTAACATCGATCTCTCTGGAATCGTCTGCTTCTTCAATAACAACCGTCATTTCCGCATCATCCTGGATTATTACTTCATTATTATTTACTTCTTTTTCTTCAATGGCGGGATGTTTGGAATCGTCTGACGCATTTCTTGGGGTGTTATGTTCAGATTTTAATTCTTCTAGAAGTTTAACTCTAGACGCAACGCTACTTAAGTCTTCCTGCATGCTTGACAGGAAACATTCGTAGTAAATCTCAGTGTAGCCAGTCAATTCGAACTCCATCTGCTCATAATCTATTACATTTTTGAAAGTTGGTCCACGAATGATCTCCCCAGATACCCTATCTATCAGAAACGATGTACATTCCAGATCATCTGTAATTTTCTGAGAATAGATCCTCCACATATGGGTTTTTAATGTAGGATTGAAGTACTGCAACAATTTGAACGCATCCTTAGCAGTTGTAGGCCAGCAAACTCTAGGAATCTTTAGCACAGCCAGACATAGTCTTTTCACTTTAGCTTTGAGCAATACCAAATTGTTATCCATACGTTCCTGAATGCCTGGAGAGATCCTAACAATCCAATCTCTAGTTTCACAATCTTTACAAATACAAACTATAGCACCACGATTCAGATAATAATCTATGAAAACGGGAGGCCGTTTGAGAAGACCATTCTTTACTTGCATATTAACAATATCATTGAGACATTTCTGGAACTGTTCCATTTGTCTGAGGCGCATCCTGGATTTAGGATATCGTGCCAAAGCTACGACTACTTTCAGATCCTCATCGATAATGTCCATGTAATCTGCATTTCTTAACTGTATTAGCCTGTTTGTTTCGTCTTCGTCTTCAGAATCTGTGTAGAAATCGCTAAATTTGAGGTCGCACGTCTCATCGCTCTTGTGATGTTTGACGTCAAACTTTTTGCTGGTCGCGTCAGACCGCTTGCTGACCGTGTCACGTCTGGAAGTTACTCTACTAGTTAATTCTGACTTATCTTTGACACTGTGGTCCTCTGAGCATAGGATGCAAGTGGATGGGGTGCTACTTCCTTCGGAGCACGCTTCCCAGGAACATTTCGACTTGGTAGCGGTCTTGCACGAGCAGAGAGTGGTCTCGTTCTGCAGACAAATTTGTCGTCAGATTTCTCGCCGTGTCTAATATTGTTCTTACGTCTAGTTAAGCGTCTTTTATTTGGCGGCCGTTCGTGGCATTAAAAATCGGGTGCTGTAATTTTGCTTGGTAATGCCAAAGGTAATTTTGCTTTGAACTTTTGCTTTACGACCGTCGTTTTTAAACTGAGGGTCGCAGACCCCAGGGAGGGCCGACTAACACCCATGACGGTGTGAATTTTAGACTGTAAAGACGTCGGTCAACAACCGGTTCATAAATAATGAACCTGATCAACAAGTTAATGATTTCTTAGGTTTACGCGAATCTTATTCATTGAAATATAACTATTTTTACGGATTATATCATGATTTGGTTTTAATTTTTATGCACGACGTTTGAGTCCGACCTGTGACCATGAAGGCTGCAAAGCTTTGGAAACGTCGGGCATAAAAAAAAGAAATTAATATCACTAAAGTAGAAAAAAATATCCCCATATTCTTTACAGTACAGTTAATTAGCGAGGAGGCGAAGGATTTTTGAAATCCATGTAGTGTTGCGAAGGAATTATGCCATTTGATTTACATATTGTTACGATACAAATTATTCATATTAATATAATACGTTAAATCTAAATAGAATATAGCATGGTCTCTAGTATAAATCTTTATAAAATATTATTTATCATATTACCCTCTATGAAAAATGAATAAATAATACATACATGTTTATAAAGTTGTGTTCCCAAATACATCATGCAACTGTAAACTTATAAAGATACATAAAATTATACATAAACAAATACATAATAAATAATAATAATATATCCAAATGTCACACACATAGTCTTAAGTCCTGGGGGGTTACCACCAGTATTATTACAATCTTACCTTGTTTTTTTGGACAGGAATTGGTACAAGTAAGATTATATTAATACTGTTATAAGAGGTGGTAGTTCAGGGGATTCCCTGACTCCACAATAATGATAAAAATGTCCCATAACACACCCACACTCAAAACAAATTGTGGATCACGTCCTAAGAGACGAGACCACGACCAAAGAGTCTTTGATCATGACATTTGTCTCTCTCATTGTTGGACATTATGAATTCGTTCTTTGTAAATCAATGTTTTTTTTTTTTTCACTCTCCATCACGAAGTATACACATTACACATACAGTGTTTAAAAGACTCTTTTGAAATTAATTTTTAAACGGTGTTTTACGTCAACAGCGTTTTGCCTATTTAATTGGGTACATGACTAAGGCTCAATTGCACCACTATTATTAACCTAGAGTTAGTCCTAACCGCAAGCTAAATTGACAGAAAATGTATGAATGACATGTAACTTAACTTGCGGTTAGGACTAACTCTAGGTTAATAATAGTGGTGCAATTGAGCCTAAATAAATTAATTTTGTAAGATATTTACGTCATCTAAAACATATCACAGAAAGAAATATTGAAAAATTCTCAAAAATTAAAAGGTTATAAACCTTTGAAGTTTAGTGTAACTTTCACACTGCGGGAAAGAGAAGTATCACTTATCAGTAGAATCACGTCACCGTCATAACGGTGTGTGCTTTGGAAAGAGATAGCAAGAAATTTCCACTACACCCCCACTCTTGCTCATTGCAGAATTTAAAATATGAATTACTGCCTCATATTTCAACCAATTCCGATGCAGTTTTTACAGAAGGGTTTCTTTTTTTTGTTTTATCTGCTATTACATATACAAAAATATCTAACATATATCATATCTTAACATATATATCTTATATATATCATATCTTAACATATATATAAATATGTATAAAATGAAACAAAGTCAAGTACCCAACATAGTATTTGACATGAGACAACTAGTTCATAAATTAAACACCACTGATGTATTAACAAATTGTTGCGACTAGTCTTGTGCTATATTTAACGCGCAATTTTCTATTTTTGAGCACATTTGCGGCAAATGTTAGGTACGCCATAATTGTCATACATATCTGAATGGATTGTATTATTTAAGTTTTGTTCTTTTCTTTTATGATTTATATGTATGATGTGGTAGAGCTAACCGAAATAAATAAATAAACACCATGATGTATGTATAAAGGGCATAAGAAACAGTAAATACACATTTCACCCTTCATATAAATAGCATTTGGCCATGCCATGCAAACATTTTGTGAAATATATAAACGAAATGAACTTACCCAATCGCCAGCGCCCGCCGCGTATGTCACCTCGGCGTCGCGCATCTCCGAACCACTGGAACAATGAGAAAAACGTCAGTGGCGAAGAGTGCATGCAAGTCGACTCCTGCCGGCTTCCCTTTGCCAGACTGTAGGCTGAGTAAGAATTTTATAAGTATTATGTAGAAGGAAAAGTAGCATTGGCTTATCTTTTGAGAATTATCACCCTTCGCCGCTTGTAGGTATCATACAGTGTATTTGGGAAGGCAGAGGGCTTGTGGCTTAGGCCTCGTCTCCTGCACTAAAACTGTACACAAAACACAAAAGATGGTATTTCTAAATCTTTTTCTCTTTGAAAAAAATACTTAAAAATTTCAGCACTTACTGTTCGGTAACATTCCTCACGACAATCCTACCGTCTGGTAGGATACATCTGGTATTTCCAGGTCCCTGGTGCGCCTGAAACAAATTACATAGTTAAAATAATAATAAATACACCCGCTAGTCACACACGTAGTCCTGACCCCACACTAGGTATACCCTGTATCGTGGGTGTCAGAGACTATGAGAGACGCGCGCTCTCACAACACACACACTTGAAACAAATATCTGTGGGCCACACTGTAAACAGTGGCATCTACAGCACGAATGGGCCGGCTCGACCGGTTTGATACCACTGTCTCACAGAAAACCGACGCAGTGTCAGCTTGCTGTCGCGTTTCGTTCAGTGACCGAGATTTCTGGTGGTCCATTCCCCCCTTCCTTTCCCAATCCCTTTTTCCCTCCCATTTCATTTTCTCCTTCTAGGTTGGCAACGCACCCATGATTCTTTGTGTCTTGGGTGTCTATGGGCGGTGGAGATCACTCACCATCAGGTGACACATTTGCTCGTTTGCCAGTCTCTACTATAAAAAAAAACTTTTGTTTCAATGCGGGAATCGAACCCGCGGCCTCTCGCCTCACAGCCGTTTACTCGCCCGACAAGCCACGAAGGCTATCTGTATAGTTGTGAAATAGGCGGCAATAGATCAGTTGTTGTAATATAGATTGCCGAGACAATGGATACTTGAATAATTTTTTTTAATTAATTTTATATAAAATTTACGCCATCTAAAATATAGTACTGAAAGAATTATTAAAATATACTCAAAAATAAAAAAATTATAAGCATTCGAAATTTTGTGTAACCTTCAAACTGCGGGAAAGAGAAGTATCAGTAAAATCACGTCAGGGCCATAATAGCACGTGCGTTAGAAAGGGATAGCAAGATATCCCCACTACGTCCCCACTCTTGCTCATTGCAGAGTTTAAAATATGAATTACTGACTCATTTTTCCACCAATTTCGATGCAGATTTTACTGAAGAGTTTCTTTTTTGTTTCATTTGCTAGTACATATAAAAATGTGTACAAAATCAAACATAGGCAAGTACCCAAATGTTGGAGGTTCGTAACCAACTCCAAAAGAAACTACCCACTTTCGCGTGTTATTTTTAGCTGCTATAAGTTTCTTAATGATAAAAAGAAAGAAGAAAGAAATAAGATTTATTCAGCCAATGTCTCAGGCAACAATAAGTGGGAGAACAAGAAAAATAGAGAAAATAAGACAGAATATGTAGCACTAAGAGATAACAAATTTGTTAATTACTTATTACATGAATATGATTAGATATTAGATAGGCTATCTCTACGCATAGTCCTAGGTACCATAACTGGACACTGCCCACTTAACAAACATTTGTATGTTCTAGGTATGACCGACAGCCCCCTGTGTAGGGGATGCCTGTCGGCCGATGAAACAGCTGCCCACGTCATCCTGGAATGCGAAGGCGTTGCTGCACAACGGGCTAAAATCCTCAACACACCGAGGTCGCTCCGAGAAGCCTGCGGAGACCCCAGGAAGATCCTGCGCTTCTAGTCGGAGCTAGGCTGGCTAAACTTTTAGCTGGCATCACGTCACGCACAATGGTCCATCAGCGGAATGGACTGATTGCGGAAAATGGAGCCCACACAACAACAACAACATGAATATTATTAGTAAAATTAGTACACAAAACACCATGAACATGCTCATATCTTAAACCATCCGTGCCCGAGACATGGCTAAAAAGGCCACAGGCTCAGTATTCGCCAAGTAGAAGTAGGTATCTACCTGACACTGGTGTTCTGCCAGGGTCAAATAGATATATACATTTTTTTTATTATTATTTTTTTATATTATCATGCGATCAGTCACGAAGACTATAAGCAGATGCGGTGCAGTAGAATACTCAGGTTTGGCGTTACTCGCAGCGAAGCAAGCCTCTTAATACATAATATGGAGTCATCCTATCATTGACTATCCTTGTCAAATCAGCTAGAGAATCCAGCTAGAGAAAGACTGGTAGGTTAGCTAGGATAGGGCCTCATGCACCAATCCCAACTGCTTCCAGTATTTCCAGTCAATCCCCTGCCACCATTCCTGCCATATGCCTTTCCCATACAATCCATTCCCTTACACTCTATTCCTATCTCCCCTTATCACCCTATCTTAGCCATCCCATCGTTATTATGTCCATACTTGCCTGCCTGTTGTCAAATTCAAATATATAATGTAAATTATATTAATCCTAATTTAAAAATTTACTTGTGTTGACTTGTCATAAGTGCTTTTTTACATGCCTACGTGATCAATAAAGATTTTTATTTTATTTTATTTTATTTTATTTTAAATATGTCACGTCGCTTTTTGTGACGGCATATACTTTCCGGGATAAATAGATTAGTACTTGTGATAACTCACCGGCCTCCTCTCAGCCTGTTTGAGCAGCAGCATCCTGTGCTTGCACATGAGCTGCTCCTCGCGTATCTTCAGCTGCTCCAGCTTCAGGTTCTCCAGCTCCAGGTTCAGACTCGCGTCCAGGGGATCCGACAGACTCTACAAAAAAAAAATCATTGAAATATAGTTCTTACGGATTTTATCGCGATTTGCTTTGTATTTTTTTTATTTTTAGCCCAGACATCAGTCCGACCCGTGACCACGAAGGCTGTAAAGCTTCCGAAACGACAGGTCTACAAATCCTTACTAAATAATAAAAGCGAAAGTAACTCTGTCTGTCTGTCTGTCTGTCTGTCTGTGGCGTTTTCACGTCTAAACCGCTGAACCGATTTTGATGAAATTTGGTATGTGGGTACCTTGAACCCCAAGGACGGACATAGGGTACTTTATTTTTTTTAATTCAACCCCTAAAGGGATGAAATAGGGGATGGAAGTTTGTATGGGAATTTTGGAACCGCTTAATGGATTTTGATGAAATTTGGTATGAGGATACTTTTGACCCTAAGGACACAAATGGGGTACTTCATTTTTTTTTATCAACCCCTAAAGGGATGAAATAAGGGTTGAAAGTTTTATATGGGGATTTTAGGTCTAATTAATGGATATTTATGAAATTTGGTATGGGATAGTGGACATCTTTGAGTTCAAAGACACAAATGGGCTACTTTTTAAAATCAACCCCTAATGGGATGAAATAGGGGATGAAAGTTTTATGGGAATCCAGAAACCGCTGAACGGATTTTTAAGAAAGTTGGTATGAGGATAGTTAGATAGATAGTAGCGCTAAGGACAGAAATGGGGTGTGATATATTTTTATCCTACAAAGGGATGAAATAGAGGTTGAAAATTTGTTTCTTTGTTTTTGGGCCGATTGACTTCAAAATCGATATCTGAGTCGCCCCGTGGTTCCAAACGACATAACCGCTGTCAGAACTGTCAAAAGTGGCCGCCATTTTGTTTTTCTTTGTTTTTGGGCCGACTGACTTCAAAATCGATATCTGAGTCACCCCGTGGTTCCGAACGACAAAACCGCTGTCAGAACTGTCAAAAGTGGCCGCCATTTTGTTTTTCTTTGTTTTTGGGCCGATTGACTTCAAAATCGATATCTGAGTCGCCCCGTGGTTCCAAACGACAGAATCGCTGTCAGAACTGTCAAAAGTGGCCGCCATTTTGTTTTTCTTTGTTTTTGGGCTGATTGACTTCAAAATCGATATCTGAGTCACCCCGTGGTTCCGAACGACAGAACCGCTGTCAGAACTGTCAAAAGTGGCCGCCATATTGTTTTTCTTTGTTTTTGGGCCGATTGACTTCAAAATCGATATCTGAGTCCCCCGTGGTTCCGAACGACAGAACCGCTGTCAGAACTGTCAAAAGTGGCCGCCATTTTGTATTTCTTTGTTTTTGGGCCGATTGACTTCAAAATCGATATCTGAGTCACCCCGTGGTTCCGAACGACAGAACCGCTGTCAGAACTGTCAAAAGTGGCCGCCATTTTGTTTTTCTTTGTTTTTGAGCCGATTGACTTCAAAATCGATATCTGAGTCACCCCGTGGTTCCGAACGACAGAACCGCTGTCAGAACTGTCAAAAGTGGCCGCCATTTTGTTTTTCTTTGTTTTTGGGCCGATTGACTTCAAAATCGATATCTGAGTCACCCCGTGGTTCCGAACGACAGAACCGCTGTCAGAACTGTCAAAAGTGGCCGCCATATTGTTTTTCTTTGTTTTTGGGCCGATTGACTTCAAAATCGATATCTGAGTCCCCCGTGGTTCCGAACGACAGAACCGCTGTCAGAACTGTCAAAAGTGGCCGCCATTTTGTATTTCTTTGTTTTTAGGCCGATTGACTTCAAAATCGATATCTGAGTCACCCCGTGGTTCCGAACGACAGAACCGCTGTCAGAACTGTCAAAAGTGGCCGCCATTTTGTTTTTCTTTGTTTTTGAGCCGATTTACTTCAAAATCGATATCTGAGTCACCCCGTGGTTCCGAACGACAGAACCGCTGTCAGAACTGTCAAAAGTGGCCGCCATTTTGTTTTTCTTTGTTTTTGGGCCGATTGACTTCAAAATCGATATCTGAGTCACCCCGTGGTTCCGAACGACAGAACCGCTGTCAGAACTGTCAAAGTGGCCGCCATTTTGTTTTTCTTTGTTTTTGGGCCGATTGACTTCAAAATCGATATGTGAGTCGCCCCGTGGTTCCAAACGACAGAATCGCTGTCAGAACTGTCAAAAGTGGCCGCCATTTTGTTTTTCTTTGTTTTTGGGCCGATTA